>OX101819.2:52854305-55254305 GCA_944452925.2 Chrysolina oricalcia | reverse complement strand
ATGTAGATTATCACACGAAATATTGGGTCAATATTGGTTGAATAATTTCTACCAATATCGATAATACAATATTGGTTATATATTGTTTTCCACATCTAGAATTAATATTGCAATCCAAATATTCCAGTCATATCGATTATAGGGGGAAAAAACTATATTGTATTTTCAAGTTTGTTAGCATATTGGTTGAATATCATTGTCCACTTTATTTGAGAAATTGTAATAACTCATATTGAGTCAATATTGGTTGAACGATATTTACCAATATCAATAAAACAATATTGTCTTCACATCGTTTTTAACATCTAGAATAAATATCGCAATCCCAATATTCCCCTAATATCGATTCTGGGAATAAAAACTATATTGTATCTCCAAGTGTGATTATACATTGGTTGAATATCATTTCGCCAATATTCAACAAAACTTATTAAATAATATTTGGGTCAATATTGGTTCAATAATATTTATCGATATCGTTAAATCAATATTGTCTTTATATTGTTTCCAACATCTAGATTGAGATGAAATTTGAATATTGGCCGAATATTCAATGAAACATATTGAAATTATATCATGATCAAACTTGGATAAAAATCCGCTAGGTGGCTCTACATATAGAACGTCTTCTAAAACCTACGAAAGTATATTAAATACTTCCCTTAGCTTGTTTTCAAGACAGCTCACTCAGCGGTTATGGCGATCAAAAGACCTTCATCAACTAAAGGACATTTAATAATTTACCAAGGTATATTGACATCCACCAATATATTCAGATGATATTGTAACAATATCGATAAATATTGTACCAATATCGATAAATATTCTACCAATATCGATAAATATTGTACCGATATCGATAAATATTGTACCGATATCGATAAATATTTTGAGGCCATTATTGCTTCAAGAATATTCCACCAAAACTATTTCTAAAATATTCAAACAATATTCGACCAATATCGCAAAATACTCACATTTTACTTCTCGACAATATAACTTTTGAATATTGTGCCAATATTGTCAGAATATTGTATCAGCTATATTGTACCAATATCGCCGAACATTTTGAGGCCAATATTAGTTCAAGAATATTTCGCCAATATTATTCAAGTAATATTGGACCAATATCGCCGAATGTTCACATTTTTTTTCTCGCCAATATTGCATTTCAAATATTTCGCCAATATGTTCACAATATTGTATCAATATTTTACCAATATAGGTGTGCTACTTGGGTTTTGCACAAAAATTGGACAAAATAATTTTTATCTAGGAAATCGTCATAGATAGGTATAGAAAATTAAGCAGGAAAGTAGTGAGGAATCTTATAAGTATTTCAAAAATGATATAATATACGAGGTGTTCCATTTGAAATAACAAAGTAGCTACTACTTTCTGATACAAGCGGCAACACTGTATTGATGAGAATATTTTAGACGGATAGAGCAAGTTTAATTATCCACGCCTACAAATTTTCGAAATGATCTGTTCTTCTGTTCTCCAGATACTTCTTATGTTCCATCCACTGTGAAACACCCGGTGTACACCTACTAAGTAGGCTTACTATGGCAAGTACCAGTCAGAAAACAACTATTCTCCTGTCTAAGACCACGACGGGTATTGAATTGAATCTAACAGATACTAGTGCAACGTTCTTCAAAGCATCCTCCTGTTGCACTGATGAGAGGCAACAACTTCGAAACTAGTCTGCAGGTTGTCACTGCGTCCAAATCAAAACATAATTCTGCTGGTTGGTCACACTAGGCACTTGCAATTGTGTCCTCTGATGCACTGAGGAATGTATCTGTTAGATTCAATTCAATACCCGTCGTGGTCTTAACCAGGGGAGTAGTTTTCTGACTGGTACTCGCCATAATAAGCATACATAGTAGGTGTATATGGAAGTGAAGTATTGGTTCATCATCAGTCAGCAATGACTGTTCGTTACTAGAAGATCTCCCAATAGAACTCTGTTTTCACATATATCTCTCAACCCAGAGATTCGGAGTGTTCTCTCTCTGCTCGCTAGGTGGAGCGGCCTAGAAACAGCTTCATCGCGTGAACCAGAGGTGACCAAAGAACGGAGTGAGCAATTAATTGTTATGAGACAGTCGGCTACAGTGCTGTCTATCTTATGCAAGAAAGCTGCATCCCTATGCTATAGTATCTACCAGCTAAGAAAAATTATTGTTAGAGATACCTTACTTATGTATTAGTTTGTTCACCTTCATTTCACAATCGCATATGGAATTATCACTTGGGGAATGTCATCTCAAGCAGGAAGAGTATATATACTACAAAAAAGGGCCTTGAGGACAATAGAAGGAGTTAGAAGAAGAACTGCTTGCAGAGACATATTTATCAAACTTAGAATCCTTACATTGCCAAGCATTTATATATTTCAAGTTCTGATGTATGTTGAAGCTAACATCACAACATTCAAAAGTCTGAATAATAATATCGGTGAATATTATTGAACCAATATTGACCCAAAATAAGCTAATTAGATTTGTTGAATATTGGCGAAACAATATTTAACCAATGTGCAATCACACTTGTATATACAATATTGTTTTTATTTCTAGAAACGATATAAGAGGATCATTGGGATTGCAATATCTTTTCTAGATGATGAAAACAAAATGAAGACAATATTATTTTATCGATATTGGTAAATATCATTGAACTAATATTGACCCAATATGAGATATTATAATTTGTTGAATTTAGTTGAAATGATATTCAACCAATATGCTATTAAACTTTGGAATATATAGAAAACCATACGTGGGCTAAATTTGAAAATTTGGGAGTTCACTACTGTTGATAAGTGCTATCCGGCTAACATATTTCGAAAATTGTGGCACTTCTTGTTGTACCGGAAGTGGACCCCAACTTCGTTATTTCAAATGGGACACTCTGTATATTATCAAGGTTTTAGATATCGATGACGTCATATCTTGAAAGGTGGTAGGGAAAAAATAATTTTTTTCTAAAAAAAGGTGGAAAACTAAAATACAAAATCGACCTGTCCGAGCTTTTCCTCCGAAAATAATCAACTCGTAAGATAATAGAGCGTTTCCACACTTTATGAACGCACTGTATATTGGCCCAATATGGAACCAAGATGCAGTCGATATGATGTGCTACCTACTAACTTGTTGATCAGACTATCATCTTCATCTAGTGAAAAGACTCTCACGGAATCGCATGCGACAATTACGCAACCGTTACGTCAAATCCAACTTCACTTATTCCAGGGAGAGTTTAGTTTGGAACAAGATTTACCTTAATTAAATGCCGAGTTGAGTTCTTGGGAATCCTGCAACCCTCAGGGAATCGAATGTAGCTCAAGTAACTAATCTCCTTCATACCCCCGTCTCCTTGTTGCAGGATATTTGCGAAACATGCAATCTGCAGAGCCAAGTCTTGCTACCTGTGCAAATTATCAACTTCCCGAATGACTCTATTCAGCAAGTTCAACCATTACTTGAATCTATAGGGTGTGAGGAAGTACGTTATTTGTTGGAATTTCCATTATAAGCGGAATAGTAGACATATGGCCAAAAACAGTATATTGATTATAAGTAGAAAAAGCTAGAATTTCTGGACGAAGTACCTACCGTAATGTCATTTTTTTTGTATGCATTTGTTCCTCAATAGACTGTTGCATATAATTTTCGTGAAAAAAAAAGTAAAAGGCAAGGACCAGGTGGAAATTGTTGCGATTCCAACTTCAAGAAAAAAAAAATTAAACACGAAGATCTTCTGTTGAATACTGACAAGTTTCAAATGCTCAGCTCAGCTCAGCGGAACCTGGCAAAAAAGCAGAACTTTGAAACGGTAGGAACGAAATTGAAGGATTCATTTACCACCCATCCACAGTACTAAGTTGGCAGAAGGGAACACTTTTGTCGTGCAGACTTGTCATATGAGTTCGACTGAAAAATTAATTGGAACTCTAAGTGCAAAATTGGAAAAAGCAAGTACTGTTGAATTAGTTCAACATATTCCCAATATTTCTGAGTAGAATATTGAATGAGAACGAAACAGTGCGTCAGCCATCAACATCAACGTCTGTATAGGCGTTAGTACCGTTATCATCAAATATGTGTTTCTGAATTGATTATTTATTTACATATCCGATATGTAATATGTCGGGTGCAGAATGTATTATAACTACCAGATTCAAGAAACTCTCCGGCAAACATTGTTTGATCTTTGTTCGAATTTTGGGAACTCGAATACAGCAAAATCTTTATTATATTCGTATTATTTCTCAATATCCGTTAGTTGGTTAGTATGATCTATGAGTGAAACATTTTCAAGTACCAGTCTACGGTGCTGACAAATTATATATTCAATTTTAGATATGTATTCAGAAGAACTAGATTCAATTTTGAATCTCATACCAGTAGAATCATCACACGCCAATGCCAAAAAAGACACTCAATCAGACAGAGAATTGGTGAGGAAAATAAAGAAGTGGAATCTAAAACATAATATTATAATAGCATAATAAAAGATGTATAGAAAGAGAAAGACGAAAATTTCATCAAATATGTGAAAAAAAATGGACTGTTCCAAGATGCTATAGATTTTGAATGACTTATATTCCAATTTCATCTCTGTTATCTGATTACAATGTAAATAATTCTATATTAAAACCAAAATGTCTTCAATCGTTTCATTGATTGGACAAATTTTTACACAATTAATCTGCATGAAAGTTCTCTCGAGAATCTGATCTTCATTTTCTTAAATATTTCAACTACGATTATGAAACTTTTGAAAAATGTTCCAAATGTTTGAATATCCCAAAAAATATTTCATTTACGTTTCGAAACATTCCTGATTTTTTATTTTGGAATACTTCTGTTATGCTTGAGAAATATATCCTTTGAATATTTTAGTATTCCTGTGCATCATTCATGTTTGAAGTCTCATACACTACATCTGATGTACCTTTCGTGTTTATTTCTGTTTCTGAAACACTTTTGAGAAATGTTTATGAAATATTGTATAACATAATTTTGCAATGAGATTGTAATAAACAAGAAATTTTTACCTACTTATACAAATTTATATTTCAATAAAGCATAACATCAAGAAGAAAACAAATATGTTCTCTTAAAAAAATATATATAATTTTCTAATTATGTGATCTATAGATAAATATAAGTTAAAATTTCAGATTTCTGGGTTTTCATCATGATGTTGTTGTTGACTCTGTTCAAACAATGCACCAAAAACCATCTCAAAATTGTTTTCTGTTGCCTGTTCTACGAAACGTTTTCGAGTTGTATCTGAAATTAGACCAGTTAAACGAAGTACATGGAAATATGTAGAGTTGGTATGAGTTGGTATGAGTTGGTTTCCATTCCTTCCAGTGACAAATATTTCAGCTTATTTTATCAGCAAATCCTCCTCTTACTGACTTCTGCATATCAAAACAAACACAGGAATCAAATAAAATTTCCTGAAAAACGAATCAGAATAGTATTAAAATGTTCACTTCCCGGACACTTTTTCTTTGGAAAAGTAGCACTTCCCGGCCTAGTCCGGGAAGTACGTACTTCCCGGACTAGGCCGGGAAGTGCTCGAATTTTAATACAAATATTAATATAAATAAGAATTAGAATGTTTCTGTTGGTACCTATCTTCTGTTCGAATTTCAATATATAATGCAAATAGGAACTGAAATGTTCGAAATATTCAAATTTGGAATCGTTTCATCCGGTTAACATATGGGCGAAAGTCGACCTCTCTTCGTCTTTTAGACTAAATGCGTCTCATTGATTTGTTATTCTACATGGTTGCCGAAAAAATAGTGTACGCAACACGTCCGAAAATAGTTTTTTTGGACTCGTAGACTTTCAGGACTCGCTAACGCTCGTCCTAGAATTTGGTCTACTCATCCAAAAAAACAGTATTTTCCGGACTTGTTACGTAAATTACTATTCTCGTACCGTTCAGGTTCGAAAACGGTCCGGGAAAGTTCGTTGCTTAGCAACGGACTAAAATACTAGATTAGCGTATTTTGACGCCTGAAGTTGCTCCGAGAAAGCAAAACAAATTCTGCTCATCTACTCGAAGAGAATCATATTTTTGAACATGATTGAGATACTTCATGTTGAAAGAAAAGGAATGGAATTGAATCTGTTGGAGAAATAAACAAATAGAAAAATTCTCAGACTCAATCAACGATAAAACAGATCCCAATGATTTCTCTCTTCCTAATTTGTTTTATCATAATACAAGGTAAATGTTATTAATTATTTCATAACAAACAAACAATATTTGTTATACGTCGAGTTTTCGAAGGACAGGTATGACATTGCTGCCTAGTTAATTAATGGTTATAGAATATAAAAAAATGACATCGTAAGTGTGACAAGAGTTTACTTCTGCTTGAAGAGGCCATTGTATTGGCGAAACATATGTTGCGGTTTTGTAAACAAAAGTTTTGTGGAAATCGACTTGAAGTTTCATCTTAAACGTTTTTCATTTTTTAGTTCGCTTGGTATTCCATTTTTATCTTTCCATGCGGGTACTAAAACTCGTGGTTGATGATTTAACAAACGCGGTACATGTTGGTATCCGTAAATATCCAATTCTGATTCGTTCGGAGCGTTGCAATCGATGTAGAACCAATTATAAATAAACCAACAGTTTGCATATTCACAGTTACTGGAAAATACAAAATTTGTTTTCGGTCGTTTCAGCGATGTCAAATATTTAGCATCACCAGAAAATTGCTTTCATGTTCAATCGGAATATGAAAAACGTTCTCCATTATTGTATTGTTGATTTTTCTGGTCTGAAAATATGGGATGAAATACCGATTGTTTCTAATTGCTGTTGTTTGTCATTGCTGACCCCAGTATTCAGAGGTTCGGAATAAAGGCATGAGAGATTTTGTATATTTTGATTTGATTTCGATTTTGATTGCTATATACATTGTGTCCCACTTTGAGCAGCCACACCCTCATATTTCGTTGAACATGAAATAATTCGAAATTTTCTTTGACTCAAATTGTAGTACTCGGAAATACCAACCTTTATGTTTATGTAACCTTTGTATATCCATTTTCCACGGCTAACTACGACCAAATGAAAAGTGAAAAATTGAGAAAAACATACTAGGCATTTTTTTTATCGCAAAAATAACACCAGATTCTGTTTCAGAACATCTTAAAACCTCCAAATCTCAATGCTTGAATCATTTGAATATACAGGGTATCATTCATTCTGATCAGAGTTAGCCTTGGAAAAGTGATATTTGGCTATTTTTCAAAGTATTAATTAAATATTTTTGGGAATTCTGTGACAAGAGAAAACATTTTGGAAATTTTCCAAGCATTATTTATGGATTAGAGTTGATAATGCTACCAGCTACAGATGATACCCTGTATATTCAAATGATTCAAGCATTGAAATTTGGGGGTTTTAAGGTGTTCTGAAACAGAATCTGGTGTTATTTTTGCGATAAAAAAATGCCTAGTATGTTTTTCCCAACTTTTCACTTTTCATTTGGTCGTAGTTAACCGTGGAAAATGGATATACAAAGGTTCCGTAAACACAAAGGTAGGTATTTCCGAGTGCTACAACTTGAGACAAAGAAAATTTCGAATTATTTCATGCTCAATGAAATATGAGGGTGTGGCTGCTCAAAGTGGGACACACTGTATATGACATGCTCTCCACTATCCGTACTAAAAAAAGTAGTTAACATTCACCTATTTTTGAACCACCCTGTGTAAAAAAAATAATGTCAGTTAACTTCGACCAAGGCTGAAGGAGTATATTCAGGCTGAATTGAATCTTTAATTTCGGGGAGTTTTAGAGCAAGCCATTTTCCATAAGGATAGTGAGGGGTCCTTTGTAACAGAAAAATATGAGGAAACTTGAATAAGTTGCTTGTGTCTGTTTTGACGAACAGATGTTTACAAGTGAAGCATAATAACTTACTTTCTGATAAGTATGCCGTAACTACGGGGACCCCTCAATGTAGCGCTCTTGGACCGCTAATATTGCTACTATGTGTAAATTATCTTCCCTCTATTATAAAGTTTTTCTTTATTTCCGGTGTTGAGTTAGCGGGAATTCGGTCGAAATGTTGGAGAAAACCAGTTGTTAAATTGTCGACGTTTCGAAACTTTATTGTTTCATCTTCAGGACTCTGAAGTATAAACAAAAACATACCTATTAAAATGGTATTCTAAACAGTGATTTTGATTGGAACAAAATAAATTATGTAAAATAACAATCGTTGAAAAATGAAACGCTTCGGATATTCTACGATTTCAACGATTGTTATTTCACATAATTTATTTTGTTCCAATCAAAATCACTGTTTAGAATACCATTTTAATATGTATGTTTTTGTTTATACTTCAGGGTCCTGAAGATGAAACAATAAAGTATCGAAACGTCGACAATTTAACAACTGGTTTTTTTCAACAATTCGACCGAATTCCCGCTAACTCAACACCGGAAATCCTATTCAACGGTCGCCATTCCATTCAACTAGTAAATCTTTCTTTATTGTTACTCATGAGCTCGCATGGAGAGGCGATGCAGGAGTAAACTGCTTCATTCAATACTTTATTGAAGAAATGGATGAAGGATACTCTACTGGCCGGATTGAATATAACCCTGTTTTTTCATACACCACTCAAGGACGATCTAAAAAACTTGCAGATAGCAAGTTCCTTATAAAAAATGTTGCTAATCCTGAAATGTGCACCTTAAGATTATTTGAGATATTGATGAAAAAACGTAGTATGTATTTCATAACAACAGACCATCTCTTTTTTACATAGAAGTAGTCCAACAAATGGTAAAAATAGTCTCCAGTAGGCAAAAACACAATCTCTACTTGGTTCAAACAGTCAGCAGCAAAGATTGGGATCGACACTGAAAGAACAAAAGTGACAAATCATTCAGCCAGAGCCACAGCAGTCACTAGCACAAGTCTGGAGTTGAAGACTGACAACTCATTAAAATAACAGGCCATTCCAGTAGTCAATCTATTAAGCCTTATAGACTACAAGCCCATATAATAATTTGGGGAGTTCAATTGACCCAGCATGAAACATACTCAGAAAGATGCTGCTATATGAAAAAATAACTTTAGTCACTATGCCGTCTATTCTTGGTGGTGCAAATGACTGTAATAACAATAATTTTTCATCTAAAGATGAGCTTTTCCGACAAAATAATCATGTACGGCGTTCCTCACGTTGTTAGATTATGAAATAATAATCTCCTAGAACCTTCTACCTTACAAAAATAATGGGACTGGAAGCCAGGAAAAGTTTTCAATTTCAGAAAAAAAAAAATCGTTCCCTTTATTTTTGTACGGCAGTAGTTTCTAGGAGATTATTATTTCATAATCAACCAACGTGAGAAATGTAGTACAGGAATATTTTGTCGGAAAAGCACATCTTCAGATGAAAAATTAGTATTATTATTATTACAGTCATTTGCACCACCAAGAATTGAGGGCATATCGACTAAAGTTATTTTAGTCGATCATTAGTCTATGAGGCAAGTGAAACTACAACTTCTGCCTTTGTAGAGAAATTAAATAAGGCCAGTTATTCAGACACTTTTTCCAGAGATCTGTACAATTGCGTGTTCAATATTAATTAAAAAAATTGGTCATGATTTTAAAGTTTTACGTTAAATCACTTAAATAAGTAGTGTTATCTGAATGGGCAATAAAAATTTAATCTATCATGAATAAATTAGCTTTTTTTTTCCTGCTTTCCTTCTGAAATATACATTGCTGGACATAATACATAATGCTTTCTTATTGCAATTTTTTTGCTAAAATGCTACAAAAATATATTTCCGGCGGCTTAAGTTAATTGTACCTAATTAGAGCTCTAGAAATGAAGTTCATTTTAGTCGTTAGTTACTCGTTTTTATTACTAAAATGTGAGAAACATTGAATAACATATTTGTTACCTGAAATCCAATGTCTTTATAGTTTTAAATTAAAATAAAACATCAAAAAACATATTTCCGATGAGTATAGTTCAATATTCAATATTTTTATTCCCTACAAATCCGACAGAATTAGCAACACTCATACAATCTCTAAAAAACAAAAAAGCAGTGGGAATAGACGGAACTAGTGCTGAACTCCTGAAGCATGTTTCACCAAATATTATAGAACCCTTAACTTACCTAATAAATAGACTTCTATACCCAAGTAGCACACCTATATTGGTAAAATATTGTGAAAATATTGGCGAAATATTTGAAATGCAATATTGGCGAGAAAAAAAATGTTAACATTCGGCGATATTGGTACAATATTACTTGAACAATATTGGCGAAATATTCTCGAAGCAATATTGGCCTCAAAATATTCGGCGATATTTGTACAATATTGCTGGTACAATATTCTGACAATATTGGCACAATATTCAAACGTTATATTGTGGAGAAGTAAAATGTGAATATTTTGCGATATTGGTCGAATATTGTTTAGGCCCTTCAAAAATAGTATTGGTGAGGTATTCTTGAAGCAATAATGGCCTCAAAACATTTATCGATATTGGTTCAATATCATTTGGATATATTGGTGGAAGTGAATATACCTTGGTAAATTAATGAATCTCTTTTAGTTGATCAAGTTGACACTAGAGTCTGCCTTTTGATCGCCATAACCATTGAGTAAGTTATCTTGTAAACAAGTCATGGGAAGTATTTAATTTATCATTGTTTTAGAAGACGTTCTATATGTAGAGCCATCTAGCGGATTTTTATCCAGGTTTCATCATGATATAATTTTAATATGTTTCATTGAATATTCCGCAAATATTCGAAATTCATCTTAATCTAGATGTGGGAAACAATATGGAGACAACATTGTTTTAACGATATGGGTAAATATTATTGAACCAATATTGAACCAATATTGACCCAATATTGATTATTATATATATTATATAATATATATATATATATATATATATATATATATATATATATATATATTATATTGAATATTGGCGAAATAATATTCAACCAATGTGTGATCACACTTGGATATACAATATAGTTTTTATTCCTAGAATCGATATGAAGGGAATAATGGGATTGCAATATTCATTTTAGATGTTGAAAACAATGTGAAAACAATATTGTTTTATCGATATTGGTAAATATCATTGAACCAATGTTAACCCAAAATGAGTTATTACAATTATAAAGTTGAAATGATATTCAACCAATGTGCTGTCATTCTTGGAACTACAATATAGTTTTCATCCCTAGAATCGATATGACTGGAATATTGGGATTGCAATATTTATTTTAGATGTGGAAAACAATATATAAACAATATTGTATTATCGATATTGGTAGAAATTATTCAACCAATATTGACCTAATATCACATGTGACAATTTACATTCAAAACAGGTTCAACCAATATTCCACCAATATTTTTAATATAATATTGCTTTTTGAATATTCACCCATATTGGACCAATATTATTTTTTCAACTACAATATATCTATATTGGCCCAATATGGAACCAAGATTCAGCCGATATGATCTGCTACCTGGGTAGCAGAAGGAATTTTCCCATCAGAATTAAAAATTGCAATGATTCTTCCAGTGTTTAAAACGGGTGATAGAGATGAAATAGTAAATTATAGACCTATATCTCTGATAACAACATTATCCAAACTTGTTGAAAAGGTTATAAAAACTAGATTATCTGCCTATTTGAAAAAGTATAACATCCTCTCAGACAGACAATGTGGGTTCCGAGAAGGTATCTCAACGCAGGATGCAATTCTCGATCTAACGTCAGAAATGTATAATGCCCTGGATACCAATGAAGCAGCTCTCTGTGTCTTCATAGATCTGTCCAAGGCTTTTGACACCGTTAGTCACCCACTTCTCCTAGAATCACTCGAGAATATCGGTATAAGAGGATCCGCATTGAAAATTTTTAGTAGCTATCTGGAAGATAGACACCAATGCTTCAAAATTGAGAACTTCAAAAAAATTGAATACGGTGTACCGCAGGGCACTATTCTGGGCCCAATATTATTCAATATATATTTGAATGACTTATTCCAAATTCCAACAACTGGCAAAATTTTCACATATGCCGATGACACCGCTATCTTCTACGAGCACACAACATGGACCGACCTGAAAACCAAAGTAGAAAAAGATCTCCTGATTATTAAAGATTGGTTCGCACATAAACTTCTCACAATTAACTTCAACAAAACTCATTATTTACCTATATACACAAATAGTAGAAACTCCCCTCCTTCGGAAAATCTGAATATTGACAACCTTTTTGAAATCAAACCGGTCCCTCATATAAAATACTTAGGAATCTTCATAGACTCCAACATGAAATGGAATACCCATATAAACTACGTAGTTAAAAAACTCCAATACCTAATATATCGATTTATAACACTGAGAGCCATACTAGATGAAAAAACCATGAGAAACCTATATTTTGCTCTTATTCAATCACATATTTCTTATGGGATTCTAGCTTGGGGGTCGGCGGGTAAAACAATCATGAATAAAATATCAATAACCCAAAAACGCTTCTTAAAAATGATTTATAACAAAAAAAAACCCACCCGTCGGACGATCTTTACCTACAAACAGAAATATTGGACACAATACAACTTTTCTTCCACTACAGCAATATAAGACTGCATAAAAATAAGTTTGCACTACGTAAAATAGATCATAAATATAACACAAGAAGTAGAGAACACAAATATAAAATACCTTTCATGAATAAAGCCATAGGACAAAAAAGCCACAGATACCAGAGTTTGAAACTGTACAACAATCTACCGGACAACTTGAAAAACGTTACAAACATAAATTCGTTCAAAATGCAACTGAAAAAGTACATTTTCTCTAAACCCCGTACTGAGATACACACTTTAATTTATTCATAAGAGCACTCGTACTTTCCTCATTGTATATATGTATATATGTATGTATATATATATATATATATATATATATGTTCCAGTGACTGTAAAACAGTCGAAAACAATCCTTTAGGAACTCACTATACCTTTGTATAGATTGTATGGCATATGTTCGACAGAAAACAACTACTTCTCTGGCTAATACCTCGACAGATATTGAATTATATCTGTCAGACATATGTGCAAATATCCTTACTTTGAAGGAACAACTTTGCAAGAGCTCTCAGAGACAGACAGCAGGACACCGCCTGATCCAAACAAGGAACCAACTGCAGACCGGTTTCGGGATGAAGTCCCTCATCAGTGCAGTCCTGGTTATCACGGTTGTATACACGCGGGGGCCCGGTGCCCGTCATCGTTCGCCGGGATGAACACTGCAATCGCTTACAGGATCCACCACGGCAACAGATTAGAGAGCGCTCCAGAAGGACATTTCGGATGCGAAATGGTATATGCTGAATACTTGTTTCAAGGAGCAATAAATGTTCCAGTGACTGTAAAACAGTCGAAAACAATCTTTTAGGAACTCACTATACCTTTGTATAGATTGTATGGCATATGTTCGACAGAAAACAACTACTTCTCTGGCTAATACCTCGACAGATATTGAATTATATCTGTCAGACATATGTGCAAAGATCCTTACTTTGAAGGAACAACTTTGCAAGAGCTCTCAGAGACAGACAGCAGGACACCGCCTGATCCAAACAAGGAACCAACTGCAGACCAGTTTCGGGATGAAGTCCCTCATCAGTGCAGTCCTGGTTATCACGGTTGTATACACGCGGGGGCCCGGTGCCCGTCATCGTTCGCCGGGATGAACACTGCAATCGCTTACAGGATCCACCACGGCAACAGATTAGAGAGCGCTCCAGAAGGACATTTCGGATGCGAAATGGTATATGCTGAATACTTGTTTCAAGGAGCAATAAATGTTCCAGTGACTGTAAAACAGTCGAAAACAATCCTTTAGGAACTCACTATACCTTTGTATAGATTGTATGGCATATGTTCGACAGAAAACAACTACTTCTCTGGCTAATACCTCGACAGATATTGAATTATATCTGTCAGACATATGTGCAAAGATCCTTACTTTGAAGGAACAACTTTGCAAGAGCTCTCAGAGACAGACAGCAGGACCCTGCCTGATCCAAACAAGGAACCAACTGCAGACCGGTTTCGGGATGAAGTCCCTCATCAGTGCAGTCCTGGTTATCACGGTTGTATACACGCGGGGGCCCGGTGCCCGTCATCGTTCGCCGGGATGAACACTGCAATCGCTTACAGGATCCACCACGGCAACAGATTAGAGAGCGCTCCAGAAGGACATTTCGGATGCGAAATGGTATATGCTGAATACTTGTTTCAAGGAGCAATAAATGTTCCAGTGACTGTAAAACAGTCGAAAACAATCCTTTAGGAACTCACTATACCTTTGTATAGATTGTATGGCATATGTTCGACAGAAAACAACTACTTCTCTGGCTAATACCTCGACAGATATTGAATTATATCTGTCAGACATATGTGCAAAGATCCTTACTTTGAAGGAACAACTTTGCAAGAGCTCTCAGAGACAGACAGCAGGACACCGCCTGATCCAAACAAGGAACCAACTGCAGACCGGTTTCGGGATGAAGTCCCTCATCAGTACAGTCCTGGTTATCACGGTTGTATACACGCGGGGGCCCGGTGCCCGTCATCGTTCGCCGGGATGAACACTGCAATCGCTTACAGGATCCACCACGGCAACAGATTAGAGAGCGCTCCAGAAGGACATTTCGGATGCGAAATGGTATATGCTGAATACTTGTTTCAAGGAGCAATAAATGTTCCAGTGACTGTAAAACAGTCGAAAACAATCCTTTAGGAACTCACTATACCTTTGTATAGATTGTATGGCATATGTTCGACAGAAAACAACTACTTCTCTGGCTAATACCTCGACAGATAGGGCCCGGTGCCCGTCATCGTTCGCCGGGATGAACACTGCAATCGCTTACAGGATCCCCCCCGTGTATACAACCGTGATAACCAGGACTGCACTGATGAGGGACTTCATCCCGAAACCGGTCTGCAGTTGGTTCCTTGTTTGGATCAGGCGGTGTCCTGCTGTCTGTCTCTGAGAGCTCTTGCAAAGTTGTTCCTTCAAAGTAAGGATCTTTGCACATATGTCTGACAGATATAATTCAATATCTGTCGAGGTATTAGCCAGAGAAGTAGTTGTTTTCTGTCGAACATATGCCATACAATCTATACAAAGGTATAGTGAGTTCCTAAAGGATTGTTTTCGACTGTTTTACAGTCACTGGAACATTTATTGCTCCTTGAAACAAGTATTCAGCAATATATATATATATATATATATATATATATATATATATATATATATATATATATATATATAAATATATATATATATATATATATATATATATATATATATATATATATATATATATAAATATATATATATATATATATATATATATATATATATATATATATATGTATGTTTATATTTGAAATTGAAAAAAAAAATGAAAATCCTCACTCTAAATAATACATAAGAGCACATATTTTTATTTTTATATGCATCCACTTATCACCAAAATCATGCCTGCTCATTACTCATTACTCATTACCCATTACTCTTTTACTTATTGCTTATTACATAACATATCAATTATCACTTATTACTTATTATTTATTAGTTATTAGATAATCGTATGTCTATTTTTCCTGTTAGTTTTACCACTCATTCAACTTTTAATATTGTATTGTATTGTAAATTAAAACTGTCTGTCACACACAAGCGATGCTTTCGTGACTTGATACGTTTATTCACGTACTCTTCTACTCACTTTGTATTTACATATTATTTGAAATAAACGTTAAACAATATGACGCACTTTAATTTTACAATAAAAATTGATTTCACTTGTTAGTAACTCAGTTTCATTACTAAAATTTCAGGAACATTGAAAACATTAATTCGTTTTCAACCATAACATCTGGAATTATGTCTACATAGTTTCAACTAAAGCTTAAAAAAATATTTCCGATGATTTTAGAAAAATATTAAATATTGTATTATCACAAGAGAATTTTACTTTGACATTTAGTAACACTTTTTTGTTACTAAAATGTGACAGACATTGGAATGGTATATTAAAGTATAAGTGGATAAAAAGGTCTTTCTAACACACGCGATTTTTCGAAATATTCTTGAAGTTATGGAATTATTTTACAAAGTTGATATGGAATTAAAACTAATTTCAGAAAGCCACAAGATATCCAAAACCCATTGGAATAAACGACTGTCAAAATATAACATATGAGTTTTTTACCCATTAAAAAAGATGCAGTGCAAGAATTTCATGATATTTAAAATCTTTTCAACATTTTTGATCTGTCTCTTTCAGCCCTGGTGAAGCAAACTGGTTAGTATCAATAAAAATTATAGGTTAGCAACAAAATGTATTTTGATTTGATTCTTAGTGACTTTTGCCAAAAGATATAAGGCGCTTCATTTTTGACAGAAAAATTATCACTCATTAATTTCATAAAGGCAATAGGAACTAACAAAATCATCGCGATAATCTCCCGTTGTTATAAGCAACGTAAAAAAGCCTTCTAATTGGTTGAAAATGAATGTATGAAATTTTATTCTGAATTATAAAAATGGTTGCTGTTACTCCAATGTAATACACTCTTTATATGTAACATATGGCTTTTGTGATGAACCATGAGTAAGGTGAAGTGGGGTATATGTGATAATGGGGCAATTGCGATAGTACGTTTGAAACTAGCTATTTGTATGAATATGCTTGTGCCACTTATTAGCCGGAGCCTGAAATATGCTAGTCTAGTGAGCCACTACTAGAAGCCGTCGAAATCCAAACATGGATTTCATTTGAGTACAGATAAGCGAAGAGTGCGTTTCACTTTAACACACATTTTTTTATACATTTACCCCGTTGGAGGAATAATATTTTATTTTTTCGGTATGTAGGAATATTAATCTAATTTTTATATACTTAGTAGTTCATAGTAGTTTGAAAAAACGTAAGGTATATGTTATTAAAATAAAAAACGCATTATTGACCTCAAACGTTGCTATAACACATTTATTAGCCCCTTGGAATTTTGTTGTTGGGGCAAATGTATTATTACAGGTTGGGCCAAATGTGTCATAGTATATCACATTTACTCCGTTTGTATAACTTCTT
Organism: Chrysolina oricalcia; assembly: GCA_944452925.2. NCBI lineage: Eukaryota > Metazoa > Arthropoda > Insecta > Coleoptera > Chrysomelidae > Chrysolina > Chrysolina oricalcia. Next base: position 55,237,065 of record OX101819.2, on the reverse strand, counting down.
GGATTCAAACCTGGATTACTCAAACAATTAATTTAAACAGTTGTAGAACAAGTTTTACAAGCTTTTTTTGTTATTGATATCATGGTTTGCTGCTACAAAAAAAAAGAAACTTATGACAAATATTCTTCAGCTGATCTCAACACTGCAATGTCTGATGTTTTAGCAGGCCGAACATCAATTTATAAGGCAGTTGGGTATTGGTAAAAGATAATCAGACATTATGTGGGACTTGAATCAGAATACACGGATGATGGGTGGATAGTTAAATTAAAAAATTGTATGGCCAATAAATACCGACATTGGTAATGTACTTGAACAGGATATAAAAGTGCTACCTGATCCTATCGTTGATAGACGAGGAAAGTACAAATTTTCAACTTTCTCTAAAAACTTTTTACATTCAACATTAACTCTAAGATATCTAAGAGTGTTTTGTGTTTAATTTTATTAGCTTTTTGTTTCCTTTGTTCTGGCATTGTTTCCTAGTTCACATTTTTGGTATTTCTTAACAAAATAAATTATAAAAATTACACAAATAGAGAACCTAAATTGAATTTTTATACAATTGCCCCAGACTACGGAATATGCGTTTTACTACAAAAATATAAACTTTCTTCACATTTGCCCCAGTCACTGGGGTAAATGTGATATATTGATATGATTTTAAAAAACATCGCGCAACATTAACAACATTAAACATTATTTAACTTTCTCGTAAACAATCAATACAAAACCGTTCCAAAAGTATATGGTTTTTTTCTCAAATGTTTTAAACGTTCCTTCGCAGCTTTATATTGAATGAAAGTTGAACTATTCAAAAAGTAGATCACATTTGCCCCACTTCATCTTATACATATTTTATAGTTCAACGTTTTTATTTTACTTTTTGCGATATTCCACCTTTATCATTCAATAAGATAGTCTACTACTAGTAGTTAATATTGATTTATATATATTATTCAAAATATTCCACGGTATATTGTTCAAAATATACTCTTATGGAAACAGTGGAATTAGTTATTGTTACGCCAATGTGATATACTCTGTATTGGTACGAAACGTCTTTTTTATGAATATATATGGGTATATTCCGTTCTGTTATATTGTGAATCACTATTTTTATTAATTTTTTACAATATTCTATCTTCGCCACTCAAGTTATTCTACTACTTGTAGTAAATAAAAACATTTTGAGGGTTATACTCAATAACTTTTCTCCTTATATTTTCATATATAGCCCCTTGATAAATCCATCCTGATGATCACATATGTATATGAAATATTCCAGAAAAAATTGTACAAAGTATTTCAGATTATTCGTATCGAACAAATGTGTTTTTTTTTTTGGGAGATTAAAGAATAGTACCTGTACCCTAAATCAACTGAAATATCATTTTGAGCTAAATAATGAACAATTCAATTATCATAAAATGAATAAATTTGAATTTGACGAATTTTTCATCATTGTGATTTTGTTTGCAAAGGATTGTTCTTCCAGGGGATTTTTTCTTGGAATTTATGATCAGGGATTTTTTCTCCGGTTGCTTTTTCTTGATGTTGACAACAAACAGTCAACTCAATTATTCTGTGTTGTTTGTGAGGATGCATTAATCTCCAATATCTGGTTATGGCATCATGTTCCAACTTCAATGTGGCTTCTGAATTTCGTACTCTTGAATTCATAAACACCAAACAAAATCACGCAACGCCCCAAAAGGTCACCCAACTGTCACAGAGCACTCTAGAATGAAACAAGTTCATTTCACTTGCAAATCCTTCACCGTTCGGAACTATTTATTATTTCTAACTTTGAGCTAGACATAGGAACTCCAAAACCTTTCTACTGGGGTACGGAATCAATAGCAGTGCTTTCCAAGACTAATGTGACAACGATATATATACATTTTCGAAGTAATGGTTATTGCCACTGAGATATTTGGACTATTTTCCCTAACCGGATACTATAGAGTGAAATATCTCACTTGAAGTTTAGAAGTCTTTTACCCCAAATTGAGTGAATCAAATAGAAAAGTTTCACAGGAAAATACTACTAGCATTTTGTTAGAGACGTATTTTGGTTCATGAAGCAATTATTATTGATAAACTTTCATATCTGATGTCATGCTGATAATGGAGTGTTTCATATTAACCTCAATAGTTTCATAGAATTCACGGAAAAATATAAACAGTTTTTGTTGACGCTGTCAGATACAAAGGAAAGTCGTTTTTTTTTGGAATATCATTCATTGAAGCTCCAACTCTACGATATCCGCAAAACGAGTCTGGATTGGGTGGAATCATATCTACCGAATCGGCTACAGACTCAAATTTTGCAAATATTGAAAATAGAGTTTCACAGGGGTCAGTTCTTGGTCCAACCCTGTTTCTGACGTATACAGGGTCCTGCAACAAGGGCGCGGTCTTCCATATCTCCATTACGGTAAAGGATAGATGGATGATTTTATCAGCAAAATGATATTAGTCTCTGAGCTCTACAAAATGAAAATAATAAAACTTACACAGGGTGATCAGTATTTTCTGGGCTGGTCTCAATTCTGTTTTTTTTTTAATGGAAACCTGTATTTTTATAAGTTTTTCGGTTTCTACATGGAAAATAAAATTGAAGTCTTTCTTTCGAAAATACTGACGGTTTTAGAGATTTTTTGCATAACATTTTTTTCCAAAATTGGTCACTCATTATACAGGGCAATTCAAATTCGACCTCCACCATTGGGATCTCCTAAACTACAGGAGATACGTCGAAGCTTAAATTGGGGCAAAGTTGCGTATTCTGGTGCTTAACAAAATACTGTTTTGAAACTTGGAAAATTCCGAGTATTTCCGGTAATATCGGGAAAAAACTTAAAATCGGAATTTTCATTTTATTTTTTTCTATCGTTATTTGACAACATAGCTCAGAACCAAATGTAATTTTCATTGATACTTTTTTTCAGCTACACGTTTTCATGTTCAGATTTACTATTCGACGTTTCGTATTCTGGCATTCACAATCAACTTTTTTTTCTGTCATAGGCGCCATATTGTTTTTTATACAGAAAAATAGTGATTCTCATTCTGATTTCATTGATGTATAATTTGTTATGATTTGCAATTCTGAAACTACAGATACTAAAAAAAAACTTCATCTGAGATGGTCATGACTCCATCGAAAAATTTTGTTTAATAAACACTAGTTGTCAAAACTCATTAAACATCATAAGTTTTCAAAAATACTTCAGACGAAATGTCCTCATTCTCAAATGAAGAAAAACGAGAAATGTTGAAACTTTATTATAAATTTGATAGGAATAGTACGAAAACAGCACAAATTTATTTTGAATTATATCCGGAAGACAACAGCCGGATTATTCGGAATTTTGGGCAAACACTTGGCTGAGTACGGTGCGTTTCAGAAAACAAGAATGAAATCATGAGCTTGTAAAAAATGCACAAAATGTAATACAACAATTGTTCGAAATGATGGCCTTCCTCCTGAATACATAACCGAGCTCATAAATTCCAGCCCACACATTCAAACGAAGCCGAACTTTTGGTCTGACTTCTCTGAAGTGTCGTGGATTATTTTCACTCCAAATGTGCTCATTATTTCCATTAAAAACACCACAGTTCGAAAAAGTACTTTTGTCGGTCCAAATAATGTTTTTCAAGAAGTTTGTAGGGTCTACCCTATTCGAGAGCCAGCAACAAAATTCCATCCTTATCTCAGAATCACCAGGATGTAATTTTTGTGAAATATGTATCTTATAACATTTCAAACCACTTTTTTTGAATTCCCTCCAAACGGAATTTTGGACAAACACTTGGCTGAGAACGGTGCGTTTCAAAAACCAAGAAAGAAATATGGAAGCAGAATGGAACAAAATATTAGACGTAACTAAGTAGCCGAGGTAAAGTAATTGTTCATTCCATATTCGAAGAAGTATAATTATTTTCGGTACTTTTTTAGATAAATGCAGATCCTTCCAAATCAACACATCAAGTCTCGGCAGAAATGGATGTGCCACAGACGAGCGTTTGGGAATTCAAAAAAAGTGGTTTGAAATGTTATAAGATACATATTTCACAAAAATTACATCCAGGTGATCCTGAGAGAAGGATGGAAAACACTTGGCTGAGTACGGTGCGTTTTTAAAAACAAGAATGGAATCATGAGCTTGTAAAAAATGCACAAAAAGTATTACAACAAGTGTTCGAAATGATGGCCTTCCTCTTGAATACATAACCTAGCTCGTCGTCTCAAATTAAGAACAGCCCTAACAGTATCCCTTCTTCTGATAGACTTGAATTGCGTGATGATATTATCTCCAAGTTCATATTCTTGCTCCCCATAGATTATGTTCTTTAAAGTGTCCCACAAGAAAGTATTCCAAACTGTAAGGTCAGTGACATTGCCGGCCACCTCACTGGTCCAGAATTTCCTAACCACCTATTAGGAAATCTTTGGTGTAAATATTCGCAAATTGCTCTTTCATTGTGTGGAGGAGTCCCGTCATGCTAAAACCAGCAGCAGTTATAATTAACAAGGGAAAATGTATCCACATATTATTCGAATTCGTTTCTTAAGGACCGGAGATAGGTTTCCCCGTTCAAAGTATTAGAGAAGAAATGAGGTCCAAGTATTCGGTCGTAATAAATTCCAGACCACACATTCAAACGAAACCGAACTGTGGTCTGACTTCTCTGAAGTGTCGTGGATTATTTTCACTCCAAATGTGCTCATTACTTCTACTAAAAACACCTCAGTTCGAAAAAGTACTTTCGTCGGTCCAAATGATGTTTTTCAAGAAGTTTGTAGGGTCTACCCTATTCGAGAGCCAGCTACAAAATTCCATCCTTCTCTCAGGATAACCTGGATGTAATTTTTGTGAAATATGTATCTTATAACATTTCAAACCACTTTTTTGAATTCCCTCCAAACGCTCCTCTGTGGCACATCCATTTCTGCCGAGACTTGATGTGTTGATTTGGAAGGATCTGCACTTATCTAAAACCAAAAACAATTATACTTCTTCGAATATGGAATGAACTATTATTTTAACTCTGCTAATAAGTTACGTCTAATATTTTGTTCCATTCTGCTTCCATATTTCATTCTTGGTTTTTGAAACGCACCGTACTCAGCCAAGTGTTTGTCCAAAATTCCGAATAATGTTCTATCCGGCTGTTGTCTTTCCGGATATGATTCAAAATAAATATGTGCTGTTTTCGTACTATTCCTATCAAATTTATAATAAAGTTTCAACATATCTCGTTTTTCTTCATTTGAGAATGAGGTAGGATATTTCTAGTGAAGTATTTGTGCAAACTTATGATGTTTAATGAGTTCTGCCAACTAGTGTTTATTAAACAAAATTTTTCGATGGAGTCATACCATCTCAGATGAAGTTGTTTTTTTTTTAATATCTGTGGTTTCAGAGGTGCAAATCATAACAAATTATACATCAATGAAATCAGAATGAGAATCACTATTTTTCTGTATAAAAAAACAATATGGCGCCCATAACAGAAAAAAAAGTTGATGATGAATGCCAGAAGAGGAAACGTCGGATAGTAAATCTGAACATGAAAACGTGTAGCTGAAAAAAAGTATTAATTAAAATGTACCTTTGGTTTTGAGCTATGTTGTCAAATAACGATAGAATAAAATAAAAACGAAAATTCCTATTTTCAGTTTTTTCCCGATATTTCCGAAAATTCCCCGAATTTTCCAAGTTTCAAAACAGTATTTTGTTTAGCACCAGAATACGCAACTTTGCCCCAATTTAAGCTTCGACGTATTTCATGTAGTTTAGGAGGTCCCAATGGTGGGGGTCGAATTTGAATTGCCCTGTATATATATTGTTTTTTTTTGCTGTTTTGTCATCGACTGCTATGGTTATTAGGCCTTGTTACTAACTCCATACGCCACCTTAGGAGCAGCACTGTTAATTGGAACGGAACAGTGAATCGTGCAGGACTCCAGTCAAGCCACGAGATTTTAATAATTCAATCGGTCAAATTAAATTAAAAAATCCCAGCCGCAACTGGGGCTCGAACTCCGGACCTTTCGACTCAGAGTCGGAAGCTCTAACCACTGCGCCCGACATCACTCATTATATTAAAAATCATTAATGTTTGTTTAAAAGTGGTTGACAATGTATTATTGTTAGTAGCATTCTTCTGGACTTCCATTGTCTAGAAACAAAGAAAATAAATTCTTTGCATGTGTTTGAGTCACGACGTTTCAACAGTTACCATCTACTGTCGTTATCAAGTGTGTATCACATCAAATGATGTCCGTTGGTGACTCTCTCAAATGATATATCTAAAATCGACATGTGATATACAGGGTGTAAAAAACAGCTTGCCAAACATTGTAAATAAAAATGTGCAAAATCTTCTTTATTTGAAATGGAACACCCGGTATATTATCGATCCGTGAGAAGTGCCAATAAAGCTCTACAAATTTCATTGGAAATGTCTTATGGTTAAAATCAATAGTTATGTCTCAAAACACTTTTATTCGAAAAATGGATATTCTTCCCATTCCTTCGCCATAATTTTAATGAATGGCCTTTATTATGGCGAAACCCATTTGAGTCGACTGATACGGATGTACAAAAGATATCTTGTTTCAATTATGTACATTTTATATGACGTGGCCAAATATTATTTTCATTTTTGTATGATATGTAGTCTCATATTATTCTAAATGGAAAACTTATTGTTTTCATTTGATGCAGAATTTTACACACAAATCTCGTGCAGTATAAAACCGAACACGATTATAGAAAAAAACAATGAATATTACTAATAAATCAATTTATTTCAGGTTATGGTGAATATTCATTAATTATAAATTCTAGGCTTAAGCTCCAGGTAGTTAAAATTGAATTGTCAATTTGCAAATAACAGAACTGTAACAAGAGAATTTTTCCCATGGCCCAATTGCAAAATCTCAATCTTTTTTCAAAATCTGCATGTAGTAGTTCCTGATGTATTTGATCATGGTATGGATGAAATGGATGCTTCTTCAAAATAGTAATTATAGGCATTAAGCGATAATTTGAAGAAAGGGTTAGACAAAAACTATGCCTCAAATGAAGGAATTAAAAGGTATTCCATTACGAGAAATGAGTTGCAAACATCGACCACAGTCGTCAAATATGAATTCCTTCGTTCATTAAAATTATGGCGAAGGAATAGGAAGAATTTCTATTTTTCGAATAAAGAGCTTTTTAAGAAAAACTATTGATATTAACCATATTCAATGAAATTTGTAGAGCCTTTGTTGGCGTTTCTTACGGATCGATAATATACCAGGTGTTCCATTTAAAATAAGGATGATTTTGCACATTTTTATTCACAATGATTGGCAAGCTGTTTTTTCGCACCCTGTATACCACAGATCGATTTTAGATATATCGTTTGAGAGAGTCACCAACGGACATCATGTGACCAACATCGAAATCTAATAGGACTTTGCACAATTTTATAATTTCAAATATGATGAGTGACCAAATTTAGAAAAAAAAGCTGTCATGCTAAAAATCTCGAAAACCGTCAATATTTTCGAAATAACTACTCCAATAAAGTACCTTTTTGGTAGAAACCGAAAAACTCATAAAAAATACAGGCTTCCATTTGAAAAAACAAAGTTGAGACCCGCCCAGAAAAAACTGATCACCCTGTGTAAGTTTCATTATACTCATTTTATAGAGCTTGAAAAATAATACCATTTTGCTTATTGAATCGTCCATCTTTCCTTTACAGTAATGGAGATATGGAAGACAGCGCCCTTGTTGCAGAACCCTGTATAAATAATATCACTAGACTGAACATTACGGCAAATGTCACTCATTTCGAAAATGATACGACCTTGTCATGGCATGCCGACACAGATCAACAATTTGCAAGAAAAATTGAGAGAGACAGCAATAATAAAAAAATGGTGCGACTCCAGTTCTTTAGTAATGATTTCAGTGTTCATCCTCGTCGCCGACTTGTTACAAATGGGGCGAATAATTATTAGACTGAGTAGTTGACAACTGTACGCAATGAAAAATTACTCTCATTAGTCGCGTTCGGTTTTTACGTCGGACTGGTCAGATTAGTCTGGATCGTTCGTTTATTGCAAGCGATTGTAGGGGAGGTAAATCTTGATCGTTCAGTTATTCAAATCCGATCAGTCTTAGATCGATCTGTTTGCTAGGAGAATTTTGGCAGACGATTAAGATTAATTGGAAAGTGTGAGGTTATGTTCATCATCATTAAAATTAATGATTTGATTTTCCCAAACAGAAACCAGCAATATTTATTGTATATTCGTTATTGCAATATTCAAAACGTTCAAATTTCAAACTTGAAGATTCTTTACGAAAAAATGATGCAAATTTGGATGTGATTATTGGTGAATAGCATGTCAAAGTCAAGCCAACGTCCGTTTCGTCCGTTTATTACCGATTGATCCGATTAATTGGTGGCCACGTGACTAAAATCTGCTCCGCTCTTAGATCAAAAATCGAGTTCGGTATTATGATCTCAGAGTGGAGCAGATTTTAGTCACGTGGCCACAAATTAATCGGATCAAGAGGTAATAAACGAACGAAAACGGACGTTGGTTCGACTTTGACATGCTATTCACCAGTTACCACATCCAAATTTGCATCGTTTTTTTCGTAAAGAATCTTCAAGTTTTAAATTAGAACATTTTGAATATTTCAGTAACGAATATACAAAAAAATATTACTGGTTTCTGTTTGGGAAAATCAAATCATTAATTTTAATGATGATGAACATAACCTCGCACTTTCAAATTAATCTTACTCGTCTGCCAAAATTCTCCGAGCAAACAGATCAATCTAAGACTGATCGGATTTGAATAACCGAACGATCAAGATTTACCTCCCATACAATCGCTTGCAATAAACGAACGATCCAGACTAATCTGACCAGTCCGACGTAAAAACCGAACGCGACTATAATACCGAACTGAATTATTGAACATAAAATCATAGATTGACGTTTGACATGCTTGACTGACAATCGTGTATCATGTACCGAAGTAAAACAAGACGAGATAATGACTGATCAATATATAAAGGGTGAACTGTTACAAATTGTACTGAGTAGGAACTGTCACACCACAATACTTATGACAAAGCTTTGTCTGTAGTATGAATATAAGTAAAAGTATCACAAAAATACATACATGCACACTAATTAAAATATTCTGTCAATTTCCAACAACACCACAATTGAGGGAAACGCAAAATAAAATACATCACAGACATGAAAAAGAGACAATAGATAACATCAAAATTAAATAACACTGTAGATATAAAAAAATTGTCCTCATAAAATTCTTTCACACCATAATAGGTTTCATCAATAAGAAAGTCTTGCAATATTTTCAAAAACATTATTACTCGATATTTTAATGTGACTAGGTATGTGATTATTTATTTTGCTGCCGTTGGATAGAAGAGAGTCTTTGACAAATGTGGAGGTGGAGATGGGTAGTCCTAGTTCATAAGACTGATGAGTTGAATATATTGAGGAGCGTTTTATGAATTTGAATTTATATTTTTTGATCAGGTTGAGTGGAAGAGCGCGTCTCCTCGGTAATTCAACTTACTGATGAGACCAAACTCTGCCTTTTGTTCTCTAGCTATGTTTAAAACTGTACTTCTGTATGTGTACTCACTCTAGAACAATAAAATCTATTATTATTATTATCAGGCAAACAGTTTCTTGAATGAAGATTACAATTAAAGTGAGTAATCTGTGTTTTGCAGAATCTGGCCGATTTGCTTTACAAATGTGTCGGATCCCAAGTAGCACACCTATATTGGAAGAATATTTGTTGAATATTGGTACAATATTGTGAACATATTGGCAAAATATTTGAAATACAATATTGGGGAGAAAAAAAATGTGAACACTCAGCGATATTGGTCCAATAAAACTTAGACAATATTGGCGAAATATTCTCGAAGCATATTGGCCTCAAAATATTCAGTGATATTGGTACAATTTCACTGGTATAATATTCCGAAAATATTGGCAAAATATTCAAACGATTTATTATCGAGAAGTAAAATGTGGACATTTTGCGATATTGGTCAAATATTGTTTAAACATTTCAAAAATAGTAGTAGTAAAATATATTTGAAGCAATAAGGCATCAAAATATTGGTACAATATCATTTGGATATATTGGTGAAAATGAATATGCCTTTGTGAATTATTGTATTTCACTTGATCAAGATAACAGCAGAGTCTACCTTTGGGTCGCCATAACCACCGAGTAAGCTGCCTTGAAAACAAGTTATTTGAAGTATTCAATATATCTTCGTAGGTGTTGAAAGACGTTCTACACGTAGAGCTACATAGCGGATTTTTAATGAGGTTTGATCATAATATAATTTCAATATGGTTCATTGAATAATCGGGCAATATTCAAAATTCATCTTATTCTAGATGTCGGAAACAATATGGCGACAATATTGTTTTATGAATATAATAATAATACATTTATTGAATGATGGTTTTTCGGGTTTTTAGGCCGACGTTTATTTAGAGAAAAACTCGACGTTTCGCCAACACGAGTGGTTGACATTTCGAGTTTTTCTCTAAATAAACGTCGGCCTAAAAACCCGAAAAACCATCATTCATTCAACGATGGCCGCGAAAGCCTTTCACAATACATTTATTGCTTCAAAAAACAGTACGTTTCATGGCAAGGGTTCGAAAATACATAAGTAATGCCCTAAAAAATAAAAGAAACTAGAAAAAATAAATAATAAAGTGCAAATGATACTTCCAATATGAGCACAACATTGTAGTGGAAAAGAGACCTTAACTGCACACAAAAAAGAAAAAAAAAGAAATAAGACCAACATATTTAGATATCGCATTATTGTAAAACTATTCATTAATGACAATGGAACGGATTCTCAAAATGTTCCAGACATAATTAGCTATGACTTTGGCAATGTTTGGAGTGATATTTTCTAGAGAAAATATTATGTTATTGAGACTGGATAGACACTCAGATTTGAGGGGTTTCATTGAACAGTATATTGGACACTCAAACAGAATGTGTTCTATTGTTTCCAAAGTATTCATATTGCATATCGTACAGACTTCCCTTGGATCTATTCTATAGGGCACCGTTCAAAGTGAATTTCAAAATGAATATGCTACTTAGACGAATTTGTGCAATTGTTCTTTTGATTTGAATTGGAACCTTGAGGTCAAGAAAATTCTGGTTGAATCTGTGGTCGGTAGAAAAACAATGGAATGAAAGGTGAGTTGCTCTACTTGAAAGTGTCAGCTTCTCCTGAAAGAGTTTTTCGTGAAACTTAGATAAAATGAGATTTTTTATTTTAGTAATAAATTTGAATCAAAAAAGCTTTTTACTTGGTATGCCCAGTTGAACTTCTGATTACATTGATCAAAATTTAGTTGTCTTCTAAAACAAATTTTGGGTAAGCGATTTTCATCCATTTTGAGAATTTTGGTCAGCCAGTTCACACAAGATTTGAGTACATTGTAAAGAAGCTTCACTCGTCCGGTTTCTAGTCTTACAATGTAGTCAGGTGAGGTAATGGGAAGAAGTAGTATTCTTTTCAGAAAACCCACCTGCACACGCTCCAATATTTCCGCATATCTAAGGCCCCATATTGCAACACAGTTAAACATAACACTCACCGCCAAACTATCGAAATGTTTCATTTTGGATTTCCATGTAACCATTTTACTTTTAGCAATTACTGGAATGATTGCACCAAACGCTTGTTTTCCTTTTATAGCAGAATTTGACGCCTTTTCCCTGAATAGAGAGGAAGACACAAACGGAACTCCAAGATAAGTGTATTTTGTTATCATCACAACCTTTTTGCCTTCAAATAAAAATGTTTCTTTTTCGTTTATTCCAAAGCCACCACTTGAGAAAGACATAACTTTAGTTTTTTCTGTGTTGACAGTCAGATTGTTTAACTGGGTATACTGTTCAAGTATTCTCATTTTTCTACCAAGATCAATTGTTTTATTAATATCGGTAAATATTATTGAACCAATACCGACCCAATATAAGTCAATAAGATTTGTTGAATATTGGCGAAATAATGTTCAACAATGTGTAATCACTCTGGGATATATAATATAGTTTTTATTTCTGGAAACGATATGAGGGGAATATTGGCATTGTAATATTTATTCTAGATGTTGAAAACAATGTGAAGACAATATTTTATCGATATTGGTGAATATCATTGAACCAATATTGACCCAATACGAGTTATTATAATTTGTTGAATGCAGTTGAAATGATATTCAACCAGTGTGCTATCAAACTTGGTAATACAATATAGTTTTTTTATTCCTAGAATCGATATGACTGGAATATTGGGATTGCAATATTTATTCTAGATGGTGGTAAACATTATTCAACCAATATTGGCCCAATATTATTAATATTATACTGATGGTTTTCGAATATTCACCCTATTTTATTTTTCCATTCACAATGTATCTATATTGGCTCAGTATAAAACCAAGATATAGTCGATATGATGTGATAGCTGAGATAGCTCTCTTATGCGAAACAAGTGTCTGAAGTTGGGTTTTACTAGATATTTTCCAGATTGGACTTCCATATCGTGAGAGTGATTCTACCTAAGAGTGGTATTCTGTATTATCAGCGCTTATTCCCAGTTCTTCCGATGTGACTCTCACTGTACTATAACAGCTAGACGATAATAACAAATTGAGACTTTTCATATGATCAAAACAAAGACAGTGAAACAGTCGAACAGACTGTAAACACATTGTTTATATAGAAGTAAGATAGTTAGTCAATGCCTGTGTAATTGGTGTTGGACGCAAACGCGAGTGTCATCTAGCGTGATTAGTTACAAACATGAATATTTGACGTCATTTTAATGCAGGTTCCTTCAAAAAACACTACTGTCCCATTGTTTCAATCAAGTTACGACATGACTTGATTGCGAGCTCACTATCGCCATCTACATGTCGCATCCATTTTGATCCAATTATGATCCTATAAGGTTGACTATCTTCTATATAAACAATGGTAAACATAAATGAAACAGACATTATGAACAAAATCGACAGATAAAGACGATATAAATAAAACTTACAAAATAATACTACACATTACTACATACGGTACACGTTAAGGTGAAAACATGTTCATATTATAAAAAACACCTATCAGCTAAGTTCACAACTTCTGAATGGAGACTCCAATTTACATTTCTTTATTTCATGTGGTAGTGAGTTGAAAAGTTTTTGTCCCGTAATTTTAAGACTAGGAAAATAAACAGTGGTTTTATTTAAAGTGTGGTACAGAAATGTCATTCTTCTGTCTGGTTTTGAATTTGTGAATGTCCGATATCACTGTAAATTCTCCGATGTTTTCAAAGACATACACATGTTTTCATAATATATAGGAAGCAATCAATTAGAATTTTATATTTTTTGAAGGCATTGACGCATGTCTCTCGGTATTTTATTCCTTTCATGCCCTTTTCTGGGCTATGAAAACATCATTTTCTGGTGGAGATTTGCCCCAAATACAGATCCCATAACGAATTCTACTTTCAGCTTGGGCATAATGTAATTCATTCAACATGTTCATGTTCAGTACCGTTCTTCGATTCCTCAACTGATAAGATATTGAGTTGAGTTGTGAGATCAGATGTTCACAATGTGGTTTCCAAAGATATACTCAAAATTTTTACTGTATTATCATTTGTCTTGATGTCATGAAAGATAAGCTGTTCACATGCTATCTGTCTATGATGAAACATAGTGGATTTTTTATGTTCATCAAGAGGTGATTGGAACCAAACCATTCATCCAATTTTTAACCGTCGGCGTCGTACTACATTTATCCCGTAGAGCGATATGATTCTTACTTGAGATCACTGCAGATGCATCATCAGCATAAATTGTGAAGGAAGCTGGTATGTCGAGTTTGTCAAAATCGGTCATATAAATAAGAAACAGAAAGGGGCCCAGGATTGAACCCTGAGGTATCCAAATGTTGAAATATGTTTGTTACGATGAGTTGATATCATGACAAATATATTGCTTTCGAATTTGATGAAGTAGAAAGCCATTTCAGAGGTATACCTCTCATACCATTTCTTGACAGCTTCTCCTCTAGATTATCATCATTGACAGAGTCAAACGCCCTGCTGAGGTCACAAAAACTCCAACAGGACATTCACCGCCGTCAACATACTCCACAATTTTACTGTAATGCGAGGAAATGGCTGTTATTGTAGAGTATTTGTTTATAAATCCGTTTTGGTTTTCTGAGAAAATATTTTCTTGTCTCAAAAAACTCATAAGAGTGTATCAAGAAAGGAATATTCGAATATCTGGGAAATACCACTGGTTACCCTGATAGGTCTATAGTTCTCTGCCATATGGAGGTATTTTTTTTGTAGATTGGAGTTACTTTCCCCACTTTCATCATATCTGTAGAAGTTCCTGTTGAGAATGATAGATTGACAAGATATGTAAAGGGTTTTATCAATAATGTCATCACTTTCCTTATCAACAACATGGAAAACTCGTTATAACCTGAAGATGATTTATTCTTCAGCTTCAATTTAGCACGGGAAAAAGCTCATTTTCTGTAAACGGCAAAAGAAAAAGGGACTTATGGTGTAAGTCTGTTTCTCATGAAATTTTTGGAGTCTTTTTGGATTTCATTTTGCATTGACACTTTCATAGTACTCACTGTATCACCCTCTATTGGATAACTTTTCAGATGGGAACAAAGTGTTGCTGAATAATTATCACCTCCGTCGGAGAATAAAGATTTCATCTTCGAATTAATACGACTCGAGATAGCGACCTGAAATTGCGTCATATTTCAAAGTTGCTAATTGAATTCTGCCAGACCTATTAATAAGTTGTGAGAAATTTGTATGTAACATTCATTTGGTTTTGGTGATTCAGACTTGATTAAAATCGCCCTTTGTTTCTAGAGACACGCTTTCTTAGTTCATTTTCTCTCGAATTAAAACCTGAATTGGAATAAATCAGCGCTATCGTGTTTGATAAGTGCACCACTTTTATTCCAGGAGAATTAGTCATTTTGGGTGAAACCTGAATGCCATTGGGTACCTACTGGACACAATTTCAGAATGACTCACGAACTGTCACAAAATACAAGAGATTATCAAACCATGGAGAAATCGAAAACAGAAATGAAGTTTTGGTTTCATGGTGAGGAAATTGCGTAACACCAGGTCCATTTATGTGAAAATATAAAATTTTAACAAAAAAGTTATTTTGATTAATATTTGTTCATGTATTGAATGCTAAAATTAGTGTTTTTCATTCACGCCATAGAAAAGTGCATTCAGTTCAACCTCGATAGGAAATACCGGAACAAGGAAATCGCAATCCTCTCCGATAGTCAAGCAGCCATCAAAGCGTTGAGATCATATAACATCAACTCGAAGATGGCCTGGGAATGCCTAGACAAACTCAATGATCTAGGCAGGAACAACAAGGTGATCCTCCTCTGGGTGCCGGGGCATGTTGGAGTGGAGGGCAATGAACAAGCAGACACCCTGGCACGAAAAGGGGCATCAACGCCACTGATCAGGCCTGAACCATTCTTTGAACTTGGAAAATCTTACTCCCAAGAAAAACTCAATAAAACTGAAGAAGTAATGTGGGCAACATACTGGCAAAGACTTCCAGGGCTAAGGCAGGCCAAATATCTCCTCGGGAATTTTGACCGAGCAAGATCAAAGACACTGATCATCATCTGCAAAACTAGTCTAAAGACAATCACGGGATTTCTGACGGGGAATTGCAGACTCAAAGAACACCTAAGGAAGCTAAGCTTAGAGGAGGACAGCACCTGCAGATTCTGTAGGGAACATCCAGAATCACAATATATTGATGGAGTTTTATGCTGTACATCTCACCAGCTGACGGTAGGGAGGATTCTACGAAAATACCTCCTCAAAATCTTTGAATTTATCAAGGAATTGATGCTTGAGGGGCTGCTGTAAACGAGAAAACCTTGAGATAACAGAAGAAGATGGGGCACAATAGATCTAATCAGGTCGCAGCACATCAGTTACCATCGATACTTACCATTACCATTAGTGGTTTCCAATGGAATCAGTCGAATAAATGTTTGTTCATAACGTAGTATATGAAGGTCTAGGTATTGCTTAGATATGAATGTATCATTTCTCATAATTATTTCAGCAACATATCATAATATAGGATCATCATAAGGAGTTTGTTTTCGTATAGATAGGAATTTAGTATTCGTTAATATCAGTTTATAAAGAGAAAGATTGGATAATGAATCCAATCTTGTTACCTTTTGGCAGAGAGTTGGCATTTTTTTTAAAATTGTGTGTTATTAATTGTCAAGTCTGTCAAATATTAATTTAATTCTATTATTGTATAGGAGTGTTGTTTTTGACTGCAGGTCGAGGCAATATATGTTGGAAATAAATGTTCAAACATCATAATCAATTATTATTTTAATAAATTAATTAATCCTGTTGAAAATAATTTTTTTTAATGTATCATGCTTTTCTTCTTGACAATGAAAAATTAACTTTTTCTTTCTCTTTACTTTTTTTTGAAATTCAGACAAATAATTTATTAATTATTTTGAGTAAATAACAATTGTCTAGCAGCAAGAGACACGTAACATCATACGAGTAGGACATTGTACATCTACTTGAAAGCATAACTCTACGTCTAAGATGAATATCAAAATTAATTATCAGTAAAAGTTCTTCCTATATGATGCCAGCCTCATAAATGCACTACCTCACTCCCTATATGAGGCCACTGTCTCTAGAGGGATTGAACCGATACAATGTGACTGGATAAGAACTATGCTTCACAACAGAACTACAACGACCTCCCTACGGGGCGAAAGTGTCAGCTTCAAGCCAGTCTGGGGCTGTCCCCAGAGGGGTCCTCTATCCACTGTTATGTTCACTGCTGGTGGATGATCTGCTGGCCATTCTCTCGCTTTGGGAGGTTGATCTGTAAGCATATGCTGATGATCTGGTCCTAGTAATAAACGATAAATCCGAAGAGACGATCTCCTACGTCCATCAGGATATATTGTGTAAATAGTGTGAGAGGGAGGAAATGTCCATTAATCTCCACAAAATGGTCATAGTATCATTCACCAGGAAAAGGAAGCTGGAACATTTAATACCTCCTTCCATCAATGGTGTAACAATTTCTTTTGCGAGTGAAGCAAAATATCTGGGAATAACCCTGGATAAAAAACTTAATTGGAACTCGCACTTGGAAAAGACTATCCTGAAGGCTAGACTATCATTATGGACATGCCGCAGAATATGTGGCAAAACATGGGGCATGTCATCAAAACACGTATATTGGTTGTACGTGACCGTCATACGTCCAATGATAACGTATGGCTCTATAGTCTGGTGGAGCAAGGGTCATAAAAAAATGGCCATTGCTAAACTCAACAGACTACAGGGACAAGCGTGCCTGGCGATTACTGGAAGCATTTGCTCCACGCCAACGGCTTCCTCTTCACATAGTTCTGGAGAGAGCGGCAAGATGGGCAACATACAGACTCTACCAAGCGGCCATTAGTCTACCGCATGCATGTGTCATGAGAGGCAGCAGCATGCTGGAGGGCATAATAGCTCACAACATTCTAGGAATGCCCTCAGACATCATGCCTAAAACTATCAACCTTCACACGTCCTACACTATGGTCTTTCCCGAAAGAGGAGACTGGGTCCGGAATGAAACCAACCCATGTAGGGCAAATGAAAGTTGGTTCACCGACGATTCCAAAACTCAGGAAGGCGTCGGAGCCGGAATATATGGGATGAACCCAGTAGTGAAACGTCCGTTCAGTATGGGTAAACTAGCTACGATATTTCAGGCAGAGGTATATGCTATTGAAATGTGTGTCAGGGAGCTGGAAAATCGACACCACACACGAAAGACAATAAAAATATTTTCAGATAGTCAAGCAGCACTTAAAGCGATTGAATCCAACTGCTTTAAATCTAGGGCAGTATGGAACTGCAGAGACACCTTAAACCGACTGGCGCAACGCAACAACGTTACCCTAGTCTGGATACCAGGTCACACAGGCCTAGAAGGGAACGAAATAGCGAACGCCCTAGCAAAAGGGGACGCCGAAACAACGTTCACTGGACCAGAACCGGTAATCGGTTTAGCATGTAGCACTGCCAAGAATGTACTAACAGCTTAGGCAGACAATAAAAGACTCAAGAACTGGCGTAGTCTACTGGGCCTAGCCCATTCCAAAGCATTTATTGCTTGTACAAGGAAAAAACAGGACTCTGACAAACTGCTAGAACTCAGTAGAGCGCATCTCAGAGTTATGGTAGGTTTGCTTACTGGGCACTGCAAACTCAAACATGATATGCATAAAATCGGACTTGCACAAGATGCAGAGTGCCGGCTATGCATGGAGGACGATGAAATGGCTAAACACATTCTGTGTTCATGCCCTGCAGCGGCCAGAACCAGATTCTCAATATTTGGCGATAAGACAGTAAGGCCAGAAAACCTGGTAAATTGTTCTCCCAATGCATTCCTCATTATCGACAAGACATTGGATATACTGGGAGAAATATAACCATAGGGTGAGCCACAATAGGTCATTGGCCGCAGTGGAGGATCTGATGCGGGTCCACTCACGTTCAAACCTACCTCATTAATGACACTGTTTATACACGAAACCAATTTCACAATTCAATCCATGAACTACCACGTCAAATTGTTGTATAATTTTTTTCTGGTATTTATTTATAACATTTTTGATTTCAACTTATGTTAATCTGTAATCAATAAGTTATTAACATGCCCAATTATAATCTTAATAATGGAAGTACATCAGGGTGTATACGGGGATAGTAAAAAAGTCGTTTTTCGATATTTTTTTTCTTGCACTATTCTGGGATTAATGTAGTATATTACGATACAATTATTATAGGACACCATTTTGACGCACGCGTTGTTTGGAGTACGACGAGCGAAGCGAGGAGTGTCTCAAGAGAACAGTGCGACAATGTGTCTTAGAAAACGTGTTTCATATACTATTTTTTCTATTTGGCATTATTTGTAGATTTTTATTGGAAAAAATTGGATTCAATATTAATAAATAATATCAGAAATATCGGGTTGGTAACATTGATAAAATATTTAAAATTTGAAGGATGCTGTCATTTGTCATTTGTTCACATAAATTATTTAAATTTTGAATGCAAATATCAGTAAATTACCTATTCTAAAATGAATGCTGAAGAATATTCAAGTTGCTCCCCTCCTGAATTGATTGATTGCTCAAACGACTGTGAATGATTTGTTGCCCAAAAAATCTCGATCAGTTTACGAAAAGGAATTTCATAATTCCGAAGTATCCGATTCCTCACTGCAGTCAAAATAACTTTTCAAATAATCAGACCACTGAGCATAAGTATGTACACCCAGTCCAAACCACACTACATAATTTAATTATAAACGCCCGAGAAACCAGTCATGTAACAATCAAAGTTCATTATAACTGCACCATCCAAGGCAACAAATAACACCACAACATTCAAAGGTTATCAATAATAATAATAATAATAATAAAGGTCTTTATTAATCCCAAATAAGAAATACATCTATAAAATTATAATGATAGGGCGAGGTTCAATTCATTCTGGATTCCTGGTAAGGGTCCAGAATGTCTGTTCTTCCACCTAACCCAACAGATAGATAGACATCTATGAAAAATAAAAAAAAATAACAAAACATGAGTAACTTAACGTTAATTAAATTTTACCATAGTGTGTGTAATCATTGGTAAAAAACATCAGATAATTAGGACTATAAACAAATACTATTGACGACTTAGTAACCATTCGAGTATTCTTGATCTAAATGCACTAGCACTTGAATACTTAATTGTTGCTGGCAGTTCATTATATATTTTAGTAATGCTTTAACTGTATGAACGTTGAAATTGAGTACTTTTATGTAGGGGTACTGTTAATGTTCCTTTGGATCTGATGTTGATATTATGAACATCTGTACGTAATTTCAGCTTTTGATGAAGATATGGCGGAGTTTTATCGGCTATAATTTTTTTGAATAAATATGCAGAGTGCATGAATCTTCTATTTTTCATTTTTAACCATTTGATGAGTCTGAATAGGTGGCTTATGTGACCATATTTCCGTACCCCAAAGATCATCCTGATACATGAATTCTGAAGTTTCTGAATACGATTTTCGTCTTTTTTACTGAGACAGCGATAATACAAAACGTCACAGTAATTTAGATGTGATAAAACTGAAGCCTCACTCAGAATTATTTTGACTGGCCTGGTTAATAGGTGCCGTCTCTGCTAAATTATTTTAAGTGATGCATAAGCCCTTCGGAGACAATTCGAAATGTGATTATTATAAGTTAAGTCTTGATCAATGATAACACCCAAGTTTTTAACAGTTTTCTGTAGTTCGATAGTTTGTCTTTGTCCAATATCTAAAGATCCCATTCCCCTTGTCTGACGTTCATCTGACATCGTTACCAATCTCGAAAAAAATTTAAATGCGTAGCGAAATAGAAGCCATTTCGATCAGCATTTGGGTTTCGTAATGAGTTCATTTTAGACTCCAAATAAAAAAGGTTATATTTTGGTAGGACATCATAGTTTCAGTCTATACCAGCCGATAAGATCGTGTTTTGTTTCTAGTTAATTCTCTCTATTTAAAATACGAATTTTTCCAATTTTGGATTTCACCCCTTTTCTAAAAACAATTGACAGAACGTTTTTGACTACACAAGAAATATTGTTTATTGCTAATGTTGATTGAACGAAAGGTATGGTAACTTTCTGAATTTCTGATGAATTCATTTGTTCAATATTACCTTCCATTTAAATACAGGGGCAATACTTTTTTTTTCAGGTCATTTACAAAGTTTTTATTGAATATTTCAAAAACTGTCCAGTTTATTTCGACTTAATTTTAATCAAATTATTTTGAAAATGCTGACTATATTGTATGAAAGTATTGTCAATTTCGTATGTTGCGTCTCTAAGATATTCATTTTCAAAGTTTACGGTATTATATATGGGTTTTTTTTTGGAAAATAACACAAAGTCGTCTCCACAAAGTTCAATAATAACACAGTATAGAAATCGTATATCATACAAGACATGTTTCGAACATAAATATGTTCATCATCATTCAAGTATAATCGAAAAAGTAAGAATGTGCGGAGAGAAAAATAGTTAAAACACTAAATTTAAGTGGACATGAAAATCAATTTAATCAATACATGATATATATGAAAATTGGGGTAGAACCCCAATAAGACAAATCAATCGACATAGTTGAAAAAGAACCTGTGACCATTCACTTGGCTTGGTCTTTACAAAATGATTTTCATATAAATCATGTATTGATTAAAATGATTTGCATGTCCACTTAAATTTGGTGTTTTAACTATTTTTCTCTACGCACATTCTTTCTTTTTCGATTGTACTTAGCTGATGATGAACATATATATGTTCGAAACATGTCTTGTATGATATAGGATTTCTATCCTGTGTTATCATTAAAATTTGTGGAGACGACTTCGTGTTCTTTTCCAAAAAAACTTGGTCTTCCACTTCGAGTATAGACTACTACCTTCTCATATATGGGGTTGTTGAAGTCATAATTTGTTCATCAGTTTGTGTGTATTCATGAGTTCAATCTGGTGGTTGGGTGCAGTTTGTGTTGTTTATGGTTTCAAACAATTAATTTCAAAGAATATAATAGAATCTTAGTTATCAAAGCGTCCCCTAAAGTTTTATTTAATCGATAGTAATATACCCATATACCGTAAACTTCAAAAATTCACAATATCTTAGAGACGCAACATAGAAGGATGATGAAACTCCCTTGTATAATAATTAACATTTTCAAAACAGTGTGAGTGAAATTAGGTCCAAATTAACCAAACAGTTTTTGAGATATTCAATAAAAACTTTGCATATAATATAAGAAAAAAATGTAACGCTAATACTGAACTACTAAATCTATCAGAAAGTTACTTTATCTTTTGATCAATCAATATCAGTGATGAATTATTTTTTTATAGTAAAAAACGACCTGTCAACTGTTTTCAGTATAAGGGTATAATCCAAAATAAGAAAAATTCATATTTCGAACAGAAAAGGTCATCAAGAAATAAAACACATTCCAAACTGCTAGAATAGGCCAAAACTATGGTGTCTTACCAAAATATAACTTGTGGTTGCTGGAATAGTGCTAGAATGAAAAACTCGAAGAACGACTTTTTTTACTATGCCCCGTATACAACTGATGTACTATCATTAAAAAGGTTATATTTGGACACGTTAACGATATCTCATAAATACATTTTCATCCTGAATTTGTCTTATTTCGACTAACAAACCTTTTTTTTCTTTGTCAATCCTATCCAACCAAGTACGACGTTTTTACGAACTTCGGCCTCTTATATCTCAGAAACGACACTACAAAATCATTTAAATGCACACGTTTTTCCAGCGACCCATCCCACTATTACATTAAAAAATTTCAACCAATTTGACATAGAGCCATTTTCCCACATTTTCGTGTGGGGTCCTTTGAGGAGTTGTTTACCCCACTGTAACGTATTTTTCTCCCCTATTCGGAAGTTACAATGACGCTCACGGGTACTGGGTGTGTCAGACAACGGTACACTCGGTTTACCACCCAGTGCTAACCTCGGACGCCAGTAAAATTATAGTGGTATGCCCCACTTTCTCCCGGATGACACTTATGGGAGGCCCATGAGAGCTTCAGTCAACAAATGGTATTCCAGGGGTCAGTTGTTACGACCACGTTTCGGATTATGGCAAGCGGCAAGCTTTAATTGCTCTCACCACTGTCAGAATACCAGCTGTACCTTCTCACCCTTCTATGAAAGGTTGTCAGAATATTTTCCCAATTTCCCCTATACCCTGAATGATTGGGATTAATAGTATAAAAATAATTTCTTCCCAAAATAGTGAGCACCCGGTACACTAAAGATGAATAAACTAAACAGGCGTACGGGAAAGCAATCGTATCAGTACATAGGTTAATGAATTGAATACAATATGTATACGGCCACTGACAACTGATTTTACGGAATCGTCTTAGGAAGCGTTGAAGGTGAATTGGTTTTCCCGTATAACGGTCGCGCTTTGAAACTTATGTACGACGCAGTATATCAATCTTAACGGTTAGTCCCGAATCACTGAGAACAGCTCTCAGGGAACTAGGAATTCGCGATATTAATTGTATCCACTTCTGGCTCACCGGTCATTATATATCAACTATAAAAATTTCAAACGAATTTTGGAGAGACGTATTGGCCTGTCCCTTCGTAAGGCGTTATTTGATTATCGCGATCCACGTACTCCTTGAAAATGAAAGCTGTCCCTTCTGGTCGTAACTCCGTTCCTTTCGGGAGGGGTTTCACAGTTCGTAGAGATACAGGAGAGTGGATACGCGATACCAGATGTCTGAAGGACAAAACTTTGAATACGCCTCCTCCAACAAATAGGCTCGTTGAGTTCAGCTAGTTCCGATAAGCAGCAAGGCCGTACTTGTCGGATACGTAAGAACTTCAACAAACGGTTTTCTGTGCCTGATTTTATATGAGACAATCTCCACTCATATGGAAGCACATTTGTGGATAACTGTATGGCATGGCACTATATTGACTGGGATGGAGGGTTGTCCAAGGTGCTCGAAACTTCTACTGAACCAACCTTAGCAACTTGTTCGATTCTAGTAAACAAACTGAAATCCAAAAGGTCGTATCTTTTAGCCCCTTTTGGAATCATTAATTTAACTGTAACGTTCTGGTACATACCTGAATCAAAACGCAATTACCCCTTCCGGCTGCAAGACCCTTCTGGGATGAATAACGTTGTACTTTGATTATCACGTAGGTGGTTGTTAAATTGCGGTCTCTAAATAAATAAACTAATCTCGGTTGGGGAATTTCAAATCACCTATTCATATACAATATAACTTAAGCTTACCCTCGGAACTTTCTATTTCAAGTAATAATCGCGATCTGAACTGTTGAATTGCAGACACCAAAAAAGAGAGATTTTCATGTGCTTCCACTATTTATACCATCGGTTGGCCATCGTAGTAAGACACATGGAAAACGGTGGCCGCCGTAGCAGAAGCCACAAAAACTATTCAATTTCAGCAAAAAAATATTCCTTATCATAAAAAGTTAAATGAGAACTCCATGTATAAGTAGATATTTCAGGCGCAAGAAGCCAAGACGAGCAAAAAGTGGTCGGTACTTATCAAAAATGAGGAAATATGGATGGAATTATTTACTATTTTCTGACTTAAAAGGTTGCTTTCCGTTTACAGTAAATTTTGAAATTACAGCGAATTGGTATGGAAAGGTGTACGAATCATCTCTGTGATACTGTTTAGGACTTAAAAATCAGTCTCAGAAATGCTTCGTTAGACCACTGCTCAAAAGTTGAGGTAACAGCGCTGCAGGTGGGACTGCAAAATGTTTTTCCACATCTACGATATATTTAACCAAAATCCCAATATCAAGTTTTCAATGGCCAACCTGCATATACATATATTTTCAACGTATTTAAATTTTGTGTCTAGTATTCCCGTAGTATTTGCATGTTTATTGTACTAGCTCTCATAAGTTTGCATTACTGCTGGACGCTTTTAAAATACGCAATTTATCGGTAGAGATTTCATGTGCTGTTTT
This sequence comes from Chrysolina oricalcia, assembly GCA_944452925.2. Taxonomy (NCBI): domain Eukaryota; kingdom Metazoa; phylum Arthropoda; class Insecta; order Coleoptera; family Chrysomelidae; genus Chrysolina; species Chrysolina oricalcia. The sequence continues at coordinate 55,212,231 of OX101819.2, read as the reverse complement.
TTTCTGTAGATTTATTGTGGCCTTTGTGATAATTTGCGCTTAATCAGTACTTTGCAAAAGCAACTTTTATTATAACGAATGGTGATTGCAGTCACGAGAATCATCAGAAAGTAGTCAGAGGGGGGTAGGAATTCAATTACAATAGCTTGCCATGAAACAGGATGCATCAAGGAGGAGTTGATCGATAATTCAGGACTTCACTGAGACGGGACAAGGAATTGTGAATTTGTTACCAGAGTTTTCCAAAAATTATTACAGTGGTCTTCTCTCATGAATCTCTGAAAATATCGTGAAAGATTCGCAAAAATCAAATACGAATTCATACAGATATGAAATGAAACACAAGAAAATAAAGTTATAGCAATAATATTATTGATTAATATTGTTACAATTAATAACGGATGTATTGGAAAAACAAAACAAATAGGACATGTTGTAATCCTGACAGGTCTGAGGGTTGTCCAAGGCTACAGTTCTGTGTACGAATGCATTTCTCCTAATCTAAGAAATTCAATTATGCATCGAAAGCTAGAAACGTATGTATTGGAAGGTTTATGCAACGTTTCCTAAGAACTGAGCCTAATAACTACTAACTAAACTTTACCTTAGAATTTTGTGCTGTTTATGCACATGTCAATTAACTCTTATTTCATGTATTCGCGCATGCTCAAATGAACTGTTTAGAGATCGGGACATGAAGAACATAACTACAATATTGTCACTTTGTTTCTCTGTATAATTTTGAAAATGGTTTCGAATAATGGAAAAAAAATGTTGAGTACTCTTTTATTGCTTATTGCTTATTGCTTCCACTGAAAATTTATGTAGAAACCGGAAGACAACATTGGTGTGCTGTAAGGCCTCTTAATAACAATATACAATGTATTTTTAATATGTGAAATCAGTTAAACACTGTGATGATACTCACAGTTGCCTTGGAGAACAAATGCTATGGTGTTCCAAGCATTTTCTCTTGCAATTTTATCCTTGAAAGGTTTATTTTTCTTATCATGGAGGAATGTTTATTTCTCTTCCAATTCAATCAAAAGATCTTGGTCCATTTTTCATGAATAATAAATGAAACGTGAAAATTCAATTACGGGACGAAAAACCCATAGACTGATTTCTGACAGGGGTGATTTGTTATCAAAATATTTCAAATCGGCGCTGGCGCATTTTCATTTTGACCTAAATCATGGTAAATCATGGTTCATGGTTAAAAGTTGGCCAACTCTCTAATCCTAGTTCTTAGTTCTTAGTATTAGTTGTGGTAACATACACGTTCTCATTGAATGGCTAATGTTGAACTCTTAGTTATTAGTCTCAGTCTTGGACTTAGTTCATAGGTAACGGTGCATAAACCTTTTATCATTGTTTATATAGAAGATAGTTAGTCAACCTTATGGGATTATAATTGGATCAAAATGGATGCGACATGTAGATGGCGATAGTGAGCTCGCATCCAAGTCATGTCGTAACTTGATTAAAACAATGGAAAAGTGACAACAAAATGCGTGTACTTGGGCATCGGAATTTGGATGTTTCGCCTCATCCGGCTAGCTCTACACCACAAGTACAGCTTCGTCGCAGTTGTCCAGCAACTCCGGAACTCTTCTTTGGATTAAGGCAGTCAGGAACAGCATCGTAGGAGTTGTTACGTTGTTACGAATTCTTTTGTATAGTGTTGGTGTTCCCAACGAGGTTCCATACACTATACCAGGCTTGTAGATTCCTCAAGTCCAAGGCCAGAAATACTTTTACCAACTATAGGTAATTGTGTGAGCCACCCGGGCTACCACACTTGAGAAGTACTCTCAAAACAACAACTGAGCACTTCAGTGGCTCCCGGATGACTGGTTATTCCAGCCAAAACGGGCTTCTTAAATACAAAATGTGTACATTTGCTCCGGCCAATGCCGAAGCAAAGACACTGGTGGGCGGAGCTTAACTGAGCTCCACACTTGGATATACTCCAACTTTGAAATTTTTATTTTGTATTTCTGGCCGAAGATAACACGTCCCCCCTTCAAGGAATCGCTTGGTATATTGATGGAACCTCGTTGGGTTGTCCTGAAAAGGACCTATTATTTTTTTCATACATGGGCCTTGGGCCTTTATTGGTTTCTACAAGTACCTGAAAGAAATAAAATTATTACTGCTCCTGGCTGTCTATCTTGCAGGTCTTCTTGTTTCCAACTTATCGTAGGGATTCCAGGATACTCCTTTACGAGACTTTTATGTAACTGGAATGTTACATATTTCCACATACGCTCGTTACCCAGCTTCTAAAGAGATACCTCATACCTCTTCGCCCTTGCCCACTGGCTAAGGACAACCAACCGTTGGCGAGGCAGCTTCCACTGTGTCGAATTACCCCAGCCTCCTGGCATGGGAACAACTGGTTGGTTGCGGGAATAGTACGATACCATTCGAACCCACGAAGGATATGGGTACTCAGTTCCACTGGCATAACTCGCTTCAGAATCGTCTCGAAAGTGCATCCAAGAAAACTTTCCGATAAGTACAAGTCCGGGTTACTGGAGTTTTTCGGGGCCCTGCCTCCCACTGGAGTGCAACACAAATGTATCTACAAATGCTGGGCCCCACGTTGGGCGCCATGACAACAAAATGCGTGTACTTGGGCATCGGAATTTGGATGTTTCGCCTCATCCGGCTAGCTCTACACCACAAGTACAGCTTCGTCGCAGTTGTCCAGCAACTCCGGAACTCTTCTTTGGATTAAGGCAGTCAGGAACAGCATCGTAGGAGTTGTTACGTTGTTACGAATTCTTTTGTATAGTGTTGGTGTTCCCAACGAGGTTCCATACACTATACCAGGCTTGTAGATTCCTCAAGTCCAAGGCCAGAAATACTTTTACCAACTATAGGTAATTGTGTGAGCCACCCGGGCTACCACACTTGAGAAGTACTCTCAAAACAACAACTGAGCACTTCAGTGGCTCCCGGATGACTGGTTATTCCAGCCAAAACGGGCTTCTTAAATACAAAATGTGTACATTTGCTCCGGCCAATGCCGAAGCAAAGACACTGGTGGGCGGAGCTTAACTGAGCTCCACACTTGGATATACTCCAACTTTGAAATTTTTATTTTGTATTTCTGGCCGAAGATAACAAAAGCCTTAAAATCAGGGTTTTTTTGAAGAAACCTGCATTAAAATGACGTCAAATATTCATGTTTGTAACTAATCACGCTAGATGACACTCGCATTTGTGTCCAATACCTTTTCCACAGTCATTGACTAACTATGTTCTATTTAAACAATGCTTTTATATATTCATACTCATAAGATGTGTGATGGTAAGGCGCTGTCTAAGTTAAAGCGAATCCTTTCAATTTTGGTATTCAGTCAACAAGGGGTGGAAATGAAGTAAACTCTTTATTTTGTTCAAGCTTTCAGGACTTTATTGGCTCTTCATCAGGAACTCTACAATGCATCTATGCATCTATACAATGCATCTATAATGTAATTTTTTTTTTAGTTTGTACTTGAACACGTGTGTACTTACGAAAGTGAGGTTATTTATCACTTTCACTCGCCGCGATTTAAAAAATAACATGTCACACAAAACAAAACTCTTGGTATAATACTTTAAAACGTTGATTAAAAGCATCATTATTGATTAAGATGAACAAGATAAAATTTATAATTACCCATCAAAAGTAGTGGAAACCATGATGGTAACAAAGAGGAAGTGAACTGAATTGTCAATTGATATGAAGTGACGAGTGAAGTGAAGTGACAAGTGAAGTGGAATGACAATTGAAGTTGAAAGACGCTTGACATGAAATAAAATGAAGTTGAATCTTGGTCGGTAGTGACACCTGTACTGTGATCTTGTTGCCAACATACAGTGGTTATGGAAATACAAACACTAACTACTTGGGTTACCAATTGATTTTAACTATTATTCAAAGACTGAAGAAGTGGATTTAGTAAATAATACGGAGACTCTCGAGGTCTGTTCTAGATTTCATCGAATTCGGCTCTTAAAAAATTTGAGTCATTTCAAGAAAAGTACGTTTTCCTAAATTAGATTTTCCAATATAGTTACTTTATCATAATCAGGTCTGTGTTCTAATGATATGGGATGATGGGCTAAAAGCAAGTCTCTTTGAAATTTCTAATGTCACTTTTATGTGAACATATTCTGTCTTTTAATTTCCTTTTGGTTTGTCCAATGTACTTTTTCACATTGTGTACATGCGATGCAATAAATTACATTAGAGGTGTCTGATAACGAATCTCCATCTTTTAATTTTGAAAAAATCAAACAAAACTTGATTTTTATATGCAATTTTGACATTTGGAATTTTATAAAAACTATTTTTGAACTTATGGTTCAAAGTATGAATAAAAGGTAGTGAAAGGTAAAATGTTGATTGAATACTCTGTTGACTGCTTGAAGAGTTATTTTTATTTGTTTCAATATATACAGAAGATCTGCTGAAAATTAGTTTATAAAGTTTTCTTGGATAGCCACTATATTAATGAAAAGCTGAAAAAGTTTATTGAGGTTAATTGTACGTAATGAAGTGTGACTTAATTTTATTACTCTGTTTTTCATGCCAAGAGCCAGATTGTTTTTTGTTTCTGTTGGTGATATGATTCGTATCAAAATCTTCCTGAGACACCTGGTTTGGTGTACCAGCTGGTGATTAAAGAATTGTCAACCATTCTGATAACTTTGGTAAGTATCTAAAAATGGGACAATTTTGTCGGTGTTTTCTTCTTTGGTGGTAAATTTTAGCCGTTCATGGTAGGAGTTAAAAACAAGTAACAATTCTTGTAAATTGGCTTGAGGAGCACTTAAAATGATGTCATCGACATATTTTTTTTTAAAAAAGGAGTATCAAATTGTATCTTGTTTAAACAATTTTCAATGAGATCATCCATAACTTATTGAGCTATTATGGGAGAAACTGAGCTGCCCATGGGCATGCCTAGACATTGTTTATGAATTTTATTTTCAAAACTGAAAATCGATTACCATAGAGGTGATTTGTTATGTGTGGTAGAGGGTCCTTCCAACAGCTACTGCATTAAGGTCCACTACATTCTTGATGCCATGAGTGATGTGTTGTGGGATGATATTTTGCTTCCTACAGTATGTTGGCAACAAGGTCACGGTACAGATGTCACTACCGACCAAGTTTCAACTTCATTTCATTTCATGTCAAGTGTCTTTAAACTCAAATTGCCATTCCACTTCATTTGTCACTTCACTTCTTTTGTCACCATCATGGTTTCCAGGACTTTTGATGGGGAATTATAAATGTTATCTTGTTCATGTAAATCAATTATGATTGTTTTAAATCAAAGTTTTAAAGTATTATACCAAGAGTTTTGTTTTGTGTGACATGTTATTTTTTTTCATAAAGTACAGACGCTTTCCAAAAATCAACTTACTGATCTAAACTATAATTGATTCTTTCCAACATACATCTGACTTTCCTGAAATTCAATTAACCATTTCTGAAATACTACTGGAGAAGGTGTAGTTCAATCAGATATTTTAAGATTTCCTAACAAATCGATCACCCAAACTGTAGTGACACCATCACACTGATTGGCGTCTCCCAGGAAACAATTGAATCAGTAGTAGGTAAACGCAATAAAGCTTCTAAATCGAGTTTGGTTAACCAGTGTCACTTTGAACTCAATTGCCGCGTTAACCAGCAATTATATCACGAAAACCTCCTTTGCCATGTACTCGCGATCGATAATCTATGGACAATTCTGTCGGAGTTCGACGAAACGGGAACATTGTTTGTAATGGCTGATGATGCAGAGAAGGCCTTTGATAGTAAACGTGTTCGAAATTGGGACAAAGAAATGCAAACTGAGCCTTGGATTGGACGTCCATTCACTAACAGATCAATCTTGTAATTGAATAATTGGTCATTGAACCGTTCGAGCAGTTCGAGCAGTTCAAACACCTATCTGACAAAATCAAACGCAACTGGAGCATACAGCTTGCATTTGAAAGTGACACCAACTTGTTGTCCTTACATTATTGCGTATATCACACATACAGGGTGATTTACCACCACTTACATAAAATTGAATGTGGTACTAGTCTATAGGACACAAAACTGGTCTATACTGGTCTATGGGGACAAAAAACGTACTTATAGAAAACAGATAATGAAAGATAAAAAAGCAGCAAATGATAATTACATGAATCGAAATGAAAATCGAGAGATGGCAATGTGGAATTTATTCAATGTAAATAAAAACAAGTCTGATAATTTGTCAGATATGATTTCTCCGGATGATTTCAATAATCATTTCGGTAACATTGCTGAACAATTATCCAATTCCTCACCCCCGGAGAGTAATCTCACAAGTTTCCGCGAAACATATGCAGATAAGGAATTAACGTTTTCAGAAGTCACATATATCAAGTTCTATTGATATAATCAATAATTTAAAAAATTCCAAACTGACATGCATATGGTATTAATATAAGAATTTTTATCTGTGTTAAACTCATTTTCTCATTCTTTTCACCAAACTATTCAATCAATGCATCAGAAATATTGTTTTTCCGAAATTTCTGAAATGTTACCCCTATTCAAAAGTAATTGCATAGAAGACCCAACAAACCACAGACCTTTATCCATTGTGTCACATTTGCGAAACAATTTGAAATTATCCTCAGAATTCAAATTACAACTTATTTTGATAACAAATTTATTTAGTATCTCACAATTTGGTTTCGGGACTAATTTATCGACAACCGCGGCAGTAAATGCACTGATTCATGTAATGAATAAAGGTTCTGAGACCCATGGGTTCGTCCTTGTACAATTCTCAGACCTAAGTAAGGCTCTTGACTGTGTACAATATTCTAATTAATAAACTGAAATTTAACTTTTCCGAAATTATCCAAAATATTATTATGTCGTATTTGACGGACAGAACTCAATTCGTTAATTTTAAGGATGTCAGCTCTCAATCAAATGATAATAAATATGGGGTACCACAAGGCTCTGTTCTTGGCCCGGTCCTATTTCTTATTTATATCAACGACCTGCCTAATAGTGCTCTCTTAGCGAAGTTCATGGCCTATTTCACCAACTAATTCCTAAAGTTAGGAAATACCTAAATCGAATTTAGGAATGCCCAAGTGCAATTTGCGTTTTACCAAGCGTTAAGTAATGCTTAAAAAGTCGTAGAAAATTCCTAATGTAGGTATTTCCTATCACTCTTAAGTATTACTCAACGTGTGGTGAAACGAAAATTGCACTTGGGTATTCCTAAATCCGTTTTAAGTATTTCCTAACTTTAGGAATCAGTTGGCGAAATCGGCCATTACTCTTTTTGCTGACGGCACCTCATTAGCCAATCCAAATAGAGATTCTAAATGCTGCTAACTGGGGCCAATTACAGTCTGTCCCTACACAATAAAAAAAAAGTGTATTGCATCGATGTTTAGCTCAAAGCAGCACACATAACTCTCATTGAGTTAAGTTTTTGGGTGTCCTCTTGGACGGTAAACTAACTTGGGAAGAAAATACGACTTTTGTTTGCAAAAATATGTCACGGAAAATCATTCTAATAAGTATCCTGCAACATTGCCTTCCAAACTCAGCACTGTTAACAGCTTACCACGCACTCATACAGTCCACAATATATTATGCCCCAATAGTATGGCGCCACTCAGCACATGCAGAGGAAGGCGGTCAGAATAATTGCTGGTTTGACTTTATTCAAATTCGACCCCCACCATTGGGATCTCCTAAACTACAGGAGATACGTCGAAGCTTAAATTGGGACAAAGTTGCGTATTCCGGTACTCAACAAAATACTGTTTTGAAACTTGGAAAATTTCGAGTATTTCCGGAAATATCGGGAAAAAACTGAAAATCGGAATTTTCGTTTTTATTTTTTTCTATCGTTATTTGACAAGATAGCTCAAAACCAAAAGTACATTTTCTTTGATACTTTTTTTCTGCTACACGTTCTCATGTTCAGATTTACTATCCGACGTTTCGTCTTCTGGCATTCATCATCAACTTTTTTTTCTGTTATGGGCGCCATATTGTTTTTTTTTATACAGAAAAATTGTGATTTTCATTCTGATATCATTGATGTATAATTTGTTATGAAACTTGCTGGTCACCTCTCTGGTCCAGAATTTCCTAACCACCTATTAGGAAATCTTTGGTGTAAATATTAGCAAACTGCTCTTTTATTGTGTGGAGAAATCCCGCCTTGCTGAAACCAGCAGCTGTTATAATTAACAAGGGGAAACGTATCCATATATTCTTCGAATTCGTTTCTTAAGAACCGAAGATAGGTTTCCCCGTTCAAAGTATTAGAGAAGAAATGAGGTCCAAGTATTCGGTCGTCATAAATTCCAGCCCACACATTCAAACGAAACCGAACTTGTGGTCTGACTTCTCTGAAGTATCGTGGATTATTTTTACTCCAAATGTGCTCATTATCTCTATTAAAAACACCACTGTTCGAAAAAGAACTTTCGTCGGTCCAAATAATGTTATTCAAGAAGTTTGTAGTCTACCCTATTCGAGAGCCAGCTACAAAATTCCATCCTTCTCTCAGGATCACCTGAATGTGATTTTTGTGAAATATGTATCTCATAACATTTCAAACCACTTTTTTTGAATTCCCTCCAAACGCTCGTCTGTGGCACATCCATTTCTGCCGAGACTTGATGTGTTGATTTGGAAGGATCTCGTTTTTCTTCATTTGAGAATGAGAACATTTCGACTGAAGTATTTGTGCAAACTTATGATGTTTAATGAGTTCTGACAACTAGTGTTTTTTAAACAAAATATTTCGATGGAGTCATGACCATCTCATATTAAGTTGTTATTTTTAATATCTGTAGTTTCAGAAGTGCAAATCATAACAAATTATACATCAATGAAATCAGAATGAGAATCACTATTTTCCTGTATAAAAAAACAATATGGCGCCCATAACAGAAAAAAAAGTTGATGATGAATGCCAGAAGACGGAACGTCGGATAGTAAATCTGAACATGAAAACGTGTAGCTGAAAAAAAGTATCAATGAAAATGTACTTTTGGTTTTGAGCTATGTTGTCAAATAACGATAGAAAAAAATTAAAACGGAAATTCCGATTTTCAGTTTTTTCCCGATATTTCCGGAAATACTCGGAATTTTCCAAGTTTCAAAACAGTATTTTGTTGAGCACCAGAATACGCAACTTTGCCCCAATTCAAGCTTCGACGTATATCCTGTAGTTTAGGAGATCCCAATGGTGGGGGTCGAATTAGAATTGCCCTGTAGAGATATGATTGTAGGGGTGCTTTCAAACAATTTAAGATAATAACCCTGCCATGTGCTTACAAACTGCAATGTCTTATGCGTATAAAATCAAACTTGAAAAACTATAAGACAATTGAATGTTCACATTCATACACAACGCGGAACAAAGATATGATACATCAACACTACATGAGACTTTCGAAAACGAGAAATGGGACTAGCTATTATGCAATCAAGTTCTTCAATGTTCTACCACAAGATTTCCAAGTTCTCTAGTGTGTTCAGTTCAAATCTGTTATATGCGTTTTATGATTTTGATGAGTTCCTATCAACCGATTTTTCATAACTTATACATTAGTAATGTATCGTAACTTATTGCTGTTTGTTAAATTTTATTGTGCAAGTGTTTTTAACTATAAAGACTGTTCATTTATTTTTCATTTTATTTTTCTATTTAATTTTTAAGTTTTATTTTATTACTGACTTATTAAAGCACTGTTGTGTGATATGACCAATAAAGATCCATCTAAAGATCTATCTATCTATCATGTGCGAAAGCACCTGTAAAATTTGAGAGCTATCCGTGATGATTCAACCAATTTTTCTGTATGTCAACCGCAATGGATACACCACTGCATCATTTGATTTTAGGAACCATGAAATCATAATCGTCCTTCTGTGAAACACGTCATGATAACTTAAGCATTGCAGTGTTACTATCTCCGATTGCAAAATTGCTCATGGTCGTTGTCTACTTGTTCCCGATTTGTCTTCGTTGTGCACTCATCAACGAACGAAAACCCACGGCGCCAATGGAAACACCCAAAATTATCCCCCGACATAACCTGTTTACTCCAGATTGTGCCATTTGGAACTGTAATAGTTCTGAGTACAGAAATTTGAGAAGACTTGGCACTGGTACACGACTGCACGTATGTATGTCACTCGTCAAATGTCAAAACATCGTCAGTTTGATACGCAAGAGTGATCGTATTTTGACGTCTTTCGTACCCACGCTTAAGTATGCCAGCGTTTACCTCTAGCGAATATCGTTATAGATTGTTACATATGGTGATGTGAATGAAAATGACAGTGCCAGTGACGGGTGGAATTTTTTTTAGAGATTATTACTTTTTGTAGGCCTGTTTAAGGACAACAAAACTGTTCATATATATTTTTTTGATATCTCTTTTCGTTTTCGAGTTTTTGGTGATAATAAAAAAAGTACATTTGACAATTTTTTTCTATTTATGAAAAAAATCAATTTCTAGTTTTTGCAGAACTGTACGAGAACTATAGAACTATTATATACATTTTTTCGATATCTCGTTTCATCTTCGAGTTTTTCGTATTTTGAAATAAAAAACGGTAAATTTTTCAATGTCTATATCTCAATTGTTTTTCAGTATATCAACAAGTTTCATAAACATTTTTTGTAGAACGTTTCGAAGACAAAAATTCAAGAGTATTAAATGGCTTAACATGCAGAATAGGCGAGATAACTTCACTCGTTGATATCATTCCATGAAATTATCACCAATAAGTTCAATTCAATTCATTTTTTTTAAGACAACTCATGATTGTATAGGAATAGTCAAAACAGTGAAGATAGTAAAACAGTTGGATAGACTGTAAACATAAATGTTACAGATATTATGAATAAAATCGGCAGATACAGACGATATAAATAAAACTCACAACATAACACGACACAACTACATTCGGTATACATTACGGTAGAAACATGTTCACATTATAAAAACACCTATCAGCTAAGTACAATTTCAAACGACTTCTGAATGAAGAATTCAATTTACATTTTTTTATTTCATCTGGTAGTGTGTTGAAAAGTTTCAGTCCCATAATCTTAAGACTATTAAAATAAACGTTGGTTTTACAGTCTGGTACAGATATGTAATTTTTCTGTCTGGTATTGACATTGTGAATATCTGATCTCACTTTGAATCCTCCTATTTTTTTTGGAAGACATACGTACATGTTTCCATGATGTATAGGAAGGGAACAGTAAGTATTTTATAATTTTTTTTGGCATCAACGCATGTCTCTCGGTAATTTCAACCAAGCAAGATCGAAAACACAGATTAACCTCAGCAAAATTAGTCTAAAGACAATCACAGGATTTCTAACGGGGCATTGCAGACTCAAAGAACACCTAAGGAAGCTAGGCTTAGAGGAGGACAACACCTGCAGATTCTGTGGGGAACATCCAGAAATACCTCACCACATATTGATGGAGTGTTATGCTGTACACCACAAAAGATTAAATAAACTGGGATCACACCAGCTGACTGTGGAAGCAATACCACAAATGGACCCACTCAAAATCCTAAAATTCCTGAAGGAATTGAGGCTTGAGGGGCTGCTGTAAACGAGAACACCTTGAGATAGCAGAAGAAGATGGGGCACAATAGATCTAACTAGGTCGCAGCGCATCAGTCACCATCCATACCTACCAATACCAATGTCTCTCGGTATTTAATTCCTGTCATAGTCCTTAGTACCCTTTTTGGGCTATAAAATCATCATTTGCTAATGGAGATTTGCCCCAAATACAGATTCCATTCCAATTCTACTTTCAGCTTGGGCATAATACAATTCGATCAACATATCCATATTCAATACCGTTCTCAGATTCCTCAACTGATAAGATATGGAGTTCAGTTGTGAACATCTGATATTCACAATGGGGTTTCCATGTTGAACCTCATGTTTAACTTTGATCTAAATATATTTCTAAAAATTTAACGTTATTGTCATTTGTCTTGATGTCATGAAAGATAAGCTGTTCAAATTCTTTCTGTCTGTTATGAAACCTACAGGATTGTGTGTTTTCTATGTTCATCAAGAGGTGCTTGTTGTACAACATTTATCCCTTAGAGCAATATGGTCCTCACTTGAGATCACAACAGGTATGCTTTGCATACCTGACTAGCAAGATAAAATACAAAACAGTCATTAATTCTAATAATTTGAGGTTTAGAGGACTAATCTCATTACTACCATAAAACTCTGTATTTCAGTAGATGGTTTACCTTCAACGTATATTTTTTTGTATAACCAACTGGCCATGAACTTTATATCTCTCAAACTTTTTTCTTTCAGTGTCAATTTGAAACTACTTCTCGGCATCTAATAAAGTTTGTTTTCCTGTTTTTGTTATTTTCAGCCATCAACGATTTTTTCTCCCACTCACCAAAAGCTAGCATATCGATATTAATTTATTGAAAGTAAAATAAATTTTTTTTTTATCAACTGGAGATGGTTTTTGTCACTGTATATTTCAAAGGTCACGACTTGAGCTTGCCTAGATTATATTAAGATCATTTTTGCATGATTATATTCATGTTACTCTTGTTACCTTACATTATCTTTTTTTTCTTTATTATGCAAATAAACCATGAGATTATTGAATAACTGTCAATTTCACCTCACCTCTTCATTCTATTCTGATCCATTTGATAAAAAAAATAACTCAACTATAAATCGTCATAATTGTCGATATTGGTCAAATAACAATCCTCACTCACACTCAAAATTCCCAAAAACTGAATGTCTAGGGTGGTATTTTCGCATTTTGAACAGAACTTGTATCATCCTATGGCAAGCTATAGATAGTTAGGAGATTTGATTCATTGACGATGATAATAATACTAAGTTGCATTATCACATCTTTTTATATTGATTGAAATGACAAATAGTTACTTTTCAACTTCAACATTGAATATTTCGAAAACGAGTAAACATTAATCCAATTTTCTTTGTCGCTTGATATTCAGGAGATAAATACCTTTCAAATGGGGTATCACGTGTCATATAAACAAAAAATTAAAATTCATTTCAGAAAAATATATTTCACCTTCGTAGGAGTTATTTGATTGATTTCAATTTGAATAAGTTTGGCAGCATAACTGAAAATAAGATAAAACATAGTCATACTAAAAAAGTTATTCCGTTATTCTCTCCTAACAACCCCTAACAAAATAAACGTTGGTGGGAAGGAAACGTGTTTCATGCTTGTAACCATTTACCCAAATACACGCCAACCCCCTTTTATATGAGTTATTCTTATCACTATTGTTTTCCCACAAATAATAATTAACAATTTGTATTCCGTTCCAGCTGCCGACCGAAAAGTACAATTTTTATGCAAAATGCACGTAAAACTTCAACTTCACCTAACTCACATAGTTTCATACGCTGAACACGTGTCCAACAGTTTTTCGCAACAATTTCCTTGAGCTTTCCAATCTACTAGCTCCTCCGAAGCTGTTAGCCTTTTCCGTGTTCATTCTATTTTTTGTGAAAAAGATTTATGTTGGAATTGAAAATGTGATGAAGAATACTTATAACATGGGTGGTTTACATTGGGATTTAGAGACGATTTTGGGTGTTTCATAGTAGTCATTTCAAAGAAAATCTTATTTTTACCATGGAATTCATACATTCCGTATACAGGGTGTTCCCGGATGTCGTCTACATTCAGAAAGAGGCGAATGAAATGGATTTCTGCGATACCACGTAAAAATTGAAGTCCCTCTCAAAGGTATATAGTTTGTGCGATTCATGCATTTTCAAGATACTGATATCAGCAGATATGATACGTTTCCTCTACCGATAGATCAAAAAAAATTGGCTCAAACTTCCAAAGTTGATAAAAACTATAGTCCTTTCAATTTTCTCGAATTCACCTACCAAAATATTGTTCGAAACCTATAACATAATTGAGAAAAAACCTTTATGAAAGACGTCAGAAATGTTTAGATGTTCATAATAATTCAGTAGAAGAGTTTGAAAAATTAGATCTTATCCAGAGTTATGATCAGTAAGTTAGGTAATATGCTGGAAAAAATCGATAATTGGCAAGTTCAACAAACTGATAGTAAACATTCAACTAAAAATTGCCATTATCATTTTCGTGATTGATATGGCCCCTAGAATCATAATTTATTCAATCCTCAGAATGAAAGTTTACTTCCCAGGGTGGTGCTGTATGTTTTCAGGGTTTTCCTATAGCTGAAACAGCGATGCGCCACCAAATATCAGCCCTAGCGACCAACAAATAATAATAGCAAATACCTCTCTTTCATCAGAAATTAATTGCCTTTTGAGTCCACTCATTGCAGAAGAATGTAAGAGAGATTAATAATATTATTATCAGCTGAACTCTTTTTGATCATGATTTACAAATTTTTTTTAATGTTTTTTACCTATTTTCTGTTGTTTTTCTATCTTAGAGGCAGAATTTTATTTCATTTTGTTTTAGAATAACACATATTATACAGTGCGTTCATAAAGTGTGGAAACGCTCTATTATCTTGTTGATTATTTTCGGAGGAAAAGCTAGGACAGGTCGATTTTGTATTTTAGTTTTCCACCTTTTTTTAGAAAAAGATAATTTTTTCCCCTACCATCTTTCAAGAAATGACGTCAATGATATTTTTTTAAATTGAATGCCCATATTTTTCTGAGTTCAACCATACCACAAACGTCATATCTTACACTTCGAATTACAGTATTCGGGGTATAAAGGAAACGAGTGTTCATTTTTCGCAACATTCATTTCATTATTCATTTTGCAACGTAAACCTAAGAACTACTCAGTAATTAGTACGAGTATATTGCTATACTTGAATAGTAGGCTAAGCAAACATTTGAGAGCCCTTAGCAACCAGACAATAAGTTCTTAGTTACCATTGCATATGTCACACTGGTTTTCTTTATACTCAGTATACTGTGATTCGAACTGTAAGATATGACGTATATGGTATGGTTGAACTCAGAAAAATACGGGCATTCAATTTTTGACATAAAAATATACCCTTTTAATTAAAAAAAAAAATCGATGACGTCATATCTTGAAAGGTGGTAGGGAAAAAATTATTTTTTTCTAAAAAAGGTGAAAAACTAAAATACAAAATCGACCTGTCCGAGCTTTTACTCCGAAAATAATCAACTCGTAAGATAATAGAGCGTTTCCACACTTTATGAACGCACTGCATTTTATCGTAGAAAAATAGGGCTATTGGCAAACCACCTTCAAAAATAAAAAGTAACACTCTACGGTAGTGTAGTACCTCTATGGTTGTTGTGGAAACCTACCGTATATTCATCTGAAACAATTTAAATGAGTTTGGCACATTCTAATTATGTAACTTCTAATAACATTTTATTTTCATAAGTGAGATTTCAAATGAAAAATCTGAAAAAATCAGAGATCTTCTTTGTGGTTTCTACACTTATCTAAAAAAATCTCCCAAAATAAAAAAACCAAACTTGATAGTTTTCCCATTTCTTTGTGTGTTTGTGATGAGCAGAATCGAGTAATCACATTAATCGTCGTCCATTTCTCTACAAATTTATTTTCTGATGTTTTTTTTTGAATGAAAATGTAGATTGAACGAAGTGGTTCTCAGTCATGGTCTCTTTGGTCCAAACATGCGTTTTGCCACTAACAAAAAAAGTCTCCTGACTTGAATAGCTTCTAATAGCCTAGATTTTTTTCCAAAGGTATGAATCTCAAATTTAAAAATAAATATGGTGAAAAACACGCGAGTTACAAGACCGCGCGTAATTACAACGTAATTACCCCATACCTGCCGAATTATGAAACATCGTGTGGATTCTTAATTTGTCAGTATTCAGTAGTAATATCCCGACAAAATATTAAATTATCAAAAAATATTTTCGCTTTGCTGTCACGAAAACTGTGTTGCTTAGAAACACAGCAACACAGTTTGAGCGACACTGGCAAGGTGAAAATTTTGAAAATTCTGCATTTTGAAGAGATGTTCGATCAGACAATTTCACGAATACTTTATATTATTATGGACTGAATGCGTACTGCAGGAACGGTTCATCATGTGTCATTAATGTCAGTTGAAGAGTTGAACCGTTAAACTGACGTTTCTAAATTTACAGTGATTGTTGTAACTATAGAAACGTATTAATAAGAAAAAGGTGAAACACCGATTTGAAAATACCACGGGCTGGAGACAGTGTTTTCGAAAGGTCCTTTTCTCATTGGTTTGAATTCAAAAAATGATGCCATTTGATTGGTTTATATAATATGAGGGAAATTGTCACCTGAAGACGATTGCAGAATCAAGCAATTGAAACGTAGTGAAAAATTGAAAGAAGTAGAAATTTTTCAACTATTAAGACAATGGAAGTCCGAAATGCAAGTAATCAACTAAAATTAGTACTTTATCCAACACCGTTGATGAGTTAAGAAATTCTAATAAAAGGAGCATTTGAAACCGTAAGAATACTGCAGGGGTTCTCGAAAGAGTGCGGGAAACGATGAGAAAAAAAGCGCAGTCACGTATAGTTGTACCATAGTTTCGTTTTTATAGTTATCATTCTGGTTCTTTGAATTGTTATGAATTATTGATACAAAAACTTCAGCTTCAATTTTTAATTGGCAAACATAATGGAAAATACAATTTTCAATTATCTACCAACCTTTTTATGGTGCACAAAAAAGTTCAGTTCAGAAAAGTGAAAATGGCATGTGAAAAAACATCTCCCTGTAGATTCTCATAACTATTTGGCATACCCAATGATCTATGCCCTACAGTGTGACCCGTATTTCAAATTTCAGCTGAATGTATCAAAAACTGCAGTGGCAACAAGGAATAAGAATTAAAGAAATCTTGAAAGGACCACGCACAAACCTTATGGGAAATGGCTTTCGGTGAATTCCGCTGATTTTTTGGTATGATGAACTATTCGATGTCCTGATCAAAAGTCTCCACGGGCACGACGAAACGTAATGGACAGTTTTTGAAAAAAAATTGCTCAAAGTCGCCAAAATGGGGAATTTGGTAGTAAAACGGGAGAAATAGACCGTGCTATTTGCAACTTGATGCCTCTTGGAAATTGCACAGCGCCGTTTGCCAATAATTTTAGTATCTACAGGGTGACGCATAAAGACATAATGCGAGGATTGAAAAAATTATTTTTAGAACGTTATCAAAACCGTAGATTGTGAGAAAATTTGTGAAAGGATATAGATATGGTTATAAAGAAAATGATTCAACTGATATATAGGAGCTGATACAGGAAAAAATAATGAAAGTCAATTGTATTACAGATGGAAATTGAAATAGGCATATTGATAACGATACAACACTATAAATATGTACGACAAAACGTATCCCAAGATTTATTGAAGAATAACATTGGTGAGACGTACTTTTCAACGTCCTGATTGAATGTCTCGATGGGCACAACAGAAAATGATGGACAGCCATCGAGAAAAAACTGCTCAAAGTCGGAAAAATAACGTCTGAGGAAATGAAAACTAGAACCTGTCACAAATAAGGTTTCATTATTCACATTCTTTCAATCATCCTATCATTCTTTTACGGAATAATTCATTTAACGTAATCCTACATTAATTTTCTTTCATTATATAACTGAACCTACCATTCCATAACCGCATTCCTATATTGTCATGATGACATATAATTAGGGCTCAAATTTCGTTTAGCTGAAATCAGTTACAGAAAACTGTTGCCATGGCAACCGTTGCTAGGGTAACGACAATACAAAAACCCGATTCCCATGGTGCGGAAATGCGTGGTTGCCAAGTTGTCCACTTTAGTTTAGCTGAAATCAGTTATGAAAAAAAGGTTGCCATGGTAACCATTGTTAGGATGAAGAGTAAACAAAAATGCTATTCCCGTTCTGAGGAAATGCATAGTTGCCAAGTTGGACCAGTTATAGTTTGACTGAAATCAGTCATGGAAAAACTGTTGCCATTGAAACCGTTGCTATGACCACAAGTAAACAAAAACCCGATTCCCATGGTGCGGAAATATATGGTTGCCAAATTGTCTTTAGCTGAAATTTGTTATGCAAAAAATATAGCCATGATAGTCGTTATGGTGAAAATGCCATTCCTGTTTTGAGGAAATGAGAGATTGCCAAGTTGGGCAAGTTATGGTTTAGCAGCAATTGGTTATGAAAAAAGTGTAACAACCATTGCTATGATCACGAGTACAGATAACCCCAATTTCTGTGGTACGGAAATGCATGGTTGCCAAATTATTGCTGTTACCAAGTTAGGGGTGCTTGAAAAAGATTTATGGAAATAACTGTTAGGTAATAGCAAAATGAATACTTATTCATCTGAAGGCGCATCCTTCAAAAAGATTATTTATATAGGTATTTACATTTGTCAATCTTACTTTGATCACAAATGAGTAGAGCAATCGCTTGCCCCACAGACCACACACTATAAATGTTCATAATCTTTTTCATAAATTTGAGAAAATGGACAAAGTAGTAACTTGAAGGCGAGGGGGTCCGGCCGACATTTCGCAAATCCGCGTGCGCGATTTTGCAAAATGTCGGCCGGACCCGCTCGCCTCGCTCGCGTGTCTTGTGATATAGTCCTGATATCCCAAATTACTGTATGGGTTCACAATCAATTCAACATTTGACCGAATTATAAATAGATTATTCTCCACCGTGACAACAAACAATTTCAACATCAAGGTTAAGTTTAGTTAGTTCAGGACAGTTAAGATTGGAAAAGGGTTTTTTTATTACCTGGAGGAAATTGAGTTAGTAGTAACATGAACGCAAGTGCGTCCGGCAGACATTTTGCGGATTTGCGAGCGCGGATTTGCGAAATGTCGGCCGGACGCGCTTGCTTCGCTCGCGTTTGGTGTGTTCTGAATATGATATTTTGAATCAAGCTGTTATTTTACAGTGAATGAATTCTTGATCTATTCCTAAATCAACGACCCGCAATTGGTGCAAACAGTGAATTTGCCTCTTCCAAAGCAATAAGGATCAGTTTAGTTAGTTCAATATACTTCAATGTGGCTTTAGCCGAGAAAGTAGTTATTTTCTGTTAGATATTACGAAAAAATAGCTTCATTTAATTTGAACTATCTGAATGAGAATACGAACTTTCAGTATCGGAATTTTTTTTTGAAGTTAAAGCGTCTTTTCACAATATCTATCAGATGTAGATCAATGTCCAGCGTAGCCTCAGTCAGGGAAATAATTGTTTCCTGTTACATATTACAAAAAATAGATTAATTTTTATCGTATGTTGTTACCATTTCCAGTGGAGTGAGTAATGGTGTTTTCTATTGAGAATGTTTCCCCTTTAAAGTTTCAATTTAATTTCAAGTTGATAATTTTGCAACCGCGCACTTTTCCAAAACCGAAATCGGATTTTTCTTTTCACTAATCCTAGCAACAATTTTCCAACGGTATCAACTTTTTCCGCATTTCCGTACCATGGAAATTGGGTTACTGTTTACTTGTGATCAAAGAAACTGTTGTTATGGCAACAATTTTTCCATAACTGATTTCGGCTAAACTATATTTGGTCCAACTTGGCAACTATGCATTTCGGCAAAATGGGAATAGCATTTTTGTTCACTCTTTACCCTAACAACGGTTACCGTGGTAACCTTTTTTCTGTAACTGATTTCAGCTAAACTAAAGTGGACAACTTGGCAACCACGCATTTCCGCAATAGGAATCGGTTTTCTGTATTCTTGTTACCATAGCAACGGTTGCCATGGCAACGGTTTTTCCATAACTGATTTCAGCTAAACGAAAGTTGACCCATAATTATTAATGACTGTACTCATTTAATGTATACATGGTAGATAAGATTGTTTGAATCTTTTGGCCGTTTATCTGATATTCCATACCTCTGTGATGGCTTTCATTCAAAATCGAAGACATTGTTTCATATGCAACAATATTTTCCACATACATCGAATTGCAAAATTAGATGGTGTGAACAATGAAGAAAAACGGGAGATTCCTTTTCAACAAAGGGAAGAATCAGGACTATCAGATATTCCTATTGACAGCTTTACAAGACTGTGCCTCAATTGTAATAGGGCAGTGATGGAAGAGATAATCGCTTTGGAAAACGATTGGACGTTTCTCATGAATATTTGAAACAAACATCGAGCGAATCGCGCGTAGGATGTAGCTAGACTCAATCTGAATCGGTAACTCTAAAGTGCTAAATTGTGTTTTGAAAAACATTTATATCAGAGATAATGCTAAGTTTTCACTTCACTTCACTTCACTTGGATAAGAACGGTTTTGTCCTGAAACAAATTCTTCCTGGGCTGCAGTTAAATTTTCGATAATGTAGAAGGAATAAAAAGAATTTGGTGGCTTTCTTGCAAGAATTTAGGAATGAACAGATCATGCTATAATGGGATTACCAGTTGAAGATACCGATTGAAATACTAGTTCAGTAGCGGATGAAGTAGATAAAATTATTTGACAATATAAAAATGCGATTATGGAATGGTTGGTTCAATTATATGATGAATAAAAATTCATGTAGGATCATGTCAAATACATTATTCCGTAAAGGAATGATAAGATGCTTGAAAGAATGAGAATAATGAAACAGCTTATTTGTGACTGGTTCTAGTTTTCATTTCTTCAGACGCTATTTTGCCGACTTTGAGCCGTTTTTTCTCGAAGACTGTCCAAAACATTCGATCAGGATGTTGAAAAGTACCTCTCATCAATGTTATCCTTCAATAAATCTTGCGGTACGTTTTTACGTACATATTCTGTGATACGAGTGAGTTCCATTATTGTCTCCTGTATCACCCCCTATATATCAATTGAATTATCTCCTATATAACCATATCCATTGACTAACTTTCTCACAATCTGTTCCTTTCATGTTTTAAAAATAATTTTTTTATTCCTCGCATTATGTCTGTATACGTCACCCTATATAGACTGAAATTATTGGCAACCGGTGGTGTGAAGACACAAGACCCATAAAATAATTTCCAAAGCGCATGCTACATCAGCTTTATTTTTATTTACTTGCTCATTTAATACAGCAATGCCTGTGAGCTGCTCAGATTGGTACGTGGGTATCGTTATCTGTAGTATTAAAGATATTTACGGAGACAGAGATAAAAGATCCTAGGTAAGCATGGGCACCAGGTTCTTTTTTTTATTATATGAAAATACCAAAAACACGGATTTGTCAAAAGATAATCTTTGTGCTTCTCAACAGTAAAAAGAAAGAATTTCAGAAAATACTGTATTCACAAAGTTACATTTTTTTTATTGCAGGAGAAACATGTTTGCGTACATAAAATACAATTTTGGAAACGAAAAGTACAAGCTAGTTTTACTAGAGTCGATTCGCCTACAAAAGATGAGGTGGTTTGTGGTTCGTTTACATTTTATGATCAGTCGTTGCGATGAGTGGAAAGACTTACTCCAGAGTGCTACTTCAACGGTGAACGTAGGTGCCTTTAGGGGTGTCTCAAGACAATGGCTACTCTACTAGCTAGATAGGATATGTAGTCGGTCTGGGATCTTTCCTGTAGCTCAGATACTTGAACGCTGAGATATACGCTGTGAAAAAGTAAACAAACCAGACAAGACTAGTCTCACATTTTCTTAAAAGTATAATACAAATTATGTAAAATTTTATCAGTTAAATGTTCCAAGGATACAATTTAGAAAAAGAATTTAAATTTACAATTTAGACATATGAGTATTAGGAAGAAATATGGAGGTTTGCTGATTTAAATGTTTCTAAGATGCAACTGAGGTAGAGAATATAAATTTGTGATGAAGCTTAAATTTAGAATCTTCTCAAGCAATGGTAGAAAAGAGTCCTGTCTCAAACTAGAACAAGAAAACTAAATTTCATGAAAATATTGCTTTCTAATTTTTTTATAATTTTAATATCAGTTACAAGTGTTCAGAAGAACTGACATGTAAGAAAAATCATAAGAAAATAATGATCTCTCTCATAAAGAATAAATACAAGGGTATAGATAGAGAGAGAGAGAGAGAGTATCGAGATAGTTCTTGACTTTATAAGGTGTCACAAAGCAAGCAGATGACTTGATTTGTGTCACAACGACTGGACGTGAAATTTGTCATGGGGAGAGGTTTCAAAACATATAGGGTTTCTTTTTCTTTTGGCTATTGGCCAGGCCCTTCCATCCAAACCTGGGCAGTGATGTGGAAGAGATCGAACCAAGAGTTCAAAGAGCGAGTTCAGCTTCAACAGATATAATAAAAAGATAAATTTAAAGCTTTGAACTCACCCATGAATCCTGTCCTCCTAGCTACAAGACCAGTCTTTCCTGCAGATCACAATCCAAGTTCAGCAGGAGTACCTTCAGCTTCTAGTTTGCTGCTCGCACCTAGGCTTGCCTTCTAAGCAGATTGATATTTTCTGACACTCAGGAAAACTTGTGGAGGCACTTGGTATCACTGGAAACCATTTAGCACGAACAGAAACATGTTTGATTCATATTTCAACGCTCTAAAGATAGAATTTACAGAAATTATTGACACATGTGAGTCATCAATTTCAGGTGGTTAGAAACAATTCATTTATGACTTTTCAGGACCGACTCGTCGAAAGAGGGTACGAAATGTTATTCAAATAAGATTAAATTGTAGAGATTATATTTATTTTAAAATTTGAAGATATGGGTACAGATAATTTAGTGACGCACATGAGGCCTTCTTGTTTTCGTGAAGCGTGAAGAATGTGAAGATTAAAAATACATTTTGGAAGTTAAGAAAAATATGCCAAAAGAATACCGATATGTATATCGATTCGATAGGTGAATCGATCAGAAATTGATTATGTTCATAATTCAAACATACATATGACCTTTCATCTCCTCGTTGTGGAAAATTTATCTTTCCCGGAGGGAAATTCAAAAAGCAACCGACTCTTCGAGTGCTCAATTCAGAAAGGGACGAAAAAGGAAGAACTCCTTTCAAAGAAGGAAGTCGATCTCCCTTTCACTCTGTCTATGTTCAGTGTTACCAATCACTGAACAATTGAATAAATTGGAATATCTCAATAACATGTGATACCAACATGAAATAAACAAAATTAAAAGTAACCAAATGTTTTACATTTCGTTACAACTTTGAGCAATTTTTTTCCCAAAAACTGTTCATTATTTTTCGACGTGCCCATGGATACTTTTGATCAGGACATCGAAAAGTTCATCATACTATAAAATCAGGGGAATTCACCGAAAGCCATTTCCCATAAGGTTTGTGCGTGGTCCTTTCAACACCCTGTAGATTGGCAACGACATATTTTTGGATCTATGTCTGTCTTTTTAGTCTTGAAATTAACCACGTTCCGTATGTAGGTACATGACATTTAGGTACACCTCGTATATAATCAAATATGGAATAAGCGGAAGAAGCGAACATGTGTTAACAAATACTCAGGGTAGTATATTTGTTTTCAGTGTTTTCATAACAGATATTCGTTAATTGAAAATTAGAAGTATCAACGCGAAGCGCGAAATTGTTTGGAAACCCTCCATTAATTACAGATGAACAATAACTAACTTCTTGTTTATTCAAGGAGAAATATTCATACGTGTATTTAGAAACAAACAGAAAATATTAATTTGATACAATGAGTCTTTCTTTTCTTTGTTGATTTTTATTGGGATGTGATCCATTGTGTGGAAGGAAATATCGAGTTCTTCTACGGGGTTCGAAGAAAAGTTTTCTGTTTGAAAACTAAGTAGGCCAAGGCGTAGATGAAAATAAAAGGCTCTTTTCACGAAAAATAAAAGACGCAAACGGCCTATACTAGTTTTCATAAAATAGTTCGTAAATGGAAACCCCGGGTTTCGCCCCAGCAAAATCACTTTGTGGAATTTTTCAAACAAGAAATAGTGAAAAAAATTCAATTTTTTGGTGTTTTATTCAAGGGGTCGTCTTACAGTCAATGGAAGTTTTATAGAAAGTTATAAAACCTACAAAATGGTTTTATATAAGCCCAGATCAGTGCATTTTCCACTGAGGAAATCTATGAAAACCTCGAAAAAGGGACCATTATTCAAAAATTCATAATTGTTATAAATCTGAAGGTGGACAAACAATATTGCGGATACTGATAAATAATAACATGTGGTTCAACTGTGCGCAAGATGTTTTCTGTCCGATATGTAGTTTTTGGGAAATTATCTTATTCAAATTCTGTAAACGGCATATGGAAGTAGAGATCAATATCTACAAATTGTTTATTTTAGATTTTTATCTGAGCGGTGGGAAAAGGGTTGAAAATATCACAAGTCACTCTGAATGCTTAAAAGTGCACCCGAAGTCGCTTTCATTAACTGCAGTTTGATTTCGGGTGATTTCGGATAACTTCGGACGCACTTTGAGCGTTGAACTTTCAGTGACATTTTCAACATATTTCCCACCTCTCGGAATATCCAAATTGTATATATTGATCTCAATTTCCATATGATACAAAAAAGTCCTACTTTACGAAATTGTATCATAAATAGCTATTTTCCACCGTAACACATTCGTCGCAATTCGCGAAAAACCGTGAAATACCACTTTCAACCCTTAAAAGTTCACTTCGTTCCACCCTTCTCCATTTTGTCGGCTCGAAACTATTTCTCAAGTCATTCGAACTGGTCTAATTGTAGCATCTTTGGGCATTGACGCTGCTCCTCACTTTTTTTCACTAGCGTACTGCTCTACACCAATTTAAGATAAATAATGATAGGAGTAAGGCTTCGACGTCGCAGCTACTTAGACAAATAATATATTCAAATTTAAACTCGACGGAGCACTGTAATTGGATTAGATCTGCACCTTTGTTGGTAGAAACAGATGCGAAAGTACCACTCTGAGAAAATGAAATATGCACAAGACCGTGGTATTAAGAATGCAACAAATTTCATTTCCTTCGGATTTTTGAGGGCGGAAATAGTTAATGAAGTTTCAACAAGATTATTCCATGGCATTAATCAAAAGTAGAACAAGAATGAAAGGTTGAGCACTCCATTGAAAAATTTTGTTATTTATGTTAATGATATTTTGAGTGAGTTAGATGATTTTCACTTTGGTCGCATGCACAAGATAGTCTAAGCTGTAGATAAAAATAAGAGGATCTTTTCACTCAAAATAAAAGACGCAAACAGCCTATAGTCCAGTCAAAAGGAGTTATGGCCAGGAAAAAAATATAGTAGTTGCTTTCTCATTCGCTGTATATGTTTTTGCTGAATCCGAATTTCAACTTTGCTACTTCCCTCGGATATGGCTTCATAACGAAAATCGCAAAAAAATCAAAATTCTCGTTCTTTTTTCAGTTTTTTGCCAAAAAGTCATGAAACTACGCAATTTTCGAGGTAGACCACTCAATACAAAAATAAAGTAAATCGAATTTACTACTTAAAACACCCCTTGAATGTATTATTTTGTTGAACGATTTGGCCGCGAGAGTGCGCTGAAAGGCCAAAATATCCTACTCTGTGAAAAACCCAGTTTTCACGTTAGTTTTTCACTTGTTACTCGAAAAGTATGCTTGTAACTATAAGAATGCTTAGCTTCTGCTCAGATGACATCTAGTTTTCAACAAAATGCACACCATAATCTCTTATTTTGGCTATCTATTCATTAAAAACTGTTTATTCGGTCTTTATAACACGCAATTAAACAAGTTATATATTACCTAACATTTTTGTGATCTTTAGAATTTATAAAAATTTTGAAAGATGATTTAGTATAAAAAATAAATTTCCAAGCGTGTTTTGTTAAAAACATTAAACGTCAGTATTGTCATCCATCAGTCATAAGAATAAGTAGCTGTGCACCAGACAAAGTGCTACAGCTCATTTCCTGCAAATGCAAGACGGACTGCAAGATGGGCATTGTGGATGTCAGAAGGCTGGCCTAAATTGCTCCTGGCTTTGCCAAAACTGTGAAGGAAATTGCAGCAATATGAGAAAATATTTCGCGGATGATGACCAGGATTTGGACGAAATAGATGACACACCTCCAATCCAACACATTTCAAAAGAACACGGTAATTTTCATTGCAGCAGACATTTAAAATGTCCTAATTTCTATTATCAATTTGATTGAATTCTCATGCAGTTTCCCTGCTTCCCATCATCATGTTTCCTTTCTGTTTTTAGATGACGTGCGTAACTCAGGGCCTTCACAGCGCACAAGTGAGCCTACAGCCCACGTAGTGGTTGAAGATGAAGGATGAATTCACTGCATTCATACTAAAAAAGTGCAACTATTGATCCTATAGTATTACTGCTATTAATTTTCCTTCCATATTCCAGAAGAGCAACCAGAGCCTTCAACTGTTAAGCGTCGTAGACGGTAGCTGTCCATACTAGCGGCCAAACCGTTCAACCAAAAATTCATTTGAGATATGCTTTTTGTAGCAAATGTATTGTACTTTATTTTTTAATAGAATGGTCTACCTTGAAAAATGCGTAATTTTATGACTTTTTGGCCAAAAACTGAAAAAATGTTAGGAATTTGGAGGATATTTCCGATTTTCGTTGTGAAGCCATATCCGTGGGAAGTAGCAAATTTGAAATTCAGATTCAGCACCCCAGAAAACATATATAACGAGTGAAAAACAAACTACTGTATTTTTTTCCTGAAACATGTACCCCCGGAGACGATTTTACTGAACTACTATACTACTTTTTATAAGAATGTAGGTTTTCGCCTCAGCAAAATCGCTTTTTGGATTTTTTTAAACAAGAAGTAGTGAAAAAAATTACAACGTTTTTGTTTTTTCTTGGGAATATCTCAAAAATTATTGATGGAATCGTTTCACAGTCGGAAAAACTTTGGTAGAGAATTATAAAATCTTCAAAATCATTTTTGATAAGTCCAGATCGGTACATTTTTTACTGAGAAAATCCAGGAAAACATCGAAAATGAGACCATTTATCAAAAATTCATAATTTTTGTAAATCCAAGAACCTTTCAGAACTTACTATTTTCAAGCAAAAAAATGATATACGAATTTACCTAAACAAAAAAAAGGCAGCTATGAAAAATAAATTCTGGGCAAACTTAGTGAAACAAAAAACCAAGCTGATTTTTGGAAAACTATAAAATCATTTAGATTTACGCAGAATGTCTCTGCAATAACTTTGGAAGAATTTGAAATTTTTTATGATGACCTAGTTATTTCAAAACTTATTTCTAATATAACAATTTTTGATGCAGCTTGTTTTAAGATGTATTTGTTAATAATTTATAATTATGGAGAGAGGAAAAATAACATAAAATACTCATGTATAGACTTTACTTGACATACTTGACAACTGACACATTACATTTTTCAAAACATGGAACATCTAGAATATGGTTGACAGATGACATGGTGTGTTCTGTAATGACCTAAAGTTGGTTTCACTGTTTCACATAACACATCTTCCCCCTAAGATATTTTACAACATATGTATCATACTAGTCGAAACATTTCATAACTCAAGGCGTCTGAGAGGACGGATAGTTCTACCTGACCTTGATCTAGGAGCGTCCCTTGGTTTCTCTTTTTCTGGCTCATAAATTGTATTATCCATATCTGATTCATTACCTGAGTTATTATTATGAAAGTTACCTAACTGTGTTGTTTCTAGCTTATTATTAATACTTGAATCTGGCATGAGTTCAGCTTGTAGACTGAAATCAGAACATTTCAATTTTGTACTTGATTTTCGCATTTGTTGTGAATTTCTACGAAAAATGTTGTTGTATCCAGTAAGACCTTGGTTCTCGTGCCTTTTCTAATACTGTTGCCTTTTCCCATATTTTATCCTTACTTGTTCTTGTTACCACTTCATCCCCCCTTTTAAACTGTTCACACCTTTTTCGGGCTTTCTCATCATATTTTTCCTTTATTTGTAGCTTTTGTTCCGTTATTCTGTTATATACAGGGTGTCAATTTGAAAACTTCCCACCCTTAATATCTTCCTTCCAGTAAACAATATGAGTAATCGAAAAAACAGGTCAATTTTATTGTCAAGGGGGACACTTTCACGGACTATTTGTAGCCCTCGTGGTTCAACCCCCTAGGAGGGGTAGATGTTACCCTTAGAATTTTAAATGGGAAGGGGGGTCAAGTGGCACATCATTTTGATGGGCGTTCAATTCTTGTTCCAATGGTACCCTGACTTATTATTTTGTGATGAGCATTTTCCGAAAAATTGCGTTCTAAACTAACAGAAGTAATTATTAGAACGCCTGTACTGAGATGCATTATTGTATTGACTCCCTTTAATAAAAATGGTTAGAAGAGTAGGTGGCACCGCTCCAACCCTTGAATGACAGGAATAAATTTATTACGCATGGGATTTTTTATTTGGTGGTTATTTTCCTTCTACACAATAAAATTTAATTTGCGAGAAAGACATTTCCAACATAAAATCTACTTACGCTTATCTTATTAGCTGTTCGAAATGTTGTCCATTTTGCTCTAAACAGTAATACAGTCTGTTTTCGAACTCCCCTCTAACATTACGGAAAACTTCACTAGGAATTGACTGGCATGCTGCTGTAATTCGTCTTTTAAGTTCGTCAATATCAGAAGGTTGTGTTCTATAAACAACGGATTTAAGATGCCCCCAAAGAAAGAAATCTAAGGGTGTTAAATCCGGTGATCTCGGAGGCCATTCAACTGCTCCCCTTCTGCCAATCCATCTACCCGGAAATCTCTCGTTTAACCACTGTCGGACGGGAAGAAAATAATGAGGTGGAGCACCGTCCTGCTGGTAATGTAACAGATCCTCCTGCAAAAGTTCATTACCTTCTGCATCAATTTGAGTTTCTAGCTCGTGAGTTATAAGAGGATAGATAGTCTCTTCAAGCATATCAAGGTACAGATTGCCAGTCAAGTTTTCTTCCAGAAATAATGGACCAAGAATGGCATTTCCCAGAATACCAGCCCAAACATTAACTTTTTGTGGGTGTTGTGTATGCCCTTCCCGAAAAATATGTGGGTTTTCGTCACTCCAATAGCGACAATTTTGTCTATTAACATTGCCATTCAGAAAAAATGAACACTCATCGCTGAAACAGATGTTTAACAGAAGATTAGGGATGGTATTGACTCGATGAGACATGATTTCACAAAACTCTATTCTTCTATCATAATCATCCTCGTGGAGCTCTTGAAGAATCTGCATTTTATATGGATGAAATTTATGCATTTTCAATGCTTTTCTTATAGTCTCGCGTGACATTCCCGTCTGTTCTGATACTGATCGTAAGGAGCTCGTGGGCTCTGCAGCAAATGTTCCCAAAACTTCAATTTGAGCTGCTTCATTTAGTACTCTGGGGTTATTTCTTTTTTTTATTTGTCACTGAACCAGTTTCGTAAAACTTATTCACCAAATCAAGCACATACCGGTGACTTACATTACAATTTGGATGTCTTTCGTTAAAAAGACATGCCGCTCTTCGTGCGCACTTTCCAACTTCGCCATAAATTACAATCATTTCAATTCTGTCTTGAAGAATGTAAACCATTTTTACACTTTTATACACTTATTAAAGTAATTCCTAAACAGCCCAACAGGTACAACGGTATTCACAATACTACCACATAGTTCAAATTTGCTAACCAATTTTTTGCCGGAAAACAGAAACTTTTTACAGCAGAAGTAGCAAAAAAGGAAGGCTATCTGTACAATTTCTGCGATGACACTTAAAAATTCAGCATTTAATAAACACAACTTTACTACCATCTACGTTTTACTATTAGACTACTTTTTTATGTAAAGTGTTTGGAGCTAATGGCTAATGTTACCCCTAATAAAGGGTTGGAACGGTACCACCTAATATTCTAACCAGTTCTGGCCAAACCATGCATCTCAGTATATAGGCGTTCTAATAATTACTTCTGTTAGTTTAGAACGCAATTTTTCGGAAAATGCTCATCAAAAAATAATAAGTCAGGGTACCATTGGAACAAGAATTGAACGCCCATCAAAATGATGTGCCACTTGACCCCCCTTCCCATTTAAAATTCTAAGGGTAACATCTACCCCTCCTAGGGGGTTGAACCACGAGGGCTACAAATAGTCCTTGAAAGTGTCCCCCTTGACAATAAAATTGACCTGTTTTTTCGATTACTCATATTGTTTACTGGAAGGAAGATATTAAGGGTGGGAAGTTTTCAAATTGACACCCTGTATATGTTCATGCACTAGCGGGCGGTAAAGTACACTTCTATTCGAAATAACAAAGTTATTGGAGTTCAAATATGCGGTAAGTGTTCCTGAAAATATAAAACACACTGTATAATATTGATCGTCGTCTGAAGTTGCAGTAACTAGCTGAAAGGGATAAGAGTGACCGGTAAAAATTTCGTACGCATGCAGTGGATAATTGCAATGATATTGAATTTTTTTGACAATGTTACATTTTGAGAAAAAGTTGAATATCTCATAAATAGGGAAACTGTAGCAAAGTCAGCTTATTTTTTCTCAAAGAATTAAAAAATGTAAGAAAATAGAGGTTGTTCCATTAGAAAAACATAACTTTGATATGTCACGCTTATTTCAAACACCTTGTATAAAAATCATTATTTTTAAAATGTGCTTCAGATCGACATACATGTACTCCCACAGGCCGTTTACTGAAAAAAAATACCATATGGCCACGAGAGTCCGAGGCGTTCAGCCTGACTCACCCTGTATATGTTATACACTTTATACTCATTTTATACACCATGCTTTGTCAACAAGAAATTCTGTGTTCTTGGACAATAAAGTATATTTCTTTCTCTCTATCTGTCTCTCTCTCTCTCTCTCATTATCACTGAATATTTTGAGGCCAATATTGCTTCGAGAATATTTCGCCAATATTGTTCAAGTAATATTGGACCAATATAGCCGACTGTTCACATTTTTTTCCCGCCAATATTGCATTTAAAATATTTTTCCAATATGTTCACAATATTGTGCCAATATTCTACCAATATAGGTGTGCTTCTTGGGCTATTTCAATGAATTCTATTCTATTCATAGTCAAGAGGCACAATATTTGATTACATTCTATTATTTAGAGCCAGCATATAAAAATATATCAATTGATTCCTACTCTCACTGAGTTTTATACAGTCAAGAAACTCGTTTTCGGATTCGTTCCGCAAAAAACAAAACCCCTTTGTTCAATATTCAAATCACTTGGTCAAAGAATTGTTCGATAGAATACTTTACTCGTATTCACTAAGAGGATTGCGTTTTCTTCTTCGCTAGATTCAGAAACGAAAACACAGCAATTGACTCGCTATTTATTGGATTGACCATATAAGAAAATTGGAGGCCACGGCATTTCCATCCAAAGGAAGCGCCATTTCCTTCTTCGCCGCTTCGCATAGTTTTGTTTATCGTTTCTTTTTTCCTTGCGACATATAATTTCCTTATATCTTGGAGTAGAGAAGATCATTTCAGTCCTGGTTTTATCCTTATAGTAATTTGAAATATTTGTGTAGGAGTTATTTCATTCAAGACATCAGATTAAATAATAATAATGTCATTATTCATCACAATCAACTCAACATAAAGCGGCATTGTACCAAAGATAATATAAAATAGATTTATGACGAAAAGGAGAAATGTCAGCTTGAGCTATTTTTAAACTTCATTTCTGGCCGATATATAAGCTTATATCGTTATAGTTACACTAACAATAAGGAGGGTCACAACTCCCTTGGGATATTATATATTTACTTTTCACAACTAATAATAAAATAGGAAATGCTAATATTTATATCTATGTGTATATGTACAGGGCAATTCAATTTCGACTCCCACCATTGGGATCTCCTAAACTACAGGAGATACGTCGAAGCTTAAATTGGGGCAAAGCTGCGTATTCTGGTGCTAACAAAATACTGTTTTGAAACTTGGAAAATTCCGAGTATTTCCGGAAATATCGGGAAAAAACTTAAAATTGGAATTTCCGTTTTTATTTTTTTCTATCGTTATTTGACAACAAAGCTCAAAAGTAAAAGTACATTTTCATTGATACTTTTTTTCAGCTACACGTCTTCATGTTCAGATTTACTATCCGACGTTTCGTCTTCTGGAATTCATCATCAACTTTTTTTTTCTGTTACGGGCGCCATATTGTTTTTCATACAGAGAAATAGTGATTCTCATTCTGATTTCATTGATGTATAATTTGTTATGATTTGCACTTCTGAAACCACAGATTTAAAAAAAAAACAACTTCATCTGAGATGGTCATGACTCCATCGAAAAATTTTGTTCAATAAACACTAGTTGTCAGAACTCATTAAACATCATAAGTTTGCACAAATACTTCATTCTCAAATGAAGAAAAATGAGAGATATGTTGAAACTTTATTATAAATTTGATAGGAATAGTACGAAAACAACACATATTTATTTTCAATTATATCCGGAAAGACAACAGCCGGATAAAACAATATTCGGAATTTTGGTCAAACACTTGGCTGAGTACGGTGCATTTCAAAAAACATGAATGAAATCATGAGCTTGTAAAAAATGCACAAAAAGTATTACAAGTGTTCGAAATGATGGCCTTCCTCTTGAATACATAACCGAGCTAGTCGTCTCATATTAAGAACATCCCTAACAATATCCCTTCTTCTGATAGACCTGAATTGCGTGATGATATTGTCTCTAATTTCATCTACTGTGTCATATTCTTGCTCTCCATAGATTCTGTTCTTCAAAGTGCCCCACAAGAAAGTATCCAAAACTGTAAGGTCTGGTGACCTTGTCGGCCACCTCACTGGTCCAGAATTTCCTAACCAACTAGTAGGAAATCTTTGGTGTATATTCGCAAACTGCTCTTTTATTGTGTGGAGGAGCCCCGTCATGCTGAAACCAGCAGCTGCTATAATTAACAAGGGGAAACGGTTCCATATATTCTTCGAATACGTTTCTTAAGAACCAAAGATATGTTTCCCCGTTTAAACTATAAGAGAAGAAATGATGTCCAAGTATTCGGTCGTCATAAATTCCAGCCCACACATTCAAACGAAACCGAACTTGTGGTCTGACCTCTCTGAAGTGTCGTGGATTATTTTTACTCCAAATGTGCTCATTATTTCTATTAAAAACACCACAGTTCGAAAAAGTACTTTCGTCGGTCCAAATAATGTTTTTCAAGATGTTTGTAGGATCTACCCTATTCGAGAGCCAGCTTCAACATTCCATCCTTCTCTCAGGATCACCTGGATGTAATTTTTGTGAAATATGTATCTTATAACATTTCAAACCACTTTTTTTGAATTCCCCTCCAAAACTCGTCTGTGGCACATCCATTTCTGCCGAGACCTGATGTGTTGATTTGGAAGGATCTGCATTTATCTAAAAAAGTACCAAAAATAATTATACTTCTTCGAATATGGAATGAACAAATATTTTACCTCGGCTAATAAGTTATGTCTACTATTTTGTTCCATTCTGCTTCCATATTTCATTCTTGGTTTTTGAAACGCATCGTACTCAGCCAAGTGTTTGTCCAAAATTCCGAATAATGTTCTATACGGCTGTTGTCTTTGCGGATATAATTCAAAATGAATTTGTGCTGTTTTTGTACTATTCCTATCAAATTTATAATAAAGTTTCAACATATCTCATTTGAGAATGAGGACATTTCGACTGAAGTATTTGTGCAAACTCATGATGTTTAATGAGTTCCGACAACTAGTGTTTACTAAACAAAATTTTTCGATGGAGTCATGACCATCTCAGATGAAGTTGTTTTTTTTTTAATATCTGTGGTTTCAGAAGTGCAAATCATAACAAATTATACAACAATGAAATCAGAATGAGAATCACTATTTTTCTGTATAAAAAAACAATATGGCGCCCATAACAGAAAAAAAAAAGTTGATGATGAATGCCAGAAGACAAAACGTCGGATAGTAAATCTGAACATGAAAACGTGTAGTTGAAAAAAAGTATCAATGAAAATATACTTTTGGTTTTGAGCTATGTTGTCAAATAACGATAGAAAAAAACAAAAACGAAAATTCCGATTTTCAGTTTTTTCCCGATATTTCCGGAAATACTCGGAATTTTCCAAGTTTCAAAACAGTATTTTGTTAGGCACCAGAATACGCAACTTTGCCCCAATTTAAGCTTCGACCTATCTCCTGTAGTTTAGTAGGGGTCGAATTTGAATTGCCTTGTATATTTATGAAATGAAAACGGAACTATATTTTATTTATTCACGTCTCTATAAATAATAAATGTACAATTTTGAAAAGTTCCCTGAAAATCACTGCTGCCACTGAAAACAATTTCTTTTTAAGTTAGTCATATAGTTGCTCCTGCATTGGCTAGAGCAGTAGTAGAAGTGCGACAAATGCCGTGCCGTATAGGAAGATGGGTTTGGTAATCCTAAATATATTGCGATTTTGCTAGGGATTTTCCCAAACATTTTTTTCTAATTGTCTGAGATGTACATTCATTATGTCGAAAGCTCAAAAAATCGTTCTATACCTTCAGGACGCAAAGCGGAGAGCTCTTTTTCATCCACAACTGTAAATTTCTTCGATACACCAGTTTTGCTTTCTGATACGTTCAGTACCATAACGGATTCCCGTTTCTCTATATCCGATATCTTCATATTCAAAATTTCCTGACTCCTGCATCCTCCAAAATAATACATAATCAAAACAACCTATAACAAAAAAAAGGAAATAAATACACACAAAAAGAAAAGAAAAAAATTACCTTATGCAATAAATGAATTTTATTAGGAGCGCACTTTAGAAATCTGATGACATCTTCAGGAGATGAAACAGCAGAATTTTTCTGCTTATAATTCTTACTCTTCCGTTTCAAAAAGCCTCTTAGTCATTGAAATTGATGATACGTCGTTTCTCATGTATAGTCACCAACGATTTTAGCATTGACCATTCAGTCCATAAAGAATTCAGAATAAACATTTCTGACTGCAACGAATAAACACAATTACCACCAAATCTACAGAAAAACAGAAAATTCCTAACCAGTTCTTGAAAATATCCCAGAAAGACAGTTTCATTGGCAAATTTTAGCATAACATTTTTCCGTGTCAGCTACTCCAAATAAATTTTGTATTCTTTCTGGTATACGGCTTCACTTTTCGATGAAATTAATGAGTCTGTTGCTTTTTCAGATTTTTTCAAAATATCCTCCATTATATTTGTGGTAGAAAACACGTTT
The DNA here is from genome assembly GCA_944452925.2 of Chrysolina oricalcia. NCBI lineage: Eukaryota > Metazoa > Arthropoda > Insecta > Coleoptera > Chrysomelidae > Chrysolina > Chrysolina oricalcia. The sequence goes on along the minus strand of OX101819.2, from coordinate 55,176,918 downwards.
TTAACGCAAATACTGCTTGATCACAAAGTTTTGATTGTTAACAAGTAACATAGCAACAATCTATCAATAACAAAATTCCTATTCTAATGAAATCGATCAGAAATTTAATTATTTATGTACCACGGGAATTAACCTCAGGCAATGGCTGTCCATCGGGCCTGAGGCCCTCGGGACGCAAACTTTGCCATCCATCGGTTATCAAGACCCTCATAATTTCCTTGATATATTAATCACTATTACCCTACCTTTAATATAAATGAAATTTACAACAAACAGAATAATTGACAATCGTGGAATTGGATCGTAGGCAATGATAAACAATTAAATACTGGAGGAATCCTGAATAGGCAACTAAGATGAAATCAATACAAAAAGAAATATTGTGAAAGCATATTTTTTCAAGGTCCATAACGTGTAGCTATTTAATGTAGGGGATGGCAATACGCATCAGAGGGAATGATATTTCGAAGAACTACTTACGACTTGATGCAAAATTACCGTAGTGGAAGAACAAACACTCTCGAATTCAATTTATATACAGGGTGGGTCACGGTCGATGGTACCTTAGACGTTTACGGAGAACGGGACCTAGGATCATTCTGAAAATTTGGTATCTCAAGAAGTTGCTCTTGGTCTATTGATATAAAATATTTTTAGCAATGCAGCGTTGCCGCTTATACCAGAAAGTAGCAGCATCTTTGTTATTTCAAATGGGTCACCCTGTATATTACCGCATTTTTGAACTTGTCATTCATTTCTGATTATTTCTGCCTCATACTCCCCTATACCTATCTCTAACGGTTTTTGAGATATTGGTTATTTTCCATATTTGTTATCCAAAACATAGTTCGAATTGAATGTTTATTTCTGCGGTATTTGGATTCTTAGGAAGTTGCAATTTTGTGTTTAGTTCATCAAGATCATGTACATTGATTCTGTATAGAGAAGTTTGTTCTGCGTTATACAGGGTCGTTCAAAATTCATGATCTTACTGCTAGATAGAAAAAGGGTTGAAAGTGCGTTTTTTTGAAAGGAACATCCTGTATATTATGAAATATCCTGAAAGATGACTAAATTCTCTTCGAATTGATATATCATATTCCTATACCTAAATAGCCAGAATTCCGAGATAATAGCAATTTTCAAGTGCTTGCTTGAATTATTGCCGGAAATTTTTCGAGTACATGAATTTTTTGAAATTTTTCTTTGAAAATTCATGTACGAGATAAATATATGGCAATTAATTCAAGCACTAGGGGGATTCGGTAAGAAAATTTCACACCGAGAAATGAAAATCATCCAACAATTCATAAGAAATAACTAACGATGGTTTCACCTGAACTATTTATAACCACTGAAATATTGATATGTAAAATACTTAACAAAATTTTCATCAATAAATGTGTTTAAATTTGGAACAAAAAAAAAGTTATGTTCTTATCCTGGAATGAACCATCGACCTAGCAAATCATAGGCCGCAACACTACCGCTGAGCTACGGAACTTGTGATAAAAACAAATATGATTTCAGAATTGACAATTTCTTCCATTTTCAATTTTGATCCAAAATTAATGAAATTATGTTGTAATCGTACTAACTTCCTTTTGTTCATTGGATGTAAATCAGGGTACGTTTCATTGAATTTTCTGCACGTTCTTGCTATAATTCCCTCACATTTTCCATGAAGAATGAACAATTTCATCAGAACTTCGTTTGAATAGTTATTTCCCTCCATTTCAATCATTTTTGAGTCACTTTCGTTAAAAAACACACAACGGTATTATTTATTAATAGTGTACTGATGGTCAAATTTTCATATTGTTAGATATATATGAGAAAAATAAATCGATTTTTTTGAAAATTTCACACCTCACTTTTGTAGCCAATCAAAAAATTCGTTCTTGTTCAGATACCATGGCAACCCTAAAAATTTCCGGAAATTTTTATCCTCCTGGGACCATGGGCGAAATTAATAAGTGGAAATTTTTCTATCAAACATTTGACATGTGACAAGTTGATATTTTGCTTCAATGTACAAATGGAGGTCTAGTTTTCATATGAAAGGAGATAATTATGTATTTACTAGATATTTGGAATGTGTCTGAAAATATTTTCTCCACGATTATTGCAGAAATTGTCAATTCTGAAATCGTATTTCAGAAGAAGTTCAATACACTATTTGTCACAAGTTTTTATCACAAGTCTCGTAGCTCAGCGGCCTATGAGTCGCTAGGTCGATGGTTCATTCCACGATAAGAACATAACTTTTTAATTTTTTTTTTGTTCCAAATTTAAACACATTTATTGATGAAAATTTTGTTAAGTTTTTTACATATCAATATTTCAGTGGTTATAAATAGTTCAGGTGAAACCATCGTGAGTTATTTCTTATGAATTGTTGGATGATTAGAAGTGAAAATTGCTAGTATCTCGGAATTCTGGCTATGTAGGTATAGGAACATGATATATCAATTCGAATGGAATTTAGTCATCTTTCAGGATATTTCATAATATACAGGATGTTCCATTTAAAAAAACGCACTTTTAACCCTTTTCGTATCTAGCAGTAAGATCATGAATTTTGAACGACCTTGTATAACGTAGAACAAACTTCTCTATACAGAATCAATGTACATGATCTTCATGAACTAAACACAAAATTGCAACTTTCTAAGGATCCAAATACCGCAGAAATAAACATTCAATTCGAGCTATGTTTTGGATAACAAATATGGAAAATAACCAATATCTCAAAAACCGTTAGAGATAGGTATAGGGGAGTTTGAGGCAGAAATAATCAGAAAAGAATGACAAGTTCAAAAATTTGGTAATATACAGGGTGACCCATTTGAAATAACAAAGATGCTGCTACTTTCTGGTATAAGCGGCAACGCTGCATTGCTGAAAATATTTTAGATCGATAGACCAAGAGCAACTACTTGAGAAACCAAATTGTCAGAAGGATCCTATTTCCCGTTCTTCGTAAACGTCTAAGGAACCATCGACCGTGACCCACCCTGTATATTTTTTTTGGCTAACAGTCCGTTAAAATTTTACAGGTGTCTACATGATAGACTTGAACACCATTTTGTTTCCCATAATTGTGCTCAAATCACTCAGTGTGTTCAAGATTAGGATGGGATAGCATTAGAATCTCGGAAACGGTTGGAGTTGAAATATTGGTTAAAATAGAGAAAAGTTGCACAATTCAAATGCCTTTCATATGGATGTGATATTTTGAATAAAGTTAAATTTTTGATACTCGTTTTTATTTATGTCTGGCGTTATTTTAAAATATATAAAAAAATTAAGACTCTATTCTTTTGCCACTGTTTGAGCTAAACAAGATGACGTCTACATATCTTCACAACGACGTTTAGTTTCCGAGGAACCTTCATCAACTTTTTTATTTTAAATGACCCTTTTATTTTTATTACAAAATTCAAATCTATTTCTTATTCTGAAATGATAGTCCGGGAGCCAGTGACAGATTTCCATGACCAAGTTCCTCTCAAGCGAAAATTAGTGGAATGCATCAGAGAGTTATATTATAAAGCTTCGTGAACGTCAGCTGCGGTTCCGTGGGGGGGGGGGGGGGAAGAGCGGTGGAGGCCTCCCGCGCACAAAGAAAAAGAAATGTATTCAATTTTGTTTTCCTACCTGAAAACATGTTAAATTATCGCTAAAGCAATATCTTGAAGAAAGAAAAACTCAGCTGACTATAGCATGGTGTATTATACGACAGCTAGTTGGTCGCACACAAAAAAAATTGTACCTTCTATGATTTCCTCTCAAATAAAATTTTACCTTATATTCGGATTGCGTCAATTTAACATAATTGAATATATTTTTTTTCTTCGTGCGTAGGAAGCTACTGTGCTGATCATCCCCCCCCCCCCCCCCTCCACCAACGGAATCGCAGCTGACGTTCACGAATCTTTATAATACGACTCTCTGATGCATTCCACTAAATATCGCTTGAGAGGAAATGACTGACCAAATTTTTACCGGGCTCCTGGACTATGAGTCATATATCATTTATAGTTGTTTAAATATGTTTTAGCTTATTAAAGACATTATTTAAAATCATCCGAGAAAAACCTCCGATTACGGCTCTGAATGCTTGAGAAATGTTAATTTGAGAATGTCATAATTGAAAGTCAATAGATACTGCCTGTGTTCATCGTTTTGATATTATTTGATAGTATTAATTGTATGGATCTAGAAATAACGATAATTACAGTTAGAACCTTGATCAAAAATGGATTCAAATTATTGTTTCGAGGACAAGTTCGAAATGTCAAAGTGTAACATTCTGAGCAATTCCAATACTCGAAAATCCGAGCAAATGTTGTAAATATACTGGAGTATCTATGGCTCATTTAAAAAACCAGTTGGTAATAGAAACAAACCATGCAATAAGGAAACACAAAATAGTGTGTTCCCAGCTGTAACGGAAGACCTCACAACATCGGGTAGAAACATTGAAAAGATTACTGGAACGCAAAAATCTACAGCAAATTTATTTTTAGTAAAAACAAATAATAAAAAATATCTGATGTAAGTATTGTAACGACGATTTCTCTGAAGCCGGACCTGACCGCTTTTGAACAATAATTTGTAAACATGTATGACTCATCATCGTCCCGAAATGTGCCTATACCGTTCGAAATAATATTCGAGAAACGACTCGTATTCATCGCATCGCGAATAAAAGCATTCTGGAGTGATCGGTGACACCTTTCGACGCTTCCCGTAATCTCTACCGATCCAAGTGTAGATATAAAAGAAGGTCTCCCGCATAGAGATGGCAGTTCAAGTACCGCTACAGTTAGTTGCACATTGACTTAAATACAGAGCTGGCATGGCAGTAGCGACTTAAATTAGAAAATTAGATATACACGAATTGGAGTTGTTATGTTTTACATGTTTAATAATAATAATAATGATAATCCGTGCAAAATGTCTAGACATCAGCACCGTTTTGGTTCCAACATGTGGATGGAAAATTTGGGATTAAGGATAATTGGCAATTTTTTCACCATGGATTACTTACTTCCCAGCGGTATCAAAATTTACCTCAGGTAGATTTGGAAGAATGGTTTGATAATAACTTACCGCTAGCAGAAGTCCATAAAATTTGGTTCTAACCTCCCATAATTCGAGGATTGTTTGAGTATATCCATCAAACAGATTTCCTGACAAATGGATAGACGTGCAGTCAGCATTTGTCTGGTTTTCACGATCGCTAGATCTGACATCCCTTGACATTCATATTTGGAGGTACATCAATAACTATGTGTATTGACGTAACTTTCTAACGGAAGAAGAATTACGTCAACTGGTTTTAGAAGCAATTCAAATCATTACGTCAGAAGTAATCAACAATGTTTTGGGTTCCAAAGTGTGACGATGTTACCTGTGTTTATAAACTAATGGTCACTTGTCACTTTTGTAATTGAGACAGAGCCGCAAACGGAGGTTTTTCCTGAATGATTTTAAATCCAATTTCAATTCTTCAAGTTTATTCAAGCAATATATCTGTAAAACTATTTTTATGGTAGTATGCTTAACGATTTTTTTTTTATACATTTATATTCTCCATCCCATCTGTGAGGGTTTCTCGTAAGCAACTCTGCTTGCAATGTGCTACCCTATGGCAGATGAGATGAATTATCTTCTTTGATATCAACTAGAAATATTTGTGGGTTTTGAAAATTTTTGGTTATCCTTTCTATTTATAGTAGTCGTGTCAGAGTTATGTCAGTTTTGTCAGAGTTTTGCAAGGAATTTTAGACAAAAATAATTAATGTAAAAGAGAAATGACGAAGAAAATGTTATTAGAAGTCGAAAAATTTGTGCCTATTTAGGATATGTTCTTTGATTTTGTATTTTTTTATGTTAGATATATTCCTCAGTTGAAGTGGTAGTAAATTATAGAATTTTGGTCCATAATAAAAAACGTATCTTTGTGTGAGTCTTCTTGAAAAGTGGTATGTCCAGTTTTCGGTTAACGTAATTCTAGATTTATCCGACAGGATTGTTTTGGTATTTTCAAAAGTCCATAGAAGGCATTGTTGAACATATAAGTTGCGTATACTGAATACTTTTATATCTACATGAAGTTGTTGTGTGGAGAATAAACGATCTTTATGTAATATTATTTTTAGTATAGTATTTTGCGATGTTTGCGGACTTTTTATTATAACATTGTTGAAACATCCACCCCATACAACAAGGCAATAACGCAGGATTGATTTTACTATTGCCTTATATACTAGCAATATATTTCTTTCATGGAAAATGTCCCTAAGGGTGTAGAATTTAGCGATCATGAGTCTCATTATTTTGATTACTATTGGAACCTGTTCATCCCATCTCATATGTTGGTCCAATATAACTCCCAAATATTTCGAGGATTGTTTTTTTCTATTTTACGACATATACAGTTTTGGTGCTCACAGTTAATTTTAGGAATTTTCAGCATTTTGTTTGGTTGATCTTCAGAAGTAAGGGAAAAAGTGATATATTTGCTTTTCTTCAAATTCAAACTCAGTTTATCATGGTTCAACCAATCTTTAATACTAGAGAGGCCTATTTCAGCTTTATTGTAGACTTCATTCCAGTTGTCTTCCTTGAATATAATGGCAGTGTTATCGGCATATGAAATGAGATGACCATTCAAGTTATGCAGTTAACCCATATCATTCATATATACAAGGAACAATATTGGCCCAAAAACTGTCCCTTGCGGAACTACCATGGTTATTTCGAGAGGCTCGCTAAGGACATCATCAATTTTTACCTTGTGTGTTCTCTGTGATAAGTAATTCTGCAAAAGTTTTAAAGCTGTGCCGTTGATATAATTTGTCCAGAAGGATGTCATGGGAAACCGTGTCGAAGGCTTTAGCAAGATCTAGAAAAACAACCAAGCATTTCTTCGATTCACCTAGTGAGCTCATAATGTTTTTAGTTAAGCCTAAAACGGCTTTTTCTGTATTTGATTTTTTTTTAATCCATACTGTCTGTGAATTATCAATTCATGTTTATCAAAAAATTTCATAATTCTGTTTTTGAAACATCTTTCAAAGATCTTTGCAGAGTTACTTATAACAGTTATGGGTCTATAATTGCTTGTATTTTTAGGAACTCCACCCTTATATATTGGTGTACTATTGATTTTTTCCATTGTGTAGGCACTATTCCGCTCGTGAAAGTTATGTTTAAAATATGTAATGAAGGTGTTCAAATATGAACATGAGCATCTTTGATTAGTTTTAGATGCATTCTTGAGTTCGGCTATCATAGATATTAATTCTTTGTTGTCTATAGGATAAAGAAAAATGGTGGTATCTACAGAATGATGTCTGAAATAAGCTAAAAAGACATTTGAACGACTGTAAATGATATAATGACGTATTTCAGAATAAAAAATGGCATTGAATTTTGTAATAAAAACTAGTTAATGAAGGTTCCTCAGAAACGAGACGTTGTAGTGGAAATCTGTAGGCATCATCTTGTCGAGCTCAAAAAATGGCAATGAAAATGAGTTTCAATTTTTGATATCATTCAAAATAACGTCAGAAATAAATAAAAAGAAACATTGAAAATTTTACTTTATTCAGAATATCTCGAAATCCGAAAAAGATACTTCACTACCGCAAACTCCGTATTAAAGCCCTTGGGATTGTGTAACTTTTCTCTAATTTAATCATCATTGTAAATCCAACCGTTTCCAAGATCATAATGCTATCTCATCTTCATATTGAACCGTGGTGGCCGTGCTGGTAGAGCGTTCGCCTTTGGAGCGAAGGGCCGAGGGTTCAAATCCCCGCATGGTCATCGGTCTCGTGCATGGCATCACACGTTAAAAGGTAGAGGCTGTGTCTTCCCTAGCTCACACAAGTCTCTCGAAGACTTCCGAGGGTTGCGCGTAGGGGTGCAATCGGTTGACGGAAATAACAATTACAACAATTTTAACAAAACACTGTATACATATTCCCAATACCAATCAACGGAAATCTATAACTGATCCGTCAAAACCACTATAGTTAACATGCCCATCATTCGCAGCATAACTAGCTACTCGCAGTTTCTCCCGCTGAGATTCCCAGGATTTCTTTTGTTCGAAGTGATTTCTGCAGTGACCTAAATGTTTGGAGCCACGACCAACGCTGCCGATCGAAGCACATTTACATGCTTTTCATATTATCTCGTTGGCGAAATTCGCATCGGTGAACGCTGGAGGGCGAGTTATCTTCAAGTTATAGAAATGAACGCGGGAAGTCAGGAAAATCCCAAGCTGAATAAATTAACCCCATTATCGATGTTTGGTATTTTATGGGCTGTCGGAGGAAAACATTCAGTAGCGATTATTAATGACTTGTGAATTTCGGCCGATGTGATCGTATACAAGTCCCTACTGACTTTTCTCTGGCTCACAGAAGCAGGGGCATTTCAAAAGTCATAGGCGACTTAGGCTAAAAATTAATCAGTACCTGTACTAGCAAGTGATTTTTTTTAGAGGCTTGTTCATTTGTTGTTCAGAAATATGACATCTTGAATTGAAAAAATATCCAGTATTTTCCCATTCACCACACATGTATTTTCACTCCTAGATGCGCATTCGATAACCAAGTTTTCTTCATCGTAAGGAATACTGAACAGCTTGGTATTGTTCCTATAAAATTTGATATTTTTCTCTGAATGCGAGTCATTGTTTTTAAAAAGTAGCAACTATTTGTTTGAGAACATATTCCAGTAGTCTTTTTCTATCAGATACTTCTTGATTAGGCACGTGTCAATTTTGTCCAAAACTTTTGAAATACGAATGAGAGCTATGATATCTGCGGTATCTTTCAGATACTCTAGAGAAGTTTCATGCAGATAAAATGTCCAAACATAGATATTGTGTTTTTAATATTGAATAATTTACATTGTGAGCGGATAACAGAGATTGAATTCATATATGAGAGGCATTCAAAATCTATGGTATCTTGGAATGGTTCATTTTTCTTCACATATTTAATGGAATGTTTGTTCTTCCTATAGATATGGATCTTCTATTATGCTTTAATACTATTTTCTGGCATAATCCTGGAGCGGAAGACTCCTTGACGAAAATCATTTTACTTTGGTGGTCGTGGAGGACAATATGAGGCTTATTGGCCTGTATTTGCCGGAGAGTGGGAAATGAGTAGTTCAAATGGATTCGGCACCTCTCATTCTCCACAACGGACTCAATATCCCCCGGAGTATTATTGTTCTTACTATTTTATTTTATTCGGTGTTTTGACATCGACTGCTATGGTCGTTAGCCGTGTGTACTGGATAGGCATTGTTACTAACTCCATAGGTATGCCACCTTAGGAGCAGCACAGTGAATAACCTGGCGGGCGATCAACCACTGTGCTAAACCCCGCCCCTGTTATTATTATTATTAATATCATTACTATTATATAAACACATAGCGCATCACATCCTAAACTCCTCAAAAAGTTCAAGAATTGATCAGTAATCTACTTTTGAATATAGTAGTTCTGCTGCTTCTGAAATTCAACCATACATAATCAGAAAGTGAGGTGTCTACCCCAAAGCCTCGTAATGGCGTTGGAGTGAAATTTTGCATAACAAGACGTAACCCTTTGCGTCGTACGCAATTTTGTTAAATTGCGATATAACCGCAGCAATCAATTTCACAGAAATTTGGGTGACATTATAACGTTGTTGGCTAGTGCCCTTTCCGACCCCAGCTCACTCATTGTTTCGATATTGCTCTGGGTTGGCGATGGTAGCATTCAAAGCGAAAATGTTACAGTTACAAGACAAGGGAATTTATGACAATTTAGAAGGAAAACACATTTCTGCTGATGATCGTTTTTCGAAGATTTTAGATAATTAACTAAATTAATTAACACCTAATAAGTCATTTATTCGAATTTTGCGGAATAAAAGTTTATTTATCAGAAACAAATAATGAATTCAGATTATTCAAATGAACATCATTATTAACAGGTCTCACAATAGATTTAACACCTATAAACTATACAGGGTGATTCAAAATTCGATGTAAATATTTCAAGGGCGTATTGTTGGGATCAAAATAAGACTTTTTCTTCAAATCAACATGTGTCCTAAAATGCACCTCCTCCGAGCTACACTGCCGCCCTAAGAAAAAACGCAGTAAGTGCAAAAAAGTCGAAAATCGGTATTTTATCTCTACGTATGTATTCGAACGCGCTAAATTCAAATATGCAAGAAAAAAAGATGTAAGTACAAAGGCTAATGAGATATCGACGTGGAAGTAATCACAGTAAGTGCAGAAATGGTTCCTTTTGTACCTTAAAATATAGTATCTGCATCTGAGTAAGAAAAAAAGCAGTATCTGAACGTAGACACTGTATTTTAACTTACAATTCGTAGATACTACATTTTAACTTATGTGACCTGCATATAAAGACAAGAATCCACAAGTAAATCATTTCAACCCACTGAGCAACCTGCGCAGTTGTTACCATCAATAGAAGAAAGTAGTTTCATTTATAATACGCCAAAATGTATGTAAATAGATCAGCAAAAATAATGTCGATGGTGCTTCAAAAAGACATACAAAAAGTGGAAGTAATGCAGCAGCAAGCAGAAGCATTACCGAAGTTCCCTGCTCAGTTTTTTGTGCATATTGTGAATTCTAGCATGGTCACTTGAAACTTTGGAAGTATTTTTTTCGAATTAGAAGACACTTTTATGAATGCCAACCAAGTTGAATCAAGTTTATAGGAGATTTCCTGAACTGTAGATTCAGTTTCAAATTCAGAAAAAGTTGATATGAAATCCATGCATATCAATGAAAAACCTTTTTTTAAGTAGAAAACAGTTCCGAAATCACCCCAATGAAGCTAAAATTGACAGAGATCAATTACATTTGCACATTGAGTCCTTCTTGGCCACGAACAGTGTGAACATTGTGATACATATCGTTTACACAATGCAGAATATACCTACCAAGAACAATTTAGACCCAAAATCTGAAATATTTAGTAAATGGTCCGCACATAATTCAAAAGTCGCTACAAAAAATCATGCTGATAAAAAAATACCGCGTGTATATCAGTAGAAGGTTAACTCGTATGGACTTGTTCAAGGCAGTTATTTTCGTTACACGCCTCATAGGTTACAACGAAAGTTTTGTACCGGTGAGAAGAGTGCAGAAATCTCGAGGACCATTCACAGTTCTGTGTTACGAAGCAATAACTTCTTGAAAAAAGGAAGTTATTGTAAGCACCTATTATTATTATTATCTTGCATAATAGAAATAACAAAAATATAAAAATATGGCTGGATAATTGTTTCGCTCAGAACAAAAACTGCTGTATGCTCAGTTTTTGGGCATATTGTAAATTCTAGCATGGTCACTTGAAACTTTGGAAGTACATTTTTTCGAACCAGAACACGCTTCAATGCCGACAGTTTTCACCACCAAGTTAAATCAAGTTTATAGGAGAAAAACAAAACATATGATTTCCTGAACTGTAGATTCAGTTTCAAATTCAGAGAAAGCTGATGTAAATCCATGCATATCAAAAAAAAGTTTTTTTTAAGAACGAAACAATTCCGAAATAGAATTTGAAATTCTTAAAAAACGCTTCAATGAAAACGATTGGTACTGAACCCACTGCTCTGAGTGTTGAAGACGGTATCGAGAAAACCAAAAAAAAATCTTTATCGAAAGTGGTAGAGTTGATGGACAAAACTCGCTTATATTAGTTCTAGCATAACCTCCCTGCCAAAAAAATAAATTAATTCTACTTTAGAAATTTAATTTTTGTGTCAATATTTTTTCTCCATTATTATAATAACTGATACCTATATTTCGTATCAGATTGTCTTTACTTACCAAAGCGGCATTACAGTTGTGATCTCAGTTGGTCAATAGTAACAAATGTTGAATTAAAAGTTATGAAAAACACACACTGTTTCATGATTATCAAAATAAGAAGTGTTTTCATAAATTAAAACACAGTAAGTGTTTCACGAAATTCACTTACTACGTTTTATCTTATGTAAAAGGATCAATTTTATGATCATAATCACAGTAACTGATTTATATTTTGAAATATTCTTCGAATTATTTTGATATTTACAGAAAAATGGAACTGGAACTATAATACTTAGTTGAACAAAGTTTCATGAATCTAGTTTGATTGAAACGACTTTTATTGGTCTAATAACTTATTCATGTGTTTACTGCCATTTTGCTTTTTTGCACTTACTGCGTTTTTCCTTGGCACGGCAGTACAGCCCCTGTAAGTTAGGAAAAAAAACAAGATTATCTAAAACTGTGACTATAATAACGAATCGAATCTTCTGAAAATTGGCATACCCCTATTTTTTAGGCACTCTATTCTTTTTTGTTTGAAAAATTATGTAAACCCAGTTTTGGGGGAATTTTTATGTTCAAAAAGAGAAACTCCGAATTTGAATAGCATAATCTTATTGGCCTTAAAAGAAACTGAGAATTCGGTCTCTTGCATTTTTGTCGTACAACCAACCGTTTGCCGGAAAATCGTAATCAACGAAAGATGGGTATTTTCACAATATCAAACTAACAAAACATGTAATACCTAATTTATTCAAAATTCGATGTGAATATTTCAAAACGTATTGTTGGGATCAAAATAAGACTTTTTCTTCAAATCAACATGTGTCCTAAGATGCACCCCCTCCGAGCTACAGCCCCTGTAAGTTAGGGAAAAAAAACAAGATAGAAAAAAATAAAAACGAAAATTCCGATTTTCAGTTTTTTCCCGATATTTCCGGAAATACTCGGAATTTTCCAAGTTTCAAAACAGTATTTTGTTAAGCACCAGAATACGCAACTTTGCCCCAATTTAAGCTTCGACGTATCTCCTGTACGTATCTCCTGTAGTTTAGGATATCCCAATGGTAGGGGTCGAATTTGAATTGCTCTGTATATCGAATCAAAAGATGATAATCCCTGTGCAGTTTGCAAACAATGATACCACTACTTGGTAATACGAAAATACGAAGTTCCTTGAAAATACCTCCAAGTATTCCGAATATCTAATATGATAACTAACGACTGAAAATGTTATTGGAGAAAGGGATAACGGAGATTTCCAGTCAATTTGAAACGGCAAAATCCTTCAATTACAAAAAGCCAAGCTTTCGTGTCAACTTAGACACTTCTTCAGGTCACTAAAAATGTACAATATGCAAATATAACATTCTTGTAGTACTTTCATGTACAAAATGTAAGTGAATATAGAAAACATAATCATTAAAATGGTATAAAGAGGTGAAAATGTTGTACAAATTTGTTTGGTGACACACTTCACAATAACGTGTTTGGAAAATTGTTTTTGAACCACACTTTTGTGAAGTTTGTAAGAAATAATATTTAGGGAAAGTAGAATAAACTGTACACTATCGAGATTGGTCCATATGTGAAAGATAACTATAGATATTACGGAGATTCTCTATATCAGTGTTTCTGTTCATATTGTTTTGAGCTTTATTTATTTCTATCATTTCAAGAAAAAATCATTTTGAGATGTTCTTTTCTGAGTGCAAGTATCTTGCTTCCTCGAACAACATTTTGTCTTTGACGTGTTGTGTTAATGCACATGCCTTTTTGTTGAGTTTTATATCACTTCTATGAGATGTGATTCAGCTGTTCAAAATCCTGGAGCTTGTACTAACATAATCAGTTGTCTGAATATTTTAATTACTATCATCAATATTACTGTTGAAATCGCTACTGAAAAAAATCCTGATGAGCAGTATTTCGGGGTAAGAGTTTCCTAATAAAATGTATGTTGAAATTTTGAATTTTTTTTGTTTTAGGGAAGGGTCGACTAATTTTTCAATTCTAGTTTTGAGACAATGAATTAGATTTATTTTAATTTTTTTGTTGTGAAAAGAATGGTAGTTTATATGCCTTCCTGCATTTGTTGGTTTTATATACCAATCGGTGGAGAGTTGATTATTATACTATCCAAAAATCGAATACAATTATTCATTTCAAATTCAATTGTGAAATGTAGATTTTGGTAGTAGCTATTGACTTTGTTTAATATTTCATCAGATTTATTTGCTGGTATTTCACAAATTATGTCATCAACGAACTTTTTCAGAAAGGTGTTCAGAAGATAGTTGTGGTAGAATTAGATGAAAAAGGTCATCCAATACATATTGAGCGATTATTGGAGAAATAGTTGCTCTCATTGGTGTACCCATAATTTGCTTGTAATAATTTCCTTGAAATGAAAAACTACTTGAATTGAATATGAATTTGATAAGTGTTTGTAACTTTTTTGTGTAATATTCCATTTATCTCTGATACCATTCCATCTTTTTTTCACTTTTAGTTATCAACTCGACAGGTATATTACTTGATGAGGAGACAACATTTAGAATGATCAAAAAATAACCAGGTGGAAGTTGTTTTTCGTATATGAATGAAGAAAAATCAAAGGAATCTTCAATTCTAAATTCATTTTTAAAGTCATATGCATTAGTTAGAATATCTGTTACCATCTTAGCTATCTTACTGGTAGGTGCATCAATAGAAGAAATAATAGGTCTCAGTTTCCATGTGGGTTTATGAATTTTAGGTAGTCCATAATATTTAGGTAATACTGAACTATATAATACAGGTTTTTGCTTCTGATTCAGTTATCATATTTGAATTTTTGAAATCTGAAATACATCTGTTTGCTTTTTGTTCAGTAGCTGACTTGGGATCTCTGTTTAATTTTTTGTAAGAGTTTAGGTCACTGAGAATTTCATAACATTTTTTAAAATATTCTTCTTTACTCATGATTACAGTAACATTACCTTTGTCTGATTTTGTTAGGATGAAGGATTATTTTTGAATTTTTTTTTAAAAGAGAATTGAAATTAGTTTCGTAATTGAGAAGTTTTTTTTTTAAATCAGTAATCATATTTGTAACTTTGGCTCTAAAAGGATTTTTTTCTCCGATTGGCAGCAATTATTTTGATGACACATATCAATCAGCAAAGTATTACTTTTTCTGCCTAGGCAGCAAAGTGGGTACATTGCTGCCTAGGCAGCAAAGTGGGTACATTGCTGCCTAGGCAGTAAAGTGGTTACTTTGTTGCCTAGGCAGTAAAGTGATTATACTCAATGAGATTGAAACATTCAACTCTATATTTTTTGCCACCTCCCTTATTTCTGGAGGAGTAAGTACTTCCAGGTCGCTATCACTGTCCATTATATAATAATTTGAATATACCGATATTTTTTCGCACAACTGTCAGAAATTTCATGAATTGTCAAACTATAATTATTATGGACATTTCCATAGCAACCAACCATTCCAACAACTGCGATTTCTATCAAATTTAATTTTAATTGAACACTACATGAAAAATAAAGAGATTCTGGGAATTGTAATAATTTGCAAATACAATATCCTCCTATATCATTATGAACAATCGGAGAAAAAATTATATGTTCAACTCGGCAGCAAAGTAGATTGACTGCCTTAGCTGAATTCCTAGCCTCGCTACGCTCGGCTGTGAATTCAGCCTCGGCAGTCAATCTACTACTTTGCTGCCTAGTTAAACAAATAACTATTCTTTTCATTATTTAATCAATTTATTAACCTTTCCGTGACGGAGCCCATAAAAATTCCGTAGTCGCCGGCGTGGGGTAGGAGTGCCACCTCATTCTAAAATCGTACTTATGAGCAAGAATTAAATGAATTTGAATTGATTTAGGTTATCTTTGAAATTATATTATATTCTGAAAATCTAACATAACATAGATAACGAGCATTGCATGATATATGAATGGATTATAATAATTATTATGAGTTTATTTTTCACCACATTCAGGGCATAACATTTCCTTGCTTATTTGCCTATGAATTACAAAAATGAATTTTTTTGCAATTGGTACAAACGATTTTCTCATAGTTCGTCGCCAGTAAATATTTTTGTTCAGTCATTGCTAATAACTCCCAAAAACGTAGGATATTACTCTCACCTGTACGTCTATTTCGGTCACTGAACTCAATCTGTCAATTGCACCGATTTGTTACGTGTGACGCATGCGCGGAGTCAATAAACATGGTAAGCAAGTTGAAACGTTTGAGCCGGAGGGGGTATGTCACCTACCTCAACGCATAAATCTCTATCTAACTTTCAAAATTTTTATTATACCTACAATATCTAATTATTTTAATGTAGGTAATGAATCGTTTGAGGATCAGCATAAGAAAAAGCACGATCCTTTTTTTATAGCAGGGTTACAAGGAATAACGTAAAGTTGGGGTATGCGGCATATCCCGCCCTCCGAGCAATAAAAGATATAGAGGTGCCATTTCTATATAAACAACACATATTGAGGTGAAAGCTGCATACCGTTATCCTTTGTTATGATTTTTAGGTGAGGGGGGACCTTCGAGCTCGGAGGGGGAGATTTGTTATTGTTTTGTAAACTGGAGCTGAGCTTAGAACCAGTGGCGTGCTGATACATTTTCTTATATATTATTAATTAGACACGGTCGGTGCAGACGAATTTGTTATCACATGTATCGGCATCAATAGACGACCACATGCCTGGTTGGAAAGCAAGTTTGTTATTTAGCTGCAACCCTGACGTCTAATGCTTGGAATGCGCACCACCAGCAGTAGCGCTGGAGGTCTCCCTACTGATGAAAAGTGAATGCGCTTCTAATGAAAACAAAGTCGCCCTGGAGCGCCACAGCAAATAAAAGCTGCCATGTACCCGTACAGGCTATGCCTTTGGGTACACTCTACGAGGGTTGTCCAAAAATAGTGACATATTCTTACGTTAAAACAATGAAATTTTGGATTAAACTCTTCCTATCATACAATTGGCAACATTTCCTAAATGGTTGCACAAATAACTCATTCATTAATAGAATTCATGATGAATATGTACTGTTTATTGTACATGACGTGAGAATTGTCAACACGCTACGTGTACTAACACAGCATACACTAATTCTTTCACGATCATTAAAAACAGACTTTCATTCGTCAATTTTGAATGTGAAAAAGTAATGCTTATTGCTGTAGGGCGATAGAAATTAAATTGCAAGTCGATAGCGGTTTATCATACACTTGATAACGATTGTAGATTTTAAAAGTTGAAACGTCGTGAATAAAATTGCAGAGAATTGAATTTTTTTTTGTTCTTTTTCAATCACTTTCAAGAAACGATAGCAATGTTGTTGCAAGTTCTTGCGCGTTCACGTGGTAAAGTCTTGTTCATACCTTCACGAATTTCGCAATTTTTCTGCGAAACAAATGCCTGCATCAACGATTGGTCTGGCATGACTGGCAGCCATTTTATTCGCAGATAAATTGCGAAATTCGTGAGGGTATGAACAAGAATCTACTACGTGAATGCGCGCTAACTGGCAACAACGTTGCTGTCGTTCGTTGTTCGCCTGTTGTCGCTGTCTACGATAATTTTGTTCTACGATAATTTTGTATTTCGAGTAATGATTCTGGTGATGTCATCGGAGAAGACGAAGATGCTTCAAAATATTCTACGTTAAAGACAGTACCAGTTGCAGAGCTATCATCCCTAATATCTTTCAACGATGGAAGTAGTTGGAATCCACTAAATGAACGAATTTGTTAAAAAACTTCATGTTTGCAGTTGTTTTACGAAAAAATACTTTATATTGGTTCAATAGACATAGACCATAGACGATAGACGAGCTGAAAGCATTTGATTTGAAAATCAGTTCGAATTTTGCACTCCGGAAACCCTTAAAACTGCGCTCAAATTCTTACTGGTGAGAAAAATATTTTGAAGAAAACTGAAAAATATTACCCTATCGCATCAGATGAAGATTCATCATAGATTGCCACGACTGGTAATGCTCCTCTACTGATTTTAGTTCTACAACCTGACCGAAAAATATGGTGAGGACAAAAGTAGTTAGAACAGATAACTGAGGATTTCTTCAAATACTTGATTTCTAAGTGGAGTGATTCACACAACAACTGGGCAATTGCTCTGTTTCTTGGTAACCTAAAAATGTAATGTATCTGAACCAATGTCACAGTATCATAAGGAATATGAGAGAATGGAATTATTGTCTTGACAATCATTATACCTACGTAACACGTTCATTTGAATTTGAACTTGTGATGATATACAGTGTTTCGTTTACAAGAAGTTCATGTCCACGTACGGTTTAACCGGAAGCAACATTTTTATTCAAATGGAGACATCGAAAACTTCTGACGAACGGATTTTGTGATAATCCCTGTACATGAACAAAACATTCCAGTAACCAGCAGATTGGGTCTGTAGCTAGTGACTTATAATTTGAATTCAGTTTTGAAGAGTATAGTTTGCTTACTTACTTATTTTTCAGTGTACCTACTGCAACAAGTATTTTCCTATTTATGAATAGGTAATCAGTTTTCAGACTACAAAGTTTCTTTGAAGCTATTTCAACAAAAAGTGTATTTTTGTCTCACAATCGGAAATCAGTAAAAATGAACTTTAATAATACTACTAAAAACTAAGTAGGGTATGCCCATCAAACATGGTATATGCCATGCTGCGACGCCCATGATTTTATTTGATACTTACTTGTGGAATATTTGTTTAGAGCTTGATTACTTTTTCAGCCCACAAACTTCACACGTTATCGCCATTTCGCAGAGATAATATCTCTAATATAACAATTTAACAACCCAACACAACACTTCTTCCACTTAAAATTAAAACAATAATACAAATAGGATCAAATCCAAACTGAACTGACAAGACGATATATAAATTGTTAACGCACGTAAACAAACAAACAAGTTAAGAATGAATAACAATACGGAATTCGAACCTGATTAATGAGTGGAAACGGAAATATCCGATAATGTTCTTTTTTAACATGATCCCTCTCTATATCTTTTATTGCTCGGAGACCCCGCCCCGTTACGGAAAGGTTAAGCATTCTATATCTGATAATAATTTAGAAATCGTTGTCTTTTGTAGTTGGTGGTAATCTGAATTCATAACCTGCAGAAAGAAAATGTTCGATGTCTTCTGGAATGGTTATGTTAGTGAGGTTTTTTAGCAAGTTGTTCCTTGTTTCGATTTCTTTTGATTGTAATATCATTGAAACTTTAGTTATAGTAAGTATTCTGTCTCTTTGTATATTACAACTGAACGTTTTCAGGTATTGTTTGTTTGAGGAAGTTTGCTAGTTTTGAAGAATATTAAAGTCGTAATGGATGATTTTAATTTCTGAATTCAAATTTTTTTTTGTCAATTTTTCAATGAATGTGTGAATTTCTTGCGCATTCCCACCATTATTTGAGTCAATCATTATATTAAAAAAAATTGTGTTGTTTGTTATATGTGAAGATTTTGCCGTTTCAAATTGACTGAAAATCCCTGTTATCACTTTCCCGAATATCTAATGTATATCATATTAGAAAATATCCAAACATTGGACCGTGGTCAATGCCGAACGTAATATTTGATGAAGGATAATGTTCCGAAGGTGGGTGGACTGAGGGTCGAAGGTTTAATAGTCTTCCTTCCTTGTACAAATTAATTACCCAGTCAGAGCGTAATATATTGCGCGATCCAACTAGAACCTTTATAGTAGCTATTATTTCCGCTGACCAAAATCATGATTTATATTTGTTTCTGTTCGGACTTAACACCTGTCACCATGAAATATCGTTTGGGTAGGTAGTTTGTTTACTAAACCACAATACAAATGTTAAAATTTGTGTTTTAAGAGGTGTGTTGTTAGGGGCGAAATTTAGGAAAGGAGAGTTGTGAATGTGCAATGATGTTTCACGCCACTAACATACCCAGTTGCTCAGTGGGGTGTGGATTCGACAATAAAAATGATTTCGATAGGACTGAAATATGGGGTTTAATTTTCTGGAGCGCCACGGATTTATCGCCAGTGAAAAATTCGAAACCACCCTGATGGAATGGGACAACCCACTGCACTGATATTACTGAAATATTAAACAATAGATACCAATAAACGTTATAAATATAATATACAAATATGTAGATGTTTTGTCTTCCCTTACGCTTGGATAACTTAGACCAGAATAAAAGAAATAGTCATGTCCCTTACTAATAAATTATATTGATACAATTCGGCATTCGAGTCGAAAGGTCCGGAGTTCAAGCCCCAGTTGCGGCGGGGATTTTTTAATTTAATTTGACCGATTAAATTATTAAAATCTCGTGGCTCGACTGGGATGAGTCCTGCACGATTCACTGTTGCGTTCCAATTAACAGTGCTGCTCCTAAGGTGGCGTGTGGAGTTAGATACAAGGCCTACCCAGAACACATGACCAATGACCATAGCAGTCGATGCCAAATCACCAAATCACCATAGACTTCAGCCCCTCAGAAATTGAGTTGTACACCTTTCTGATTTGATATGAAAATGACCTTTTAAATAGTTCTGTTCGATGAGCAGTCAGCGTAAGTTTACCTTTGAACCTGACATTGATATTGTGTATGTCAGTTCGATATCTTATTTTATTGAAGAGGTATAGAGGGGACTTTTCCATAATTATTTTATGATATTAGCATGCAGCATGTAGTCTCATGCGTTTCGACATATTCAGCCAATTAGTCTCTTTCAGTTTGTGAGATATACGATGACCACGTCTTATGCCATGTATCAAGCGGAGACAATTATTTTGAACAACTTGTATTCTTCGCTTATCTTCTGAGTCTATAGTCGGACTGAATATTGCACTTCCAAAATTAAATCTCGATAAAACGAGCGATTTGCATAAAATAGTTTTTACCTTCTTGTTGATGCAGTGTCTGTTTGCATATATCATTTTCAGATTCATGTAGGCAATACTAATACATTTGTTGAATTGGCGTTTGAATTTTAAATGTGTATTTAGTATCACCCCAAGATTTTTCGCCGTTTCAACTGGAACAATAAAATCTTCATCAATATTAATTTTAAGGGTAGAGTCTAGATCGCTAACTATATTTTGATTACCAAAGACTAATACTGATGTTTTAGTAGCGTTAATGTTGAGTGAATGTCGTCTAGAGATGGTAATCAACGCTGCTACATCATCATTCAATGCCTCCACAGCGTTATTTATATTCATGGGGTAGAAGGACAGATGGAGTTGTGTATCGTCAGCATTGAGATTAATTGTCGAATGGTTTATAGCCCGTTGGAAATCAGAAGTATATAGAATGAATAGCAGAGGTCCCAAAATGGAGCCTTGTGGAACGCCGCAAAATATTTCTAAGGGGTCTGATATTTCATTTCCTATTTTTATTCTTTGTACTCTATCACCCAGGTCACTTTTGAAAAATTGGATAGCAGCATTTGAGAGACCAATATATTCCAAAATAGCAAATAAAATTTTGTGACTAATAGTGTCTAAAGCTTTTGAGAAATGTAATAGTACGAGGGAGGTAGCTTTTTTGGCATCTGGTTCGCAACTATGAAGTGGTCTGAAATCAGATTGAGTCTCAGGTAACAAGTTATGTTTCGACACGTAGAGGAACAATTGATTGTTGAAGATTCTTTCCAAAATTTTTGACATGGCTGGCAAGATGCTTATTGGTGGTAGATCTTTGAATGTTTCGGGATTACTTTTTTTTGGAAAAGGTATTACCAAAGCTTGGAAATTCTCCTAAATGAAGACAAGCATTTATAATATGTTATATATGGTATTATCAGCGGACAGCACATGAATAATAATCAATATTGATTTCATCAGAGCACTGTGCATTAGATTTCATGTCATATATAATTTTCTGTATATCAGATTCGTCGATTTGCTGAAAGCATAACTCTATATTATTTATTTTTCTGTTGTTTTGGTAGAAGGTGATGATGTCCAGACCCGGAGGAACTTGTGGGATTGTATTTATATAATAGTTATTCAGTTCACTAACTTTGTTCAAATTAGCTGGAAAGTCTATACTCTTTTTTTTATTTGAGCTTATCAAATTTTATATCTTTTCACAATCCGTTCACTCCGTTGGTTCTTAGTAAATGTTGGAAATACGCCTTTTTTTTCATTTTTACAAGCTAAAGGGTATAATTTCTGAGAGTTTTATAATATTCGTAATGAACAGGGCTTTTTGATTTCTGCCATCTGTTTCTCGCCTTAGCACGTAATTTCATGAGTAGACGGATATTATCTGTAATCCAAGGAGATTAATTTTTGGTTATTTTGATATTTTTATTAGGAGCATGCTCGTAAAATGTACTCAGAATACAATCATTGAAATGTTGAAGTAAAATAATAACTACATGAGAAATTCTCGTTTTCCTACCAGGCAGACTTGTAATATCGATCGCTCCCTGAACCTGACTCTACATAAGTAGAGAAATTACTTTTTGACAACTCTAAAACACTTTTTGATTATCTGGCCCAGGATACCAATAATCTAAATTCAGAAAAAATCACAAGAACAAGAGTTAAAGGGCTATTAAGGCTTTTACTACACTTTGGAATGATACACATTCAACATAAATTTGAATGTAATCTGTTATGTGTATTATAGTTTATGTGTAAATTATTATGTGTATTATAGTTTGTGTGTAAATTCTTATGTATATACAGGGTGTCCGGTAAACCTTGTACAATATTGAAACTGGTGATAGACCAGGTCATGACCGTTCAGAATATCGGAATTTCACCTCAGTAAAAATATCACCGTTTTCGAGATAATGGGCATTTTAAGAATTTCTGACCTAACCTTGGCTTTTGAGTGCCATGTATTCAAATATGTATACAAATTGGGACGAATCCAAATATCTTTGCTAAGAAATAAAGGAAACCACCCAACACCAAAATTACGCCACAATCACACTCGACGCGCGTTTCGCTAACAGAGTTAGCATCTTCAGGAGCTAAAAGTAAGCTTTTAAGATTTTAAGATTGTGACGTAGTTTTGGTGTTTGGGTATTTTATTTTTTTCTTCAATTGTATTTACACCAAAGGTTCCAAAATATTGATTTATTTGATCAACTTTTATACTTACGCCCAAAAATTATTTTATTTAGATTTTATCAAGATAAAATGAGGAAATAATTATTAATAATAAAGAATCGACTGCTTGGTAGCATTAAATGGTATGTTAATAAAATTAACTTTTCATGTAATTAGGCCTAATAAAATTATAGAAATGAAATGTCGATTATCCGACATGGCACCGATTAATACGAATTCTTGTGATAAATGTCGCAATTGTCCAACATCCAGATTCCAATGAAGTTTCAGAGACCAAAAGATATACAGGGTGTAACCAAATAAGTGCAAACTTTTTTAAGAGATGAATCCTTGTCAAAATTTAAAGACTTTCGTTTGAGCAACTTCTGACTTCTATTGTAGTTTTTTTAAATTATTCCGCTTGTTTCATTCAGTGGTATTTATTTCTTTGTAATGCCGTACATACGTTATACTCCCAGAGAATATGCGCATATGCACTACATTTATGGTGAATGTGGAGGTAGTGCTACTGCTGCAGCAGCGCTATATGCACAATGATTTGGGGCTATAACCTATAACGCATTTGAAAAGGTTCTTCTTGAAAATATGTAGTCTATGCGTACGAGAGGATGGAAAATAACATTTTTGTAATATTATTCAGTGCGATGTTGAATAATCGTTATTGTGGTTTATAGTGTATGTTGATTAAAAAATAAATGTTGAATTAATATTTACTTCATTACATCTCATTGAATGCTTCTAAGCAGTTGATACGTTTTTACTCATAATTATTTAATCATTTCGCACTGATAGGATAAAAATGAAAGACATTACTGACAAAGTCTAATGGAGTTGATTTTAGCTCAGAATAACATCACACTCTAATATTATCGAAACTCTACTCCTTCCAAGAAAAATGATAGTATGTTTTATACCATAGTAAAGCCTGGACAAAATGGGCATGCTTTTGAAATGAATATCCAGTTCCACTTGGTTATGTTTTTTCTTCAAACAATAATGTCAAACTGTTGTTAAAAAAAAATTGGTATAACTTAAATCTGTCATTTTACCCTCATTTCTTGAAAAATTGTATTGTTTTCTGAAAAACTGTTTCGTACCTCTGAAAGCATCACTCATCAGTAATCTTCAGCAGCAAAGATATTTAAATTCGTCCCAATTTGTATACATGGCATTAAAAACTCCAAGGTGAGGTAGTGATTTTCCAGAATAAAAAAAATGCTCATTATCTCGAAAACAGTGAGATTTTTACTAAGGTAAAATTCCGATATTCTGAACAGTCATGATCTGGTCTATCACCAGTTACAATATTGTACAAGGTTTACCGGACACCCTGTATATAGTGTATAGTGTATAGTTTACTGATGTGATCCAACAATTTGAATATATTTACTTTTTTAATTCAGCACTTTCATTTATTTTATCAGTATTTATGACCTTATTCTATGCTTCGTCATCAGGAATCTAATTTTTCGCACAATACAGTATTTTTCATTGACATCTTGATAACACACGTGCTTTCCAACCAGGCATGTTGTCGTCTAGAGATAAAAATATAACATGAAAAAAAATTATCAGCACGCCGCCACTGGCTCTAATCTTACATCCGAATATCAAAACAATAACAAATCTCCCCTCCGAACTCGGAAGTTACCCCTCACCCACAAACGATGACAAAGGATAGTGATATGCAGCTTTCATAACAACGTGTGTTGTTTATATAGAAATGACACCTCTATAACTTTTATTGCTCGGAGGGCATATCCCAGGTTTGGTGATTTCCAGAAAGGAGTCGAAACTTTTGAGGCTTAGTTTTACTTGCTTCCTCTGTAGATCAGTCTCTCAAACCATCTAAAGAGGTAGCCGTCCGCATCCAAATTGCTGAGACAACCATATTCATAAAAAATCATCCTTCTCCAATGTTCTTCACCTATGATAAAATACATTTCACTATTCTTGTGTGTGTGTTTTCAGTATCTACGAATACATTTTCCTTAGAGACATATCTGTATATTTTTTCTAAGGATAAAAAATACAATAGCGACTTTACTGCTATTTCATCATCAGTTTTTCAAGACTCAAACCAATAAAGCATTCGGTAGTCAGTATTGCTAGAACTCCATCGCGTTTCATTAGTTTGGCCATGTCTTAAAGCCATCATTTAAAAATTATCACTCCTGGAATCCGTCGAGATAAAACACAACCATTAATTTTCGTAGTAACACATTTATAGGAGGTTTTCAGTGATGTATGAGTGTTAAACAGTCTTTATGGCAATATCAATTGTTAAGTTGCGTGAGTTGTCGTTATCAATGTCGTGCAACTTTCCGTACACGCCCTGATCGCACCACCCTCACTAGGCGAGGAATATAACTCAAAAGTGACGTACAGATATTCAGATGACAAAAACAAACATGTACCGAGTTTGACTTGAACACTCTGAAAATTCTGGATAATGAAATATTATAGATATTGAAATATATCGAATTTCCTGCAGTTGATAAATCACTGTAATAGATATATAAATAGATAATATGCTTTATTGTCTGAAGGAATAACTTATTGACAGACCTTCGTCTATAAAATAAACATTAGTATAAGAGCAATGACACACACAGCGGTTTTTGCCGAGTCGGCTGTCGAGTCGGCCGCCGACTCGGCGTGTGTCCTTGTACTTTGCGAATGGATAGAAACATACAGGTCGGCGATTGACGCGTCGCCGCCTTGTAGCCGCCTCGACATGTAATCTGATTGCATGTGCAGCGAGCTGTTTTATGGCTCAGTCTGTGTCACTGTTATATATGCGACTAGTCAGACACAGCGGTTTTGATTTCGATTTCAATACATGAAACAACCCAATTATTACAAACATATAGGAGATGTTGCTTTCATGATTATTATGGTAACAAAATTAGTTGCATTTAGATATCACTATTACCACTTAGTGATGCCAAATGTTATGAATTGTTCACAATTTTCTTCTCGGTAGTGTCGCTTCGACCACAAAATGTGAAGAAAGTTGCAAAGCACATTACATGAATTTTGATTTGATTGCGATTTTGTCGGTATAGAAGGAATCAGGTTGGTAACAAAATTGAGTATGACATCACCATCACGACACAAAATGGCCAGAGTTGTTTGTCGATTCAAAAGTCAAGTAGAATTTGTAATTGGTTTACGCCATTCTATAGGTATTTCTGATAGTGTGTAGTGTTCTGTTTAATTCTTTTTATTTCAATACCTAAATCGAATGTGTTCATTGACATTGCCCAATTATTATTTCTACCAAGAACTGTATCCCTTCAAGAACTGGAACAGTGAGTAGAAAGGTAGAGTGGTAAATTCAGTGATTTACAGAATTTGGCATTTTCAGGAGGTATACTGATTTTGCCGCAAAGAAAATGCTGTCCAGAGGATTGAAGTTGAACTATAGATTCTTCTACATTTCTGTATATTGTTTTTTATGATTAAGACAGAGTTTGATAATTTTTGTTTGTTTGTGAAGGTATATACTACGGAATCAACTCACGCATTTGTTTTTTAGCATTCCATTCCATATGAACCGTAATTCATCAGTAGGAATAATAACATTGAGGTATAATTTCTATTTAAGTTGAAGCATGGTGAGCTCTGTTTTATTCTTGACATACAGGAGAATCAGAAAGTGAAGCGCATTCTTGAATAAGTACCAGTTCTTTCAATTTCACATTGTTACATCGAAAGGGTCTCGATGTGCATTTGATTCCGAAGTATAAATGGAATGTCACATTGGGCTAATTTCGAGTCACATTTTGCATCACATTTCGATGTCTCGACCTGACCAACGGGGCACCGAATAGACATTTATGCGATAATAATGGAAGTCACTTTGCGATTCACTGGTGTGATCTGAAACATGAATGTGAATCCCACTACCATCTCTGAGACCATTCTGTGACTGGGAATGAATGCTCTTTTAGCCCATCAGAAGGAGATTTTCGATTTTCTCTCTATTAGTTTGAATATTTTGATTTTGGTATATGTTATGTTTGTGCATTAAAATAAAAAATTTAAATTCACAAAAATGTTAATTTTCCACTTGTCCTTTGCGAGTGATGGTCTTGGTTATTTTCCCTTGTATAGCACGAAGCAATTCATCAAAAGATGCCATTGACATTAGTGAAAAATTAAAAAACATTTCCTCGTCTCCACGTACTTCTTTGAATATAAGGTATAAAATACACCTTTCTCTTGTCGAGCTTCCACAATGGGATGTACCCACATCTTTCGATTTCTTCTTTTTCTTTTTTTCCATCGAAGATACAGAAGTGACAGATATATTACATGCTGATGTTCTAAATCCATGGTGCCGCTGTTTCGTTACAACTGCCAACAACCGCTTTTTGTGTTTTCTTGCGCTAAGTGGCCGACTCGAAAGCCGACTCGGTAAAAACCGCTGTGTATTCACAAAAATACATAGATACGCTTTAATGTCTGAAAGAATAACTCACTGACTGAGCTTTATCTATTATATAAACATTAGTATAAGTTTATTCACAAAAATACGAGGATATATTTAAAATTTCTCAGCCTACTATAGAACCAAACAAAATTTCAATGTCAAAATATTTCATTACTCAACATATTCTCCTCTTAATTGGATATATTTATTACAGCGAACCTGCAACGTCTCTAGACCTTTCAAAAAAGATTTTTCTTCTTGCTCTGCAAACCAGACCTCCACAGCTTTTATTACCTCCTCGTTGGAAGAAAATTTACGACCTTTTAAACTTTTTTTCAGTTGAGGAAAGAGATGATAGTCGGACGGAGCCAAATCTGGCGAATAAGAGGTGAATAAGGGGTGTTCTAGTAATTCAAACCCTAAATCACGAATTTTTTGCATGGCAACATGAGATTTGTGTGCAAATCAATACACCTTTGGATAGCTTTCCGCATCTTTTCTCTTTAATTTCTTCCCGTAGAGTGGTCAGTAATGTCGAATAGTAATATCCAGTTATTGTTCTACCTTTATCCAAAAAATAAATCATGATTACTCCATGGTAATCCCAAGAAACTGAAGCAAGAACTTTTCCAGCAGATTTTTGGACATGAAACTTCTTAGGTCTTGGAGAACCGGAGTGTCTACATTCCATCGATTTTTAGCAACAATTCGGTTTAAGAAGTCTACATCGTTTTCAAATCGAGCACAGATCGAACGCGATGCTACTACCCTTGCACGCTTTTGGTCAACATTCAAACATTTGGTGATCCATTTTGCAGCAATTTTTCTCATGTCAAAATTGACGTGAACTATATGATGAACGCGTTCGTATGAAATATTCAGTGCTTCAGATATCCGTTTTAGCCCAATTCGACGGTCTGTTAAAATCATGTCATGGACTGCATCGATATTTTCAGGGACTGGCACAGAAAATGTACGTCTTTTGAAGCTTGCAGTCCAATTTTTCACGGTCGCATACGAAGGACATTGATCACCAAGGGTATTAAGCATATCTTCGTAAATCTGATTACCTATTAACCATTTTGAATACAGGTACTCTGATGGCTCGATACTCCAATTTTTCGAGTTTCACAATTTTGGTGGAAATTATTTTTTCTTTAATTTATTGCGTAACTCTGGTTTACTTTTTTGACGTCAAATTTTACTCTGACACTTCTAATAAGTCATTGTTCTTTGCTATGCTAACGAAATATTTTGTTTATGCAGGGAACTGGTCTAGGCTAACAAGATATCAATACAACCTCGTACATACATGCACGCACAATAAAATATGCTGCCAATCTCAATAGAGGACCAAAACAAACGATCATCCAGCACTGGGTTCATCTGAATTTCTAGTTATCAAACTTAACAAATATTTTTAAATTATAAGTTGATGGTTATTTTATACAAATACAAAACTATCGATAAAATTTAACTGCCAGTCAAATGAAAACCTTTTCAGTTCGTCGAACTCATTCATATTATTTGAAAACAATGTAACGATTTAAACATATTTTTGACATACATGAAATATCACATTACAAAGCAATACATCCAACTCCCAATTCATGATTCATCAACATGAAATAGTATTTATTGTGAACATATTGGCAAAATATTTGAAAAGCAGTATTGGCAAGGAAATATGTGAACATTTGGCGATATTGTCCTAACAAATAAGAGGAACATAGAGATTGCAATATTCATTCTTTATGTTAAAAACAATGTACAGATAATATTATTTTGTCGATATTGACGTTTTAGAAGTTAATACGATTTGTTGATTGTTGGCGAAAGAATTTTCAACCAACGTGCTATCATACTTGGATATACAATATAGTTCTCCATTCCTAGAACATTGAGAATGAAATATCTTTCGTATGAAGATATTATTGATTATCAAAATTGGTGAATATTATTTAACCATATTGACTCAATATAAATTGATACGCTCTGTTGAATATTGGCAAAATAATATTCGAACAATGTGCAATCAAACTTGGATATAAAATATGGTTTTTCATTCCTAGAATCGATTTGGTAATGCAGTATTTATTCTAGATGTTGGAAACAATATGATAACAATATTGTCGTATTGATAATGGTAGGAATCATGCAACCAATATTGATCTAATATAATATGTAACAATCTCTATTCAGAATAGGTTGAACCAATATTCCACCAATATCCTTAATATAATATTGTTTTTTCAATATTCACCCATATTGGATCAACATTATTCTTTCATTTACACTGTATCTATATCGGCCCAGTATAGAACCAAAACTCAGCCAATATGGGGTGCTACCTGGGAATTTTCGGGAATTAGAATGATTTATATTATTATGACCTTGCATAGAATGTCAGAAAACAGCTCATCCTTTTCTGAATATAAAAGTGAATATTAATTGGAGGAGAAAAAATTTCTTTCGGTGATATTTGTTGCAGTAAAGTTTTGCAGTGCACCCATAATTATGTATGAAACCATAACTTCCAAAAAACTGTTTGGAATGTATTTGGGAAAATAATTTGGAGGAGATTGTACAGAAACAAACTTCAGTGAACGACAATAGCTTTCAGGAATGTTCCTAGTTATATGCCTTTGTTTTGGTATCTATTTTACCTTTCTCTTATCGGTAATTCATTGTTTGTACATATTTTCTTCGTTATATATCATTTGCTCCTCCTCCTTATTACGTTCTTGATTTTCTTGGACTTCATTACATTCTTCCCATAAGTACAATATTTTGGTTCATCACCAAAATCTCCTCAGGTGCACTTTCATCGTCTATTGCCAAATATTCCATATCAGACAGTTCTCTTCAAAGTTTGTTAAATAACTAATTGTTCACAAGTTGCATATAAAAATATTTTTTGTGTTACAAAAACCAACCTGCATCATTTCATAACATTTTGACAGATTTTTACTTTCTTTCAACACAATACAATAATTGTCCTCTATTGGTGACAAGTATCTAGAAACTACCACCAGGTGTATTAATGAAAAATTGTATAAACATAAATTGAATCCGCTCCCAATCAGAAATAATCAGTTATTGCAAGGATTCAGAGAAATCAATGGAGATATAGATCAACATACCTGACAGTATTAGAGAACTTTACTCAAAAAACGGACCTTATCACACCAGAACAATTGACTTGCCTTCTCCCAACGTGTTGGTGGTATAAATAGACCTCTAGGCATATGAAGATCAACAAATAAAAATGTCTAGTATAACTATACAGGGCAATTCAAATTCGACCCCCACCATTGGGATCTCCTAAACTACAGGAGATACGTCGATGCTCAAATTGGGACAAAGTTGCGTATTCTGGTGCTTAACAAAATACTGTTTTGAAACTGGAAAATTCCGAGTATTTCCGGAAATATCGGGAAAAAACTGAAAACGGAATTTTCGTTTTTATTTTTTGCTATCGTTACCTATTTGACAACATAGCTCAAAACCAAAAGTACATTTTCAATGATACTTTTTTTCAGCTACACGTCTTCATGTTCAGATTTACTATCCAACGTTTCGCCTTCTGGCATTCATCATCAACTTTTTTTTCTGTTATGGGCGCCATATTGTTTTTTTATACAGAAAAATAGTGATTCTCATTCTGATTTCATTGATGTATAATTTGTTATGATTTGCTTCGAGAACCACAGATATCAAAAAAAAAATAACTTCATTTTGTTAAGCACGAGAATACGCAACTTTGCCCCAATTTAAGCTTCGACGTATCTCCTGTAGTTTAGGAGATTCCATTGGTGGGGGACGAATTTGAATTGCCCTGTAGAGTTTTGAGAACGCTCAGTATAACGTGTCCTCATTTGAGGACGGTATATAACTGAATGTACTGAATATAATTAGTGTACTCGTGAAAATAAACTGACGAAAATCAAAACTGCAAAAAAATTTATAACTCGAGACAAATACTTGGCTTGAAGGCATATGGGCCGTGGTGGTCGGCTGGTAAAGCGTTCACCTCATAAGCGTGGGGTCGTGGGTTCGATCCACCGATTCACCGGTCTCGTGCATGGCATCACACGTTAAAAGGTAAGGTCTGCGTCTTCCCTAGCTCACACAAGTCTCTCGAGGACTTCCGAGGGTTGCGCGTAGGGGTGCAACCAGTTGACGGAAATAACAATTTTAACAACATTTTTTTTTTAACTACACACTAGACACGGGACGCATGTTGTCTTGCTCACTTGATCCTAACTTCTGTCTGGTGTATGCGTCACTCATGCTTTTCAACCAGAAAAGTGTTTTCTCTTCGTATGAGTGGAGTCTGAGTGTCGTTGCACTAGGTTAGTTTTGCCAAATATCCGCCTCTTCCAGGAGTAGGTACTTCACGAATATCAGCATCGACCTATGCCTGCTGTTGAGGCTTCAGGGGCAAGGTATTGTAGAGCGCCCTTTGGGTTCGGATGCCCTCTGCGGCTAGACCGACACGTGGCGTATTATGATTTTGATTAAAAAAGATAGCTCTAAGCTCTCTTGCTCCGCCCACTTCGCAATTTCTGCATGACCTATCATTGCTCCTTCATTTACCAAGACACCAGAGTCCTATATCCTAAATGGACTATCATTGCCTCCTCCTCGATCCAGACTAGAAGCGGTGGCATCCTCATCAATACCTCCAACAATGCGGTTGGAGTCATCCTCATTATACCTGTTATTACCAAACAGGACAACATCAAGACATTGCCAAGTCTTCAGCTCTTGCCCACACATGATAGTCACCCTGAATCCGTCTTTTTTCCTCGTTTGGTGAACAAGATCATCTGTCTTTTTGTCAGATTCACTGAGAGCCCTGCCCACACTACATTTCATTTATGAAAATGATGCTTGTGTCCAAATTTTTGCTGTCTTTGAAGAAAAATCCATGTTAAAGTCAAGTATCTTGGTGAGATTGTACATTTTAGAAACTCTCTCTATATTTTCTGGTTTCTCAGGTACAGCCTACAATTCTCATAATGGATATATCTGAAACTAGGGGAGATATTCCTCCCCTAATATGTCTTTGGAAGTTCCGTAGCAAATAATTAATTCAAAGTATATAATAACTGTCTGAAATTCCAGCCAAGCGTGCTAGTCGATAACGTTGAAAAATTATGCTTTTATGTTGGTAAATGTTTTGTATCTGAATTTTTCTTTGGCCACCAACTTTTTCCAACTATTCTGTCAGATTGTTTTATCGGAAATAAAGTACCAAAGGAAGTCGGTCATTCATCACTCAGGCGTTCTTGATAACCCGGGCTGAAAATCCCAGCGGTCATTAAAATTGTTGCCAGTGGAAATTAGTCAATTCTATCTGATCTTTCACGTTTGTTGAAATATTGAGGATTTTCTGAAGATTGATTGTTCTCATATTCTACAGGAAACACTGCATTATTAAAACAAGAACCACATATTATGCTTTTGAAATTTGCCTCCTAACTTCGTCTCTAGACTAATTTCATCTCTAGGAATGATAAAAATAATGATATTCATTTCAGTTAATAAAATTACACACGATGCAATGTCTCTGTTGTACGACAGGAAACAATAATAAAAAAGAAAGATATATCAACGGATATATGATTGAGTACAAACAGTCAGGAATATACAAATCATAGAAATAGTATATTGTGTATCTAGTAGTAAAAGCAATACATTCCCGGACGACAATGTAATTTGTTGGGCGAGGCGTTAAGCCGAGACCAACAAGCATTGAAGTCTGGGAATGTGCTTTTACTACGAGTAACACATACTATTTTTTCTGAAATCGCAATCAGCATTATCAAAAACTATGGAATTCTACATATTGTTTGCGTGAATTCAATAACTTTCTAAAATGTAAACAAGCCGGCAAAAATTTTCCCGTATCGTTTTCGATACGGGAAAGTACTTTTTCGGCAACCATCCGGGAAGTGTTCACTTCCCGGACACTTTTTCTCTGAATAAGTAGCACTTCCCGGCCTAGTCCGGGAAGTACGTACTTCCCGGACTAGGCCAGAAAGTGCTCGAATTTTAATATAAATATTAATATAAATAAGTATTAAAATGTTTTTGTTGGTACCTATCTTCTGTTTCAGAATATAATACAAAGAACTAAAATGTTCAAAATATTCAAATTTGGAATCACAGCAAGGGTAGTTTACTCTTGATCAAAATTCTATTTTTTGTACCCCTCTGTACACCGTTTGGAAATTCAGAATTTTGATAACTCGAATACAAGTATTCCGTAATGCACTAATTTTAATGAAGAATAAAATTTTCTGACAAATCGATAATAAAGAAGTTTCCATATGATGCAAATTTTTTAAACTCACTGTATATAGTCATGATCACCTTTTGATAAGCAACCCATTTTAGGCCTATTCGTCTACTTATGTAACTTCATAAAAATTATGTTTCATCCGGTTAACAGATGGGTGAAGGTCGACCTCTCTTCTTCTCTTAGACCAAAAGCGTCTCACTGACTTGTTATTCTACATGGTTGCCGAAAAAATAATGTACGCAACACGCCTAAAAACTGTTTTTTGGACTCGCAGACTTCCAGGACTCGCTAGCGCTCGTCCTAGAATTTGGTCTACTCGTCCAAAAAAACAGTATTTTCCGGACTTGTTACGTAAATTACTATTTTCGGCAACCATCCGGGAAGTGTTCACTTCCCGGACACTTTTTCTTTGGGAAAGTAGCACTTCCCGGCCTAGTCCGGGAAGTACGTACTTCCCGGACTAGGCCGGGAAGTGCTCGAACTTTAATAAAAGTATTAAAACAAATAAGAATTAGAATGTTTCTGTTGGAATTTCAATATATAATACAAATAAGAACTGAAATGTTCGAGACATTCAAATTTGGAATCGTTTCATCCGGTTAACAAATGGGTGAAAGTCGACCTCTCTTCGTCTCTTAGACTAGGTAAATGCGTCTCATTGATTTGTTATTCTACATGGTTGCCGAAAAAATAGTGTACGCAACAGGTCCGAAAACAAGTTTTTTTGGACTCGCAGACTTCCAGGACTCGCTAGCGCTCGTCCTACAATTTGGTCTACTCGTCCAAAAAAACAGTATTTTCCGGACTTGTTACGTAAATAACTATTCCCGTACCGTTTAGGCCCGAAAACGATCAGGGAAAGTTCGTTGCTTAGCAACGGACTAGAATACTAAATTGGCGTATTTTGAGGCCTGAAGTTGCTTCGAGAAAGTGGGCAGTCTTGAACGATTTCAGAAGTACATACTTCCCGGACTAGGCCGGGAAGTGCTCGAATTTTAATATAAATATTAATATAAATAAGAATTAAAATGTTTCTGTTGGTACCTATCTTCTGTTCCAATTTCAAAATAATACAAAGAACTAAAATGTTCAAAATAATCAAATTTGGAATCACAGCCAGGGTAGTTTACTCTTGATCAAAATTCTATTTTTTGTTCCCCTCTGTACACCGTTTGGAAATTCAGAAATTTGATAACTTGAATACAAGTATTCCGTAATGCACTAATTTTAATGAAGAATAAAATTCTCTGACAAATGGATAATAAAAAAGTTTCCATATGGTGCAAATTTTTTAAACTCACTTCCCGGACACTTTTTCTTTGGGAAAGTAGCACTTCCCGGCCTAGTCCGGGAAGTACGTACTTCCCGGACTAGTCTGGGAAGTGCTCGAATTTTATTACAAATATTAATATAAATAAGAATTAGAATGTTTCTGTTGGAATTTCAATATACCTGGTGACCACGGGGTGAGGTACGCCCCCCAATTTTTCTATAGTTTTGAAGATACAGGTTTCAAATTTGGCACGTCGATATATTACTCAAATACGCATATTTTGACTCCATAACCGAAAATTCACCACTTCCGGTTTAACCGGAAGTGACCCCAAACTTTTTTTTTTAAATGACACTCTGTACAATTTTTTTCATTATCAGGAAGAACACGCAATTTGTGATAACACTGTTCTCCAAAATTGAAAATCGGTTGAAAAATGGCAGAGATACAGTTGATTGTTCAATCGAACAAAGTTGGCCATGAACATCAAACTCAAATCATCACAACTGACGAACGGCGTCAGCATTTACGAGAGGAAGGTTCGAGGTAAGATACAGCTGAAAATTGAGCTTCCCATGTAATTGCAGCAACCATATTTCCCATCAATTATCAAACATTTCCTCAAAACGGATTAGTACCCATAAAGAAAGGCTCACAACTGCCATTTCTCAAATAGCAACATACTCTTTTCACATTGTTATGTTGAAAGATGATGAATTATCAGATTACTCGAATGAAAAGATTTGAAGAATTCCGAAAGGAACCAGAAATACAATATAAGTGTTCCCAAAATTGAATGTTCTTCAACGAAGGCGGCTTTGAACATAAGAAAGCTAAACAAAAAAGCATATTTTGTCAACAAAGTGACAATTTGTTCTACTCATTCAATACAAGAGAATTGTAACTTGTTGAAAAACATTCCGATGGAGCGAAAATTTACTAGAAATGAAAAAGTAGATTTACTGCTAATTTATGGCGAGTGTAGAAAAAATGCAACTGCGGCTTGCATTCTTTACAGTGAACGATTCCCTCTCAGACAACGCCAACCAAGTAGAAACTATTTCGCACGTTTGGAAAGGCAATTCAGGATAGAACCAGATGACAATGTACATGATCAGGATAGTTTTATTATTGATGAAGAGACGGAAACTAATGTTTTGGCTGTTGTTTATGTAGATCCCACCATATCACTTCGACAAATCGAACATGAATTACCAGTTGGACGAGAATCAGCTCGAAAAATTCTAAAAAAACATGGGTTTAAGCCGTATAAATATCAGATACATCAGCGCCTTTACGAAAATGATCATCAAAGAAGGGTCCAATATTGCAATTGGCTACTTGAGAACCACATAAGGAACCCGAATATGACGAGAAACATTATATTTTCCGACGAATCAAGATTTACGAATCTTGGTATGTTCAATAGAAACAACACCAGATACTGGGCAACTGAAAACCACAGGCTCATAAGACAAGGGAATTTTCAGGAACGCTTTGGATTCAACGTGTGGATAGGTCTGATAGGAACTCGAATCATTGGGCCCATAATATTTGATGGTATGTTGAATGGGCAACGCTATTTGGGATTTCTACGAAACGAAATAGAAGGATTCATGGAGAATTTACCTCTCGACGTCTACCAAAATATGTATTTCCAGCAGGATGGTGCACCTCCCCATAATTCCCGAATAGTAACCAGTTACCTAGATGAAACATTCCCAAATCGATGGATTGGCACGAATGGTCCTACAAGATGGCCTCCGAGGTCACCGGACCTCACGCCACTGGATTTTTTCATATGGGGTTACCTGAAGAACAAGGTTTACTCTTCTAGTCCTACATCAAGGGAGGATTTGGAACATCGCCTTAGAGAAGCAATTGCAAGTATTACTCAAGCTCAGTAAAATGGAGTTATGGAAGTAATAGTGAGACGTGCAATTTTGTGCAGAGAACATAATGAAGAACATTTTGAACAGTACTTGTAAATCATTTTTTCATTACTTTGATTTCTGTTAGTGTAGTAAGTGACCAGAACCAATAAACAATTTACTTCATACCTTTTTTTTCGTTCAGAAATTAGTTGTATCAAATGTTAGAAATTGGAATAAATATCTAATAATTTTTTTTTACTCTGCAGGTATATTCTTATGGTGGATTTATACAGCAGTTCCAATTCATGAGTTTTTAGTCACTAGTAAGAAGTCATAAGAATGTTCGTTAATGGAATATTTATTCCAACAACGATCTTAAAACTGCTGTATGAATCCACCATCAATTACGATTAGCATACGAGTAATGAGAAAAAAGTTCGCTCCATCGCCGTAGAATGTTTTTCGACAACTCACAATATTCCATTATTCAGAATGTACCGCAAATCTTCACTATTTTTTTTTAAATATGAATTTTTGCTTAGCTTTCGTAGGTTCAAGCCGCCTCTGTTTAAGAATAGTCAATTTTGAGAACACTCATAATGAAACATCCCGTATCTTCGATTCCTTTCGGAATTCTTCAAATCTTTTCATTCGAGTAATCTGATAATTCATCATCTTTCAACATAACAATGTGAAAAGAGTATGTTGCTATTTGAGAAATGGCAGTTGTGAGCCTTTCTTTATGGGTACTAATCCGTTTTGAGGAAATGTTTGATAATTGATGGGAAATATGGTTGCTGCAATTACATGGGAAGCTCAATTTTCAGCTGTATCTTACCTCGAACCTTCCTCTCGTAAATGCTGACGCCGTTCGTCAGTTGTGATGATTTGAGTTTGATGTTCATGGCCAACTTTGTTCGATTGAACAATCAACTGTATCTCCGCAATTTTTCAACCGATTTTCAATTTTGGAGAACAGTGTTATCACAAATTGCGTGTTCTTCCTGATAATGAAAAAAATTGTACAGGGTGTCATTTGAAAAAAAAAGTTTGGGGTCACTTCCGGTTAAACCGGTAGTGGTGAATTTTCGGTTATGGAGTCAAAATATGCGTATTTGAGTAATATATCGACGTGTCAAATTTGAAACCTGTATCTTCAAAACTATAGAAAAATTGGGGGGCGTACCTCACCTCGTGGTCACCCGGTATAATACAAATAAGAACTGAAATGTTCGAGATATTCAAATTTGGAATCGTTTCATCCGGTTAACAGACGGGTGAAAGTCGACCTCTCTTCGTCTCTTAGACTAAATGCGTCTCATTGATTTGTTATTCTACATGGTTGCCGAAAAAATAGTGTACGCAACACGTCCGAAAACAAGTTTTTTTGAAATCGCAGACTTCCAGGACTCGCTAACGCTCGTCCTAGAATTTGGTCTACTCGTCCAAAAAAATAGTATTTTCCGGACTTGTTACGTTAGATTGGCGTATTTTGAGGCCTGAAGTTGCTCCAAGAAAGTGGGCAATCTTGAACGATTTCAGAAAAAATAACTAGTATAAAATAATACATCAAACAATAAAGTTAATCTGAAAAATTGGTCAGTTTTCATCCGACATGAATCTTTTATTTTTTTATTGTGAATGTTTCTTTTTTGTCTTTTTATAATTTCTGGATATCTAAGTGGCAATCTGTTATAAAATTTACTTCCATTAACCACATAACTTTTTTGACACAGAGTTGTACGATGTTGTGGTAGTTATAACACGTGTTTCCTTCCTGTATCATAATCATGTTAACATTCAGCCATAGTATTCCGATTTTTTTTAAATGTTCATACAAGTTTCCGGAATATAAATTCCTGCCACAGTTGAAATATCAAATTTGTTATAATAATGAGTCTCCATTTTCTGTATAATATTTTTTAAAGCCTCAGCATATCCATGCAAACTGAAATTTCAGCTTGCAGAACAACAATTACTTACCCCAATTCAGAATACCATATTTCAAGTGAGGATGATAGCATAGTATAGGGTCAGCAGCACCTTAGCACATTTTAACTACAATGATTGGTCATAAACCTCAGCAAGTGATATATTGTACTCAATTTAGAACATAGGTTGTCTGGATGTGGGGTCCAGGCCAATTTATCATGGATACTTGAACCAAATATGCTCACCTGTTTAGATATTTCGGCAGTGTGGCAAATGTTTTCGAAGTGAATCCAACTTAAATTTTTCCTACGTAATGTGCATAGCAATGTACGGGTTTTAAGCATTGTACAAACCAGACAACAGAATGTTGCCAACTATTGGCAATATGTTGACAGATGTTGGCAACATATTTGTTGAACACAACAACTTGTAGCTGGATACATGTGGCCAACAGTGTAGCGCGTCCAAACCACTGAAATGAGTCCAAACTAAAACCAATTGCGCGTCCGAAACAAACTAAACGCAACGTTGACTTAGAAGTGGACCGGTTTACTGCGGCTGGAGTTATTAGTGCTGCGTTTATCATAATAAGTTCGCATGCCCAGGAACGAAGAAGAAGATGATGGCAGCGACAGTTTTTACAAAATGGGACAAGCATTTGGCTGAACCTTGTTTTATTGGAAATCTGATATATGAAAACGAAAAACAATTGAACTTCGCGATTGTGGGCCCTCGGCCTTTTTTTGTTTTGCGGCAATGCCCTGTTGCCAAGTTGGTCACTTCGGATTACTGGAAAAAAACAATTGAACATCTCGATTATGGACCCTCAACCTATTCTAATGGTTCTATTTTGTATTGCAGAAATGCGCCGTTACCAAGTTTTGGTCTCTTTGGATTACTGGAAATCTGATATGAGAATATTTCCAAGAGAATACTATTCTATTCAATCAGATGAATTGCGCTATAAAATTAGAACCCTGCAGAAATGCACCAACGTTGCCAATTTGAGGACGCTGGAAATGAAAAAAAACTGGAAATGCCGAAGGCGTGTCTTTTTCTTCCGGTAATTTTTAAAATGCGAGCAAAGCGAGCATCTTCTGTGATTTCACCTTTCCATACTAACTAGTGATCGAACTACCTGATTGAAAAGAATAATGTCCGTCTCAACCTATGTTCGTATCAAATTTCCAGTAAATCCGAAGTGATCAACTCGGCAACAGCGCATTTTCGCAAAACAATAATGGTAGGTAGTATCAACATCGGCTGAAAATTTATAATCATATTCTCCAATCAAAATTTATAAATTATTTTCTGCTCCTCTAACTTGGCAACAGCCTGCCTCAAGGTCAAAATATCATAGCAGGAACCACCTGATTGAATAGAATAATCAGATTTCTAGTAATCCGAAGTGACCAACTTGGCAACAGAGCAATTCCGCAAAACAAAAATGGTACCATTAGTATCACCTGGTGGCATAAAATCGCGATGTTAAATTTTTTCATAACAGATTTTCAGTAAGTAAACCAAATTTTTACCAAGCATTTCAATCAGTTGCCACCTGCCCTTTTTGGTCCATATGTTGGCTGAAGGAATAACAACGACTACACTCTCCTATGTCCTAAATAATAACAGAGTAAAGCAGCGAAAATAACCTCTCTACTCTGATGATTGAAGCTCACTTGTTGACAACACCGTCCAGATTGAGCGATGTCTTCCATTTCAAATGGAAAACACGGATACGAGCAAAACGCAACAAAACTATTTGATATTTTGCCGAGTATCTATCAACTTGTTGCTAGTTGATGAGATACATGTTGTCAACAATGTTGACAGCATGTATCTGGCCGAATGTTGCCTTACCTTTAGAGATGTTTATTCTCAGGTTATTTATTTCTAACCACTTCTAATCAAGTTCATGTTTTTTTTCGGCTTCAGTCAGTCGATCATGTCTCTCTTAGATACCAAGATTTTTGTATAATCATCAAAACATATTGTTTGTATGCCAGTGTTGTTATTGCTGATCAAATGTTTGATTATGTCATTTACAAAGACTATTTGAAGAAAGAGATCCATGTGGTACTCCATGGATTATATTTAGAGGACTACTGCACATCTTGTCATTCAAAATCAATTGCATCAATTATTTCAAATCCCAATAACTCGCAGCGACCTCTACCAGGAATATCTTTTTACATAGAAATGTTCGAAAAATCGATTTTCTACTAGAAAATGTAATAAAGGTTAAATATCTAAATTATTTTGGAATTTATTCGCGAAATATAAACATGATAATTCAAATTCGACACGAATGACTTGCGGACATGTATCTATAAGCACTTTTCTTCTTATTTTGACGTCAGCAACATGCTCCTGAATTTTCTACACCTACCTAGAAAACACCCTGTATATGCGTGTTTTATGTCTTGGTATGTAGTGAAATCAACAATTCCATGTTAACTTATATGGAGTTACGGAAAAAACACATTCAGTGGTCTCCTTTTGTGGTCATCCTGTCTATTTATTCTCTTTTGTTGTATTTATGTAGTTTTGGATGACTTATTTGAATTAATATCATTATTATTGACAGATAATTTGATTATCACATCCTTTCTGGTCAACGCTAAGAAGGCAGCTGCTGTCAAATGAAATAAATTTTAAAAAAATGAGAATTCAATATACTCAAATTAAATTATTTCATTTGGAAAATGTAAATTTCGCAAAAATGTCAAGTTTTTGGTAGTGTGTGAGATCTATGGCTAAAACTACATGTTTGAGAGGTAAAATCCAAAATACATGAAATATACAGAGGGTTTCACAAATCGAAGTTGGTGGCAGTTCTGGTAACTTTACTTCATATGTCTGTCTATCCGTGGGTCGAAGAAGCTTCATTTCTTTAAGTTCGAAATTATACAACAACATACCAATACAAATAGGAACTATAAATAACCATGACACTTTCACATATGAAATCAAGCAATGGCTGCACTACACTGAAAGATCAATATTCAGCAAAATCATCAATAATACTAAAATCTAGGAGATTATGAACATAAAAACTGAAATGAATATATTTGTTTGTATACATTTATTTATACTTCTGCATATGTGTATTACTCTGTACTTACTGCAATTGTATAATACTTATTCTAAGACTATGACTTCACAACGTGTCCTTTATCAATATATTTCATTTTCTGTCCCCCCTTTTATTCCAAATAGATATATTTTCCAATTAATATTCTGATCGAGATGAACATGAAAAAAAAGGAAGTAAAAATGATGCACGCTACGCATATTCATATCGAATATAATCTGGCTCCACAGCTTTTGTGATTGTTATGTTTAATCTGCGAATATTTGTACTAACACCTTTTGTATTTTCTAAAACAGAAACTGTTCATTCATATGTCCATTTTACAAACATCTTCAATTTTGTTGGTATTACCATTGTTATTGTTATTTATATTATACCTTTATTTATATACCTTATTACGGATTGTATTATTCTATTCTACTCTATCCGATATTTTGTCTGAAATATATTTATATGTAGAAGGGTAGTCTATCCTGTTCGTACATTTATATGTATATCTTATTACCACATTTCATGCTAATCGGTTGAAATGTAAAGGAGATATAGTCATGACCATTGTCACTTTGCTATTCTTCTAATGAATACGTTTGGTGTCAATATCAGTGCTTCAAACATCTAATTGATTCAATTGTAAATTTCAATTTTTTTGCAGGTAATAAACACCGTCCTATCAATCGTCCTCATTCAGGCCCTCAGAAAAGAAGAGGAACAAGCCGACTCATACAGGAAGTAAGCTTTCCAGTCGCCCGTAACATGTTAGATATAATTATCTTTTATATTTGTCTATTTACATTTTCATGATAGCTCGTAGTTTAAAGTGTAAGTAATGGTTTAATTTGAGTTTTATTCACATTTACGTTTAACTATGTTAGCAGAAGTACCTATGTTCATTTATCCGAGCATTGGGATTATCATTAAATGAATTAAATTGCGAATTCAACAAATAGATTTGATAAGCTTTTTGTCAACTTCATATGAAACAGGGACTAGTGCATACTATATTTTGTGCTAGATAGATAATCACTTGTTGAATTCAGAACCATATTCAAAAATCACTGTTACGATCAATTCATAAATGATTATTGATATTTCTCTAAAAGATGTTGGTTTATCGATCCACGGTGTGGTGACGATGCAATCACTTCATCATAATTATCAACCATAAACCATCAGTTCATGCTCCGCTTGGAATTAGCATAGGTATATTTGTTTGCATAATTTCATTGTTTCATTGGAGATTACTCATGTATATTAATCGTTCACGGATTGTATTATTTCAGTATAATCAGTTGTTTTTCATATAAATTGAGCCTATGATTGTATTTGATTTCATATAATTTTAATTGTTTTTGTTTATTTCTATCATAAAAATTCTTTGTATGGTATGCAATAAAATATTTGGATTAATAGTCATTTTTTATCCCTTTTGCCCCTAAAGAATCTCCTTTATGTATGACATAAATGTTTATTGTACATAAGAATAAATTATTGTTGACAAACACAAGTAAAATTATAAATAACGTGTAATATACAGGATGTTTTCTAAGTACGTGTGGAAACTTCAGGAGCATGTAGCATAGAAATGAGAAAAAAGTTCCCATAAGTACATGTCCGCAAGTTATTTGTTTCTAAGATACAGAGTGTCAAAGTTTAATTCCTATATTTGTTTTTTGTGAATTAAATCAAAATATTTGTGATAGTCGAGTAAAGTTTGGTATCTGGGATGATTGTTCGATTACAATATCAAATTTTATAGTAATTGTGAAAAAACTTATTTATAATTGAATTTCTTTTGATTTTAAAAATCTTGTCATTCAAAATCACTTGAATCGATCAGTTCAAATCTCAATAACTCGAAAACAGTTGCTCGCAGTGACCTCTACCAAGAATATATTTTTTACACAAACTGAGTAATAAATATTCCCAGATACCAAACTACCCAAATATCAAAATAATTTTGAAATTATTCACAAAAAATTAAAATAAGAATTCAAAGTGGTACCTCTGAAACAGGCAAGAATATCGTCAACATATCTATACCAAAAATAAATATGTTTTTTACCAAGTTCAGAATTTAGTATAGTGGTCTCCAAGTTGTTCATAAATATATCTGCTAAAAGTGGACTAAACTGTCCTGTCCCAAACTGTGTGGCCTAATCTAAACAAACAAAGAAGATAACCCCATAAGACCGGTCGTTCCATATACAGACAGTCCGGTAAGAGAATTAGGAATACGACTCAACAAGTTGTTCAAAAATATTACCAATTTTGTTCCGCACCATAGCGTTAAAAACTAAGTCTAGTAGAAAGAATAAATAACGACACCACGCCACATAATTCAATTTTAGTTTCATTCGATAAGGAAAGTATGTTCTCCAACATACCATATAACGAATGTAAGTCTCTCATTTTAAATATATTAAATCAGGCCAAAGTAGACCATATAACTTCTTTTGAAATTTCGACAGCTTTTGATGTATGCCGAGATCAGAATTATTTTCAATTCAATTACAAATTTTATAAACAGGATTCAGGTTTACCAATGGGTTCCCCCCTTAGTCCAATTTTAGCAGATATATTTATGAACAACTTGGACACCACTATACTAAATTCCGAACTTGGTAAAAAACATATTCATTTTTGGTATAGATATGTTGACGACATTCTTGCCTGTTTCAGAGGTATCACACGACAGCTAAACCAGTTTCTGATATTTATAAATAATCTAAATAGTAACATACAATTCACACTTGAGACAGAGATAGAGAGACAAATTAATTTCTTAGACCTAACCATCACGCATAATCATAATAAATTTGAGTTCAATGTATTCAGAAAACCGAGCTACACGGACATTACAATCCCAAGTGATTCTTTCCATCCCGATAGTCAAAAATTAGCAGCATATAATTCAATGTTACATAGAGCGTTCTCGTTACCTTTGTCTGCTAATAATCTAGATAGAGAAATTAAAACAATCATACAGATAGGACAGAATAATGGTTACAAAGCGGCCACAATTCAAAAGTTAGT
This sequence comes from Chrysolina oricalcia, assembly GCA_944452925.2. NCBI lineage: Eukaryota > Metazoa > Arthropoda > Insecta > Coleoptera > Chrysomelidae > Chrysolina > Chrysolina oricalcia. The sequence goes on along the minus strand of OX101819.2, from coordinate 55,131,954 downwards.
CAGAAAACATCGTCTTAAATTTTGCCACAAATTAATATACCCTCAGGTCAAACAATCAGAAACTAAGAAATTTGTAACCTTAACGAACTTCCGGAGAAGAACAGAGGCTATTGCGGGATTCTTTAGAAAGAATAATATAGGTTGTCTAATTTTCTTTTCAATGCCAAAGATAGAATAGCAAAAATGGAAAAATCTGGAGTTTATAAGGTTAAGTGTCCAGAATGTAACGGTGTTTATGTGGGAAAATATGGACGTAATTTTTCAAAAAGATACGCTGAACATGAAAGGTCCTTCAGACTAGGAAAAAATAATTCGACGTTTTCAAACCATTCCTTGGAATGCAACCACAAGTTTCCGAGTCTAAACGATACGGAAATTTTGCACTATGCAAGCAAGTGTTGGAAACTGAATTATTTGGAATCCCTAGAAATTCATAAACACAAATATTGTGGATGTAACCTACTGAATCATCAACTGGATTTGGTCCATTCACCGGTTTTTAAGGCAGCTCAGTCACATTGTCGCAAATAAACAAGGTCCAGGTAAAAGTCATTAATGACCGTTAGTCACTAAGACAGGCCTCGGGTATTATTATCGAGTGTTATTTATTATTTCAGATTATTGTATTGTATTGTCCAAATAGGACGAAACTGCATTAACGTTGGTTACAAAATAAACAGAAGTATTATAAAAACATAGATAGTTTTATTTCTCATTTTTCGTGATTTCTGTATATTGTTTTTTTTCATGATTTCGACATAGTTTGATATTTTTTTTTGCGTTTTAAAAATACATACTACGGAATCAACTCACGCATTTGTTTTCTAGCATTCCATTCCATATGAACCGTTACTCATTAGTAAGAATAATAAGATTTAGGTTTTGTTTCTATTTATATTGAAGCATGGTGAGCTTTATTTTATTCTTGACATACAGGAGAATCAGAAAGTGAAGCGCATTTTAGAATAAGTACTAGTCCATTCAATTTCACATTGTAATTTCGAAAGGATCTCAATGTGCATTTGCTGCCGAAGTATAAATGGAATGTCACATTGGGCTAATTTCCCATCCGGCGTAGACAGCGACGCTGTATCGGGGGAATGCAGAGTCTTGCTCTAGGCAATGCTGCATCCCATATTATATTGGCACTTTTTTATAATTTTGCTGGCACGTTTTAACCATAACCTTTACGCTATGGTTTTACGGCGGACTTCATAAACACTTAAATCTTCGGTGAATGCACGTTCTTTAGACGGCGGTCATTATAACACATTAACCTGACTTCCACCACGAGGCCGCCATCTGACCTCTACCGCTGCCGGAAGTCGAATCCCACCGATAAATCTTTATTTTCCTCAAACCCTAATGACATCAATTCATATTCCGCGATCTTCAATTCATTTATTAAATCTCCTCGAACAATTTAGTGTTACCGTCCTGTCTTCGAAACGCCACATTTCCTTCGCAGTTTGAAATTATATTTGCTGTCTCCGCGGCACGTAGCGACCGATATTTATGTGAATTTTGGTGATACACAGCCGCGTTGCTGCAGTTGCCGCCCCCGCTTGTAATTTGATTTATTCGCATTCGAATCGTGGCAATCTATTCCTCATTATTCGGGTCGCGTTACAAGTACCCTTGACAAGGCGGATATAAATTAATTCGTTGGCTCTATGTTTCCATTATCAAATATGCAGCCACCTATATCTAATAATTAAGTTACCTCAGAGTTGTGTAGTTGGTAATGATGACAGAGAACGGGGGAATCGAGGGGCGAATTGAGAAATATGATGCAATTTATATGCACGGTTTGCTTGTTTTCATGCATGTAATGCAATCTCCAGAGGTGATGTGATACACTAAAAAGTACCGCGCCATGATTTTGCCTTGGTTTTGAAAGCTGATTGAAATATTAACAGTTTTCAGTTATAGAGTAATTGTTATTTTCCATGAAATCAGCTTAAACAGAGTTATTTTCAAAATGTGTCAGTATGCTCTCCGTTGAAAACCGAAAAGAATTAAAAAATGAAACAAAAAATCACCTGAATTATTTGTAGAAACGCGCCGCCACTGGATATAAACTGACCACTTTGAACCGTGCATGCTCACTTTCCCTCCCCCTTCATCAGACTTGGCTTAGAAATGAGATTGGAAACTCACATTCCAAACTGACAAAAATAAAAAAGTACATTTGCAAACCACATCATGGTCTTGTGTCTATCATGCAGAACAGCATATTGTTTTGGAGGCACTATTATATATAAAACATAATCATATCCAAAATGCTGCAATATGTTCTGAATCTTTGCCTAACATCTTTAAAAACTAACTCTGAATGGGGCGAAAATTATTTTCATTTGGGTTCTAAGTCACATAGGCATTTCAGGAAATGAGATGGCTGATGTGGCTGCAAAAGAAGCAACTTTATTAGATACCAAAAATGTTGACAGATATCATTATCAAAAGTTTAAAACCCACTTGAGTAATAAAATAGTGAATGCTTGGCAAAATGGATGGCAACTTAACAATACATTCCTAAAATCAGTAGAACCAGCAGCATCTTTGAACCAAAATAAACACAGCCATTGTTTATATGGAAGTAAGATAGTTAGCCAACCTTATGGGATTTATATTGGATTCAAATGGATGCGATATGTAGATGGCGACATTGATCTCGCATCCAAGTCATATCGTACCTTCAGTGATCTGGCCTCCAAGTCATGTCGTAACTTGATTGAAACAATGGGACAGCATCAAAATCTGGGTTTTTCGAAGAAACCTGCATTAAAATGACGTCAAATATTCATGTTTGTGACTAATCACGCTAGCTGACACTCGCGTACGGGTCCAATACCTTTTCCACAGGCATTGACTAACTATCTCACTTCTATTTAATCAATGATACAACCTAACTAGGAAGAAAGATCAAGTCGTAATATCCAGAATTAAAATAGGTCAAAATCATCCTACTTACTTTTCGGAAGAATCCCTCCTGCATGCGAAGAATGTAGGTACCAACTCACAATCAAACACATTTTTTTTACTGCACAAAATTTAGAAATATACGCCACCAAGTAGGCATACCAATTACCATCCCAACATGTTTATCTTCTGCGGATCACTTAGATGAGGTAATTGAATATCTGAAACTGATTGAGGTATATATATTCCACAATATGATACATATTGCAAATAAGATAACGCTGTTGATATCTGTAAGATGTACCTATAATGTCAGTTGTTGGTTGGTAGGTCATGTAAATGGAGTCCAACACTCTCACTCTCGCTAGTGAACATGAGTTTTCACCCCTGCCGCACAGACATAGAGCCAATGACCTTAGCAGTCGATGCTCTAAACGAAAAAAAAATAACAAGCCATTCATTTCTAACAGGTACACAAACCCACTAGAAGGAAATTCTAAGAAAACAAAGTATTAAATAATTTATAGTAGAAAAATTTGAACATTATCAATATTTATATAAAGGTGACCAATAACAAACGTGCTTGTTGATGAATCTTAATTTTTCTACAAGGAGTTGCAGAACTGCTTCATCATCAGCAACAGTTCGTTTCACTGCATGTTCGACGTGAGTTGGAAAACACGACCCGGTATCACAAAGTCTTTACACAGCACCCAAAATTGTTCGTAAGTATGGATGGAGTCTATTTGGAAATTTCCTCGCGTATTCTCGAACACAGGTCCTGACATTTTCAGTCACTGCACCATAGTAACAATTTACAATATTTACTAGAGTTAATCACTGGCATATTGAACGAACGATACGAATTTACGATACTCTTCAAAATACGATAATTGTTATAATTTCAACTGACGTTTCCTATCTGGAGATAACGGGTTATGTCGAGAAAAGATTTTAGTTTTTCCACGCACGCCGTTTAAAAAGTACGTAAAAAACACCTGCACAGAGAAAAACTTTTCTTGGCGAGAAACAATCTCATTTGTTTGACTTTTATTTCTTTGCAAGAAATAATTGTTATTAGCAAGAAACAAATGTTATTCCTAAGAACCACATTATATTCTTTGTTTCAAGTTATCGGTTCATTTAAATTAGATTTGTTTGGGCGAAACAACTGCATTTGTTGAAAAATTATTTATTTACAAGCAATAAATGTTATTTGATTCAAATAATATTTGGTTGGTTGATTGATTTGTCAAGAACAATTCTTCAATTTGGATTTAAAAAATGTTAATTGGACAGAGTATGTATATCTGTCTTTTGCCACTAACAAATGCATATTTGAAATGAAAAATAGAATTGTTTGATTTGAACGACAGCAGAGTTTATAAGAAAATATAATGATTTTTGACCCAAAATATTGAAATCTATTCGTGTTTGCTATCACAAACAAATCAAAGGCATAAACAAATATTTGCAAAACAAGCAAATGCCTGTCTGATCTACATACGAACAGTTATAGTAGCAGTTCTGAATACTTCTAGTGTGTCGAAAAATGGTCTAACAATACTACATTAGGAACTATGCAAATATGCTCACAAGCAACCATTGGAAAGTCTTCACTTTTCAATTATGACTTGCAACTGTATATGAATACAATATTTGTACTTCCCGCATCAAATAATTCAATACCTACATAGCTCATGTTCCGATATTACTGAACAGTACTGGCCACAGTAGGTAATTTCGTAACGCCTAACAGTAATAGTAACTGAAATTGCCATCTAATTCCGGGAAGCCAGACTGTCAAATGTAAGGCGGGAACATATCTAGTTTAAAATCATATCAATACTATTATGTGATACTGATTGATGGTTGCAATTAATCGAGTAATAATAGAGGAAATATTAGGTCATAAAGATTCTGAATCATCAGAAAATTCGTAAAGCTCAAGTACCTCAAGCTCTATCGAAGCTATGAATATAAGACAGGTTTCTTTGTTATAATGACCTGTGGATTTATTTTCTTGGTCTGATGTTTTAAATTCATTGTCGAGTTGTCTTTTGAGGGCCTCAATATATCGCCTGGCATGATTCTGATCTGAAAATATTCATTTTCATACATCTACATGGACAAGAGAGGCGAGAGAGAACAAATCTCGTAAATTATCGGCGGATTTGGCATCAATCTCTACTAGCAAGTCTTCTAATACCACTTGATACATTTGTTCTGCTGTCTTTTCTGATGAGCTAATTGTAATGATATTGTTTTCAATAAATTAAATTATTGATAAATAACATATCCTAAACTAACTCATAATCAATTCGGGGAGGGGATACTGGGACTACACGACCATTTCTGTAACAGTAGCAACCAGTAAATTTCTAGCCTCTAACAAGGTTCCATGAAAAGTGGCACGAAATGTGTACCAGTCAATTTCAGTAAAATCGGAACGACCAAAATTACTGGGCAGTACTGTTCAGGAATATCGGAACATGACCATAAATTGCCAAGTATACAGACAAGTATCCGAATGTGTGGAGCCCGCTCCGCTCACCGCCTCTTTCTGTTCTTTTACCCAATTCGAATAGAATCAAGGACGCTTATAATTAAAAATGCAGAGCAGGGCATAATGGGTCGGATGTCGAATAAATAAATCTTGAGAAAACTTCTTTCACTAAAATTTCTTGAAAAAGAAATATTGATTTTGTTTGCGTATTAGAGAGACAAAATTATTTGCCAGATTTCATTCCTACCACCCAATATATCCTAATCTGTGCCTCAGTAACAGAAGACTGGTCGAAGGTCGAGCAGTCAGGTGTCACGTGGTACGATCGTCAGACAACCGCCTAAACCCAACGGCACAACGTGGTATTCGTAGGTGGATGGTGCTTTGTTTTCTCCTTTTATTATTTATTGCTATTAATGCAATTTTTAATCGTTTTTTCTTACTGGTTCTGGTTAGTAGTTTGTGTGTCATGGAAATTTTAGAAGAATGGAATTTGGGTCATCTAATCCCTAGTTTCAGAGGTAAGAAATCTCAATCTTAACCTGATTATCTTGATATATAATAGGTATATATACATATTTGAATTCCTACTTATGCCAATACTGGTGTTAATGTTTTTCTGATTTCTTGATTTTCTGGTGTTTTCATACCGATCCACCATCAAAAAAAAAGGAACTCACAGTACAATTTGGTATGTTATAGTCAATGATAATTGTAGGGTACCTACTGCACATCTACAAAATACCTATTCGTACCTAGGTAGGTAGATACGTTGATATATTCATTTTGAAATTATCCAAGTGAAATGGCGTTTTAATTATCAAGGGGGGTTGAAGATTCCATACAGTCAATTAAACATTTTTTTCATTCAAATGTCATTTAATAAAACAAATATTTGTTTAATAGAAACAAAAATTTGTTTCCAGTCATTAGCGTCACTTGAAACAAATATTTGTTTCTATAAAACAAATATTTGTTTCCAGAGACGCTAATCACATTTGAATGAAAAAAATGTTTATTTGACTGTATGGAATCTTCAACGCCCCTTGATAATTAAAACGTCATTTCACTTGGAGAATTTCAAAATGAATATATCAACGTGTAACGAAATGTAAAACATTGCGTTCCTTTTATAATTTCCATCTGAAATTATATCATAATTAAATAGATTTGACATCTGATTGAGATAGTTCATTCCGAACATCTCATTTAGATAGTTTGTTCCGATGTACCTTATTGTTCTGTGATGTGAAATGCAACATTACTACATTGGTAACACTGCAAATAGAAAGAGCGAGAGGGAAGGGATATCCTTCTTGGAGGCCCTTCATCGCCCCTTTCTGAAGCGAGCATTGAAGGCGTTTGGGTGTTTTGAGTTTTCCTTCGGGAAATGTACTGATTTTCAACAACGAAGAAATGAAAGGTCGTATATTTTATAACGATTAATTTGGATTCGATTATTTGATCGAATCGATCTACCTACATATCGACTATCTCTTTGGCAGATTTTTCTTTAAATGTATTAAATTCATTTTGGCGACTTGGTTCACGTCTCTGGTGGAACAAAGATGGCCACATGAGCGTCACTCATAAATATTTTCGAAATTTTCAATCTCAAATAATTTAATATAATCCTGATACCTTATTAACATTTGAATAACGTTTCGTATCGTCTTTTGACTAGTCGGTCCGAGAATGTCAAAATTTAAACAGTCCATAACATAACCTCTAAAAGTGATGATTCATATGTTTTGATGATTTCGATTAAATTTATTATATCTCGACTTTAAATATCAATTAGACCTGTTTCTGTTCCTGCTTTATGATTTTCAGTGATACAAGTTATTCCACAAGTTTTCCTGTAACGCTCAGAGAATACTAACCTGCTAGAAGTGTGAACAGTGAATAGGAGCTAAAGGCACTCCTCCTGAACCTGGTTGGTGATCTGTACAAGGACTGGTCTGGTAGCTAGGAGCACGGAATTCGTGGGTGAGTCATTGCTTTCACTTAATTTAAATTACAATTTGTAGAAGCTAGACTCACTCATGATTCTCCAAACTCTAGGTTCGATCTATTCTGGATCACTCACTAGCCACGTTTAGATGGAAAGGCCTAGCCAAAGAGAAAATCTATTATCTTAACAACCTTTCATTTGCTTTGTGAAATTTGATGTCGAAGTACTCTTTCAGTACTCTCTCTCTTTCTCCTCAGTCAGAAAAAAACTCAAAACAACCATCTGCTTGCGTTGCAAATTTGTTAACGAGGAACTTTCTCAGTACACTATCTTTCTCCTCAGTCTGGAGACATATCTTTGATTTATACTTGTCGAGGAAATTTCTCGTTACAATTTATCTGTACTCTTTATCATTACGCTTTATCGTTACACTTTCTCTTTCTCCTCAGTCTCAGAAATTCCATAATTATTTATCTTTATCGATAAGAAAGATCAATAATTTGATATCCTTTTGCTAGTCTGAATGACTGTTCAAATTTGAATATTTTATTATTTAGTTTATGAAAACAATATTTCATGATAATTATTTTTCTCATGCTCGCTTGAGATTGGCCTTCTCTAATTTTGTATGAGAACATTGTAAATTTAATCTTCATCGTAAATTCTTGTGCTTCACACAATTTTAATCTTTAACACATTGTTTAACTCAGCAAATCTTTAACATGTTATTTTTTTAGACAAATGTAATTTTTGTAAAATTATAATATTTCATCATTTCTGTAACAACCTTTAGTATTTAATCTGTAAGTTGATTTTTCCCTGATTATTCTTATCGCATTTGTCAATTTGAGACAAGGTACTGGTTTGTTTTTATTTTCTTCACAGTGTAACCTCAGCATTCAAACATCTGAGCTTTAGGAAAGACTCCAATATACCAGATAAGCTACTACAAACTGTATCCAGCTAGTAGAGCAGCCACTGTCTCGAGACACCCTACAAGGCTCCTACATCCAACGTTGAAGTAGAGCTCTGGAGTAAGTCTTCCTACACCATCGCAAACACTGATCATAAAAGTAAACAAACCAGATATTTGTAAGCGATTATTTGCCAAATTTGTAAACTCAAATCTTTTCAATCATACTTTTGTAGAAATTCAAACCTCAATTGTTTAAATAATTTTCTTTATTGTATCCAAATTTAGAAACAAATTGTAAATATAGTGTTTTCAGAATTTTTTTGTTTTACTGTTGAGAAGCATAAAGTACATTCTTTGACAAAATCCGTGTTTTTGGTATTTTCATAAAAAAGAACCTGGTGCCCATATAGTTACCTTGTATCTTTACTTTCTTTAATTTCGAGTATCTAATTTTTGTCAAAGGATGTATCTATTACACTGGCAGATAACGAAACCCACGACCTCCCGTACCAATCTGAGCAGCTCACAGGCACTGCTGTATACATTGAGCAAGTAGCTATCTAAAAAGCAATTTATAGTGTAACAAACGTACCTACCTCGGTACGAATAGGTATTTTGTAAATGTGCAGTAGGTACCCCACAATTATCATTGACTATAACATACCAAATTGCACTGTGAGTTCCTTTTTCTTGATGGTGGATCGATATGAAAGCACCAGAATATCAAGAAATCAGAAAAATATTTACACCAATATTATTGGCATAGGTAGGAATTCAAATACATATTATACCTATATATCAAGATAATCAGGTTAGGATTAAGATTTCTTACCTCTGAAACTAGGGATCAGATGACACAACTTCCATTCTTCTAAATTTTCCATGACACACAAACTACTAACCAGAACCAGTAAGAAAAAACGATTAAAAATCGCATTTTCTCACTAATAAGTAGTTGTTACTTCCAAACAATTTTCTTTTTTTATCAAGGTTTGATTTATTTGATTGAAATTACATTTATTCACTACGAAAACATTTATAATTGAAACTAATAAACACTTTCTTTGACCTGAATATCCATTCTTCCCAATAAACCAATATATTAATTTCTCAAAAATAAATATTTGTTTCTTCCAAACAAGTTTCTTTTTTCTCTGAATGTTTGATTTATTTGTTTCAAATAATATTTATTCGCCACGAATAATTCTTTTCAGGAATTGAAAAACATTTTTGATTGAAATAAGCAAACACTTCCTTTAGACTTTCCAAAGAACCAGTATATTCATTTCTCACAAATAACGGGGCCAGGTAGCCGAGTGATTAAAGCGACATTGTTTCAATCACTTTTGGCTGCTAGTCAAAGGTTCAAACCCTAGCGACTGCAGAACTTTTTCTGATGGCCCGAGAAAGTGCTAGGAATCGCACGTAAAAAGATAAGACCTCATTAATCCTTAGCTCGCACAAGTTTCGACTTCTGAGGGCTGCCGTTCGTAAGGGGACGACAGCTGGTTGATGGAAAAAAACAATTTTAACGTATTTCTTTCTTCCAAACAATTATTTTTTTGTCTCAAGGGTTGATTTCTTTGATTCAAATTACATGTATTCACCACGAATGAACCTGTTCATAAATTGAAAAAAAACATTTTTGATCGAAACAAATATATTCTTTGTTTCAAATAATAAAATATAGCATTTTGAAGAAATTATATGAAAACAAAATAATGAATTGTTTGAAAATCCAAAAGAATGGAATCCCTAAATCAACCAAGCTTGTTTGTTGGACCTATTCATACTTCAGACTTCTTTGAATTTAACAATATTTGTTAAATTCAAAGAAATATTTTTCTCTGTTTGGCCAAATTAATGTACATTGAGTCCTCTTTCACTGCAAAAAACGTCACTATCTGCAAAAACAAAAATGTCTAATGGACGCTGACAGTTTGTATATTTCAACGGAAATGATTTTCGTGTTATTTGGTGAGTTCGTTGTTCGACCTCTCTTTTTCGTCGATGCTGTACCTCAACTCATCTGTTTCGCTTGTAATTAAAGGAGGTAACATTTGTGTTCCTATACTTGTACGCCCGCCACCAACAACAACCCTCTTTATTTATGGCTCTCGTAATTTCCGACTCAAATTTATAACCGAATCATGCACGGCGAGCTTTGTCGCAGCAAAAGCGGAACGGATGTTTGGGACTTCGCTCTGTATCACAATATTATTTCGGCAAGAAAATAGGAAACCGATAAATCGCCTCCCTGGTGTAATATACGGAGCCAACGAGGAGGTATGGCAGTACTATTATGAATGGTTATATGCAAATTGTTATAACGCTAGGAGTCCCGGGAACACTATTTTTGCGTTTCTACATCTTAGAATATGTGTATGAACTATTATTATAACTCTTGTAACGTAGTTTTTGTGCGTAACCTAATGAAACAAGGAGGAGGGTAACTTGCAACATGGAGTCAGGAGTGGATAAGAAAAAACTGTAAATTCATCAAATAGGGCTCTGTGATTTCAGTGAAGCTCATCTCAAATCAAAGAATCCAAGCCGATAAATAAATCACTAGATAAAATGACCGAATACCTCAAAAGTGGTAAACGTAAAAAAAACGGAAAAAACAGGAAGAAAAACCCGGAAAAAAAATCCCAAAAAAAACTGGAAAATAAACCGGAAAAATACCCCCCGGAAAAAATAACCCGAAAAAAAAACCACCAAAAAGAAAATCCTGAAAAAATACCCCTTCGAATAATTTTTGGCTATCACATTTATTACATATGTTACATATGTTAGATATTTTACATTTATTACATATATTACATATATTACATACAGGGTGTTAATTAAGTACGTTGACAAACTTCGGGAGGTGATTATTTGAAGGTTTTCAGGACGAAAAGTTCATATAAACATATATCCCAAACGGCTTGGTTTTCGAGATACAGGGCGATAAAAATACATTTTTTTCAAGATTTTTTAGAGTTAACTTCGACATTTTCGACAATAATCAGTTCAAATTAGGCAAGTACAATCCAATCAATGGGGCGCACGATTCAAAATAATGCATTTCTTAAATAATTCACAGGGTCCTCCTTTTTTCAGAGTCAAGCTACCCTAATAGCACCATGAAGTCCGATGGTAATCCATAGGACATCCTCTCAGGACATTCAGGACGTCCTTAGGATGTGCAAAATTGGTACCGCGGACGTCCATTGGACATCCGTGGGAAGCACCAATGTCTCGACTTCTCACCAAAATTGGACGTTCTATAAGGATATCCAATGGACATCCACCTGGGATGTTAATCGGACGTCCCCGAATTACATCAATCGAAAGTACATCTTGGACGTCCTTAGGACGTGCAATATTGGTACGTCCTTAGGACGTGCAGTATTGGTACCGCGGACGTCCATTGGACATCCGTGGGAAGCACCAATGTCTCGACTTCTCACCAAAATTGGACGTTCTATAAGGATATTTAATCAACATCCACCTGGGATGTTCATTGGACGTCCCCGAATTACATCAATTGAAAGTACATCTGGGACGTTCTTAGCATGTGCAGTATCATCAGATGTATTTCAGGACTAAGATTATGATATTGTTGTGGATTACTGGAGATAACAATTTGGATGGAACCAGATTTACTCACTAGGTAAGCTCAGCACTCTCTCAGAGTCATTCAATTCGGTTTTGTACATGTTTAAAGGATACACACAACTCTACTTGTCTTACGGAAACACCTTTTTCAAAACAGTGTTGAATAGGTTAGTAATAACTATTGAATCGTATAACAAAACTTTTATTTTCATTTATAGATATAACTACACTGAATGAACACAAAATAACTTACGAAAAGCGACCATAGCTGGTAAATACTCAACAACTGTCTGTCAATTCGTCAACACTTCACTTGAACACAGAACACAAAACACAGAAAACAACTTTATGCACGGAATCCATACATAGAGAAATTGTTTGGTTTCAATCCTTATACGAACAAGAGAGACAAACATATTTTTTTTATTTTCATTGTTGTGAATCTTATTGGCATACGCACAAACTTGAGAATATGGCCCCTGATGACCTCAATGATAGTGAAAAGGGTTTCATTTCAGATGGGTTGTTTTCGCTATAATGTTTAGCCCTATTGTAAATATGCGATCCATTTTATACCTCTTCTGTAAAACCACTAGCTGGGATGTATACACGGCGGGTACTGGGTACACATGGAGGACTAATTATTGTAACTGTTTTCGAATTTTGTTTAATTTTTATGATCATCCATCCTTCATCTTTGGATGGATGCACCTAGGAAACATTCCGAAAAATGTTCAATCCAGGACATCCCAAGGAAGTCCTCGCAGGGACATTTTCTGAAATTCGCCCGATGTACATCCATCAAGGACGTTCCAGAATGTCCCCGTACCAGGACCACCATAGAAAGTCCTTTCGATGACATGCCAAATACATGCCAACCAGAACATCCAATGGATATCCTAGAAAATTCTACAAAATATATCCGAATCAGGACATCCCAAGGAAGTCCTCGCAGGGAGGTATTCTAAGAATAACCAATTGGGACGTCCAATATTCATTCATGCGGGATGTACCTAAATGTCCCGTACCAGGACAACCATGGGACGTCCTTTCAAAGACATGCCAGAATACTTACTAACAAGGACGTCCGATGGATGTCCTAGGAAACATTACAAAATATATCCGACCTAGGACATCCCAAAGACGTCCTCGCAGAGACGTTTTATACGATGTACCGATTGGGACATCCATAGGAAGTCCTTTGGGGAAATTCATGAAAATGCACTGAATCGGATGTCCCAAGGACAATGATTTTAAGTCCCGGACATTCGGACATGATTTGTACCAAATAGGGACGTCCCTGGGACATGGTGTGCTATTAGAGTATGTTCAACCCTTCAGAATTTTTTTTCCGCCGCCACTGACATATTATGAGAAAGGAATAATCAATGTTGTTTCATTTAACATCTTTTTGATATCTTGCATTTTTTCATTTACTTGTACGGTTCAGGGGCTATAATGAAAATATTAATTTAAACATTTTCCAGTGTGGCATAACATTAGAAAATTATACAATAAAAAATATAAAGTCAAGCTTTTATACAAATGCACTGAAAATGAAAAAATAATTTGTTTCATTTTTTGTAGGTTATTCTGTATCAAAATCTTTCTGTACAAGATTACCTAGATCAAACAATGAAATGAATTATTTTTTCCTTTTCAGTGTATTGTATAAAAACTTTAAAATGTTTTCTTTTTATAATTTTCATTTTTGACATTTTAGTTTATTTTTCATGTGAAACTGAAAATCTCCAACCCAAAAACCATCACATACCAATTTTGAACAGAATCGGATCATAATCACAAAACTCGTCCGCCATATTGGATTTTTAACAAACATTTTTTTAATGCATTGTCACCGGAATTACGGAAACCTGCCAAATTTCAAATTAATCGGAGTATTAGAAGTGGGTCAAATTCAACTTTTATTAAATTGTTTGTTAGTTAGTTACAAGTGAAGCTAAATAAAAGCTTGTTATTGTAAAGATGTGATTTCTTTTTGTGATATCTAACAGAAAACTACTATCTCCCCGTCACTGCGGTACGCTGGATATTAAACTAGATCTGACAGATATTGGGAAAACCTTAACTTTCAACCTGAAGATTCTGATGCTAAAAATGAGCATTTTCATTGAGATATTTGATTGAAAATGTCTTGATAGAGAACTCATACAAATTTTTTGTTATTTTAAAAAAAGATATTTTTTAGTTTTCAATTGAACGTTTCCTTTTCAACATAAAAAACTTCCGAAAGGTAATCCTGTAATGGAAGATAGTTAATAGGGTGTATCTAATAGTCGCAGATCATTACACATTTGATTTTCATTTATGAATCTCTGGTCATAACTCCGAAAAACTAAATCAAACAAATTTTTGTTTCCGTACGGAGTACATTATTTTATCAGAAATTACGGTTTGTTTTTTCTTCTGCAGTAACGCAGAAATTTTGTAATCAATTTGAATTCATAAAAATAGCAAAGTGGGCTTTGATATTAATTCATTTATTTAAATATCAACAACTTGACAGTTATCGAAAGTTGAGAAACTGTCTCATTGTTTATTCTTCATTACCAATACCAATACCAATTCTTCATTAGTGCAAGCTATAAAGCAGATTCATTCAATATTCCTTTGGATAAAATGGTTGAATACACAAATTCAGAAATGGCAGACATGCACTTAATGTATGGAATGGCTGATGGTAACGCTCGTGCCGCCAGACGAATGTATCTAGAAAGATTTCCACAACGTCATATTCCCAGCACACAAATGTTCATCAATATTCACTCCCGTCTTCGTGAAACGGGTACTTTCAAGAGGTCTGCTGTTCTCATAGGAAGACCCAGGAGAGTTAGAACAGTTCAGATAGAAGAAGCTGTACTTAACGAAATTGAGCAGCATCCAGACACCAGTACAAGACAAATTGCGGAACAGTTTAACGTAACCCATGTATTGGTATGGCAAATTTTAAAACAGCAACAACTTTATCCCTATCACATACAGCGTGTTCAAGCTCTTCTGCCAAGGGATTTTCCAAAGAGATTAACTTTTTGCACTTGGATTTGAAATAAATTGTTGGAAAATCCATGGTTTTTATCTCAAATGTTATTCACCGATGAGGCATGCTTTTCCCGTAAAGCCA
The DNA here is from genome assembly GCA_944452925.2 of Chrysolina oricalcia. Taxonomy (NCBI): domain Eukaryota; kingdom Metazoa; phylum Arthropoda; class Insecta; order Coleoptera; family Chrysomelidae; genus Chrysolina; species Chrysolina oricalcia. Next base: position 55,116,911 of record OX101819.2, on the reverse strand, counting down.
TTATTAATTTTCACAACAATCATATGTGGGCTAATGAAAACCCACACGCCGTGATTGAAAATCATTTTCAAGAGACGTTTTCTGTGAATGTTTGGGTTGGAATTGTAGGGAATTTCCTTATCGGGCCACATTTTCTGCCTCATAGACTCAATGGTGACCATTATCGACATTTTCTTGAATTCATCTTACCTGGACTCCTAGAAGAGATACCACTGAGGGAAAGAATTGGAATTTGGTTTATGCATGATGGTGCTCCAGTACACTTCAGATTGGTTGCACGCCAATATTTAGAAGAGAATTATTCTGATCGCTGGATTGGGCGTGGTGGGCCACAACTTTGGCCACCAAGGTCACCCAATATGAATCCACTTGATTTTTTCCTCTGGGGGTACCTTAAATCATTAGTGTACCGAACTCCAGTTCAAAGTGAAGAAGACCTGAGGAATCGCATACAGGAGTCATGCGGAATTATAAGAAACACTCCTGGTATTTTTGAGCGTGTCCGCCAGTCTATGGTTAGGCGCATAAACGCATGCATTGAAGTTGGCGGTGGCCATTTCCAGCAGCTGCTCTGACATATCAATTTCAATAATGGTCCTTTTCTGAACTTAATTTTATTCCTAGGGAATTTATGTTACTTTGCTCTAGTATTTGATAATAAAGTTATTCACTATTGAAAATGTCCAAAATTATTTTGCCATAATAAACTTTGTGCAATACATATTCAACCTGAGTTATGGTAAAAAATGTATGGGAGCTCCAAAACATTACATTTTCTCTACACGAGCAGAAAATAGCTATTTGTGTAATGAGAACAAAATGACGTATTGCGTCACGCGCTACTCTTTGGAGAGTGGCAATGACACTTCGAGAAATGAATTATTTTATATCATGCGCATTATTGAATGGATTGTACTTGTCCAATTTGAACTAATTTGGATCGATTATTTTCGAAAATTTCGAAGTAAACTCCAAAAACTCCTAAAAAATGTATTTTGATCACCCTGTACTTCGAAAACCAAGCTGCTTGGGACATGTTTATATGAACTTTTCATCTTGAAACCTTTCAAAGAATCACCCTTCAAGTTTGTTAGACTATTTGCTTCTCAAATTTCTTTATGTTTATGCGTTACTGGAAAATGTTTGCGTTAATATTTTCATTGTAACTCCTGAACCGTACAAGTAAATGAAAAACATCAGGAGAGCAAAAAGATGTTAAATGAAACAACATTCATTATTCCTTTCTCATAATATGTCAGTGGCAGCGGAAAAAAAATTCTGAAGGGTTGAACAAAGCTTGACTCTGAAAAAAGGAGGACCCTGTGAATTATTTGAGAAATGCATTATTTTGTATCGTGCGTACTATTGAATGGATTGTACTTGCCTAATTTGAACTGATTATTGTAGAAAATGTCGAAGTTAACTCTAAAAAATCTTGAAAAAAATTTATTTTTATCACCCTGTATCTCGAAAACCAAGCCGTTTGGGATATATGTTTATATGAACATTTCGTCCTGAAAACCTTCAAAGAATCACCTCCCGAAGTTTGTCAACGTACTCAATTAACACCCTGTATATTACATATATTACATACATTACATATATTACATATTTTACATATACATACTAACAGATTTGAACGTTATGTTATTCGATGTGCGATATATTAAGAGATTCACTTTTATTAGTACTCGCCGAATTCAACATGTAGTCACAAACGGTACAGTACCAATGTGGGTGGTTCAGTACACTTACAAACCTAAGGGTAGTTTCATTAGCCGGGGAAAAGTGAATAAATCGAACATATTCAATTAAAACAGTAGAAAAAATTGACTGAGTTTTCCAGCAATCCCAAAAGATTCCTACAAAGGATCATCATAGATAATAATAAAATATATAAAGTCAATTGTTGGCTGGTTAAGGTTTTTCGAGTAGGAAAGGTGACTTTTTCGGTGTGGTTTTCTCACCAAAGATTTTCCAGGGGACGAAACCTCATTCACCGTCGTGTAGTATATTGAATACGACAGGTTATAAGGAACAACGAAAAATATTAAAATAAAAAAATTAGGTATAAATATTATAAAATTTTCTTCGCCTATTACATAATATCTTCGATAGCCTTTTGTCTAGAGAGTACTTTATACTTCCTGAAATATGCAAAGTTGTAAGAGGAGTATATCTAGCATCAGGGAAGTCAACTCATTTCTATTAGTAGGGGAACAAAGGTTTTAAATTAAGAAAAATCCAAAATAGAGTCAGTTATTTCGTTTCGATTGATTGAATATTTTTGAATCGCGAGTGTAAGTGAAATCTTGTTAAATTTTATTTCTTATTATTTTCACAAGTTCATCTTTTGTCATTTTAAATGTTTCAACTTTCAGATTTATTGTTTTCCAGTAGAATTTGAATGTTCCAGTATTTGCAATCAAATAGCTTCTTCCTTAATATAAATTTCTGGGAATCAACTGGAAAATTCGAGCTTGGTTCATTTTCCTTTATGGGGTAAATAAGTTGCGTTTTTCCTGAATTCTTGCTGATCTACTCCTCATTTATTTTGTAATCATTGTTCATTGTATTCAATAATTTCGTAGGGATCGTTATTCTTGAATTAGTCCCCAAATTTATTGCTATTTATCAATCTAATCAAAGGAAGAATTTCATTATGAAATAAAATTAGTTGAATCGTTTACCATGTTTACTTTGAATTCCCTTCCTTACTAAAACACATATTGAATTGTGTTTATATAATCGAAAATTGAAGTTTTCAATTATTCAAACTTCAAGTAAAAAGTTGAACAAGTGAATTAGTAAATTCTTAATCACTAGAGACAAATCTTAGAGTAACGCTCGTGACACGATTATTGGTTTGAAAGAAATCAATATTTTGAATTAAGTGCCATATCCGACCTGTCAGAAGCTGTGAAGAAAAGACTAAGGCGGCAATTGAAACTTTAAGGTAAGTGCGATTTTTGCAAAATGTTAAGTAGATTTTCCGGTTACCTCGAACTCGCTCCATTCAGTTTATTCAGTTTCGCTCGGCTGACCATGATAATAAACAAGAATTGAGTATTTCATCCTAAATTATGTTAATTGGGTCAATAGGGTTGCGGATAAAACCAATTTCTGCTATAGTTTCAATATTTTCAGAAGAATGGAAAACGACAGGAGATCCCAAAAGTGCAAGTTTTTTTTTGAATAACAATGGTGCAGACGCCGAAGAAAGAATTGTGATTTTTGCTGATGATCACTATTTGAGATATTTAGCAGCAGCAACCACGTGGTACCTTGATGGAAACTTTTTACTGGCACCTCAATTCTTCAAACAGCTCTATGTTATAAGAGTTCTCGTAGCACCTTCAGGCTCCATCGTTACAGCTGCCTACTGTTTACTGGAAAGGTAGACCCAGCAAACGTATGAGAATATGGTTTGCTCGACGAATGTACCCACCGTGAGTTGTTTCCCGATCCAGCGGTTCTTTACATGGACTTTGAGAAGACAGCTATGCAGGCAGAAACTAGAATTAATAATGGGAGACCATATCTCTATCAGAGACTGCTTCAACCACCTTTGCCAGAGCACTTTTAGGAAAGTTAAAGAATTGGGCCTCCAAAAAACCTATATGAAAAATCCAAAATTGAATAGTTTCTGCGGAAAACTGGATGGGCTGGCTTTTCTACTAGTGGGCGCCGTAGACAAATGACATATCTGAAGACAACTCCGGAGGCACACGAATTTTCTGCCCTACTGAATTATTTTGATGCTACTTATGTTTCGGGATCAACTAGAAAAATAGGAAGTATTCCAAATATAATGATTAGAAAATGTGATCCTTTGTTTGCCATGAATCTGTGGTATGTTCATAATTCCACCTTGTCAGGTGAAGACAGAACCAACAACCAAACAGAGGGGTGGAACAACAGATTTTCCAGCCTTGTTGGTCTAGATCACCCGTCTGTTTGGACGTTGATAAAGAAGATGAGGATGGAACTAGCTGTGGATTCAGTTGCAGAATACAGAATACAGCCCGAGGTAAAGAAAAAACGGGCCACCTACCAGATACTAAAGGATAGATTGAAACTGTTACGTCAACAATATATAATGATCAGCAAAGAGATATAGCTGGTTTATTAGATGCCATATCGCATAATATAAGATTTAAATCTGTATAATAGGTAATAAGTAATATAATAGCTGAATATTATTCGTACGATTGTTTTTCCGGTTTTTTTTTCGGGGAATTCTTTTCAGGGTATTCTTTATCAGACAGACCTTTCTGGAGTTCTTTCAATAATTATTCTTCAGTTTAATATTCTCTGAAAGGTATATTTTTCTAAGACAAAAAACAACAACATACATTTTTCATAATTTATTTAATTTTTTTACCGTCCGATTATCATTATTGTCCACGATTGGTGACATTCACCTTTACAGGTATCAATAAAATAATACCCGGTGTTTTTCTGAAAAATACTTCACACATACATAGAATCTATCCTTATATTATACCAAACAATCAGAAATATTCAGTTATTCCATGGATTCAGAGAATTGAATGAAGATACAGATGAACATACCTGTTGGCATCAGACAACTTCACAAACCCAGCTAGTGCTACTTTTATGATTCGTAGACTAAAGAACCTAGTAGGTATTGATACCCTCAGGTCCAGCTACTTTGGACTTTATCATTGTCATTTGACATATGGAATCATTTTGTGGGGAAATTCGAGCCACTCAAATACAATTTTCATTTTGCAAAAAAGGATCATTCGAATTTTAGCAGGAGCAGTTTACATGAATCATTGTCGTGCCCTCTTCTTTCAACTTCAAATCATGCCATTTCCTTGTGCTTATATGTACTACTCTCTCCTTGAAATACATAAAAATATAGCGGATTTTGCTCTTCATTCAGATTTACATCAGTATCATTGTTAAGAAAGACACGACTCCTGGCCTAACATAATCCTGGACTATCATCATGTGAAGTGTCAGTGCGACAGTCAGTCTCCACGGACTAGAAAAAATTGAATAGGAGAATCAATAAACTTGTAATTTTGAAGTTGAAATAAAAACTTTTCCTAACGATTTTTGAAATAGAATCTACAATTTTCAAATACATAAACCGACCAAGATATACCTTGGTCACATACATGGTCCTTCTGAGCAGGATACTTCCAGAAAAAGTGTAACTTCGCTACCATACGAGACTTTTCCTGTGAAAAACCAGTCCTGAAAGCAGTTCGTCGTTACCGAAGAACAAGCCTGAAATCAGCAGAAAGAAGTGGGTGAGACCTTTCCTATCCTATCCAAACCTTCATTATCCATTCTCTCTCCATTGCCTCTGTCTGAATTTTGTCGTGAAGTATAAATTTCCTCAACATGAGTGAAGATGAGAAACTACTCATTCGCAAACGCGCTTCAATAAAATCTCGTTTAACGATATTTTCAAATTTTTTACGCGATGAGATTAATCCGAATTTAACTGATCCTAGATCCAAGTTGGATGAATTACAATTATTAGATCTTCAAAGCCGTGTTGAGCGGCTTGAAACTCTTTTTGATGAATTTAATGATATACAAACTAAAATTGAACAAATTACGGACAATTTTGAACAGCAGTTGTCAGAAAGGGAGCAATTTGAAAACAATTTTTTCTCTAAGATGGCATATGCCAAAAGGGTTTTGAAAAATCACTATGAAATACAAGTTCTTCCTCCTGGAAGTACCCATACAAATGCTGTTCATAATAGTCCTGCATCCTATGTGAGTGAACATAATATTGGAAATATACAGAGTGTTCGATTACCATTGATAGATTTGCCCAAATTCAGTGGTAAATATGACATGTGGTTGGAGTTTCGAGATACTTTTGATTCTTTGATAAATTCTAACGATACTTTGTCACACATCCAGAAATTTCATTATTTGCGTGCATCACTCAGTGACAGTGCTGCGCAGGTCATAAAATCACTAGAATTTTCTTCATCGAATTATACAGTTGCTTGGTCAATTCTTCGTGAAAGATACGACAATTCACGATTGCTCATCAATAAACACGTTCATGAATTGTTCAATTTAGAACCAATTGCCAAGGAATCCTCCTCAAAAATTCGTTTGCTTATTGATAGTTTATCCAAACATTTACGATCTCTGGAACAGCTGAAACAGCCAGTAGATCATTGGGACACTCTTATAATTTACCTAGTGTGTCAAAAACTTGATTCGCGTACATTGCGACAATGGGAAGAAAATAAATCTGAACATGAAGTGCCAACTTTGAAAAACCTAAAGTCATTTCTCAAAGATAGGGCTGATTTATTGGAAACAATAAGTGGTGATAGAGATTATACACGTGAAAATAATTTCAATAAAACAAAATCTGGTTTTTCTAAAAATTTTCTAGCTAGTAGCAATATTTGCGCATTTTGCAAAAAAGACCATGCTATTTATTATTGCGAAGATTTTCTAAAACTACCAGTATTTGAAAAAATTGAGTTTTCCAAAAGGAAACATCTGTGTCTCAATTGTCTCAAATCTGGCCATCAAACAAAGACGTGTCGACTGAAAGGTTGCACTATATGTCGCTATCGACATAATACTTTACTTCACATTGATCGAAACAAAACTGAGTCTCCAGTCCTAGAAAGCAATATCGATCAAAATAGTGAAAGTGCAAATGCTAGCATAACTTTATCATCCAGTTCAAATCAACATATTTTGCTGTCTACTGCATACATTCAAATTTTTGATGAACGTAAAATTCCCCATACCATTAGAGCACTTTTGGACAGTGGAAGTCAATGTAGTTTCATATCGAGTGACATATGTCAAAAACTCTTCTTAAAAACTCATAAATTCGATTTTTCAGTTTCTGGATTGAATCAAATAGTGACAAAAATAAATGAACGTTGCACTTTAAAAATTGGTTCCCATTCCACAAATTTTCAAACCAAAATAAATTGTTTCGTTTTGCCTGAGATTACCGGGTTTGTTCCAAGTGTAAAACTGAATGTTTCCCATTTGCAAATACCAAAAACGATGAAACTAGCTGATTCAAATTTTTATAATCCAGGCAAAATTGACATGCTGATTGGCGCAGATTTGTTCTGGTCACTTTTATGTGTTGGTCAATATAAATTAGGTCCTGGACAACCCATTTTACAAAAAACCAAATTTGGCTGGGTTGTTTCTGGTCCTATACCTATTTCTCAAGTTACTTCGAGTTTGTGTCATATTTCTACAATGGACATTCAACAACAACTCAGTAAATTTTGGGAATTGGAAGAATGTCTAGACACTAACCAGGTACTATCTGTTGAAGAACGTACATGTGAAGATCATTTTGTCCAAAATTTCAAACGTTTATCTGATGGAAGATTTCAAGTTTCAATTCCATTCAAAGACAACTTGATCGAACTAGGTGATTCTTTCTATTTGGCTCAGAAAAGGTTTCTTTCATTGGAGAAAAAACTACAAAGAAATCCTTCACTGAGAGAACAGTATGTCAGTTGTATGTCTGAATATGAAAACATGGGACATATGACAAAGATCGAAGACTTTGATAAAAATGAAGTGGCCTATTTCATACCTCATCACGGAGTTGTTCGTGATGATAGCCTTACGACGAAGTTACGTGTCGTCTTTGATGCATCAGCACCAACAACTTCCGGTTTGTCATTGAATAGCGTACAGATGGTAGGTCCAACTATTCAAAATGATCTTACATCTATTATCATTCGTTTTCGAAAACATGACATTGTTTTATCAGCAGATATCGAAAAAATGTTCAAACAGGTGTCTGTTGAACCTAGTCAAAGACGATTTCAAAGGATTTTATGGAGGTCGGAGTCATCTCAACCCATGAATATCTTCAATTTAAATACAGTTACTTTTGGAATGGCTTCTTCCCCTTTCTTGGCTATTCGTAGTCTTTTTCAATTAGCAATCGATTGTGAAAATCATTATCCAGTTATATCCGAAATAATCAAAAACGACTTTTATGTTGATGATTTACTCACAGGTGCAAATACTTTGGAAGAAGCTGTTTACATTTGTGATACAGTATCAAATATTCTAAACAGTGCAAAATTTACATTGAGAAAATGGTACTCTAATGAACCACAGATCATAAAACACTTGAAAGCAGAATCGTTGACCACCGATACAACTATTCAGATTGGTCCTACTGAATGTGCGAAAACACTCGGTTTGATTTGGTCTTGTAATTCTGATGTGTTGAGATATAATATAAAATCAGAACTCGTACCTAAACGAATAACAAAACGATCCATTTTGTCTAGTACTGGACAGATATTTGATCCATTAGGTCTTCTTGCTCCCTGTACTATAATAGCTAAAATTTTATTACAAAAAATATGGCTTCAAAAACTTTCTTGGGATGAGTCACTTCCACTAGACATACACACCACTTGGTCAAAATTCAGGAATGAACTTCATTTTCTCAACCAACTATCCGTACCAAGACAAGTCTTGTGTCATAATGTGGCGAGTTTGGAATTGCATTCATTCTCGGATTCCTCTCAGCTAGCTTACGGTGGTTGTGTTTATATAAAAACAATTAATAATGAAGGAGAAAGTTTTGTTCATCTAGTGTGTGCCAAAAGTAAAGTCGCCCCATTAAAAACAGTAACTATTCCACGTTTGGAACTATGTGGTGCTTTATTGTCATCAAGATTAGCAAAGAAAGTCATTGATTCCATTAAACTGAATTTCAACCGGTACATCTTTTGGACAGACTCAACAATAGTATTGGGTTGGATTAAAACGCCTCCGAATCTATTAAAAACATTCGTTAGTAACCGTGTGTCCGAAATACAAGACATCACTGGTTCGTATGAATGGAGGCATATTCCAACAAGTAGTAATCCAGCAGATTTTTTGTCGAGAGGTGTACCACCTTCACAACTGAAAGATTTACGTTTGTGGTGGAATGGACCTTCTTGGTTATTAGAACATGAGTCCAGTTGGCCCAAACTCACATCCATTATAGATGAGCTACCAGAAACGAGAAAAAACGAAATCATTTCATTTCCGTCAACTTGTATGGAAAAATTTCCATTTACAAAATTTTCAAATTTAAATAGACTCAAAAGAGTAACTGCACAATTGTTCAGATTTGTGTTCAATTGTAAACACTCCCGATTAGAAAGGAAACATATTGTGTTAGCGGAAGATATAGAAAACGCTTTTGTAATATTGCTAAAGATTTCTCAAAAGGAATCTTTTCCAAAAGAAATAATTATGTTAGAGGAAGGAAAAGAATGCAATTCAAAAAGTAATGTCTATAATTTGAATCCATTCATAGATGAAAATGGTCTACTGCGTGTTGGCGGTCGTTTAGACAATTCATTTTATAAATTCAATAAAAAACATCCTATAATTTTATGTGCTTCACACTATCTAACTAAGTTGATATTTACTTCTGAACATATTCGGTTATTACATGCTGGCCCACAATTATTGTTAGCTTCATTAAGAGAAAGATTTTGGCCAATTCGAGGGCGAGATTTGGCCAAGCAAACTGTGCGGCATTGCATAAGATGTTTTAGGAAAAATCCTAAAACAACACATCCCATAATGGGAAATTTACCTGCGCAGCGCTTCGAAACAGGATCGGTGTTTCAAGTCACAGGTGTTGACTATGCAGGCCCGTTTCTTATTAAAGATAAAAAAGGACGAGGTGGTAAAGTATCGAAATGCTGGATATCATTATTCGTTTGCTTCGCCACAAAAGCAATTCATCTTGAATTTCTGAAAGCCCTTCGAAGATTTGTGTCACGTCGTGGAACACCATCTTCAATATTTTCAGACAATGGCACAACTTTTGTGGGTGCTTGTTCAAAAATGAAAGAATTTGGTAAATTTTTGATTTATAATAAAAATGAAATTATTGAATCATTAGCAACTGAATCCATAAAATGGAATTTTATTCCTCCAAATGCGCCTCATTTTGGAGGCCTTTGAGAAGCCGGGGTTAAATCGATTAAACATCATTTAACAAGAGTCATGGGAGAAGCTCATCTTACATTTGAGGACTTTTATACTTTGTTGACGCAGGTAGAGGCAGTGGTAAATTCCCGTCCCCTTTTCCTTTTATCCTCTGAACCTAGTGATCTTCTTCCACTCACCCCAGCTCACTTCTTAATTGGAAAACCACTTATGGCTGTACCAGATCCAGATGGCGAACATGTTCCTGACAATCGGCTCACACGATTCGAACGAATTCAAAAATTAGTAAAACACTTTTGGAACCGCTGGAACAAGGAGTACATATCCCAACTCCAGGAGAGGATTAAGTGGAAAACTACTGGTGAGCAGCTGAAAGAAGATCAGATCGTTATTATTAAAGAAGACAGGTTACCAATCCTTCAATGGCGAATGGGTCGCATAATTACTCTACACCCAGGAAAGGATGGTATAAGCAGAGTTGCAACCGTCAAAACGAAGGGAGGAAACGTCAAAAGAGCTTTCAATAAACTGTGTCCACTTCCACTTCCAACTCCAAGCGACGTTCAAGATCAACATGTATGTTGAAGATAGATATCTTCAATATGGGGGCTATGTTAAGAAAGACACGACTCCTGGCCTAACATAATCCTGGACTATCATCATGTGAAGTGTCAGTGCGACAGTCAGTCTCCAGGGACTAGAAAAAATTGAATAGGAGAATCAATAAACTTGTAATTTTGAAGTTGAAATAAAAACTTTTCCTAACGATTTTTGAAATAGAATCTACAATTTTCAAATACATAAACCGACCAAGATATACCTTGGTCACATACAATCATACTAGATCAGGAAATTTACTGAGAACTCCTAGATACAGGCTCTCAATGTCTCAAAAAAACTCTCTAAATATTCACTTATATAACAAGCTACCAGAAGCAATAAAAAGCTGAATTTTTAGATTTTCAAAAGTTGAAGTACTGTTTTTAATTGGAAAATGAGTTTTTCATCTACGACTACAAGATCGAGGACTGGTGAAACACTCTCAACCACCTGGGCGTGAATGCCTTTAATCTAATATATCTAAGTGATTGTATTTTATCTTGTTTGTTTTTCTTTTTTAACTAGAATTTTTATTGTAGATTGACTTGTGCTTAGTGTGGATTTTTTATTTTCTTTTTTAATATGTACTGTCTTTTTTAATCATATTTTCAACTAGGTGATATTATTTTAAGTATAGATATTTCTAAAAAATCTCTTCTCAAGGACCTGCTACAAACGTAGTAAAATTATGTAACGTAGTTAATAAACTCTACTCTACTCTACTCATATTGAGAGAGCATCTTTTTTTAAGAAAACTTCATATATTTTGAAAAAGAATCAATATTTATTAATTTTTCAAAAACAGGCTCCTTTGGCTTGTCATAGGCTACACTTAACGGTAGGTAACAAGTTTAAATATGTTTTGATGCCAACCCCCACAAAAAAAAGTTTAAATACCTTACAGTTAACGAGTTATAGAAAACCCGATTTTTCACGGATTTTCCGATATTACTCGAAAAGTATCAATGATATCAAGAAATCATAATCCATTCAACTGATAGATCTTTTTGATACCTACAATTTCCTAATCTAACTCTTTTTGATCGGAGCTATAGTTTTTTAGTTATCAACACAAAACCACGTTTCGCAATTTTGCCAATTTTTAGGTTATGTTCGGTAATCACGATTGAGTCGCATGAAATAGAAACTCATGCTGAATTTCAATTTCCTATATGCCCATTTTTTTTCGGTGATTAATTTTTGCACGCACTTTTCCCTATTGCTTGGACTACTGTGCTTACAGTTCTGTCCGCCCAGATACCTATATCCTTTTATCTATCTAGTCATTCACTACGCAACTTCCTCAAGATTTTTTCCATTCGCGGTATTTTCAAAAATTCATCATTATTCCTTCGACAAATCCCCTCGGGATTTCCACTGTGCCAACCAATAAAATTCGGATGAAATTGTTTACGAACAAATCCTGCCGAAACAAATATTAAGGCTTTGGGTTGTACTGCTCTCGCTTCGTTTTATTCTGAACATCGTAAAGCTCCCATTGCATTCAGCGATGCGCATGCATTCAGCTTCAGTTGAACAGCAGCAAAGTATATAATGTATTTTTCAAGTTGCATGCCATGAGATTAAACTTTATACGAAATAAATCTAGTCTGAAATGGAATTAAACATGACAGGCGGGATAGCTGTGATGATATACTCCCAGATAAAGTTGTGGATTATGAAAGACACCACTTTTTGGCAGACGATTCCTTTTTGTATTGTGTAGCAAGTGAATGTGTTTGTGTGTTGATTGATGTTCTATGTATGGATATACTGATGACGATTTTTTTTGGTTTGGTTTCAACACAATGTTAATTATATTGAAGTGTTTAACTATAGAACTTAGATATACAGGGTGTCCCAGAATGAATGGGACAAACTCTGGAAGTGAAATCCTCAGTCCATTTCAAGGCTAAAAGTTTCAATAAACATATACTCTAAAGTGAATATTAACTGAGAGACAGAGTGTTGAAAGTTACAAAAAAAGATATTTTCAAGAATAACTCCATTATTGGCATTTCAAGCTAAGCGATACGCACTCTGGTGGCTTTAATGTAAACTACATCTTTCTCAATTGTAACTCAGAAAGTATAAGATGTATTTCAGAAAGTATAATTTGTAATTCAGAATGATAAATTGTAATTCAGAAACCGTAACGTAACGTGTAATTCAGATTTGTAAATTGTATTTCAGAAACCGTAACATGTAATTCAGATTAGGTAATTGTATTTCAGAAGGTGTAAAATGTAATTCAGAAAGCGTTAGTTGTTATTCAGAAAGTATCAACTGTAATTCAGAAACCAAGAACAACCCGTATGTACATATTTTCTGGATGGAACTGAGGAGTCTTCTTCGTTTGAGTCCACCCCCCCCCCCCCCCCAATGCTGAACCCAGTCGAAACAATATGGTAGAAAATAAACTCCTATGTAAAAGAGAATCTTCGAGTTCCCCAAGTTCTAGGTCCGGGTGTTGGAGAACATCGGCTTGTGTATCTTGAGCAAATCATTGACCTGGTAAATTGTACTATAGTTGAAGGCGATTGTGGTAGGGCTGCACAACACACCACCATTTACCATGCTACAGCTTTAGCATTTCAAGACATGCCCGTTTGGCGATAAATATTATTCATAATAATGTTCACTAATAAATAATTCGTTGTTCTCATATTCCCTACTCTTACTAATCATGTTCTTGGTGGTTTCTAAATTACAAGTGATGGTTTCTGAATAACAATTGACGCTTTCTGAAATACAATTCACCAATCTGAATTACATGTTAACGTTTCTGAAATACAATTAATTGATCTGAATTACATGTTACGGTTTCTGAATTACAGTTAACAATTCTGAATAACAAGTTACAGTTTCTGATTTACATGTTATTAACCTGAATTGCAAGTTACACTTTCTTAATTACAATTGAAAAAGGTGTGTTTCTGCGACATTGTTTTCTAACCACACTTTCGTATCGTTTGTTTTTCATTCATTTTCATGAATGTAGGGCCTTTCTTTACACTGTTTTTATTTCATCTTAATTTAGTGTTGAGAAATTGCCTTTTTACAGGCAAAGCGACCCTTCCGGGTATTATAATGGGTCTTACAATGGTTATTGTTCTGTGCCACATTGCAATTCCTAGGCCAAAAGAAATTAACTTTTCACAGATATCCCGAGGAAAATGAGCCAAAGGTTTATTTCGAAACGGAGATGGTACGAGAATTAATCTCAAGAAGAAAAGCCTGGATATTAAAGGTTCGGATTAGCAAACCAATAAGCAAATTTATGAAAGTGTGTTCGCTCTATTTTAAGCAAGAAGATTATATTAACAAAGGTAGTTAGATCTTGTTTTTATTTACTTATTTACATTTGCATAATTTTAATATAACCGTCTATAATTCTGAGTCCTCCACTCACTTGATGAGGCTCGGATTGCAGAGTGCTTGTCTGGAGACAGAGGGCACACACTTTTGTCACTGAAGAATTCCATTAATATTTTCCATATGATATTATATGGTCTGCATTGAGGACTTCTTCACCTTCTACTACACACTGAGAACTATCGGTCCCTTCAACATACTTCAGAAATTCCAATAAACTTAATTTTAATTGGGCCATTTGTCTTTGAAGTATTTTATCACTGGCTTTTTTCTAACAATGTAACTATTAACACCTTAACACTAATCCTTTCACCAATAATCATTTATTTAAATGAACATTAATAAAAGGTAAAAGTCATCAAAATCACAGTTTTAACAATGTTAAAGGGCCTGTACCACGCTTCATATACCCAATACACGAAGTAAACAATGAAATCTATATGGAAGAAAAAGTAAGGTTATAAATCAATGTCGTAGAAAGTACTTCATCGTCCGCCGCCGGTAGCGCTACAATCTTAATGTGAAATCCCAATAGCTCAACTTTTTCAAATGAAATTTGGTGAGTCACATGACAGTATTCAGTTTCAAATTTTAATGCAAATCAAATGTTTGTAACTTTAAACAGGGGCGTACGGTAGACCGGTACCCTAACCGGCCCTCCCCAACTTTCACGCCACTGGATTAATATATATTTCGTCTTCTTTTCATTAATTCTCGATATTTTCTATACAAAAAAGGATTTGTTTCCGTTATAAAAATTGTCAACGGTTTTCAAGATTTTCGAAATTGATTAAGTGCGTGCGTATGATAAGATAAGATAAATTTTAAGATAATATAAGATAAATTTATTTCTCAGAATCAAAATTACATTAATACCTAAGCTAATTTAACAATTTATGTTGAGATTCTATATAGCATACAGCATCGAGAAAGTGAAAGGTGAGGTGCAAAAAATAATAACAATAATGTTATCATGACCTATTCTAAACTTTGAGAAAAGAATCGGTTCATATGATAAAAAAAAAGTTGATGCATTAATTTTTTCAGTTGTTTCTTGAAACGCATAGTGCTTAAAGATTTCATAGAGGAAGGTAGGTTATTGTAAACTTTGATTCCAGAATATAACGGCCCATTCCTAGTTCTGTTGTAATTATAATTTGGCAAAATGTACTCTTGATTTCTAATTGGATATGAGTGTTTGTTTGATGGTAGTGTCAATAATGATCGCTTTTTGTGTATCAGCATACTTATTTTGAATATATAAGTGTTTGTTAGAGTGAATATTTTGTGGTCTTTGAAAACTGTTCTGCAGGAGTCTCTATGACTCAAACTAAATAGTACATGAATGGCCCTTTTCTGGATTACGAATACATCTATACATATATAGATGTTCCCCAAAATTCTATACCATATTGTAATACACTATGGAAATATGCAAAATAAACTAGCTTTGTTGTTGACAGGTTCCTCTTCGTAGAGCATAGATTGACCTGCTTAATTTAGTCCGAAGGGCAGAGGTGTGATCTTGCCAGTTCAATTTGCTATCGATAGTCAATCCCAGGAATTTGGTCGAGTGTACGAAATCAATAGAGTTTTCATTGAGTTGTATGGTCACATCGTCAACATCTTTATATAATCTAAATAAAACGTTATTTGATTTAGAAAAGTTAAGAGAAATTTTATTTGCCAGAAACCAGTCTGAAACTCCCTCCATTACCTCTTTAGACGATGTTGTGAGTAAGTCCGTATTTTTTTCATTAATTAGTATGCTCGTGTCATCAGCAAAAGGGCAACTGTTGGAAAGCTACAGACAATATCGTTCACATAAATGAGAAATAACGTTCGGCCTAACACTGATCCCTGTGGGACACCAGCCTGTAAATGAGTTTGTTCTGAGTCTTGATATAACACATTACCTAACGTTTCATGTTTGATTCTAACACAAATTATTCGCTCTGAGAGATATGATTTGAACCAATCATTAGATAAACCTCTGATTCCATAGTACTCTAATTTCATCAGAAGTAGATTGTGATTTATGCAGTCGAATGCCATAGATATGTCGCAGAATATTCCAAGTGGGTATTGCTTCGATTCTAAAAAGCCATGTATTTGTTCTATCATTTGATTCGGAAACTCATTGTTGATTGTTTTGTTAGAAGTTGCTATGTAATTTGTTTCAAATATCGGGAAATATTTGTGACAATTTTCCTCATATTATATAAACCAACCAAATGCCATCATTTTTTGAATTCAAACCAATGAGAAAAGGACTTTTCCAAAACAGTGTCTCCAGCCCGTGGTATTTTCAAATCGGTGTTTCGCTTCTTCCTTATTTGTACGCTTCCATAGTTACAACAATTTCTGTGAATAGAGAAACGTCAGTTTGACGGGTCAACTCTTCAACTGACATAAATGACACATGATGAACCGTTCCTGCAATTCGCGTTTAGTCCATAATAATTTAATGTATTCGTGAAATTGTCTGATCGAATATCCCTTCAAAATGCAGAATTTTCAAAATACTTTCACCTTGCCAGTCGTTCAAACTGTGTAGGCCAATAAACAGAGCAATTTTTCTCATAAAAGTTCAACTTAAATTGCTACGCCGATTTCTTTTTTGCAATTCGGTCGTCAGAGAGGGTTGAATAATCATCAATAAAGTTATCACCCCCTGAGGAGGTGCACCCCCCCCCCCCCCCCAAAAAAACTTTAGGCAATGAATATGAGTGAAAATCGGCATTAATAATGGGGGCGAATTATTTTTAACAATTGAACCCCCTCCTGGGGCATCAACCCCTTCCCGAAATCGTGTTTTTCTTGGGTATTTTCTATGAATGTGTAAAATTGTCAGTCCTGAGTAATGAAACTGAGCGAAAATTTTTAAAAATAATAGGAATAAATTATTAGAAACGATTTTCTCGCCCCGTTTTCGGGGCATATCCCCCGCATCGCGGAAACATTGAGGTGAGAGGGAAGGGGGAGAATATTTGAAAATACTCTCAAACTACTACTCTTAGATATAAATGTGGGTAAATAATCGTTGAGAAGTATTGCTATGAAAATTATTCGCAAATTCGAGAGAATATCAAATTATTGTATAAATCAAACGCGGACCGGAGGTAACGAAATATGGTAGTGTTTTTCAATGTATACTATACGGCGGCGCGCTAGCTGCCGCATTGACAAGGTCCCAAGCCGATATTTTTCAGGTTTTAGAATCTCAATGAGTTTAAAGCAGGTACACCTAGGGATAGTTTCGTTTGGTGCACTGTCTTCCTCGGTCTCGAATCCCCATATTCCATCAAGGAATGATTTTATTTTTCTTTCCATAGCGCAAAAATAGGATTAAATCCGAGTAACCTCTATTTTAAGTACTTAAAAGATTGACTGAATTGCATTTAAAATTTGTACAAGTAACCAAATTTGTATAAATATTTTCAATAAGAGCAGGGTTTTTTCTGCAAACTGGCTTTTCATTAATACGTGCTTTTATTTCTGAGCATTTGAATTTATAAACTCCCTCAAGATTTTGTAACCTGAAATATGCGAAGAATTGAAAACACTCGTATATAAAACCAACATCATTTGGACCGGTTGAACGTTATGCAATTTGACAATAAAGTATTCCTCAACTGTTCATTTTACTTGCTACAAGTGATAATACATTAATTCAGTAATCACAAGCATTATTTCACGAAGTCAGGAACTTTAATATTATGAGATTTTTAATTGCAATTTTGCAGTTGGCAACTACGCGTATAAATATAAATAATATCAGAATACAATGCTGCGATCTTTATCTTCAAAATGACGTAAGATTTATCCGAATTGAAAATATATGTGAGGAGTTATAGAACTTTACTTCACGTGCTAGTTGAAAAAATGCACGTTGGCGAGAGCCGGAGCAACACCTGCCCCATTGCGAAAGCATATAACTTCAACAATTTTTTTCAAGAATACCGTGTGATTTCTCAAAATTTTGGTAGGGGCAGTTTTTTTGTAAAAATGTGTGCTCTTTCTTAATATCAAGTTATTTTTTTGATTTAAAATAAAATTTTTGAGATATTTCGAAATTACCTCAAAAATTAATTTCAACGCGTTTTTTGGGGGGTCCCACCCCCCCGGAGGTGATAATTTTTCTCAGAAGTAATGTACACACTGTGTTCTACAATTTGAAAAAAAATTATCGGCGGAACAATTTAAGTTGAGGTTGATAGCCCTGTTGATTGGCCTAGTGTTGCTGTACAAAACACCACTCGAGCAAGCTCTTATGGTGTTTCTAAGCAACACAGTTTTCGTGACAGCAAGGTGAAAGTATTTTTTGAAAATTCAGCATTTTGTCGGGATATTACTACTAAAAAGATTCCTCATAAATGCCATCAATTTTCGAAATATTTGAATTTGTACTCATTGCATGGTGTGAAATCTCTTTGTTGGTTATATTGATATAAATAGTGATACATTCCTTTCAGATATGAGAAGATTTTTGTTAAATTTCAAATGTTTTTCGGTACTACAGTTTTATGGGTTGCTAATCCTTAGTAAGTAGTTAATACTTTAAATTTTTTCCGTCATCTGAAATTCATCGAGAAATACCACTGTGGGCACAATATATTTGAAATTTCACCATAATGCCATGATTTTCTATACAAAAGACATAGCAACGTTTAACAAAATAATCAACAGTGACTTGCCTTATCACATACGCACGCACTTATTCAAATTAAAAAAATCTTGAAAACCGTTGATATTTTTAATAATAAAACCTATGCCTTTTATGTATAGGAAATGTTGGGGATTAGGTAAAAGAAGATAAAATCGACATTAATCCAGTGGCGTGAAAATTGGGGAGGGGCGAATAGGGGCACCCACCTCCCGTGCGCCTCTGTTCAAAGTTACAAACTCGTGATTTACATCGAAATTTGAAACTGGATGCTGTCATGTGATATACCAAGTTTCATCAAAAAAAGATGAGCCGTTATGGAGATATTCTGGAAAATATAATTTTTTTTGTAATTTTCAACATCCTGTAACTCGGTTATTATTCGTCTTAGGGTATTTGTTTATTGGAATTTATAGCTTTAAAATGAAGTGAAAATTCTACTATCGGAGTTTTCCCTTTATTCTGGGACACCCTGTATATTCCGTTTTTCAACACAAATTCTACTATTGGGTCGTATATCACTTCCTCCTACGTTGCTAGTAAGTTTTAATACTGGTGGAAAATTGCAGGTTCAATTATAGGAGTTCGTTGATGAAATTATTAATTCCAGGAATGTTTTTACAGTTGAAAAATAGGTGATTCAATTCAGTAGTTTAATTATTATAATGGCATTGAGGTAGATCAAGGATCCCAATTTCATGTAGATGTGCTGGAAAGCAACCATGATTAGATTTTAGTCTTGTTATAATAGCGGAATATTTTTTGGGGACATCAAATATGAATATGTGGGATACTTTTCAGGGAAGTTCCTTGAGTATGAGAAAGTAAGGGTTGGTGGACTTTTCTACTATTCCTGACCACTTTTCCATCCATAATTTATCTATATTTTGTCTATAGATGCTCAAGAGATCATTGTTACAAGGATTTTTATCCAAGTTAGTACATGTTCGTGCTTCTTTGGCTGCCTGATCTAATATTTCATTTCCGAGAATACCGCTGAGTTCCTTTGCCCAGATAAATACAACTTTGCTGTTAATTAAAGAGAGTTTATAGAATAAAAACCTAATCCTACGAACATTGAGGTTACTGATGACGATGATTTCTTTTGCGGAACAAGAACGCTTTTACGAGCTAATCAATGTTTCAAGTTTGAAAATTTAAATATTTGAATTTCTGGCCCACATTTGTGCTTAAAGTAACATTATCATGGAGGGAGTTATTAAATGATGTCAATCCTCACTCCGGAAAATATATAAATGAGTGAAAAACCATAATGATAAGAATTTATTGGTCTTCATAATACAATAGTATATAAGTTGAACGGTCAACAAACATAGTATGTTTAGACACGTCAGAGAAAACAAAAAAATCAATTAAAATTACAAGTATCCTACATACATGACACTATATAAATTCACATTTAAAATTTAAAGTGACTAAACACAGAGGTGTAATTTCATTACATTGGCCAAACTGCACCAAAAATATCATTTATTTTATAAAATGTTTGGCTTATAAGTGCCTGCTTCACCACAAATTTAAGTTTTTAAATTGAAACGTTTTTCCATTCTTGCGGAAGAGTATTATATATTTTGCCATACAATACATCAGATTGTTTTTCAGTATTTACCAATTTCATTTTAGCTGTTCTAATGATGTCCTCGCTTCTGGTAATGTACTCGTGTATAATGATTAATCAGGGAAAATCAGAGTGCCTGGGTACAAGGCCGTGCCTAGATTTTTTTTTTCAGGGGGTTTCAAAACAAATATGTGTTTATTCAAATTCAATTATTTTATCCTCACATTGACAAAAAAAATCACTAAATCCCAATTCAGTGAATTCATAACACAAAATCAAGCCTTCTGTCTTTTTACGGGCAAATTCGGTTATAACATCAGTTGGGATGATGACTCTCTGTGAATTGCTATTAAGGCCAATCCGGTTAGCCTTTGTTGTCCACAAGACTTCTGTAGATAGGTTTTTAGGAGTCTAAGTGCGAAAATTGACCTTCCCGGAGTGCACGTGCTTACTGGCAGAGTCGACAAAAGGTTCAACAACATAAATGTTGGGATGCAATAGCCTGTTGCACTCTCCGACAGCCTTGATGTCGCAAGGCCATTCCGAAGGGCTTTTGCCCTGCCAAAACAATTTCCATAGTTGAAATTCGCCTTGTGCCTCGTCTAGTTCCACCATGTCCTCGGACATCATCCCCTCTTGGGGATCGCGTTTCCATTTCGGAACATACTGTAGGTATAAGAGTATACATAGCAGCCAACACTTGGTCAGTAAATCTCAATTTGAGCTGGGAATTTGAGTCTTCTAATGGGGCATTGCAACAGTTATGCGGTAGTACTGTACAGGGTTATTGGTATTTGGGTTGGCGCGATGCTTCTGTACTGATGTCAATCGTGGAAGCCTGATCACTCTCGGCCAATAAATCCTTTGCCTCCGTAAACGAATTCTAAAATTATTTTTCAATATTGGTTCGAAAGGCTTGAAAGTGTTATATTATGTTTTCAATATGCAAGACAACTCTTATTAAATCACTTTGTCACAATTATCCAATGAACAAAACAAATTTGTAGTGAAACGTTCGATTTTACTAAGGAGGAAAAACTATGCATAGTTGGTATATTTTTTTATTTCGATTCCCTCAGTAGGAACCTACAAACTGTGTGATTTTTTGTCAAAATTCTCTATACAATTTTCAAATGACGAAAACATATTTGTCGTAAAAATCTATTGGAGATATTCCGATTTCTCAGTAATGAACTCCAAATTTATTTAGTTCCGAAACAACATATTTGAGTATATATTTCAAATAGTTTTCATTTAGGGTCGAGTTACATTTGATCAGATTTTTTCACTAATGTATCAATCAACCAAAAACACCCAACCCACAACAAAATATCATGACTAATTTATAGCTGCGCCATAACAAACAAACCCTCAGAGTTCTTCAGGTGCGAGCCAGAAAAGACGAGTGCCTTATCTCTCAACGTGCGATCCCAAGCACGAAGATTCTTACTGAAAATGTCCGTTGAAGTATGCCATTCTGAAAATACTATATTTACATGCTTATTTAGCATACCGAAAATGGGTTTTTCCGTGCGTCCGAACGGAAAATTTTATGATATGTTGTTGACAGTTCTCTACAAATCGCAAATTTTTTAAATATTTCATCACCAACAGGTTAAATAAGGTTTTTTTTTTGTGGCAATTTCTGGATATTTTTGTACCATAAAAATTTCAATTATTAATACATGTTTTTATTCCTTCATCATTAAAAATAAATGTTTCCTAACAGTCTGTGGTTTTCAGGTAGAGTCCGTTAAGAAATCACTTAATAAAATAATTTTTTCAAAACTTATTCTGCTTACAACAACAATAATTATAATACTACTAACTATTTATAAATTTGAAAAGTAATATGACAATAGGGAATAAGTATATATTTTTTTATTTGCTTAATCAATTTATTACTTCGTTACAACATAGTAAAAAATATAAATACCGTTGAAAGTCTTGGAATTAATTTTTAAAATAATATGTAAAATACCGATTGAATTTGTCCTATTATTATATACTGACTGTAAATCAATAATTGACTTCTTGAAAATAGAAATATTGAGTGTAGGTCTTCTATTTTGTGCTTTCTCGCGACCAAGTCGGAAGAAATTATTGTAATTGTCAAAAAATTAAAATTTGATATTTTGATGGAAATTGATTCCACTCAATCTGTGAATCAGAAAAAACTCAATTTGTGTGTCCATCGGCTTCACGCCTAAACCGTTGAGCCTATTATAGTCGAAATCCATATCAGAGTCAGGAAACACTTTCTTTATGTAGTCGTAATTTTGATTTTCGAATTTCTGGATATTGAAGTTGGTTTTCACAAATGGATTGATTAGTTAATTAGTTATTAATGCAATATGTAATAATAATAATAATATCAACAACAAAGGCTTTGATTGACAAGACATTACAATTTTTTTTTACAAGAGTTCAAACTACTTGCTGACTCTTGTTATCACTTTTCCATCATTTTTGTTGAAAAACAAAAATGTCATTGATTGGAGATATAAAATTGGGAAAAAATCTTTCAAATATAGTTTCTTGGGTAAGAAACTACATTTTTGCATTAAGTCAGAGGTTCTCATTTATCATTGTGAATGTTGATGAATCGTATCAAATTCAAATGGCATCTTTTGTAAAATGAAGTAGATTATCGAATGTTGTGGAGAATTAAATGTAAAAAGCCAAAAATTCGAATTGTTACAGGATATTTGTTTCTTTTTGTTTTAAATAAGGAGAAATGGTAGGATTGGAGAAAAAGGACTATAATAATTCCCAAAACATATTATTTTGTAATGTTACAAAATTATTTCTATCAAACGCAAACTTTGTTTCAAAATCTATTGATGGGAAAATATCATAAATTTTGTGTTTTTCACTTCAATTCACTTCTAATTTTCTCAGTTTGCGACATTGCAATATTGAAAAATCTAATTCTGGTGTAAATTCTTGTTATTGCTTTTATCATTTTAAATTGGTGACTCACCTCATAGGGAGATATATCGAAAATGTGGTTTATTATGGAGCCGAATAATTTTTCCTCCTGAAATAATATTGATGAAGTTTGGTGTATGAAAGTTTCCAAAAAATTCGTTTCATTTGGTATAAAATTATCAGTAATTGCAAGAAGCTGCCGGATTTTTCTCTAATGGAAAATACAAATATCTATAACAGTTTGTGATG
The DNA here is from genome assembly GCA_944452925.2 of Chrysolina oricalcia. NCBI lineage: Eukaryota > Metazoa > Arthropoda > Insecta > Coleoptera > Chrysomelidae > Chrysolina > Chrysolina oricalcia. The sequence continues at coordinate 55,093,542 of OX101819.2, read as the reverse complement.
GCCTTATGAGACCACCTCTTTTTCTATTCAATAATTTAAAGTATTCTGCATCTGCAGAAGATTCTGTAATGTCTTCAAAAGTAGACAAATATACTCTACGTTTGATATTTTTTTTATAGATTCAACAACAAATCCTGATATATATGTGTAACCACACATTTTCAGAGTACTCAAAGAAAAGAGAGAAATGAAATTAAATGATAAAATTCCCCATCTTCGATTAACATGTCGATGACATCAATGTCATATTTTTTTATAATGGACATATCATCCAAATTCAAGTCCTCATAAATTTGTTTTTGCCTCTGAGTCGTTGCCAATATATTGGTGTTATCCAGATTCACACAGTTTCCCTGAACAACTGCTAAAACCTAACAATGCCAAAACTCAGAAGCCGATACTGTCGCTTGATACGCCACGATAGGATTTTGAGGCGGTGTTGCCAAGTTTACTGGACTTCCCACAATTACCTGCCCTAACCACAGATGATGTTCCGAGCCTCATTTGGAAAACGAAAAAAAAAAGGAAAACTTGGCAACGACGTGAAAAGAAACAGCAATAATGCACAAGTGCAAGGGTTTGTCATCATTCCCTGTGAGGGGTCATTTAACTGAATCGCGGTCAGCGGGTTTGGTATTCTAGTGTTTATTATAATTTCTATGGTTGAAACGTACTCTGATTGCTCTACTTGCTTGAAATTGATATTTTATAAAAGAGTAATACAAATGCAGTACAAGTGTTAAAGAGAGATGAATATATGTGAAAGTGATCTCGATCAACCAGAGCAGTCTTCAATGAACAAGCCTTTCTATAGTTATGGCCATTGACACTATTAACAGTTATTAATTAGGTTAGGGATTTGCAGTTTTAATCGCTATTACGATAAAGGAAAATGCTAAAAAAACATTTTATAGGTATTGTCTAGTACCGGAATGCCAAAACACAATTATAAATGCACCAACTAAAGTATTTTTTCTGTTCCAAGAGATGCGAAAATACGTAAACAATGGTGTAAGGTTATGAGAAGAGGCGAAGTATCTTCAATAGCACATTTACATTGTTGTGAAGATCAATTCAATGTGAGTGTATTGTATTTCGATAGTTAACAGGATGTGAATTGATCAGAAGTAAGTTTTGTATGCATAAATGTTTTGTATATCAAGCGGGAGATAACTCTGTTTATACCTGCCTCACCTAAATTACAAAAGGAAAACTATCATTTGACAAACTATTGCTACTTATCAGTTCAGGTATTGTCCGAATGTGCTTTGACAAAACCACTTTCAGTCGTTGGTCTTGATGATTTACAATGGTCACTAGACCAAAATCGCACTATGTAATGGAAAACACTACAAATATATAAATAAAAACAAATTTTCTATGAAAGACGACTAGCACAGTATGAATATCAACAGAGATAAATTTCATAACGTGCCATGTGACGTCACTCCTCGTTTCGACCAAAGATGATGCGTTTCGCAAATTTGAATTTCGCGCGCCTAATATGCACTTTTTGATTAAAGTTTTATGGAGGTAAATACAAACTAAATGATAAACTAATGGTTTAGGTGTAATTTCGAGACAATAAAGTATCGGAGGTAAAAAACTCAAGCAAATTTAAATTACTTGCATATTCCCTATTGCAATTATTTGATATTTCTATTCATTTTGATTTTGTTCCTCAATTTCGTCGATTTCATCCATGGTTGTTGTTGAAGCGAACTCGCGAACACAAAAAACTGACGTTGATTATAATATTGTTCTGATATTATTAAGCTTATCCATGACAACACAATGTTGGGATTTTTCTGTACAATTACAAGGTACGTGGTTTGTTTTTTCCTCGGAATCAAAATGTAATCTTTCAGCAGGATCACGAATAGTCTTGAACGACACACGGCCGATACTCAAATAACGGATTCGATTGTTATAATCCTCGGCTGCGCCTCGAATTACAATATTCAACCTCATCCGTTATTTGCTACATATATGCCTTGTAACGTCGATAACTATAACGGGACATCATATTCAATAGGCATTCATGCAACTGGCCCATGAGAACCAATTACCAGTTAAATAATTTCGTGATACGAAAATCTCAGTAACAATATAATTTACCATATATTCCAAAAACCGTTATCCTTTCCTTTACATTTTTATTTGGAAATATTGCTATCGGATTTATCTCCGGATACGGTAAACTCTTAACCTGACTATACTTCTCCCGACACTTCAAGTTTCCCCTTGCAAGGAAATGCGATAAAATGATAATGCATTCGGGTGAACTATGAAGAAATCCCAAAACTCGAAAGCCGAAGAGCGTTGAATACCTTCTGAATCTAGCATGAAACCATTTCTGCATAATGTGACGGATTACGAGCACATTTCTAAAAATTGCGACCCGAGCGTTTTTGCCAAAATCCATTTTGCATACGTATACATAGTAGCATCGAGCACTTCTGCCTCTTGAAATCTGGGGAAGACCGACAATAGTTCTGTCTTCTCGCCTGCTGATATAAAATTGGCAGCTGTGGGATGTAGAAGCGTGAATCTGATTCTGGTGTTCTGTCAGAGAAATCGATCATACATATTTCATTCCGAACAATTTATGGAGAAACGGTGTCAGAACTCTATGAATGAACTCGAGCTGCTAATGAATTCACGGAAGGGTACATTACTATGATATTGATAATGGCGGGAATCTGAAATTTAGAATGAATTACATCGAATATTTTGAAAACTCTTTAGAAACTCGCAAGGACTCCACAAATCCTTTCAGATTGGCTGCTTAGGTGCGGACTTATTTTAATTCAAAAGCTTTCATTTAACTTGCGCTGTGTGTGTGTGTTTGGGTGTTAGATGGGTGCAAATCTTGTGAGCTGAATTAGAACCACATTCTCTTATCCTATGGAATTGAAATTTTCATGTCGGTTCAGTTCCGATGACAATACATTAATGTCAAAGAAATTGTCCCCCCTGCCCCCGAAAGCGATATAGAGATTGCGTAGGGTTTCGGAAGCTTTCTCGACGGATTTGGACGTCAAAAATTACAACAAAAAGTTTAAAATAATTATTTTGTCCTCCTCCCTTTTCTCGAAAGAAGTTGGAAAACTCGCGAAATTGAAATCGGACAAATCCGTGAAAATAGTGAATAATATCTGAATATTGTGGTCCAAAAGAAGAAAATGTCTCCCTCTGCCACCCAAAAGCTGGATAGAGAACGCGTAGGGTTTTAAAAGTTTTCTTGGCGGATTTGGATAATAATAATAATAATATAGTTTATTCAGTAAAAAGTGTAACAAATTTATAGGCAATTACAAAAATAGGTAAGTAAATAAAATAAATAGCTAAGATTTATTGTAAGTAAATCACCTGTTCTGAATAAACAGAAGGAGGGATTGATAATCTCCACTGAAACCGATTAGGTTGTGCGTGGTGAAAATTCCTTTTTATGCATTCTTACAAAGATGAAGATGGTTCACATATTGTTGGATTAATTCAGTAAAATACTAACACAACTGTAGTTATTAGTTTCAACTTTCACAGATGATTTATTAAATCTTTATATAAAAGGAAATGTAAGTCTATAAACTATTTTATCCGTACATTTACATGATGGATTAACATTCAATGAGATAATGGACTGTGTCCCTTCCGAGTCTGACAATATATTTTTTGAATATTTTTTTAAATATTTCTATGGAGTTTAGCTCAGTAAGGTAAATCTTGTATATTTCGGGTAGGTGGTTATACAATTTTAGAGACAAAGTGGTGAAACTTCTTGTTGTTACATTTCTCTTCGATAGTATGGTTTTAACATGTTCATTTTATTTATATCTTGTTTCGTACTTGTGGTTGACTTTTTCTAGTATGTTTTGATTTTTGTATATGTATATGACAATTTGATACATGTAGAGTTGTCTGAGGTCCAATATACCCGTTTCTGAAAAAAGACTGCTTGATGGGCAAGTGCGTTTTTTGTTATATATAATCTTCAATGTCTTTTTTTGCAGAACATCCATCTGATTAAGGTGTGTGCGTACTCCTCCACCCCAGCTTAGAATTGCATATTGTAACCTCGACTCTACTAGAGCGTGGTAAATAGTTTTCAGGTGGAAAGTGTCAAGAATATTTCTAATTTGTTTAAATCTGTATAGCAGATATCTAAGCGTTTTCGTTACATTCGAAATGTGTACCCCCAAATATTTAATGTTTTCGCAGGAGTTTATTGTTTTCGAAGTTCCATTATTTTCTACATGTAGTTTCTTGTACTGTGGTAGTGTAGTTTTATTATTGGCGAATGGTATAAAAAAGGTTTTTTCAAAATTTACTGTTAAAAGTTTTTCACTGAACCAGTTGAAAATAATGTTCAAGTCTAATTCTGCTTTGTTTTTCACTTTGTCCCATGATTCATCGGAGTACAATATCGCAGTGTCGTCAGCAAAGCTGATAATAGTTCCTGCTGGTGTATCCAAATTTAGTATACTGTTGATGTATATTGTGAATAGAATGGGACCCAAAACTGTGCCCTGAGGTACTCCATATTTAACCGTTGTTTCTTCGCTCATTTTCCCATTTATTTTAACAATCTGCGTTCTATCGGTAAGATAGCTCTCAAACAATTTGTTGACATTCCCTCGTATTCCTACATCCTCCAAAGCTCCTAACAGTTGTTCATGACTGACAGTGTCAAACGCCTTGGCTAGGTCCAGGAATACGCATTAAGTAGGCTTTGAGATGTTCAATGACTTAGTTATCTCACTTGCTAGAAATGCTATTGAGTCATTTGTTGACAGTTTTTCTCTAAAACCAAATTGTTTCTCAGATATCAGTCTGTGTTTGTCGAGAAAACTGTTCATTCTTGATTTCAGTGCCTTTTCAAAGATTTTAGCTAGACAGGTGATGATAGATATTGGCCTATAGTTAGATAATAAAGTTCTGTCACCTTTTTTATAGATCGGCGTAATGATGTCAAACATTGCCGCGAAAAACAAAATTATGAAGACGGGCTCACCGCCTCATTTTCTCGCAAAAAGTTGGAGATCAAAAAATCCAATCAAATCGGAAAAAACCGTAAAAATAGTGAAAAATATCTGACCGTCGCGTCGACTATAATGGTTTGAAGAAATGTAATCTTCCTGTACGCCCTCAAAAGCTAGATAGAGAACTCAAAGAAATTAGGAAAATGTTTCAACAGTTTCAGACATGGAAAATAATGATGAAAAAAATCGATCGGAGTGCTCACCTCTTTTTCCTGTCACGGAAAAATTAGGAAAACTCATGAAGTAGAAATCAAAAATATTCGTAAAAATAGCAAACATTGTCTGACCATTGAATAATACGGTTCCAAAGAAATGTACCTACACTCCTTCCACCCTCCAAAGCTGGATAGAGAACGCGTAGAAATGCCAACGGTAAATCAACTGTTTTACGTATAAATTGAAATGAAAAGACTGAGAAACATGAAACTGAAAATTAAATGAATGAATGAACTTCAAAAAAAAAATTTTGAGAAAAGCTTTTGGGTATTCGAATGCACTAAAAAGATGAAAATAAATTTTAAATTGAATTAAACCCATCATTTTGTTACATTGTAAAATTCAAAATGATATTCATTCATTCACTTTATTGAATTTAAAATTAATAATAATAATAAAAAAATAAAAAAAGCTGCATTCAGTTCTATCATCTAAAAGGTAAATAGACCTGTTTTCAATACAGCTAGTACTCCATAAATACAGAAATGTGGTGTAATTATTTTATTATACAGGGTGAGTCAGGCTGAACGCCTCGGACTCTCGTGGCCATGTGGTATTTTTTTTCAGTAAGCGGCCTGGGGGAGTACATGTATGTCGATCTGAAGCACATTTTAAAAATAATGATTTTTATACAAGGTGTTTGAAATAAGCGTGATATATCAAAGTTATGTTATTTTAATAAAACACCCTGTATTTTCTTACATTTTTTAATTCTTTCCAACCATGTAATATGTCCTTATACCTACATATAGTGCTTCAGGAGTTTTCAAAGCCTTTTTGTAAACCAATATAAGTTTCAAAATAATAAAATTCCATCAACCGGCTGATGTCAAATACTGAAAAAAGTAGTTCTCCATTATCTTTAGTAAATTAAATTTGAACACTCTCTACTTACAGTTGATTTTCTTTGGAGCATTTGTTATATCGGTCCATCTGTATCTACTAATTTTGGGGTTACTGGTTAAAAAAAAAACAATATTTAGCAATTAAAGTTTAAGTGAAAATTTAAAAAATCATAAGGAATGTTCGACGTGACCACCATCTACTTCAATACAGCATCTAATTCTTTTTTCGAATGAGCTTCCGACATTGTTCAACATATTTGGAGTTACGGTTTGGAAGGCATTTCTAATCCTCACTTTCATATCATCAGGAGTAGTGGGTGGTTTACTGAAAACAATATTCTTGATATATCCCCATTAAAAAAGTCCAAAGGTGTAAGATCGGGGATCTTGCTGGCCAGTTATAAGGACCACCTCTCCCTATCCATTGATCTGGAAATTTTTTGTCCAGATAGTTCCTGACAACACGTTTGAAATGTGCGGGAGCATTATCTAATTGTAGCCACATCTTCTCTCTCAAATTCAAAGGAATATTTTCCAGAAGATTCCAAAAATCTCTTTTCATGAATCTAAAAAATTTCCTTCCATCCAGATGCCCGTCAAAGAAATAAGGACCAATTATGGTGTCTCCTATGATTCCACCGAATGAGTTAACACTCCACCGGTTCTGGCGATCGACGGTTCGAAATAAATGTCTGCTTTCGGTGTCGTGATAATGAAAATTATGTCGATTCACCAGACCATTGTTATGGAATGATGATTCGTCAGTGAATAAAATATTCTCAAAAAAGTTCATATCTTCGCCAACTCGTTCAAGATACCATAAACAGAAATCTATGCTGCGTTCAAAGTCCCTTCCATACAAATGTTGATGCAGCTGAATGTGGTATGGATGATATTTGTGTTTTCTAATAATTCTGCTAACGCTCGATTGACTTATACCTGTGGCATTTGCAATGGCTCTGGTACTGGTATTGGGATCTTCAATCACATGTTGTAAAACTTCGAAATTGTGTTCCTCATTCCCAGTAACTGGTTTCGATAGCTCTCGAACAGTGTATTCGATACTACCTGTTTCTCGAAATCTGGCTAATAATCTTTCGAATACATTTTTATCAGGATGCTCTTGATCTGGGTATTTTTGTGCATAAACCCTCGACGTAACACTCTCCAATGGTTATTATCATATTGATTCTTTCTTGAAGTGTGAAACTTTTCATTTGACTCCTCAAATTTGAGGACACTTGAACAAAACGAATTCAACACAAACTTATGACAAAATATGACGCGATTTGTCAGAAGCCCGCTTGGAACAACGCAAGATGCATATAACTCCTGGTGCGTTTACTGATTCGCTTTTGTTTCAACTAAAGTTCTTGATCCTGTAATTGCGTCAATAGAGTTTGTTCCATTCGTCAATGGATGACGCTTAAGTCGAATATAGTGGAGTTTCCAACAATCCAAAGTGCCTACTAGATACATTTTTTGAGTTTTTGAACGTTAACATTATTTTGAGGTTATATGTCAATTACATTGCATAAGGCTATCCAAGATGCTGTCAAACTAAAATCAAGATGGCCGCCTGAAGGCACACATTGTATTTGTTATTGTTTGAACGAGACTGATTATTGTTAATTTTCATCTATTGGAGTGAAATTTTTGTATGAAACTTTGCCGAATAAAAAACATGCCTACAAAGTGTTATGTTGTAAATTGTGGAAGCCGTGGAGATCGCGACTTAGTGAAGTTTTTAAAAATTCCTAGCTAGCTACATTTTGATAATGTGGTATATTAAATCAAAGACTAGATATATAGATGTTTATTAAGTAGGATACCCTAATATACATAGTTCCATGTTACAAAGTAACAAATTAGCAGGTAAAAATATGTAACAAGTGAAAATAAATTACTTTGCGATATCTGATACTCGGTGTGTAAAAAAACGACCAATCCAATGAAGATTTGAAAATAAAAATAGATAAATGTGTAGGCAATCATATATTACAAATAATAGTGTTGAGGAAACAGTCATAACTTCATGACTGAGAACCAATCCAGGGGTTTTTTGGTACATCGGACAGTCCTATAGGGTCCAATAGAATTTCACAGATATCATTTTCACACTGCAGCACAACTCGGCCATCCTCACCTTTTCACAAAGATACCATCTTTACTCTAAAAAATGTCTTCCTTTTATGAAACTTAGGTAGCACAACTACTTTACGAAAATTGTACGCTTTTGTGAAATCAACTATCCAGAATTATTCATCTGGGAAAATTTACTCATGAACATATATCCTTTGGGTGACCAAATCACAAAATCGCAGTATTTTCATTCAGTTAGTTTCATTTGTAAATGAGTTTGGTAATAATAAGCATGGTCACGTTTTAGGGTAATTGCAATTCCACCACTTATTATAGTTGAGGTTTTTAAATTTGAATACTGCCCCATATCAATATTCCTTAATGAATATGGACACTTCACTTCCATAGCAGCCACAAGACATCGTCGCATCAGGAGAACCATCAATTTATTAAATAATCTATACTTTCAACAAAGGAATATCCATTCGCTGTGAATGCCTCATCTGAAAATTTATTGGAAACATTAATGAACAGTTCATAAATTACGAAAAATCAGTACCTACCTTGGCAACAACAGTATGTTCATCCATTTTTCTTGCTTCACAATCATGGGCAAATCCAGCTTCAAGATATTCATAGCCTGTTAAACTTTTGTAGGCCTTCATTGGCTTTCTTGTTTATGAGTCAACAGCAGATATGTAATAATGTCGAATGACGTTACTGTTGTGAAAAGATCTAGAGATATGTCCATTTCACAAGGAGTGAAAGTAAAATATCACTCTCCTTTTGTCTCTATAGATCGATGCAGTGTCTTTGTTTACTCGTTCTAATGATAATAAATAAATCACTTTTAGTTAAAACAGCCATAATAACATTTCAAATCACAACTAAACAAAACTATTAGCAGTAGAAGCTAGTGCCAAACACAAACACCATTCATGTGTGCCTACAGCCGGCCATTTTTAAAGAGCCGTGGTCACGTGTTCTGGATAGCCTAATTGGTATTTATCGTGTGATTTTTCTGTTCTTTTAATACTTTTCGCTCAGTTCGGTAGTTTTGCGACGTTTTTAGTTGTTGGGTTATTGTTATTTATTTGTTCTTGTGTTTTTCTGTCATTCGTAAAAGTTAGGGTAGTGTATAGCATTTTTTTGTGAGTCTCGACTTCGACATGACATGGTTCAATTTGAGGTTATGTCGATGACGCAGCATGCGTTTGTCAAAACGACATGTCAAGTCATCATGATCGGTAATGATTTGCCTGCCATCTATGTTAAAATTGAGTAAACTCTCTTGACGCAATAAAAATGTCATGAATCAAGCAGGCCGTACATCAACAGTTTTGGATGACAATTTCACAGCTATAAGTAATTCCACCAGGAGTTATATGCATCTTGGAACAACGCAACTGAACACAGTTGAACGCATTACTCAAGTATCCATGGCATTAGCCTACTTGATGAAATAATGTCAATGCAAAAAGTTCTTCGAATTTTGAAAATGCTTCGATAACTACTGAAGCACCACATTCAGCTACAGGGAAATATTATATGTTTTGAAAGGGAATGTAAAGGTGAATATTGTAATGTGGAGAAATATAGGGTGTTCCATTCGAAATAACAAAGTTATTGGAGTTCAAATATGCGGTAAGTGTTCCTGACAATATAAAACACACTGTATAATATTGATCGTCGTCTGAAGTCGCAGTAACTAGCTGAAAGGGATAAGAATGACCAGTAAAAATTTCGTACACATGCAGTGGATAATTGCAATGATATTGAATTTTTTTTGACAACGTTACATTTTGAGAAAAAGTTGAATATCTCACAAATCGAGAGAGTTAGGTATAGCAAAACTGCAGCAAAGTCAACCTATTTTTTCTCAAAGAATTAAAAAATGTAAGAAAATACAGGGTGTTCCATTAAAAAAAACATAATTTTGATGTCACGCTTATTTCAAACACCTTGTATAAAAATCATTATTTTTAAAATGTGCTTCAGATCGACATACATGTACTCCCCCAGGCCGTTTACTGAAAAAAAATACCATATGTACCATATATACCATATATCTTTTTATATAGAATTTGGCAACGGGAATTGACATGTATTTTATTTCAGAAGGAATTATATTGAGAACTATGCAAACAACATACGAAAATGATATAAGTTTGTGTTGTTTTGGTATTGTAAGGGTGTCCTTTTTCCTTATATTTATGTTGTGTACGTCTGTTCTGAATCTAATTTTCTTTTATAAATATATGGGTGCAAGTAACGACTTTGTTTTACTGTAAGCTGTAAGCCATTTCAGTTTAGTCGATTCGGTCCAAACTCCTCTTTGGAATTTTCTAATATTAAATATCATTCTAATACAAATAATTTTCATTTTTTGCAAACGGCTATTTTGAAATGTCGGTAGACAAGGTCCATATACAGTATGTAGCAATAGTCGATATGTGACAATACGAGAGATTCCCACAAAATAGATTTAGTTTTTGTATTCATTACATATATCTCTGTTGCTATAAATCAATTTTATATTAGTAATACATTTTCTTATAACATGGTTTACGTGCTGATCAAAGTTAAGATCTGAATCTAAATATGGTCCTTAGTTTTTTGTAGCATTAGTCAGAACAAGTGTTTGATCATTTATTTTAAAATCAACAGAAGTTGCATATCTATCCCTAGACACCTTGCGTCCAAACAACATTACCTGCGACTTAGAAGGATTTATTTCCGTACAATATTTATCAGCTAGTTCTGAAAGTGCTGCAAGGTCTTCGTTAATAATAATATAACTATCATCTATTTCTGAACAAGGATAAGAATAGTATTATTTGCAAATTATCAGCATAAAAATTAGATTGGCCATTTCTCAACCATTCTCTGATGGAAGATGTGTGTATTGAAAATAACAGTGGCCCTAATATGGATACCTGTGGTACTCCGCAAACAAGATTCAGTGGCGTCGATTCATTACTTCCATATTTGACGATCTGACTTCTGTCGGACAGATAGCTCTTCATCAATTTTATTGCACCAGTTTCAAATCTATTGTAAAGTAACGTTGCTAACAGACGCCCATGATCAACCCTATCAAAAGCTTTCGAAAAGTCAATAAGTACTAATGTAGATCATTTTTGTATGCTGCTGATAGGATGTCATTAACAACTGTCAGCAATGCAATTGTAACAAAACGTAATCTTGAAATTCATTAAAAGTTCTCGAAGAGGACAACCATTGAATCTACATCCGGAAGCCATTAAATTCAGCATTTAGTTTACGATACCGAGAAGGGCACCAAAACCTTCGCCCATATGGTTGCTATAAAAATCGTTCCAACACAGTTTCGAGAGTTTTACGAGGGGTATTTATAAATTCGAACCAAATATTTTGTGTCCAATAATCAGTTTTCATTATGAATTCAACGTCATATTTCCGTTAATAGAATTGATTCAAACCATAACCGAGTGTTACAGAAAGATCCATGACATAGAATAAGTAGAAATAAGATCAATTGTTTAGATATAAAGAGTTTTTTTTCATAATGCGACAAATTTGCATTATGTTTTTTTTCTCGTAACGTCGGAATATCTGAGTTATAAAATATTTAATGCACAAGCCGATTGTAGAAGAAACTGAAAAAGAAATTCAATTCACTATTTAATTTTCGAACAACCCTTATATTTACTGCCTAAACGATTTCGAAACCCAAGCTAACTTGAAGGACATATATTTTATGCTTGTAAACGGCAGTCCTGTTTTAAATCTTGAGAGTGTTAGATGTTTGTTAGCAACGTGACCTTTTCTGGTGAATGATCTGTTTCAAAACATCAGTTCAATACTTTAGTAAGAATTATATCTATTTGAGTAGTTTAAAAACGTAAATGTCATAAAATTTTATTCAATTCACTGGTTTTTAATTGGGTTTGATTTAATAACTTATAAATTTAAAACTTCTTAGTTATTCCGGCGTTCTATTTTTTTCTTTCGGCATAATAAATGTTTTTGGCCGATTTCTTTGTTTTATTCAGTTAAATTTAATCTTTCACCTTGGCCTTCGGCCCAGATAATATTGATTAACAATTTGAGAAGAATTTGAATAGATTGAAATCCAGAAAAGTGTTGAAAATAATAATAAATAAAGTAACTTAAATAATTAAAACTAGTGTGTGTGCAAAGCTGGTAGCAGCTTCCTGATGGTTGCCGGAGATGAGATTTGATAGGTAAGTAAATGTATAATTTTCCTGACGTGTTCCTATATAAACGCTCCTATAAAATATTGAAAAAGGCACCGCTCGGCCTAACAATTGATAGTATCAGCTGTGATGAAACTCTATTTCAACGGAATAGCGTTTTATTATACAATAGTGCAGCTTTGGTTCTTACGAAAGCCCGATTGATTGGATGAAATAACCGAAAGTATCTAAATACTCTTTCATTTGTACATACAGAAGTCTCTCGTAAACTTTCGATAAGGTCGGATTTATACTAATTGGTCTCAACTGCTTGAATTCATTTGGATTTTTTACTTTTGGAAGAATATTTCTATTGAACTGGAAATTCACTACATATCGATACCAATATTTGATATCGATATGTAGATGATATGTGATGTGATGTGATATGTAGATGATATTTTCGTTTGCTGGGTTGGAACGGTACGTCAATTAAATATTTTTCTTAATTATTTGAACGGTCTCAACCCTAACATAGAATTCACATCAGAAATAGAGGATGATAGCAATTCACTAAACTTCTTAGATCTAACTATCTCCCGTAAAAATAACACGCACGGCTTCTCTATATATCACAAACCCACACTTACAGACACTACAATACATAAACACTCCATGCACCCACAATCACACAAACTAGCAGCATATCATTCTATGATTCATAGACTGGTAAATATACCTCAAAGCGATTTAGATTTCAAGTGTGAGTTAAACAGAATTAAACAAATCGCCGTAAATAATGGATATGAAACATCAATTATAGATAGACTGCTTAAACAAAAACAAAACAAGAAAACTCTAAATTTAATATACCCGCATATCAAAGTAAAAACCGATCAACGTTTTGCATGTCTAACATATCTTGGTCAGCATACGAACAAAATATCCCGTTTCCTTCAGAAACGGAATATAAATGTTGCATTCAAAACCAACAATAACTTATATTCCTTTATTAACAACGCAAAGTCTGTACGGGATAAATTCAAGAAGTCGGGGGTTTACAAACTTGAGTGTGAGGATTGCAATGCATTATATATAGGCCAGACAGGCCGTAGTTTTAATCAAAGATTCGGTGAGCATTTGAGAAGTTACAGATTAAATAAACAGGACTCAAACTATGCCAACCACCTTATTGACAATAACCATAACTTCACACAAAACCCTGAAATTGTGCATATTCAACCTAAAGGTCAAAAATTAAACATATTAGAATCCATAGAAATCAAGAAACATTTACGTAACAATAGCAATTTAGTTCTCAATGACCGAATTGACCTGTACAATTCACCTATAATTAATTATCTCACAAGTAACTACTCAAATGCTCCCTAATCCAAGCTATATGTCATTAGGAAATTTCATACCTGCAATTGTCATTAGTGAAATTTCATGCATGTTAATTTAATATTTAAGAAGGTGATTTTGACGTTTCTTTAGTTGATAACTCGCTCAGATGATGACACCGTGTGTCGAAACAATTGTAAGCACGTTACAAGTATATATTTTTTGTGTAAATTGGAAGATTTTATTTCCTCTTTATTTATCATTCATGATGAATTTACACATATTAAATGCCACCACGATAGAACGTCTTATTTGTTATTAGTATTGAGATATTGAATTATGTCAACATCAGCTACACTTTGCGAGAGGGAAGACTGAATGAAAAAATTTGTAATTTTATTCACATATGTCAAATTACTTGGAACACACATGATTTTTATTTTCAACATAAACATTCAGTTTATTGAGTTCTTTATAAAAGTGTTTTGTTGATTTTTTTTGATGGAATGAAAGTTCAAATATTCTTCTTTTTTTTCATTTTTGACTGCCTTATTGGTGAAATTCCTAAGTTCTTTGTAATACTTTCAATGACTTTGAAGTTTTGTTCTTTTGAAGCGTTGATGTGCTTTGTTCTGAGTTTAATTAAAAACTTTACAGTATTTGTAAACCAGGGAGGCGGTTTTCTTTTTTTCAATAGTAAATCATGTTCTTCAGCATGTTTATCAAAAACTTCCACTATTAATTTATCTAACTTCTCCACTTTTTCATAGGCACAGCCCAATTCTAAATTCTGATGCATGGGAAGTGATTCAAATCATAATAGAAATGAATGAGATAATTTTTTCCAAAATATCTGAAAGTAACTGAATTATTTTCTTTTATAATCGATATTGGAAATGACAACTCTATAACACTGTGATCTTTATTGAGATTTGAGTTATCAGAAACCTCACAAGTACCTACAATAAAATTTTCTAAACAAAACGCTAAATCCAATAGGGTACTTGAACTCTGACTTATTCTTGTCGGTTTGTCAACATACTGTATGATACCAAAGATTGCGTCGTGTTCAGTAAAAGAGTCGACACTGAATTACATTTAAACAAATCTTTATTGAAATCTCCAAAACATATAGCATTATCGAATTGTACAGTCACCTCTCGAACGGAATTTTCAAATTCAGCAATGAATTCTACAATCGGCTTTCTGGGAAGACGGTAGATCAACCCAAGAGCATATTTTGCTTCTTTTATTTCAAAAGATACCCACAACTTCTCCACATTATCAACTTGACTCAAATCGTTCATTAGCGTAAGATTTAAATTGTTTTTGGCATATATTACCTCAAGATTTATTCTGGCGACAAGCTTTTATATCTAAAATTCTGAAATGTAACAAAATGATGGGTTTAATTCACTTTCATTTTTTTAGTGCATTTAAATGAGAGCTTTTTTATAATAAGTTATTTAAAGTTCATTTATTCATCATTGAATACTTTTGAAATAAGTATACAGGGTCATTCAAAAAGTATAATTGAGCCCTTGGGTGATTTTATTTCCATTGTATCACAAGTGTCACAGTTGAAGCACATGAGGTATTGTGGTTGAAGCCTTTGAAGGGTGAAAATTCAAAATTGTGAAATTTTAACCACACAAATGCACAATAATTTATGACTCGACTAGGATCCTCGTCGGATGGCGACGATGGTGTTTTGGCGATGGCGCATGACCGTAGTAAACCTTTGCAAAGTCAACGACAGATAGCACCACGTCTGCGTAATTTGGGTTCATTTGAGATGTTTCATACATATTTTATCTTTACTGGCGTTTTATAAGTGCATTTGAAATGTTTCATACCCACACGTTTTATCTCTACTGACGTTTCATAAGTGCTTTGGAAACATTTCGGATACAGTTAGTTCACTTGAAATGTAATACCTATGTGACATGTTTCAGATTCATATCTGGAAAGAACGTTTAGAATGTTTCAAACGTTTCAATATAGGATTCCGTTAAAATGTTTCATACACATGATGTGTTTACTGGGGCCCTGTATATTGACGAGATAAGGGACATTTGAGAAATTATCAATTGTCTGAATGAAAATGCAAATTTTCACTTCGGTATTTTTCTTTTGAGCATTTCGCAATATCTATCAGATGTAGTTCAATGTCCAACGTGGCTTTAGCCGAAGAAGTACCTAGTTGTTTTCTGTTAGATATTACAGAAACCGTTAATTTTAGAAGTGCAATAATTTTGAAGTAGATGAGTGCGTTTAATATTGAAAGCAATAAATTCAAATTATTTGCAATTGCCGCCACACAATACAAAAAGTATAGAGACCACCCGATGAACACTTAATCATGGCCATTTTTATTAATCTAGAATATTGTAACCTCATAAGAGCATCCCATTAAAAAATGAGGATTACGAACGTCGATACCTAATTCCAGTCCATCCCTAGAGCACATCGCATGATTCTCAGCCATACTTCCTGAAACTGTTATCCCATAAAACTCTCCTAATGAGCAAATACCCCTACACAATATCAGAATACACATTCCGATTCCCAGTCCGGCGTTTATCCGAAGGTGATCTCGAATCAACCCAACCGCCGCGCCTGAGCACTAGGCCACCACCGATGTCGGTCACGTGACGCACAGTCGCACTATGGCCGCAGAACGATTCGAAAGCTCTGCGAAAGCATCGCAAGAAGTTCAGTTTCAGTATTGGTACCGCAAGCCGCGTGGAAGGACGCTTATTTAACCTCGAAAATGTGCAAAGTGTACCTACGAATGGCTGTATACACACGATCAACCCTCAATTAGTCTGTGCTCTGCAGGTAGACTACGGAGTTTATCGACTTTCAGCTCTCTCCCAACTCACGCTGTGCGATGTGATTCACGCGAAGACATCGGGGCAAATAAAAACAGTCAGTGACCACCGGTCCAAGTCATCTGCCGAATATAATCCGTGAATGAAGACACCACTAGTAGACATGTTTCCACTCCGCGAGAGTATAATTGCAAAGATTTGAAAGATGGGAGTGCCGGAGTTTAATTGGTTGCAGAGCACAATGAACTCGTGAATTTAGTGATATTAATAACTGGTTAACACTGTGAGAAAATGGCATTAAATCACACACTGGGTGTTGTGATAGTATTGACTTGTTTTCTTTGCTACTATAACAGTTATCACTGTGGCTTCGTTTTTGACGATATCAGTGCGATCAAAGAAAATAGAGATCTCAGGCCGCACACCCCTTTGATGAATATCTTTTTCAATGACTTCTGGGGTACCCCGATGCACAAGGTAAGGATCTGTGTATGACTTTAGAAAGTTGATTGAAGATATCGTAGAAATACTTCATGAAGGAAGACATTTCAGCTGTCGACTTGCGACAAAGTTTTATCCTGAATACTTTGTTCTTCTAATTGCGAAAATTGAACATTTTTCACACAACTAGTCGTTTCAATCCTGGATTTTTGATGACGCTATGAACATGGCAAAATTATAGTGTTCACCGACTCTACTAAAAAATATAAAAAGGACATGATTTGAAATGAATTTGGTCTACGTAGAAGATGTATTCACATATCCTGAAGACAAAAATGATTACTTGAGGACAGTAACTATGTGATACATAATAGAAAAAACCCGATTTCAGGATTATTAAAGAATAGCTTGAAAATAAGCGCCTTACAATAAACTCTGTTTTTTTATTTACTCGTCATTGTACACAAATGTAGCATCATTCTTTCCAAACCTCCACCATTTGCATAAAGAACAAAACCAGAGTATTAAAGCATGTATTTTTGAATGATTATAGACTCCAAACTGAGATGGGAAAACATAAACTTCATCATCAAAGCAATCCAGCACTTCATGTTCAAGTTCAAGATTCTCAGTAACACACTGAATGCGAATCAACAGAAAATAATATACCTCTATATACCTCTAGTATCTCATATTGAATATGGAATGATGCCTTGGAGCGGACTTGGAAAATCCATACTTGCTTAAAAAACTAGAGACCTTCAAGAAAACAAAAATGAAGTATATTTCAGGAAGATCAACGACCAGCCGCCTGACGAACTTTTTTTAAAACTGAACTTCTGGATCAGAGGCAATTGTTATTCATGAATTATAATATTAAAGTACATAAATCCCAATCTGACCCTATGAAAAAATTAACATAATTACAATACCAGCAACTAAATAACGAAACCCCGCTTACATCTAAAACCATATGACAAAGAAGGTTCAATTACCTTAATCCGAAGCTCTACAATTCCTTAACTGAAGTAAATAAAAATATAATTTCCCCTTCCAAATTCTAAAAATAAGTTGAAAAATTCATCATTTTCCAAAGACGTGAATCCATTTACAATGTGATTGTACTTTGTTAAGAATATTGATTATTTATGTTCATATAACTCTTCTCCGTTGATGTGAGTGTATTTTTCTTCTGTGTATATATATGCAATTGAAATTTTCAATATTTTTCATCTATTCACTTACTATTTCGAAATTCATCCCTAGTTCATATTTTTTTACATTTTTTTACTCCAGCCTGTCTCTTTGTCATATTTTGGATTAACCTTTACTAAAAATATACGTGTTCATATTTTATACATTCTTAAGTACTGCATTGTACACACTCAGCACATGTTCCGACTTTTGGAGTCGATCTATGTTTATTGGAAAAAATGTTTTATTTCACTCACACAGTGCTAACTAACTGAAAAATAAATAGGTATGAAGAAAGACATATCAGCTGTCGACTTGCGGCAAAGTTTTATCCTGCGAATACTATATTCTTGTAATTGTGACAATTGCAAATTTTTCACACAACTAGTTTTAGTTTAATTCCTGGATTTTGATGACGCTATGAACATGGCAAAATTATAGTTTTCACCGAGTTTACAAAAAAATATAAAAAGGACATGATTTGAAATGAATTTTGTCTACGTAGAAGATGTATTCACATATCCTGAAGACAGAAATGATCACTTGAGGACAGTAATTATGTGATACATAATAGAAAACAACCGATTTCAGGAATAGCTTGAAAGTAAGCTCCTTACAATGAACTCTGTTGAGAATTTTTATTTACTTACCATTATACCCAAATGTAGCATCACCCTCTCCAAACTTCCATCATTTGCATATAGAACAAAACCAGACAACAAAAATAAAGTATTTTTCAGGAAGATCAACGACCAGCCGCCTGACGAACTTTTTTTAAAACTGAACTTCTGGATCATAGGCAATTGTTATTCATGAATTATAATATTGAAGTACTTGAATCCCAATCTGACCCTATGAAAAAATGATCATAATTACAATACCAGATACCAGCAACAAAATAACAAAACTTCGCTTATATCTAAAACCATATGACATAGAAGGGTCAACTACCTCAATCCAAAGCTCTACAATTTCTTAACTGACGTAATTAAAAATGTTATATCCCCTTTCAAATTCAAAAGAGAACTTGAAAAATTCATCATTTCCCGAACACGTGAATCCATTCACAATATAATTGTACCTAGTTGCGAAAATTGATTATTTATCTTCATATTAATCCTCTCCGATGATGTAGGTGTATTTTCATTCTGTTTATTACTTTTTTCCCGCTGCCGACACTGTAAATAGTCCATACATGCTTAGCAACAAAACAGGTAAATGGCCTATATCATTCGTTTACTAATTCATCTTGACAACGGAACTTAATAGTGTCATTTACATGCCTAGGGTAATAATGACTTTGACTTTGACAAGTAATACCTTCAGCTTCATTCATATCAATTTTTAGGTTAGACCTTTTGAATATTATTGTTGTCTGCTTATTCGGTAACTTAGTTACACGCACAAGCAACTTAGAATGAAATAGCGAACGAATAATCATGAAGGAAGGGTAAGAAAACAAACTTCAATTCAGGCAAATTTTGAGAAATGTCAACAAGCAGCGGGAAAAACGTAATAAGTAACACGGAATGTATCGACTGTTATCATCCTCGGCAAGCGACAAGCCTCGGCTTTGCCTCGGATCGTACTCGCTCACCTCGAATGTTAACACGTCTTTACATTCCTTGTTATTAAATAACTATTTATCTATACACCATCTCGAATTTTATCCATAGTTCAGATTTTATTATCCATTCCATCCAGTAGCTTTCTCATATTTTAATAACATTTTACCAAAAATGAACATGTTTACTATTTCATCTTATATTCTCAAGGACTGTATTGTACACACTCAAGCACAAGTTTTACTTTTGGATTCAATCTATGTTTATTGGAAATAGTTATTTATTGTATGTGTTTTAGATATCATTTTATTTGCGCAAGAATGTTTAATCGCGAGAGCGAAGCTCGAGCGTTTAAATTTCTTAAGCAAATAAAATGTATCTAAAACACGCATGCAATACAACGTTTTATTCACAATCACATTCATTTAGAATCAGAAACGCGGAAATTTTTCATCACAAAATGATTTGACGTTTTGCTCTGACAGCGGCTGTCACCTCCTCAAAAATCATTGAAATAACTTACAAAAATATCGGTTGCTATGTATTTTCGATTGTTTATCGACTCCATTTGTAAAAATTTGTGAAGTTGGTGAAAATAAGTAAAATGTGATTGATATTCAAGATTGAATTTTTCATTATTCCACTAATGGAATAAAGTAATTTCATTATTCCACTAGTGGATAAAGTGGTACTTTATATGGTTCATAAGTGTGGATAAAACTTCAATTATAAGGTGATTGTGGATAAAAATGTTTTATTCCATTCACACAGTGCTAACTAACTGAAGAATAAATAGATATTCTATTTCATTCCTGGATTCCATGTTTGTATCTACATAATTTATGAAAAAACACGAAAAAATATTTCGTATTGCAGTTTTTTACGAAGTGGTCGTGGTGTTAGAGCGTTTGACTTCCACCCAGGTGGCCCGGGTTCGATGCCCGGTCGCGTGTCACTGAGCTGAAGTGGTTCGGATTCCACTTTCATTTGAACTGTAGGTCCTAGATCTCCCTTGCTCGCACAAGCTCTGCTTCTGAGGGGTTTTCTCTGAAAACCTGGGAGTTTGGTAAAAACAAATTTAAACAAATTTAAATGTTTTTTAACGATTAACCTATTAAAAATAATGAAAATTAGTCTTTATTTTCATTGTTACAAAAATATATTGCAGAACGGAGTATAATTTCTGATTCTGTTTTGCGCTACTCACTCAAAAATATTTGAGTCATTGGCTAAACTGAAGCCAAAGTGAGTGCCTGATCTGGGTCATTTGCCAAATATATTTCGTGACTAATGACACCATCAGTAGACACTGGTTTCTACTCCTCGAGAGTATACTTACAAATTTCAAAAGATGGGAGTGTCGGACTTTAATCCGTTGCAGAGCTCAATGAACTCGTGCAGTTGGTGATATTAATAATTGGTTAACACTGTGAGAAAATGGCACTAAATCACGCACTGGGTGTTGTGATAGTATTGACTTGTTTTCTTTGCTACTATAACAGTTATCACTGTGGATTCGTTTTTGACGATATCAGTGCCATAAAAGAAAATCGAGATCTTAGGCCGCATACCACTTTGATGAATATCTTTTTCATTGACTTCTGGGGTACCCCAATGCACAAGGTAAGGAGCTGAGTATGCCTTTAGCAAGTTAATTGAAGATATCGTAAACATACTTTATGAACGAAGACCTATCAGCTGTCGACTTGCGACAAAGTTTCATCCTGAATACTATATTTTCGTAATTGCGACAATTGCAAATTTCAATTTCTAAATTTCCGATGACGCTATGAAAATGACATAGTTATAGTATTCACCAAGTTTACAAAAAGACATGAAAAGGACATGGTTTGAAATGAATTTGGTCTGCGTTCAAGATATATTCGCATATCCAGAAGAGAAAAATGATCACTTGAGGACAGTAACTATGTGATACATAATAGAAAACAACCGATTTCAGGAATATTGAGGAATAGCTTGAAAATAAGCTCCTTAAAATAAACTCTGCTAAGACTTTTTATTCACTTACCATTTTACACGAATGTAGCTTCATCCTCTCTAAACTTCCATCATTTGCATATAGACCAAAACCAGAGTATAAAACCATGTACGGAAATGAAATATCTCGGAATGATTATAGACTCCAAACTGAGATGGGAAAACATAAACTTCATCATCAGAAAAATGCAGCACTTCATGTTCAAGTTCAGGATTCTCAGAAACACAAAGAATGTAAATCAACTGAACATATGCTCTAGTAGATTCTCACATTTAATAAGGAATTATATCTTGGGGCTGACTTGGAGAATCCTTACTTAAAAAACTAGAGACCGTATAGAAAACAAAAATTGAAATAATTTTCAGGAAGATCAACGACCACCCGCCTGGCGAACTTTTTTTGACACTGAACTTTTGGATTCACGGCAATTGTTATTCATGAATTGTAATATTAAAGTACATAAATCCCAATCTGACCCTATGAAAAAATTAACATAACTACAATACCAAATACCAGCATCAAAATAACGAAACCTTGCATTTAAATCTAAAACCAAGAGAATGATAAGGGCCAATTAGCTTAATCAGAAGCTCTACAATTTCTTTCAAGAGAACTAGGAACATTCATCATTTCCCAAACACGTAAATCCATTCACAATTCAATTTTACTTTGTCGAGAATATTGATTATCCTCATATAAGTTCTCCCTGTTGATGTAAGTGTATTTTCCTTCATTGTTCAATTGTGTATGCAATTGAAATTTCCAAAATTTTTCATCTATACACTATCTATCTCGAAGCTCTAGTTCAGATTATTTTGAAACTTTTCACTCCTTCCCGTCACTTTGTTATATTTTGAATTACCTTTTACCAAGACTATACATGTTTACCATTTTATATATTGTCAAGCACTGCATTTTTCATTGTAACAAAAATATATTGCAGAACGGAGTATAATTTCTGATTCTGTTTTGCGCTACTCACTCAAAAGTATTTGAGCCATTGGCTAAACAAAAATATTCTGCCAAAAATTCCCCGTACAATAATAAACTGAGACAATAATATTCTGACCAATAATATTCTTCCAATTTGCGAGCTAGGTTAGGTCGTTTAGGTAAGATCAGACAAATAACTAGATGGGGTGATTTTGAATAAGGTTATTATTATCTGAGGATATTATTGGACAGGGGATTATTGGCAGGATATTTTTGACAGGATAATTTTGGACGGAATATTTAGTCAAGGACCCCTATTTAATATGTTTTTTTTTGAATATTTTCTATACATTGGCATATTTGAGAGAAATCCACTACGACAAGCCCAGACCACCTTGGCTCACAAACAATACAATTGATGATACTCATCCCTACGTAACAAAGCTCTCAATGAACATAAAAAACTGAAGTTCCAGATCATTGGAATTATTATAAAACAATTAAAAACTATACTGCTTACTAATGTAATTCTCCTAGATGAAAAATATTATTTGAAATATTGTTAAGATAACTTTGGACACAACAGTAAATTGTTATGGCAACGCTTGGAAGTCCTTAATATTCACAGCCTTGTTTCAAAACCCTTCATTATAGAACTCTTAAAATTTTTAATACACTCTTTCAAATAACAAACAATTCAAATCCTTTCTGAACCAAAAACCCTGTATACACCCAATGAGATTTCTATTGGGCATGTGAACGAGTTTCGAAAAGTACATTTTGATCCTGAACTTGTCCCATTTCGACCAAAAGAACAGCATTTTTCTTTGCCTACCCAACTAAGATGTTTTTTCCAACTTTGGCCGCTTATATCTAAGGAACGACACATACAAAACAATTTCAAATCACATATTTTTCTAAAGACCTATCATACTATAACAAGATAGAATTCCAGCCAATTTGACGTAGAGTCAATAATTCCCCCTATGTTTTTCGTGAGGGGTCCTTTGCATTTTGCGTAACATTTCACACCAAACACATTAAGTATCTCATTTTTTTTCTATGAAATACCTACCAATTGATCAACATTTATGAAATTTCCACTAAAACCACCTAAACCGTTGAGTATGTACTCACACAGTGATTTTCAAATGTGTGTTCGAATATAGGTATCCTGCACAAAATATTTCCAGGCATATTCCAGTTATTCAGCTATAATCCACAGTTCTCACTCATATCCATTATTGGGAATTTAGAACTTTGGTGGTATTGTATGCCATTGTTCAATTACCATTATCTATTAATCACGTTGATCATTACCTGATAATTTTTGCGTTATTGCTTTTATCCGCCTAATATTATTTTTGATCGATTCGTTCCATTCTAAATAGAAGAAATAATGCATAGTCACGAACCATATTTTGTGTACAATAGTCAGATTTGAGATAACAATCATTGTAGAAATAGAAAGATAAAACTCGTTTTGCCGGACTTGCAGTACAAACCACACTTGATATTTTCCTTATTGATTTACAATGTTGAACTGAAGTAAATGTTCAACCAAGTTCAATTGGCCTAAAGGTTTTCTACCATATCTACGGTTAATTCCATGAAGTATTTGGGGCCAACTAGTTCATCAGGACAACGAGAAAGTGTCAAATTTTTGGAATACCTGTTGAGTACAGTTCTGGCGCAGAACTATAGTTTGATCAACTCCCGAGGAAGCCCAGATGTTGTTGGATCATTTACTTCCGCTTCTTCAGTAAAAACGTCTTTTGTAGGAAAAGTTCTTACAGTATTGAGTTGCAGCGGATGCGAAATGAAGAGCAGAAACTCCAGTAACTTCTTTGAGTTACAGCTCGCGTTCCCCAATATTTTGGAAATCCAGTCCGTGCTGAATCCAATCAATAATTACTTGAGAACCGAACACCTAACAGATGACAGACAACTGTATTGCCAATTCTGCGCTAAAACAACCGATAGAGATAAAATAAGGAGTATTGTTGAAATACCTGCAAATTTGATCCTGACTTTGAAGCTCTTTAGTTATGATTCAGATGTATGCAGATGTATTAAATCATTTCAACTTGTCAAGCTGGAGGAACACCCATATCTAGCCGACTGCTGTTATGAGCTTCACGCAGTCATCTTCCACTGTGGTTCTGGAGTTGAGTCTGGCCACTACTATACTTTGCCAAAGACAGAACGACTGGTATAAATTTGATGATAGTTGCCTGAATGAAATGTTTTTTTTTTTATTTGGACCTTTTGGACTCTCTGGAGAACCCATACATCCTGTTTTACAGGAAGGTAGATATTCAAAATTCGACGAACCTCATTTGGAGTTATCATTCAACCAATTACGACTCTTCAAATGACGTGGTGTTGCAGGTTTATCTACGTTTCCCTGCAGCTGTAAAAGCTGATACGCTACCGAATTAATTTAAGCCGCCTGGAGCGCCAATTATTTTTTTTATATTTTTTTGCTGTTACTTTGTTATTGTTTCTTTACATCATAAAGTATATTTTGATGTTGAATGTACGTGAGTAAGTAAGTAGGTATGTATTCAACTAATCCAAACCAAATTTTACCTTCTTAAGCTTTCAAATATTATTTTGTAAGTTTTGACAGTTAGGGGTAGATTTCACCACTAAAAAATAAACAGTGCCTATCGGCATGATATAGAATTTGAAGTAGAGGGTGGAATGAGCCTAATTCCAAATTTTTATGCAAATCAATTCAAGACGAAAACATTGCGTGTTTTTTCTATTTTTTGAGCTTCATTTACTGGACTATATGCCCTCTCTCATCGCGGCCGTCTATTCATATCCAAGAAGGTTACTTTTCTTGATCATAAGCGGTCCTCTGGAAAATATTCGAGGAGCGGAAAGAAAGAGAGAGAGATCAATTATAATTGAATAAGCATCAAAATGAAAGAAGTAACTTTTGTGAAGGTATCCAGATGCAAAATGTGTAAGACCAAGTATGACTACCAAGAGTGCCAAGACGGAAAAGTTCTAGCATTTTTACAAGAAGTTGAGCGGAACAGCTCTCCTAAAATCATCTTATGCGTAGAGTGTGGTTGGAGAAAAACGACACGAAAAACTTAAACTTAAAAAATTGGATGAAAGTCAGGATACAAATGATTATTTTCTACCTATTCATTTTGAATGCTATCGCCTAATAAGTATTCGGTAAGCAATTGGAATTTTCAAAAAATTCTGTACCCCTCATCGCCCAAATAGGTTTTCGGCAAATAATTGGAATTTTCAAAAACTTCTGTACCCCTTCTGACGACCCGACAATGACTTTTGGGGGTGGATGGTGAAAGTAGGGATGCAAATGATTATTTTCTATTACTTTCGAGTGCCATCTCCTAATAAGTTTTCGGTAAATAATTGGAATTTTCAAAAAAATTCTATACTTCTTCTGACGGCCCGCCGATGACTTTTGGGGGTGAAGGGTGAAAGTAAGGATGCAAATTATTGTTATCTACCAATTCATTTCGAGTGCCATCTCCTAATACATTTTAGGAAAAAAATTGGAATTTAAAAAGAATTCTGTACCCCTTCTGACGGTCCGACAATGACTTTTGTGGGTGAAGGTTGAAAGTTAGAATGCCAATGATTATTTACCACCCATTCATTTCAAGTGCCATCGCCTAATAAGTTTTCGGTTAATAATTGGAATTTTTGAAAAATTCTCTACCCCTTCTGACGGCCCAACAATGACTTTTGGGGATGAAGGATGGAAGTAAGGATGCGAATGACTATTTTCTACATATTCATTTCGAGTGCCATCGCCTAATACATTTTAGGAAGAAAATTGGAATTTTCAAAAAATTCTGTACCCCTTCTGACGGCCCGACAATTACTTTAGGGGGTGAAGGATGAAAGTCAGGTTGCGAATGATTATTTTCTACCTATTTATTTTGAGTGCCATCATCTAATAAGTTTTCGGCAAGTGATTGGAATTTTCAAAAAATTCTGTACCCCTTCTGACGGACCGAAAATGACTTTTGGTGGTGAAGGATGAAAAAAAGGATGCAAATTATTGTTATCTACCAATTCATTTCGAGTGCCATCTCCTAATACATTTTAGGAAAAAAATTGGAATTTAAAAAGAATTCTGTACCCCTTCTGACGGTCCGACAATGACTTTTGTGGGTGAAGGATGAAAGTTAGAATGCCAATGATTATTTACCACCCATTCATTTCAAGTGCCATCGCCTAATAAGTTTTCGGTTAATAATTGGAATTTTTGAAAAATTCTCTACCCCTTCTGACGGCCCAACAATGACTTTTGGGGATGAAGGATGGAAGTAAGGATGCAAATGACTATTTTCTACATATTCATTTCGAGTGCCATCGCCTAATACATTTTAGGAAGAAAATTGGAATTTTCAAAAAATTCTGTACCCCTTCTGACGGCCCGACAATTACTTTAGGGGGTGAAGGGTGAAAGTCAGGTTGCGAATGATTATTTTCTACCTATTAATTTTGAGTGTCATCACCTAATAAGTTTTCGGCAAATGATTGGAATTTTCAAAAAATTCTGTACCCCTTCTGACGGACCGAAAATGACTTTTGGGGGTGAAGGATGATAGAAAGGATGCAAATGATTATTTTCTACCTATTCATTTTGAGTGCTATCGCCTAATAAGTTTTCGGTAAATAATTGGAATTTTCAAAAAATTCTCTTCTACCTCTGATGGCCCGGCCCGATTATGACTTTTAGGGGTGGAGGGTGGAAGTGAGGATGCAAATGATAGTTATCTACCCATCAATTTCGAGTGTCATCGCCATATAAATTTTCGGTGAAAAATTGGAATTAAAAAAAATCTTTACCCCTTACGACGGCCCGACTTTTTGGAGTGCGGTATGAAAGTTGAGATGTAAAATACTGGTTTTTACTCATTCACATTGCGTGCGATGAACCGATAATTTTTCAGTTTAAGTTTTACTTTTTATCTCATGAGTCACACACCACTGCCTCATATTATCTTTTTTTTTTCGTGATCTGTAACTTCTACCAATATCCAATTAAAGAATAACAATTCCACCATTTGAATCGCTATTTTATTGGTTTCATAAAAGGCCAAGAGCCGTAACTTATGTAAACGCTATGCAACTGCGCGGTGTTGCCAAATCGAAAACCGTTCATGAAAAAACCGTGGATGAAAAAACCGTGGCTGGTTTCACTCCCGTTAATTTATTTTTCAATTGCAAAACATATATGACATCTCTGAAATATTTATATAACAAAAACTGATTGTACATGTAAACAAATTTCAAAGAAATTCATATCAACACAGAATACTACAAATGTTCCTCCTCACAAATATAACATGAACAATCAATATTGTATCAGGAGGTCTTGTCATACGGTTAGGTCTCCCAGAAACTGTAATGCAAGGATTTTCATCAATAGTTACGTCTGGAACTACGTTCGTTTCCGGCAATTACATCACAGATTCCCTATTGGCCATACCTGTGGTAACAAAGATAAAAGTTGATTCGCATGTCTAGTCTAAATAAAATCACTGTCACATATCTTCACCTTGTACATATATTTTTTTTTTGTGTAATTGATGACTTGTTTATTTTGTGGAAATTCATGATCACTTTAATGAAACGAAAGAAACAATTTTGTCTTATTTCCACTAGTTTTTTATATTTACGGCCGGTTTCGGGCTTTATCCCATTATCAAGTATAAAAACTAACTAATACAATTGTACTATTAAACCTAGTTATATAGGGAGTTTGCAGGTAAACTGGATGGAGAGGTAATTAAATGAAATCAAATGAACATGGGTGAAACGATTTAAATTCAATACTGGAGGTTATGGAAATTACCTGGGTTGTCAAAATCACAAATTCAAAAGTGGAGACCTACATAAATCGAGTTGCTCGTTGAGGGTTCTATATTTCGGGTTTTTAATTGATTCATTGATTTCCATGGCTTCCAACAGATTCATTTTCTTTCCTTTATTACATGTGTGTAGGATTTTGAGATTATCTTTATTTATCTTGTGTTTGGATTCTTGCATGTTCGTACATTGTGGATTTTTTGTCGAAACAGACGTGTTCACGGAACCTTACGTCAAAATTTCTACCGGTCTGGCCTGTATATACTGCAGAGCATTCCCCACATTCCAATCTATATATCCCTGATTTTTTCATTCTATCTCGTTTAGGTTTTGCATTGAACAAAATTCTGCTTAAATTATTATTACTTATGAAAGCTGTTGTTATTTTGAATTTAGAAAAATAATTTTGAATGTTTTCTGAAATTTTACCTGAGTAATTAATGCTACCATATCCAAACACCAAACATCAAACACAAGGTAAATAAAGATAATCTCAAAATCCTACACACATGTAATAAAGGAAAGAAAATGAATCTGTTGGAAGCCATGGAAATCAATAAATCAATTAAAAACCCGAAATATAGAACCCTCAACGAGCAACTCGATTTATGTAGGTCACCACTTTTGAATTTGTGATTTTGACAACCCAGGTAATTTCCATAACCTCCAGTATTGAATTTGAATCGTTTCACCCATGTTCATTTGATTCCATTTAATTACCTCTCCATCCAGTTTACCTGCAAACTCCCTATATAACTAGGTTCAAGAGTACAATTGTATTAGTTAGTTTTTATACTTGATAATGGGATAAAGCCCGAAACCGGTCGTAAATATAAAAAACTAGTGGAAATAAGACAAAATTGTGTTTCTTTCGTTAATTCATTAAAGTACATATATTTACCTATCCTTTCAGTTACCTTACCAGCTAACCAACTAGGTTTCACAAATCTGTAATCTCTAGCTCTGACAGATTGTTCAACAAGAAATTCGACAGTTCTTCCCCCCTAATAATAACACTTTTGTTCATACTCAACTCTCTTTATTTTAGCTTCTCTCACGTGGTCATTATTATTGACACTTTTCATATTCTCAGGTTTCAATAGATCAAGTCCCAATCTCAAAGAACGACCAAACATTTGAGCCGGCGATTTCCTAGTAGAACAAAGCATAGTATTTCTGCAATCTATTAAACAAGAACTTATTGATTTTGTGAAATTGATTTGCTTGAAAGTGCAAAATTTTTTATTAAAATAATTATTCATTTATAGTTCTAACCATATTTTCTGCTGCTACATTTGACCGTGTGTGATATGGTGGACTATTCATGATTCTGATACCATTCAAACTTGAAAATTCTTTGAATTCCGTTGAGCAGAATTTTTTTTGCATTTTCTGAAACCAAAGTTTTGGGGAGTCCAAATCTGGCAAACGTCTCTTTAAATTTATCAATGCAAGCTGTGTAATTGGTTGATGATATAGGAAAAACTTCTGGCCATTTCGAAAAAGTATCAATTATGATAAATAACATTTTTCCATGAAACGGACCAAAAAAATCATTATGAATCCTTTCCCATGTCCATGGATTCAAACTTACTTTGGGAGGATTCGGTCTCACCTGAACACAGTTTGAGCGATTTTTGCATGCACAACTCTATATCCGAGTACATGCATAGAAGGCCATCAAAAATAAGATCTTGCAAGGGCCTTCTTTCTAACCACTTCCATGTGAGCTTTATGCAATTCCCTCAGTACCATTTTTCGCATATTCGATGGAATTATTACACGATATCCTCATAACAAAATATCGATCTCAATATTGATTTAATTTCTTTTGTTAGAATATGGTAAAATTTCCCTAGTCCGAAAGTATACTTGGCCAACCTGTGCGTGTAAATTCATATTCTTCCTTCGAACCTGAATCATTCCTGAATTTGTGTTTAATATCTTCAAAATCTATTGGTACATCTGAACTATCTTAAGAAAAATTCAAATAATTGTAATCATTTTCCTCAGTTGTGACAAAATTAAGTGGCAATGTTGACAGAAAGTCTTGGAGGATTTCACGTGCGGTATATCAAAATCGTAACATGTCAGTATATACGCATACATTTGCAAACGATTTGCAGACATAATTGGAATACCTTTTTTTGGACCAAAAATTGATCCTAATGGTTTATTTTCTAAATTGTGAAAGGCTTTCGCGGCCATCGTTGAATGAATGAAGTATTTTTTTTCGGGTTTTTAGGCCGACGTTTATTCAGAGAAAATCTCGACGTTTCGCCAACACGAGTGGTTGGCATTTTCAATAGAAATGTTTAAAACTTCGATCACTGAACACTACTTTGTTTTCAACAAGTAGTGTTCAGTGATCGAAGCTGTAAACATTTCTAATGCCAACCACTCGTGTTGGCGAAACGTCGAGATTTTCTCTAAATAAACGTTGGCCTAAAAACCCGAAAAACGGTTTATTTTCTGTTTTCAAAAGGAACTTCCTACCCAAATACTGATAACATTTTTTCCCCCAACTGGTTTTTCAACATTTTCATTGTCTCTTTGAGACAAAATGACTCCAAGCGGATAATTGCTGGCATGCACACTCAGTATCAATTGAAACTCAGGATTCTAATGAGCCACAGCAATTCTTTAATTTTTCAGTTAGAAACATCACATTCTTTCGATGAATTCCACACAATGTTACGTTTTGTTAGTTCAAACAGAGGATGTAAAATATGAGATATATTTGGTGTGAAGCGATGATATAGATATAGGTATAGATGCATTTTTCACTGTTTGAATTTTGTCTTCACATTTATGCAACCCATCTTTAGAAATCTTATAGCCCAAATAATTTACATAATCTTCAAAGAAGGAATATTTTTCTAGCTTGATTGTTAAACCGCTCTCTTTCAAAATTCTCAAAACTGCTTTCATACGTTGCATATGCTCATTATTATTTCGGCCTGTTATTAAAATATCATAAAAAAACGACTAATCTTTCAATATTACATAATGAACTTTCCATTGTTCTTTGAAAAATGGAACAAGCCACACTTATATCAAAAGGAAGTCTCCTACATTAACAACCCTTTATGAGTTGATGTTGCTGTGATTTTTCCAAATTACGTTGATTCGGCCGTTTCAGGAAATAACAAATCTTCTAGCAGTTCATGAGTGTCTTTCGTCAGACAATTTAAAAAAATTGCCTTTTTGATTTCGACTCTAATAATAGCATTCGCAATGAAAAATTGGTTAAACCTTTTCTTATGAACATTCCAGTTGTTCATCTCCGCATCAAAAATGTGTTGAACACCTACTAGTAAGCAGGAACTTTCTGCCATTTCTTATAATTCGTTAGTAATCCTCGTCGTCAATGTGATATCTGTGGTATCATGATTTATCTCTGAATTGCAAAACATACATATCATCTCTGACAGATTTATATAACAAAAACTTATTGTACATGGTAACAAAATTCAAAGCAATTCATATTAACCCAGTATGCAACTCGTGCAAAAATTGTTTATTGCACTCAATGGTAATGGTAATCAGCAACTATGCCTCAGTGGGCCCTTTTCACAACCCCCGGCATCTTTACTCATCCCATGTCGGATACCTGCTCGAACCTCTTCGACCTTCTTATGAAAGTCGAAATGTCCTTCCATTGCAATAAGTGCAATTCTTCCTCCTTAATAGTGGCAGCTCCGAAGACGTTTTGTCTGAGCCTGCCATAAATACCACATTCACACAGGAAGTGGAAGGAGTCCTCCTACTCCCCACATTCCGTGCATAGTGGGTCTGCCTCAACTCTGATGAGAGCCAAGTGCCTCCTAAAACCGCAGTGGCCGGATAGAACTCCCACCAACAGTCGTTATTGCACTCAAAGTGTTTGTCCGACACGGCCTGACGGTCTCTTCGGACAATTTCACGTCGAGTGCAATAAACACTTATTTTATGCACTTGTTGCATAAATAACTATTAGTTGTTTATTTTCTCTCTATTCATCAATTCTTCATTCATTCGGAGTTATTGAATAGAATAGTTTATTCATCTTTGATATCACATTACATGATATACGAATACAATATACAAAATCGAATTGAAATTTAATACTCATCTATGCTATAAAATTATGATTCAGAATAGTATATTCTGTAACAAGGTTAGAATGAAAATTCGATACGAATGGAAAGTTCCGAGCTCGAGCCGAAGGCGAGCGTGAGGAACCAGGATCATCACGAATTTTCATTCTAACCGAGTAGCAGACTATATTTTCTCCACGATCGAAGATAGGAAACGTGACAGCAATAATTTTGACACTTACTCAAATTTTGCCACTACCATGACAATCAACTGCGTCAAGGCTAATGTTATTATTGCTAGCAAGTGTGAGAATATTATTCTCACACTTGTCTCACAAGAGAGAGAAATTGCATAGGGGCAGAGGTGTTGCAGAATATTTCTTCAATCTCAAGAGAGAGAATTCCAGCATTCTGTAATCAAATTTGATTTCAGAATTGGCAAATTCTGTGATGATCGCGGAGAAAGGTAATTCCTTACTTTAAGTTTGAAACGATTGTTTGTTTCTGACTTGCCACAATATGGAAGTCGATGAAAAAACGTTATAGGTACTAATAAAATTTGGGCATTTTTCGAAAAGAGCTTTTGAATGTTTTGCAAGCCTCAGAAGATTTCCACATCTGGTGGGATATGAATGAAAGTTTGAGTTTGGGCTGAATTATTCCAGATTATTTTTTATGAATAATGAACTTTTGTAAATGTATATTGATGGCAGAGTCATTAACTGTTGTTCTTATTATTTTCATCAAGAGTTTAAAGGCTCAGTACTCAATAAAGCTGTGAAACTAGGGATGAGGAAACAACAACAGTACTTAGGTATATATTTTAAGAGGCCATGAGCGAGATCATATTTTGGACGGTTTTTTTGGTAAAAGAGTTGATAACTCAAAATCGGTTCGTCGAATCGCTTTCAAACAAGGACAGGCCACTTAGAATACATTAAATTATATACATAAAGTAAGGAATAAATTCATTATTTCTGAATGTAAAGATATTTCGGAAAAATCCTCGAACAGGTCGATTTTCTTTTACGATGTGCCAATTTTTGAACCCCACCCAAAATATATAGGGTTATCCGCAATTGAGTAAAAATGACTTTAGTGATATTTTTAAATTGGACACTCAGTATATTTTTCCATATTTGGTTAGGGATCGTCATTACGAATCCAGTGATACCAAGTTTGATGGGATTATGTCAAACGGCTGCGGAGATATGGCCAAAAAACTTCCCCGTATGTCCAATGAGAGACTTTTAACCTTTTGAATCGTGTGGAGTCTCAGTCATACTCATTGGACATACGGGGAAGTTTTTTGGCCATATCTCCGCAGCCGTTTGACATAATCCCATTAAACTTGGTATCACTGGATTCGTAATGACGATCCCTACCCAAATATGGAAAAATATACTGGGTGTCCAATTTAAAAATATCACCAAAGTCATTTTTACTCAATTGCGGATAACCCTATATATTTTGGGTGGGGTTCAAAAATTGGCCCATCGGAAAAGAAAATCGATCTGTCCGAGGATTTTTCCTAAATATCTTTACATTCAGAAATAATGAATTTAATCCTTACTTTACGTACACACTGTATACCTAACGTCTGCGGCAGCACCTCACGATGCTTTTCACAGACAATCGAGGTAGCTGCAAACTTTATTCAATCGAAATGAATTTCGTATGAAAAGAAAGGTAAAACGAAGATCTATGTACGTGCTGTAATGTTTTTCCAAAATTATTTGTTCATCTACCCAAAAAATTGCTTCAGAATTGCTTGGAAATTTTTGGGTTTTTTGTGTGAATAAGTGCATTGAAATTTCATTTTCCATTACAGCACGTACCTAGAATCGAACGTTCTCTAGAATCCTGTCCGTGTTTGAAATGAAATATAGGAGTAACAAGGAGCACAAGTCAGAAATTCAAATGTTTGTCAGCGATATCATCAGGATATTGAAGAATGAGGGAAAAAAGTAAAAGAAATAGGATATGTCTCCTAACGTGTTTTTGTCTACCCAAGAATGAACATCGTACAACGTTCATACGGCCTGCCAACTGAAGTTATTGATTTCACCTGCTAGTTGGATTCCAATCGTTAAAACACATTGCTCTTAGTTAATCCAATCTATGAGTGTGTAGTGTTTTCCATCTGTGAGTTGATTATTATTGAATCAATTCGACTTTGAATATCAGATGAATAGAATAATATTTGATCAGGAAAGCTCAGTGAGGAGTGAAAGGTTAGAACAAACAAGCAACTGATTGGATTTGTGTCTAATATTCTGATGGACCTCTGTAATCAAAATAGGATATTTAATACAGATATTATGATTCATCTAAAGATGGATTGGTATTAACGAGGGTATTGATGATTATTGAAAATTAATAACGTTTTGATGAACATTCTGGAGGATTCTAGTTATAAAATAGATCAAGGTGTCAACTCACAAAGCAAGAAGTCGTTTACCAAAGTTGAATTCTCTTTTCAACTATCTGATTTTTTTTTTGATTTTCGTTAATACGTATTTTCACAATTCCCATCTCATTCGAAATTTTCAAGTTGATCACATCAAACCATTCAAATGTTTTCAAGGTGAGGGTTCCATTCAGATCCGAACTTATTTATACTTGATAGTTCGAGTGCACATTGTAAAAAAATATTAACGAAATCCGAGAAAATTTAGATGTTTGAAAAGGGAAAGAAATATGTTCTTGATCATGTTATTTTTGCTGCCATAGAGAAATTTTATATCTTTCGCTTTTTGATAGCAATTATTTATTATTGGTAGTCAGCCAATAATCAGATAGGGGAAGGTCGGGCAGCCCGAACAAATCAGGTACCTACCCTTCAATCACGTAACATCGCTTGTAAACATAAAAACACAGTGTACAAACAATACAAGTCAGTTGAGGCGGAAGCGCTGAACAAGTTATATGTGACAGTGTGATTTGTTCCTGCGTAACGTTCTCAGTGCTGTCTTGAACAACATCATTGGGTGATATCAAAACAAAAATGTAAGTATATCAACTTGATTATGATATCGATGTATAGTGAATTCATTCAACTCCACTACGGTGAATTATTTATTTCATTCTTAGCATAGCTTGAATGCTATGGCTACGGATATTGTATAATACCCTATCGGGTAGCCTCGGACACGTGACTGTCGGGTATCCCCGGACACAATTTGAAGTCCTAAATTCAACAAAATTAATACTAAGTCATTATTTTTCGTTCGTGTTATTTGCTCATTGATTGTTTTTAGTTCATTACTGTCTATTGTTACAGAAATAGTTGAAAATGCCGAAGTTTAAGGGAAGAACAACTGATAGAGGAAAATGGGACGAGAACAAAATGAAAGAAGCTATTCAGTGTGTAAGAGAAGGCAAGTTCTCAATCAGACTGACAGCAGAGAGATATAATGTACCAAAAAGCTCCCTTCAGGACCGTTTGAAAGCTGTGCAAAGGGGTGGAGAGATTATTCTATAATCTAAACTGGAACGATTTGAATCCACATTTTTCTAAACAACTGTACGACCACGTCAAATAACTAGACAATCGCCTCATGCCTCTGACCAGACTGGAATTTCTAAAACTAGCATTTGATCTAGCAGAAAATCTGAATATACCTCATCGATTCAACAGAGAAAAAAGAATAGCAGGAAAAGACTTCCATTACAGTTTCACCAAGAAATATACAGATATTGCTTTAAGAAAACACCAGAGTCAACTAGTATTGCACGAGCTATTGGGTTCAATATGCCTCAAGTAGACCGATTCTATGACCATCTCAAACGATCTCCTAAATAAATACAAGTTTTCCCCATCTCGTATTCACAATGCTGATGAAACGGGAGTATCAAATGTGCACAAAAATGATGAAGTCATTTCCATAAAAGGAAAAAAACAAGTAGACAAATTGACATCTGCAGAAAGAGGTCGAAATGTCACAATAATGTTCAGCATGAATGTTACTAGTCATTTTATACCTCCTCTTTTCATTTTTCCTAGGAAAAAGATAGATAAAAATAGGCGATTAATGATAGGAGCTCCATCAGATAGCATCGCTATTCCACATGAAAGTGGGTGGATGAACGGTGACGTCTTTCTACAATGGTTGAGACATTTCAAACAGCATACGCAGCCAACAGAAGAAAACCCTTTGTTACTGATCTTGGACGGGCATGGCAGCCACAAAGAAGAGTCATTCAATATGCACGTAAACATCATATTCATATGCTAAGCACGCCACCCCACACAACACACAAGCTGCAGTCCCTTGATCAGACATTCTTCGAACCTTTCAAAACTGCGTTCTCATCTGCAAGTGCAGTATGGATGAGGCAAAATCCTGGAGACTTGAAATAGCACAAAATGGCTTCAGGTGCACAGGAATTCATACCTTTAATCGGGAAATCTTTTCAGAAATCGACTTTTTACTGGCTATGATGACAGACATTGCACATAAACCAGTATCCAATGAAACTAGTCGTGCATCTGAGCCTGTCGCTGAACTAGCATACACCGAAACTGATTTTGATATGCCCTGCACCAATCGTGCATCTCAGCCTACGCCTAAACCAGTCTCCAAGCCAGCATCCACAGAAAGCACCTTCAATCATACTGAGTCTGATATGCCATGCACCAATCGTGCAGCTCAATCTGCCTCTAAACCAGCATCTACTGAGAGCACCTCCAATCAGACTGACTCTGATATGCCCTCCACCAGTTTTGCAGCTCAGGCTGCCTCTAAATCAGCATCCTCTGAAACTACCTACAGTCAGAGTGATTTGGATATGCCTTCTACCAGACGTACATCTGTGTCTGCTCTTAAATCTTCAACTTCGATCAGCACAGCAGATCTATTGAAGCAGCTGTCACCTCTTCCAGAAGCAACTAAGACCCAAAAAAGCGAGATCTTAACATCTTCACCTCAAAGGCTCTGAAAGATAAAAAAGCTTTGGAGGAAGAAAATCAGAAAGCTAGTAAAGGTGACAGAGAAAAAGTTGAAAAAAACTTCCAAAATTTCCTGCCTGAAGATCGTGGTGAAGACCGGATCCAGTGCCGTGAATGTGCAGATTGGGCTCACGAAGCATGCGCTGCTATTGATGCTTCAAACGAATTCTACGAATGTGATATTTGCAAGGCTAAAAAACGTTCACGTCATCGTTGAATGTTATGTACGGGGCTACCCGATGATTTTAGAGATCCTAAAAATTAAAGGCTGAACATTTTCAAATCTTGTGATTATAATAATCAAAAAATAATTATAATTTTCAATTATTATGTTAACATTATTAAATGAAATATATGTTCATTTCAAAGTGATAAATACACGTAAAAATTTGCTGATTGTATTTTTATTTATGTCCCATTCAAGTGTCCGATGCTACCCGACTCTCCCTTATGTATTAGGTATATAATTATCTATATTAATTTATTAATTGAATACATAGTCTTTAACATACGTTTCTGAAAGATATACCTACTATTGACAGTTTTTTAATACCCAAAAACGTTCTAATTTCATAAATATGCGCAGGTTAAATTTAAGCATTGACATATGAAATAAAAGTATATAAGAATAAAATAGGTTCTATTCAGGATGATTTTGGCAGTCTGCTTATTTTGAAAAGAATCATCTTGAATGACATTGGAATATTCAAGATTGTTATCCGAATTTGTTTGACTAGAGTATCATTTACTAATACGAGTTGCTCTTGTATAAACAGTGTCATATACCATTTCATCACTGATCTTATTGGAATCTTATCGGAATGATTGTAAGTACAATTTGAGTTTTCAGTTTTTTTGGAGTACAGGACGTGTGGTACCACTGACGTCCAATACTTTACTAACTATTATCCAATATCACACAATGGTTTACTGCTTCTTTTGATTAACGAACGCTTCCAACAAAAATCAATATTTCATCCACTATTAGCATTCAGTTATCTCAGAGACAACCAGATGTATAGAAATATACAGGGTATCAATTTGAAAACTTCCCACCCTTAATATCTTTCTTCCAGTAAACAATATGAGTAATCGAAAAAACAGGTCAATTTTATTGTCAAGGGGGACACTTTCAAGGACTATTTGTAGCCCTCGTGGTTCAACCCCCTAGGAGGGGTAGATGTTACCCTTAGAATTCTAAATGGGAAGGGGGGTCAAGTGGCACATCATTTTGATGGGCGTTCAATTCTTGTTCCAATGGTACCCTGACTTATTATTTTTTTATGAGCATTTTCCGAAAAATTGCGTTCTAAACTAACAGAAGTAATTATTAGAACGCCTATACTGAGATGCATGGTTTGGCCAGAACTGGTTAGAATATTAGGTGGTACCGTTCCAACCCTTTATTAGGGGTAACATTAGCCATTAGCTCCAAACACTTTACATAAAAAAGTAGTCTAATAGTAAAACGTAGATGGTAGTAAAGTTGTGTTTATTAAATGCTGAATTTTTAAGTGTCATCGCAGAAATTGTACAGATGATAGCCTTCCTTTTTTGCTACTTCTGCTGTAAAAAGTTTCTGTTTTCCGGCAAAAAATTGGTTAGCAAATTTGAACTATGTGGTAGTATTGTGAATACCGTTGTACCTGTTGGGCTGTTTAGGAATTACTTTAATAAGTGTATAAAAGTGTAAAAATGGTTTACATTCTTCAAGACAGAATTGAAATGATTGTTATTTATGGCGAAGTTGGAAAGTGCGCACGAAGGGCGGCATGTCTTTTTAACGAAAGACATCCAAATTGTAATGTAAGTCACCGGTATGTGCTTGATTTGGTGAATAAGTTTTACGAAACTGGTTCAGTGACAAATAAAAAAAGAAATAACCCCAGAGTACTAAATGAAGCAGCTCAAATTGAAGTTTTGGGAACATTTGCTGCAGAGCCCACGAGCTCCTTACGATCAGTATCAGAACAGACGGGAATGTCACGCGAGACTATAAGAAAAGCATTGAAAATGCATAAATTTCATCCATATAAAATGCAGATTCTTCAAGAGCTCTACGAGGATGATTATGATAGAAGAATAGAGTTTTGTGATATCATGTCTCATCGAGTCAATACCATCCCTAATCTTCTGTTAAACATCTGTTTCAGCGATGAGTGTTCATTTTTTCTGAATGGCAATGTTAATAGACAAAATTGTCGCTATTGGAGTGACGAAAACCCACATATTTTTCGGGAAGGGCATACACAACACCCACAAAAAGTTAATGTTTGGGCTGGTATTCTTGGAAATGCCATTCTTGGTCCATTATTTCTGGAAGAAAACTTGACTGGCAATCTGTACCTTGATATGCTTGAAGAGACTATCGATCCTCTTATAACTCACGAGCTAGAAACTCAAATTGATGCAGAAGGTAATGAACTTTTGCAGGAGGATCTGTTATATTTCCAGCAGGACGGTGCTCCACCTCATTATTTTCTTCCCGTCCGACAGTGGTTAAACGAGAGATTTCCGGGTAGATGGATTGGCAGAAGGGGAGCAGTTGAATGGCCTCCGAGATCACCGAATTTAACACCCTTAGATTTCTTTCTTTGGGGGCATCTTAAATCCGTTGTTTATAAAACACAACCTTCTGATATTGACGAACTTAAAAGACCAATTACAGCAGCATGCCGGTCAATTCCTAGTGAAGTTTTCCGTAATGTTAGAGGGGAGTTCGAAAACAGACTGTATTACTGTTTAGAGCAAAATGGACAACATTTCGAACAGCTAATAAGATAAGCGTAAGTAGATTTTATGTTGGAAATGTCTTTCTCGCAAATTAAATTTTATTGTGTAGAAGGAAAATAACCACCAAATAAAAAATCCCATGCGTAATAAATTTATTCCTGTCATTCAAGGGTTGGAGCGGTGCCACCTACTCTTCTAACCATTTTTATTAAAGGGAGTCAATACAATAATGCATCTCAGTATAGGCGTTCTAATAATTACTTCTGTTAGTTCAAAATGATGTGCCACTTGACCCCCCTTCTCATTTAAAATTCTAAGGGTAACATCTACCCCTCCTAGGGGGTTGAACCACGAGGGCTACAAATAGTCCGTGAAAGTGTCCCCCTTGACAATAAAATTGACCTGTTTTTTCGATTACTCATATTGTTTACTGGAAGGAAGATATTAAGGGTGGGAAGTTTTCAAATTGACACCCTGTATATGAAAACTTTATTGTAGATAATTCAGTTCTCTACACTTTGTACAGATTCAGTTCACCATTTTCTCCATACTTTCCGAGATATTCAAAAAATTATCAAATAATTACAATTTTTCAACCTAGCTACTCTACTAATCTGATTCCCTGTCCAATGCGTGATTGATTGCGGTCATATCTCTGACAATGGTTTTTTATTCATTTTACGTCAATGGAATGTGAATTTTGCTCAAAAATGCGACGAGATCACAATGCAACAATTTTTGTTGACGAATTTATCGAACACTAATATTAGTTCCACAGTTATCACGAATTTCGTTGCCATTGAAAATTCGTGATAATGGGATAAAAACGGCATACATTCACATTGACGTAGGTTTTTTATTATTCTGGAATTGAATGCACTTTCTGAACACCTTCATTTTGAAAGAGAATAGTTCCAGTTGGTTGGCTACATACACACTCAGATGTTCAACCACTTGGACTAGTCAATCAGAACTTGAGGAATTCGATAACTTACTTCGCAATACCATGCAATTTTTAGTGACACACATTTTGGGTGTACTAATCATAGTTGTTTTCTGTAATGTGTTCGAAGTGTTTTATTTAAAGAATTATTATTATTATTTTGAGCGATTGTTATTTCACATAATTTATTTTGTTTTTACCAAAACCACATTCTAGAATCTCATTTTGATATGTATGTTCTTGTTTGTATACTTCAGAGTCCTGAAGATAAAACATTGAAGTTTCAAAACTTATACATCTTAAAAATTGGTTTTTTTCAACATATCGACTGAATTTCCGACAATCCAACTATTCAAATCATATTCAACAGTCGCCATTCTACCCAAAATGAAAATAAAAAAAGAAAAAATTTCAAATTGCTTGGGATCTTCCTCTCATCAAAATTGAAACTGACAAACTACTGAGAGATGCTTCGAATCCTATTGAGAAGGCTCGCCTAAAGGCAGTTTTTTCAAAAGATGCAGGGGCATGGTTGAATGCTTTACCCGTTTCTTGTTTTGGGACACTCCTTGATGATGAATCATTCAGAATTGCTGTTGGTTTTCGTTTGGGGGTCAGCTGTTTGTGTTCAACATCAATGCGTGTGTGGTACCCTCGTCGATGATTCCGGAACACATGGTCTCTGTTGCAAACTTAGTGCTGGCCGTTTCGCTCGTCATCAAGCAGTTAATGATTTGATAAGACGTGCTTTAGTTTCTGCTAAAGTACCTGCAGTTTTGAAGCCGTTAGGTATCAGCAGAGATGACGGTAAACGTCATGACGGTATGTCTATCATTCCTTGGCAATATGGCAAACCAGTTATTTGGGATTTTACCTGCGTCGATACTTTGGCTCCATCACATATTCCAACTACCTCCGTCATTGCTGGTTCAGCAGCTGCAGCTGGTGAAGTATTGAAGACCCGCAAATATAAAAACCTGAGCGATAATTACATTTTCTATCCTATTGGTATTGAGACGTTTGGTGTTTTTGTCCCTCAAGCAAGAAAATTTATCATGGAAATAGAAAAGGATAACAAAAGAAACAAATGACCCAAGGCTACTTCTTTCTTGATTCAGCAGATTATTATGGCAATCCAAAGAGGTAATGCTGCTTCTTTTCTCGGAACTATTCCTCGGTCCAAAGATTTTAAAGAGTTATTCATGAAGCCCCACAATAAATTCAAGAATTCTCCAACTAGCAGATTTCCGAAACCAATACATTTTTCCATATCTTCATCCGATCCAATACGCAGCAGTGAGAACTTGGGTTTGTTACCGACTCCTCCAAAAGCCACAAGTTCTACAATATCTCTTTCCAACTCAATATCCAACAGTCTTGAGTCGAGAACAATTCCACGCCGCTCTAGGGATAGGGATAATCACCACTATAGAGACAACTTAGAAAACGATTGTAGTGGCGATCGCAGCTTCAACATCATGAGGCCAGTTGTACATAATACTGTCAAAAATCTTGGTCTCAATAGTTTGAGAAATATTGGTAACACCTGTTTTGTGAACTGTGTTATCCAGTGTTTGTCAAACACCAGATGTTTATTAGAGTATTTAAAAGGAGACGCCTACAAGAGAGATTTAAACACAAGTATATCCAGTATGGAAGGAACTTAATCAAAGCATTTGCAAAGGTAATCAAGGAACTATGGTCGGAAGATTCGTCAGATCGAGTTGTAAATACAGCCTTCTTGAGAAGTCAAATTCAGAAACTCGCATCTCGTTTTATCGGTTATGCCCAGCAAGATGCTCAAGAGTTCTTACGATACCTTTTGGATGGTCTACATGAAGACGTGAATAGAATAACGGAGAAGCCAAAAATCATTATGACAGAGATAGACGAAAAGTTAAGTGACAGCGAGAAGGAGCAGGAGTCACGTTCAATATACTTAAAATGGTAGATAACTCCGTTGGTCAGCTGAAATATACACTGAAATGTACTTATTGTGGTCACTGTTCAGTTTTCTTCGATCCATTCTGGGACCTTTCCCTACCAATACCTCAAAAAACAGGCCAACTATGACTATCACACTGTTTAGATTTATTCACAGAGGAAGAAACTTTGGATGGTGACGAGAAGCCGATATGTGCGAAGAGCAACAAAAGAAGGAAGTGCACGAAATCCATATCAATTCATATATTCCCGAAAATGTTATTCATTTTAATCGTTTTTCACCGATAGAAAGATTCCGAGAGAATTCGAATTTCACTATTGATTTTCCTTTAGAGGAATTAGACTTGAGTAAATACGCAGCAAATAACGTGCATCCATGTCACTACAGCCTGTACGCATTGTGTAATCATAGTGGGACAACCAATAGCGGACACTACACAGCTTACTGTAGACATCCATATGCTAGTTCGTGGCACGAGTATGATGATTCACGAGTGTTCTCAATTTCATCTGAATCGCTTGTGAGCGGAGTGGCCGTTGTTCTCTTTTATGAGGAGGAAGGCACTACGCTTATTTAGTTCTATTCTTATTTTGTATTTATTATACATTATACCCTTTATCATGGAAATTCATATCATTTATAAGTGTCAACGTGATACCATAATTTATTCAAAATTTCAAATTAACATTTGATGCTATAGAAAAATATTATTGAAGTATAAGTGGCTGAAAAGGTCTTTCAAACACGTGCGATATTTCGAGCACGACGGCGCAGTCGGAGTGTTCGAAATAGAGAAGTTTTTGAAAGACCCGTTATCCACGAATACTTTACGCGATTTTTTTACTGGTACACTTTGAAATCATAAATACTAGCTAAAATCCGAGGAGGAAACTGCTGGGAATTTTGGTGTACGAGCCTTGGTTATTAGTGGTATTACTTGGGATCCAGTGGTAA
Organism: Chrysolina oricalcia; assembly: GCA_944452925.2. NCBI lineage: Eukaryota > Metazoa > Arthropoda > Insecta > Coleoptera > Chrysomelidae > Chrysolina > Chrysolina oricalcia. The sequence continues at coordinate 55,049,393 of OX101819.2, read as the reverse complement.
ATTAGAGGAATTAGTTGAAAATTATGGGTATTACTCGGGAATTAGAGGTATTAGTCGAATATTATTGAGCATTAGTCGGGAATTAGAGGTATTACTCGAGTAATACACGGGTATTACAGGAATTATTTCGTTAAACAGACAAAAAAAGGTATCAGAAGATTTATGGAAATTAGTGTACACAATTTCCTCAGCGGTTTCCCTATTGCAAAAATCTAATGATGCGTATTAAAAAGAATATGACAAGTTTATCAAATGGATGGAAGAGATAACCAGATATGAATGAAAGAGTTGTGCTGTCTTTTGCAGCGGTGTGCCCGAGCTGTCACGACTTTACGGAGTACTATTTTCAGCGTTGAATGAATAATAGAGATAGTGTTCCGGAGTTCGGACATTTTAATTTTCTTCTCTTTAAAATATTGATATTGTTTGAGTTATTAATGAAAAACTAAATACCTTTTTTTAACTTACTTCGTTAATAATAATCGCAATTTTTTACGTGTGGTAAAATCCTTAAGAAAAGTTTTCTAAAGATCAATCTGAATCAACTGAAATATCGCTGATATTTTTAGGAGTTTTTTCACTATTTTTACGTTGATCAACTTGGTTAGACTACCATACTGTCAAGTATCAAATTCATATTTTTAATTTGAATTTATTAAAAATAATATTTGCAAAAAATGTTAATGTGCTAAACATCGAGCCAGTTGTAAATGTTGCATTCCATATTGCGGAAACGTAAACGATTATACAAAAACTAGCATTCCACAGATTTCTGAAAAATTAAAGAATTTCCCAAAATTGGTTGTTTCATTTGAGTCTTTCCACTGGCGAACTGAATTTTTTTTATTTCACAAGATCTTGTAGAGATCATTTCCAGGAAAGTGAAAGGTTGAAGAAGCGAAAGATTCCTTTCTCATGTCAAATTCTAAAGAGATGGTAAAATCAATAATTTTAGAAAACACTTCTATTGTGTTTCCTTTCTAGAAATCTGAATCTGAAAATAATGCGGATACTTGAACCAGAGAAGATGAAAGAGTAACTGATGATTCTGTTTCTTGTAAATCTTAAGTTGGTAAGATTCACTTTTATAACTCTGATGGTACATGCATTTGAGGCATTTTCTGTTAGGAACTATAACTGAAGAAAGTGATATTATTGGAAATGTAGAGGAAGATAGCCCAAATCACACCGAAACCTCAGATGAATGTGTTACTATCCTCTTTCTATGGTTATAATTATGCAGAGTTACTTGATTGTTGTTTCCTGAAACTGAGAGAAACACACAATATAAAAAATAAAACAAACACCCAGAGTTCGTCTCAAATTTGGAGAAGAGAAAGAATGACTAAAAGTACTTCTTCCAAATTTGGATCCATAATTTCGCACCAGGCAACGAAAATTTTCTTTCCCAAATTTGGCCTAACTGACAATTACGAACAGCAACCATGAAAGCTGGGTTCGATAATGAGGATGCAGTTGTAACTGAATATGGAACAGAAAATGATAAAGGATTTCCCAAGTCGACTTGTCAATCCACGTATCTCTTTCTTGGCAACGTCCCCCAACATATTTGTTTTAACACCAGTACTAATAGCCAAAATTTGCTGGAAATATCAACTTCGGGATATGGGGGATTCCTTAAGAAAAATTGACTATGAAACAATGTGTAGAACAAAACTATGCTCCATTTCCTGAGAACAATGACGAAGTGCTGGATTTACTAAAAACACACAACCATTATTTTCGGATATATGGGCGAATATCTCTACGGGATTACATTTATGTTACCTGGAGAGGATATTTTTATCCTAACAATCCAATAATTTTTTGAGAATGTCTGGGATTTGGATTTTGTACCTATATTAGGAAAATTTTATTTCAAATATCACAAATCCATTCATAAGCTTCATGAAGTTATCGTTCACTGTAGTTCTGGAGTTCATTTTGGCCACTACCACTCCAAGTCAGAACGGACTGGTACAAATTTGATGACAGTCGCGTTCAGAATGCTTCCTTTCGAATTAGACATTTTGGAGCCTCTGGAGACACCACATATCCTATTTTACCAAAAAGCAGATATTCAGATTGACCGCCAAAAAGTATGTGCCATATGGGGATAAAAATCATTATTAGAGTATTGGAAAAACATTTCTCAGGAGAAGTTGGTGCATATCCGGTAGACTAAAGATTTTGACACATGTTACGTGACCACTATTATGGCAGCAAATTGGAAATAAATACCATGAAGATGCCAAAAGTGTGGTAAGATGACAAGATATCGAAAATATTGATTTGAATAAGTTGCTTGGAATTAAATTTTATACTCATTTACAGAGTTTTAAACAATGAATCGAAAAAATATGGAATTGCAATTTTGTTTCGATTATTTTCAGATCTCTGTGCAAAAATCAAAGTATTTTTCTTTCGACTGACTTGACTGTACTGAAACGTTTGTATTTTGATGATGATGAAAAATTGTTTTCATTGTCTCTTCCCCAGATGGCACTAAATTGAAAAATATGGTTTTTGTCAGAACCCCAGCTGTAAAATTGGTTCGTATCTAGCAGTTATTTCAGAATTCCAAGACTATGGTGGTGATGTAGCACAAAAAACATTCTGGTTTCCTGATTACAATCAAATTGCAATGATAATCGTGTATGAGCGTAAGTTTATGTTTAAAGTGAATCGCTCATGCACCATTATCATTGAAACTTAATTATAACCAGGAAATATGATGTTTCTATATGGCCATATCATCACAAAAGTCTTCGAATTCTGATATAGCGAGGGTTCTGGCAAAACCCAATTTTTTCAATTTTGTGCCATCTGGTACGGACAAAATGGGAGAGTTTTGTCATTATATGGCAGAATACAAAAAATTTTCCACTACAGTCAAGTCATTCAGAACAGAAACTTTGATTATTGTAAAGAGATCGGAAAATTTTAAAGAAAAAATTGCATTTTTTTACATATTGCTTGAAACTCTGTATGTGAGTATAAAATTAAATTCCAAGCAACTTTTTTCGATATCTTGCAATCTATTCTGACCACACCTTTGGCCTCTTCATGGTATATTTTCCCAATTTGCCGCCATTCAAGTGGTCACGTGACATGTGTCAGAATCGATTTTTGGATTATCGGATAAGCACAAACTTTTTCCCAAAATTATTTTTCCAATACTCTATCAATACACTTTTTTCCATACATATGGTACATACTTTTTGGCGGTCTCTGAATGAAGGATATAATCACAATAATATATATTTTTCACTTCACTTCTAAATACTGATTTTTATCAACTCCAGAATCTGAATGGTAACACAATTTTCACGTTATCAATATTATTCTACTTCATATATCATAATTTGATCAATGAGTGGAAAAATATGTGAAGTCAGGTCAATGCATATACCTCTGCATCGATGTTCTTTCAGATATACCAAATATCAAAACAATAAACAATTGGCTGATGTTGATAGATGACATAATTATAATTGACTTTAATCAGTCAACATTTGAAACCAAAATCTATTACTAACTTTACAGCGAAAAAACAATCACCGGTATCCTGTGGAATATCGTCAATTCTCTAACATGATCAAATTTTGGCTAATGTATAAAAAGTTACCGCTATAAAATGGCTGATAATTCCATAACGGTTTGCACATTTCATTATTATTTATTCGACAGGTAGGTAATGATGTTAATACATTCATATACTCGCTACCCATTTACGTGATATGGTGACAGAAACAAAATTCGTCGGCGCTGATTTGCATTAGGGCTTCATGTTATCCGCACAAAACTTTGTTATGGAGAATGGCTTTTCGGTAGATAACCATGTCCAAGCTGTGATGAATTATTGTTGACCTATCGCCATACACATGATTGATTCGTAGATTATTTGAAAACTTGGTATAGAGGTAAAATGGTTATCCACTGTTATTCTACAGGATGATTTACCACCACTTATACTAAATTTATCAGTGTTCAATAAACATTTACATTTCGTAACAAATCCGATTTTATTGTATTCAAAACTTCATATAATTATCGAACCATCAATTTTAATGATGTGATGGTAAGTGTAGATAGTGACTGATGCGCTGAGACTTGATCAGATCTATTGTGCCCCATCTTCTTCTGCTATCTCAAGTCTTTAGACTAGTTTTGCTGAAGTTAATCAGTGTCTTCGATTTTGCTCGGTTGGAATTGCCGAGGAGATCTTTTGCCTGCCTTAGCCCTAGAAGTCTTCAGTTTTATTGAGTTTTTCTTGAAAGAAAGATTTTCCAAGTCCGCAGAATGATTCTGGCCCGACCAGTGGCGTTGATGCCCCTTTTCGTGCAAGGGTATCTGCTTGTTCATTGCCCTCCACTCCAACGTGCCCCGACACCCAGAGAGAGTTTGTCTAGTCATTCCCAGACCATCTTCGAGTTGATGTTATATGAGCTCAACGCTTTGATGGCTACTTTACTATCGGAGAGTCAACGATATCACAAAGAGGTAAATGAATAGAAATTGGCCTCGTTATGATAACATTCAACGCATTTCTATATCAAATTAAGTTAATGATTATATTTCATATATAAAAGGCTGAACTGAAAGAATCAAAATGAGTAATATCACATATACTGTCGTTTTACTAATCCAACATAAAAGCGCTATGCCAATAGGCTTTCAAATCAACCAGGGCAAATTCTACCTTGCCGCTAACTTTCCACCCTACCTACCTCATACATGGTCCTTCGAGTCATCTAATAGTCCAAAAACTGGTTCTTTGTCGACCTTTCGTGGTGGAGTGGTATGTACGTAGTGTAGTTGGAATCAGTTCTTGTTGCTGACGCTTTGTAGTAGCTAGCAAGAACAGGAACAGTGTCTAGTCTCCTGGGTGTCAACGTATTTTGTTTCGTTTTTGTAATGCAATCGTGGGATACTTGTAGAATTCCTGTGCGGTTGAGTTTGATATTTTCACGGATGCCGTTGCAGGTAACCGCAATGCTTGTTAGTTTGGCTACAATATACAGACAAGTATTTTGCCTCTGAAGATGTTATGGCGTTCTTCCGAACTCTGCAAGAAGGGGTGTTCAGCCGCTGATATACCTTAATTGGGATTCGTTCCTATATTTTTTACTGTTGTTTGGATGTTTTATCCTCAATGCTGGATTGGAACTGTTACTCCGTGGATTTGGGAGTCTGGTGCCTCGTGGATGGATGCACTTCTGCTAAGGACGTACTCCTGGACTTTTGAGGATTGAGGATGAGTCGTACAGCAGTTATAGAATATTGTGAGCCGGGCTCGTCAATATTAATTATTAAACTTCTTATCGACTTTGACAAGTAGCGTAGAAATTCAAACTATTTTTGTCAGTAACGCGCTTTTAACATTTCTTAGTGCAATTAGTGCAATGCCTGAATTAGTGTCGTACCGTGTACGACTTTTTTATGTACACAACTGTACCTCTTGGGACGTACTCCTGGATTTGTGAGAGTTCCTCCTGTGGATTGGGAGACTGCTGCCTCGTAGCAGGGACGTACTGGATTTGTTGTTGTTGTGGAGGGTTCCTCTCATAGATTGAAGGTCTGCTGCCTCGTGGTATGGATGTAAGTACCTCTGGGACTTTTCCCTGGATTTGAAATGGTTCCTCCCGTGAAATGAGAGTATTTTGCCTCATTTTTAGTATTTTGATATATGTTTGATATTTTAATTTTTTTTCAGCTCTGAAAAATATATCGCGGTTGTTAGAATTCGTTCATCACAAATTGTTAAGTTAACAAACGATGAAATTATATGAAATATTTTTTTTTGTAATCTATGGAGAGAAAATAATTTCTTAATCAATTATTCAAACGATCAAAAAATAAAAAATAAATCGATTATAAAAAAAATCGATTATAAACAATGAAAAAAATTATAAGAATATTAATCTTGTCTATTTGTTTATAAATAAATGTTCAACAAATGATTAAATTTTTTTCTCTCCCACCGTTATTGATTGCTATTGTTAGATACAAAAACAGCAATAGGATAATATTTAGTGAACAAAAAATTATTAGCAACATTTCTTGGAATTTTCATTTTTTGGTTACTTCATAAAATCGTTATAAACAAAATGAACTTTAATTTACTTTTATCGCGTGATCTTGTTGAGCATATGTATAAGAAGGGCTCAACTAATCCAAAAATTTATAGATATACTATTTAAACTTCCATTTAGTCATTTAAGAAAACAGATATTGAAAAAAAAAAAAATTAACAAACGTATAACTGTTTGAAAAATTCAATTAAATTTTTTTTGTTAATAAAAAAAATTATGTGGTAGCGGTGTCCTATGTCGTTACGGCTGGGCGGAGCCCTATTTTCAGCGTTGAATTAAAATTATAAATAATAGAGATAGAGTTTCGGGAGTACAAACTTATTTCTTGGAAATTTCCTCTTCTTTAAGAATATGTTTCTCAAAATTCGTTAAATGTTAATAACTTTGGAGTTATCAACAAAAAAGACATGCTATCTTTATTTATCCCAATTTGTTATTAAAAATTTCCATTTTTTATGTGCTAATACATACTTTTTTTTACAAATACTTCATTTCAATTTATTCATTTCATTTCATTTTGTGTACATATGCAACTATAAATAATGAGTATTAAAATATAATAAAATATGATAAAATGAGCTACAGAAAACCAGATAACACCAACGTCGCCTAAGCTTCAAGAGCTTGTATTGCGGTTTGATATTCTCTGATCTTCTGATCTCATATCTACTTTCAACACATTTTCCTAGTTGTTATTCCTAATTGAATGAGCAATCGCTCATATTTTAAGGAGATTTATCAAGAATTAAAACGTTTTTGAACTTGTTGATCAGACTAATGAATCTCTATTCGCTCTCGGAGCGTATCTATTAGGAATAATTTATGACCTGCATAAATCAAATAAGCCATCAACTGACTTTCATAATACTTTCATGAATCTTGGATTAATCCAAATGACATAAATTGTTACTTGGGAGAGCTTCATATAATTTCATCATAGTAACGTCAATAAAGTAATTTAAACCGAACCTTCATTATTTATATTCCTTTTACAAAAACAGAAAAACCACAAGAAAGTAGAAATTGATCGAACAGTCTCTATGAACTGAGTAAAGATAAGCGTGGTGTGCCACAAGGAACAATTTCAGATTTGATCTCTTTCTATGTGGATTTATATGAGCTATTCAAATTGAATTGTGTATAGGTGTCCTCATAGGATATGCAGAAGAAGAATAAGTTGAGAACGGACTTTCAGAACTAATTGGATGCTGGTTCCCCAAATAACAATTTCAGTTTTGTGATAGCCCTTAGAAGGTTCTGAAGACCATAACAATTATAGCATCGATAAAACTGTTTTGCTGTAACGACATCCATAAAACCTCCTTAAAGCTGCTATAAATCTACGAGGGCTCACTCCTATGAAGGTTCTCAGGGCTATTTTGAAATGCAAGCATAAAACCTGCTTGCCTTATTCACATGATTCTTAGTAACCTCCTGAGGATTATTATAAAACCAAATCATGGGGCTGTTATAAATCTGCATGTCATCAAAAAAATCTATTTGGCATCAAATTATCTTTTTTTGAATGAAATTGGTTTATAAAATATTCCATAAATAACTACAGCCAAAAAGGACTTAAATTAATCTAATTCTTCAGTTGCGAAAAATAGGGCGACTATTTTAGAAGCAAAAATATAATGATGGCGTCCTGGCAGTGATATATGAAGAATATATACCTAGATATTCAACAACGTAAAATGTCGAAGATCATCTGCGAATGAAATTTTTTTGACAAAATGACATCAGTTAGGTGGTAAATCTGCAACGCGCCCCAATAACAACGCGAAATTAAGAAAATAAAAAAAAATACCACATAAAATTAAAAAATTATTTTGACTCCTATCTTTCCCGGAATGATTTGTACTATATCTAAATACAAATGATAATCAATAATTGTATATTTCCTTTCCGTCTTACACACCAAATTGCAAGAAACGTGAATTGAAATTAGGCTCTCTCTAGTTGTTCCCTCTGGTTGTTTATTCTATTTAGCTGCACATATTGCCGTCATAAAGTCGTTTCTTCTCCAAATAAACCATTCAAAAATCATTTTATCTTAAAAAAGTACGTTTGGTATTATTTAATCCAATTTCCAAAATATTTCAACTGTCAATTGTCAATCCCGCCTGACATTCGTCTTTTCGTGATCGACGTGGTCAGTATACTCAGTATCTATACTCCCGTGATAAGTATTTGGTGTCTAAGTCTTGTGAAACCTTTAATTACTATTTATTTTTTCCAGTTATCTTTACCCAATGTGATTTATTTATTACCGGTTAGGGGGAGCTACTAGCATTTAAGTAGAAATAGTTCTATGCTTTGATTTTATAGCTGTTCTCGAGAGTACATCTCAAAACCTTAATAAAACCTCATCGTTAGTTTTCCCAAGTAACAATTTTAGTTTTGTGATAGCCCTCAGAAGGTTCTGAAGACCATAGCAATTACAGCATCGATAAAACTGTTTTGCTGTAACGACATTCATAAAACCTCCTTAAAGCTGCTATAAATCTACGAGGGCCCACTCTTATGAAGGTTCTCACGTCTATTTTGAAATGCAATCATAAAACCTGCTTGCCTTATTCGCAGGATTCTTAATAACCCACTGAGGATCATTATAAAACCAAATCATGGGGCTGTTATAAACCTGTATGTCATCAAAAAAATCTATTTGGCATCAAAATATCTTTTTTTGAATGAAATTGGGTTAGAAAATATTCCATAAATAACTACAGCCAAAACGGACTTAAATTAATCTAATTCTTCAGTTGCGAAAAATAGGGCGACTATTTTACAAGCAAAAAGATAATGATGGCGTCCTGGCAGTGATTTATGAAGAATATATAGGTATTCAACAACGTAAAATGTCGAATATCATCTGCGAATGAATTTTTTTTGACAAAATGACATCAGTTAGGTGGTAAATCTGCAACGAGCCCCAATAGCAACGCGAAATTAAGAAAATAAAATACCACATAAAAAATTATTTTGACTCATATCTTTCCCGGAATGATTTGTACTATATCTAAATACAAATGAATACCAATAATTGTGTATTTTCCTTCCGTCATTCACACCAAATTGCAAGAAACATGAATTGAAATTAGGCTCTCTCTAGTTGTTCCCTCTGGTTGTAATAAAATATGGCTACCGTACGTTTATTCTATTTAGCTGCACATATTGTCGTCATAAAGTCGTTTCTCCTCAAAATAAACCATTTTCAAATCATTTTATCTTAAAAAAGTTCGTTTAGTATTATTTAATCTAATTTCCAAAATATTTAAACTGTCAATTGTCAATCCCGCCTGACATTCGTCTTTTCGTGATCGACGTGGTCAGTATACTCAGTGTCTATACTCCCGTGATGGGTATTTGGTGTCTAAGTCTTGTGAAACGTTTAATTACTATTAATTTTTTCCAGTTATCTTTACCTAATGTGATTTATTTATTACCGGTAAGGGGGAGCTACTAGCATTTAAGTAGAAATAGTTCAATGCTTTGATTTTATAGCGGTTCTCGAGAGTACATCTCAAAACCTTAATAAAACCTTATCGTTAGTTTTATTACAGAACCATTGCATGGACTGCTATAAAACTACCATAAAACTAAGTTTCTATGTGGATTATTTAAATACCAAAACGATTTATCGTGTATGTGTATAATCCATTGTAAAACCATCATAAAAACAAATATACTTAATTGCTGAATGGTTTTATCTTATAGCCTTCAGGAGTGTTTTGAAACTGATTCATAAATCTGTTTGCTCTGTTAGCGTATTAGGAATAATATATGACCTGCATAAATCAAATTGGGCATTACCTAACCTTCATAAAACTTTCATAAAACTAGGATAAATCCAAATAACATTTAAATTGTTACTTGGGTCGAACTCAGACTGCTGATGGATGATTTGTAATTAACTAACCCTTACATCCCCATCTGGGGTACCTAAGGGACCCCAGTGGCATAATTCCTCAAAAAAAAAAGTATTTGTAAAGACCAGCAATGCTGCTTTTAGATATGTGTCAGTCTATGTTCACTACATGTGGTACCAGTGCATACCGAAATTTTGTAGTGTGCGTGTCGTTTGTGGAGCTAAAAAATATGAGTGGGGTACTGTAGTAACCCCGCATGGGATATCAAGTAACAAAATATTTATTTTATAAGTGTAGTAAGTTTGTACTTATGTGATAACCATAGAAAAACACATTGAACTAGATCTGTTACAATTGTGCATCCATGTGGTATGTATAAATTATTTACTGTATCTTGTACCTTGTTATTTGGATCTAGAGAATTGTAATATTTTCATTTGTCTAACGAAAAGTATTTCAATAAAAATATTCGCATTTTGTGTTATTCACTTTGTCAGAAATGTGTTGTTTGGGTTGTGTAATGGTCAATTGTGTTCCAAATGCAACAGGGTGTTTTCTTGAATAACATTTTCATAATATGTGTTCAAAAGTGTAGGTCATTTTTGGCATTTTTTTTCCATATTCGATGATGGTGAACTTTCTATTGTATTAACATTCATAATAAATGTACTCATTATTTGAAATCGATCAGATATGTCTTTTCCGTATCCGATATCATTTACATGATCGAAATCGCAGTAACGATCCGATACAATACGTGCCACAGAATCATTATCATCAGCAGGACGCTCATTAAGTTAATCCACCGAAACTATGGGATGAATAATAACTAGCGATTTGGTATTATGTAATAAACATCATTAGCTACTGTCGCCCTTTGATTACTAATGCTAGGATGTTTGATATGTTGTATAGTGAAGCAAAAACTTACAGGACTAATGATCAAATACAACTTAATACACGATTGATTGAGGAGAATATCAGATAATGTGTCAATATTAATAGAAATTGTGAAGTATCATAATACGAGGATATATTGAAAAATTCTTACAGCCGTATGCATAGTCAATCGCCAGCTACTCGCCAGAGTTTCACCGTTCGCTACACAAGGATTATAATGCACAGTTGAGCTCCAAAAAACTGACAACTACGCGAAAAGTCAGATTTTGGCGAAACGCTGGCGATGTACCACTTTTTTGGAGCTCGACTGTGCATTATAGTTCTTGTGTACCGAGCGGCGAAACTCTGGCGTGTCGCTGGAATTGACTGTGCATACGGCTATTAGCCTACTATAGAACCAAAATGTCAAAATATTTGATTACTCAACATTTTCTCCTCCTAATTTGATACATTTATTATAGCGAACCTGTCACGTCTCTAGACCTTTCAAAAAAAATATTTCTTCTTGCTCTGCAAACCAGACCTCCACAGCTTTTTTAACCTCCTCGTTGGAAGAAAATTTACTACCTCTCAAACTTTTTTTCAGTTGAGGAAAGATATGATAGTCGGACGGAGCCAAATCTTGTGAATAAGGGGGGGGTTCTAGTAATTCAAACCCTAAATCACGAATTTTTTGCATGGCAACATGAGATTTGTGTGCAGGGGCGTTGTCCTGCAAAAACAAAACACCTTTGGATAGCTTTCCGCGTCTTTTCTCTTTAATTTTTTTCCGTAGAGTGGTCAGTAATGTCGAATAAAAATCTCCAGTTATTGTTCTATCCTTATCCAAAAAATCAATCATGATTACTCCATGGCAATCCCAAAAAACTGAAGCAAGAACTTTTCCAGCAGATTTTTGGACACGAAACTTCTTAGGTCTTGGAGAACCGGAGTGTCGCCATTCCATCGATTGTTGCTTTGTTTCTGGATCGTAGAAATGTACCCAAGTCTCATCCATAGTAACAATTCGGTTTAAGAAGTCTACATCGTTTTCAAATCGAGCACAGATCGAACGCGATGCTACTACCCTTGCACGCTTTTGGTACATTCAAACATTTGGAGATCCATTTTGCAGCAATTTTTCTCATGTCCAAATTGACGTGAACTATATGATGAACGCGTTCGTATGAAATATTCAGTGCTTCAGATATCCGATTTAGCCCAATTCGAAGGTCTGTTAAAACTATGTCATGAACTGCATTGATATTTTTGGGGACTGACACAGAAACTGGCCTTTCCGATCGGTCATCATCTTCAATAGAATATTTACCTCTTTTGAAGCTTGCAGTCCAATTTTTCACGGTCGCACACGAAGGACATTGATCACCAAGGGTATTAGCATATCTTCGTAAATCTGCTCACCTCTTAACCCTTTTAAATACAGGTACTTGATGAGGGCTCGATACTCCAATTTTTCGATTTTCACAATTTTCGTGGACATATATTTTCTTTTAATTTATTGCGTAACTCTGGTTTACTTTTTTGGCGTCAAACTGTACACTGACACTTCTATTAAGTTATTGTTCGTTGCTATGGTAACGCAATATTTTGTTTATGCAGGGAACTGGTCTAGGCTAACTAGATATCAATACATCCTCGTATACGCTATAATTTCACTCGTAGAATGAAACCCCCATTTCCTGCAATATCAGTACCAATAAGGGACGTATGCCTCGTTAATCCCACTCATGCATAATAATTCCCATTTATGAATACAAAAATCGTAGTTTGCTATCGGCTGAATTGGAAGGAAGTGAAATGCAAGTGGATAAAAATATAAGATGAATAACGTTACCGTAGCAACTTACTGTTCATTTATCAAGCTTTGCGCGTCAGTTTGACAATTGTTAATGTCAAAACAGAATTTAACAGCGAATAATTTTCCAGTAACTACCATTCTTCCTAAACATTATTCTTCTACTTGTTGTTCTATTAGTTTATTGAATAAAGTTTAATTGAATTGATATTCATGGGATTGTCTTGGACTGGTTGGATGGAAGAGCAATCCCTGCTTTGAGTAATCATGTGCAGGAATTGAATTCTGCCTTTTGTTAGGACATACGCTCATTGCTTTACTTTTTAGTGTAGTGTAGTGTACCTTTCAAAAATCATTTATTATTATTATTATTATTATTAAAAACCACGCGAGCTCAGATCTAGCAGGATATTCTCATACATACTTTCATGTAGGTAATTTTACTCGATCTGTTCTGACAAAATCACTCGAGCTACGCTCTCGTGATTTTGACAGCTCTCGTTAAATTGACAATGGAAGTAAGTATTCGAAAAGAACCACAAACAATATCCGGCTAAATCTAAGCTCTTGTGGTATTACCCCCGATAATTTCACTCGCCGCATGAAACCATCTTTTCCTGCAATATTGGGACCTATTTAAAGAGAACTATTTAAAGACTCAAACACTACAGTTGTCAGTTATGCGGACGATTCAAATTTCATTCTACCAGTTGATACTTATATTCCTTTGGAAAACACAATAATAAAAAATATTTCTTTAGTATCCTCATATCTGAATGTAAATAAGTTACTTTTGAACACCGCCAAAACGGATTGCATTGTTTTTAAAACAACCCGCAAAAATATTACTTTTCCGGAGTCTATTCATCTAGGTAATGGAGAAGAATTATACTTCTCTACAGACACAAAAATGTTAGGCATATATATAGATGACAAGCTAAACTTTGAAAAGCATATTGACTATCTGGCAAAAAAACTAGCGTCCAAATGTTTTGCTATCAGAGTTTTGAAAAGAAACCTGAATTTGGAGGCACTAAAAACTGCATACTATGGGACAGTCTACCCTTTTCTGAAGTATGGAATTCTAATACGGGGTGGAAGTTCTCAATTAGAACGAATTTTCATCATGCAAAAAAGAGTCATGAAAACCATGTTGAAAATGAAATACACAGACTCCTGTCGTGGTATTTTTAAGTGTCACAAAATGCTCACCGTATATGCCATCTATATTTATGTATGTGTAGTTTTTGTTCACGAAAATAAATCAAAGTTTGAATGTGACACACACAAACATAAGTACCACACCAGGCACAAATCTAATTTTGTTATACCCAAGCACAGATTGAAAAATACCGAGAAAGGACCGCACTATGCAGCTATCAAATTTTATAATCATATACCCTCGAAGATCAGAGAAGACAGTACAACAAAAAACACTTTAAAAAAATACGTTTTTGATCTATTGTGTGACATAGAACCGTATTCACTACAAGAATTCTATGACAAATCAGATTTACTCTCCTATTGATATTTTATTTATATTCTATATTAAGTATATAGTTTTTTTGTGTTCATTTAGAAGTTCCTTCTTTTGTCTGTGATATTTAACTAAATGTTTTATGATAATGTAAGTTAGGTTTAGAGATTGTAGTTTTTAATTTGATTTCTATATTTATATACATCATTTACTGTACTTATTTGTAATTTGTACTTATGACTTGAGTTTTTCAACTGTTTCAAATTGAAAGCTTCAATAAAAAATCTATCTATCTATCTATCTATCTATCTATCAATAAGGGACGTATGCCTCGATAATACGCAGTTCCTTCCTTTCGAGCCGGTAATACCATTTTGTCATGGCAACCACGTACAGCTCAGCCAATTGGAAAAACATGTTTAGAAAAATCCCCAGCAAAATCGCAATGTGTTTGCAGGATTGCCAAACCCATCTTCCTATATGAGACATTGCCTTCGTCGCACTTCTGCTACTGCTCTAGCCAATTAGGCCAATCAATAGAGCATTTTTTTCTAACAAAAATACTTGTAGAAAACCGACTGTGAGATCACATGAAAAACTTTCTGTAGTTATATTCTGTTATGTTTTCGACTCGCTACTGTCATTTATTAATTTGTTATAAACATTTATGTGGGGAACTATTCCACATATATTCTGTATATTTTATATAATATTTACACACCCTGTGCATAAGTAACATTTCGTATTCAAGTCTAGAGACGTTTATGTTGGGAAGCAAACTTTCCTTTATCTAGTGAATTCAGTTGTAAAGACATTTCATTTAAAACCTATCTACTATTTCTAACCGATCTAGTCCGTAACTTTCACTTCAAGTCACGTTCGATGTATGAGAACAAAATCAGACACGATAGTACCTCATGAAATAATTCTCTTTAAACTATTCAGACAGAATGAGAGGATAAAAAAAAACTTATTTAATAGTCATGGTTGTTCTTCTAGGAAAGTTGAGGGTTATCTGTGTGACCATTTTTATTTCAATTTTCGCCCTTCGAAAAGGACGGTTCGTTCGAAGACTTCACCCGTTCAACATCAGCTTACATTTTTTACTTTTTACTCGCGATCCAAAAACTCCATTGAGTTATATGCAGGGTGTTTCTCAAGTACGTGTAGAAACTTGAGGAGCATGTTGCTGACCTCGAAATAAGAAAAAAAGTTCCCATAAACACATGTCCGCAAGTTATTCGTTTCTAAGATACAGAGTGTCAAAGTTTAATTATTATATTTGTTTTTTGTGAATAAATTCCAAAACATTTTTGATATTCGGGTAAAGTTTAGTATCTGGGATGATTTTTCAATGTCATAATCAAATTTTATAATAATAATAATAAACGCTTTTATTGGTAGAAAAAAAAGGAAGAAAAATACAATGACACCATTGAAAAAAAACAGATTCCTACCAAAAGGCACAGTAAGCTTTTGTCTGAGCCACACAGAATCAGACAAGTGCTTTCTTCCACTCAACCTTGAACAAATATAACGATAAAAAGAAATATATAATAGATTGATAATAATAATATAACTAATTATAATAATAATAGTGGCTGAAGACCATAAAGAACAATGAAGATTACCAAATATAATTATGGATAACTCATGCCAGGAGTTGGTGATAGACTTGTCAAAAGTTCAAGATACATTTCCGAAGTAGTTCTTTCAAATGTTTTTTGAAGCACAACATGTTCAATCTCTTCAAGGATTCTGGTAACCAGTTATATAGTTTTACGATCATGTAAGAGAAAGAGGACCGGTAATGAGCAGTGGTGTGACTGGGTGGAGTAAGTCGAGATTTAAACCGAACGTTGATATTGTGGACGTCAGTGCGGAAAGTGATTTTTTCGTATAGATATGGTGGTTTTTGTGTAGTAATTATTTTATGAAATTGCAGTATTCTCCTCCTCTCGATATTTAGCAATCCTAGTTCATTCAATGGACCAGAAATATGAGCTCGTCTGCCAATACCACAAATTAGACGAACGCAAGAGTTTTGGACGAGCTGAATGCGTTGAACATCTCTTTTCGAAATGGCAGGTCCATATATAATGTCGCCATAGTTTAGGTGCGAGAGAAAGGGATTCACATAAGGTAGATTTGCTACGTTTGTCAAGTATTTTTCTGTTGGCGTATATCAATTTCAAATTGCAGAAAGCTCGTATTATAACTAAGTTAACGTGTTTGGTGAAATTCAGAGAAGAGTCCAAGAGAAACCATAAGTTTTTAGCACTTTCACTAGGAATAATTGTTGTGTCTTTGATTTTGATGTTCAGGGCGTCAAGACAACGGTTCCGGGCCATTTTCCTGCCGAATAACATTGCTACTGAGTTTCCGGGATTTATAGATAGGCAAAATTTTTCTGAAATTGTTATTATTGACTCTAAATCTGAGTTCAGTTGGGTGTTAGCTTCCATCAGTTCAGTTTCAGGAAATGACAAATAAATCTGCGTATAATCGGCATAAAAGTGGCACATGCTAAATTGTATATGCTTGTAGAATTCATGAATATAGAGAATGAAGAGTAACGGACCCAAAATCGAGCCGCGGAACTCCATTCTCCACAGTCAAGAACTCTGAGATGCTGCCATCGACCACAACTGCTTGCATTCTGTCAGATGAGTAGCAGTGTACTAATGATACTGCGCTTGCAGAAAATCTAATGAAGTGAAATATTGCTAACAGAAGTTTATGTTTAATTCTTTCGAAAGCTTTGGTGTAATCAAGCATAACCATGACTGTCATCTGCTTTCGGTCCTCTGCAGTGAGTATGTCATCCGTAACCTTTAGCATAGCGGTCACGCAGCTGTGCTGGGGTCTGAAGCCAGATTGGCAGGAGGGTATAATATTATTTTCTTCCAAGTGCATTGCATTCGTGAAAAAATTGTTTTTTCGAATACTTTAGCAAGCGTACACAGAATGCTGATAGGTCGTAGTGATTTCATATCCTTAGGATTAGGAACTTTGGGCAGTGGCAGAATGAATGACTTTTTCCATATCGAAGGAAATACTTGTTTGTCGATGCAAAAGTTGAAAATGTGGCAAACAACTGGAAGAATAACAGGACAGCTATGCAATAACATAATTATGTTGATTTGATCGGCACCAGTAGCCTTTGACTTGATAGACAAAAGTGTTTTATATATCTCTGTTTCTGATATAAGTGAGAAAGAAAAGTTGCTTACACCAGGTCGCAAGTGGCTTGAATAGTAATTTAAAATATCCAGATCAAGAAGAAGATCGCTCCTGGAAGAATTTACGAAATATGAATTGATGTCGGAAGCATTTTTTCAGGTGGTCTGGTATTATTTGGGAAGTATCTTTGGAATGAATGCCAATATGTTTGAGCTCCTTCCAGAAGTGTCGGTTACTTTTGTTTTTGTTCAATCTAAACTGCAGATAAGCTTTTTTCTCGCGAGCTATTGCATATTTAGTTTCATTTCTCAAAGCCTTGTAGTAATTCCAGTGTTCTAGTCGCTTAGTTTGCTTATATCTACTAAGGGCTTTATCTCTGAGCGACATCATTATTTTTATGACCTCTGTGATTATTATTATTATGTTAATTATGAAAAAACTAATTTCTAATTGAATTTATTTTTCATTTAAAAATATTGTCATTCAAAATCACTTGTATCGATTATTTCAAATCTCAATAACTCGAAAACGGTTGCTCGCAGTGGCCTCTACCAAGAATATATTTTTTACACAAACTGAATAATAAATATTTCCAGATACCAAACTTTACCCAAATATCCAAATTATTTTGAAATTATTCACAAAAAATAAAAATAAGAATTCAACGTTGACACTCTGTATCTCAGAAACGAATAACTTGCGGACATATGTTCATAGAAACTTTTCTTCTTATTTTAATGTCAGCAATACGCTTCTGAATTTTCTACACGTACTTAAGAAACACCCTGTATACACATACTACAAGCTAATTAATAAAGTTATTTATCAAAGTTATCTTCAGTGTTCGCCTTTGCAATAGAAATAAGTCACCCACGAAAAATAACAAATAGGTGATACGGTTTCCACGCACCGATATTACCCAATTTAAATAACCAAAAACGTGTTTTTTCAATTGTTTTGCTTATAAAATGAAAACTTATAGAGCAATATTGTTCCTGATAATCCATGATATGCATCGAGTACGAATCCGCCAAATTGCCTCATCAACAATTCATAACAAAGTTTCAATGTGCCGTGAAGCCCAGTTAACTCTCAATCCCATTTTCATAGCTCGAATTAGGTGTTAATGTGACTTTGGTGCATACTGCACCGTGTAGCTCATTATGACGATCGGAAACGTTCCATAACAGGTATGTTTGAATAATTCGATCGCATCAGAATTGACGAGAGGATATGCGGGGATTTAAACAGTGTTTTCGTTCGAAAGCTTTTCGATCCAAATACATTTTGAGATCAGGTGAATTACAGTACAGTTTCAGGAATCCTGTGATGAATAAAACGTTGTTATCAAAATGAGCAGAGAGGAATCAGTACAAAAAGTATGTAAAGATTTAATTTCTGACCGAGATATTATAAGAACTTTTCCAACCTCCGTCTATTTTTAAGTTAGTCATATCTGCTTCTGCATTCTCACCATGCAGTAGAGCATAAAATGAGTGAGTTTTTAACAAAAATTCTAGTGGGAAACCGACTATAGGTATCATCACATGGAATACAGGCCGTACTTATTTTCTGTTATGTTTTCGACTCGCAACTGTCATTTATTAATTTGTTAAAAACGTTTAAATAACAAAAAACATTTTTTCAAAAATTGTTTTGCTTATAAAATGGAAACCAATAGAGCAATCTGGTTGCTCCAGAAATGTAGATATATGCAATACGAACAAAATGGGATGCTTTGCGACCCGGTCGGATCATTAGTAATGGAGAAAAACTGGAAAAACCGGAAAACATTGCAATTTTTTTAAAAATTCTAATACCACCATTTTTCAAGAAGTTGGATTGGCCTTCCTCACGAAAGTATCATCATCATCATCATGTGTGACATCATGTGTGCACTTAACAGGAGCTATCGAATAGTTGGTTTTGGCACAATTGCATTGACATTTTCTTTGCAGCGTGCCTGGGTGCTCTAATGATAGCCCAATTTCAATTTCTCAAAGTAGAAGTATGGTACTACAAAACGTATATCATCATTTTGTGCTACAATGGTGTGAAATGGATGAAAAATGCATGCAAACATGACTGAAAACGGCCGAGCCCGCGTTAGCTGCCGAGTAGCAGGAGAGTCCGGGAGATAAGGGGAATTCTTTTAATGAACGGTTTAAGTGATAATACGCTTTCCCTCATCTCCCGCTCTCTCCTTCCACTTGACCGCTTCCACCAGCCGTTTTCAGTCATGTTTGCAAGCATTTTTCACCCATTTCGCAGCATTTTAGCGCAAAATGAGAATATACATTTTGTAATACTGTACTTATCCTTTCAAAATTTGTTTTAGGAACTGAAATCGGACTATCACTAGAACATCCTGACACTCTGCAAGATAGGGCAAAAAAAATTCAAATTGCAATTGTGCCAGAACTAATGATCTGTCAGATCCTGTTTTGTGCACAAATGAAGTGCACATGATGATTCTTAAAATGCTTTAAATAAGAAAAAAAGTAATAGGCAAGGAAGACGTGGAAAATATTGTTGCGGTTCCAAATTTAACAAAAAAAGAAATTTAAAAACGAAGACACTCGAAATGGTGAAATGGGGATGCAGTTTATGGTAGTAATGAATTCATCATAAGCTACATTTATATTATTTTTATTTATGTGTGTGTGCTCCTCTTTGATCCTTGTGAATAATACCTGAAGTATCTGATCTCTTTTTTTGAATTAAATTTTCAATAAATTTGTTTGTTTCGTCGAAAGTTTTCAAAAAACATACTTAACAGACCAAAATATTTTTCCATGGACCTGTAAGCACTAATCTGTTGAAAGTGTTTTATGTCGGAATCAGTAGATCGCTTCCTCATAGTCTTTGTGTCTCTAATTTCGAATAAACTGGCAATGTTGTCTTCTGTTGTAATCATTCATAGCCCAATACGCTTTGAAAATTGTTTCTCTATCAGGTTCTGCTATTTTCTCTATAGACTTCTGCCTGCAAGCATCTAGTGGTTCCATCATACGCTCTCTAACAGTTTTCCCTTTCAAAGTTCTGTTGTAATCATTCATAGCCCAATACGCTTTGAAAATTGTTTCTCTATCAGGTTCTGCTATTTTCTCTATAGACTTCTGCCTGCAAGCATCTAGTGGTTCCATCATACGCTCTCTAACAGTTTTCCCTTTCAAAGTTACATAAGACATTCCAGTATTTCGTTTAACTTTCCTCTCATTTCTAGCTTTTCGTGTATCTCCCTTCAATTTACGTTTACGACCTCTATCAGCTCTTGATCTGTTTTCCTGGGTTGCAACTTCTTGTGTACTAGTACATGCAGAAGAGTGATTTGTATCGTTATCATTCATTGATCTTTCATATAATAATGGTATGTCCAATTCTGAATCGGAATCTTACTCATTCTTTATCACAAAATCAGGATCTGCTACGCTGTCATCAGAATCAAAGTCCACGTTTATATTTTCTGCGACATGATCCGGTAAAAACAATAAATTATTCGAATCTTAAAAAACCTAATATTATACTGGATGTCTTCAATTACATCCAACATCTATTTATAGGCTCTTCTTGCAAAGGACCCCGCACTTTTTGCTATATAAAATGGCGTTCTGTCAAATGTTCCAAATTTTTGGTATTTTGGAGGAGCCAATCTCCCTATGAAACATGTCTGGGCCCAACTCGATTCTATGACTAGTTTTCGAAATACAGGGTGTTAAAGTTGACGACTTTTTCCCATCTTGTATCTCTAGAGAAAATCAATATATTTGAATTTTTTGCTTGCAGTATTTCAAAAATATCCTTTGGCAACTATCCCCCACAAAAAAAAACTCAAGAACTTTTTACCGTTACAAGGTGATTTCAATTCATACTCTTGCGATTTTTCGAATTTCGAAATATTGATGCCATATGGTTTGGAAACACTTGTAGGATAAAAATTATCACAGCCTATTTTGTTGTCACTTCATGTAATATCATCCCATGTCTCAATCATACAAGGCGTTTCACGAATGCTGTGGTACACCGTAATCAATTTCGCTTGAGTTTTCTCCCTCAAATATCCTTCTAGAAAAACACCTAGGTTTAGATCGAATGTTAGACTGTACTTATTGCAAAAAATTCTACCTGGCAATATCGGTTTCAACTGAAAATACAAGTACAAGAAAAAAATCAATTTCCGTGACGTTATAAAAGTATACATTTTTTCAAGCTTTACAATATTTTCTGAATCCATCAAAACCTATAGTCATAGAAAAAAGCTGAAAATTCTACAGCTTCTAAATAACAATATTTCGAATGGAATAATGAACAAAAAATACAAACCTAACGGTCATAATTCAAAAATACAGAGTGATGAAAAATAATGTGGTTTTCCGATATTTTCATGTGGTTAACATTGGTTTTGGAAACACTAGCACCCTGTATGCTCTAGTTTCCACAATGACATATCATCATAAACTGGAATGAATACACTTTATCAACTCAAACATACAAGGAGGGAAAGAAAACTCAAGCGAAATTGATTACGGTATACCACAGCATTCGTGAAACGCCTTGTATGATTGAGACATGGGATGATATTACATGAAGCGACAACAAAATGAACTGTGATAATTTTTATCCTACAAGTGTTTCCAAATCATATAGAATCAATATTTCGAAATTCGAAAAATCGCAAGAGTATGAATTGGAATCACCCTGTAACGGTAAAGAATTCTTGAGTTTATTTTTGTGGGGGATGTTTTAAAATACTGCAAGTAAAAAATTCAAATATATTGATGTTCTCTAGAGGGACAAGATGGGGAATAGTCGTTATATCCTAACTTTAACACCCTGTATTTCGAAAACTAGAGATTGGCTCCTCCAAAGTACCAAAAATTTGGAACATTTGACAGAACGCCATTTTATATAGCCAAAAGTGCGGGGTCCTTTTCTTGGAAAAAATACTGAATTGCCATTTTCTGTAAACAAAATATGAAATTCATGTTTTTCTGAAAGAGGATTATTATAATTGTTTTTCACACTAAAACACCCTGCAAAAGTTAATCAACATTAAGTATAGTTAAACACTTAGGATTATTGGTTTCCGCCGAAAAAGATTTCTCTTTCACCATGTCTGAAAATTTTTCTACTTCAAGAGGACATTCAGCCCTATGCGTCTGACCGCTAAAAATAAAGGAAGTGATACAGCATATGGCTGAATGTTACAAAAATATTGCACGTCACAAAATGTCATGCGCAGAACAGATATGGGTCAGAATTCCAATACTATGATATATTACTCATACATACCCATTCAAAAACTTTCGAAAACTTTCGACCTCAAATATTTTATTTTTTCAAGAAAAGTGGTCAAAAATCATTCCTCTGGACTGTCACTATGTCAAAACTATTGTATAATTTAGCCTTTACTGTCCAGACAGTAGTAACTTTCATAGGTCAATAACTAATAAAGTACTCGAATATAAAGCAAACAAACTTTGGAAATTATTTCACTCTTTCTTTTTTAGATTTCTAGTAAATTAAGTGAGAATCAATGTCCCTAGCTTTTATCGTCATTTCGAAAGTCACTAGTTGTACGTTAGATGACGCCTTTTCAGTTGTGGCTGTTACAGAAGGCAAGTTGAAGTTCCATGAGTTGAAAAATAGGGTTGTTGATAGAAGGAATTGTCGTGGCTGTTTGTTACTGGTGGATTTAGAAGAGAATCGTGGTGAGTCACACTCAAAAATATCATTCCTCCGATAGTTATTTCAGGAACATTAATTACACATATACAAATCAGTAAAACGCAAAGTCGTCTCCATAATTTAATATCCCATCTAGTATGGTTAACGGTGACTGACCGCTATCAATCAGATAGCCATCAAACAGTAATACATGTTTCGGTCCTATATAGGACCATCATCAGCTATTCAAGAAATTCAACAAAAAAGGAGGAGATTATGTAACTAAAGAACAAAAAGCCCACTATAAGATTACTTACATGGAGAAGAAAATAAATGTTGTATAATATATAAAAATTTTAACAATTAGTGTTAATTAAAGTTATAAAACCATATTTTGGAGCAGTTTTATTTTGGCTGTGTTTAAATTTAATTTTAAATCCAAAACGTCAAAAAGACAACAGGTGCGAAATAGGAAAGGGAGGCTGTGAAGCCTTGAACCCCTTATTCCTATAAAGGAAAACAAGCAATCCCACATCGATTATGGAGCAAAAATATTAATAATATTAGAAAACGAATACACGTGAGTATCGGAATGAGCGGATATGAACTTTGAACTTACAAGTGACAACACAGCCGGAACCACTGTCACCTGTCACGACTACTCTATGTCAAAACTGGCACAGAATTATGACGAGAGACCACCACCCACAGAACCATAAAGGGGGAAATTAATCCAACAATAATATTCAGAGCATGAAGATTTCCCGCCTCACAACTGCACCAGAAGCATGAGGAGCGTTCCAAACAGTGGGAACAATAATGAACTGAAATGCGAATTACCACAGAACAGCTAATCCTATCTACACCATGGAGCGGGAAACGCACCTCCCAATCATCACACGAGAGCAGAGCAACCTCGCAGAAGTAGATGGAGCGGCTTTAGCACAATCGAACAAATCCAACATGACCACGCTGAAAGTGTTATACCACTCGTGTAGAAATAAAGGACCAGTGCGAACGTGACAAACCAGCTACTCCAATCTACACCACGAAGGAAACGTCCGTCATCCGCGAACGAACAGAAGAAGGACAACCCCCAACACAGAGCAGACAGAACAACTATTGTACAGTTTGGCACACATAGCTGAGATTGTGAAATTTCCACTTCTTGCGCGAACATTCACGTGAATATCACCGGATAGTCCGTCGTACGACGAATGCGCATCATGGGCGTGAACATTTTCACAATTGCAGCTATGTTTGCCAAGCTGTACACCAACATATCAAGAGATAAAGATACAATATTTGTATTTGTTTGTTGTGGAGAACCAAGGTAGGAGCAAGAAGTTAGTTTTTTAGAAAATTGAGAGAATTGAAGAACTTTTTGCAGTCGAACTGTGTTTGTTCATTGAGGGAAACAATGTTAGGATTATTAATGGCCGAGTTGATTTCCAAGATTTCAAGAAAATTGAGAAAGGCACCTTTTTGGCAAACATGTAAAATATCTAAATCTGTGTTTACATGTTTGCCAAAAAGGTGCCTTGCTCAATATTCTCGAAATCTTGGAAATCAACTCGGCCATCAATAATTTTAACATTGTTGGTGTTGCTCTGCTCTCGTGTGACGATTGGGAGGTGGCTTTCCCGCTCCATGGTGTAGATAGGATTAGCTGTTCTGTGGTAATTCGCATTTCAGTTCATTATTGTTCCCACTGTTTGGAACGCTCCTCATGCTTCTGGTGTAGTTGTGTGGCGGGAGATCTTCATGCTCTGAATATTATTGTTGGATTCATTTCATCCTTTATGGTTCTGTGGGTGGTGGTCTCTCGTTATAGTTCTGTGTAGTTTTGACATAGAGTAGTCGTGACAGGTGACAGTGGTTCCGGCTGTGTTGTCACTTGTAAGTTCAAAGTTCATATACGCTCAGTCCGATACTCACGTGTATTCGTTTTCTAATGTTAATAATATTTTTGCTCCATAATCGATGTGGGATTGCTTGTTTTCCTTTATAGGAATAAGGGGTTGAAGGCCTCACAGCCTCCCCTTCCCTATTTCGCACCTGTTGTGTTTTTGACGTTTTGAATTTAAAATTAGATTTGAACACAGCCAAAATAGAACTGCTCCAAAATGTGGTTTTATAGCTTTAATTAACACTAATTGTTAAAATTTTTATATATTATAGAACATTTATTTTCTTCTCCATGTAAGTAATCTTATATTGGGCTTTTTGTTCTTTAGTTACATAGTCTTCTCCTTTTTTGTAGAATTTCTTGAATAGCTGATGATGGTCCTATATAAGACCGAAACATATACTACTGTTTGATGGCTATCTAATTGATAGCGGTCAGTCACCGTTCACCATTCTATCATACTAGATGGGATATTAAATTGTGGAGACGACTTTGCGTTTTACTGATTTGTATATCCATACTACTCCACTTCGAGATATAATGGACTTCTACCACAGAATAATTATACAGTTCCGTTCAAACATTATAAAGAGTTTCATATTATTCTCGTGTATTTCCTTATGCAAAATGTGAGATTATGGAATAAGAGGGTGGTGAATTATTTCAGACAGACAGAAGAATGATGTTACTATGATCTAGGTCTTTTTTGTAGTAAATATTGGGAATTGTTTAAAGCTCAGAAAGTCAGTATAACAGATCATGTTGCAACTGTAATTACCGTATTGCTCTATTTTGGGCTTACTGGCCTTTAGTTCGAATATATTGGCAGTAGTAATTTCAACTATGTCATCATAACTTGAAACCATTGATTAGATCCAATTTTTTATTTGCTGATACCATTGAATGTGATACTTTTTTTGAAATTGATGAATTCGATTGACAGTTTTACCCATTCTCGTTTTTTCAAGAATAATAGTTTTTTTTTTTAATTTACTGCTGAAGCTTTTTCCAAAACCACATAAAACTCAAATAATCGAAAATTTAGAATGATCCGTATGTGATTCCTATAACTCAATAATAAACAATTATAACTAATTTAAAATTCAGCCGCAACGGTAATTATATTTTTTACAGTTTTCGTGATACAAATAACAGTTACAAAATTTTGAACCATATGTCAGTTCTTACGATTTAACCTCTTTTACACGCCAAGTAAACGAAAAAAAGACTGTCATAATATTATCCAGTACAGAATAATACATGCATATCCAACTTTCCCGCGAATTGCATATATAATCATTTCCCCTATGGATTATATTGTTCGATAATAGAGCTCAACCTATACATATTAATATTCTCCAACGTACTGTTTCAAATAGCTATTTTCTGCCTGAATAAAATCGTTAGCTGTGCGAAATTACCGCCATATCATACCATTAGGCTCAATTATTCGAGACTGTTAATAGGTATGATGTGTTCACGGAAGGTTCATTATTGTTATCGGTGAAGATCACACTCAATACAAACGATGTGTGATGTATCTTGTAGTGAGTACATAATTACTAGGATGTGGGTGGCGCAGAACCGTACTCGAAAAAACAATTACTGTTGAATCATTACACAGGGTGATTCGCGACGAATCATACATAGTCCAACCATAAGTACTATGGACCAAGGTCATTTCATTTCTGGTATTGAAAAATGCCTTGTTGCGTTTTTGACGGATATACAGGACGATATTTGAAAATTTGTGAGTTATTCTACGTTAAATACCTCTAAACGTAAAAAACTCAGACTTGATATTTGGTACACTGAGAATGCTCCCTGGTCTCAATAAAATAAGTTTTGATAAAAATTATTTTCAGGACCGGACTTCAAATCAAATCAAATCAAAATATACTTTATTGTCGGAAGAAACAATTTCTCATTGACAAAGTGTGGGATGAGTCAAATTAAAAACGTACAAATGCAAATAAAAAATAAAAACGAGACAGTTAAAATAAATTGTAGATAAAAATGTTTCTAGAGTAGATTACAGATTGTCACCATTAGGGTAGGTTTCAGAAAGTGGCATGAAAGAGCTCCTGAATATTATAAAGGACCAGTTTGAAAAGGAGATTCTTCACAGTATATCTGAATCGATCATACTCTACAATATCTCTTATATTCCATGGAATATGATTATATATTTTTGCTGCGTTATATATTAGCGAGTTTTTGATTGCAGTAGTGGATGGAATGGGAAGTTTCAAATTACCCCTTTGGCGAGTGATGCCCCCATACCTCGTCCAAGGCTTTATTCTTGTAAACCAAGCACACAGTTTCGAGTATAAACATAGATGGGACAGTTAATAAATTCTTCTGTTTAAACAGTAGTCTGCATGACACTCTTGGTCCTACTTTGCATAGATATCGGATGGCTCGTTTTTGTAGGACAACTATTGAATCGAAGTTTGTTTGGTTACATGAGCCCCAGCAGGATATTCCATATCGAATATGTATG
The DNA here is from genome assembly GCA_944452925.2 of Chrysolina oricalcia. Lineage (NCBI taxonomy): Eukaryota > Metazoa > Arthropoda > Insecta > Coleoptera > Chrysomelidae > Chrysolina > Chrysolina oricalcia. Next base: position 55,021,992 of record OX101819.2, on the reverse strand, counting down.
ATTCGATCAGGGCATGATAAACCACCTTAGCCGTTGTTGTATTCAATTCATTGGCCACTTATATTTTTTAGACTTTTAATGTTTTTTTTTGTAACAACACCCTGTAAGCCAGATCAAACTTTCTTTATATTTCTCACTTTGAAGCTTAAGGACAATACTGAGCAACAGTTGAAAAAGTTTGAATTTTCTGCAGAAGTAAAATAAACTTTTAAAATTAGAATAATTTTAATGGATTCACATTCTGCTAATGACTGATGCGGTATTACATCGATAGCACATAATAATTTTTCAACAAAAGTCATAAGGAAAGTTCATATTACTCGAGATGAAGTATTATTCAATCAACCGTTGAAATTCCATTGCCGTATTTTTTTTCCGTTTTTATTGATCCTGTAAAAACAACACCCTGAAAAGCGTGTTGAACAAATTTCCTATGTCATGTCAAAGCGGATGGTACTAACCGAAATCAAACAAGAAACATATTTAGCTAGAAAAAACGTTTACTTTTGAAAATAGTGCAAATATACAGTGTGGTCCACTAAGTGTGCAACAAATGGGAAACTTGTTTATTATCGATTTCTCAGAGATTTTTAGTCCCGACAAAAGTTGGTGCATGTTCCAAAACTATACCAAGTGTACCTGAAATGGCTTTATGACAAACTCCATACAGGATAGGCCAAAATGTATAAAAATCGTTCAAGAGTAAAGTGCCCTTATTTCAAAAAATATAGAAATATTTTGAAGAGAAAAGTTGCTTAGAATTAAAAGTAATGTTTAGATACGAAGTCATGGCCTGCAATTCAATTTTTTTTTCGTTTGGAAAATATTGAATTACCCCCGTATATGATACATAGTTTTACTATTTTGATTTAATATGTATGTAAAGTAGCCACAATCAAATCAGGTTGGAGTATTTTTTATCAAATTAAAGTGTATTTGTAAAATTCACTTGGATTTGTATTTTTCAGGTGACCGTCAACAAATCCTCTTTTTAATGAGGCAAATACTTTACTAAGTAAATGTTCATATGAATAAACTGTCAAAATCTATCGCGGATAGCCATGAACAAAAAAGAACCAATAAGCGATAGTACAGAAACTTTCAGTAGGTAACTAAACAGGTGCTAACAATAAAAATTATCGAAATGTCTCTGTATGTCCACCTTCTCTTTCGATGCATCTAATTGTTCGCTCATAAAATTCGTTTACTATAGATCGCAACACATTAGCGGGAATATTTCTGCAATGAACTCGTATTGAAGTTTCAAGCTCAGCAACATTGTTGAAGGGGCGATCTCTGTAGACTTAAGTATCCCCATAAGAAATAATCTAGAGGGGTAAGGTCTGGAGAACGAGGAGGCCATCGAGGATCGGTATTTCGTCCTAATCATTTATGAGAAACATTTCTAGTAGAATGGGCAGGACATCCGTCATGTTGGAACCATGCTTTTTGCCGTTCTTCTAATACCATATCATACAAAAATTCTCCTATTTCACTTTCCAAAAAGTTCAAGTACCTATCACCATTCAAATTCTCTCGAAAAAAAACGGACCTAGTACTGTATCATTTAATATACCACACCAAACGTTTGTTTTCTGATAGTATTGATTTTTGTTGTCAAAAATAAAATTTGGGTTGACATCTGACCACCATCTGCAATTTTGTGATGATAGAACCTCGGACAGAACCCCATTTGTTGTAAAAGTCGATTCATCTCCAAACAGAAAACATCGATGAAAATCTCTTTGTTCTTCTATTTCACCCTGAATCCACATGGAAAAATCATATCTCAAATCATAGTCTCTTTCTTGCAATGTACAAATGAATGTAGGTTTGCAAGCATGGTACTTATGTTTCTTGAGAATACGCTTTACAGAGGTTTTTTTATGCCGGTATAATCACTAATTTCTTCTTCTGTGCATACAGGTTTCGTACGCTCCGTATTATGTTTATATTCTAGTGAGCCGGTCTGTTTGAAATTCTTTAAAATTCTACTTACACTTGAATAGCAAATTTGTTTGTCTGGATGCCGCTCGTTGAAAATATGTGCAGCTTCGCGCATTGTTTTATAACCATCACCACAGATTAAAACTAATTCTGCCTTTTCAGTTAACTTTAATACTACTGGGCGAGGCATTTTTAATTAAGAACAAATATGAAAACGTTTGACAGGCAAGTTTCAAGACGCCACACTATCAAACTACAGTATTGTTTTCGGGCGTATGTGTTTTTTGTTCATGGCTATCCGCGATAGATTTTGGAGTGTTTTTCAATATCTGTTCTAGGCGAGGCATTGTTGCCAGAAGAACAGAAATTTTATATTTTTATTGACAGTTTATTCATGTGAACATTAACTTAGTAAAGTATCTGCCTCGTTAAAAAGAGTATTTGTTTTATTCTAGAGTTCTGTTAAATATCGTTGCAACAAACATGAAGTTGACGGTCACTTAAAAAAATACAAATCCAAGTAAATTTTACAAATACACTTTAATTTGATAAAAAATACTCCAACCTGATATGATTGTGGCTACTTCACATACATATTAAATCAAAATAGTAAAAATATGTATCATACGGGTGTAATTCAATATTTTCCAAACGAAAAAAAAAATCGAAAAGCCAGGACATGACTTCATATCTGAACATACTTAACTTTTAATTTTAAGCAACTTTTCTCTTCAACATATTTCTATATTTTTTTAAATAAGGGTACTTTACTCTGAACAAACTTTATATTTTTTGGCCTATCTTGTATGGTGTTTGTCATAAAGCCATCTCAGGTACACTTGGTATAGTTTTGGAACATGCACCAACTTTGGTCAAGAATAAAATTTTCTGAGAAATCGATAATAAACAACTTTCCCATTTGTTGCACACTTAGTGGACCACACTGTATGTTTTTTTGATATTGCTAATACAGCACTACATCGTAAAAAACATTTATTTAGAATAAAATCGTTAAAAAAGTATTACTCTTTACAGGTCCTGATATTACAGGTCCGAACTTAGTTTTTTGTAACGTTTTAATTGGTTTTGTGAAAACGATACCCTGTTACCTTGGATCGTTGAGTCAACTTAATTTATTTTTCTAGAATGTAATGTTTGTATATCTGTAATAGCACTCATTCTCGGTTCCATTTTATATAGTAACAGTTGTGGAAGTTGACTGTAAAACATTTTCATGTATTTCTTATAGTGAAGGTCTGGAGTTTCAATGGTTCACTCAATAACACTTTATCTTGAGTATTATGAACTTTCCTTATGAGTTTTGCTAAAAAATGATTTTGTGCTCTTGATGTAGTGCCGCATCAGTAATAAGCAGAAGGTGAATCCATCAAAATTATACTATTTTCAAAAGTTAATTTTTTTCGCAGAAAACAAAAACTTCTGCGTTCAATTTTTTTCAACCGTTGCTTAGTATTATCCTTGGGCTTCAAAGTGAGAAGAATAAAAAAAATCTGATCTGGCTTACAGGGTGCTCTTTTAAAAAGACCATAAAAATCTAAAAAAAACTAAGTCTAGACCTGAAATTAATTTTTTTCAAATTCCTGTTTCATTGAGCTCAGGGCGCATTCTCAGTGTGCCAATTTTCAATGTCTGACAGCCGTATGCATAGTCAATTCCAGCGACTCGCCGGAGATTATCCGCTCGCTACAAAAGAACTATAATGCACAGTCGAGCTCCAAAAAAGTGGTACATCGCCAGCGTTTCGCCAAAATGTGACTAATCGCGTAGTTGTCACTTTTTTGGAGCTCGACTGTGCATTATAATCCTTGTGTAGCGAACGGCGAAACTCTGGCGAGTCGCTGGCGATTGACTATGCACGGCTGTAACTGTAAGTTTCGTACTTTCAGAGATATTTAACGTAGAATAGTTCACATATTTTCAAATATCCATCAAAAACGCAACAAGGCATTTTTCAATACCAGATATGAAATGGCCTTGGTCCATAGTAGGTACTCATGGTTGGACTATGTACAATTCGTCATGAATCACTCTGTATAGGAATAATAATAGTAGTAGTAATAATAATAACTTTACTCAGCCTAATAGAACACAATTACAAATCAAATAACTACATGCTAGAGTGAATAAAGTGGTGTAGAGAGAAGTGCAAAGCAATTGTTTCCCAAACTATAGATGCAATATAATAATGTATTGTAAATGAATAGTATGAGTAATGGGTTGTACAGGACATGAAAATGAATAATGTTAAAACAAAGAAGTGTAAAATATATGGATGTAAAATGTAAGATGGTATAAATATAAAATGTGAAAGTGTAAATTATGTGAAATATGTAAAACATGAAAGAAAAACGGGAAGGAAAAAAAAATTCTAAAAGGTTGAAGTGTAAAATTGTATAAGTAATATAAACTATAGATACTGTAGACCATGAGCAGTTATTGAGGGTTCTAGAATGTAATGTTCGTATGTCTGTAATTGCACTCATTCTCCGTTCCATTTTATATAGTAACAGTTTTGGAAGTTGACTGTAAAACATTTTCATGTATTTTTTATGGTGAAGGTCAGCAGAAAACTTTAAAAATTGCCCCGAAGTAAAATAAAACGGAAGCTCCATCTTTTACATTTGGTAGTCTGCCATCTTTATTGCAGGATAAAATAAATTAGTTTTAAAATATTTTACGTTGATTTTCTTTAATTAAATTTGTACTCAGTATGAGCCACCCTTCAAGGTGACAGGATATCGATTTCACAAAACCAACTGAAACGTCAAAAAAAGCTAAGTTAGGACCTGTAATATCATTTTTTTAATCAAGTAAGTGATACTTTCCTAATGATTTCATTCTAAATAAATATTTTGGTAACACATTCTCATTGTTATTCTTTATACATCTATTCTTTCAATATTCTGACTATTATACGTATATGAGCTATGTCCATGAGAACTTGTTCTTCTGACAATAAAATATATCTTGAATGATTGGTTGACTAAATGATCAATTACTCTACATTGCATAATTTTTTTGAAGGGGTGATTAGGGATTATAGGGCTTTCTTAGCAATAATCCCAATTTTACTTTTAGAGAACTAACGTACGAAACCATACCTATAAACATGTATTTCGGTACTTCGCAGGATATTGAAAATTTATTTATTGGTTTTTTTTCATTCACCTTCCTGTGCATTGTTACATTGTCATTGTTAATTTTTTTTTAACGAAAAATTTAAATAAAAGGAATAAATATCATTATTATAAATCCTTCGAGATCGCTTATTCGATTCCAGCTAGAATTGATTTTCGCAACGTTTGACGTCTTCTAGTGAAATTTCGTGTCAATTTGAGGGAGGACCTGGACTCCCAATATTCAATTACGCACCCTTCTAAAATCGCGCCATGGCACAATTCCTTCAAGTTTATATCATAAATTGGGGTGGTCCACGGGGAGATCATAAAAGTTGTTGATTATTTCAGGGTTGTAGTGTTCCGGAAAAGAGAGTTTAAGGACGAAAAGGGGTCCTTGAAATCAGTATTCCTAATGCATCTTACGTAACCTTTCGCCTTAGGGAAAAGTTTGCATCGGCAAATCCGTCATCGGTGTGAAAACAGCAGCCAATCATAGCGGATCAAATCACCAAAGATACTCGTACGACCATTGGCGTACCAATAAAATCAAACAAATATATTTATTTGTGTAATTGATGATCACTTTAATGAAACGAAAGAAACACAATTTTGTCTTATTTCCACTAGTTTTTTTATATTTACGACCGGATTCGGGCTTTATCCCATTATCAAGTATAAAAACTAACTAATACAATTGTACTCTTAAACCTAGTTATATAGGGAGTTTGCAGTTAAACTGGATGGAGAGGTAATTTAATGAAAATAAATGAAATTTAATGAACATGGGTGAAACGATATAAATTCAATACTGGAGGTTATGGAAATTACCTGGGTTGTCAAAATCACAAATTCAAAAGTGGAGACCTACATAAATCACCCATGTTCATTTAATTTCATTTATTTTCATTTAATTACCTCTCCATCCAGTTTACCTGCAAAATCCCTATAGAACTGGGTTTAAGAGTACAATTGTATTAGTTAGTTTTTATACTTGATAATGGGATAAAGCCCGAAACCGGTCGTAAATATAAAAAAACTAGTGGAAATAAGACAAAATTGTGTTTCTTTCGTTTCATTAAAGTGAAATAATATATTTATATTGAATATTTTAATATTTCAAGAAGCAAAGTATTAGTCACTTTATGTACCCCTAAACCGATAACTGGGTTGAAAGTGGGTGAAAATTCAACCCTCATAGTCGAGAAACTTATTTCGAATAGAAAATTTGGGAGTGGGTTTCTTGGTGTTGGCATTAAAAAACTCAACTAGCAACAAATTGAAAATATCACTGTTTCCCAAGAAGCACACCTATATTGTTAGAATATTGCTTATATATCGGAAAAATATTTGAAATGAAATATTGGCCGGAAAAAAAATGTGAACATATATTGGTCAGATATTACTTGAATAATAATAGCGAAAAATTCTCGAAGCAATATTGGCCTCAAAATATTCAGCGATATTGATAATATTTCCAAATAATATCAGTGTATATAATTTGTTGAATATTCATTAAATGATATTCAACCAATATGCTGTCAAAATTCGAAATATGACATTGGTTATTATGCCTAGAAATGATTTGAGAGAAATATTTGGATTGTAATATTCATTCTAGATGTTCGAAGAAATATGTAGACAATATTGTTTTATCGATATTGGTAAATATTATTGATCCAATATTGACGCAATATAAGTAAATATGATTTGTCAAATATTGGTCAAGTGATATTCAACCAATGTGCCATCAAACTTGGATGTACAATATAGTTCTTCATCCCTAGATTCTATATAAGAAGATGATGAATGAACGTTTATTGAAATATAAATACAGACGAGAATACAGATACAAATTAATATACGATTACATACATGTCCATAAGGATATGACCCGCGCGTGGATGAAAACATAAAGATATAAAAGTGAACAAGTGGCTAGGTAAATGCAAAATTTACAAGGGAACAAAAAAGTATAAAACAAATTCACCTATTGCAGATATTATTATCATAGACACAACTCATATTATATAAGTTACAACCCACAAGGGTGAGACCCGCGCATGGATTCAAACTTACATAAATTATAAACTTATTTAGTTGCATTTTGAAAATATTTTATGCTGCACTATGGAAACAGGGATGAAGAAAATAAACTATGGTGTGAAATTACTGAATAGAAATGATGAAGAGAGGAGAGTTTTATGAATTGAAAAGTGTTTTATTGAAAATAGATGTACATTGCAAATTTTGTCAATTAATTCGTTTCGTGATTTGATGTATTGAGAAAGAGTAAATCAATAGCTAATAACTGAAGAGATTTTTAATGTCGACAAGTTCATGAATTTTTTTCCTAGATAGAAGAAATATCTAAGATGAGATTTTACTTATGAAAATGAATTTATTTGTTTGATTTGATCAGGAAGGGTGTAATATATTTTAGGGCCTAGGTAAGTGTGACATCTTGGTTCATAGTTTTAAATGTCCTTTGTACATGAAGTGTATATGTTCTCGTACTATGTTTGTGATCATTGATGGGATATATTTTATTTTTATATTGATTCAGTAGGAGACGCTGTCAGTATGTCTTTCTTATATCAAGAACTTTGGCATAACATATCATATAACTCGTCACTTGAAAAAAGATGATTTTTTCCATAAATAATATTCAGAGTTCTATTCTGAATCACTGAAAGGTGTTTGATATGGGTGATCATTGCCCCGCCGAAAGCGATAATTCCGTAAATGTTGTGAGACTGTACAAGTGTGTAATAAATAGTTTTGAGGTGCGGAATAACTAAATATTTCTTAAGATACTTGAATTCATAAATTATTTGGCGAAGTTTTTTCACTAAATGGTTGATATGTTCATGCCATTTGAGATTACAATCATGATGCTCAAGTATTTCATTGTCGATTGTGACGATATTTCTACAGTTTGGCGTTGGTTTCTGATGGAGAGTTTTTCATAAGAGTGTAGCCCAGAAGCGTGACTGGTGAATGAAATGTAATTTGTTTTTTGAAAATTATTGGTCAGGAGCTTATAGAATTGAAATATTGGATGACTGTTTCCGTATCTCTTTCCACTTTCAACTTCAGGTCCATCCAATCATCGTCCTCATAAAAGATAGCCGTGTCAGGAATATCGAGATTTCAATATTTATTTTGAATGTTGGAAACAATTTGAAGACAATATTGTTCATCGATATTGGTCACCTGACCTTACGATACATTCATTTTTATAGGTCTACGTGAAAAATGGTGAAGTGACTAACAACGCTTGGCGACATGAAGAGGAGAATAAGACACGCATTTGCCACCATACCTCATAAGAAATATTTGAAGAATAAACTAGAATTAACACAATTCAAAGGAAAACATTTAAAAAATTTAATGAAACGTTATACGGGATGATTTTTTTGTCTCGGCAATATGATAACGCAAACTCGAAGAAAATCGAATAGCTTCAACCATTGTTTATATAGAAGATAGTTAGTCAACCTTATGGGATTATAATTGGATCAAAATGGATGCGACATGTAGATGGCGATAGTGAGCTCGCATCCAAGTCATGTCGTAACTTGATTAAAACAATGGAAAAGAATTAAAATCAGGATTTTTTGAAGAAACCTGCATTAAAATGACGTCAAATATTCATGTTTGTAACAAATCACGCTAGATGACACTCGCGTTTGTGTCCAATACCTTGTCCACAGCCATTGACTAACTATGTTATATTTAAACAATGCTTCAACCTAACTCTCAAAACTTCTCTGAAACCGCTCTGAAATATATTTATAAAATCGAACGAAGTAACACAATATTTTCATTCAGGTACATGAAATTACAAAGGATTCGGTTCCTTATTTATATTGAGGAAGTTATTATTGTTCAAACTAGGGAGAAGTGTACGTTGGATTTTTGAACATCCCGTACAATATTGAAGAATGGTAGGAATTTGAATGGATAGCCCCAAGATCCTTAAATTAACTTAGTAAAATTGTTGTGACAAAATTAGGTCATTCGGCAGATACTGAAATTTTATAACAATATTGCAAACCAAATGCAGTGATTCTTAGGTGTAATAAACCTTCATCAAAATGTCTCAAATTAATAATTAGAATTTTAAAACTGATATGTCGCAGTTTTAAGAAACACCCTGTTTATTCCAAAATATCTTTCACAAGAAGTCCTTATTGACACACAATTTCTAAAAACACATTGAGGAAAGAAAATTATTCTGTCCCTGTAGCTCGAGACGTTTTTTTTTCCTTTCTCGGATGCTGGTCCTTTCACCAGCTACACCTCAGCCTCTTGGGCTTTTTGTGTTTTCCGTGTTGGTTTTACAGCATCCACTCCGTAACTTTGGTCTCCTGTACCAGTCTGTACAGGTTCTTCGCAGGTTGACTGTTGTATTCTTCAGGATTTAGCTTGGGTTTCCCGAATATTGCCTGTCTCTTGCGGTCTAATCTCGCATTCTGACAGTATATGTTTGGCTGTTTCTGTCCCTTTACCACATTGTCTGCAGGTTCTCTATTGTACAGACCCATTTTGTGCAGGTGTTTCCTGATTGGACTGTGACCAGTGAGAAAACCCGTTATTGTTCTAACTTGATTCCTGCTCAGCTTGAGTAGTTCTTCAGTTTTGTGTTTTGACGGTTCTTTAATGTATGTTTTCCCGTGGTGCACGAGAGAGGCTTCGTACCACCTCTCCTTTTGTTTTCGCTTGACCCAGTCCCGAATGCATCCTCGAATGTCGGATTTATTAATCCCGAGTGCGGGTTCTGGGCCAATATATGGAGTTGATGAGCCCTCTCTAGCTAGCTCATCAGCTTTCTCAGTGCCCTCGATACCGCAGTGTCCTGGAACCCACATCAAAGTTAATTTGTTGTGTTCTGTGTGAACACTGAGTTCTTCTCGGCATTCCCATACCAGTCTTGATGTCACTTTCGGGTTCATAAGAGCCTTCAGTGAAGCCTGGCTATCTGTGCTCGAGACGTTACTGGTGGCTCACCCTACACCGGGTGTCCACGGAAGGGGGCTCGCCCCTATAATTCTTTTTTTCAAGATAATGGAATCAAATGAAATTAGGATAAGACATAAAACTACATTTTCTGACGAGTAACTGAAGTCTATGCAACTTCCGGTTTCACCAGAAGTTACCTCAACTTTTGATTTTTGAATAGGATACCTATCCAGTATATTTTCGCTCCTTTTGTCTCCATATCACATTCTGAATACAACCATGTATAATTGGTCGCTTCTTGTGACCAATTTTTTATAATTTCACGTTTAAATCACTAATTGCAGCCCTAAAGTTTTGGAAATAATACAACTTCACTGTTGTCGGTCAAAATGTTTGTGCTATGTAAAATTCAATTTGCAATTGTCATAACAATTTTTTTTCATATTGTAACATGATGGCTCGTCTGGTTTGGAAGAAAGACCATTTCAATACGATTAATCAAAAGCCCTAAAGTTTTGGAAGAAATAAATCCTCGTTGTGTTCGGTCAAAATGTTTGTGCTATATAACATTTTTTTTTTCATATGGACAACATGTTGGTTTGTCAGGTTAGAAAAAAAGACCATTTAATTATGATTAATTTGATACCGCACACTCATAGGTTTTGAACAAAATTCCGTTAAAAATCTCAAAAAACTACATTTGTTGTTTCATTTGGTATTAAATAGTATATTATGCAATGAGCACAAAATTATGCCCATTCTGCACGAGTATGAAATTTGCAGCACGAGCCGAAGGCAAGTGCTGCAATTCATACGAGTGCAAAATTGCCATTTTGTTGCGAGTTGCATACTATACTTTTCCTATGACAACATATCGTACACGTTTAATACATGCATACATTGCAAAAACTTTGAAAGAAATAAACTGATGATATTTCATTATTCCGAATTCGCCGCTAATGGACTTTCTATCAGAATTAAAATATAAATTGAAGAAATATGTAAATTGCTATTTCTAATAGGTACACATAAATAGAAGCCTATAAATGTATGTATGTATCTAATTGAAGTTGAATGTGTAATTATTGAATATCATATTTGGAGAACTTTATTGCTGAATACCTAGTTCTTTTCGAAATTGATAATTTTTCGACGTTGAAGTAGACGGTTTCTCGCGATTTTACATTTCTAAATTCGTTGTTATGCCTGATGGTATGCTCTGTATTGCATTTGCAATTTTATTTGCTATGTCAAGCTTACTTTTCTTCGATTCGTCAATATATCCCTCAGCGCTGTAGTAGATTTCCAGCCACCGTGGCGTTTTAAAGTGGTTATATCACTTCCAGCATCAACAAGAATTGTTGCGGAGGATCGGCGAAAGCAGGGCCCAGAATATAATTCGTAATTTGGTAATTTTAAATACTTGGCAATGCCTCTTCCCATAGCTACAAACTTATTCAGACCTATTCTCTGAATGGTACACTTTCCTTTTTGATAATTAATGAAAAACCATAGACCATTAGCATTTTGAGGGGGAAGATTTGCGTATTTTTCATAAATTTCGTAGAATTTGCCAGTTGAACAGCTGAACCAAGATCATTGAAATGAGTTTTTTCATTTGATATAATTCGTGTCTTCTGCATGCACTCATTGCTCCCATAACTAATGCAACCTACAATGTAAATTAGTTTACTTAAACATATTTTTCATCAAATGGAAATATAAAACTTACTTTTGCCAAATATATTTCATCTGGAGCATGTTCAATGAAATTATCGATTTCATTTGCTGTAAAGATCTTCGACTTTTTGTGTTTGTAGCCGTTAGACTGCCGCTTGAGGAATGCTTTCAGTTTCAAATATTTGGCAATATCTATATCATTATAGATACTAAGAGTCGTTCTCAGCATTGAGAAGTGTGATACATACTCTTCGACGTTTCCGGTAATAAATTCAGTGTCGTTACCTTCGCTGCTTCTATTATGTTCGGAGGTGTCAAATCTAAGTCGATATCACGGCTCAACTTTCGTTTAGTTAAAATCAGTTACAGAAAAACTGTTGCCATGGCAACCATTGCCATGGCAACCATTGCTAGGTTAAGGAGAATACAAAAAACCGATTCCCATGGTGCGGAAATGCGTGGTTGCCAAGTTGTCTGCTTTAGCTTAGCTGAAATCAGTTATGGAAAAAAGGTTACCATGGTGACCATTGTTAGGGTGGAAACTAAACAAAAATGCCATTCCCGTTTTGCGGAAATGCATGGTTGCCAAGCTGAGCCAGTTATACTTCAGCTAAAATCAGTTAGGAAAAACTGTTGCCATATAAACCGTTGCTATGATCACAAGTAAATAAAAACCCAATTCCCATGGTGCGGAAAAACTGGCAAATAAAATCAAAATGAACATTCACCCTAATCAGTTGATATAATTTCAATTTTACGAAAATTCATTAAGGTTAAGTTGGCTAGACATCACTGGAACTCTGAAGGTGCATCGTTCAAAAAGATTAATTATTCAAGTATTTACTGTCAATCTTACTTTCATCACAAATGAGCAAAGTAGTCGCTTGCCCCACAGGCCACATACTGTAAATGGTCATAAACTTTTCCATAAATTTTGAGAATTTGGACAAAGTAGTAACATGAAGGCGAGCGGGTCCGACCGACATTTCGCAAATCCGCGCGCGCGGATATGCGAAATGTCGGCCGGACGCGCTCGCTTCGCTCGCGTTTGGTGTATTCTGGATCTGATAATTTGAAATTTATCTGTGATTTTGCAGTGAATGGAGTAAATGATTTACTCCTGAATAAACGACCCACAATTGGTATAAACAGTGAATTCGCCTCTTCCGTAGCAATAAGGTTCAGTTTGTTTAGTTCGATATAGTTCAATGTTCAGCGTGAAAAGTAGTTTTTTCCTGGTAAATATTACAAAAACAGCTTCATTCAATTTCATCAATCTGAATGAGAATGTGAATTTTCACTTTCGGATTTTTTCTTTCGAGTTAGGGTCTTTTCACAATATCTATCAGATGTAGTTCAATGTCCAGCGTGGCCTTAGCTGGGGAAATAGTTGTTTTCGGTTAGATATCACAAAAAAATGGCCTAATCTTTATCGTAGGTTTTTTCCATTTCCAGAGGAGTCATGTTTTTTCAATTGAAAAAGTTTCCCTTTTCGAATTCAATTTATTTTCAAATTGATGATTTGGCAACAACGCATTTCGGCACAACGGAAATCGAGTTTTTTTGTCACTCATCCCAGCAACGGTTGCCTCGGCATCTACTTTTTCTCAACTGATTTCAGATAAACTAAAGCAGAAAATTTGGCAACCACGCGTGTCCGCACCATGGGTATTGAGGTTTTGTTTACCTGTTATCAAAGAGAGGTTGTTATGGCAACAGTTTGTCCATAACTGATTTCAGCGAAACTATTACTGGCCCAACTTGGCAACTACCCTAACAACGGTTATCATGGTTACCTTTTTTCCATAACTGATTTCAGCTAAACGAAAGTTGACCCAATATCACCATCAGTTTCCATTTTAATCTATAGTTTTTATAGAAAACAACTATGAAATTACTCGTTACTTACTAAAACTTTGACAGAAACGATCTGCTGACATTTCATCAATTTGTCGCTGGACGTCATAATTTGACAAACCGTAGTTGTCGTGATATTAGAGTGAACCTAGACCTAACACGAAATATTCCATTTCACATTTGTTGCTTAGCATCTTGCCTAGCACCCATGCAAAAATTAAGTTCTGTACAAAATGTGCTTGTTTATGATTGAAGTTACGGTTATAAAATGAACATTTATCGAGGTCGTCGTAGAAAAATAAGAGTTCAATTCATCGAGTATACTTTGACAAACACAACTGATAAAACAAAATCATTAAGAAGGTCGATTTCTCATTTTACTCTGCTTCTACAAGAGTAAATTAAGTATTTAATGTGTAATTATTATTTAATTAAGAACATAATGGTAATGTTCATTCAAGAGGATAATGTTGTTAGCTTTTGGATTATTGATTTTGGTTTATCAGTTGTGTTGGTTACAAGTTGCTCGATGCATTTAAATCTTATTTTAATTTCTTTCGAGAAATTTCTGAATTAATCTTTTAAAATTTTGTAACAGAAGCTTGGTTGGAACATAATATTGTGCAGTATCAAATTATTCGTAATCGAATGCTCTTTTTTTCCTAATCCATTTTGACTTACAAAAAATAGTTAAAAAAATTTTATTCAAAAACGAAATTTTGCATAGCAGATACATTTTGATCAAAAATAGTAATGTCGCATTTTCCACAGAATTTAAGTACTGAAATGAGTGATTCGAAGGGAAGATTGGGTACAGTGGAACTAACTATAATTCCTTCCAGTTTTTCAGGTACCATTGAGTTTTGATTTGTAGGTATCCATCATATTTTATTTTATATGTGTATATAGGTATTTTATACTTGAAAACAACTGAAGTGACTGAATAGATAGAAAAGATATCCATAGCACTCTAGAATGAAAAATTTATTTCAAAATGGGACTTGAATTCGTTTACAAAAAGCGAAAAGTAACACATGGTTGTAATCAGTTAATCATATGGAGCAAAAATAAGTGAAAATATACTGGTTGTCTCATTTGAAAATCTAAGTTTATGTTACTTCTGGAGAAACCAATAGAGTTACTTTTCCAGAAATGCAGTTTTTGAGTATTAAACAGATCGCATTATAGTAAAAACAGTTATGGGGGCCAACCACTTTCAGCGGACACACATATCACGAAACAGAAGGCCCGGTGAATTTTTTTGATACCCACTCCTAGTTGCTCCAACGCAATAGAAGCTTTCCTTGCGTGGAATTCATCCAAGAAAATCCGTCGATCCTTCTGATCCTTCTTCCACAACACTAAATCACAGCTGATTAATCTATCAATCGCTCAATGTTACGATAACAGAGGAAACCTTCATTCGATTTGGGTTTCAGATTGCTGCGTAGACTTCTGCTTAATCTGAAAGTAATTGATGGCAGGAAACATTTGCCATGACATGTGATACGCTCAGTATGCGCCGTAATGGATAGCAATGTTCTCTGTGGATTGTAATCAATACGATTTGAGAGGGATAACCGGATAACAGACAAGATTATCTGAATTATTTAATTAATTCAGTTGATGAAAGTTGACAACTCCAATAAGGAGGAATACGAATTGTGCTATCATGATTTTCCATATTTCTGTTGAATATTACGATGATACCATTCCTTGTTCTCGAGATAAAGGCCTTGAAAATAACAAAAATAGTATGAAAACAGGATATTTATAATAATAATAATAATAATAATAATAATAATAATAATAATAATAATAATAATAATAATAATAATAATAATAATAATAATAATAATAATAATAATAATAATAATAATAATAATAATAATAATAATAATAATAATAATAATAATAATAATAATAATAATAATAATAATAATAATAATAATAATAATAATAATAATAATAATAATAATAATAATAATAATAATAATGGCTTGCCAGGATGGTGTCTTCAACACCCTTGTCTACCGTAGTCGCGTGATGGGTATAGACGTCCCTGACACCCGATGCAGGGCATGTCGTGGGGCACCTGAGACCGTAATGCATCTGCTATCAGCATGCCCATGTTATGCGGTCTCAGCCTATATCCACAGGCATAACGCGGCTCTACGAGTGTTGTACTACCATCTACGACACTCATACGGTATAGACGAGACACCGGTGTTGCCTTATGTTCCGGGGGATATTGAGTCCGTGGTGGAGAATGAGAGGTGCCGAATCTATTGGAACTACTCATTCCCCACCCTCAGGCAAATACAAGCCAATAAGCCTGATGTTGTCCTCCTCGACCACCAAAGTAAAACGATATTCGTCGTGGAGTTTTCCGCTCCAGGCGAAATGAATATCGTTCGAAAAGAGGAGGAAAAACGGACTAAATATCGAGATCTTCTCTTTGAACTCCGCAGGTTGTATCCGGACCATTCAGTCAAAATGGTGGTTCTGATCATAGGAGTCCTTGGTGGAATGATGGACGCACTGCTCTCCAATTTGAAGATAATAGCTGCTTGCCGTAATATGGCAGAAATCTTAGCAGCACGAATGCAGAAGGCCGTTATTCTTGGTTCGCTCCGTCTGCTCAGGGCACATGATTCTTGGACCCAATAATCACTCACCCTACGGACGTGGGGAGTGGTTGTTGGGGTTAACGACACCAGCGCGCCCTCCGGATGGGTCGGAGCACCGGAGACAGGGCCTGACTGGTACACTCCTAAGGAGAAAACAAAAAAAAAATAATAATAATAATAATAATAATAATAATAATAATAATAATAATAATAATAATAATAATAGTAATAATAATAATAATAATAATAATAATAATAATAATAATAATAATAATAATAATAATAATAATAATAATAATAATAATAATAATAATAATAATAATAATAATAATAATAATAATAATAATAATAATAATAATAATAATAATAATAATAATAATAATAATAATGATAATAAATAGGCAGGGAGGTCAACCAACACCTAAGGCCCTGGTGAGTTGCGACACCACCTACCCGAGCAAAGGATGCAAAATCGGACCGGCAGCTCATGCGCATCCGGGAGGGAAGAGGCATCTTTCCCTCTGGTGTCGGCCGTGGGATTGCTATTTCTGTCGATTTCTATAGTGGCACCATTACTTGTTCCCGAGATGAACGCCTTGAAAATGACAAAACAGCAGAAAAACTAGATTTTAATTACTTGTTTACTTTCCTCCCAGATTTTTTTAATTTCCCCTGTCGTAAATGGGAAGAATATATAATTTTTTATATTCCTGTTGGATTCTACGGTGGCACCATTCCTTGTTCTCGAGATTTTGGTTCACAAAAAATTACAAATCACGATCAACGTCATATGAAACGGTCGTTTAGCAGAGCTGCTACGGAAAAACTTTGTCAAGACATAAAAAATGAGGACTGGAGAAGTATTTCAAATATTCAAGACGTTAATTTTACGTTTGCCCAGTTTTGGATCATATTTTCGTATCATTTCCGAAGAAGCACATGAACTATGGCAATAAAAAAAAACAAATGGGTGTCTGATGAATTGAGGAGGTCCAGCCAAAACCTCAAAGACTTATACAGACTAAAAATAAGTAATCCAACACTTCAGGAACTATATAAATCATCAAAACAAGAACATTACAGACTCGTTCTTTCAACAAAAAAACTATTTTATCAAAATAAAATTACCAATTCAGATAATCCAACAAAAACAGCCTGGCAAATTGTGAATACCTTGAGCAATAGAAGGACTAGATCAAAGCAAGGAAATATAACTGTATTCGATGAGAAAAGTAAGTTGACTGAAGATTCAAAATGCGTTGTAGGAATGTTCAATACATACTTCCAATCTATACCACACGAAATCGTCAGTGAAATACCACCGATTGAATCAAAAATTTCAATGAATACCTTAAAAATTCCAAATCAATTATGAAATCACTCTTTCTTAATCCATACTCGGAAACTGAACTTTACTCAATAAACTGGACATGACGAAATCCCTATGTTTATTTTTAAAAAGGTATTGCCATTCCTTGGTTCACCTCTCACTCAAATTGTTAATCTATCTTTATAGACGGGGTCATTTCCAGATCTTTTGAAGATTGAAAAAATAGTACCAATTCATAAAGGTGGTGATTCACGGCTTTTGAAAAATTATCGACCTATCACAGTATCCTCTAGTTTTTCCAAAATATTCGAGTATGCTTTTATAACTAGACTATTACCTTTCTGTAAAAGGCATAACATTTTCTCCAAAAATCAACACGGATTTTTAGGTAACAAATCCACTACAAAACTGTACACTCATATTACGAGAAAATTATAAATTTGATAGATACGGGTGAGTGTCCTTTTGGGATCTTCTATGATCTCAGCAGGGCATTCGACTGTGTCGATCATGGTATTTTGTTAGAAAAAATTCAGAGGTATGGAATAAGAGGTATTCCTCACCAGTGGTTGTGTAGCTTTCTCAAATCAAGAAGTCAGTATGTTGCTATCAATGATGTTATATCTTCGAAACAAGAGGTTACAATTGGAGTACCTCAGGGCTCAGTTTTGGGACCTATTCTCTTCATACTGTATATGAATGATTTAGATAATTTACCAGTCCAATCTTCTTTCACTATGTATGCAGATGATACTGAATCTGAATATGGACAAAACCAATTCAATGCGATTTCACAATCGTCAAAAAAAAGGTTCGAACGTGACTATATCAACTGAGAACGGTGGTGATGTAAAAATTGTTCAGCATGTCAAATTCCTAGGCCTTCATGTAGACGAATGTCTTACTTGGAGTAATCATTGTCAAATGCTAGTATCTAAATTGAATTCTCATTGCTATCAGTTCAGAAATCTAAAATTTGTCCTCAATGCTGACCAACTGATGAAATTCTACTATGCCCAGATAGATTCCAGACTGAGGTATGGAGTACGATTTTGGGGTCTGTCCACCTCATCATCAAGTTTTTTTGTTGCCCAAAAGCGTATTTTACGCAGCCTGGTTGGAATAACCAAACGCTGTTCTTGCAAAGAACACTTTAAAAATCTAAATATTTTAACCTTGCCCTCAATTATAATTTTCGAGTTCTGTTTGTGTGTATTTAAAAACTATACAGATTTCACAATGAACAATTACAGACACAGATACGATACACGCCAAAAAGATGACTTATATGTTCCATTCAGTTCCACGAAAATTCATTTCAATTCCTGTGAAGCTATGGCTCCTAGACTTTAATTTATTACCTGACAAAATAAAGCATTGCAAAACAATCTATAGTTTCAAGCGAGATTTGAAGGACTTCTTAGTCAAAACATGCTTCTATTCAATAGAAGAATATTTTCATTGTGAAAGTGATTGAATAAACTCAAATGTTTCTGTTTAGCTGTAAGTTTTCATGTGTTATTCTAGTTGTATCTCCTATTTTCCTCCTCTACATATATTGACGAATCCCATACAATTTGTAATTTTCCAGTGGAAAATAAAGTATTAAAATTATAATTTTTTTTTCTTTGGTGTTTCGGCATCGACTGCTGTGTTCATTAGTCATGTGTTCTTTATAGGCCTTGTTACGAACTCCATGCATACGCCACCTTAGGAGCAGCACTGTTAATTGGAACGCAACAGCGAATCGTGCAGGACTCACCCTAGTCTAGCCACGAGATTTTAATAATTTAATCGGTTAAACTAAATTAAAAAATCCCAGCCCAACCAGGGTTCGAACTCCGGACCTTTCGACTCAGAGTCGGACGCTTTAACCACTGCGCCACGCCCCGACATAAAAATTATTATTATTATTATAAACGCCTTAAATATGACAATAACAGCATAAAAACTATATTTTAATTACTTTTCGACTTTTCCTCTAGATTTTTCAAATTTCCACTATCGTAGATGACAAAAGTATATAATGTTGCATATTTATGTCGATTTCTACTGTGGTACCATTCCTTTTTCTCGAGATAAACGCCTTGAAAATCAGAAAAACCAGTATTTAAACTGGATTTTAATTACTTTTCGACATTTCCTCCGGATTTTTTGAGTTTCCACTATGGTAGATAAAAGAGTATATAATTTTGCATATTTCCATTGATTTCTACAGTGACACCATTCCTGGTTCACGAGATAAACTCCTTGGATATGAAAAAAACAGTATGAAAACTTGAGTTTTATTTCTTTTCGACTTTCTCTCCGGACTTTTGAAATTTTCACTATCATAGATGGAGAGATTATATTATTATCATTTTTTATATTCATGTTGAATGCTACAGTGGCAAAATTCTTTAATCTCAAGATGAACGGCTTGAAAAAGACAAAAACTGCATAAAAAATGGATTTTAATTACTTGTCGACTTTCCAACCATATTTTTTGAATTTCCACTATCATATATGAAAAGAAGGAATTTTCCATATTTCTGTTGAATTTTACGGTGCACCGTTCCTTGTTCTCGGGATAAATGCCTGGAAATGGACAAAATAAACAGCATGAAAATTAAATTTTAATTACTTTTCGATTTTTTCCTCGGATTTATTTAATTTTCACTATCGTTGATGGAAGGAGTATATAATTTTCTATAGTGCTGTTGAATTCTACGGTGGCACCATTTCTTGTTCTCGAGATAAACCTTGAAAATGACAAAAACAGCACAAAAACTGGATATTAATTACTTTTCGACTTACACCCCTTTCCTTTATCGTAGATGATTAGTGTATATAATTTTGAATATTTTTGTTGAATCCTACGGTGGCACCATTCCTTGCTCCCGAGATAAATCTCCGAGCAATAAAATATATAGAGAGGGCTTTTCTGTCTCTTTCTTGAAAGCAACATACCCGTCATTGTTTGCAATTGTTTTAAAGGTAACTTGGATTTAGTTTTGATTTTTATTTGTATTGCTAACATTTTGATTCAAGTGCAGCAAACTATGATGTCTCTTTTGACAAAAGCGACTAGAATACTGGGATCTACAGTCGAGATTTGAAGGTCTGGGTCTTAAACAGTTAGAGCAGAGCCCAAAACGCTTGATTTCAGCAAGTCTTTTTTCTATGGGAATGTCTAGGAACGCCTTACAAGAACAGATAAAATGAGTTTGACCACATAATGGACAAAGAGGGTTGCTAGTTGATATATGAGAGTACGAACGATTGTCATTAAATTTCCTATTGGATTGAATATTTCGATTGGAAAAATTAGTATTAGTGTCTAGTGATTCCAAAAGCTGACAACGTTGGGTTAAAAATTTTATATAATTATCAATTTTTGAAGAGTCCTTAGATTTGCTAGAAATTTCCCATTCTTTTCTGGTTGAGGAATCTAATTTAGAGTTAAGGAGGAAGATTAGAATAGTATTCCATTCATCAACATTCTCACCTAGGCATTTTAACGATCTGAAATGTTTCTGAAAATCATCTAGAAATTTCCTAAGAAATATATGTGATTCTTTAGCAATATTTGATATCTCAAAAATACCTTTTATATGCGAGTGAACAATGGCCTTTTTGTTTTGATAGCGCTCCCTGAGTAGGCCCCAAGCAATCTTATTATTCTCATCGGTTGCATTTAATGAGAAAATTATTTGAGCTGCTTCGCCTGTGAGAGCACCCTGTAGGTAGAAGAATCTTTGTACATTGGTAAGCATTGCATTTTTATTAATAATAGAATCGAAAGTTTCATGAAATTGCGTCCATTTGTCATAGCTACCATTGAATTCAGGTAATTTAATGTCAGGTAACTTTACATTTATCAGCGGGATAGAACTTGATACGCCACTGATTGACGTTGACGGTTGTGATATGAGTGGCGTGGCAGTTGGTTTCTGCGAGTCAATTGGTTTCTGCGGGGCAGTTTGTTTCTGCGCAGCCGATTCGGCTAACTTCGTTTTTGCTAGCGCTACGAGAGAAAAATACTTATCCTCAAAGTTGCTCCGTTCAACTTCGTGTCTATCGACATCGTTAGGTTCTAGGCTTTCAATTTCGGTTTGTACTTTATAATATTCAGACAGAAGTGATGTAATAGCATTCAAGCGGTTGTCAAGTTCAATAGTTATTTCTTCAGTTAATGTAGAGTCGGAGATTTTCTTTAAATATTTTTTTAATCTACACGTTTTTCAATTGTAATTCAGAAAGTATAAGATGTATTTCAGAAAGTATAATTTGTAATTCAGAGTAATAAATTGTAATTCAGAAACCGTAACGTGTAATTCAGATTAGTAAATTGTATTTCAGAAACCGTAACATGTAATTCAGATTAGTTACTTGTATTTCAGAAGGTGTAAAATGTAATTCAGAAAGCGTTAGTTGTTATTCAGAAAGTATCAACTGTAATTCAGAAACCAAGAACAACCCGTATGTACATATTTTCTGGATGGAACTGAGGCAAGTCTTCTTCGTTTGAGCCTACACCCCCCCAATGTTGAACCCAGTCGAAACAATATGGTCGAAAATAGACTCCTATGTAATAGAGAATCTTCGAGTTCCCCAAGTTCAAGGTCCGGGTGTTGGAGAACAGCGGCTTGTGTATCTTGACCAGGCAAATTATACTATAGTTGAAGGCGATTGTGGTAGGGCTGCCCAACACACCACCATTCACCATGCTACAGCTTTAGCATTTCAAGAATGCCCGTTGGGCGATAAATATTATTATTGATAATAATGTTCTCTAATAAATAATTAGTTGTTCTCATATTCCCTACTCTTACTAATCAAATCCTTGGTGTTTTCTGAATTACAAGTGATGGTTTCTGAATTACAATTGACACTTTCTGAAATACAATTTACTAATCTGAATTACATATTACCGTTTCTGAAATACAATTAATTGATCTGAATTACATGTTACGGTTTCTGAATTACAGTTAACAGTTCTGAATAACAAGTTACAGTTTCTGATTTACATGTTACTAATCTGAATTTCAAGTTACACTTTCTGAATTACAATTGAAAAAGGTGTAGTTACTTACTTAAGATTTTATACTAGCTCTACGAGCAACAAACATCTTTTTGTCATCGATTTGTTGCATTTTATAATATATGAACAATTAGTGAATGATATGGGTGTTAAGTTTGTTTGGTTAATAGAAATGTGAAAAACAATAGCAAAATGCAGTAGTTTAGATAAGAACGAAATTTCTATTCGTTATTATGGACGACAGAAATATCAAGTAAGTAGGTGTTATATTTATGACATAAAACCGTGAAATGAATGTGACAGGAGTCTGGTATTTTTTTTAATATAGAAATCAAATAATAACGCACAAGTTCAAACAACTCTGAACTCGCGAAAGGAAGGGTAGGTAGGTATTTGATTTATTCAGGAAGCGGGTAGGTATATTAGGGAAAGGAAAGGACTGACCTTGATACCTTTGATCTGCAACTGGCGATGACTGGTTCCAGAGATTTTCAAACTGATATCGCTGCAATGGCTTGGTATCGGGTAGAAATTCAATCAAATTCGGCTTCGAAGGACCATGAATTGGGTTTTTGTGGTTTTGTTGAATGATACAACTTCTAATTTTATGAAATTGAACTGGTTTTGAAATATTTACAGCAAATAACTGTATTAGTGAAAGCTTGAAGTTTTACTTTCAAAAGTTGTCATAATAATACTCTCGTTGCCTTAGTAACGTCTCAGATTTGTCCATATCACTACTAAACACCACTCCCCCTTTTTTTAACTAAATTGTTTATTATAAGTTTTGCAATTACAGGCGCACCTTCAAATTTTTCAGAAAGTTTCTAGAGGTCATTCCAAATCGAATGTGGCCTGGATCATAGTTTTCGGTGCCCTTGCAGATAAATTCACCAAAACAGACTAGACTATACATGTGAGAGCTATTTGAGAGCAGCATAGTCAGTTCCCAACAGGAATCTTCTCCTTCACACGTACTTGTAGAAGTGCTCTACTCCTTTGACAGCAGCTTCCGCCTGGTGACATAGTTATGGCGCTCTTATCGCCTGATGGTCTTGCTGAAGCAACCAATTACATTCTGCAACCAATGATCAGGACTGTCCTTCCTGGATCTGAGACATGACGGCTTCAAGTCCTACATTGCTGGCGCTCGTATCAAATTATGTATTTGAATTTGTGGTTTCAATGATATTGAAATAACAAATCTCTAAGTACCTACTTGAGTTTATAGCAAATTGGCTATTGGATATTAATTATTGTTTTGGATCGAACGTTAATTGGAAAACTGTTTTGATTTTGATTACTCCATGACAACCATCAATTAAAAGCGAATCCCATCAAAGTCCTCAAAAATAGTCTACCGAATTATAATTCAATCCGACGTCATCCTGAAAATTTAATCAGCTACACAAAGGACTTAATTTTGTAAGCTGATTAATTTTCAATTCAATTCTACGTCGTATTTAGTATTGGACTGTACAAAGCAAGTAAATTGGTTTATTCAAAGCTATAAATTGGATTGAAATCAGCTCGATACTATTTATTTGACCTCTTTCTATCAGAAGCTTGTGTAGTGTTTCTATAGGGCAGTTTTTTTATAATGAGGAATTTCCGTGTCTGAAGTACTTTCTGTTACGTCTGGAAAGCTAGAAACGTCCTTATGGAAGAGTAAAATATCGTCTTATGTCATATCATTGCAAAATACGCAAAGTTGTTAAGTTTTTATATACAGAAACTTATTTATTTCTTGGCTACTAGTTGTGTTCTCTATCACACATAAAAACATTTTCTTCATTGGAGATGATACATTTGTTCAATTCTGAATTCTTGAACTGATAAAATGCTTTCTGCTTGTAAAATAATATATTTGATACAAAATTATTGCATATCTCTAATGTATAATTTCATATATTTGAAATATTTATTTGGTGTTACCAAATATTCGTTATTCAAGTAATTAAGAGTATTCAGGAAAGAAAACGTCTTGAAAAATATAACACAATATTTCTTGTTCCAAGAAAATATATCAAGTATTTCTTCATTAAAGAAATCTTCTTCATTGGATTTAGGTAATACATTTTCAATTCTAAATTCTCAAATTGAGAAAACGCGTACCTACTTTATCTTCTAAAGTAAAGTATTTCATACAGTGTTATTCAAAATCTCTAATGTAAAAAATTATCTAATTGAAATATTTATTCACTTTTACTAAATATTTTTCAATCAAGTAAGTAATTATAACAGAATTCAGGAAACAAAATTACAATTATTCACAGATATTGGTAACTCAATATCTCTTGTTCCAAGACACCATATAAAGTATTTCTTCATTGAAGAAATGTGCCAAAAATTTGTATCATGAGAAGTAAATTTCGAATGCAATTTTCTTGAATTAACAATTATTCATTCTAGAATATCATTTCTTTCTCCTCTCAAAGGTATTGTTGCCAAAAGTATGATTACGTACCTATTCATGATTATTTAGCATAGGTAAGGTAACTATCGCTTCAACCAAATTTGTTGTTCTCATTCCTTTCTAAAGTTACCTAGGAAGCTATCACACAAACACCAGCTGTAGCAGCATTCATTAGTTGTAGGTAGGTATATCTACCTGTTTCCAAAGAACTAAAGTGCCTACATATGAGTAGCAACCAACATCAATACCACTAGGTGTACTTTTGGTCCGGAAAAAAATGTGTAAAAGAGACACTATGTTTAATAGCTCAGAGCATTAATACATAATTATTATACTAATTCTCAAGTCCGTGAGGACCTGAGATCACGACCTGCAATCTGCAATTTCAACTACGAAAATCGGCAACAGTGTTTCCTAAGTCCTCCAAGTTGCACCTGTTGATTGTTGATCGCACTTCTGAGTTCCACACCGGCCACTACGCACTATTCGCAGTCGCACCCCTGTTTGCCTGCTGTTTTCTGTTTATAGTCGAAGCTATTATTAATCGAAAATGAAATACAGGCACATGGTTCAAATTCAAAGTGGTATTTAGACATCTAAAGTATTTTAGTATTTGGAATTGGATATGGAAGAAAAACTGAGGGGTTGGGGAATCTCTGAAGAGATTATTGATAATTTCAAAGGTATGTGTAGGACATAATATCAACATAAGGTTAGGTCAGGTTTCTATATAATATATTGTACAATGAGCATGAAATGACATACATTTACCACGAGTAGGTACATGAAATTTTGTAGTACGAGCGTACAATATACTATATAGCAACCTGACCTAACCTTATCTTGATATTATGTGCTACACTTACCTTAGAAATTATCAATAATCTCTTCAGAGATTCACCAACCCCTCAGTTTTTCTTCCATATCCAAATCCAAATACTAAAATACTTTGAGATGTCTAAATACCACTTTGAATTTGAACCATGTGCCTGTATTTCATTTTCGATTAAATTTTTTTGAATCCAAGTAATTCTGATATCTCAAATCAAGCAACTGATAGTCAGCAATATGGTAGTTTCAATTGAAGCAAATATTTCAACATCCCAACACAGTAAAGTTCTCAATTGAAGAGCTGTATCTTAATTCAATAATATGGTTTCATTCATCCCAAACAAAGCAGTCTTTTGGTATGAAATGAGCATAGCTAATGTTAAGAATTTGTGCAATTTGATTCAAGAGAAGTAATTTCTCAATGAAGATTATGATTGTCTTGACCTATGTAACATGAGTTTCTTATTTGGAGTAAAGTTGGTATACTGACACAAAGAATATATATTTTTTATCATCCAAGCAATCTATACGCTTGATCAGAGAGTACTGAATTGGAAATTTAAAAGGCTCAGATCGAGAAATCGTTTATTCCAGTATATATAAACAAGCCATACTCTTGAAGCAAAGCTTATTGCATTAGAGGAAGAAATCCTTTTTATGTGTGACGAATTCGTAGGAGTGCCACAATAGTTATTTATGTATCAAGGGCGTAAAATAGACGTTTATGGCCTGAAGCGTGATGGCGTCAGCCGAGGGCCATTACACGCTGAATGAAGGCCATAAACGCATTTTACGCACGTGATACATACAAATTTTTTTTGCACTAGTGGTTAAGCACCAATCACAAATACTGACTTCAATTTTGGGATACACTTTTCATACGTTATGTATAACTTCAATAATTAAAAGTATGGTGCTGAAACGATACCTGTGAAAGATAATGATTAATTGAAATTTATTAGCATTAAAATACTTTCATTCGTTATTATTATTGTTTAAATTTATAGCAGGAAGCATCTGAAGGAAGCAGTAATTTAATTGTTGAGAATGGTCAAAATTTGACACATGGAGAAAGTCTCAGAATAATTCTTATTTGATAGTCAGTTTGATTAGTTACTTAGGGGCAATAGTGAGTTGAATATTAAAAATTATTTTGAATGATTACTCATATATAATTCTCTTTTGTAGTAATTTGAGTATATATACATATATAGCCAAATATATTCTGGAATACAGTTGTTAGAAAAACTAGTAAAATATAAGTGCTTCATGAATGTACTGCAAATAGGGAATATGCATAATTTTTTTTATTTGATTAATCAATTTTTTACTTCGTTACAACATAGTAAAAAATATAAATACGGTTAAAAGTCTTGGAATGAATTTTTAAAATAATATATAAAATACCGATTGAATTTGACCTATTTGAACGCCTCCACTTTCGCGCGCTGTGAATGACGTCACATGGCGCGATCAGTGTTGTTCTTCTTTCAGTGTCGTTCGTTGAGACGTACTCTGATTGCTCTACTTGCTTGAAGTTGATATTTTATAAAAGAGTAAGACAAATGAAGTACAAGTGTTAGAGAGAGATGAACATATGTGAAAGTGATCTCGATCAACCAGAGCAGTCTTCAATGAACAAGCCTTTCTATAGTTATGGCCATTGACACTATTGACAGTTATTAATTAGGTTAGGGATTTGCAGTTTTAATCGCTATTACGATAATGGAAAATGCTAAAAAAACATTTTAAAGGTATTGTCTAGTACCGGAATGCCAAAACACAATTATAAGTACATCAAATAAAGTATTTTTTTCTGTTCCAAGAGATGCGAAAATACGTAAACAATGGTGTGAGGTTATGAGAAGAGGCGAAGTATCTCCAATATCATATTTACATTGTTGTGAAGATCATTTCAATGTGAGTACATTGTATTTCAATAGTTAACATGAAGTGAATTGATCAGAAGGAAGTTTTGTATGCATAAATGTTTTGTATATCAAGCGGGAGATAACTTTTTATACCTGCCTCACCTAAATTACAAAAGGAAAACTATCATTTGATAAAATATTACTACTTATCAGTTCAGGTATTGTCGGATTGTGCTTTGACAAAACCTCTTTCAGACATTGCTCTTGATAATTTACAATTGTCACTAGACCAAAATCGCACTATGTAATGGAAAACACTACAAATATATAACTAAGAACAAATTTTCTATAAAAAAGATAAATGTCATATCGTGCCATGTGACGTCATTCTTCGGTTCGACCAATGATGATGCTTTTCGCAAATTTGAATTCCGCGTGCTTATTATGCACTTTTTGATTAATGTTTTATGGAGTTGAATACAAACTAAATGATAAACTAATGGTGTAGGTGTAATGTCAAGACAATAAAGTATCGGAGGTAAAAAAATCAAGTAAATTCAAATCACTTGCATATTCCCTATTGGACTCCAAATTGATATTCGAACTAAAAGTATTCTTAATGAATACGTGTTCTCATAGCGTCATAGAGATGAGGATGTTTGTAAAGCAGCTTTCCATAAGGAATAATTATATTCAAGAGGAGAGGGAATATCCCATCCTTAATATTGGTACCTGTACCAACTACATTGTTATTACAAAATTTTAATATTCTGGCTTATTGCATAAACAATGTAGATTGTAGTCCAGGATCCCACTCCTATTTCCAAAAATGATTAATAACAGGCTGAATTTTCCTGAGTAGCTTCATTTTGCCGAGACGCCTAACTAGTTACTCTACGAAAATTCCTGATAGTGGAAGCTAATAAACCGCGCAGGCGTCAATCATGTCGATTTGGTGAGTGCAAAAAAGTCATTAATAACAGTAAGTATGTCGGGGCGTGGCGCAGTGGTTAGAGCGTCCGACTTTGGGTCGAAAGGTCCGGAGTTCGAGCCCCAGTTGCGGCTGGGATTTTTTATTTTAATTTGACCGATTAAATTATTCAAATCTCGTGGCTGGACTGGGGTGAGTCCTGCACGATTCACTGTTGCGTTCCAATTAACAGTGCTGCTCCTAAGGTGGCGCATGGAGTTAGTGACAAGGCCTATCCAGAACACGTGGCTGATGACCAGTCGATGCCAGAACACCAAAGAAAAAAAAAATAACTGTAAGTTTTTCAGTTGAACCTCGAGAATTTTGATGAAGTACTCGAAAAACTTTTGTGCTACAAAATGGATGGTAGTACTGAAGAGTCCCCCACTCCCAATAAGTACCAATGACGTGCTCACAAGAAATCATTACTAACCAGCAGATTTTTTTACCGTTGCTTGGTTAATATTTGTATTATTGAATGGTCATATTGTCCTACATATTAAATGGTAGGTGTTCCCAGTCCTACGCTCCGAAATTGTTAATTCCATGGTAAAAAAAATATCAGTAACAGGCTGAATGTTCGTGAGTACCTTCGTTTTGATGAGACGCCCAACTTTTCCCTCTGCGAAAATTCTCGAAAGTCGTAGCTAATAAAATGCGCAGGCGACAATCATGTCGATTTGGTGAGTGCAAAAAATTCATTAATAAGAGTTAGTTTTTCAGTTGAACCTCGAGATAATTCGATGAAGTACTCGAAATAACTTTTGTCCTACAAAATGTATGGTAGGACTGAATGGTCTCCCACTCCCAATATGTACCAATGACGTGGTCATAAGAAATCATCTAGATCTAGATCTAGATCTATATCTAGATTGTCATATCATTAAAATAGTCTTGGAATTCTGATTTTTTTAGATATGAACCAATGTAACAGCAAGGGTCCTGGCAAAAACCAATTTTTTCAATTTAGTGCCATCTGGTGCGGAGAAAGCGGGTTTTGCCATTCAGAAAAAAAAACTTTGATTATTGTAAAAAGATAGGAAAATATTTTTAAAAAATTGCAATTCATTCTTTTTCCTGATTTTTTGCTTGAAACTCTGAATGTGAGTGTAAAATTAAATTCCAAGCAACTTTTTCAAATAACTTTTTCGGTATCTTACAATCTCACCCCAGTTTTGGCCTCTTCGTGATATTTGTTTTCAATTTGTCACCATACTAGTGGTCACGTGACATGTGTCAAAATCGATTTTCAGGGTATTGGAATTATACAAACTTTTCCCCAGAAAAGTTTTTCCAATACTCTAACAATTAACTATTCTCCCATATGGAAATACTTCATGGCGGTCACTGCATATGTTTGGTATTTTTTTTAAATTGATCTGCGAATTTGAATCATATTTTCCAGTTATACTCAGAAGTAAATAACCCTTCACTCTGGAAATTTTCATTAATTTACCAAATCTTAATTATTATGACATTTTTCAAACATCCAGAGTCGTATTCGGAGGTTATTACGGGGTAACAGACAAGTGATGACCTTACTTAAAATTTAAATTCTCTTGAAATATCAATTAACATCGACCTAAAAATTTATTCGGAATCATTTGTCCATTTTCAACAATATATATATATATATATATATATATATATATATATATATATATAATTTCTTAACATTAACTGAAATTTATTCAATATGAACAGAAGTTTTGTTGGAATCCCTTGAAGTAGAAAGTAACAATACAACATTTTCACTCAGGACCAATTCAGAAATCGAACGGGAATCGTAATATTCTTGAAGTATATAACTTCCTATCCCTAAAAATCGTCAGAATATTTTCAGTGTATCGGTTCAATATCCAAAGTGCATTTTCTCGTTATACAGCGAAGGTTTCCAATTCCATTTATTTTTCCATTTCACTTTCCATTTCCTATATTTGAATTACTTCCGTTTTGAATATCTATCGCAGGAATCACTTGAATATCGTATCGAAGAAGAGAGCTCGCGCAATATCCATATATTTGAAGGGATGGAAAGAATCAAATGAGACGAAATGAGAAGAAGGCAGTGAATGTGACCGATTATTTGAAAATTCGAGTCCACCCTTCGACAGGGGAATGAGAAGGCGTAAAATGCCAGAAGGGAAATTATAATTTTTGCAGTAAAATGTTCTGAGAGGAATCCAGTGAAAATTCAGGTACTTGTTAATCATACAGCTAGAATGAAAACTTGGAACATCACTGCTTCAGTGAATCAACCAGAGCTCCAGTAGATATGAAAGCAAACAAAGACTTAAAAAAATATCATGAAAAAAAACTCGTATCTACTAAAAGAACAGCGTATGATAAATATTTTCTTGCTTCTGAAAATAAATCGGAAGCAGTTTGGCAATATGTCAACCATGAACGGAATCATCTTAAAACTAAATATGTAAACCCCACCGATGATTTATCTTCTAATCATTCATTTGTAGTATCTTACATTTTGATAACATACTGCAGGTAAAATTATCATACTTGAATTGTTACTAGGAAACCAATATAACTTTTCGTATTCTACAATTCACGTCTTTTCATTCCTTATAGAGAAATTCAAATAAAAATAGAATATTCTCTATAAATTGGTGACCCCGACGTTCAACTATGCCAAATACACCAGAAGAATCAAATGCAGAGGTTTCGGCAGTCATGAATTTTAAACTACCAGAGTTTTGGCCCAAAGACCCTGTAATATGGTTCGCTCAGATAGAGGCGATTTTTGCAAACAGAAAAATAGTAGCAGACAAAACTAAATTTAATGTATTATTATCAACATTATCTCCAGAACTAGCAACCGAAGTTCGTGATGTTCTACTAAATCCACCGCCAGAAAATGCGTATGTCACGTTGGAAGATGCCATATTGAAAAGAACTTCACTCTCTGATGGAAAACGAATTCAAAAACTCCTATCCATTGAGGAATTAGGAGATCAAAAACCATCCCAACTACTGAGAAAAATGCAACAACTTCTTGACAACCAGGCTAGTTCGGTAGACAAATCAATACTGAGAGAAATCTTTCTCCAAAGACTTCCCACAAATGTTAAGATAATTTTAATCACCCTTGGAGACGAGTCATCATCAGAATCACAAGCAGCTGTAGCTGATAAAATCATGGAAATAATCCAGTAGCGAATATCTAAGTTTGAATTCTGTTAATAAACCTTGTTCCTGTCATACTGATATATCAAAATTATCTAAAGATATCGCAAACTTACGTGACCTGATGAAATCCTCACAACTATCTCAAACACAACGGCCTACAAGAAGGAACATTTCAAGAAATAGATCCTCCTCCGCTTCCAGATATTGTTATTACCACAGATTGTTCGGAAATCAAGCCCAAAAATGCAATCCTCCATGCAAATGGTCTTCGGAAAAGTGTCATACCAGCAATTGAATACGGCCAACATTGGTGGTGCACCTGGCCGTCTTTTATTCGTCCCGGACAAGATTTCTGGTTTGAGATATTTGATAGATACTGGTAGTAAAATTAGTGCTCTTCCAGCAAAATTTCTTTTTAATAAACAGGCATCAAATTTTACACTTCAAGCAGTCAATAATAGTAAGATTAAAACTTACGGCTCTCGTTCAATGACCTTAGATTTGGGGTTGAAACGTCTTTTTAAGTGGGTTTTTATCGTTGCTGATGTGAATTACCCTATTATCGGCATTTATTTTCTACAACATTTTAAATTAATTGTTGACAATTCTATAAATATATTATTAGATAATTTGACAAGACTTCATGTCAGTTGTTTAATGTCAAATATCCCGTTATATCAACTTTTCTATCTACAGAGCGACTCAAATTGCATATTCCAAAACATTCTCAAAGAATTTCCATCGTTAACTCAGAGTAACGTAAATTACTTTGATGTTAAACATGATATTACACATTGCATTGAAACAACTGGTCCTCCAGTTCATGCTCGTGCAAGAAGGTTAGCGCCAGAGAAATTAAAAATTGTAAAACAAGAATTTGATCACATGTTAGAACTAGGAATAATTCGTCCATCTTCTAGTAGTTCGTCCTCTCCATTACATGTTTTACCAAAGAAAGGGGGTGACTGGAGGCCTGTTGGTGACTACAGAGCCCTGAACAAGGTAACCAGTCCTGACCGCTATCCTGTTCCACATATACAAGAATTTTACTCTCATTTTCAAAATTGTGTAGTTTTTTCAAAACTTGATTTAGTTCGTGCCTATCATCAAATACCTGTCGAACCTTGTGATATTCCTAAAACCGCAGTTATAACTCCTTTTGGTTTGTTTGAATTCACTCGAATGAGTTTTGGTTTAAGAAATGCAGCACAAACATTTCAAAGGTTTATTGATAAAGTCATTCGCGGATTAGATTTTTGTTATGCCTACCTAGATGATGTTCTCATTGCGAGTTCTTCAATGGAAGAACATAAAAAAACATTTGAGAGAAATTTTTCTACATTTTGAGAAATACGGAATTGTTTTGAATGTTGATAAATGCGAGTTTGGATCTAAGGAACTGAATTTTTTAGGACACAAAATCAATTCCACTAGTATACAACCTCTGCTAGAAAAAGTCGATGTTATTAAAACATTTTCTAAACCCAATACAGTTCGTAAACTGCGAGAATTTTTAGGCCTCGTTACTTTCTATCATCGTTTCATACCTAACTGTGTGAATATACTGGAACCGCTTCACAATATGCTTGCAAATAAAAAAGAAAGGTTAAAGATTCAGATCCATTGGTTTGGGATGAAGTTTCAAATTCATCATTTGAAAATATTAAACTTGCGCTCGAAAAAGAAACTTTATTATATTATCCACAACATAGCATAGCAGTTGACGCTTCTGACAGTGCTGTTGGTGCTGTATTACAACAATATATAAATAACTCGTGGTGCCCGATTTAATTTTTCTCAAAAAAATTGTCCAAAACTGAGACGAGATACAGTTCTTTCGGAAAAGAACTGTTAGCTATTTTTCTAGCGATAAAACATTTTCGTTATTTCGTTGAAGGTAGAGAATTTTTTGTTCTCACAGATCATAAGCCTTTGACGTTCATGTTCTCCAGAAATTTTGAAAACCTTAATCCTAGGGAAATTAGACATATGGAATATAGAGGCCGTTTCTTTTATCATGTGGTAACATTGCTATATTCTAAACCGTAACAGATACGAAGACGATTAAATGGGAGAAAAGGTAAGTATTGTGGAGAACAGTACAATGGTCAAAGAAAATTTACAGGGAGTCTCGCCCTTCCCGAGTTATACAGGGAAAACCAAAAATGCTGTTATTTGTTTTTTACGAATAGAACTGTTATTTCTGAATATATAAAAAAATTTATAACGAAAGTTTTAATGTATTCAAAATGTACTATAAAAATGTAACAATGAATCTTTGATTAAACGTTTCGTGTCAACACGGCCACCATCAACATTTTTTTTTTTCAAATACGGACCTGTCTATTTTAGTACAAATATTGATGAAGCGATAAAATCGCAATTCAGTGGTATATCACACTTGATATTTTATAACGTTTCATTTAAAATAACTAGCATCCTCAGTGGCAACAATTTTTAATTACGGTCCTGTCGTTAGTTCTTTTGTAAATTTCTTCAAAACCTATTCAACTATTGGCATACTTCAGACTTCACCCAATAATTTCGATTTTTGTATTACAGAAATCCTTGTTTCAAGGCTGATTTCTTCTGAATCAATTATCATACTGAATATTTCTATAATTCTCAATCCTGGAAGTAACGAAAATATTAGTTTTTGGTCAAAATACGACTATTGTGTGATATGGTACAATTAAATAGCATGTCACTTCATTGACCATTTTTATACAAGTAGGCTTTGCTTGGTTTCTATGGCAGGACAAATACGTGTTAAGAACTGTCAGTCGTTTATACACTCAGTCATATCAAAGATGTATTCAAATGACGAAAGGACTGATATGCTAGTTGCTTATGCAAAATCAAATAGAAATCCTCTTTTGGCAAAAAATATGTATGGTGAGCTATACCCAAATCGTCGTATTCCAAACATTCAAATGTTTAGACGATTAGAAAGAAATTTGAGAGAGTGTGGTGCATTTGATAGAAATAAAACTAGAAAATGTGTTGTTACTGGAAGTATGCGGAACCAAATGAATGATTTAGGTAAGCAAATATTACTTCATAAAGAATAACAAAGTGACGAAAATATTTTTTTCAATTTAGGATTGGTCAGTTACAAAAATATTTCTAATCAAGATTGTTCTTTACGAGAAATTGCCCACGAACTAGGGATTTCTGTAAAATCTACCAGAAATATTTTGAAAAAGAACAAATACAAATGCTACAGGATACGCAAAGTTCATCACCTCAATGAAAGGGATTACGGAAGGAGAGTACGATTTGCGATGTGGTTGAGATGTAGAAATAGGGAAGTTGGAAATATTTGTAATAAAATAATATGGACGGACGAATCAAAATTCACCAACAATGGTTGGTTTAACAGAAACATCCATTATAGGTGGAATAATACAAATGAACATTTACATAGAGAAACCAATTTCCAGGAAAGGTTCGGAATATATGTTTGGTTGGGAATTTTGGGAACAAACATACTAGGTCCTTTCTTTTACGACGAGCATTTGAAGAATCCAATGAGTTTGATGGGTACTTAGATGAATTGCCACTGAACATCCGCCGTGAAATACAATATTTTCAACAAGACGGTGCCCCTCCCCATAATGCAGCAATAGTAAGGGAACATTTAGATCCAATATTCCCAAGAAAATGGATTGGAAACAATGGACCAATTGCCTGGCCAGCTCGATCCCCAGACCTGACTCCTTTAGATTTTTTTGTCTGGGGATACATAAAGGATAAAGTTTTTTCGACAACTAGTACAGATATCGACCATGTCAAACAAAAAATAAGAGATGCATGTAATAGCCTTACACCCATCATGCTAGAAAATTGCCACAGAAATTGTATGGACAGACAACTTATGTGCATTCAACAAAGAGGTCGGCAATTCGAGCATTTAATGTAGGTTATCATGAAGAATTCATTTTCTGTATTGGTTTTATTTTCACTCAAAAATTCAATATGAAATAAATTGTTTTCTGTTTGTTTGATTTCTTCTACTCTTAAGTAAGTTTATTTCCGAGGTAAATTGCTATCGTTCGTCTCTGAAACTACAGATATCTTTTATTATAGTGTAAACATAATTTTAATAGATACATTTATTCAAAGCGTCATTGATAATTTTTATATCGGAGAGTTAGGTTTTGTGGAATCCATAAACGACCTAACGACAGGACCGTAATTAAAAATTGTTGTCACTGATGCTGTTAGTTATTTTAAATGAAACGTTATAAAAATATCAAGTGTGATGTACCACTGAATTGTGATTTTATCGCTTTATCAATATTTGTACTAAAACAGACAGGTCCGTATTTGAAAAGAAATGTTGATGGTGGCCGTGTTGACACGAAACGTTTAATCAAAGATTCATTATTACATTTTTATAGTACATTTAGAATACATTAAAACTTTCCTTTTCCATTCTTTTATATTTTTAGAAATAACAATTCTATTCGTAAAAAACAAATAACAGCATTTTTAGTTTTCCCTGTATAACTCGGGAAGGGCGAGACTCCCTGTAAATTTTCTTTGACCATTGTACTGTTCTCCACAATAGTTACCTTTTCTCCCATATAATCGTCTTCGTATCTGTTACGGTTTAGAATATAGCAATGTTACCACATGATAAAAGAAACGGCCTGTATATCAGAATTCACTACAGACATTCGTTACATTAAAGATTCTGAAAATGTAGTGGCTGACGCTCTATCTCGAATCTGAATTAATGGTTTGAATGAAAGTGATTTGATCGTGGACTATGAACTCATTGCCGAACATCAGAAGAATGATACCGAATTATTAAACCTACTAAAAATATCTGAACTTTCACTCAAATTAAAACAAATTCCTATACCTGAGAACACTAATAATACAACTCTATATTGTGACGTTTCATCTAAACATCCCAGACCATTCATTCCTTCAACATTTCGTAAACATATTTTTGATAATTTTCATTCATTATCACATCCCAGCATTCGTACGACCCAAAAACTTGTTAGTCAAAGGTTTGTCTGGCCAAGTATCAATAAAGATGTAAGATATTGGGCGAAAAACTGCATTAATTGTCAAAAATCAAAAATAAACCGTCATACATCGGCATCCTTGCAGAAATTTGCTGATCCAGACACAAAGTTTGATCATATTCACATTGATTTGGTTGGTCCTCTATACCATCTTCTCGAGGATACAAATATTTATTGACTTGTATCGACAGATATTCCCGATGGCCAGAAGCATTTCCATTATCCGATATTTCTGCTGAAACTGTTGCAATCACTTTAATTTCAGGTTGGATATCAAGGTTTGGTGTCTTTTATTCGTCCCGGACAAGATTTCTGGTTTGAGATATTTGATAGATACTGGTAGTAAAATTAGTGCTCTTCCAGCAAAATTTCTTTTTAATAAACAGGCATCAAATTTTACACTTCAAGCAGTCAATAATAGTAAGATTAAAACTTACGGCTCTCGTTCAATGACCTTAGATTTGGGGTTGAAACGTCTTTTTAAGTGGGTTTTTATCGTTGCTGATGTGAATTACCCTATTATCGGCATTTATTTTCTACAACATTTTAAATTAATTGTTGACAATTCTATAAATATATTATTAGATAATTTGACAAGACTTCATGTCAGTTGTTTAATGTCAAATATCCCGTTATATCAACTTTTCTATCTACAGAGCGACTCAAATTGCATATTCCAAAACATTCTCAAAGAATTTCCATCGTTAACTCAGAGTAACGTAAATTACTTTGATGTTAAACATGATATTACACATTGCATTGAAACAACTGGTCCTCCAGTTCATGCTCGTGCAAGAAGGTTAGCGCCAGAGAAATTAAAAATTGTAAAACAAGAATTTGATCACATGTTAGAACTAGGAATAATTCGTCCATCTTCTAGTAGTTCGTCCTCTCCATTACATGTTTTACCAAAGAAAGGGGGTGACTGGAGGCCTGTTGGTGACTACAGAGCCCTGAACAAGGTAACCAGTCCTGACCGCTATCCTGTTCCACATATACAAGAATTTTACTCTCATTTTCAAAATTGTGTAGTTTTTTCAAAACTTGATTTAGTTCGTGCCTATCATCAAATACCTGTCGAACCTTGTGATATTCCTAAAACCGCAGTTATAACTCCTTTTGGTTTGTTTGAATTCACTCGAATGAGTTTTGGTTTAAGAAATGCAGCACAAACATTTCAAAGGTTTATTGATAAAGTCATTCGCGGATTAGATTTTTGTTATGCCTACCTAGATGATGTTCTCATTGCGAGTTCTTCAATGGAAGAACATAAAAAAACATTTGAGAGAAATTTTTCTACGTTTTGAGAAATACGGAATTGTTTTGAATGTTGATAAATGCGAGTTTGGATCTAAGGAACTGAATTTTTTAGGACACAAAATCAATTCCACTAGTATACAACCTCTGCTAGAAAAAGTCGATGTTATTAAAACATTTTCTAAACCCAATACAGTTCGTAAACTGCGAGAATTTTTAGGCCTCGTTACTTTCTATCATCGTTTCATACCTAACTGTGTGAATATACTGGAACCGCTTCACAATATGCTTGCAAATAAAAAAGAAAGGTTAAAGATTCAGATCCATTGGTTTGGGATGAAGTTTCAAATTCATCATTTGAAAATATTAAACTTGCGCTCGAAAAAGAAACTTTATTATATTATCCACAACATAGCATAGCAGTTGACGCTTCTGACAGTGCTGTTGGTGCTGTATTACAACAATATATAAATAACTCGTGGTGCCCGATTTAATTTTTCTCAAAAAAATTGTCCAAAACTGAGACGAGATACAGTTCTTTCGGAAAAGAACTGTTAGCTATTTTTCTAGCGATAAAACATTTTCGTTATTTCGTTGAAGGTAGAGAATTTTTTGTTCTCACAGATCATAAGCCTTTGACGTTCATGTTCTCCAGAAATTTTGAAAACCTTAATCCTAGGGAAATTAGACATATGGAATATAGAGGCCGTTTCTTTTATCATGTGGTAACATTGCTATATTCTAAACCGTAACAGATACGAAGACGATTAAATGGGAGAAAAGGTAAGTATTGTGGAGAACAGTACAATGGTCAAAGAAAATTTACAGGGAGTCTCGCCCTTCCCGAGTTATACAGGGAAAACCAAAAATGCTGTTATTTGTTTTTTACGAATAGAACTGTTATTTCTGAATATATAAAAAAATTTATAACGAAAGTTTTAATGTATTCAAAATGTACTATAAAAATGTAACAATGAATCTTTGATTAAACGTTTCGTGTCAACACGGCCACCATCAACATTTTTTTTTTTCAAATACGGACCTGTCTATTTTAGTACAAATATTGATGAAGCGATAAAATCGCAATTCAGTGGTATATCACACTTGATATTTTATAACGTTTCATTTAAAATAACTAGCATCCTCAGTGGCAACAATTTTTAATTACGGTCCTGTCGTTAGTTCTTTTGTAAATTTCTTCAAAACCTATTCAACTATTGGCATACTTCAGACTTCACCCAATAATTTCGATTTTTGTATTACAGAAATCCTTGTTTCAAGGCTGATTTCTTCTGAATCAATTATCATACTGAATATTTCTATAATTCTCAATCCTGGAAGTAACGAAAATATTAGTTTTTGGTCAAAATACGACTATTGTGTGATATGGTACAATTAAATAGCATGTCACTTCATTGACCATTTTTATACAAGTAGGCTTTGCTTGGTTTCTATGGCAGGACAAATACGTGTTAAGAACTGTCAGTCGTTTATACACTCAGTCATATCAAAGATGTATTCAAATGACGAAAGGACTGATATGCTAGTTGCTTATGCAAAATCAAATAGAAATCCTCTTTTGGCAAAAAATATGTATGGTGAGCTATACCCAAATCGTCGTATTCCAAACATTCAAATGTTTAGACGATTAGAAAGAAATTTGAGAGAGTGTGGTGCATTTGATAGAAATAAAACTAGAAAATGTGTTGTTACTGGAAGTATGCGGAACCAAATGAATGATTTAGGTAAGCAAATATTACTTCATAAAGAATAACAAAGTGACGAAAATATTTTTTTCAATTTAGGATTGGTCAGTTACAAAAATATTTCTAATCAAGATTGTTCTTTACGAGAAATTGCCCACGAACTAGGGATTTCTGTAAAATCTACCAGAAATATTTTGAAAAAGAACAAATACAAATGCTACAGGATACGCAAAGTTCATCACCTCAATGAAAGGGATTACGGAAGGAGAGTACGATTTGCGATGTGGTTGAGATGTAGAAATAGGGAAGTTGGAAATATTTGTAATAAAATAATATGGACGGACGAATCAAAATTCACCAACAATGGTTGGTTTAACAGAAACATCCATTATAGGTGGAATAATACAAATGAACATTTACATAGAGAAACCAATTTCCAGGAAAGGTTCGGAATATATGTTTGGTTGGGAATTTTGGGAACAAACATACTAGGTCCTTTCTTTTACGACGAGCATTTGAAGAATCCAATGAGTTTGATGGGTACTTAGATGAATTGCCACTGAACATCCGCCGTGAAATACAATATTTTCAACAAGACGGTGCCCCTCCCCATAATGCAGCAATAGTAAGGGAACATTTAGATCCAATATTCCCAAGAAAATGGATTGGAAACAATGGACCAATTGCCTGGCCAGCTCGATCCCCAGACCTGACTCCTTTAGATTTTTTTGTCTGGGGATACATAAAGGATAAAGTTTTTTCGACAACTAGTACAGATATCGACCATGTCAAACAAAAAATAAGAGATGCATGTAATAGCCTTACACCCATCATGCTAGAAAATTGCCACAGAAATTGTATGGACAGACAACTTATGTGCATTCAACAAAGAGGTCGGCAATTCGAGCATTTAATGTAGGTTATCATGAAGAATTCATTTTCTGTATTGGTTTTATTTTCACTCAAAAATTCAATATGAAATAAATTGTTTTCTGTTTGTTTGATTTCTTCTACTCTTAAGTAAGTTTATTTCCGAGGTAAATTGCTATCGTTCGTCTCTGAAACTACAGATATCTTTTATTATAGTGTAAACATAATTTTAATAGATACATTTATTCAAAGCGTCATTGATAATTTTTATATCGGAGAGTTAGGTTTTGTGGAATCCATAAACGACCTAACGACAGGACCGTAATTAAAAATTGTTGTCACTGATGCTGTTAGTTATTTTAAATGAAACGTTATAAAAATATCAAGTGTGATGTACCACTGAATTGTGATTTTATCGCTTTATCAATATTTGTACTAAAACAGACAGGTCCGTATTTGAAAAGAAATGTTGATGGTGGCCGTGTTGACACGAAACGTTTAATCAAAGATTCATTATTACATTTTTATAGTACATTTAGAATACATTAAAACTTTCCTTTTCCATTCTTTTATATTTTTAGAAATAACAATTCTATTCGTAAAAAACAAATAACAGCATTTTTAGTTTTCCCTGTATAACTCGGGAAGGGCGAGACTCCCTGTAAATTTTCTTTGACCATTGTACTGTTCTCCACAATAGTTACCTTTTCTCCCATATAATCGTCTTCGTATCTGTTACGGTTTAGAATATAGCAATGTTACCACATGATAAAAGAAACGGCCTGTATATCAGAATTCACTACAGACATTCGTTACATTAAAGATTCTGAAAATGTAGTGGCTGACGCTCTATCTCGAATCTGAATTAATGGTTTGAATGAAAGTGATTTGATCGTGGACTATGAACTCATTGCCGAACATCAGAAGAATGATACCGAATTATTAAACCTACTAAAAATATCTGAACTTTCACTCAAATTAAAACAAATTCCTATACCTGAGAACACTAATAATACAACTCTATATTGTGACGTTTCATCTAAACATCCCAGACCATTCATTCCTTCAACATTTCGTAAACATATTTTTGATAATTTTCATTCATTATCACATCCCAGCATTCGTACGACCCAAAAACTTGTTAGTCAAAGGTTTGTCTGGCCAAGTATCAATAAAGATGTAAGATATTGGGCGAAAAACTGCATTAATTGTCAAAAATCAAAAATAAACCGTCATACATCGGCATCCTTGCAGAAATTTGCTGATCCAGACACAAAGTTTGATCATATTCACATTGATTTGGTTGGTCCTCTATACCATCTTCTCGAGGATACAAATATTTATTGACTTGTATCGACAGATATTCCCGATGGCCAGAAGCATTTCCATTATCCGATATTTCTGCTGAAACTGTTGCAATCACTTTAATTTCAGGTTGGATATCAAGGTTTGGTGTTCCTTCAATTATAACAACCGATCAAGGAAGACAATTTGAATCATTTCTTTTCAGAAATTTGACAAATTTTCTTGGTATTAAAAGAATTCGTTCTTGTGCATATCACCCTATGAGTAATGGCATTTTTGAAAGATTTTATCGAACACTAAAATCTTCCTTGAGATGATATGCTGATGCTTCTCAAAATTGGGTTGATTATTTACCATTAGTTCTTCTCGGGTTTCGCTCGGTTATTAAAGATGGTTTGGGATGTTCATCTGCAGAAATGGTTTATGGAACAACACTTCGTTTACCAAATGAATTTTTTTAATCATCCAATGAGTCTGCCCTGGATAATTCATCATTCGTTGTTGCTAAATTGAAAATGTATATTAATAACCTCAAACCAGCTTGTACCAGAGATCAGTATAATAGAAAAATATTCATTTCTCAAGATTTGTTCAACTCCACACATGTATTTATGCGAACAGATTCTGTACTCAAAACTTTGCAACCAAGATACACTGGTCCTTTCAAGGTCATTCAACGAAACGAAATTTTTTTTTACTATAGATGTCCATGGTGATTCTAAAACAGTATCTATCGATCGTTTAAAACCAGCTTATCTTGAGAACTCATTCATAGAAATTCAAGGTAGATTTCCAGGTGCATCAGAAGTGAACAAGATTTCAAAAAAAGTTTCTTGGAACTCAACTTGTGTTGTTATTGATTGATACTTACATTATTGTTGTTAACCTATTGTTATTAGGAATCATTCATTTCTATTAATATGAATATTTATGAATTTTCTTTTTACATCTTACATTTTGATAACATACTGTAGGTAAAATTGTCATACTTGAATTGTTACTAGGAAACCGAGGGGGAAGTAACTAGCCATTTTTTGTACACCTAATGAAAATAATGCAGTAATTAACTCTAATGAAAAATAATTACCATTAATGATGTTATACTATTCATCGGAAAATCACTGATTAAAATCCGCGGCTGCTCAGCGATCACCGAGGCGATCACTTACCGATTGTCAGACGGCATAAATTTGCCAACTTGGAACCGAAAAAAATCATATCACGGATCCCCAGAAACATAGATTTCGATTTTAAGTTGAATATGAAATGATTAATTAAGTAATGAAAATGTTATGATGTACACCTAATGAAAGAGTTACTTCCCCCTCGTAGGAAACCAATATAACTTTTCGACGTATTCTACAATTCACGTCTATTCATTCCTTATAGAGAAATTCAAATAAAAATAGAATATTCTCTATACATTCATTGGGTATTTCAGCAATGTCAATCATATGCATTTTTTCCACGATAACTGAAATAATAATGAAACAGATACTAACAAGGTACTTTGAAGACAAATTGTTTTTTATTAATTCACAATTTGG
Source organism: Chrysolina oricalcia (assembly GCA_944452925.2). NCBI lineage: Eukaryota > Metazoa > Arthropoda > Insecta > Coleoptera > Chrysomelidae > Chrysolina > Chrysolina oricalcia. The sequence goes on along the minus strand of OX101819.2, from coordinate 54,978,464 downwards.
CTGTAGGTCAAATCGTTCCACCACTGGTGCAGTATCAAACGTTGTGGAGAGACTGATCCAAGTCCTCGAATAGAGGTACCATATGGATATAAGTCTATTTGACCTGTCCAAAGCATTTGATTGAGTTTCTCATAATATCCTCTTCGAAAAACTGAATTTCTATGGAATGAACCTCATTAAATCATACCTGACGAACCGATTCCAAACAGTTATTTATAACAAAGGTCTGCCCAACTGCAGAGAAGTAGACGGAGTCCCCCAAGGTTCTGTTTTGGGACCACTACTCTCCATTATCTATATTAATGACTTTACCCCATTATGATAATATTCTGTCTGCTGATCTCCCTCATATATTCTCATAAGGACTATGATTCCATAATTTCGATGGATGTAGACGCAGAGGATAAAGCTGAGAACTGGTTCATTGCCAATCGACTCGAATTAAATAATGACAAAACACTAATATGGATATTTACCACCAATATATCTACCCAAAAAACTACAAGGTCTAACTATTGATCATAAACTCAACTGGTCAAGTCATATTAAAAACTTGAATCACAAATTATTTAGCCACTATTCGGCATTCGCCAGCTGAGGCATTTTACTAATCCAAGTACTCCGAGAAATGTTTACTTCTCTCTATTCCAGTCCCAACTGTATTCGGGCAACAAAAGAAGGAATAGGATTCTGGCAAATGCCAAATATCGTGATAATTGCAGACCATTGTTTAAAACGCTGAAAATTATGACCTTTCCATCTTTATTGATTCTAAGTAATTTACTTGAGATCCATTGAATTTATCAAACCTAATGATTCAATCTGATATTCATGAGCATAATACACGAGGAACACTTAAAATCAGATTACCTAGATATAGACTCACAAAGTCCATGAATAACTCTTTGAATTGATTACCATCTCTACATGAATCATTGGAGGCGTTAACCATATACTGCTTCAAGAACGGTATGAAATCAATTCTGTTGCACAATTATTTTCACTCCGTTGAGAAATATCAAAAATGTGTTGGAGAAGGTGGTTTGACTTCTCATTCTCACCAAACCCAATAGTTTTTGATGTGTTGACTACTGTTTTTATTTATACTGACTTTTCATCTCAATTACTATGTGCAATGTTATTTGTATCCTAAACTTTTACTATATACACTTTTTTGACGTGCTTTTAATATTTAACTGTTTTTTCTGACACTTAAGGAATAGATCTTTGTCTTTCATCTAATCGTTGTACATCCTTAGCTACATAGTACTGGTGACCAACAGAGCTGGGTAATTACAGGTACTTTTAAAGTAATTACATTCACAAAGAACTTTTTCAGTGTGGTAATCAATTATATTGAAATGAAAAGTGTCACGTGACATTTCTAATCTTACTTAAATTCATCATATTCTACATCAAGAGCTTCTGGATATTCATTTTCAATAGGTACGTCAGTCAGAATACCGATTTCAAGACTTGTCGTCATCTTCAAATCAACGAAAAAAAGCCGCAATCTTTTTCTCCTCAAACTCATAGACCCAATTTTGAAGTCAGATCAATAATCACAAAACTTGTCTGCCATTTTCAGAAATTCATAATCTTCCTCCACAATACCTTCAGATTTCTCAATAATTTTTATGGTCAGTCTACAATTTGAATATTATATCAACTCCATACAATACTGAAAGACAACTATGTGAAATAAAAAAAAGAAACCTCAACACGGACAAAAGATCCACCGTTTGGAGACCCATTAACCCTACTCAACTCCTTTGACAAAACATTCCCCTCCTGCAAGTTTTTTACATGCCTGTTCAGAAAGAAATATTTTGAATTTGTTAACTAATATGTTTCTATATTGTTTCAGGAACAAAGCCACAAATCGTATCGCCCGCTGTGCGTTTTAACGTTTAGATGGAATTATTTGCTTTGTCAATTAGAGCCGATGGGATATCATCTGGTCAACATGCTCCTCCACTCGGTGGTTTGCCTGATGTATTTCAGGTAAGTGTCCAAATTTCAAATGAAAGCTTTCTCCTAGTAATTCATGTAACAAGTTGGTAAAGTGGTACTTTTTTAATCCATAAAATTTACTAGTTGAATCTTCTCGTAGAGGTAGGTATATCATTGCATTTTAAGAAAATACCAGTAGTTAATTCTAAGCTAACAAAAAAAAAATTGGTAGTAATCCCAGTGAATGAAATTTCGTCTTTACTCGGATGTGTTGGACCCCTCATTGTTTGATTCTAGGCCTAGTACTGTTCAACCTGTACACGAATCAGGAGGAACCAATTATAGATAATAATCGCAAATGCGGATTACCTTTCTTTCATTATAAGTGAATTGATCATTTCCTCATAAATACAGTGCTGTTCTGTCAGAATTGATGACGAATATTCTGAGAAGTCCGTTACTTTTGGAGTTATCCGAGGTTCTGTATTGTCTGATTGTTTCATTTATACCATAGATCTAACAATAGAAATCCAGTCATTCTTACTCACATTCGTAGACGACCTGAAGATGATCAATTAGCCTCTGAGGGGACCCAAATATTCTACAAAGCGACTTGAACAAATTCGGGCATGGGGACTCCAGTGGCAACTACCACTGAATGATTTGAAATGTTTTGTTCTGCATATGGGCCACAATAATCCCAAAGTGACGTAATACTTGAACAAGACAGACTTAGCAGTAGTTGACAATCAAATAGATCTTGCAGTTACAATAACAAGCGACCTATCTTGGTCACCTCAGTTTTTCGTAAGTATCATTAGTCCTAAATATTGTGTTATTCATATTTTACAAATCTAAATAACTGACACACTTCATTCACTCAGTTTAATTAACTTACCTAATTTACGTAATTTTCTGATTTTACTTATAGCCATCACTGATATAAATGTACTTGTAAAATAGAGTTTATTGAGTTATATCTTCAACCTAGGGAACGCAAGCGCTTTGTAGACAAAAAAATTTCTGAAGTGATGATGATGATATTTATTGGACAACTTTACATACATATGTTTGCTGCAAGTCAAGCGTTTAACAAAAAAAAATATATACACACACACACACATATATACATATACACATATACAGGGTGTCCGGTAAACCTTGTACAATATTGAAAGTGGTGATAGACCAGATCATGACTGTTCAGAATATCGGAATTTTACCTTAGGAAAAATCTCACTGTTTTCGAGATAATGAGCATTTATTTAATTTCTGGAATATCACTACCTCACCTTGTATTTTTTAATGCCATGTATACAAATTGGGACGAATTTAAATATCTTTGCTGCTGAAGATTACTGATGAGTGATGCTTTCAGACGTACGAAACAGTTTTTCAAAAAAAAAATATAATTTTTCAAAAAATGAGGGTAAAATGACAGATTTGAGTTACACCAATTTTTTTAACAACAGTTTGACATTATTGTTTGAAAAAACATAACCAAGTGGAACTGGATATTCAATACAAAATAATGCCCATTCTGTCCAGGCTTTACTATGGTATAAAACATATGATCATTATTTTTGGAAGGAGTAGAATTTCGATAATATTGATTGTGATGTTATTCTGAGCTAAAATCAACTCCATTAGACTTTGTCAGTAATGTCTTTTATTTTTATCCTATCAAGATGAAATGATTAAATAATTATGAGTAATAACGAATCAACTGCTTAGAAGCATTCAATGAGATGTAATGAAGTAAATACTAATTCAACGTTTTTTTTTAAATCAACATACACTATAAACCACAATAACGATTATTCAACATCGTAATGAATAATATTACAAAAATGTTATTTATCTTCCACTCGTACGCATATACGACATATTTTCAAGAAGAACCTTTTCAAATGCGTTGTAGGTTATAGCCCCAAATCAGCGATTCTATGAGCGGCATTGTGCAATCGGATATAGTTCTGCATAAAGCGCTGCTGCAGCAGTATCACTACCTCCACATTCACCATAAATGTAGTGCATATGCGCATATTCTCGGGGAGTATAACGTATGTACGGCATGACAAAGAAATAAATACCACTGAATGAAACAAGCGGAATAATTTCAAAAAACTACGATAGAAGTCACAAGTTGCTCAAACAAAAGTTTTTAATTTTCGACAAGGATTCATCTCTTAAAAATGTTTGCACTTATTTGGTTACACCCTGTATATCTGTCGGTCTCTGAAACTTCGTTGGAATCTGGATGTTGGACAATTGCGACATTTATCACAAGAATTCTTATTAATCGGTGCCATTTCGGATAATCGACATTTCACTTCGATAATTTTATTGACATACTATTTAATGCTACCAACCAGTCTATTCTTTATTATTAATAATAATTTCCTCATTTTATCTTGATAAAATATAAATAAAATAATTTTTGGGCGTAAGTATAAAAGTCAGAATTAAATAAAAAACACTTGTTTTTTGATATCCACAATATATTACTAGATGTAATATTTGACGCGTTTCGCTGTTAATACAGCTTTCTCAAACATAAAATGGAATTCAGTAAATGTACAACCATTTTATGTTTGAGAAAGCTGTATTAACAGCGAAACGCGTCACATATTACATCTAGTAATATATTGTGGATATAAAAAAACAAGTGTTTTTTATTTAATTCTGAGTAATTATGGATATCCATCAAGTATCGGCCAAATCAATCAAGATGTAAGTATAAAAGTTGATCAAATAAATGAATATTTTGGAACCTTTGGTGTAAATACAATTCGAGAAAAAAATAAAAAACTCAAACACCAAAACTACGTCACAATCTTAAAATCTTAAAAGCTTACTTTTAGCTCCTGAAGATGCTAACTTTGTTGGCGAAACGCGCGTCGAGTGTGATTGTGACGTAGTTTTTGTGTTGGGTAGTTTCCTTTTTTTCTTGAATAAAAGTTGATAGAAGCCTAGATTAAAACCACGCCTAATTCAATGGAAACCACTTCTTCCAAAAATAATTATAGTTTGTTTTATACCATGGTAGAATCTGGACAAAATGAGCATTCTTTTGAAATAAATGTCCACTAACAATTGGTTATGTTTCTTTCAGATAATAATGTCACTTTAAAAAAAAATGGATGAAACTCAAATCTGCCATTTTACCCTCATTTCTTGAAAAAAAAATTTCAATTTCTGAAAAACTGTTTTGTACGTCTAGAAGCATCACTCATCAGTAATCTTCAGCAGCAAAGATTAGTTCCAAGCTGTATACATGGCACTCAAAAATCCAAGGTTATGTAGCGATTTTCCAGAAATTCTTAAAATGCCCATTATCTCGAAAACGGTGATATTTTTACTGAGGTGAAATTCCGATATTCTGAACAGTCATGACCTGGTCTATCACCAGTTTCAATATTGTACAAGGTTTACCGGACACCCTGTATATAAAAAATTACAAAAAAACGTAAAATATTGAAATGTCTATTAAAGACTTTATAATAAACAGACTCAAAAGGGAACCTCAAGTTCTTACCGTATTGACCCGACAAGGTGACAAAAAATAGTGTATTATTCACCGAAAATATATAAGATTTCAGCTAATCTGATACTTTTTTCCCTTTTTAGTGAATAACTATTTTTTGCCTAAATTACTTGTACTTATCCGCATGGACTGCTGTCCTAATTTTCCCGAAAAAAATTCGTATTGTCGTTAGGCGATTTTCAATACTTGTCAGGTGAATATAATATATAGTTTGTATAACTGATGACTTGTTTATTTTGTGAAATTTCACGAAATAAATGAAAAGACACTTTTGTCTAATTTTATTTTACTACTGTTTTCGGGTTTTATCCCATTATCAAATATAATAATTAAATAATACATTTGGAATCTAGGATAGTAATATAGGGAGTTTGTAAGTTAGATGGAGAGGTAATTTAGTGAACAGGGGTGTAAACTTTATAAATTCAACACTGGAGATTGAAGAAATCACCAGGGTTGTCACACTTATAGATTCAAGAGAGGAGACCTACATTGAAAACCCGAATTATAGAACCCTCAACGAGCAACTCGATTTATGTAGGTTTCCACTCTTGAATTCATAAGTTTGACAACCCTGGTAATTTCTATAATCTCCAGTGTTAAATTTATGCAGGGCAATTCAAGTTCGACTCCCACTATTGGAATCTCCCAAAGTTGCGTATTCTGGTGCTTAACAAAATACTATTTTGAAACTTGGAAAATTCCGAGTATTTTCGGAAATATCGGGAAAAAACTGAAAATCGGAATTTTCGTTTTTATTTTTTTCTATCGTTATTTGACAACATGGCTCAAAACCAAAAGTACAATTTCATTGATAATTTTTTTCAGCTACACGTTTTCATGTTCAGATTTACTATCCGACGTTTCGTCTTCTGGCATGCATCATCAACTTTTTTTCTTTTATGGGCTCCATATTGTTTTTTTATACAGAAAAATTGTGATTCTCATTCTGATTTCATTGATGTATAATTTGTTCTGATTTGCACTTCTGAAACCACAGATATTAAAAAAAAAACAACTTCATTTGAGATGCTCATGACTCCATCGAAAAATTTTGTTTAATAAACACTTGTTGTCAGAACTCAAACATCATAAGTTGCACAAATACTTCAGCCGAAATGTCCTCATTCTCAAATGAAGAAAAACGAGATATGTTGAAACTTTATTATAAATTTGATAGGAATAGTACGAAAACAACACCACAAATTTATTTTGAATTATATCCGGAAAGACAACAGCCGGATAGAACATTATTCGGAATTTTGGGCAAACACTTGGCTGAGTACGGTGCGTTTCGAAAAACAAGAATGAAATCATGAGCTTGTAAAAAATGCACAAAAAGTATTACAACAAGTGTTCGAAATGATGGCTTTCCTCTTGAATACATAACCGAGCTCGTCGTCTCAAATCAAGAACAGCACTAACAATATCTCTTCTTCTGATAGACCTGGATTGCGTGATGATATTGTCTCTAAGTTCATCTACTGTGTCATATTCTTGCTCTCCATAGATTCTGTTCTTTAAGTGCCCCAAAAGAAAGTATCCAAAACTGTAAGGTCAGGTGACCTTGCCGGCCACCTCACTGGTCCAGAATTTCCTAACCACCTATTAGGAAATCTTTGGTGTAAATATTCGCAAACAACTCTTTTATTGTGTGGAGGAGCCCCGTCATGCTGAAACCAGCAGTTGTTATAATTAACAAGAAGAAACGTATCCATGTATTCTTCGAATTCGTTTCTTAAGAATCGAAGATAGGTTTCCCCGTTCAAAGTATTAGAGAAGAAATGAGGTCCAAGTATTCGGTCGTCATAAATTCCAGCCCACAAATTCAAACGAAACCGAACTTGGGGTCTGACTTCTCTGAAGTGTCGTGGATAATTTTCACTCCAAATGTGCTCATTATTTCTATTAAAAACACCACAGTTCGAAAAAGTACTTTCGTCGGTCCAAATAATGTTTTACAAGAAGCTTGAAGGGTCTACCCTATTCGAGAGCCAGCTACAAAATTCCATCCTTCTCTCAGGATCACCTGGATGTAATTTTTGTGAAATATGTATCTTATAACATTTCAAACCACTTTTTTTGAATTCCCTCCAAACGCTTGTCTGTGGCACATCCATTTCTGCCAAAATTTCTGTTGATTTGGAAGGATCTGCATTTATCTAAAAAAGTACCAAAAATAATTATACTTCTTCGAATATGTAATGAACAATTATTTTACCTCGGCTAATAAGTTACGTCTAATATTTTGTTCCATTCTGATTCCATATTTCATTCTTGGTTTTTGAAACGCATCGTACTCAGCCAAGTGTTTGTTCAAAATTCCGAATAATGTTCTATCCGGCTGCTGTCTTTCCGGATATAATTCAAAATAAATTTGTGCTGTTTTCGTACTATTCCTATCAAATTTATAATAATGTTTCAACATATCTCCTTTTTCTTCATCTGAGAATGAGGACATTTCGACTGAAGTATTTGTGCAAACTTATGATGTTTAATGAGTTCTGACAACTAGTGTTTATTAAACAAAATTTTCATTATTATTATTTTCATTTAGGGGTTGTGTTTTCGTCCTAATCTTGTTTTCTAGAAATGACCAAGGAAGCAGTAGCGAAGGCTTCCCAGGCAATAGTTGCAGTAATGCACCTAATGTGCTAGACAAAAACTACTTCTTGAGACTTCAAGGATAAAATTATATGACTCCATCATCTTACGGTCTTTTTCATATGGAATTGGCATTTGGGGTCTACGCTACGCAGAATTTATAGAAAGAATACAAGTTGTATTTTTTACACGTTTATCTTCATCTAAAAATGCCCCCGACTACATTGTTCGCCTCAAAACTGGGGCACACAACCTCAACTATGTCATTTTAAAATCATCCCTCTCGTGGCTTTCAAGTATAAACAAAATGGAAAACACTCGATTACCAAAAATTTGCCTCTCCCGATTGCGTCACTTGAACTCTGATCCTAAATTCAACTGGACCCTTCAGGTGAAGGAATACTTATCTTTTTCGAACCAAGGTCACATGTGGGATACATTTCTAGCTCATCCCACCAAGAAAAACTCAAAGAACATTTTGAACAATTACAAAAGTAAATTATTGAATGACAATTTAGAAAAATTGTCTCTATAAAGCTATCCTTCAATCTATCAGTCCCTACTGCTTAGCTTCACAGATCAAACATATCTATAGGTGTCTTGCCCAATACAGAACCAGAATAATTGCACAAATTAGAACTAGCAACAGAAAACGCCTGAAATTCACTTTCAATGGTTCCTGTTATATCATTAATGCCGAAGATCTCTGTACTATTTGTAATTCACAACAACAGGAAACGTTGGAGCACGTGATATTTCATTGTCCGATCTATAGAGGAATAAGGGAATGTGGGATATTTCAACAATTGCAAGATCTGAATTTCCTCAATTCCTCAAGTATGCTACTTTTGAAAGCTTAAAACAACTAGTTTTTTTCTTTGATTTAAGACGTAGAATTATTGAAGAATGCCGTCGAATAACGCCGGAAATGCTACGAAATGTGAGGTATCATTTTGAACACAACTGGTACTGAAGAAAACAGAATTCTTTGGGAGATCGTTTAATAACGAACAGTCATTGCCGACCGAAGATGTACCGTTTACTCTCATTTACACCTACTCAGTAGGCTTATTATTAGAACTTGTACCATTGTATGGAAATGGGTGGTAGACAGTTTGAACATTTAATTCATTGACAATAATAATCATTGCGACAGTTGCTTTATCAGATATTGTTTTTATTGATTGAGTGAATAAAAAGTGATTTCTCAACTTCAAGTTCCTATATCTCGAAAACGAATCGATAGAATTAATTTATTTTCATTGTTTGATATTAAGAAGCAAAATACCATTCAAATGAGGTATCACTTGCCACATGTTGCAATTTAAAAATTTAGGGGTGGCGGTCACTGCTCCGAGGGATGGAATGTATTTCGGGTGATTTTCATCGCGAACGATGTCCCCCTCGAAAATGTTGTTGATGTGTCCGAGCGTTTTTATATAACTCGGTTCTGCCGACCTACAGAGTTGCTGTTTCGTTTTCAATGGCCCACTCTGTATAGAAAATTTTATTTTTATTTGTTATTTTAGAATAATATTATTCTGAGAAATATTATTATGATTCATGATTTTATTGTAAGTACTGTGATATATTTTTTAATGTTATTTTTGTATGTGTTATTTACGTATGTGATATTCTGTATCTATGTTATTCTGACGTGGAACCCTACAAACTCCCTATATAACCACGTTTTTAGATTCCAAGTATATTATTTAGTTATTTTACTTGATAATGGGATATCACCCGAAACCAGTAGGAATATTAAATAGACAAAAGTTTTTTTCATCCATTTCAATAAAGTGATTTTGATATACTTCCTTCCTGTGTGTACCACTTAATTTCGATTTCAAACCTTCTTAAAATGTGTACGCTCCGTTACAAAAAAAGTTATTTACTTCGGTTCAACATGCAAAAGCTTTCTAGTCGCATATTTAGTGTTCTCATATTCCTGGATACTCGACCAAAGTTTTCCACTCAAGGGAAGAGTTATTGATTGTTTCACGAAAGTTGTTTAAATATGAATAGCTTGGTAGCAACACGTAAATTAAAACCGCTTTAAGAGCTTTCTTTGCCACTTTCTGAAGGGGAAGTTTCTGCTGAAAAATATGGATAGGGTGTCATTAAGAACTTGTTGGAAGTTGTTTTTTTATGCGATTATTGTGCTTCATTAGTTTCCGTCACTCGAGATATAGACTGTTTTCCTCAAAAGTTTCTGTTTAACTGTCAAATACGTACTATCATCGTTTGATGTACAGAATAATAATAGAAATCAGTGGATATAAATAGGACAAACATACACAAAAATAGCGAAGTAGTCGTGGTGTTAGAGCGTTTGCCTTCCACCCAGGCGGCCCGAGTTCGATCCCCAGCCGCCTGTTACGGAGCTGAAGTGGTTCGGATTCCACTTTTATTTAAACTGTATATTCCGGATCTTCCATGCTCGCACAAGCTATGCTTTTGAAGGGTTTTCTCCGAGAACCTGGGAGATTTGCAAAAACATTTTCTTTACACCATTTATCAACGAAGAATTCCAATGAATGCTAAAAGAAGATGATGAAAAATTGATTCAAGTGCAATGAAAGTTCCGGATAAAGAAGAAATCGACATTGTACTCTTTGAAATCTAGTTTGGTAATACAGCTATTCAATTTATAGAAGGTGTCGAATCAAACACCTAATGAAAATTTGGTAACTTGAATTTTCATGATATTCTGGATCCATGCAAAATATTTTCTCCGATTATCCATTTTCCTGTATACCGTAAGTTGCTAGGAACATTGCCATGTGAGATGAGATACCTATTCTATTTAGTTTCTTTCTGAAATCTCTACAAGCTTATGTTGTTTATTTTGGAACTAATAATCTAGGTTTACCACTTCTCAATGTCTTTACAGTATTTTCAGTTCAATTTTTTTTTGTATTCAGTCTATAGAAATCGATACTGAAATAATTTTGAAATTGAAAATACAGCTTGAACCTGATGGTGTGACAAAATGTCAATTTGATTACTGCAATATGGACAATTATGCTGCTGTGAAAATGATCAAGCTGAAAAGTTCGAGAAAGTATGAGATATGGAGATCCCAGAAAGACATAATTTCAAAGAGTAACGTAATTTATGATGTTGTCGTGGAAAGGACCATCAACCCAGATGAGAAAGAAGAATTTTCCACCGCATGGATGAAATTATCGTAACCAGCGTGTCCGAACGAATATTGTCCTTGATCAGCCATTGCAGTTCATCAGATGAGATGTACTCAAAGCTCCAGATCCTATTTGATTAAAAAACTGATGTATACTTGCATGTGAAACAGCTGAAATTCTACTCCTTCAAGTATGATGAATCAAAGAGCAAGTCTACACATATTACTAAGTTGGAGCAGCTTGTCTATGGTCTCAAATCTTTGGAAGGATCAATTTCTAAATCTATAGTCACAACCAAAATCAAGATGATGCTACCAAGTAGATATTCCTTTTTTCAAAGTGCATGGGATTCTGTTAGTGAAGATCTCAAAACTCAACTGATGCTGGTGAAAGACAAAATCAAGAATCGGTAAGAACCTGCTAGCTATGCTATGCTAGCAATGAAACCATAGCCTTTGCTACCACTTCTAATGCTAGGAAAATTATGCTCCTGAAAGCCATCATACAAATCAATCCAGGGATGGCTTTGTCATTTTTGCAAGATATTGAAAACTGTTGGTTCAAAAAGAGAAGGGAGAAAAGAAACCACAAGGCGTCCATCAGTATAAATTGCTCTAATCAACAGTATCGAAGAAGCAAAGAACTGTTGTTATTTAGATTCTGGAGCTATCAATCAAATGTCCAGTGAGCGTAAATTTTTCCAATCGATCTGATTCCAGGAAAGTGGAAATTGGAGATGGTTCATATATTACACCTGAAGGCCAAGGAGATATCAACATTGAAGCGTTCAATGAAAATGAGATTCCGTCATTTATTCGAGACATTTTATATGTTCAACAATTGAAATTGAATTCATTTTACGTTGGTACATCAGTTGATAAAGGTTATCTGATGACAGTCAATGATCAGACGTGTGTATTCAAGAAAAACGGTGTCCGTTCACTATATGAAATGATGTTAGAAGTGAAATCATCGTTGAAATCGCCAATGCAAATATCAATTCCAAAGCAGATAACTTGAAAGTTTGGCATGAAAGATTACGCCAGCAAAATATGGAAAATGTCAAGAATATTTTGAAAGCAAATGATATATCGTTCACTGACGACAAAATTTAGACAATTTGTGAAGCTCGCATCCTAGGAGAGCAACACAGATTACCTGTTTAGTCAGTTCTACGAGAACTTCAAGTCCTGCTCAGCTTCTCCATATGGATGTTTGCGGACCTATTGAAGAAGATTCATTAGGTAGATCAAGATATTTTTTGCTCATGAAAACATGACTTCAGTCGCTTCAGAACCATATATTTTTTACGGACGAAGGGCGAAACGAAGAAAAAATTGGAAGTATTTTTCAATACAGTTAAAAATTATTTAATGTCGACACTGATAAATATTATGAAGGTAACTATGTTGATCATTGAAGAGACAGTCAGAGATATACGAAGTATTTCTTTAACCCTTTGTCGGTTCAATTCAGATCTAACCATATGCTTTTTCATGAACCAAGTAACCATACGGTAACAGTATTCGTAAGCATCTGCTTTAGTTCTCCGTCTGGTCCTTCAATTCACAAGTATCGGAATCGTACGATAACAAACAAACTTGGGAGATGGAACAGAAAGAACAAATCGATTTTGCGATTTGTGCTGAGCTCAATTTTTCAGGTTGAGTTTCGTGCACGTGTGAACATTGCTATTCTAAATATGCTATATGAAAGTATGATTTCGTTGGACCATCTTGATGTCTTGCACGATAAGAGGTACAAAATTTATGTAACCATATGGCGACTCAAACTGATGAAGGTTAAAGCGGAGCATCACAAACCATTTTTTTTATGGATCATCCTACATATTATATCATATCATCAATGAATCAATGATCAATGAATTGTACATATTGTGCTACTTTGCTCCTCTCCGCCGTTGTCAACTTTCTGAGAGAGTAGAAATATCAATATTGACTAAAAGTTGAATTTTCCAAACAGGGAGTTCTAAACAGGGAGTTGAATTGACGAATATCACATGCTTGTGTAAGAAAAAACACCTGGTACTTCATTTCATCATTGAGTTTCCACTCTCTCACTTTTAAATTTTACGTTTTTACACTTCAAAGTATCCATGCCATGTGAGTATCCATTTTGGTTCCAAGTTTTTGTAAGTTCCATATATTTCAAAATTGTAACAATTTTTTTCTTACTGATTTCAGTATAACTCTTGTATTACTTCAACTGAAGATGAGCATTACTATGCTCGAAAACATGTTTTTGACTTTCTTGTAACGCAGACACTTTGACAAGTTGCTTGCCAAAGCTGCGTTTCCTCTTGCCCTTGGGGTGAAATATATATTGTGGAGACGACTTCGAGTTTTACTTAACTTTATTACATTGCAACTCCACTTTGAGTATGGACTACTACATTAAAAAAAAGTAAAAAGGTTTGCAATAGAGTTAAGAAATATATTAAATTATATGACCTACCATATGGTAGAAAATTAACATTAAAAGGGAAAAACTTGTGAAATGGTATGGTCCCAATTACGACCTTATAGTCCGTATCTAGTGCAGGGCCCACCTATATTAGGGACCATGTCAAACAACGTATTAATTTCTGATTCAAAATTAAAAAAGACACTTGCCACATAAGTGTGTTTACATCTGACAACAATGAATTTGACATGTGTCATATGTAACGTCGTGATTCAAGGTGGCAGAAAGCAGATTGGATTGTCCCATGCTACAATGGAACAAGAAAATCTTTCCCAAATATCGGAGATTGACAGCTCTGTCGACTAGTGAAAGAAATTGGTGATTTCATTTTGTAAAAAAATATTGAGAACTCGAAATAGAAAAAATTAACAAATTAATGTCAGTGTTTCAGTGAAATATTACGTTATGTGGTCTAGAGAAATTATACCAAAATAGTTAAGAATTAAAAAGTTTTAAACTCTCAAACTGCGTACGTTCATTTATGTATTGAAAATGTGAATTTTTGATATCTTCATCAATTTCAAGAGTCTCTAGTAGATTGAGTTTTTACCACCTACTTTATTTCTACAGGTTTTGTGAATATGCGACTACAGCTCATACTTTTTGAGACATCTACAATTCAAATTTTAATTTGACTAGAATTGTGTCTCTAAAATGTGTCTCTTGAGATGTGTTTAAAAAATTCCTCCTCAACTCCAAGATGTACGAAACATATTCACTGCAATTGTGCTCTGTCAAGAAAAAAACTTGTTTATTCTGGTGAATATATCCTTCTCATGTGAACTTCCATATGAAATGACACAATCCCATATTTATTTTACATGGCTGGAAACGCTCAGATTCCAACATTCCAAAAACACACTCCTAAAATGTATTTCGCAATTGCAAACTTTTCTGGAACAACAAACTCAATTCCAGTTCTTTTTCCCGAGGTATCGTGCTCTCTACTTTATTATGATTAAAATGAAAAAGAACCGGAGTGTGAAATAATTCACCAAGTAAACAAAATGCAAATTTGACTGGTCTCAGCGACCCGGCATTCCTGGTATCGCGCTGCAGGATTCCAGAGCAACTCAATTAACATATAATGATTTCATAAGAGACACATTTCACATTTTGGTGTGATGCTGTTTTAACGAAAACAATTTCATTCCTCATTTGTACGCTGAAATTCTCCATATAGCACTTTACCGCTAGAGTGAAATAATTGTACAGGGTGTAGAAATTGTATATTACATCATGAGTGCGGAAAGTGACACTTTTCTTACGAGTAGAAAATATTGTAGCATGAGGCGTAAGCCGAATTTACGTTTTATTTGTGACAGTCTATGTTTGAATATTACTTCTATGGAAAGTGCACATGAATTTATAATTACTTTTATAATGAAATGAAGAAATAACGATAATCAACGTTTATTTGAAAAAATACAATAAGTATGTACTTATTAGATATAATTGGGGAACAAATTGAATTATTTGAGACCGTAAAAATTTAAAGTAAATTGGTTATTGATACCATTTGTATATTGTAACGGTGTTTGCAAAAGATACCACAAAATACAGAATATCGAATAGTTTTTCAGTTGCTGAATCTTAAAAAATAAAAATCTACAGAAAAAAGTGAGTGGCGTATTTTTTTTACAATATTGTTGGCTGTGGTGTCCTCTGAGACGCCTCTGGCCCCAATAATTTCAATCTAGTTGAGGCAAAATGAGCACCTTATTGTTTCAAATAAATGGACCAAATTTCCATCAAATCGGTACTAGGATATTCATGAAATTTTATAATTTCTGTTTTTTTTCTTAGAAATCAAGCAACTCAGGACATATATTAGGGCTCCCAGTCGGTCCCTTTTTAAGGGTTTAGTCCTTTTTTTAGAGCTCGGTCCTTTTTATTCCGTTTTTTTGTAAAATGTCCCTTTTATTCCCTTTTTTCGTTGGTCACAATTGATAAGGTTTAGAGAGGCAATGAATAATGTACTACATCATAATCCGCACAACCATATTATTAAACTTGGTCATCAGGAAAAGGTAACAAACAACTCGCGTAACAAGCTCTAAGGGTGTGCATGTAAGCAAGTACTGGGTGCAATTTTTTGAAGAAAACGAATGCTGGTGATCCCAATTACCTAATGCGGCCATCCTGGGGAAGGCAGCTCTCGCACTTTCTTATAGAAATGCATGTAGAGTGGAATTTCTCGTAGTCCACTTGTAGGAAAATTACCCCCTTGACAAAAACCCCCTACAATATCCTCCCGGACATTAACCCCCTAGTAAAAAATACTACCAATACAAAAAAACTGGAACAAAAAACCCCAGGAACAAAAATTCCTCGGTACAAGATAAACCAAAACACAATTCCACAATATAATTTGATTCCAAAAAATGTTATTGTTAATTTAAAAAAAGTAAAGAAATTTAATGACCATAGCAGTCGATGCCAAAACACCAAAGAAAATAAACTTAACACCTGAAAACATCCACCCGAAAAAAAAAACATTTGAAAATAAGACAGGCTATTCTCATCATATTGAAGTAAATTGGATTGAATATAAGGCACGCCTTCTGCATAACTTTCAAGTTACCACGTTTTCTGTCTTGGACCAAATTTCTTAACGTAAAAAAGGGTCATAACCTAACCTAGCTATCCAAGTTGCTAGTAATTCAATCACTAAATATTTTAATAGAGTGAAAATTAGGCAGATACTCGCTGCGCTCGCATTTTATGAATTATCAGAATAAAGAGACACCCTCCTCCTCCTCGGGCGTGTCTCTTCCTTCTGGCTACTCAACGAATTCCTTGACGTTAAAAAAGGTACACAGCTTAACCTAACCTAGCTTAGAAAAGGTGAAATCAAAGCAGATGCTCGTTGCGCTCGCATTTTATAAATTACCAGAAGAAAAAGATACGCCTCTGGCGTGTCTCTTTATTCTGGCTGCCTACCAAATTTCTTAACGTAAAAAAGTGACATAACCTAACCTTACTGATGTAGCTTTCCAAGTTACAGGTAATTCGATCACTCATTAGTTTGAAAAGGTGAAATCAAAGCAGATGCTCGCTACGGTCGCATTTTAGAAATTAGCAGAAGAAAAAAATAAAATCCATTACCAGTTCCATCAAACATCAGCGAAATAATTATTACAGATAAAAATAAATTCACATCAGATGCCCAAGAATTTCTATTACATGATTCAGACTTAGTAGGTAATAACAGGATGTTAATTTTTAGAACTAATAATGATCTTAAGATATAATAGAATCATCACCACGCTGGTTTATGGATGGTACCTTCAAAACGGTACCTGTTCTGTTCTATCAACTATTCACCGTTAATGCACTAGTAAACTCAGGACAATTACCCCCTGGACAAAGATCCCCCAGACTTATACCGGTTTTTTTGAACCGGTGGTATTGTCGGGTGGTTTAAGTCCGGGGGTTTTTGTCCAAGGGGTAATTGTTTTGATACCCTCAGACATCCGGCTCTGCTCTACGAAAACCTTTGTATGCCGTGCATACAATGTGTATCTAGATGATCATCTGTATAGCCCCCTATACACGCTCAGGCGGCCTGTCAGTTTCGCCTGTGCAGTTGCGGTCTGTGCAGGCGGACCGGAGCATGTGTATGCTAATCAGACCGCCTGCACAGGCCGCCTCACTGGCCTGAACGAATTCTGTCGCTGCTTGAATTTGACCTGCACAGACTTGACGGAACTGAGCGTGTGGATGGACAACAGGGGGCGATATTCTCAGTGTACCGTCAACGGCGAATGAGAACGTACCCCTCTCAAAATAAAATACGTTTGAAATAAATAATTATGGAAGGAAAACAGTTTCTAGAAGAATTTATAGAACTCTATAAACAAAATCCATGTCTATGGAAAGTAAAATCTAAAGAATATTGTAATAAAAATATGAAGAATACTGCTTACGAAAAACTAGTGGAAAAATTGAGGGAAATTGACCCAAATGCAAGTAAAGAGACAGTTATTAAAAAAATTAATTACTTACGAAGTTCATTTAGAAAAGAATTAAAAAAAGTGAAAGAAAGCTCGAAATCAGGGGCTGGGGAAGAGGACATTTATAAACCACATTTGTGGTACTTTGATTTACTGATATTCCTAACGGATCAAGAAACACCAAGGGAAACAATATCCAATGTGGGAGAGGAGGATAAATCAGAGGTAAGTACTATGCTGAAATCTCAATTTTTACCGACTTCAAAAAAAGGAAGGTTCTCTATTCGACTCGCATGGGCGTAGTTAGGATATTTTCCTAAGGTGGGGGGGGCAAATGGTCGGTTAATCACTAACTTCATGGGAAAGAACATAAATTATGTTATTTTATTAAATTCAATCTGACAATAAGTAAGTTCAAACAAAGCAAAAAAGCAACAATATAGGTAAATTGTAACTTCATTAAATTTCAACTTATCATTTCATCTTGCCATTCAACTGCCCCCTCATTGTTGAAGTATGTCAAGAAAGTTTCTCTTGCCTGTTTTGCATCGCTTGATACATTCCTATTGTGACCATTCTGCAAACCCAGCAAGCTGTTTGAAGTATCATCTTCTATGTCTGATATATAGCTTTGTCCACAATGTCTTCTTAAGAAATTGTGCAATACGCAACAGCTCAACACAACAATATCTATGTTATGTAATTGTAAATTTATGGCTCCTTGAAAGATTCTAAACCGTGCTGCTAAAATGCCAAATACATTTTCAAAAATCCTTCGAGCTCGCGAAAGTCTGTAATTATAAATCTTGCGTTCTCTTGTCAATTCTCGTTGGTTGAATGGTTTCAAAAAATCTGGACGTAACGTGAATGCTTCATCGCCAATGAAGACGTACGGCAGTTTTTCGTTGCTTATGGAGGTATGTTCTTCTTTAGGCAGGTTCAATGCATTATTTTTCAGTTTACGATAAAAACTCGTATTTTCCAACACTCCTCTGTCAGAGACTCTACCATTTGTTCCAAAATCGCACATAATGAATTCATAATTGGCATTTGCTATTGCCATCAATACCATGCTATGTCTTCCTTTATAGTTGAAAAAGTAGGAACCACTTCCTTTGGGAGGGATGATCTCCACATGTTTGCCGTCAACTGCTCCCAAACAATGGGGAAAATTCCATCTCTTTTCAAACCCGGTAGCAATTGCTCTCCAATCCGCTTCAGAGTCGGGAAACTGAAAAAAATACATTAATTGTTGAGATTTCAGTCGCTAGTCAACGCGGTAGAAATTGAATTTCATGTAGGTATAGTCTTTCCATTCTCAATTGAAAAATTTTCAACGAAAAAACAGTGCAGAATTAATTGTATCTTCATAATGTAGCTGAGTTGGAGTTGCGAAAAGTAAACGTCAAAGTTTTGTAACGGCACAATTGATTTTTTTCCTACTTTCTTCATATTCCAAGAATCTGATTATGAAATAATTTCAGGACACCTGCACAACTGTAGCCTCGCCATCAACGATTTCGTTGGATGAACCGGAGATTTCAACGGAGGCACTTACCACCCGCTCAAAAGTAAGAAGAAAAAGGTTGAATCATCAACAGAGAATGTTCTTGCAGCAGTGAGCGAAAGGTTGGTTAAGTCAAGGCCTGAAGACGAGTACGACATTATAGGGAAAAATGTTGCAGAAAAACTGCGTCGGATAGACCATACACAAAAAATTTTTGCCGAAAAGATAATTAATGATGTCCTTTTTGAAGCCCAGCTGGGAAACCTTAATAGAAGTTGTCGACTGTTGACTGCATCTCAGGACTGGAATCTAACTGCCCCCCAAAAAGAAGGTCAATTGTCAACATGGCGTACAAGTTCTTCCTGTCCACAACAAGAGGTGACTGCAGAAAACGAATATGCGTCAACGTGGTCGCAAAGCAGCCAAAATGCAGCAACGACATATTTTTCAAATTTTGATCCTAGTTTACAATAATTGTGTCTCATTCCGTGAGGTGTCTCTTACCAAAGAATTTTGTTTTATTTATTTAGTTTATAGAAATACGTTTTTTTTTTCAATTACGACTTATGCCTAGTTTTTACATATTTACAAAATACGATGCAGTGTTAAGTTTGTAATACTTATAAGTTTAATAAAGACTTTACTTACCTTTAAAAATTCATTTTTCAAAACTGTGGTTAATGCATTACAAGTTTCAGGAATTATATGGCACATAGCTTGTGGCGATATTATGGTGGAATATTTCAGATCTTCATAGCTTCTGCCTGTAGCTATAAATCTCAAAGTTGCTGTGAGACGCTCGTGACAGGTTATTGCCCTTCGCATCACTGTGTCTCTTCTTTCGATTAAGGGTGAAATTTTGGTTAATAATAATAGATATGTTTCTTCATCCATGCGTAAATAATTGAACCAGTCTTGTTTTTCAAACTTCAATTCGGCAAGAAGGTTTACGTGAGACAAATTTTTTCTTTTCAACAACCATTGCTTGGTCCAAATCTTCCTGTTTTTGGTTTTACTCTTTTCCTTAATCAAGCTACATGCCACAGCAGCAGCACCTAATAATAGTAGTTCATCTGGAGAAATTGATGACATTGTCACTAATAATAATAAAATGCAGTTGATCACCGACATAAGCTCACTGTCATGCTCGCACAACAATTCTCTTTGGTTGGACTGACAGAAAACTGCACAGTTTGGCCTGAACGTGTGGAGACTCAGGCTTGCACAGGCCGACCTGAACAGGCCGCGACTGCACAGGCAGAACTGACAGGCCGCCTGAGCGTGTATAGGGGGCTTATGGATGGTCATTTGGAAAACAGAAAAAGAAAGAAGAGGCCAGGAGAAGATAACAATAAAATTGACGGAAATTGGAAGAGATAAAAGAAACTTCGGCAAATGGAGGTCAAGAAGTGAATAATATAAGAAGGCGATGCCAAGCAAGTGATTGATCTAAAGAAAAGAAGAAAATTAAAAGCGGGATATCTATAACAAAATGTTTGAAGAGGCCACTAGAAGGCTCAGAAATGTGTCTATGTGTCAATGACAAACAGAGCAGCTTAGCAAGGCTGCAGAGAAAAGGAAGAGTAGATAATAGCTGACTTCTCAAACAAAAATCCAAAGAAAAACTAAGCAGTAAAATTCTGACAAGATTCATAATCTTGTGTATGGAATTTCACTTTTGTCATCCCTTAGTCATATTATAGTGGGTTCGATTCCCAGCATGGTCACATGGTATCACACGTTGAAGGTGGGGGCAACGTCTTTCCTAGCTCGCACAAGTCTCCAGAGGACTTCTGGGGGTTGCGAGTAGGGGTGCAGCTGATTGACGGAAATAACAACAATTTATAAAAGTCATTCTGGTTTTCAAGAATTGTTTTGATTTTTTTTAATGATCTCAGGTGGTTCAGTTGTATTTTTAGAGATTTACATTTTCATTTCATTTATTATTTTGTTTGTATTGTAGGAATAATGGATATAGTAATTCTTGTTTTTTTTGGTCAAATTTACACCGTAAAGGTTTCCTCAAACCAACGCGGAAACGCGGGATCGGGAACAGGATGAACACGAGACTAAATTCTAGAGCAGGATAATTGCATACCGGTGCAATTATTCGTATTCTGAAATGCAGGCAAACAGCGAAATATGTTTGGTTTGCAATGTGCACTGTTTTTCTAGCAATTTGCATTTTCCGTTCCCGCTCCCGCGTTCCCGCTTTAGTTTGGGGAAACCTTTATCCTAAAAATACGTGTATAGATTGACCATTCTTGTTGTTAGTTTGTTCCGTTTCTGGTCCATTTTTTCGGAGTCCCTTTTTCCCTTCTTTTGGGGTAGTAAGTAGCTGGGAGCCCTGATATATTCATTGGAACTTTTCTTCTTAAAATGACCTACAATTATCAGGAACCGCAGTAAGGAAACACAATGTCGCTATATTTTCTTACACCTTTCTCTAATGCGCAGTACCTGGTTTAACGTGCGTCACTAGCTCTTCCACTGATAGATTAGGTGAAACATTTCCTAATTTGATTTTCTTAAGGATACGCAGAAACAAATGATCGACCATCGCGTATCTACCCAAGTAACAATAACGCTCTTATTCCGATCTTCAAGATCGCTTTGAAACTACACAATAAAATTTCAACTTAACTCAAGACAGCCCTGAGGCCATCATGAAGCAGCTTCTAGCCAAAAACGGCCCATCCTAAAAAGGCCTTCAAGATTTAATTTTAAAAGCCATTAAGTTTTGATTCTATATTCTTAGAGAGTTCTTCAAGACAACTTCAAATACATATTAAAACTTAGTATCTGACGCTTTACTCTGAAAATGTAATTACAGCGGACTAAATCAACTTTAAAATAAATAATTAATCCTAGAAAAGTTTCATTTTGTTAACTAACACTCGACAACTTTAAACTCGAGCGCCACTAATTTAATATATTTCTCTCTTATTTGAATGATATTACAAAAATATCATAAAATTTTATTTTCTACTAATCATCTGAATGCATCTTATTAATCAAATGGCATATTTCAACACACCGTTCTTCAGTTTTTTAAGATAATCCAAGACGCAATTATTTGAATAATGATATTCTTTTCGTTAATTACTGAAAATGTCCAAAATGTCGGAATCTTTATTGCAGTAGATTGAAACTAATTGTTCATTTATTAAATGTTTAAAATCACACAAGATTTGAAACAGCGTTTTATTTACCACTTTATATCCAATGACTCTCGCAGGAGTTTGTTTACGTTTCCTTTCAAAACCAATATGCTTTAATATGTTCAAACTCGTGACCCTATTGATTTAAAGTGGTCTTGTGCTCGAATGGAATCCTAACCTCACAAATCTCCAAAGACCAAAAGGTATTTCTTTTAGCCAAATTGACTAAATTAAAACCTTTAAACTTCATAATGAGAGTATTATGAAGTTTAAAGGTTTTAATTTAGTCAATTTGGCTAAAAGAAATACCTTTTGGTCTTTGGAGATTTGTGAGGTTATGATTCCATTCGAGCGATGTACTCATTAAAAGGTAATAATTATGTTTTTTGGATTTAATGTGGTATTATAGTCTTAAGATAAAATAGTTTTCGTAATGGTTTCAAGAAAAACTAAACTGTCCAAACACCAAAACTACGTCACCATCACACTCGACTCGCGTTTCGCCAGCAAAGTTAGCATCTTCAGGAGCTAAAGCTTACTGTAACTTAGTAAGCTTTTAGCTCCTGAAAATGCTAACTTTGTTGGCGAAACGCGCATCGAGTGTGATGGTGACGTAGTTTTGGTGTTTGGGTAATTTCTTTTTTCTTGAATTGTATTCACACCAAAGGTTCCAAAATATTAATTCATTTGATTTTCCTAATCGATTTTAAAGAATACATCAAGGGTACTCCTTGAAACTGCATTAAAACTATTTTTCCCTGAAAGGATTGTTTTAAAACCAACTTGCTATTCAATTCTAAATAATAGCAAATTAGTTTTAAAAAGGCCAATGTTAGGAGTAACATAAAACCAGTATAGAATCAATAGGACATTAAGAGCAGATAGCATTTTTATATTGATTTAAAGAGTGCATTAAATTCTTTGTTTAAGAAAGAAAAAGGGCAAGTTTTTCAAGTTCGAGTTAAACTCCAGATAACCAACTAATAGTTTAGATCATGGACCTATAAAGTATTGTACTAAAGTCGAGAATGGTCACAATCTGTAGTCGTGATATTGAGTTGGGCGTTGTCACATCTCGTAGACAAAATTGTATAACTATGTATTCCTTTCGGTAACAATCGAAGAATGATGGATGGTGATGGTTACATTATCATGCAACTGTATTACTTACAAGTCTTCAAATGGTTGTGTAGATTTTGCTGTATCTGGTCATTTGTCAACGCTGTTGAATATCAGTATTTATGCTTTCCACAAAGTAAACTTCTTACAGTTCTGTCATATTCTGTTATTGCTTTTTTGTGAGATTATCGTTGAAATAGTTTTTTCAACCCCAATAGTGTTATATAGTGGCATTAAAATAGACAGAGACTCATATGGTGCAATCTCGTTGGGTTTTCAAACAATTCATGTAACCTAGGCGTTACAGTGGGTATCAATCTGTTTTCGCCGAACAAAATCAAATTAATAGGTGTATTCGAACTTTTATATGTGGAGATAATGAAATAGACACCTAACGAAACATTTACTACTTCATTAGGTCTTTGGATGATTCATTAAACAAAAAGGTTGCCAAAATGTCCAAAGAGTCTATCAAAATTTGGATTTATCTTTAGGTTTCCAGCTGAAGAAGCGGCGTGGTTGAAAATGTTGGGGATGTAATGTTCAACTGAATGTGTACCAAAGTAGATAAAAATTTGGTTTACTGAAAATCTGATATTGTAAAAAAATTATTGAAGGTCGTGATTGTGGGCCCTCAGCCAATTGGAATGGTACCATTTTCGTGCCGTGTTGCCAAGTTGGCCTTTTCGGATTACTGGAAATCTAACATGAAAATAAACAGTTGAACGTCTCGATTGTACACCCTCAACTCATTCTGATGGTACTATTTTTATTTTTCGAAAATGCGCCGTTTCCAAGTTTTGGTCAATTGGGATTACCAACTGAAAATCTGATATGAAAAAAATAATTGAGCATCACCATTTTGTGCTACCAGGCTATTCTAATAGTACCATTTTTGTTTTGCGGAAATGCTCTGTTGCCGAGTTGGTCACTCGGATTACTAGAATCGGAGATGAAGATGGATCGAAGTGGACATTATTCTATTCAATCAGGTGATTCCTGCTATGACATTTTGACTTTGCGAAAATGCGCTGATGCCATGTTATAGATGCGGAAAATCATTCAGAGAAGCTTTATAGCAAGTTTCAATGGAGAGTATTGATAAAGATTTTCAGCCGATTCTAATTCTGCCATTTTTGTTTTGAGGAAATACGCTGTTATGAATCACCACTGCCCACGTTGTTATGGACCGAATTTCTAACCGTAAAAAGGGACACATCCTAACCGAACTAACCTAGCTATCCAAGTTAACGGTAATTCGATTACTGATTAGTATGAAAAGATGAATCACAGCAGATGCAAGCTGCACTCGCATTTTATTAACTACCAGCAGAAAGAGACACGCTGTAACTTTTGTTTCCATGGAAATGAAGTTGATGTCAAACCACTGACCATTTATAGTCCGTGAGCTGTAAATAGTATGATAATTTGTAACTGAGAATCCAGAACTTTTAACGTTGTTTCGCATCATTTAGTTATTTCAAGAATTTCTAACGTATATCATTTCAACTTAAAGTAAGATAACGTAAATGAAATATAATTGGTTTTTTGGACCATACGTTATCAGAATTCCAAAAGTATTTTCTTATGATGAATAGTTATAATGATATTCTTTCAGCAAAATTTACTTAAATCTTTTCCTGATGATTTCCAGCGCCCACGATTTGGCAACATTGGCGCATTTCGGCAAAGTTCAAATTTCATAGCGCAATTCATCTAATTGAATAGTTTGGTATCCACTCAGAACTATCAGATTTCCAGTTATCTAAGAGACCCAAACTTGGCAACGGAGCATTTTTGCAAAACAAAAATAGTATCATTACAATAGGTTAAGTAAGGGTCCATAATCGAGTCATTCAATTGTTTTTTCCATATCAGATTTCCAGTAATCCCAAGTGACGAAAACTTGGCAACGTCGCATTTCCGCAAAACAAAAGTTGTACCATTAGAATAGGTTGAGGATCCACAATCGCTACGTTGAAATCTTCTTTCAATGTCAGATTTCCAGAAAACCAAAGTTCATCCCATGTATTTATTGAATATATAAATTAATAAATTACCATTTTTTAGTCAAAACTTTTTTCCTTTTTTTATGCAGTCGACTGTCTCCAGCTTTCCATTCATTGAAAACGAAACTCATAAAAGTCTATTATTTTTATTTTGCAAACTTTGTGGACCTAATTTTCTAAGGATCGATACTATCTCAGTCAATGAATTATTATTGCATGACATCAGCTATGTCATACAAGTTTTCCTCTCATGAAGTCCCATCGGATGTATATTCTATGACTTTCGTTAATATTTTTATCACTTATTCGAATTCAGCATTTTTTTCTTGCGTGAACCCTATTTTTATCAAATGTCGGTTGTGGAAAGATCATAGTCTATCGCTACCATCTCTCTTCTCCGCAGCCCGCGCGCCAACACAATGAGCGACTTCAATACAATCCGTGTTTTAGGCATGGCAATGCTGAGTCCATCTGTATTCATACGATATTATTCGTCCATGGTTTGGTTAGCTGGTGAATGACATTCTTCAAATGATGTTGTGAGAATAACAATTAGGTAATGAATCTGGAGTTTAACTGAAACTTGAAAAACTGCCCCTAAGTGGTATTTAAGAACTTTTAGTTTTTTTTTGGGGGTTTAGGAACTTCATATTGATAATGCACCTAGTTCTGAAAAATGGATTTATTTATTGAAAAAACAATTGTGGCCACGAATTTAATTACACACATATACATAAATCAGGAAATGGTTTCTTCCAGTGGAATTATCAAATATCAATAATCCAAAGAATTATTGGGTAGGCTTCAAAAAAGCTGATATCATGAGCCAAAACACAATTGATTCTCTTCAACAATGCTAGACCTTTTTTTTCAAATCAAGCAAATCTCATTTTCAATAAACTCATAAAAATGAACTGATGAGTCAACACTTTGACTTGCAACTTCTCACACAGGCACGTTGCAACTCAATGTACCTCATCTCAGTACTGTACATATAATAGCACGTAACTTCTCACACAGCTCACAGACATGTAACTTCTCAAACAGGCATGTTACAAGTCCTTTGCTTCTCGAAAATCCAACAAAAGCATGCCACTCCTGACCAAGCCACGTCGCAAGCCAATAAACACTCAAATCAGCCCAATAATAGGTAACTTCACACACAGGCACGTTACAAACCATCAGGCTGAAATGAATACAACGGTGATATGCAACTTCTCACACAGGCACGTTGCAAATCACCGAATGACATGTAACTTCTCACACAAGCACGTACAAGTCCTTGGTTTTTCGAAAATCCAACAAAAGCAGGCAACTTCCCACAAAGGCACGTTGCAAGCCTATAAACACTCAAATCAGCCCAATAATAGGTAACTTCACACACAGGCACGTTACAAATCATCAGGCTGAAATGAATACAACGGTGATATGCAACTTCTCACACAGGCACGTTGCAAATCACCGAATGACATGTAACTTCACACACAGGCACACGTTACAAGTCCTTGAATTTTCGATAGCTAAACTGAATATATTCACTCAATTCCAATGTGCTGAGACTCATGTACAACCAATTAATACCCAAATAAAACCTCTTTTCAAAACATTACTTTTGTAAACATCAATACAAATATCAACAAGTATTGAATATTCAGTATTGAAGGAATGCTCCGTACCAATGATCGTAAGAGCAAAATACAAATTCTTCAAAATGTTTATGCTGCCACGAACGGAACTCCCTCATGATTTTCTTTGTTTAAAAATCAACAAGTAATGGAAAGTACATCCAAGAAAAATATAATGAAACATACTGATTCTAAATAACAACCTGCTTTTCTTTTATTGAAAGTAAACTCCAACAATTACTCACTCAAACAGGTATTATAGCCATTTGTCGAAGATAATTCCAAGCAATTTCAAACAAATATAACTCCTACCTTTTATTCCAGCCATAGGTATCACTTCAACACAAAATGCATATATTTAAACGTTTTTGTTGAAGATCCCTAAAAACCGGCATATGACGATGCGCGGCACATGACTAATATATACTGGACGTACCATCATAGGCTGACGTTCGGCAATAGAAAACTCCTTACAAATCTGATGTCGATTTATTGAACATATTAAAGCATGTTTGAAACATAAATGAATAGAAACTTTCTTAAAATTGTTACTACGTACCCTAACTAAATAAACGGTGCGAAAATAGCGACCGAATAATCTTATTTGCTTAGTCTTGTAGCCGAAGTCAAATATTTACCTGAAATGCAGATGACTACGTTGTCACATCCCAGCAGACCCCAAACTTTGAAACAAAACTTGGCGCATCTGGCGAATAAAATCTTCTGAGTATATCAAGCACCGGGCTAGCTAACCGCCAACTCCGATTAAAGTTAAGACATCAAGGTTTATTATACGTCGCAACTTCCGCTTCTACTCCCTGAGTGTTTTCTTGTCTCATTGTTCTTTTCGTATAAATTCCTAACTAGTAACACCTCGAGACAGTCGACTGTCTACTGAGACTGTCTATGGAGTTGGACAATGCTCTAAGTTATTACAAAACATCTTGCTCGCCCTGGAAGTTATATTCCCTCGGTGGCTATGGTACGAGAACAATGCATCAACTGCGAAGAGTGCACGATGTAATATGTTGTGAAGAGTAAATACTCCAACTGGAGGAACTTAGAACTCACACGTAATGTCATTTATCAAAATAAACATCGGTGACACGAAAATTTAAATATGAAAGTTTTGATGGTTGTTTCAAGTTCTCTTGAAGCTATCGTTTGTCTCTTTCATTTTACATACTAGAAGAGAATATAGCATAATAATGATAATGATAATCCCTCATAAACTTGTAGTAGTAGTAGTAGTAGTAGTAGTAGTAGTAGTAGTAGTATAGTATGGGTGAAAACTCAAGACTCATTAAGACTCAAACTCTTTGATTTTTCTTTGGGTTATAATAAATAAACTTTAAAAAAACATTTTAGAGAAAAGCTTTCATGTACTAAAAAGGAGAAAACGAATTTTAAAGTGAATTGAACCTATCATTTCGATGTATTATAAAATTTTAAATGACATTAAATCTTGTCGCGATGAGTATATGTGTATTTGTTATTGTAAATTGAATTTAAAATAACATCAAGATTTATTCTCGTGACAAGCTTTTATATTAATTAAAATGTTATAATGTAATAAAAAAGTGGTTTTAATTCACTTCAAAATTAATTTTCCTCTTTTTAATGCATTCAAATCAAAGCTTTTATCTAAAAATATTTTTTTTAAGGTTTACTCATTCATTTACATAGCAAGCCCCCCATACCAAATATTTTTTCGGGGGTAAGTACATAAGAGATCATATTTTCATCGATAAACACATTTTTATTTGCATGAAAATATTATTGTAATGACAAAAAATCGGGAATCAGGGAAGTGAAAAAATCGCGAGAGCTTGCTCTAGCGATTTTTTCTACTTCCCTTGATTCGGAATGTTTTGTCAGAAGACAATAAAATTTGAATGCAATTTGAAATGTATTTAGATATAAAAATATGATCTCGAATGTATTTTAGGGAGATTAATACACAACTACATGATACAAAAAATTTTTTTCGACATTAATTTCATTCAAAAATAACAACTGGTAAGTACTCAATATTATTTTTAATTCATTGAAAAGATATTGAGTATTAAAACATTTCAAGAAATATTATAAATAATTTGACTGAACCTCACTAACCTACATATTCTGAACACTGAATATGCAATGGTTATATGTTATATTACAACCATGTGATATTTACGTGTCCTTCAGTCTAATTTTCTTGTATAATGTTTACATCGCCTGATGTTTCTATTCTAGAAGGTCCTGGTCTCAAGTTGTTGATTAAACTAGCATGATATTCCTCGTCTAACTGTAAATAAGGTCCTAATGACTTAGCATTTGCATGTCCAGTCATTTAGATGAGCTGTTCTTCCGGGACACCCGATTTGGCAAAATTTGACGCAGCACTTGATCGATTTGAATGATTCGTGATCTTGTTTGTCAGAGTATCTATCCCTATTTTTTCAGCTGATTGTTTTTTCCATTTCCCAATCTCATTTACACCAATAGGCATATTTTTGTACCATGCAGAAGAGTTTTTATTCCAATAGGGATTAATAGTCAAAAATAGACGATCTGACGTAATTTTGTCACTGCGTTTTGATAAAAGTATTTTGAATAACCTTTCCGGGCACACATTGAAATTATTATGATTAGGCACTAACCACTTACTATCTGATAATTTTTGGGCTCCTCCCTGGCGTGTTTTGGAAAATATCGGTTTGTATTTAATTCTTTCGGTTAGTTCACCGTTTAACTTTTTCTCCTTGAAAAAATGCACTTTGCATCTAGCTGCGCGCCCCCTGTCCAGGCTCGGGAAGAAGTAAAGAATATGGGTCCAGCTGGGATTTTGAAATTTATTCACAGATGCTCTAAAACACGATAAAATTAATAAAAAAAATTAAATTTTGGCGCGGAAACACATTTTTCTATTTTATTTTTGAAAAAATAAATGTGGATACTCACTTTCAAGACAAACAAATTCAATTTGTTGGATGTGTTATTTCACCTATTTTTTCAATGTTAATGAACTGTGTTGTATTGATAACACTTTCTACACATACAGAAATATCAATTCATTAGCAGAATAAGCTTCGAATAGTATGGAAAAGGTTAAAAAAGCTACTTTTATTATGCAGATATAATTAAATTATAATTTGTTGACAAGTGAATAAATTGAAACTGCGACGTTGCCAATAGAGATTTCTGATAGTCTAAAGACTTGTTCATACCCTCGCGAATTTTACAATTTTTCTGGGAATAAAATGGCAGTCATGCCGGAGCATTCATTGTTGTCAGCCATTTCATCCGTAGAGAAATTGCGAAATTCGCGAGGGTATGAACGAGACTCAGTACCGCAAAAGTTCTAATCGACCAGACTGATCCGCATGGACCAATTAGAACATGCGTAAATTATCATACAACTTTAACCTAACCTTATTGTATACAGAATAACCATTCAAATTTGGATTAATATTCCAAATTAGACAAATCCAGTGTACTATCGTTCTGAATAGCCCATGCAAATTGCCCATATGAAGTCTGGCCGATTGGAACTCTTGCTCTTAGACTCCCATAAAAAAACACAAGTTCTTAATTTTTTCCGCCCTTGTTGCTAGGGGATTCGTTTTGTGATTGGTCCCTATAATGGCTGGAATTTTGAATGTCAAGACTCGTTATCATCATAGTGAACAATGACAGAGCGCGTTCTCTGGCAACAGAGATGAAAAAGTTTATAAATTTTCTCTATTTTCAATAAATTTTCCATAACCGCACAACATTCATTGTCGATTCAAAGAAAGACATTGATAATGATTAGTTTTTGTTTGCTAGCAGGAATATTCGTTTTTGTTGGTAGCTAGGTATCTGGATTGTTATGAAAAATATTTTAGGGTGTGAAATTTCTTAAGATCAAATTATTTGTGGCGAATTTTTAAATGTCTCACAGGAAATGGCATATAACGGGTGAAAAAAAAATGTAGGAAATTAATGTGTTGAGATGAAAAAAAAGGGTTTGGAACAGGTGAAGAATGCGCTCATTTTCATTACAGGTTCACTTCATATATTCATATCTTCCCCAATCTATAATCTGATTTGAAATAGGAGCTTTTATAAAAAATAGACCATATGCGAGCGAAGCGAGCGCGTTCGGCCGACATTTCGCAAATCCGCGCGCGCGGATTTGCGAAATGTCGGCCTAACGCGCTCGCTACGCTCGCATATGGTCAACAATTCTGTCAATTCATCTTACACGAACCTATAATATAATTTTGAATAAGAACTATGACATAAAATAGATCATGCGAGCGAATGCGCTGGTTTTTCTAACTGGTCAACAATTTTGTAAATTCCACAAACCAATGTTACAATTTGAAATGAGATAAGCGAAATGTCGGCCGAACGCGCGGCTTTTCCTAAATAGTCAACAATTCTGTCAATTCCACAAACCTATGTTACAATTTGAAATGAGAACTATAACTCAAAATAGACCATGCTAGCGAAGCGGGTGCGATTGGCCAACATTTCGCAAATTAGGTCGTGCGGATTTGACATTCGACAGAGAACTGCATGTCAAAAGTTATTTTGAATGTTAATGACAGAAACCTTTGATAAACTCGATTGAGAATTTGATAAATTTTTCACTTTCTTGTAGTTTAATTTATTTATTTATTTATTTAGTACATCATTTTATTTATTACGCAATAAAAGAAAAGTAGAAAGTTATATAGTAAAAAATATAACACATGCAGAAATTCCGTGTGTGAACTGAAAAAAACTCAGTGAGAAAAAAGTTCACACACGGCACTACAGCAGTGATAGAAAGAATTTGATATATATAAAAAAAAAGAAAAATCATGTTAGAATAGCCCGCTTAATGTCGATTGGCTTACAATAAGAAATGTCCACATAACTCTGAATTGACAAGTGGTCTCGACATACAGTATACAGAGGCGAGAAATGAAGTACATTCGTTAGTGGAGCGGGAAAGTAAAATGTAGAAATATTACGTACAGGTAGCCGAGGCACATGTAAATTCAATTTTGAGAGCAAAAATGGACAGACAATTCGTGAGACAAGGATTTCATGCAAAAATATTATTCCTAAATATTCACGACGTTTATACAGAGAGTTGACTTGATATCTTGAGAGCAGTTGATCGTGTGGAACGCCACGATTTGGATAAACTCCATCACATCTAAAACTCATGTACTTCAAAAATCGCCTCTGAGTATTTTCTATGTTATTTATATATCCAGGATTCCATACAACGCTGCCATATTCAAGTTTCGATCTCACAAGTGCATCGAAGAGGAGAAAGTGAGTTTCAGTTTCAATAAACCATTTGGAATTTCTGATAATGAAACCAAGTATTTTTGAACCGTTTTTAGCAATGGTACTTACGTGATGTGAAAATGTTAACTTTGCATCGAAGACTATTCCTAGATCTTTGAACTCTGCCACTTTCTGCAGATGATGACCATTTACGGTGTAGGTTGATTCAATTGGTGTTTTTTTACGAGTATAGGTGATGGCATTACACTTTTTTATATTCAAAGCTAAGGAATTGACTTCGCACCATTCATTCAATATATTTATGTCGTTCTGAAGACAGCAACTATCACCCAGAGAGGGGATTTGACGAAACAGTTTACAGTCATCTGCATATAGGAGGATTTTCGAGTCAATGCCCATACAAATGTCATTTATAAAAATTATGAATAATAATGGACCAAGTACAGATACTTGAGGGACACCAGAATATGACTTTATTTCTACAGAGCTGAAGCCATGGTACTGAACCCTCAAACGCCTTCCGCTCAGATAAGACTCCAGAAAAATAATGAAGTTGTTTGTCAAGCCAAATGATGAGAGTTTTCTAAGAAGTATACCGTGATCAAGCCTATCAAAGGCCTTGGAAAAATCTGTGTAAATGACATCGACTTGAGAGGACTTGTCCAAGGCATCTGCAATAAATTGAGTGACGCATGTTAAATTACTTGTAGTTGATCGACCCTTAATGAAACCATGCTGATTTTCTACGATCTGACATGCGCAAATAAAACATCATATAAGACCATTTCAAACAATTTACTGAAGTTACATAGTATAACAATCGGTCTGTAATTCCCAACCATATTTTTGTCACCTTTCTTGAAGACAGGGCAAATTTCACCATCTTTCCATGTATTGGGAAAACGAAGTGATGCCAGAGCCAAGTTGAAAATGGTAGATAGTGGTTTAGCGAATATTAAAGCACAGTCTTTCAAGAGAAACGATGGAATGCCATCGGGACCTGTTGTCATTTTTGGTTTGCATTTCTTCAGCGACTTCAGTACGTCATTTTCAGTGATTTTGGGTACAGATAAGGTTGGTATATTAGTAAAATCTTAAATTTCCATGAATACTTGTTCGTATCCTCGCAAATTTCGCAAGTTTTCGGCAAATAAACTGGCTGCCAGTCATGCCGGACCACTCGTTGATGCTGTCCATGTCGGCAGTCATTTTATTCGCAGAAAAATTGCGAAATTCGCGAAGGTATAAACGAGACTTAACCGTCACTATTCCTTGTAATAGAATTGGCAACGTGGAATTACTAACTTCGTGTTAAAAGTGTCCTGTTATTTCACATTTGTCAAATAAACTGGTTGTTTATGTACAATGAATAAAAATCTTTTTGCGTATTTTTTTAATTTTATTAGGTACTATGAATTACTCCATATGGTTGGATAGAAGTGTTTGAAGTTCAAGACAATGGGTTTGAAATGAAAAATACGTTTGAACTCCGTCCTACGGTTTGTAATTGTGTCTCTCAAAAGTAAGTTCCCACAAATGTTTTATCGAGAAAAATGATAGAAAATGCTGTTTCCGCGCAAAAATTTCGATTGCTCTAGTGTTTTTACGATGTTTTAAAACTTCTGTAAATTTTTATCAAAATCCCAGCTGGACCCATATTCTTTACCTTCACCTTTCTGGAAATGGTCTCGAGGGCATAAACGATAAAACGATAAAATCGTCACCTGAAATCTGTCACCATCTCCCAGTCTATTATGGATATCTCCTCGTTTGTTGATTCTTCGAACCGACCCTGTATACTTGCCTCGAGGAGGACGAGAATGATTACTTGGTGAGTTAGATCACTTTTAGGATTGCGAACCCATATGAGGGTTTCATGGCTGAGTTAATTTTCACAAAAGTTTTATTCTGTGATTCTGTTTGATCAATGAGAGTATTTTGGCCAGAAGAGGACAATACTGATCATTACAATAGCTTGAAGCATTCAGACGCATGTACCAATCAAAACACACACACATTTTCTGATAATAATTTTTGTCCCTTCTGAAGAATCTCGACAAAACGAATGTTCTCCCAAAATGTGGTTTCACTTCAGAGTTATTAATTCAATACCCCACCGAATAAGTGGAAATGGTCAAGGGGATATCCGTGGTCACACAGCTTCAAAGGGTTAAAGTGTGTTGAGCAGCTATAAATCTGGGGTCGGAAGGGTAGAATGAAGTTGTCTTGAAAGGGGTCCAGTTTGAGGTTGGGGAAGCAAAATTCGCTCCAATTCCAGCATTACAGATAATTCGCGCACATACTCTTCATATTTACTTATGTTATCAGTTCCTTTTTTAATTAATGTAACTTAAAACTATATGGGCGGAATATTGGGTTAACAATATTTATTCTAGATGATGGAAGCAATATGAAGACAATGTGGTTTCATCTATATTGGTAAATATTATGGAACCAATATTTACCCAATATAAGTTGATATGATTTGTTGAAGATTGAAGAAATAATATTCCAACATTATGCTCTCAAACTTGTTTATGTAATATAGTTCTTTAATCCTAGAGTCTGTATGGATTGTATATTTATTCTAGAAGATGAAAACAATATGAAGGCAATATTGTTTCATCAATATTGGTGAATATTATTGAACCAATAGTAGCCCAATATAAGTTATTACGATCTGTTGAATATTGGCGGAATGATATTCAACCAATGTACAATGAAACTTGAATATACAATATAGTGTTCCATGTCTAGAATTGATATGAGTGGAATATTGGGAATGCAATATTTATTCTAGATATTAGAAACAAAATGTGGACAATATTGTCTTATCGATATTGGTAGAAATCATTCAATCAATACTGATGCAACATTATTTGTAACAATTTCCATTCAGAATAAGTTGAACCAATATTCCACCAATATTAATAATATGATAAATAATGTATTTTTAATATTCACCTATATTGGATCAATATTAATTTTATATTTACAATATATGTATGTTGGCTCGATATAAAACCAAGATTCAGCCAATATGAGGTGCTACCTGGGCCATAGTAATTAATATTCTCCATTACAATGGAAGATATGGGAATTAGAGGCACAGCACATTCTTCATTCAGAAAATCGAAAGAAACAAGTTGAAATAAAAAATAAATCAGGTAAAACACAGAAAAATACATGTGGTGTGCTTCAGGAAACTGTGTTAGGTCCCAAATGAAAAGTATAAAGAAACACTTGAAGAAAACAAAAAAAACTGAAGCCATTAAAAATTATCGAAAAAGTGAGAAGCGAAAAACTGAAAATTAAATAAAAATTTTGAAAATGAAAAACAAAGAATAATAGTACCCTGACTAAAGAAAATGAGGACATTCAGAAAACAATTGACAAGTTACAGCTCAATTTTACGTTATTCTTTCATTTTTTGTTGGTGGTTAAACTTACCTTATATTGACATGTGAAATGTTTTAAGTACTTATCTCAATAAATTTGAAAGCCCTAAGACTTCATCATCGATTATTAACCTACAATTCCCTTTCTAAACATTCCCATTGAAAATTATAATTTCTTTTAACAGAAGAAATCATTTTTATATATTTTTTTTAATAACAAGAAATCATGATTACTTTACTCAATGATTCTATATCTGATTCACTGAAAATAATTACCTCAACCATAATTATCCACTTAATTGGGCCTGTTTGGATAGTGAAGGTTTTTTTAACACATCCATTATTGGTCATGGAAAACTTGAAAGTCAGACATGGAATACCTGGAAAAGTCAGGGAATTTCATTTTTCAAAATTGGTGGGCAAATAAATTATTATTATTATTATTACACACACATTAGGTGATAAAATAATGTGCGTACCGTATTAAATTTTTTATAAGTGTGGATTTGTAATTATGTGATGTGATACTACATACAAGTTTTGAGGCTCTCGACAACTTCTGAGGGTTCTTTAATATTCATTGTATTATTTTATTGATTTTATGTTACTTTTAGTGTGCTCATCAATAAACATCATTCATTCATCCATTCATTATTGCACGATTTTGTCGAGATTGTCGCCAGAGGGTAACAACCAACAATTATAGTAATATTAATTTATTTCAGTGCTTACTTCGAAAATGAGTAAACATTTGCTTGCCTTTCAAATGTTTGTTTTATTCCGCTGTCATAATACTCGTTAGCTAACGTGATATCCTGATGTAATTAAATATACATGTAAGTCGTTATGTGATCTGTGTTTACGTTCCTGCAGAATACAATGTAAGGGTTTAATTAATTTTAGCCATTGAGTTGTAGCGCTTCAGATGATCAATTACTGAAAACGAGGTGGAATGTTTTGTAAAACATTCAGAACAATCTCACATGTTACTTAATAGCAACTATTCATTTCAATATTGGCAGGATTGAGAGTGCTGTATCATTTACTGACACCGAAACTTTATACTTCATTTTCTATATCAAATTCAGGCTCTAAACCAGTATGCTGATGCATTTTTGATATAAAAATAGTATATTATGATACAAGTTTCATAAGACACCATTTTGTCGCACGCGTTGTTCCAAGAGAACAAGAGAAAACGTGTTTCATATACTATTTTTTCTATTTGGCATTTTTTTGGAGTTTTTTATTGGAAAAAAATGGATTTAATATTAATAAATAATATCAGAAATATCGGGTTGGTAAAATATTCCTGAATTTGAAGGGTGCTGTCAGGTAATTCATTTGTTTACATAAATTAATTGAATTTTGAATGTAAATATCAGTAAATTACCTTTTTTTAAATGACTGATGAAGAAAACTCAAGTGGCTCCCCTCCTGAATTGAGAGTAACCCTAATAGCACCATGAAGTCCGATGGTAATCCATAGGACATCCTCTCAGGACATTCGGGACGTCCTTAGGGTGTGCAAAATTGGTACCGCGGACGTCCATTGGACATCCGTGGAAAGCACCAATGTCTCGACTTCTCACCAAAATTGGACGTTCTATAAGGATATCCAAAGGACATCCACCTGGGATGTTAATCGGACGTCCCCGATTTACATCAATCGAAAGTACATCTTGGACGTCCTTAGGACGAGCAATATTGGTACGTCTTTAGGACGTGCAGTATTGGTACCCCGGATGTCCATTGGACATCCGTGGGAAGTACCAATGTTTCGACTTCTCACCAAAATTGGACGATCTATAAGGATATTCAATCGACATCCACCTGGGATGTTCATTGGACGTCCCCGAATTACATCAATTGAAAGTACATCTGGGACGTCCTTAGGATGTGCAGAATCATCAGATGTGTTTGTTCCTACATCTCTTTCAAGACTAAGATTATGATATTGTTGTGGATCACCTACTGGAGATACCAATTTGGATGGAACCTGATTTACTTACTGGGTAAGCTCAGCACTATCTCAGAGTCATTCAATTCGGTTTTGTACATGTTTAAAGGACACAACTCTGCTTGTCTTACGGAAACACCTTTTTCAAAACAGTGTTGAATAGGTTAGTAATAACTATTGAATAGTATAACAAAACTTTTATTTTCATTTATAGATATAACTACACTGAATGAACACAAAATAACTTACAAAATAGTCACTAAACTAATTAATCACATAAGACGATAGAAAAGCCGCCATAGCTGGTAAATACTCAACAATTGTCTGTCAATTCGTCAACACTTCACTTGAACACAGAACACAAAACACAGAAAACAACTTCATGCACGGAATCCATACATGAGGAATTGTTTGGTTTCAATCCGTATACGAACAAGGGAGACAATCATAAATTTTTTATTTTCATTGTTGTGAAACAGTGAATCGTATTGGCATACGCATAAACTCGAGAATATGGCCCCTGATGACCATAATGATAGTGAAAAGGGTTTTATTTCAGATGGGTTGTTTTCGCTATAATGTTCAACCCTATTGTAAATATGCGATCCCTTTTATACCTCTTCTGTAAAACCACTAGCTGGGATGTATACACGCGTACTGGGTGCACATGGAGGCCTAATTATTGTAACTGTTTTCGAATTTTGTTTAATTTTTATGTTCATCCGTCCTTCATCTTTGGATGGATGCAGCTAGGAAACATTCCGAAAAGTGTTCAATCCAGGACATCCCAAGGAAGTCCTCACAGGGACATTTTCTGAAATTCACTGATTGGGATGACGTCCGATGTACATCCATCAAGGACGTTCCAAAATGTCCCCGTACCAGGACCACCATAGGAAGTCCTCTCGAAGACATGCCAAATACATGCCAACCAGGACATCCAATGGATATCCTAGAAAATTCTACAAAATATATCCGAACCAGGACATACCAAGGAAGTCCTCCCAGGGAGATATTCTAAGATTAACCAATTGGGACGTCCAATATTCATTAATGCGGGATGTTCCTAAATGTCCCGTACCAGGACAACCATGGGACGTCCTTTCAAAGACATGCCAGAATACTTACTAACAGGGACGTGCGATGGATATCCTAGGAAACATTACAAAATATATCCGACCCAGGACATCCCAAAGACGTCCTCGCAGAGACGTTTTATACGATGTACCGATTGGGACATCCATAGAAAGTCCTTTGGGAAATTCATGAAAATGCACTGAATCGGACTTCCCAAGGACAATGATTTTAAGTCCCGGACATTCGGACATGATTTGTACCAAATAGGGACGTCCCTGGGACATGGTGTGCTATTAGGGAATTGCTCAAACTGCTGTGAATGATTTGTTGCCCAAAAAATCTCGTTCAGTTTACGAAAAGGAATTTCACAATTTCGAAGTATTCGATGCCTCAACACACTTCCACTGCAGTCAAAATAACTTCTCAAACAATCAGACCACTGAGCACAGTTTTGTAAACCCAGTCCAAACCACACCAGCTAATATAATTATAAACGCCTGAAAACCAGTCATGTGACAATTACAGCCGTGTGCATAGTCAATCGCCAGCGACTCGCCAGAGTTTCGCCGTTCGCCACACAAGGATTATAATGCACAGTCGAGCTCCAAAAAAGTGACAACCACGCGATAAGTCACATTTTGGCAAATCGTTGATGATGTACCACTTTTTTGGAGCTCGACTGTGCATTATAGTTCTTATGTAGCGAGCGGCGAAACTCTGGCGAGTCGCTGGAATTGACTATGCATACGGCTGTTAGAGTTTATGACAACTGTACCATCCAAGGTAACAAATAACTACACATTATTCAAAGGTGATTCTTCTTCTTTGTTTAATATCTGAAAATTCCATCCCGCCTGTCTGACGTTCATCTGGTAGTTGATGTTGCCATTGTTACCAATCTCGAAAAAATTTAAAATTTGTGTTTCATAATGACTTCATTTCATACTCAAAATAGAAAAAATTATTAAAAGCATGAAACCTACTGAAAGAGGAGTAAAATATTGTTCGAATGAGGGTAAAAATAAATTGGAGTGGATAAACTGGAGAAGGGACATGGTTTTTCAAGAATTGCAACGAAAGTTGACCTGCTGTCGAAAAAGTATCGAATGCAAAGTTGCTTATAATAAAAAAGTCTAGAACTTTTGTACCCGATATTTTTCCACATAACTAGTTTCTCGTGAAGTAGTAGTAGTAGTAGTTCTTTGGGGAGGCCGTTACCGCAGCCAGGCAAGTAGGCCCTCATGGACCCTTTTTGCCATCCCCTGTTCTCCACTTATCTACGTTCATCCTCCTAATTTTCCTTTTCGAACCTTTGTGACCTCCTAATGAAGGTCAGTATGTCAGTATTTTCTCGTGAAAATCGGAAAACCCTATTTTTCATTTGATAAGTTTTTTCTCGCTCAAAAATCAACTTTTTTTCACGAAATTTATGAAAATAAGGAGGTATATTTCCATTTGATTTTGCGACAAACATACAATTTTCATACAAAAAAAATTAAAACCAAATTAAAACGGTTTTTCCTTTTTTTCCGGAAAATTTGAGGTTTTGTGGAAAATGACGAGGTATATTTTCACTTGATTTTGCGACAAACAATTTTCCTACAAAAAAAAATAAAACCAAATTAAAACGGTTTTTCCTTTTTTTCTGGAAAATTTGAGGTTTTGTGGAAAAATCTTAAATTTAAAAGTTTTATTGCCAACAACTTTTTCCATAGACTTTTTTTATAGGGGGTTAATTTTTACTGGAAATGGTGGAAAACCATTTTTACCCCTAAAGGTTCACCTCCTTTTGCCCTTCTATTATAATCAAATCCTTATTTATGTCCTTGTTTATTTTTTGTACCTATTATGGTAATATGATACATTTATTCTCGAAAGGTTTCAACTGTTAATTTGAGTAATTTTAATAAATGATTAGGAGTTTAGAACAAAATCAAAATAAATTG
The DNA here is from genome assembly GCA_944452925.2 of Chrysolina oricalcia. Classification (NCBI taxonomy): domain Eukaryota; kingdom Metazoa; phylum Arthropoda; class Insecta; order Coleoptera; family Chrysomelidae; genus Chrysolina; species Chrysolina oricalcia. The sequence goes on along the minus strand of OX101819.2, from coordinate 54,937,701 downwards.
ATTTTTGAAAATCAGTTTTTCAATTTTTTCGCGTTTTCTGGGAAAATTTTCCACAGTAGTGCTACTCTTGCATCACATAATTATATTACAAGAAGACGCTTCAACGAAGAAACTGGCGGCTGGCGAGCTTGAACTGACGAACTTTATCGGTGAATCTTTTTAGTTGAAAATAAGGTCGTTTTTTCGGAATTTGTCGACAAAAAAAGGAAAAATCTGTTTTTTGCCACAAAAAAATTACAGCTCTCTTGAATCAAAATAAGTTATATTTCCACCAAATTTCGTGAAAAAATAATTGTGCAAGAAAAAAAGAAAACACTGAAAAATTTGTTTTTCTGATTTTCCCGGAAAATTTGAAGTGATGCGGAAGATTATTCGATACAAAAGTTGTAGATCTTTTTATTTTCAACAGCTTTTGCATTCAATTTTTTTCCGACAGCAGGTCAACTTTCGTTGCAATCCTTGTAAAATCGTGAAATATCACTTTCAACCCCTATAAGTTCAACCCGTACCACCCTTCTGCATTTTTTCGACTCCAATTCTTTTTTCCCGTTATTCGAACAATATCCTGCTCCTCTTCTAGTTGATCTCATGCTGTTAATATTTTTTCCCGCTTTTAAATTTTTGTCGTCCATCAGAACTAGTCTTCTTGTATTAGTGATTATTTGAATATCAACTTGATGTTGAACACTAATCCTCCAGCACTCAACCAACCTAATTTCACCCTTGAAATTTCAAATTTTTGTTTTAAATAGCAATATAGCAATAACAGTCCCATATACACCAAATTCTCCTGTTACCATATGTTCACGTTGAGCTAATGTGTGACTGAATGTTTCTGAAAGTTTTATGGGTGTTACAGCAGAACTATTTTTGCGGCATCCATCCGGGAAGTGTTCACTTTCCGGACACTTTTTCTTTGGGAAAGTAGCACTTCCCGGCCTAGTCCGGGAAGTACAATCTGAAAAATTTATTTCACCCCCTGGAAAATAAAAATTTTGAGCCCCCCCCTCCCCCCATGTGGGCAAAAATATCGGAAATGGTCCCCAATATTATCCAAATTTGTACTTCCTAATATTATTATAAATAAGAATTAGAATCTTCTGTTTACTCCTGATCAAAATTCTAATTTTTGTTTCACCCTGTACACTGTTTGGAAATTTAGAATTCTGATAACTCGAATACAAGTATTCCGTATTGCACCAATTTTTATGACGAATAAAATTTTCTGAAAAATCGATAATAAAAAAGTTTCCATATGGTGCAAATTTTTGAAACTCACTGTATATAGTCATGATCACCTTTTGATAGACAACCCATTTTAGGCGTATTCGTCTATTTATGTAACTTCATAAAAAGTATGTTTCATCCGGTTAACAGATGGGTGAAGGTCGACCTTTCTTCGTCTCTTAAGGTAAGTATACAGACCGGGCAAAATTCGGCCAGATACATGTTGTCAACATTGTTGGCAACATGTATCCCATCAACTGGCAACAAGTTGATAGATACTCGGCAACATAGTGCCGATGTTGGGCGGCAAAATATCAAATAGTTTTGTTGCGTTTTGCTCGAATCCGTGTTTTCCATTTGAAATGGAAAACATCGCTCAATCTGGACGGTGTTGTCAACAAGTGAGGTTCAATCATCAGAATAGAGAGGTTATTTTTACTGCTTCACTTTGTTATTATTTATGACATAGGAGAGTGTAGTCGTTGTTATCCTTTCAGCAAACATATGGACCAAAAAGAGCAAGTGGTAGAACTGATTGAAATGCTTGGTAAAAATTTGGTTAACTAACTGGAAAATTTAACGTAGCGATTTTATGCCATCAGGCAATTCTAATGGTACCATGTTTGTATTGCGGAAATGCTCTGTTGCCAAGTTAGTCACTTCGGATTACTGGAAATCTGATACGGAGATGGATCAAAGTGGACATTATTCTATTCAGTTGGTTCCTACTATGACATTTTGACCTTGAGGTAATGCGCTGTTGCCAAGTTAGGGGAGCAGAAAATCATTTACAAATTTTGACTGGAGAATATAATTATAAATTTTAAATTTTTGTTTTAAGGATATGCGCTGTTGCCAAGGTAGTCACTTCGGATTGTCGGATACCAGGAAATGTGGATTCATATGGATAAGTTGACAATATCCTATTCAGTCAAATGATTTGACATTTTGCCTTTGCGGAAATGTGTTGATGCCAAGCTATGACATTTTGGACACAACATAACTAATCTATCTAACCTAGATATCCAAGTTGCTGGTGATTTGATCACTAATTAGTATGAAGAGGTGAAATCACAGAAGATGCTCGCTTTGCTCGCACTTTAAAAATTACCAGAAAAAAAAAGACAGGCTTTGGGCATTTCCACAAATATATATTTTTTTAAATTTCCAGCGTTGGCAACATTGGCGCATTTCTGCAGGGTTCTGGTTTCATAGCGCAATTCATCTGATCGAATAGTATGGTATTCCCTTGGAACTATCCTCCAGTAATCCAAAGAGACCAAAACTTGGCAACGGCGCATTTTAAAATAGAACCATTAGAATAGGTTGAGGGTCCATAATCGAGACGTTCAATTGTTGTTTTCCAGTACTCCGAAGTGACCAACTTGGCAACAGTGCATTTCTGCAAAACAAGAAACCATCACAATTGGCCGAAGGCCCACAATCGCGACGTTCAATTGTTTTTTTTTATATCAGATTTCCAATAAACCCAAGTTCAGCCAAATGCATCCGTCAACATGTTGCCAACAGTTGTCAACATGTTGTTATCTGGTTTTAGACTAAATGCGTCTCATTGATTTGTTATTCTACATGGTTGCCGAAAAAATTTTGTACGGAACACGTCCGAAAACAGTTTTTTTGTGCTCGCAGACATCCAGGACTCGCTAACGCTCGTCCTAGAATTTGGTCTACTCTTCCAAAAACAGTATTTTCCGGATTTGTTACGTAAATTACTATTATCGTAGCTGTCATTGTTATGGTCTGCATAACTTTCTGAGGGCTATCAAAAAACTGCAATTGTTATTTGGGTGGCTTGAAGACCTACCGGTTTCGTCACAGGTGTTCAAGATATGTACGGTGATACCTCCCTTGATGAAAGTGAGCAGCAAAGTATGAATTGCCTTTTATTGATCTGAAAGCCTATTTGTACAGCGCTTCAATGTTGGATGAGTAAAACGACAGTAGATGTGATTATACTCATTTGATTTATTCTGTTAGTTATTGTTTATCACACATAATATCATTGAACTGGCTATGAAGTCCCAAAGAACTAATCGTTTACTAACGTAAATCATTAATTTGAGAACAATAGTGTTCTCTACAAAATATATATGTGTATTGCTGAAGAACTGTTTATTTTGTCTTCTTAAGTGTTATTTTGTGGACTGTAGTGGGTTGGATGTAGACAAATCAACTTCTTTTTGGTTTATTTTTTGAGTAATTGACAAATGTTTTAAATATCAAAAATTGTTATATCTAATTACGAAATTCCATAGTAACACATATTCAATTCACATGAAACGAATAACTAATATCCAAATTTAGCTACAGAGTGATTCACATTTCCATCTAGTTTCCAACAAGAACACATATCGTGACAGACTTAGTTTACTGTATGGCTACTTGAATGATTTGAACATTAACATCTGGAACCAATATTTGATACGCTCTGGATTTCAATTTCCTGTTGTAACGCTACAATGCTTTCGAACGTCAATTTTTCATAAAATGTGTTAACATTTTCAAAGGAATCCATTCACGGCAACATACTGCAGCTGCTCTTTATTTTTAAAAGAACACTTTCCCAGAGAAAAATCGGAAACACAATGCCCTTTCACGTTCTATATATTGAGTTATCAGAAGGACCCCGGCGTGTTATTGATTACACTGGAAATAAGACAATTTGGGGGTGGAAAACGACCATCATACGTTTTTGTTCGGGGTTTCCCGGATAAATATTGCTTTTAGATATTTCCCAAAATGTTATAGCCCATTCCAGCATATAATATATCACCACGAGCGTCGAAGGGTTGTTGACATTTTTTCACTACGTAATGGATTCTTAATGTATTTACTTTCCTGAAAGGGTCGGTGTAATTTGTTTTTTCATGAGGAAAATCCCTTGTGTCCATTAATTATAGACTACAAGATGGTTCTTGGTGATGAGATGAATGATAATTTTCTCTCATGTTCAATGACAGTATAAATATACGTTTCCAAAGAAAAGTCTTTTCTGGCCGACCCATTATCTCAAAGATCTCACAGTGGTAAAAAATGTGTAATGTAAGGGTTTAGGACACACTGATAATAAACATGTCTTTATTCAAACATATGCAATGCTCTAGAACACAATAATTTATTGAAAAAAACAATCATTTGTAGTTGATGAATATACTCCCATTTCAAACCAATTTTGCTGTTTGTGGAAACTCATATTCATCTATCAAAGTACCCCGCACGGTTCTTATGGATAATAGTCCCAGTCGAATTTGGTGAAAATTTAGTATTATATATAATGTAGTTTATAACGTCCTGATCAATTGTCTTTTTGTGCACAACGATATCTATTGGACAGTTTTTGAGATATAGGGTGGAAAACATGCAGAGGCAGGGTTGTTACTTAGTTTTAGAAAAATATGCAGAAGCAGGGTTGTTACCTACTATTAGAAAAACATGCATAGGCAGGGTCGATACTTACCTTTGAAAAATCAATAACGTGGCGACTATTTTGTTACAAAAAGTTAAGGATGTTGATTGAAAACCCAATGTTGTCTCCGTATACAAGGTTATTAATAATTACATAATTCTTATGTAATTCTTTGAACAAAATCAGTGGAACGCAAAAACTCGTAGACTTGCAGAACATGTGAATATCATTTTGGGTGATCTGAGGTTTTTAAATCAATGCAAAGAAACCGTTTTATTTCTTACGACCAAATCAACTGAATATTGTATTCAATTTGAGGATATGAAACGCTGAATTGCAAAAGTATTCGACTTCGGCTAGATAATTTGTAAACAAATAGTTAGATGTTTCCAAAACACGATTGGTTGTTGTGTTTCATTTCTCAATTCATATTGCAAAGTACGATTTGATTTCAGATATTCATGCTTCTTGTAAATGAGAAATTGATTTCACATAATTCAGAAAAAATATCATTCGAGATAATCGGGATGGCCAAATTGAAATTTATCAATTTGTGAATGTCAGATATCAGTTCCCGCCTCCTGATCACCATCTTGAGTGTCACACTTGTATGCCATCAATTTGGTTAGGACAGTCATACAAATCTTCAATCACATTATATCACAAATTTCAAACTAGCAATTTAGACCACTTGATCACCTTTATGATATACATAATTTTCATCTCTTCAATGTTCTGTTTTGCAGTTCAAATACATACTTCAAATTTCGTATTCACACTCTTTACAATTCCTCATGACTCATTCATAAAAAAAACCTTTCTCCGTGCAACTGTTTCCCTCAGACATCGACATCTCACATTATCGCAATTCACGTATTTTCTCGGCAACACATCGAGAAAAAACAACATCATTCACCAATTATTCTCTTTGAAACCCATCAAGAGCATGTAGGTATATCACTATATACCATTTACCAAATAATCTCAAAACGCTTGGCAACACTTCAAGAGATCCTGCAGATAGACCCTCAATTCCACTTTGAAGATTTTCTACCACATCTCTCCTGCAAACTCCTTTACAACAGCCTCTTCCAGTCATCATTCAATTCGTCTATTATTTTCTCATAAAATAGATAACCTTCACTTATACCATAAAAATATTCTCATTTCAAGATATTCCATTAAAAGAAGTCGATCATACACTAATTGCACCTGATATTTCGAAGACGTCATGAACATAATTCTAAGAACATGCAAAGCAGATCATATTTTCCAACAAAAAAAAAATCAAAAACTTCAAAGTAAGTCATTCACTAATGAAGCAATTCAAAATTGAATTTAAAAATGAGACCATATTCTTTTCAAAAAATTCGTCACATTAAGTGTGTTTCAAAAATACCTTCAACCCTTCCATACCACAACGGTCACTTCTGTCATTATGCATACTGATTGAGACGCAAAAAAATTCAAGGGAAATATGCAAATAATCATTCTTCCATATTTCCCTCATCTCTACACCCTCTAAGTGAGGTGAATATTCATCCCCTTTCATTCGGGCATTCATCCTCCTCAATTATCTCAATCTTCCATTTACATTCTTTTTTTTATACTTGCAAAACCTTTCATAGTCGTAGTGTCTTTCTTGGTCCTTGTTGTTGACGGTTCCTACTATATATAAAAAAAACATCTATTACAAACAACAAAATAATTATTTCCCTCTGTACACAAGATGAACAGTGTTCCTTATCCTCCTCCTGAATGTACGTGTATAGTTCTGATATGTCACTTTCATTAATTGATAATTAATTATCTGGTTGAAAAATGGCCAAGGACTTTTCGTCTCAGAATATTTTTCTCTTTCGATCCCTACGATGGGGTGCGCGACTTGTGGGATACCCATTATAATACACGAAATAACCTAACATCAATACTCAGGGCAACTCTGAAACTCATATTGAATTTTTTTCCGGATTGTCTACCTTTTTCTCAATTTGATATAAAATTCCTGTAACGGAAAAAAATTTAGTAAACTCGAAGCAAAGTCGTAGCATGCCTTTTATACACTACAAAAAAGTTACTAAAATTAGTCCAAAGTTGGCCCTGTCTCCCAAAATTCGTTTTGAATAATGTAGCAAATATTTACGAAAATGAGTATACTCCTAACATATTAGCAATACACAATAGGAAAAAGAAACTTTGCTCTATATGGACAAAAAAATATTAGTTCAGATTCACCTAGTTATGTGTCACATTTATATTTTCCTGGCTAAGAGGAAGATACCGTGAAACATTTTGTACATAATTCTTAAAAGGTGAATTATGAGGGATTGACCTCCAGGACAAGCAAGGCACATCCATCAAAGTCCTTAGACTATGGTTGGGTTAATAAGGGGGGTGGGGTTAATTATGAAGAATCAACCCCCTGGACTAGCAAGGCGCCTCCACCATAGTCCTTAGCCTATGGTTAAAGTGAAAAGGGGCAGGATGGGGTTAATTATGAAGAATCAACCCCCCGGGACTAGCAAGGCGCCTCCACCATAGTCCTTAGGCTATGGTTAAAGTGAAAAGGGGCAGGATGGGGTTAATTATGAAGAATCAACCCCCCGGGACTAGCAAGGCGCCTCCACCATATGTCGCGACTAGGGCTGTAGCTACAGATGGTAGCTATAGGAACTGAATAGTATCAAAGGAATATGAACATTTATTGTACAACAACGGGGATACTAGGGGAAGCTATATACATATTTAAAATAAAGGACACTCAATAATATGCTATGGGGCAAATAAAACTCTTACCTAGAACCATCACTAAAACAATACGGCCATTTGCGCGAATTCGAGTTAAATTCTAGTTAAAATTGAATCCACAATTGACTCAAAAAATCTTAGCACCACATGGTTTGATCTACAATTGCCCATGTTGATTTAATTATTAGTTTATAGTTAATCCTTAATTAGTTTAGCCGAATCATAATTCAAATTGGTGCAAACGGCCGTTAGTCCTTTGTCCTTTTATTCAACGAAGACCAAAAGGGCCTAGCCTATAAGGCTAACTGAGCGCTAGGACTCTCTCCTTTATAGGAGTCTAATACTAATTACTCCTGATTCCGATCACCTTATATTCACCTATAAAGAGAAATGTTTATATTTTCATTCGGTCAACGATTTTAGCTCGTCACGCGACTTCGCTAATTTCAATGTCGGTCGTAAGTGACAATGAACTTCTATCGTGTTTGAATCAATAAATAACAATAGTGAATGGATCAATGCACTAAAATAATTCAAAGTGCTGCTCGGTCACGACACTATTATACAGGGTCTCCTTTTTAGTTGTATTTATTTCTATTTTTTAGGAACATTCACACAACCTGAACATGAAGTGGAAACTAAATATAATATGATCAATATTTGGTTGCTCTCATCTATTTGTTTTTTCCAATTAAATGATATTCGCGATATTATTGTCAGTGATTTATTCAACAGAATGATTCTTGCACTGAAATGGAAATACAACAGTTTTCAATTTATAAGGACGCTTTCTAGAATAGAACGAGTTTCTGAATCAAGATATCCAGTTACTTTCCTGAAAGTAGAGGAATATCGTTCATCAATAATATAAATAAAACGATGTTCAGTTGCTCACCTGAAGGCAGGAATATCGTCTATCAATTATATTACAAACAGAATAACTCCAGGAAGCTTTCAGTAATGAAAACCATTGAATTGATGAGTTGACAACTACTGACAATAATTATTATTTGATTACTTTCATTTTGGACTCCCATTGTCTTAATGTTTGGAAGATTTCTACTTCCTTCAATTTTTCACTCATTGGAGAAGTTCAAAAACAACTCGAAAGAACCAAGACGATCGAAGAACGACCACAAAACTCCGTTCTTGTTCTTCCCTACGTCAGGGGTATCTCCGAGAAGATCAGAAGGATCGGAAACAAATAAAACATTAAGGGCCAGTATTTTCTGTTCCAGTTGAATTACAGATAATTTACTAATGGTTAGAATGTGATCCTTCAAACGTCATTTAAATAATGTCATTCACCATCTAAACTATTAGTCAGTTATCTGGAGTTTAACTGGAACTGAAAAGACTGGCCCTAAGAGTTGCTTTCAGTCCAGCAGTACCTTACGAAGCTTCCTCACCAAGTAGAAACCAGACAGAAATAAACAAAATAAACCTGTAAGGGCTGGCTGACATCAGAACCAAATTATATGATTATTGATAACACCCACCACGCTACTCTTTGATCTAATTCCTTCACAACACTCCCCATTTCCTTGTAGGAGATTACTCCTTTACTAATCCACTCTTATATCATTAGATTGCCTTTGACGGATGTTTCCCCTTCAGCGTGACCTCAGTTGGTAGACTGAATGATATCATCTGAACCGCAAACAAAGTTGTACCCCTTTATTCACAAACACAAATAGTTTTGTCTGCTTCAATTCTGATATCGGTTGGGGACCTGCTGGCGAGATATGTCACCAGAGGATTAGTTCACACATCTACGTCGGTTATTACAGAGAACGGATCCTAAGCTTGCATAGGATAGACAAAGGACGTTCAACTTGGGCAGAAAGGACTGGGGTAGCGCAAATAAGTGGATAATGGGGTTGCTTTGGAACAGCGTTCGAATGGAGTGCGATGGAACAAGACAATACGGTTCGAAGACTCCATCCAGACTGGAGTTCGGTGGACTCGAGGATGATTTCATTATGCTCATTCACAGAATTGAGGCACGCATGCCTCTTGCAGTAAGCACAAATAGACAAGCACTTGAGCCTGAGTTTTCTACAGGAGCATGCGTTCTTGCATTCTTTTTGAACAACAGCTTTCTGAGTTTTCAACTACTTGTGATGCCCATCCATTCTCCTCCTACTGGCTTGAATGAAATTTTCTTCCAATGGCCCTCTATTGGCCCTCTTGTACAATATTCCCGCATATGAAACAAGTTATACTCGCCATGTTGCGCCTGCTCTCCAACTTTCTTTTTGCTTTTTCAGCAGTAGATCGACAAACCTAAAATTGAATATTGAGTGATTAACTTAAAGAAGAATTGGAAACAAGAGAGGGATAGAATAAATTAGCTTACTTCAATCAATGAAATGACTGAGAAAACTTTTTTGTTCAAATTCCACTGGTAATTTTATTTTTACGACCGGTTTCGGATTATATCCCATTATCAAGTATAATAACTAACTAATACATTTGGAATCTAAAAAAGTAGTTATAAATGCAGTTTGCAGTTAAGCATGGTGACTTTATCCAGCATTGCCTACACTACACAATACCTCTTTCAGTAGCAATGCTCTAGCTCCAGTTTAGAAATTAGCGCTATTTTGAAAGAAAAATCACTAAACAAAATTAAAGTCTCTAGTGATTTGTATTTTATGGAAAATCTCCATATTTTCGTCGTTGTGAACAATTTCAATCATAATTCGGGGTTCCTGGGGCTGCCAGAAACCCTGTCATGAAGCAAAGTTGCCGAAAAACGTGTCAGTAGTTTTAAAGCCAGAAGATGAACAGGTCGCTGAGGGAAGGAAAATTTCCGAAACCTTTCAAAATAGCTATAATATCACCTGTACACAAAAAAGGAGATCGAAAAAATATTACCAACTACAGGCCAATATCGTTAATTTCAGTATTCGCCAAACTTCTAGAGAAACTAATACAAATTCGTTTTCTCAGCTACCTAGATATAGATATAACATTCTTTCAGAAAAGCAATTTGGTTTTCGCAATGATAAATCAACATCGGACGCGATTGCCAGATTAACAAATATGATAAACAACATAGACACCAAACAATAATCACTGTGTGTATTTGTTGATTTGGCGAAAGCGTTTGATACGGTTGATCACACTCAACTGCTATCTTCCTTAGAAAATATAGGCCTCAGAGGTATAGCTCCTGAGCTCATGAAAAGCTACTTTTCAGGAAGGTAACAATGTGTGAGAATTTCTGATTCCATAAGCGAATTGAAAAAAATTGAACTTGGGGTACCGCAAGGAACCGTCCTGGGACCCATTCTTTTTAACATATATATCAATGACCTCTTTCATCAAAAAGTATCAGGTCACATCATAAGTTTTGTTGATGATACCGCTATATTCTATTCAAGTAACTCATGGGAGACACTCAAGAACATTGTACAGGAAGACTTAAGGAATAAATCAATATTTCAGCAGCAAACTGTTGACTATCAATTTTGAAAAAACCTATTTTCTCCCTTTCGCATCATACAGTGCTCACCTTCCCAACTTCGATGCTATACCTGTAGCAGTAGGCCAGCAAAGGATAGTTATAAACTCAACAAAGAAAGTCAAGTATTTGGGAATATATATTGATTGTCACTTGAGATAGAACGAACAAATCAACTATGAGATAAGTAAAATAAGGAATACACTTCATAAATTCAAATATATATCGAATATACTATCAATACGCCACTTACGAACCTTATATTTTGCTTTGGTAGAGACCCATCTGACATATGGACTGATTGCATGGGGTGGTGCAGCTCACACACATCTTGCTATTATCCAGAAAATACAAAACTACATCATTGAAATAATTTTCAAGAAACCAAGAACCTATCCAACAGAAAATTTATACAGCGAATCTATTTTCTTTGACATCAACTCTATTCCAAAATAATCCTGCTCAACCAATTCCGACATAAGACAGATCAATTCCAATTTCCCATAACCACTCAACAAGACAAAAAATCAGGTCACAAGTTATAGTACCCAAAACTGAAAAGGTAATTGGACAAAGGTCATTAAATTATCTAGTTCCAAAATTATTCAACGCCATCCCAGAATCACTAAAACGTCTCAACTCTTACAAATTAATCAAATTTAGAACTCTTCAATGGATTCGCAGTATTAAAAGAATCGATATTGAGAAGTTTGTAGGTACCAGGGATCCCTTTTATCTATTGTAGAACAATAATTGAGAAATAATGATTGGTCATTGCTGTTGAATGTTTTTTTATAGTGTTAAATTATTTTATTGTTACTTCATTTTGCATGTCTACTATACATTAGTTTAGATAAGTCTACATTACATTGTATATACTCTTATTTTTTATAAAACAATGCAGTACAAAAAAAATGTCCGAACCAAACATGCCAATATAAATGAAAAAATTCAACCCACGCACAAGTTTACCTACTTCTGTGGGGAGTTCTTCAGTTTATTTGCCATACAAAATGTTAGCATAATTTATTATTATTACTATTGTACTTATTTTTGGTGAATAAATTATTATTATTATTATTATTATAGTTGTGTGGTGGCATGACTTACATGAATGCATTCTTATCCGAAGTCCTCTATTACTTCTCCATCCTGCTAACCTGCAAACTCCCTATACAATCACGTTATTAGATTCCAAATGTATTAGTTAATTATCGTACTTGATAATGGGATAAAACCGGAAACCAGTAGTAAAATAGTTATTTATGCAACAAGTGCAAAAAGTGAATGTTTATTGCACTCGACGTGAAATTGTCCGACGAGGTCGTTAGGCCGAGTTGGACAACACGTCGAGTGCAATAAACAATTTTCGCACGAGTTGCACACAACATTTTTTCTACGTTCATGCAAAAAGCAAAAAATGATTTATTGAGGTGCGGCACTAGGTGTAGGAAAATGAAAAGCGCAACTTGAATACTTTATTATTAATATCGATTTGCATTGAAACAGAAACTAATACGTTACGAACAATTTAACTCAAACTTTATTTTTACTCTCAATTTTGAAAGTGAATGAACAATTGGTGCAATTTTCAATATGAATATTTCGTAGTGAAGTACCTATTGCCAATCTCACAGAATATCTGCTAAATATGTAGTAGGTTTAAACGTTTATGTTTGTCATGATGACAGCACGTTGAAGTAGAATGACAGATGAGTGCAATAAAAACTTTATTGCACTAGTGCAATAAAGAACTTCTTTTTCCACTGAATATAGTTCAATAAAGTTTTGCTTTTTGCATGAATGTAGAAAAATAAAATTAATTGTGGAAATTAGACAAAATTGTTTTTTCTTTAATTTCATTGGTGTGATCATGAATTTGAATGAAAAGAATAGTCTGTACTCTGCAGCAAAAAAAGACCCAACGCAGGAAAATTGCATCAAATATAAAAAATATAGAAATATACTGAATGAGCTCATAAAGAATGCGTAGGCTTTATATTATAAAAATAAAATTTATTCTAATGGAAACAATTCTGCTAAACTTTGGAAGGTTGTCAATGAAATCAGTAACAAACAACATTGTGGAAACGAATCTGAAATTGAGAAAATCGAAACTGAAAGCGGTCAACTAACAACAGATACTAAACAAATTGCGGATACTTTCAATGATTTCTTTTCTGGCATTGGAAAGAAAATCAGACAATAGAACCAACTACTGAGACCTACATCACAAACACCATTGTATTTCTGGAAACAAATAAACACGAAATAAAAGATTATATTTTATGTTATATATTTCATTACCCTGTATAGTATAGGATGGTTGTTAAGGGTTTTGATGGAAAAAAGGGAAGGTTGTTGTTCTTGATGTCAGAGTGACAGAGTATTTTGGTAAAAACTTCTCTTGAGATTATTTTGTATATTAGTTGATTTATTAAAGTTTATTTGCGAAAAGTACAGTCTTTCACGTGTTTGGCGTCGACTATCACTGACAAACCCCAAAATATTGCCAACATTTAAAACTGAAGACAAAGAAACTCCCGGGGACGATAATCTAACCGATGGAATATTGAAGTGTCTTGTTGATGACGTAACAGAACCCATAGAATTTATTATAATCTGGGGCACCAGATTAGGTAAATTTCCCACAGCTTTCAAATCTGCCATAGTGAAACCATTATTCAAGAAAGGAAAAAGATTGAATGTTACGAACTACCGCCCGATATCATTGATTTCAAACTTAGGCAAAATTTTCGAGATGATCATTAAAACACGCATTCTCAACTTCCTAAATAAATTCAAAATTCTAGCACATAATCAATTCGGCTTCAGGGAAAATAGGTCAACAGATGATGCGATCTCCTATCTCACGTCAAAAGTCAGTGAATCCATTGATAAATAGACCTCGCAAAAGCGTTTGATACGGTCAGCCATAATCACCTTCTGAATATCTTGGACAGTATAGGAATTAGAGGACAAGCATTTAATTTAATGAAAGATTACTTAACTGATAGAGTACAGCATGTTAAAATAAATAATATTAGGAGCGATTTGAGATTAGTGGAATATGGTGTACCTTAAGGGACAGTGATAGGCCCACTATTATTTAACTTATACTTAAACGAGCTGTTCAAACTACCACTAAATGGGGAAGTTGTGAGTTTTGCCGACGATACAGCTATCATTTTCACAGATGACAACTGGGATTCTTTGAAAATTAAAGCAGAAAGTGATTTGAAAGTAATTCTAAATTGGTTCAAAGACCGCCTATTAACAGTTAATTTCGACAAAACATACTTCCTTCCATTCACATCATATTCCAAATACTTACCAACATACAAATCTTTGGTGGTTAGCATCGATGAACATCAAACCATCTCTATAAATAGTGTTGATAACACCTTGAAGTGGGATGTACATATAAATTACATAATAAAGAAACTTCTCTTCATCTTATATAAGTTTAAATATTTATGGACTATTTTCTCCTCTGACCATCTACGGATTTTATATTACGCACTCGTACAAAGTCACTTGAATTATGCTATCATAGCATGGGGAGCTAGTGTCAACAAACATGTAGAAAACCTAAAAAAAAATCAAAAATTATTTCTGAAAATTATACACCATAAACCGCGTACCTACCCTACAAATGACTTATATAGTGAAACCCACATTCTTGATAAACGTCAATTGTTCTTTGTAGCAACGGTGACTAGACAGCATAAATATAAAAACGATTTAGTCAAAATATCACACGAATATAACACTCGATATCTCCTCATATGTTCCAAAGCCTAAAAAAAACATTTTACAACGAATCTACATCTACCTGGGACCCAAACTGTATAATATTGTTCCCCCTGAAATAAAACATCTAAATTCTCTCAAAATGTTCAAAAATAAAGTAAAAAAATGGATACTCACCGTAACTCGACTGTTGATTCACCAGTATATTGATCCGAAAAATACGTACTACCTATGAGCAATTGCTAGTTCTTAACACAATTATTACCTTATTTTAATATTATATTATATGTGTGTCTGTGTCGTAGTATACAGGGTGTTTCATAATAAATGCGCAAGACTTCAGGATGTGATAGATCGTCCAAAAATATGGAAAAGAGTTTTTATTAACTTACCCTCTAAAATGCACCATTTTCGAGATACAGAGTGTTGAAATTAAAAAAAAAATCATTGTTTTTTGCGAATATCTCTGGAACTGTTTATCGCACATAAATCAGATTTCGTAGGCATTTTCTACTCATAATAAGCTATGTTTTGTGCAGGTTTTTTATTTTTTAAAATTATCATAATTGGTGAAGATTTTGAAGGGGTAGTGGGTGTTTTTTTCTCCAACTTCTACGCCACTGAAAAAAGTATGATTTTGAGCCGCTTACGCCAATGTTTTCTACACAAAAAAGGTACTCTTGGTCATAAGTTCTGAAGTATACCGTTTTCAAGAAAAATCAACTTCCATGTTGAAGAACATGGTAAATTTTTTTAAATAATTTTTTTTCCTAATTATACAAAATTTATTTAAACGTTAAAACAAGTAACAAAACCAAACGTTGACTTCTTTATTGCGAAATAAAGAAAAAACAATAACAATCATACTCAGTTGAATTGTTGGAAATGTCCGCCGTTAGCTTCAATGCACGCAGCAATTTTTCCAGGAAAAAAACATTATTTAAATAACATGAAAGTTGATTTTTCTTGAAAACTGTCAACTTTAGAGTTTATGATCAGGAATCCCTTTTTTGTGTAGAAAACATAGGCGGTTCATACAGGAGGCTCAAAACTGTACTTTTTCCAGTGGCGTAGAAGTTGGAGAAAATAACACCCACTACCCCTTCAAAATTTTCACCAATTATGAATTTGAAAAAATAAAAAATTTGCACAAAACATAGCTTATTATGAGTAGAAAATGCCTACGAAATCTGATTTCTTTGCGATAAACAGTTCCAGAGATATTCGCAAAAAACAATTATTTTTTTTTTAATTTCAACACCCTGTATCTCGAAAATGGTGCATTTTAGAGGGTAAGTTAATAAAAACTTTTTTCCATATTTTTGGACGATCTATCACATCCTGAAGTCCTGCGCATTTATTATGAAACACCCTGTATAGTGAAACTATTTTTTATTTTTTTGTCAAAAAAAAAATCTAAGAATTTTAGTGTTTGTTTGAACTGATTTGAAATAACTGAAAAAGCCACATTCAAGGATCTCCTTTTGTGGTCAACCCCTCTATTGGGAATATTTTTTGAAAAAAATTCATATCTCCGAAGTTAAGCCTTAAAAATAGGTGTTTTAGGGAGTGTGTAGAATCGATAGAGGAGGTCGAAAACGGCATTTTGAACACATTTTGAATACGAGAAAATTTTCTATATCGTCCTGCAAGGTAGGTTTTCTGAAACTAGAGATCGAAGATTGGACTTAAAAAAAAAAAATTATTCCCTATTTTATGATAATGTATCTGTGTATTTCGAATTATTTGATTGAAAAAAAAATTATTATTTCCACACAATCAATTACACAATTAAATAAGTTAACTAGTTTTATAAATCCGAAAATCATTCTTTGTTAATATAATCTTCAGAACTCCGTAAGTTACAATGTAACATTTTCCCTTGCTTGATTCAGATCGAGCTCATTCATCTAAATCTTGAAAGCTTAATGTCTCTGATTCAAATTATCAATCACACGTCTTAAAAAAAGTTACTACCTAAGTAACAAACTGTGAAAAGAACTCGCTCGCCAAGGGACGATAAACCGAGTCCCTCAGTTTAGCACCCGTTGAAGGGTGAGAAAAAATAGGAAATGGAGTCTTCTCTTGGTGTCTGGAATGCGAAAAATAAGTCTACCGAACAAAATAATCTTTGGGTGTTTCTTCCAACTTGGATAGGTTTGGTTTCAATGTGAGTGGACCGTATCAAGACCTCCACTGCGACAATGGCCTATTGTGGCTCATCCTATGGTTATATTTCTCCAATCTTATCCAATCTCTCAACGAAATCGAGCAATGTATTAGAAGAACAATTTACTATGTTTTCTGGCCTAACTGTCGTATCGAAAAATATTGAAAATCTGGTTCTGGTCGCTGCAGGGCATGTACACAGAATGTGAATACCGTTTCATCATCCTCCATGCTTATAATAGGGGAGCCCAAGCGGGGATTTCGAGATTTACTATAGCGCGGCAGATTAATATACATGGGGATACCTTGAACCCGGTTAAGTACCTCCACCAAATATGAGCCCCATATATAAGGCCGCCCGTGAAGGATAAAGGATCAGATTAGTAAAAAAATATTGATCATCAGAAATTCTCGAGCTCGTCAGATCAAGGAAGGGTGAGTTAATTACATGCTAAAAAGTGTATATTCCACTAATCTGACAATTTGAGAGTGACGTAAAGAAAGGGGAGGGCAGCAAAGTTTTTTTTTAAAAAAAAACGTTATCCCGACATTCTCGAGCGTAGCAATTTTTTTTTTATGTTGAAGGAAATAATTCAAGGATAACGAAAAATATATAATCTGACGATTTCCGCAAGCCGAAATAACAAAAATTCATCGATAAAGTTAAATGCGTGCTGCTGCGTGATGCCTATATTTCCCTCTCCGCGTTTCTATTCCACTCTCACTGATATAGTGGTCATCATGTTAGCGATTATGGAACACCTGCAAGCAAGAGTAGAAGTTTGGATGGATCTTGGAGTTGGCAATGCACGCCGATACATAGCCGTATCCGTTCTCTACAAAAAATTATGCACAACAATTTCGAAGGCGCTTCCAGCTTTGCATGCATTCACTGGTTGCGATTTCAACCTAGCATTGTACCGACGAGGGAAAAAGGAACCTTTGCAATTAAGGAGCACAATGTGCAGGATTCTTTTAACATCATACAGTCTTTTACTTGCCACTTGTATGGGTTGAAAAAGTTAGACGATGTCAATCAAGCCAAACAAGGTAAAAGACACATCACAACCCTTCTCCTTGAGTGTCTGGAATTACGATGCGTGCAACTTACCACCCTGTGAATCGGAGTTACTCCAGCAAGTGTTACGCACTCATTGCATGCTTGTGGAGTAATGCCCTTAATGCAAACATTTCTGATCTTTTACCAACGGACTATGGATGGAAAGTTGTCGACGGAAAATTCAAAATGATCAGGTATGCAGGTGATCAATTGCCGAAAGCGTACGAAGATGTAGTCATAACACCTGATATTCTTGAGGATACTTCAGAATCAGGTATTTCTTTTTTCCAATAATTACAAAAACACGTTGTTCAAAAAAAAAAATTGTTGAATGTTTTAAGTTTTTGTTACAGATACGCAATCTGAGGATGAAATCGAGGTTTTCAATTAATTAAGTTCAATGAAAAAAAAAATATTTTTTTTTGTCAGATTAGGCGAATCCCTCTAGATAATCGTCAATTATGAGACAGCACGTTTAGAACATAAATATGAACCATATATATCTTAATCTGACGCGCTTGAGTATTTCAAAATGGCGAATTTTTTTGCACATTATAATAATGGCCGCGAGTTTGCGTCACATCGAAATCGTCAGATTAGTGAATGAGTCCTTTTTTTGGTGCACTTAACACTCCATTAGAAAATCTGACGCGCTCGATTAAATTTAATTTTTTTTCATTTTCAACCCTTACGTACAACCACCCGCATCATACAAACGATCAGATTAACATACGTACATTATTAAAAATATGTAGGGCATTGATGCTACCAATATCTGATGCGCTCGAGAATGTCCATGCAACAGTATTTTTTTACATATTAACAATCTATAGCCGCTTCCCCCACCGATGAAAAGGTATATATTATATAATTTGTTCTTATCATCTCAGCTTTGCAACCCAATAGGTCTCTATGACGCTCGAATAAATCCGCATTTAGCATCGTGGGCTCCCCTACTATTAGGCGGCACTCTGAATCTTGTGCAAGTCCGATTTTATGCATGTGATGTTTGAGTTTGCAGTGGCCAGTTAGTAAACCTACTGTTAGGGTGTATCCCAATTTTAATAATAATCCTTACTGTTTGCAACGATTATATTGATAAGTAAATGGACTGTAACAACATATTAACCCTAGTATAAAAAATTAAATACATGTCGAAAAAATATCGGAGCAGCTGTCACCCCGACGTAACGTGAGTTGATTGTCCTCTCGAAACAGCGTTGCATTCTTTTTCATTTTTCTTCACCTACTATGATATGTCTACTGAGTTCTAGCAGTTTGTCAGAGTCCTGGTTTTTTGTACAAGCAATACATGCTGTGGAATGTGCTAGGCCAGGTAGACTACGCCAGTACTCGAGTCTTTTATTGTCTGTTCAAGCTGTTATGCCATTTTGGCAGTGCTATATGCTGAACCGATTACCGGTTCTGGTCCAATGAACGTTGTTTCCACCCCTCCTTTTGCTAGGGAGTCCGCTATTTCGTTTCCTTCTAGGCCTGTGTGACCTGGTATCCAGACTAGGGTAACGTTGTTGCGTTGCGCCAGCCAGTTTAAGGTGTCTCTGCAGTTCCATACTGCTCTAGATTTGAAGCAGTTGGATTCAAGCGCTTTCAGTGCTGCTTGACTGTCTGAGAATATTTTTATTGTTTTTCGTGTGTGGTGTTGATTTTCCATCTCCCTCGAACACATTTCAATGGCATATACCTCTGCTTGAAATATCGTAGCTAGATTACCCATACTAAATGAGCGTTTCACTACTGGGTTCATCCCATATATTCCGGCTTCGACGCCTTCCAACGGTTTGAAACAATCTGTAAACCAACGTTCATTTGCCCTACATGGATCGGTTTCATTCCAGACCCAGTCTCCTATTTCGGGAATGATCTTCGTCCAACTAATTCAATTTTGTTTAGACACAATTCTTTTTTATAAAATATCGATTAACTTGATTATGTGACACCTTATGATCTACTACTCCTAAAAAGTCAGTAACTTAGTGAATAAAGTTATGAATGCATAACAATTTGTTTTAAATAATTTTATATTGTTTTGAGTTCGAATGGAGTTGATGAAATTCACTTTTACTTGAAGAAATGCTAGAAACTGAAGACAAGAATTTTCGAGTCATACTGAAAAAAGTGCGAACATTTCGAGGTTTTTAGGCTCTCAAATCCGAAGCACAATCTAGAAACCATCACAAACTCATTTAAACGGTAATCAGAACCCCCAAGAGGGATTTAAACGATTTCCAGCTCACCAGCAATTTTTAGGGGCTAGTGCCTTTTTTCGCAGCAACTTTCCTGGGCTACTAGCTGACTTCTGCAACAAAATTGATCATTGGTAAAGCCCATCACGCCACTCTTTGATCTAATGCCTTCACATCACTCCCGATTTACTTGGAGAAGATAACTCCTTCACTGATTTACTCTAATATCATTAGATTACCTTCGACGGATGTTTCCCCTTGAGCGTGACCTCAGTTAACGCAGTGAACGATATCATCTGAACTGCAAACAAAGTTGGACCCCTTTATTCACAAACACAAATAGTTCTGGCTGCTTATATTATACTATCGGTTACCTGCTGACGAAACACGTCACCTGGGAATTAGTTCGCACGTCTACGTCGGTTATTATAGAGAATATTCTGAGTATGAGTGGATCCTGAGCTTCCAGAGGGAAGACAAAGGATGTTCGGCTTGGGCAGAAAGAACTGGGGCAGCGCAGATAAGTGGATAATGGGGTTGCTTTGAAACGGCGTTTGAATGGAGTGCGATGGAACAAGACATTGATGTTCGCGGATCGATGACGTAGTCAGTTGGGATGTATACAGGGTATTTATTAAGTACTCGTACAGGATGGGTCAAATTGGACACTTTTAAAAGGAAAGCCCTGTTTTCACACTAGATAGATGAAAACTGATGGATGTATCTGAGAATCAAATTTAATGACAAACTTAATGGTGAAAACCGCATTTCAACATCTATCATCGTTTATGAGTTACAGCGTGTTTTTCGAAAATGTGCATTTTTGAAAAGTTGCTGTAACTTTTTTTCTGTTGCAAATTCCTTGTTTCTATTAAAACATTTCCGGAGCAATGTTTCACGTAGAATTCAATGGTGTAAGTGATTAATTTTTTCAAATAATATATCGATAGTTATTGATGAAAAAAAAATTAATGAGACACTATGTATATTCCTTTATATTTCAATAAAGCTTAAAATTTCCTTTCCAAAAATAAAGCACACTTGATATTTTGCTATACATCTTTGAAATACAGAGCTTTTAGATTTTTTCATCTAGACTTTCAAACACACATTTTGAACAAGTAGGTTTTGCACGACGCGACGATAAAACAGAAAGCAAATGTTTACTGGTAGCTGTCAAATTTTGATTTGAGCAGTAAAGTCGCTCCTCAATTCATGGTTTTTGTTCAATTTTCAAACGCATTCGCAATAAAGTATGAGATTATGAAAAATGGGATATGATAGTCTGTTTTTTACAAACCGGGGAAAATGCAGAAGCAGCAAGCAATTTATACCACGAGAGGTATCAACAGAGAAGACAACCTTTTAGACACATTTTCGGAAGATTGCGACACAACTTGATTGATTGTGGTCAATTTGAAAAGAAAAGACCAAAATTATATGCATCAAATATGGATACGGAGTTGGAAGAAATAGTCGTTTTAGGAGCTGTTGAAAATAAACCCAAAATGTCAACGCGAAATTTGAAAATATCAACAGGTCTACCAAGAACAAACGTTAGACGGATTTTGAGAAAGCACTAATTCAAGCCATACAGGACCAGAAAAGTTCACAAACTCAGACCAGGTGATTTTGAACGCAGCATTGATGTTTGTCAGTGGTTCCTGGAAAATTGTAACCAAGAGCGTGATTTCTCGTTGAATTGTATTTGGACAGACTAAGCTCATGTAAGCATGCCGGCATTTTCAAACGCTACAATTCTTATACTTGGGCAAAACAAAATCCTAATTCAATTGTGGAGCAGAGGAGTCAAGGAAGATTTGGATTTAGTGTGTGGGCACGTGTTTTCAGGGGAATTATCGGCCCGTTTATTTACATATTTCAAATAATGTGAACATTTTGCGATATTGTTCAAATATTGTTTAAACATTTCAAAATAGTATTGGTGAATATTCTTGAAGCAATAATGGCCTCAAAAACATTCATCGATATTGGTACAATATCATTGAGTTAGCTGCCTTGAAAACAAGTTATTTGAAGTATTCAATATATCTTCCTATGTGGTAAAAAACGTTCTATATGTAGAGCCACCTAGCAGATTTTCTTCGAGGTTTGATAATAATATAATTTCAATATGGTTCATTGAATATACAGACAATATTTGATATCAATTTTATTCTAGATGTTGGAAACAATATGCGGACAATATTGTTTTATCGATATCGGTTTATATTATTGAACCAATATCGACCCAATATAAGTTAATTAGTTTTGTTGAATATTGATGAAATAATATTCAGCCATTGTGTAATCACACTTCGTTATACAGTATAGTTTTCATTTCTAGAAACGATATGAGAGGAATATTGGAATTGCAATATCTATTCTAGATGAAGAAAATGATATGAAGATATATATTTTATATTTGATCGATATTACTGTTTAGTATATGCGTCGTCGTATATCAAAAATTCTAGATATACATTTTGTAGAACTAAAAATTCTTAGATATATGTTGAAAATTTCGGAGGGGTGGGAGAAAAACAAGGATGGGGGATTCTGTATCTCCGACACCTGAAGACCTATTGGGAAACCTTTTGGGCAGTTATAGAGAGAGGGCGTTCCGATTTTGAAAAATCATCCCAACCCCAACCACCCCACTTCCGAAGCTACTTAGCAAAAAAACATGGTATTGTACGAAACCGTTTTTCACTTTTTTATTCGAGGAGGGGTTGGAGGGGCAAAAAAAATTGCATTTGAGAGGGTGACATAATTTTTTTTACATTTTTTTAAATAGCCCTAGGGACCATGGAAGCTCATTCTAAAAAGATTAGTAGGAACAACTTTTTTGGTGCAACCCCCCTTTTAGGCTGTTCGCGTATCCGCGGATTTTCGAAAATGAAAAAAAATCAATAAAATTGGGAAAAAAAATGGTACTGTGGAGGGCCGTTTTTGACTATTTTTCGATAGAGGAGGTGGGTGGAACAGAAAAATATTTGGATTCAAGGGGGGAAAAATTTTATTTGAATTTTTTTAAATAGCCGTGTGCACACCCTCGGATCATTCTAGGAAGATTTGTAAGAATCGCCTTTTTTGATGCGACCTTCCGTTTAGGCTGTGCGCGTTCGTGCGGATTTTAGAAAAAAAAAACAAAAAAAAAAACAACAACAAAAACAAAAAACAAAATTAAAAGCTAGGTCAGCCAGGAGTTTGCTCGTCATATAATTTGTTGTATATAGTTGAAATGATATCCAACCAATGTGCTATCTAACTTGAAAATACAGTATAGTTTTGCATCCCTAGAATCGATATGACTGGAATATTGGGATTGCAATATTTATTACAGACGAAGAAAACAATATGTAGGCAATATTGTATCATCGATATTGGTGAAAATTTTTCAACCGATATTGACCCAATATTACATATTACATGTGACAATCTACATTTAGAACAGGTTCAACCAATATTCTACCATTACTATTAATATAATATTGTTTTTTGAATATTCACCCATATTGGACCAATATTGATTTTTCATTTACAATATATCTATATTGGCCCAATATGGAACCAAGATTCAGCCGATATGATGTGCTACGTGGGTCCAAGTATTGGTACAATATGGTGAACATATTGGCGAAGTATTTAAAATGCAATACTTGCGAAATATTCTCGAAGCAATATTGGCCTCAAACTATTTAGCGGTATTGGTAAGATATCACTGGTACAATATTCTGACAATATTGGCAAAATATTCAAACGTTATATTGTCGAGGAATAAAATGTGAACATTTTGCGATATTGGTCGAATATTGTTTAGACATTTCAAAAATAGTATGGTGAAATATTCTTGAAGCAATAATAGCCTCAAAAAATTGATCGATATCGGTACAATATCATTTGGATATATTGGAAGTGAATATACCTTAGTAAATTATTGAGTGTCTTTCAGTTGATCAAGGTGACACCAGAGTCTGCCTTTTCATCGCCATAACCGCTGAGTAATTTGTGTTGAAAACAAGTCATGGAAAGTATTCAATGTAGTTTCGTAGGTTTTAGAATACGTTCTATATGTAGAGCCACCTAGCGGATTTTTATCTAGGTTTGATCATGATTTCATTTTTTATTGAATATTCGGCCAATATTCAAAATTGATTTCAATCTAGATGTAAGAAACAATAAGAAGACAATATTGTTTTAATTACATCGCTAAATATTATTGAACCAATATCGTCCCAATATAAATTAATAAGATTTGTTGAATATTGGCGAAATGGTATTCAGCCAATGTGTAATCACACTTGGATAAACAATATAGTTCTCATTCCTAGAATCGATATAAGGGGAATATTGGGATAACAATATTTATTCTAGATATTGAAAACACTGTGATGACAATATTGTTTTATCGATATTGGTAAATATCATTGAACCAATATTGACCCAATATGAGTTATTACAATTTATTAAATAAAGTTGAAATGATATTCAACCAATGTGCTATCAAACTTGGAAATACAATATAGATTTTTTCCCTAGATTCAATATGACTGGAATATTGGGATTGCAATATTCATTCTAGATGTGAAAAACAATACATAATAATAATAATAATAGGACTTTATTCAATCATACACTAAAAATAAAATACATAATGATAAAAAATAGATGACTGAATAGGCGAAGTGTCACTGTTAAACAGTGTTTTTCAACTTGACCTCGAAAACAACAGAAACAGAGGAAAAAATTCATATTTGGACTTTGTAACAATATAACTTTCACTTCCACAACATAAAACTGATAAGTCAACAAGAATGATAACAACATTGTTATTGATAGCAATAATATAAAATGAAATATCTGATATCACAAATATATAGACAATATTGTTTTATCGATATTGGTAGAAATTTTTCAGCCAATATGGACCCAATATTACATGTGACAATCCACATTCAAAACATGTTCAACCAATATTCCAACAATATTATCAATATAATTGGTATTGTTTTTTGAATTTTCACCCATATTGGACCAATATAATTTTTTCATTTGCACTATATCTATATTGACCCAATATGGAACCAAGGTTCAGCCGATATGATGTGCTACCTATGTCATCTTTGAAATATTCATAGTTTTTGAGTTGAAAGCAAAAAAACTTAGAAAAATTATATTATATCAGGTTTTTTTGCATTTTCTACAGTGTTCCATAACGAAAATTTGTTAGTAAACCTCACATTCAGATTGAGCACCTCAAAAAACAAATAAAATGAAAGTAATCATAACTACCCCAGAATTTTCTTGGTAGAAACACAATTTTATTGAATTATATCCCAAATAATGCAAACTCCAATTGGTGTACTCAAAATATACGATCCTAGTGTTTGGCGGACAAACATATTATCAAAATTTAATTCGTACTACAGTAATTATTCTCCAGGATGTTTTGCCCGAAAATTTACGAGCACAGCCATATCTCGTTTCGTTTGTGGATGGGTACATTTTGAATTCGCATACATTATAACTGGTTGTGGGATGTAACAAGCATATTATACCCCTGTTCTACTGGAACTCAAAGGGTCGAAATCACAAGGGGATTCGAAGTGTTTTTTTTATGAACTCCATGCAGGCTGATTCGACTTGGTTAGTTGAGTGGAATATGAGAAAAAATTAATGATAGTTGAATAAATTATGTACACAGAGAAAAATAATCACAGCAACCATTAGTGAAACTTGAATATCCACAAGTAAAAACTTGAATACTACATGGGACAAATAAACAAGTTAATAACCTCCATAAATAATGTGTTCCTGTAAAAGAACACTCATCACTACAAACCCATTTTCATATATTCCAGATGAATATCTTTTATTGGCCACTTCATTAATGCCAATTTAATTGATCACTTATAGGTAGAATATTATCATTATTGTGTTGATAAGTAACCTCAAGTAAACTATATCTATAATTTTCCTGCATCTACTTTCTTTTGGACCTATCATAGGTAATATTTTCCATACCCAGTAAAGTTTCAGTTCTCCCGTCACTGGTATATTATTCATTTTATTAACAGAAATATCAATGTTAAACAACAATTTATGCAACTATCATCAAATTTCGAATTTCCACCTCAAGTTAACCCCGTTTACCAAATTTTATTCAAAAAGTTATTCAAAATTATTAAATTTAACATTTCAACTTCAACACCCTGTATCTCCTTAACGAAACATTTGTGGTCACATCTTCATATGAACTTTTCATTCTTTATTTAGTAAAAGATTACACAAATACAGAAAATATTACAAAAAACTAGAAAAACAGTACGTCAAAAATTAAGATCAAACAAAGTGTTTGTTGCAGTTTAAACATTCAATGAGTATTTTCAAAATATTCTTCAACCGAATACGGACACATGTCAATGAGATAATTTTTAGTTTTCTCTTTTAATTCATGCACTAAGTTAATATATTTAAAACATTGTGGGAGGCTATTATAAAGTCTAATTCCCATTACCCTAGGTGATTTCCTACAGATTTCTATACGCTGGTAGGGTATAGAAAAATCTGATTTATATCTTGTGTAATGAGCATGAATATCACTATTCCGTGAATAATCGTTTTTATTTCTATGAAATGATCTGATTAAATCCAATATATAGAGACCATACAAAGTTAAAATTCTCAAGTTAATAAAAACAGGCCGACAGGAGTCTACTAATGAGATGTTTGAAATGCATCTTAGAATTATTTTCTGTGACAAAAACACATTTTTAGTATGGGGAGAACTCCCCCAAATACAAATTCCATAACTAATCCTAGACTGTGTTTTTCTTAAATTTCTAATTTGAAAACATTAAGATTTAACATCTTTGATACATTTAAACAGTGAGTTTTAAAAGACAGATCTGAATCAGATACTCCCAGAAATTTCACATTTTCAGTTTTTGTTATGTTCAAGTTGTTAACTAATATATCAAAGTCAGGGGAAAAGTTTTTTGGCGAGGATGAAAGGAAATTAAATTAGTTTTAGTTGTATTAAATAAAGAAGATTGGTCACTAGACCAGGCAGAAAATTTAAATAAACCATTCATAATTTTGGCTAAAATGTTTGGGTCACTAAACAGAAATGTTGAATCATCTGCATAAAGAGTGGTAAATGACTCTGGTATAACAGAAGGTAACTCATTTATATATAAGATAATCAACAAAGGTCCAACTATGGATCCCTGTGGAATTCCATGTGCATTCACCATAAGATCAGACATATAATTATTTCGTTTATCAAAAATTTGAACCGATTGTAACCTGTTATCTAGGTACGATGTTAACCATTCGTAGGCTTTTCCCCTAATACCATATTTATAAAGCTTGTCTTTTGAAATACTATGTTGAACACAGGCAAAAGCCCGACTGAGATCACAAAATATCCCAATAGGGCTTTCGCCCTGGTTGACCAAGTTCAGAACTTCATTATAGAACGATTATATTACATTGCAAATTTTAATTTCTCTGTCTGCCAGATTGATACAACCAGAGGAAATGTCTGCCTTGCTGAATATAAGATAGTAATACTGTTGAGAATAACTCATTCGAATTACAGATTTACTGAAATATGTTTGAACTTATTTTTTGGGTCCATGTCATTTACTATCAGTAAATTTCCTCTCAGTAAATTTCCTCTCAGAAATTTTCCTCTCACAATTTCCTCTTGAACAAGTTGCTCTCGCACAAATTGCTCTCAACCAATTTGCTATCATTCAATTTGCTTCTATGTCATTCACTCTCACACAATTGAAATTTTCCCTCAAAGTGTTAGGTCTTATTTAATTTGTTCTCATATTATTCGCACTAAAATACTCAATTAAATTCACCTCTTGGACTCTTAGTAAATTTCAGTGGCGCTGTCAATTCACTTCTCTTCAATATACTGTTAACTTCATGGCATCTTTCCTAATGATTTATGGTGGATTTATGCAGCAGTCATAAGTCATAATTTTTAAGTCATAAGGAAGAATATTCGTAAGTGATTGGTTGGAACAAACGGACCAACTAATCATTGACGAATTTTCTTCGTTATGACTTAAAACTTATGACTCATGACTGCTGCATAAATCCACCATTAGTCCGTTTTTATGTACATTCACATCATGGTTTGTTCCTGTTTCGTTGTTTCGTACACCATCGCGTTTCGTACACCTCAAAAATGTTCCTAAGAATTTTAAGATATTCTTTGCTAACGAACAGTCGTTACCGACCGATAATGAACCCTTTACTCCCATAAACACCTACTACGGATGCTTATTATGGCAAGTACCTGTCAGAAAACAACTACTCCCCTGGCTAAGACCACGACGGGTATTGAATTAAATCTAACAGCTACTTGTGCAACGTTCCTCAAAGCATCATAGGACGTAATTGCAAGTGCCCTCTATGACCAACCAGCAGAATTATGTTTTGATTTGGACAGGGACCACCTGCAGACTAGTTTCGAGGTTGTTGCCTCTCATCAGTGCAAGGGCAGGTCGACACAGACAGCACTGAAGCCATCTGTTCCCCCTCCAAATCAATACACACTCCGCTGATTAGTCAATTCTGGTTCACGAGATGGAAGCAGTTTCTAGGGCGCTCCACCTAGCGAGCAGAAGAAGAACACTCCGAATCTCCGGGTTAAGACATTTAATCGAAGAAAACAGAAATCTTTGGGAGATCGTTTGCTAACGAACAGTCGTTACCGACCGATGATGAACCCTTTACTTCCATAAACACCTACTGCGTAGGCTTATTATGGCAAGTACCTGTCAGAAAACAACTACTCTCCTGGCTAAGACCACGGCGAGTATTGAATTAAATCTAACAGCTACTTGTGCAACGTTCCTCAAAGCATCAGAGGACGTAATTGCAAGTGCCCTCTATGACCAACCAGAGTGTTCTTCCTCTGCTCGCTAGGTGGAGCGGCCTAGAAACTGCTTCCATTTCGTGAACCAGAATTGAATAATCAGCGGAGTGTGTATTGATTTGGACGGGGAACAGATGGCTTCAGTGCTGTCTGTGTTGACCTGCCCTTGCACTGATGAGGGGCAACAACCTCGAAACTAGTCTGCAGGTGGTCACCCTGTCCAAATCAAAACATAATTCTGCTGGTTGGTCATAGAGGGCACTTGCAATTGCGTCCTCTGATACTTTGAGGAACGTTGCACAAGTATCTGTTAGATTTAATTCAATACCCGTCGTGGTCTTAGCCAGGGGAGTAGTTGTTTTCTTACAGGTACTTGCCATAATAAGCCTACGTAGTAGGTGTTTATGGGAGTAAAGGGTTCATCATCGATCGGTAACGACTGTTCGTTAGCAAACGATCTCCCAAAGATTTCTGTTTTCTAAGATATTCTTGTTTCGTACATTGAATTAGGTAACCTTTTTTCGACTTCTCCTTTCGTACACCGACCCATTTTTACTTGTGAAAAACATTTTGTGGGGAGTATTTTTTTAGGATGATCTAACCAGAACGAAATAACCTTACGTAGACATTTGAGTTCGTGGAAATTGATACCGTAGTTAGGTAGGTTTTGCAACAGTTTTTCTTGTGAAAATACATTTTTTGTGGAGTAATTTTTTAGTATGATTTAGCCAGAACGAACTAACCTTACCTAGACATTTGAGTGCGTGGAAATTTGCGTGGTCGATGTACGAAACGGAAATCGGAAAATTCATTAATTAATTCAGTGTACCAAACAAGAATATTTCAGGTAATTTTTTGAGGTGTACAAAATGCGAGTGTACGAAAAACGATACCACCCACACCAACAAGACACTCTTCTAATTCGCCAGGTACAATCTATTGCAAAAATTATAAGTAAATAATATTGAGAGATTGTGATTGAGAGGAAATTACACGAGAGCAAATGATCTGGGAGGAAATTGCCGGAGAGCAAATAACCGGAGAGTATGTTGTCCAATGCGATATTGGGAGGACAAAATTATCGAGAGATTATTGTGCAAGATTAAATGACCTGTTTCCTATTTTTTTTTTCAATTTTGAAAAGTGTTTGCCTTGACGTTACAACCGCTATAAATTGCTGCCTTTGTGATTTTCCAGTAACAATAATGATATAGTTTAAAAATATAATCGGCAGCTTTAGTGAAATACTTTCAAAAGTCATCTACTTTTGTACCTGTTTCACCTTCCTCGACCGGGCTTAGCTGTTCCCCTACTCATGAACAGAAAGTATAAGAGAGTCTTTGGATAAAATTGAGGGTTTACTGAAATATGTTGTGTCTGCTTTTCACTGACTCTTATACTATCACGAATGATGTTGCTGCAAATGCAACTTCCAAAAACAAACTTTACCCAGCATGATATTATAAACTCGAAGTCTAAACTCCTCACAGGAAACTTTACCTAACTAATTAATACTTACATGCAACAATAAGTACGTGGAACTGTTACCCACCGAGCTATACATGATACTCATGTTGTTCATCCTCTAATAGTGTTTATATATTTTCAGGATGTGCTCCATGTTTCTACCCGAATCGTCGAGCTTTGTGGCTGCCATGTTATTTGCTGTACATCCCATTCATACTGAGGCGGTGAGTAATTGTTTCAAATACCTATCTCGTTGTTGGGGCAAATTGGTTTCTCTAGTACGTGATGAATACATCAATATTGTTTTGTTTATATTTGTTGAAATACTTGAGTTCGTTGTGTAGATAAGATTGCACAATGTACGAATAAACTGGTGCCTATAATTTTTGTAAAAAGAAAAATAGTAACAGTCGAGGACCAGGTGGAAAATGTTGTTGAGGTTCCAACTTTGAGGAAAAAAAATATTTGAAGTCGAAAACACTCAAAATGGTGAAATGGGGATGCAGTTAAGGGGTTGAAAACCGTTTTTTGCGATTTGTGACGAAACGTGACATTCTAGCGAAAAATGTTTGAATAAAAAATTGTAGATAATGAAAAAATCTGAAACTTTTTCAACCGACACTTTTCGACATAACCTCAAATTAACCGTCACTATGGCAAAAATCCGATTTTTCAATATTTAATATTTTACTCTCGTATAAATGATTTCAGATGGAAGTTTGTGGATATGTCTTTTTTGGTAACAAATAAGCATGATTTTGTCGCAATTCAGATAAGGAAACTGTTTGACCAAAATTCCCTTATCTTCCACAAACAATTGTTCTGGTGTTTTTTGTCTTTCGAAGGTATACAGGGCAATTCAAATTCGACCCCACCATTGGGATCTCCTAAACTACAGGAGATTCGTCGAAGCTTAAATTGGGGTAAAGTTGCGTATTCTGGTGCTTAACAAAATACCGTTTTGAAACTGGGAAAATTCCGAGTATTTCCGGAAATAACGGGAAATACTGAAAATCGGAGTTTTCGTTTTTATTTTTTTCTATCGTTATTTGAAAACACATCTCAAAACCAAAAGTACATTTTCATTGATACTTTTTTTCATCTACACGTTTTCATGTTTAGATTTACTATCCGACGTTTGGTCTTCTGGCATTCATCATGAACTTTTTTTTTCTGTTATGGGTGCCATATAGTTTTTTATACAGAAACAGTGATTCTCATTCTGATTTCATTGATATATAATTTGTTATGATTTGCACTTCTGAAACCACAGATGTTAAAAAAAAAAACTTCATCTGAGATGATCATGACTCCATCGAAAAATTTTGTTTAATAAACGCTAGGTGTCAGAACTCATTAAACATAATAAGTTTGCACAAATACTTCAGTAGAAATGTCCTCATTCTCAAATGAAGAAAAACGAGATATGTTGAAACTTCATTATAAATTTGATAGGAATAGTACGAAAACAACACAAATTTATTGTGAATTATATCCGGAAAGACAACAGCCGGATAGAACATTATTCGGAATTTTGGACAAACACTTGGCTGAGTACGGTGCGTTTCAAAAAACAAGAATGAAATCATGAGCTTGTGAAAAATGCACAAAAAGTATTACAACAAGTGTTCTAAATGATGGCTTTCCTCTTGAATACATAACCGAGCTCGTCGTCTCAAATTAGGAACACCCCTAACAATATCCCTTCTTCTGATAGACTTGAATTGCGAGATGATATTGTCTCTAAGTTCATCTACTGTGTCATATTCTTGCTCTCCATAGATTCTGTTCTTTAAAGTGCCCCACATGAAAGTATCCAAAACTGTAAGGTCAGGTGACCTTGCCGGCCATCTCATTGGTCCAGAATTTCCTAACCACCTATTAGGAAATCTTTGGTGTAAATATTCGCAAACTGCTCTTTTATTGTGTGGAGGAGCCCCGTCATGCTGAAACCAGCAGCTGTTATAATTAACAAGGGGAAACGTATCCATATATTCTTCGAATTCGTTTCTTAAGAACAGAAGATAGGTTTCCCCGTTCAAAGTATTAGAGAAGAAATGAGGTCCACGTATTCGGTCGTCATAAATTCCAGCCCACACATTCAAACGAAACCGAACTTGTGGTCTATCTCTGAAGTATCGTGGATTATTTTCACTCCAAATGTGCTCATTATTTCTATTAAAAACACCACAGTTCGAAAAAGTACTTTCGTCTGTCCAAATAATGTTTTTCAAGAAGTTTGTAGGGTCTACCCTATTCGAGAGCCAGCTACAAAATTCCATCCTTCTCTCAGGATCACCTGGATGTAATTTTTGTGAAATATGTATCTTATAACATTTCAAACCACTTTTTTTGAATTCCCCCAAACGCTTGTCTGTGGCACATCCATTTCTGCCGAGACTTGATGTGTTGATTTGGAAGGATCTGCATCTATCTAAAAAAGTACCAAAAATAATTATACTTCTTCGAATATGGAATGAACAATTATTTTACCTCGGCTAATAAGTTACGTCTAATATTTTGTTCCATTCTGCTTCCATATTTCATTCTTGGGTTTTGAAACGCACCGTACTCAGCCAAGTGTTTGTCCAAAATTCCAAATAATGCTCTTATCCGGCTGTTGTCTTTCCGGATATAATTCAAAATAAATGTGTGCTGTTTTCGTACCATTCCTATCAAATTTATAATAAAGTTTCAACATATCTCGTTTTTCTTCATTCAACTTATGATGTTTAATGAGTTCTTACAACTAGTGTTTGATAATTGACTCTCATTTAAAATTTGATTTGCATATCGAAACTGTAGTTAAAAGGGCGAATAGAAATTTAGGATTCCTTCTGAGAGTTTCCAAATCTTTCGAAGAGGCTAAGACACTGATAACTCTATATAACTCACTTGTGCGGAGCTATCTAGAATATAACTCTATAGTATGGAATCCGTTCTATCAGAAGTACATCAATCGTATTGAAAGAATCCAAATTAAATTTATAAACCACCTGAACTATCGTTTCGGTAGGCAGTTACATCACCGATCTTATGACTTTTGTCTTCACCATTATAACTTACTAAAATTAAACGCCAGGCGCGATGTTTCCTATATAATTTTTCTCTTCAAACTTGTCAATAATATTATAAGCTGTGATTATCTTCTTAAAAAATTATGTTTCAATGTAAGGAAATATGTTACACGTAAATACACTCTTTTCTGTGTTCCAACTTATCATTCCAACGTCACTAGTCATTCTCCAATTACCATGTTACAAAAAAATTATAATAATATTTTTCAACAAATAGATATATTCTGCTCCTCCCTGTATGATGTTAGAAAATCTGCTGTAAGAGTTTTTGATCTAATTTGTCGAATCAATCACTTCAGAATCGCCTCTGCTCTCTCACTATGTTCTTTTTCTTATATTTAGATTTAAGTACTCACTTGTAATCTACTCTTGATACATCTGTAATCATGTGATTTCCTGTTATTGGTGATGTGTTATCCATCCTGTTGGAAAGCCTTATAAATAAATAAATAAAATAAATAAACAAAATTTTTCGATGGAGTCATGACCATCTCAGATGAAGTTGTTTTTTTTTAAATATCTGTGGTTTCAGAAGTGCAAATCATAAAAAATTATACATCATTGAAATCAGAATGAGAATCACTATTTTTCTGTATAAAAAAACAATATGGCGACAATAAAAGAAAAAAAAAGTTGATGATGAGCCAAAAGACGAAACGTCGGATAGTAAATCTGAACATGAAAACGTGTAGCTGAAAAAAGTATCAATGAAAATGTACTTTTGGTTTTGAGCTATGTTGTCAAATAACGATAGAAAAAAATAAAAACGAAAATTCCGATTTTCAGTTTTTTCCCGATATTTCCGGAAATACTCGGAATTTTCCAAGTTTCAAAACAGTATTTTGTTAAGCACCAGAATACGCAACTTTGCACCAATTTATGCTTCGTCGTATCTCCTGTAGTTTAGGAGATCCCAATGGTGGGTGTCGAATTTGAATTGCCCTGTATAAGTGATCATTTTATTTGTTGAAATGTCTTTCAATGCTCTATGTAACTTGCTGGTTTATTGATCGTTAAACCAATTGAAATTGAGAAAAACCGACAACAAGTCTCTCTGAATCATGATTTTGTCAATATTTCCAATGATTATAAATAGTTGTAGAAAAGAATAAAAATGATATTATTGAATTCATTTTGTAGCGTAATTTTGTATTCCAATATTTTGTTATGAATAATTAAATATGAAAGACCATTTGTACTTAGACATTTCAACATTTGAGTCTACATTCCCCATCTACAACTTTCAAAAAGTGGAATTATTCATCCGAAATCTACCATTTTAACAGCAGAATTAACTGCAATCCACATTGCACTTATTCTAATACAGGACGCTCCGGATAATTACTTAATTTTAACGGATTCTAAAAGCTCTGTTTTAGGATTACAGAACAGTAAAATCAAAGCTTCCTCTAATATATTATTTAGTAAAATTAAGGATTTATGGATGGAATTCCAATCTCACAATTTTAACATCAAAGTAGGTTGGATTCCTGGTCACTGCAATATTGAGGGAAACGATGAAGCGGACTTCTTGGCAAAAAACGCCACTATTCCATATAAAATGGGAAAAATTCATTATTATGATTTAATCTCCCATATCAAGGAAACATCGAAAACTAAATTTCAACATTTCTGGGATCAGTCCTCCACATCCATAGGTTCTCGGTTCAAAGCAATCCAACCAAATATACAAAACATGCCATGGTTTTCTTCCTGTCAATCTGTTTCTCGTAAGACTTTGACTTCTATTATCCGTTTAAGATTGGGACACTGTTGTATTCCGTCTCATTTGCATAGAACAGGGGTGGTCGATAGTAGCCTGTGTGAGTGTGGGAAGGCAGGCGATATAAATCATCTTCTATTCGAATGTGAAAATAACAAACCAAATATAGATGCATTATACCTCAGCTTAATCAATATAGGACTATCTCCCCCTCTCTCTGATCACGTGTTACTTAGTGATATTAATTTTAAAAAATAGAAATTCTTCATACATTTTTTGAAAAAAGTAAAATTAAAATTTGAAACATTTCATCAATTTGATCTATGAAACTTCCCCTACTAACCATGGGCTTTCTACTATGTAATTGTTTCAGTGTTATTATTGGTCAGTGGATCTTTATTACCCAATATCCTTAGATGTCATAACAACTACTTCATCCTTTTAACAAAATTAACAAACCTCCCTCATATTCAATCCTTACATCAAAGCTCGTATACACCTGATCTGGTGAAATTGACTTCACGAGGAGTCAGAAACCAACAAAACAAACGAAGAAGAAGAAGAAGAAGAACATTTGATATGATCACCTAAAGACCTTCGAAATACATGAAAGCACCAGAACAAATGTTCGTGGAAGATAAGGTAGGTAGGTAGGTATTATTTTCTAAAAATTTACATAATTCGAAAACTAGTCGTCTTCTGAATTGGACATCAAAATAGACATATGCTGACAAATTTTCATGTGAAATCAATCATTAATATGCGAGGAAAAAATTAAATACTGAAACGGTTTTTCGCCATTTTGACGGATAATTTGAGGTTATGTCGAAAAGTCCTACATCCAAAAGATTTTGATTTTTTTATTATCAAGAACTTTGCCATTGAATATTTTCCGCAAGAGGTCACGTTTCATCGCATCCCCATTCCACCATTTTAAGTGTTTTTGATGGAATTTGTGATCGGTGGATCGGAAGTTGGTTAATTAACTAACTGGGAGTCAGTAACAATAAATACTTTTATTATATTTTATAATAAAGAAATAAACTCATGAGAACATTCTCTCAAGAATTCTTCGACTACTACCACGTCGACAAAATGACAACCATACTACAAAAGTAACTAAAAAAAAACACACTGCTGACAACTTAACTTATTATTATCATAAGGAAACAAGTGTTGCCAACTAACTCCTACTGATAAACATGACAGCATGAACATAGGTAAAATAAATAGTTTTTATTGGTCAATTTCTAACAGTTTTCGTGTTTGAATTTTTTTTTTCTTGATATTGGAACCTAACCAACATTTTCCACCTGGTCCTCGTCTGCAACTTTTTTTCTTATTTCAAGCGTACTGGCACCATCCTATAAAATAAACATAATTAATGAAATACAATGCGCATACAGGGTGTCCGGTATACCTTGTACAATATTTAAACTGGTGATAGACCAGGTCATGACTGTTCAGAATATCGAAATTTTACCTTAGTAAAAATCTCACTGTTTTCGAGATAATGAGCATTTTTTTAATTTCTGGAAAATCACTACCTCACCTTGAATTTTTGAATACCATGTATACAAATTGGGACGAATTCAAATATCTTTGCTGCTGAAGATTACTGATGAGTGATGCTTTCAGATGTATGAAACAGTTTTTCAGAAAACAATACAATTTTTCAAGAAATGAGGGTAAAATGACAGATTTGAGTTTCACCAATTTTTTTAACAACAGTTTGACATTATTGTTTGAAAAAACATAACCAAGTGGAACTGCATATTCATTACAAAAGAATGCCCATTTCGTCCAGGCTCTACTATGGTATAAAACATACGATCATTACTTTTGGAAGGAGTAGAATTTCGATAATATTAGAGTGTGATGTTATTCTGAGCTAAAATCAACTCCATTAGACTTTGTCAGTAATGTCTTTTATTTTTATCCCATCAAGATGAAATAATTAAATAGTTATGAGTAATAACGAATCAACTGCTTAGAAGCGTTCAATGAGATATAATGAAATAAATACTAATTCAACGTTTTTTTTTAATCAACATACACTATAAACCACAATAGCGATTATTCAACATCGCACTGAATAATATTACAAAAATGGTATTTTCCATCCACTCGTACGCAGAGACGACATATTTTCAAGGAGAACCTTTTCAAATGCGTTATAGGTTATAGCCCCCAAATCAGCGATTCTATGAGCGGCATTGTGCAATCGGATTTAGTTCTGCATAAAGCGCTGCTGCAGCAGTAGCACTACCTCCACATTCACCATTAATGTAGTGCATATGCGCATATTCTCGGGCAGTTTAACGTATGTACGACATGACAAAGAAATAAATACCACTGAATGAAATAAGCGGAATAATTTCAAAAAACTACGACAGAAGTCACAAGTTGTTCAAACAAAAGTTTTTAATTTTCGACAAGGATTCATCTCTTAAAAAAGTTTGCACTTATTTGGTTACACCCTGTATATCTTTCGGTCTCTGAAACTTCGTTGGAATCTGGATGTTGGACAATTGCGACATTTATCACAAGAATTCGTATTTATCGGTGCCATGTCGGATAATCGACATTTCATGTCGATAATTTTATTAGGCCTACTATTGACATACTATTTAATGGTACCAAGTAGTCCATTCTTTATTATTAATAATTATTTCCACATCTTATCTTGATAAAATCTAAATAAAATAATTTTTGTGAGTAAGTAGAACAGCTGATCAAATAAATGAATATTTTGGAACCTTTAGTGTGAATACAATTCAAGTAAAAAATAAAATACCCAAACACCAAAACTTACAATCTTAAAATCTTAAAAGCTTACTTTTAGCTCCTAAAGATGCTAACTTTGTTGGCGAAACGCGCGTCGAGTGTGATTGTGACGTAGTTTTGGTGTTTGGGTAGTTTCCTTTTTTTCTTGAATAAAAGTTGATGGAAGCCTAGATTAAAAACACGTCTAATTCAATGGAAATCACTTCTTCCAAAAATAATTATAGTTTGTTTTATATCATGGTAGAGTCTGGACAAAATGAGCATTCTTTTGAAATGAATGTCTACTTCCAATTGGTTATGTTTCTTTCAGATAATAATGTCAAACTTTTTTTTAAAAAATTGATGAAACTCAAATCTGTCATTTCACTTTCTGAGAAACTGTTCTGTACGTCTAGAAGCATCACTCATCAGTAATCTTCAGCAGCAAAAATATTTGGATTTCTCCCAGTTTGTATACATGGCACTCAAAAATCCAAGGTTAGGTAGCGATTTTCCAGAAATTCTTAAAATGTCCTTTATCTCGAAAACGGTGATATTTTTACTGAGGTGGAATTCCGATATTCTGAACAGTCATGACCTGGTCTATCACCAGTTTCAATATTGTTCAAGGTTTACAAGTATATTAATTCTGACGAATTTTTCCTTATGCGTGTTATTCCAATATTTTCCTAGACAAATAGACAAGTACTGATGCATTTTTGAGATAAAAAAATCAACATCAGAGACCTACTGACGGGAAAAATAATTTGGAGTGGAAAATGGAGTGGAAAATGAAGAAGGGTAGAATGGGGTGAACTTTCAGTGGTTGAAAGTGGTATTTCACGGTTTTTCGGAAATTGCAAGGTGAGTTGATCTCCTATCGAAAAAACTTGAATGGCAAAGTTGTTGATGATAAAAAGATCTACAACTTTTTATTCGTTTTTCCTCATAGACTAAAATATCCCGAAAAAATCTAAAGAACACGATTTTTCAGGTTCCTCCTGCAAAATATTTTTTTTTCACGAAATTATGTGAAAAAATAACTCGCTATATTTCAATTGAGCTGTAATTTTTTTGTATCGAATTACAGATTTTTCCTTTTTTTTCGAAAAATTCCCAAAAAACTGAAAAGTTTCACCGGTAAAATTCTTCTTTCCAAGCACCCCAGCTGAAATTTTTGGGGACCATGGGAGCTCATTCTAGAAAGGAAAGAAAATATTTGTTCACTACCTCTAAGAGATTGTAACCAAGCATTGTATTTCTGAGCTGATGAACGTTGGACATACTGTTTTGTTATCTTGAATTCAGTGAAGTATTACTTCCTAAATATACTAAACTGTTTAATTTTTGATGTAGATACTCGGATTTGAAATACTCAAAAATGTTTCATATTCAGTGCCAAAACCAAGCATGTGCCAAATCTATAGCAACAACTAAAACTACGCAAAATTTGAGTATGTAGAAAAAATTATACGACGAACTGTAACACGTAACCGAAAAATAAAAAATATAGCATTAGAAACGTCTGAGGGTCGAACAAAATCAATTTCGCTTCCCTCATAATTCCATTTTTTTTCACATACTGTGTTTTGGAATGGAGCAGCCGAACTTTTGTTCAATTTTCACTTAGTTTTGGTTTATTTGTTATGACCGGTTTCGGCTTTCACATCATTATCAAGAGCCTTTTCTAACCCGATAATGGTGTAAAAGCCAAAAGCGGTCCTAACCAATAAACCACGACTAAGTGTTAATTGAACAAAAGTTGCGCTTTTCTTATTTATCATTTCATCATAAACAACGTAATCTTTCAAAATTACCCGCTTATTCTTCTATCGGTAAAGATGATTCCTTCTTGTAGTCAGGTGACTCACCAACCCATTCAGAAATCTGTCCTCGAGTTTGAAATATTTTAGTTCCGGAATACATCTACTTCATGTCAGTGACGTAATACGATTAATCGCTGACAGGTATTCAGTTTCGTATCTGAACTTGTTTCTGTAATGTGCGGTTCTATTGTATCTGTCAAATGGTGAAGTACTGTGAAGTTTCATTGCTGAATGTACAATTATACTACCCTCTTTTTCGTCCGAATAGTTTCTCATTCTAAATTCGCGCATCTCATACGTTTCTCAACGTTCATAGCTAGATTTGCTAAGCTGTACTGCAAATGGTTTAATCAACATTTATTGTTTAGGTGTGAATTTTAATTTGTTTCATGTGAGTTATTGGTTGTCAATGACAAATACAGCCAAAAACTTTAATGCTAATAGCATGCCGTTTCTTGTACAAATAGCATTTACTTACAATGAATAAACCCATCTATACATGCTAATATTTTAGGAGGTGATTCTTTGACTCATTTCAAGAAAAAAACTTTCTATAAATGTAAGTCCTAAAAGTCCTAACTTTTGAGATTCAGGTTGATAAAATTCTGAAAAAAAAACAGTTTTTTAATAAAAACTGGGATAATATTGTCCGCATCTTCATAAAATTGGGTACATGTCTTCTGTGTATCAAGGTGCATTCTGTGGTGTACAAAAATTTTCGTTTTCTCTTCCAGTGGCGTCCGCGCGGGTTTTGCATTGAATATTTTTGAAGAAAAAATACTACGCCACTGCTTTTCCTTGAAATAAAAAATACATTTGAGATTCCCATTCATTTTTGAGCAAATTTGATTTCTTGGGTTTTCTTTGTCTGACGCATGGTTTTTGCTTAAAAAAATAAAAATCGTTTTACTTCAGGATCAATTCCTCAAAAATCTGATGTGGTGTGGAAATGATTATGAATCGACTTAAAGCAATTTAAGGGATCAGATTTGTTCCAAAATGAATAAGAGTCCAAAAAATATGGATTTCAGCTTGTAGAAAAATGTTATGTACTGCGATATGAAATAATTTCAATTTAATTATTTTAATCAAGAACCGATAATCTGACAAGAATTACACATTTTTTTGGATCCTCATTCATTTTGGAACAAATCTGACCCCTCAATTTGCTTTTAGTCGATGCACAAACATTTCCACACCGCATCAGATTTTTGAAGAATTGATCCTGAAATGAAACGATTTTGATTTTTTTAAGCAAAAACCATGCGTCGGTCAAAGAAAACTTAAGAAATCAAATTGACTCAAAAATAAATGAGGATCGCAAAAGTATTTTTTTAGGAGGAAGCAGTGGCGTAGTATTTTTTTCTCTGAAAATATTCAATGCAAAACCCGTACGGACGCCACAGGTTGAAAAAATGAATATGTTTGTGCATTACCTTGCACCTTGATGCATAGAAGACATGTACCAAATTTTATAAAATCGTCTACAATATTATTTCAGTTATTATTAAACAGCTGATTTTTTTTCAAAACTTTATCACCCTGTATCTTAAAAGTTAGGACTTTTAGGACATACATTTATAGAAAGTTTTTTCCTCAAAATGAGTCATAGAATCACCGCCTCAAATGTTAGCATGTCTTTAAGGAACACCTTGTATACCTACATGAACCATAACATTCGCCATACATACCTCTGCATCTTCTGCACTGCAAATTCCAATATAGAGAATTGGCCCAAGGAAAAGTTTCACAACGTCAGAGCTGAGATCATCGTAAGTGTGTTGAGCTATTATGTGTCAGTCATTTATTGATGGATTTCAAAAAAATTCCACTGATTTATTAGTTTTGATTTATATTTTAATCCCATCGCGTTGAATATAGTATTAACATCATCATTTATTTATTTATTTATTTATTTATTGAGAAAATACATCCAACAGGTCATAAGACCCCATTACAGGAGTATATAATACAAAATGAAAAGCTTATATTAATCATGAAAAATAAAACAAAATTTTTACTATCATAACATACCACGTAACATAGTAACTTGTTAGCATCAGTCTAAATCAGTCAAGTAGTGCATTATATAGTGCTTTCCTAAACTGAGATACAGGTAAAAAGAATATATCAATATTTTGTAAACTATTGTAGCTTCTACATATAGAAGTCAAAGGACAGTGAAAGTGGTGTTGAGAGTTAGGCACGTTGATCTGAAATGTTATTTGTGATCTGGAAGTTATACGGGGAACATTAAAATTCAAAGATGAAAGTAGGGTATATGAATCAATTTGATTATGTATGATTTTGTATATGAAAATCAAGTCGTTAATTTGACGGCGTTTTTCAAGTGATGTGTATTTGAACTCTTCCAGGAGTAATTCATAGCTATGCCCTCTTATGGGGTATGAACCATGCTTTTTTAAGTAAAGAAATTTCAAAAGCTTTTTCCCTACAGCTTCAATACAGTTTATATATTTTCCTTGGAGCTACAGTATTCCAGTTTGCTTCTAACGAAAGAGTAATAAATGGAGCTAATTGCCTCTATTGAAGAAAACTCTTTGCTATTACGCAT
Source organism: Chrysolina oricalcia (assembly GCA_944452925.2). Lineage (NCBI taxonomy): Eukaryota > Metazoa > Arthropoda > Insecta > Coleoptera > Chrysomelidae > Chrysolina > Chrysolina oricalcia. The sequence continues at coordinate 54,895,308 of OX101819.2, read as the reverse complement.
CACAAATCCTAGAACTTTCATTGCACTGGATGTTACTTGTTCGATATGAGAAGAGAACGTTAGTTTTTCATAAAAAATGATTCCCAGATCTCTCGATTCGGTAATTCTTGCCAATAATATATTATCCAATTTATAGTTATACATTTGAACAGAAGGTTTCATGAAACTTGTCCATTACTGTTCTTTCGACTCTGTCTATCAGTTCAAGGAAATAAAATACAACTCAAGATTCATTAACAAAAAAAAATCTTCTTTGCAAATGTGTAGAATATTAACAAGAACGCTCGACCAAATTTCTGCTCAGCGAAAACGTCTCTATGGGAGAAGCCATTTTAAATTGACGAGTGTGTTCAAAACGCTATAAAAAGAAAAGTGCCCCCATTTCATTCGAACAAAGAGCTTTATTAAAAGGAACGAACGACTTGTCTGAAACAGGAAGACGGAAATCGTGAAAAATTTGATGTGACGCATTTCTGTTGCAAGAATGCGGCTGTGAATCAATTTTCAGCGACTAGGGAATAATAGTCAACGAGAATATCAACAAGTTGAAAGTTATTCAGAAGACGAACCATTACATTTGTGGAGGCATACTTTTCTTTCAAAAATGTTCATCTCGACTTCATGCTTCAAGATGTTTATCATTCCAGAAATTCTTGAAATTTTCTCCTACTTTTGAAGCTATCTCCATATCGAAATGGGCATGAATATGATAATCGGGAATAGCGAAGAAAGCGATAGAATGGTATGTGTAACAAAAGCCTATGTTTGACTATACAGGGTGGGGCACCAAAAACGAAACAGATCGAATATCTTCAAAACGCATGCGTTGTGAATAAAATGCAGAAACAGGTCGATTTTTAATCAAAAGGGGACATCTTCCTATCATAACCTCAACTGTCATACCTCTCCCCCCACCCCTTGGGCACCATCAGCCAATCAATTTGAATAGGGAATGAAGTAAGTGTAACACATCATTGAAAAGGTAATTCTATAAGGAATACAGCCATGTCAATTTTTGCCACCTATCTTTTTATTTTGGCGCCCTCTTGCAGGAAAAATAACTGTTCCGTATTCCAAATTATAATACTGCATTTGCAAGCTATTTTGACATAAATTCGGTGACAACGCATTATGGAATTTTTCTAAGAGAAAAAACAAAATGGCGGCTCCAAAATGGCGGACATGATTTGCAATTATGGTCCGATTTGATTCAAAATTGATATGTGGTGGTTTTCAAGGTCGAAAATTATGATTTGTTCGTCAATGCAAAAAAACAAGATGGTGGCTCCAAGATGGCGGACGAATTTTGTAATTCTGGTCCGATTCAAATCAAAATTGATATGTGGGAATTTTTAGGGTGAAAAATTATGATATTTTTGTCAATGCAAAAAACCAAGATGGCGGACGAAATTAGTAATTATGTTTCGATTCCATTCAAAATTGGCATATGAAGGTTTTACAAGTTTCCACTATGACTACAGTGAATTAATTGAATTGATAAAAAAAAGATTTTATACAAATTAGGAAATACTATTTTATTTAGATGTGTGACGTAGGTTATTCTTTGCGTAACAGAATCAGAATTTTACCGCGCCTGAAAATCCCTGAAAATCTTCACATACTAATTTTGATTCTAATTGTACCAGAATTACAAATTTCGTCCGCCATCTTGGAGCTACCATCTTGTTTTCTTGCATTGACGAACAAATCATTATTTCCGACCTTGAAAACCACCACATATCAATTTTGAATCAAATCGGACCATAATTGCAAATCATATCCGCCATTTTGGAGCCGCCATTTTGTTTTTTTCTCCATAATTCCATAAATGCACTGTCACCGAATTTATGTCAAAATAGCTTGCAAATGCAGTATTATAATTTGGAATAAGGAACAGTTATTTTTCCCGTAAGAGAGCGCCAAAATAAAAATGTTAGGTGGCAAAAATTGACATGGCTGAATTCCTTATGAAATTACCTACCTTTTCAATGATGTATCACACTCACTGTTTTTTTGTTGTTTAAATTGTTATTTCCGTCAACCGATTGCACCCCTACGCGCAACCCTCGGAAGTCTTCGAGAGACTTGTGCGAGCTAGGGAAGACGCAACCCTTATCTGTTTTCGCCACTGTATTGGCATTACTAAATAAGTCTTCAATTTCATTCTGGGCACTGGGATATTTATCGAATGCATCAGAAATTGCCTGTATTCTGACTTCAAATTGATTTAAATCTTTTTCTGAATCTTTATTTTCCATTTCCCATTTTGAAATACGTGAAATGGCAGCTTTGGCATTTTTTCTTTGCTTTTAATGCTCTGCCAAACTCATCTTTCTATTAAGTATTATCAAAACTTACAAGTTTTTCAACAGTAGGTAAGTACAGAGATAAATAATCAATTGTACAGAAAATAGTAACTAGAGCGAATGATATTTATAGTTCATAAAAATGAAACGGAAATCATGAAAATGGATTTGTGAGTTTGTTCTTGTTCAAAACAATCCTACCTTCTCTGGTCAAGCTGTACCTAGTAACATTGACCTACATTCCGTCGGGCGACAATAAGCTGCAACAACTTTTCGGGTGTTTTCGGGTGTTTTTCGAGTGCTTACGGGGCTGTGGTTCAAAGGGGCTAACACTCTGCTCACTATTTTGTGCTCGCAGGTCTGCTGATTCTGCAAGATTTTATCGCTTCTCAATCGGGATTTCGGGCTTCGGTGTTCAGATGAGATTTTCCTACTTGATTATTGATTCTTCAATCTCCACATCCAAAATAATTAGCAAATTAAATCCGGCTTCGTAAGGACCATTATGTTCTGAGACGGCATCCTTTTAATATTCCTCAAGCCGCTGGTTGCAGATGAGACAGGTTTTTGTCTATCGGAAACCTCTCAAAAACATCAGAGGTTTTCTTCAAAACGTATTTATTCAACAATAACAACATTCGTTGTGACAAGGTTCGGCATACATTTACCATAAACAGCTTCACTATGATCTAAAGGATACATTTACCATAACACTGTGATCTAAGGGCTTCTGAACTACAAATTTTGTGAATTTAACGGTTTCAAGAGAATTTGAGACCAGATCGGTAGAGATTTTTAAATACAATAGATCCAATTTATGCAAACACAATCGGGTGTCAATGTCAATATATTTTTATCTGTATAACAATCGTTTCGCTTCTCGCCACGCCAAGACACGCCAACTATTGTTTGTGCGAAGTGTGTACGCGGTAAAGGATGAGATACTTTCAGCAACGTTGCCGAATTGAAATAAGTTTCCGTTGGAATGCGGAATTCCAACAACCGTGGTTTGAACCATCGCCGACTGGCATCCAAAGTGATTAAACCATGTCGTCACTTTAACCACTCGGCTACCTGGCAAAATGTCATTATTTTTTCATACGGAATCACCCTCTGGAGTTTGTCGCACTTATTCACTAACACCCTGTATATTTGACCCCTATGGTAGAAGGGGGGCTATTGTCAACGCAGCTTTGGCAATAACTTGTCAAAAGTGGGGTTGTATCAACATATGTAACTAAAATTAAGAACTTTATTTTCATTTACTTGCTCATTTAATACAGCAATGCCTGTGAGCTGCTCAGATTGGTACGGAAGGTCGTGGGTATCGTTATCTACAGTATTAAAGATAGATCCTTTGACAAATATTTATGGAGACAAAGATAAAAGATACTAGGTAAGCATGGGCACCAGGTTCTTTTTTTATTAAATGAAAATACCAAAAACACGGATTTGTCAAAAGATAATCTTTGTGATTCTCAACAGTAAAAAGCCAGAATTTCAGAAAACACTATATTCACAAAGTTACCTTTTTTTTTTTATTACAGGAGAAACATGTTTGCGTACATAACGTACAATTTTGGAAATTTAAAGTACAAGCTAGTTTTATTGGAGTCGATTCGCTTACAAAAGATTAGGTAGTTCGTTTACATTTTATGATCAGTCGTTGCGATGAGTGGAAAGACTTACTCCAGAGCGCTACTTCGACGGTGAACGTAGGTGCCTTTAGGAGTGTCTCAAGACAATGGCTACTCTACTAGCTGGATAAGATATGTAGTCGGTCTGGGATCTTTCCTGTGACTCAGATACTTGGACGCTGAGATATACGCTGTGAAAAAGTAAACAAACCAGTATCTTGTGACAGATTTGAGTCACATGACTCGTGATATGGGCGAAATCGAGGATAAGACTAGTCTCAGATTTTCTTAAAGATATGATATAAAATTGTACTAGTTAAATGTTTCAAGGATACAATTTAGATGAAGAATTTAAATTTACAATTTAGACATGAGTATTAGGAAAGAAATATGGAGGTTTGCTGATTTAAACAATGTTTCTAAGATGCAACTGAGGTAAAGAATATAAATTTGTGATGAAGCTTAAATTTAGAATCTTCTCAAGGAATGGTAGAGAAGAGTCCAGTTTCAAACGAGCACAAGAAAAATAAATTTCATGAAAATATTGCTTTCTACAATTTTCTTTAAAATTTAATAACAATTTACAAGTGTTCAGGAGAACTGACATGTAAGAAAAATCATGAGAAAATATTGATCTCTCTCATAAAAAATAGATACAACGGTATAGATAGAGAGAGAGAGAGAGAGAGTATCGAGATAGTTCTTGACTTTATAAGGTGTCGCAAAGCAATCAGACGACTTGATTTGTGTCACAACGACTGGAAGTGAAAGGTTATCATAGAGAGAGGTTTCAAAACATATAGGGTTACTTTTGGCTATTGGCCAGGCCCTTCCATCCAAACCTGGGCAATGATGTGGAAGAGATCGAACCAAGAGTTCAAAGAATCATGAGCGAGTTCAGCTCTAACAGATATTATAAAAAGATAAATTTAAAGCTTTGAACTCACCCATGAATCCTGTCCTCCTTGCTACAAGACCAGTCTTTCCTGCGGATCACTATCCAAGTTCAGGAAGGGTACCTTTAGCTTCTAGTTTGCTGCTCGCACCTAGGCTTGCCTTCTAAGCAGATTGATATTTTCTGACACTCAGAAAAACTTGTGGATGCACTTGGTATCACTGAAAACCATTTAGCACGAACATAAACATGTTTGATTCATATTTTAACGATTGAAAGATAGAATTTACAGAAATTATTGACACATGTGAGTCATCAATTTCAGAGGTTAGAAACAATTCATCTATGACATTTCAGGACCGACTCGTCGAAAGAGGGTACGAAATGTTATTCAAATAAGATTAAATTATGGAGATTAAATTTATTTTCAAAATTTATGGGTACAAATAATTATTAGTGACGCACATGAGGCCATCTTGTTTTCGTGAAGCGTGAAGAATATGAAGATCAAAAATACATTTTGTAAGTTTAGAAAAATATGCCAAAAGAATGCCAATATGTGTATCGATTCGATAGGTGAATCGATCAGAAATTGATTATGTTCATAATGCAAACATATATAGGACCTTTCATCTCCTCGTTGTGGAAAATTTATATTTCCCAAAGGGAAATTCAAAAAGCAACCGACTCTTCGAGTGCTCAATTCAGAAAGGGCCGAAGAAGGAAGAAGTCCTTTCAAAGAAGGAAGTCGATCTCCCTCTCACTCTGTCTATGTTCAGTGTTACCAACAACTGAACAATTGAATAAATTAGAACATCTCAATAACATGTGATACCAACATGAAATAAACAAAATAAAAAGTAACCAAATGTTTTACATTTCGTTACACATAACAATATCAAAAACATGTTTTCAAGCATAGAAATGCTCATATTCAGTTGAAATTATACAGGTCAAACTGAAATAACTGAAGGCAAAAATTACAATTTTGAAAAAATATTTTATGAAAATAACTGAACTTGGAACCAAAATCTGAAATTGAATTATTAACGATGCATATAAATATTATTAATTAAAACATGGCGGTAGGCCCTTCTACCGCCTATATTAAGGAGGAATGGTGGGTGACCATTCATCCGCGTGGATAACACACATTAGAGAAAAATTAGGAAGTTTTTCTGGGATTTTAACCACTGGAAATTATGTCAGTTTTTAGCTCAAAAAGTGAAAATTCAGCGATCGGAAGTGTGCTAGGCATATAGAAAATTCATTTTTCTTTTCTAGAAAAAAATTGTTTTTTTTTTCATTTCCTTGTTTATGGCATTCCAACACATTAATAAGTATAACAATCTAATAGAGAAAAACCAAAGCCATAATGTTTGCAAGTACTTAAAAAGTTGAAATAGGGGCGCGATCATGTAAAAAAATATTTGGTTGCTGATGCATTTTCTCTCTTATGGCAATCGACAAAATTAAATTTAATATTGTCAGGAACCCGAAAAAAAATTCCCATAAGCCGGTCAGCTGTTGAGGTCAATTATCCGGACGAAAATTTTGTGAATTTTTTTTTCGTTTTCCTGCAAACTTTCCCGTGAACGAAGTAATGTGCAATGAAAATTTGTTACTGTAGGGAAGTCTGTTATGAAAAAGCCATAAGAAGAGTTCGTCCTTATCATACTATATGAAACTGAAAAACACAGGAATTTTCGATCAATTTCTTGTTTATGAGAATTGGCATGTAGGAAGGAATACTGATATCAAGACCAGAAAAAAAAAGCCATAAGTCGGAAACATGATTACGACGACGTTTTATACAGTGAGGTCCTAAAGCAATGGATACACTGAAAAAAAATGTATGGTTAGGGTAACAAAAAATAATGTTACGGTAACCATATACTTCTGTCAGTATAGGCACAACCAGATATATAATTACACTGACCATCTCAAAATTTTTAAGTGAATATGGTTGAAGTAACGAAACAAAAGATAATCAAAACGCCGTTAAATAAAAAAAGATTTCGGAGTTGTGGGTTTGAACCGTCGATGTATTCAATTTATTGTTTGGTAGCGAACAACACTAACCATGGGGCCACGAGGGCTTCGTAGAAGGTAATGTAAAAATGTGTTATATATACAATTGAATTATAAGAGCGCGTAAATCATAATATGGAAAAACAATAATTATTGTGGATGAAATATTCGCATTGTCTTCACTTGATGGAAATCCATTGTATATAACACTAAGGTAAAACACGATTAAATATTCACGAAATTTATTATACTCGCGACATGTTTCGCTACACTGTAGCTTTATCAAGCGATTTTGGCGTCATAACTAAACGAGGATTGTCTTCTACTTTTTCAATTAATTTTTCATCCTCGCTAACAATAATAGGTATCGTATCTATAACTGAATTTCTCAGTTTTGGATACTGATAACTGGTCAATTATTGGTGAAATAAATTTTAGTATTCGGTTGAATTCTTGTTTTGTCGAAACTATTGAATAAAATTGTTCAGTCAATTGAATTGTATTATCAAAATAACAATATTTCTATAACAATTTGCATATTGTTCTTGTAACAATGAAGTTTTGTTCTTTCAACTGAAATGTATTGTCACACTAACAATCTTTCGATAATAATTTCCATATTGTTCCTGTAGCAACGCAACAATCAGTAGTTTGGTATATTCTATTGAAAATTATTGCTACCCTAACAAGAAAATTGTTAACCAAGTCGTTTTGTTATCAGTTACAATATTATTTCTTTCAGTGTACATTAAAGGGCCCCGCACGGTCTTATGGAAAATGGGTCCCAGTCGAATTGGCTGAAAGTTCAGTATAATGTAGTTTATGATGTCCTGGTCATATGTCTCCATGGGCACAATGAGATCTGATGGACAGTTTTTGAGATACAGGGTGTCAAATATGAAGAGGCAGCGTTTTGTTACTTGCATTCAGAAAATCAATAATGTGGCGATTATTTTGTATTTTGTTACAAACATTTAAGGATAATAATTGCAGTCTTAAGTTCTAAGACTCCGTATACAGGGTTATTAATAATTACATAATTTTCTGCAAGTGGTAGACTTGCAGATTATGTACCTATATATAATTTGATTTTGATATTGGGTGATCTTTGATTTAATCGAATGTAGTAACACCGCATCTAGTACAGTTTGGCAAACATAGCAGAGATTGTGAAATTTCCACTTCTTGCACGAGCAATCACGAGAATATCACTGAATAGTCAGTCGTACGACTAATGCACATCATGGGCGTGAATATTCTTACAATAGCAGCTATGTTTGCCAAGCTGTAACACCGCGCGCTTCATATTTTCATTTTCTCTAAAGGGTATATTGAATTAAGGCTGGACACCGGCGATACATTGATTCGTTGTAATCTACAGGGTGATTCATTAAATGTGACGACCGGTTTCATTATCAGATATAATAAAAGTTATCAAAAAATAGTTAAATTAAATAATTATAACAAATTCACCTTCAAACTCAATATATGCAATTTAAATATGTATTCAGATTACACATACATGCAATTACAAGTCAAATAGAATTTATTTATTATAGTACAACTCTCTGTACATTTATGCTGATATGGAATTTTGGCAATTATCTAAAACAAACTCTTGAAGTTTAAAATAATACTATTGAATCTGTTACATCAGCTAAAAGGCTCGGGATAACAGAATTGGGACGAGTATTGCTACAAGAGTAAATGCTGTACAAGATGGAACAAATGCCCAAAATGACTAATAATAAGTGACTCACACGGTACGCACCAGCGATGAAGATCTTTATAGATAGAACAAGGTATGTGGGCGGACGAAGCCATAAGCATGTAGGCCTCTCAATCGGGCCCGTTATGCACCCACTACTGCTGGGAGATGGTTCAGTTTTGAAGGTAGCCTATCTCGCGAGCGAAAGAGGCCAGCCTTCTGACCGATACCACCCTCACACTCTTCGGGTTCAGTACGATGCTCCCGAGGTGTGCTTCCCGTATTGCTGCCACTGCCAGGCATTCCGTGAGGATGTGAGTGGCTGACTCCTCATCCTCCAAGCACCACCTGCATTCGGTATCATCCGTGAAACCTAAAATGTTGAGGTGCCTGTTGAGGTGGCAGTGTCCTGTCAGGAGCCCTGTCACTAATCTGATTTCCTTTCTGCTCAGTGTGAGCAGCGTCTTGGTCCTCCTGGTAGAAGGGCCTCCGATGTGGAGTTTCGATTGCCTCATGCCTGGTGTATTTTTCCATGTATCCCGGAATTTTACTTCCAGACTTTCCTTCGTGAAGATCTTTATTATCTGTCGAATATGGGGCTATATTTCCAAAAGGATTAAATCATGTGCACATCATTCAGATAGGCAAGGATATATTTTGGAACCGTCTATTATGTAATAATTATTGGATAACATAACACTGACCGACCATAAGATGAGAAATCTTGAAATTCTTACAAAGATATAGCAATAAATCTGACGAGAATATACTACGTGAGTGGTTTGAGTGACAATGAATTTGAATGTTTCACACATACTATAAATGCTTGATGATTAAAAAACTGCCCTAGATCGATATTACTCCACTTGTGAATCTGGTGCACGGAATTCTCGATACCTTCCACATAACGATAATTTCGCATGCTTTTTGTGGTATGCATCAATATTTTTAATGCAGTAGTCTCCCATGTGAATGCGAAAGCTGCATCATCATGCCGTTGACCAGGATCCGTATAAGAAGCAACAAATAGACATAAATATTGAGCAATTTCTATTTAATTTTCTACATCATGATTAATTTGTATACACATGTTCCTAAAAAAATTTAAAAAATACATCTAAAAAGGAAAATTTTGGGTGACGCTGTTTAATAGTAATCTCAGATCACTCAATATCAAAATCAAATGATATTTACCTATTTTGCAGGTCTACGAGCTTTTGCGTTTGACTGATTTTGTTCAGAGAAATACATAAACATTATATAATTATTAATAACCCTTTATACGGAGTCTTAGAAATTTTTATTATAGCTCATATCGACAATATTAAGATTGCAATCATTATCCTTAACTGTTTGTAACAAAATAATCGCCACATTATTGATTTTCTATAGGCAAGTAACAACGCTGCCTTTTCATGTTTGACACCCTGTATCTCAAAAACTGTCCATTAGATCTCGTTGTGCCCATGAAGACATTTGATCAGGACATCATAAGTTACATTATACTAAATTTTCAGCCAATTCGACTGGGACCCATTTTCCATAAGAACCGTGCGGGATCCTTTCTACGTTATTACTTTTTAAGAAACACTCGTAGTCACGTCGTGTTATGTTTTCGAAAAGACACTCTGTGACATAAAAAAATCGCCCATCCTTCATTCCCCTCAATGGATCAGCCACTCACCCAATTTTTTTAATGGATCAAGGGGTCAGTTGAAACTCTTGATGAGATTCACCAATCCATTGACAAACAGAATATTTTGAGTGTCCAAATATTTTTAGAAATTCCAAGAAACCTATGTTATGGATAGCTGTTAGAGAAACCGAGAATGATAATCTAGAAGATCAGCCCATTTTAGGTTAATACGGTACTTATAAGTCCAGTGCTAGGACATGAGAGACATGTGCACACATATACAGTGTGATATAGTTCCTAGGATACGCAGGAACCAACAAAATATTACATTTCCTTCTGTTCACCATTTGAATTGTACCGAAGACACTGCTAATCGATTTCAACATTAGTCCAGAACTGATTCGAATCTATAAATGGGTTTGATTTTTCATAGAAGCAATTTATTATTCTGGAACTTTCACTTCTCAAAAGTAAACTAGCCCTGTAGGGGATGCCAATATGAAAAAAAGTGGCCGGAAACTCTGCCTTCAAGGTGATGGGGAAACAAACTGGTGTTTATTATTTTCTTCAATGTTCCAAGTAGCACACTTATATTGGTAAAATATTGGTACCATATTGTGAACAAATTGGCGAAATATTTGAAATGCAATATTGGCGAGAAAAAAAAAATGTGATCCTTCTGCGATATTGGTCCAATATTACTTGAATAATATTGGCGAAATATTCTTGAACTATTATTGGCTTCAAAATATTTGGCGATATTGGTACGATATCGCTGAAACAATATTCCGACAATATTGGCATTCAAAAGTTATATTGTCGAGAAATGAAATGTGATTATTTTGCGATATTGGTCGAATATTGTTTGAATATCATAAAAATAGCTTTGGTGAAATATTCTTGAAGCAATAATGGCCTCAAAATATTTATCGATATTGGTACAATATCATTTGGATATATTGATGGATGTCAATATACCTTGGTAAATTATTAAATGTCTTTTAGTTGATGAAGGTGACACCAGAGTCTGCCTTTTGATCGTCATAACCACTGAGTGAGCTGTCTTGAAAACAAGTTATGGGTGACAACTAAATGCGTGTGCACGGAGGTACGGAAATCGGAGGTGAGTACCTCATCCGGTAGGCTACTCTCCGCACACAGCATCGTCGCAATCCAGCAACTCCGGAACTCTTCTTACTGGATCAGGCAGGAACAGTACGAATTCTTTTTTAATGTTGTTGGTGTTAACCAACGATGCTTCATCTATCTAAGCCAGGCCGTAGATTTATCAAGGAAGCCATGACCTGGCCAGAAATACTAATCACACCAGAGCCATCCGGGCTACCACTCGGTAGGACTACTACTCAAGGGTCTGTGGCTCCCGGACAACTGACAAAACAGCTGAAAAGGAGCTCTTTAATAGTTTTTGTGTACATTTACTTCGGCCAATGCCGAAGTAAAGCCACTGTGGGCGGAGCCTATCGGGACTCCGCTCCGAGATATAGTCTCAAAGTTAAAATTTTATTTTAGTATTTCTGGCCGAGGTTCACACTCCCCCCATCAAAGGAATCGCTTGGCTTAGGGATGAAACGTCGTTGGTTTGTCCTGAAAAGGACCCTTTCTCCTCTTTTTAGGCTCTTAGCCTTATTTCCTATATTCACAATATGTACATGCTGTAAAAAGAAGAGAAATGATTAGTATTGATGAAACGTCGTTGTTTGGTACTGCTCCTGGCCGTCCAAACTCGTAGATGTTAAGAAGTTTTCAACTTATCGTAGGGATTCCAGGATACTCCTTTACGAGACTTTTATGTAACGGGATGTCACATATTTCCACATACGCTCATCATCCAGCCTCTGCAAAGGTACCACATACTTACTTCGCCCTTGCCCACTGGCTAAGGACAACCAGCCGTTGGTGAGGCAACATCCGTTGTGTCGAATTACCCCAGCACTAGGCATGGGAACAACGACTGGCTGCGGGAATACGATAAACATCGAACCCACGAAGAAGTCGGGCATCTTCACTTCCACTGGAATAACTTGCTTCAGAATCGTCTCGAAAGTGCATCCAAGAAAACTTTCCGATAAGTTCATCCAAGTCCGGGTTACTGGGATTTTCGGGCCCTGCCTCCCACTGGAGTGCAACGCAAATGCATCCACAAATGCTAGGCCCCACGTTGAGCGCCATGACAACTAAATGCGTGTGCACGGAGGTACGGAAATCGGAGGTGAGTACCTCATCCTGTTTACTCTCCGCACACAGCATCGTCGCAATCCAGCAACTCCGGAACTCTTCTTACTGGATCAGGCAGGAACAGTACGGATTCTTTTTTAATGTTGTTGGTGTTAACCAACGATGCTTCATCTATCTAAGCCAGGCCGTAGATTTATCAAGGAAGCCATGACCTGGCCAGAAATACTAATCACACCAGAGCCATCCGGGCTACCACTCGGTAGGACTACTACTCAAGGGTCTGTGGCTCCCGGACAACTGACAAAACAGCTGAAAAGGAGCTCTTTAATAGTTTTTGTGTACATTTACTTCGGCCAATGCCGAAGTAAAGCCACTGTGGGCGGAGCCTATCGGGACTCCGCTCCGAGATATAGTCTCAAAGTTAAAATTTTATTTTAGTATTTCTGGCCGAGGTTCACACTCCCCCCATCAAAGGAACCGCTTGGCTTAGGGATGAAACGTCGTTGGTTTGTCCTGAAAAGGACCCTTTCTCCTCTTTTTAGGCTCTTAGCCTTATTTCCTATATTCACAATATGTACATGCTGTAAAAAGAAGAGAAATGATTAGTATTGATGAAACGTCGTTGTTTGGTACTGCTCCTGGCCGTCCAAACTCGTAGATGTTAAGAAGTTTTCAACTTATCGTAGGGATTCCAGGATACTCCTTTACGAGACTTTTATGTAACGGGATGTCACATATTTCCACATACGCTCATCATCCAGCCTCTGCAAAGGTACCACATACTTACTTCGCCCTTGCCCACTGGCTAAGGACAACCAGCCGTTGGTGAGGCAACATCCGTTGTGTCGAATTACCCCAGCACTAGGCATGGGAACAACGACTGGCTGCGGGAATACGATAAACATCGAACCCACGAAGAAGTCGGGCATCTTCACTTCCACTGGAATAACTTGCTTCAGAATCGTCTCGAAAGTGCATCCAAGAAAACTTTCCGATAAGTTCTTCCAAGTCCGGGTTACTGGGATTTTCGGGCCCTGCCTCCCACTGGAGTGCAACGCAAATGCATCCACAAATGCTAGGCCCCACGTTGAGCGCCATGACAACTAAATGCGTGTGCACGGAGGTACGGAAATCGGAGGTGAGTACCTCATCCTGTTTACTCTCCGCACACAGCATCGTCGCAATCCAGCAACTCCGGAACTCTTCTTACTGGATCAGGCAGGAACAGTACGGATTCTTTTTTAATGTTGTTGGTGTTAACCAACGACGCTTCATCTATCTAAGCCAGGCCGTAGATTTCTCAAGGAAGCCATGACCTGGCCAGAAATACTAATCACACCAGAGCCATCCGGGCTACCACTCGGTAGGACTACTACTCAAGGGTCTGTGGCTCCCGGACAACTGACAAAACAGCTGAAAAGGAGCTCTTTAATAGTTTTTGTGTACATTTACTTCGGCCAATGCCGAAGTAAAGCCACTGTGGGCGGAGCCTATCGGGACTCCGCTCCGAGATATAGTCTCAAAGTTAAAATTTTATTTTAGTATTTCTGGCCGAGGTTCACACTCCCCCCATCAAAGGAATCGCTTGGCTTAGGGATGAAACGTCGTTGGTTTGTCCTGAAAAGGACCCTTTCTCCTCTTTTTAGGCTCTTAGCCTTATTTCCTATATTCACAATATGTACATGCTGTAAAAAGAAGAGAAATGATTAGTATTGATGAAACGTCGTTGTTTGGTACTGCTCCTGGCCGTCCAAACTCGTAGATGTTAAGAAGTTTTCAACTTATCGTAGGGATTCCAGGATACTCCTTTACGAGACTTTTATGTAACGGGATGTCACATATTTCCACATACGCTCATCATCCAGCCTCTGCAAAGGTACCACATACTTACTTCGCCCTTGCCCACTGGCTAAGGACAACCAGCCGTTGGTGAGGCAACATCCGTTGTGTCGAATTACCCCAGCACTAGGCATGGGAACAACGACTGGCTGCGGGAATACGATAAACATCGAACCCACGAAGAAGTCGGGCATCTTCACTTCCACTGGAATAACTTGCTTCAGAATCGTCTCGAAAGTGCATCCAAGAAAACTTTCCGATAAGTTCTTCCAAGTCCGGGTTACTGGGATTTTCGGGCCCTGCCTCCCACTGGAGTGCAACGCAAATGCATCCACAAATGCTAGGCCCCACGTTGAGCGCCATGACAACTAAATGCGTGTGCACGGAGGTACGGAAATCGGAGGTGAGTACCTCATCCTGTTTACTCTCCGCACACAGCATCGTCGCAATCCAGCAACTCCGGAACTCTTCTTACTGGATCAGGCAGGAACAGTACGGATTCTTTTTTAATGTTGTTGGTGTTAACCAACGACGCTTCATCTATCTAAGCCAGGCCGTAGATTTCTCAAGGAAGCCATGACCTGGCCAGAAATACTAATCACACCAGAGCCATCCGGGCTACCACTCGGTAGGACTACTACTCAAGGGTCTGTGGCTCCCGGACAACTGACAAAACAGCTGAAAAGGAGCTCTTTAATAGTTTTTGTGTACATTTACTTCGGCCAATGCCGAAGTAAAGCCACTGTGGGCGGAGCCTATCGGGACTCCGCTCCGAGATATAGTCTCAAAGTTAAAATTTTATTTTAGTATTTCTGGCCGAGGTTCACACTCCCCCCATCAAAGGAATCGCTTGGCTTAGGGATGAAACGTCGTTGGTTTGTCCTGAAAAGGACCCTTTCTCCTCTTTTTAGGCTCTTAGCCTTATTTCCTATATTCACAATATGTACATGCTGTAAAAAGAAGAGAAATGATTAGTATTGATGAAACGTCGTTGTTTGGTACTGCTCCTGGCCGTCCAAACTCGTAGATGTTAAGAAGTTTTCAACTTATCGTAGGGATTCCAGGATACTCCTTTACGAGACTTTTATGTAACGGGATGTCACATATTTCCACATACGCTCATCATCCAGCCTCTGCAAAGGTACCACATACTTACTTCGCCCTTGCCCACTGGCTAAGGACAACCAGCCGTTGGTGAGGCAACATCCGTTGTGTCGAATTACCCCAGCACTAGGCATGGGAACAACGACTGGCTGCGGGAATACGATAAACATCGAACCCACGAAGAAGTCGGGCATCTTCACTTCCACTGGAATAACTTGCTTCAGAATCGTCTCGAAAGTGCATCCAAGAAAACTTTCCGATAAGTTCTTCCAAGTCCGGGTTACTGGGATTTTCGGGCCCTGCCTCCCACTGGAGTGCAACGCAAATGCATCCACAAATGCTAGGCCCCACGTTGAGCGCCATGACAACTAAATGCGTGTGCACGGAGGTACGGAAATCGGAGGTGAGTACCTCATCCTGTTTACTCTCCGCACACAGCATCGTCGCAATCCAGCAACTCCGGAACTCTTCTTACTGGATCAGGCAGGAACAGTACGGATTCTTTTTTAATGTTGTTGGTGTTAACCAACGACGCTTCATCTATCTAAGCCAGGCCGTAGATTTCTCAAGGAAGCCATGACCTGGCCAGAAATACTAATCACACCAGAGCCATCCGGGCTACCACTCGGTAGGACTACTACTCAAGGGTCTGTGGCTCCCGGACAACTGACAAAACAGCTGAAAAGGAGCTCTTTAATAGTTTTTGTGTACATTTACTTCGGCCAATGCCGAAGTAAAGCCACTGTGGGCGGAGCCTATCGGGACTCCGCTCCGAGATATAGTCTCAAAGTTAAAATTTTATTTTAGTATTTCTGGCCGAGGTTCACACTCCCCCCATCAAAGGAATCGCTTGGCTTAGGGATGAAACGTCGTTGGTTTGTCCTGAAAAGGACCCTTTCTCCTCTTTTTAGGCTCTTAGCCTTATTTCCTATATTCACAATATGTACATGCTGTAAAAAGAAGAGAAATGATTAGTATTGATGAAACGTCGTTGTTTGGTACTGCTCCTGGCCGTCCAAACTCGTAGATGTTAAGAAGTTTTCAACTTATCGTAGGGATTCCAGGATACTCCTTTACGAGACTTTTATGTAACGGGATGTCACATATTTCCACATACGCTCATCATCCAGCCTCTGCAAAGGTACCACATACTTACTTCGCCCTTGCCCACTGGCTAAGGACAACCAGCCGTTGGTGAGGCAACATCCGTTGTGTCGAATTACCCCAGCACTAGGCATGGGAACAACGACTGGCTGCGGGAATACGATAAACATCGAACCCACGAAGAAGTCGGGCATCTTCACTTCCACTGGAATAACTTGCTTCAGAATCGTCTCGAAAGTGCATCCAAGAAAACTTTCCGATAAGTTCTTCCAAGTCCGGGTTACTGGGATTTTCGGGCCCTGCCTCCCACTGGAGTGCAACGCAAATGCATCCACAAATGCTAGGCCCCACGTTGGGCGCCATGACAACTAAATGCGTGTGCACGGAGGTACGGAAATCGGAGGTGAGTACCTCATCCTGTTTACTCTCCGCACACAGCATCGTCGCAATCCAGCAACTCCGGAACTCTTCTTACTGGATCAGGCAGGAACAGTACGGATTCTTTTTTAATGTTGTTGGTGTTAACCAACGACGCTTCATCTATCTAAGCCAGGCCGTAGATTTCTCAAGGAAGCCATGACCTGGCCAGAAATACTAATCACACCAGAGCCATCCGGGCTACCACTCGGTAGGACTACTACTCAAGGGTCTGTGGCTCCCGGACAACTGACAAAACAGCTGAAAAGGAGCTCTTTAATAGTTTTTGTGTACATTTACTTCGGCCAATGCCGAAGTAAAGCCACTGTGGGAGGAGCCTATCGGGACTCCGCTCCGAGATATAGTCTCAAAGTTAAAATTTTATTTTAGTATTTCTGGCCGAGGTTCACAAAGTATTTAATATACTTTCGTAGGTTTTAGAAGACGTTCTATATGTAGAGCAACCTAGCGGATTTTTATCCAGGTTTGATCATGATATAATTTCAATATGTTTCATTGAATATTTTGCCAATATTCAAATTTCATCTCAATCTAGATGTAGGAAACAATATGAAGACAATATTGTTTTAACGATATCGATAAATATTATTGAACCAATATTGACCCAATATTAATTAATAAGATTTGTTGAATATTGGCGAGATGATATTCAACCAATGTGTAATCACACTTGGAGATACAATATAGTTTTTATTCCTAGAATCGATATTAGGGGAATATTGGGATTGCGATATTTATTCTAGATGTTAAAAACGATGTGAAGACAATAATGTTTTATCGATATTGGTATATGTCATTCAACCAATATTGATTCAATATGAGTTATTCAATTCGTGAAATGAAGTGGAAATGATATTCAACCAATATCCTAAAAAACTTGGAAATACAATATAATCGTTTTGACTGGAATATTTGGATTGCAATATTTATTCTAGATGTGGAAAACAATATATAGGGTTATGATAAAGTAATGCCCAAAATTCATAAAAAGTACAACGATCACTTTTAAAAAAAATGCAAAAACACTTCAAACTGTTTTTTTTTATTCCGCATCTTTTGACATAAGTTACAAAAATAACACGTCAAAGTTTTGAAAGTTATGACGTCATCAACAATTTTTTTTAATGGGAAGCTAAGATTTTTATTACATTATGTGATAGAGCTTGTGTTTTTACACAAGGGAAAAATAGTTGTAGTAGGGCTCACATAAGAAAAAAAACGAGAAAATGAATAAAAAACGAAATAAACGTAAGTTTCATAATAACTTTTCAATTAACTAAACAGTCCATTAAACCAACTTTGACGTGTTATTTTTGTAACTTATGTCAAAAGATGCGGAATAAAAAAAACAGTTTGATGTGTTTTTGCATTTTTTGAAAAAGTTATCGTTGTACGTTTTATGAATTTTGTGCATTACTTTATCATAATACTGTATAACCAATATTATATTATCGATATTGGTAGAAACTATTGAACCAATACTGCCCCAATATTTCGTGTGATAATCTACATTCAAAACTAGTTCAACCAATACTCCACCAATATTATTTATATAATATTGTTTTTTTAATATTCGCCCATATTGGACCAATAATGACTTTTCATTTACAATATATCTATATTGGCCCAATATGGAACCAAGATTCAGCCGATATGATGTGCTACCTGGGGTGGTTATTTTTTTTACCAGAATCCGATATCAAAGTTTTACTTTTGAGCCCAGGAACACAAAATACCCAATATTGTGGAAAGTTAAAGTGTACCTAGATATTGCTTACTGCTGGTGACAATGTTAAACCTCATTAATATGATGCATATATTCGATACGAAATGTCATGATTTCAAAATTATCTATTCGGACACAAAATTGTTTCTCTCTTCGACAAACAATTTCTTTATTTGAAATGCGAATTTTGTTTTCTATGTATATGAATGAAAAATTTTTCTACGATATTCACTTTCGTTTATTTCTGTTGTTATTACGAAGATTATCAATAAATTACGAATATTTTACCACTTTTCCCATCTCCAAGAAGTGATCTGCGAAATACCATTTCAAAATACCTGCACCTGTTGGTCAATCATATCTTGGCCACAGTATTTATTGAACAAGTGAACGCAAACAGTTTCCATCGGCAACTTCGAACCACAAGTTAGGATTCTTGTTTTGTTTTTTACTAGTAGATTTGGTTTATTCAAGATTGTGATTTCACTTGATTTCAGTCAGGATTTCAAATTTTATGTTTTCATTTCGGCAGATACATAAAAAAAATATCTGGTCATAGAAAGTGGCTAAAAAATCTCAGCCGTATTGGTGTTTGCATATCAAGTATAGTGGTGAAAGAAAACTCCTACCTCAACGGAGTTAAAGCCAAAAAAAAATTAAAAAAAGGTGGTTTTCGTGATTTTTATGAGGTTGGCAGGTTTTTTATGACTGATTCACCATGTATTCTTTGGAGTTTAGATTATATATTCTGGAAAAATTAAACAAACATCTTAACTTAACCTAAAAACTGGATGTCCACTTAAACTCCATTGTGAATAGTTTCTATAATTATGCATCCCCCCGTATAAATTACGGACATCTCAGTTTTTTTAATATATAAACAAGGTGTCTAGTGAAAGATATCATTTTGCAAACGTTCTCGCTCAGGAACTGTTATATTAGGGGTTAGGCAAAATTGCCTAAATTATCTTTACAACCCCTATCAGTTTGTCACAATAATGCCTATAACTATTTTTTTGTCACTCTATAAAAAATTGTTCAAATAAATGAATTGTATGTTTTTAATATTACTATCATACTTCCAACTTAGGTTTTTTTCATATGACCTAAGAATGAAGTTTCCAATATGCCATTTCCCATGGAAGAAGAAATGAGCAATTTTATTTATATCAATTTCTCGCAGCAGCATTTTCAAATAATTGTATTTATTTATGAAGTGTAACTCATTTAAAATGGAAGCACTCATATGAAACTTTAATTTTTCAACCGATTGGAATGATTTTTTTTCAATAGGTAGACATTCAAAAAGTTCATCAGGACACCAAATTCAGTGAGTAATTCTTCATTTTCAGGGCCAACTATTCTCATTTTTTATGGTAAAAAATCTAGTTTTTTTTTAATCTGACGAATCCACTGGATTCGCGACATTTTCAAATAATTCTTGTTAAAAGTATGTGGAAACTCGCCAGTCAATAAGAAATAGGGAAATTAAATTTTAAAAAATATTCCGTTTAATCAACCCACCAACTCAATTTCAGAACTTATCAAAATTTGGAATACACCAGGAAGTCTGGTAATATCACTGGTCAGAAATTCATCAATATTTATTTATAAATAAGGAAATCACAGGATAACAAAATTTGAAAAATATGTTGATGGAATTTCATGAATTCAGTGGTGTATTCCGAATTTTGGATAAGAGAAGAAATTGAAAAGGTGGGTTGATTAAACTGCATATTTTTCAAATTCAATTCTCCCATAAATTTTTTATTGATATTACAAAAAAATTCTAAAATGAACCATATGAAAATGTCACGAATCCAGTGGCAAAAAATCGCAATTTTTTTTTTCAGTTTTTTACCTCGAAAATAAAGAATACCTAGTTGTTACTGAAAATGAAGATTTATTTATGAAATTTGGTGTGCTAGTGGACTTTTTGATTATCTACCTAATGAAAAAAAGCATTCCAATCGGTTGAAAAAAGTATGTTTTACATGGGTGCTTCTATTTTAAATGGACCACACTGTATAAAACATCGATTTCATGTTTCCGACTCATGGCTTTTTTTCTTCACATGACAATTCCCATCAACGAGAAAATGACAAATTTTCCACAAATTTTCCTACAACTTTACTACTTATGGCTTTTCTTGAGGTACATGCAAAGCTTATGGGAATTTTATTATGATGTTTATCCATCATCAAAATCATATGGTTCAAATGCCATAAAAGAGAAAGTTTGCCGGAAAACGAAAAAAAAAATTCCGTTCTGAAAATATACCTCAACAGCTGACAGGATTATGGAAAATTCTTTTTCGGCATCCATCCGGGAAGTGTTCAATTCCCGGACACTTTTTCTTTGGGAAAGTAGCACTTCCCGGCCTAGTCCGGGAAGTACGTACTTCCCGGACTAGGCTGGGAAGTGCTCTAATTTCAATACAAATATTAATATAAATAAGAATTAGAATGTTTCTGTTGGTACCTATCTTCTGTTCGAATTTCAATATATAATACAAATGAGAACTGAAATGTTCGAAATATTCAAATTTGAAATCGTTTCATCCGGTTAAACAGATGGGTGAAGATTGACCTCTCTTCGTCTCTTATACTAAATGCGTCTCATTGATTTGTTATTCTACATGATTGCCGAAAAAATGGTGTACGCAACACGTCCGAAAACAGTTTTTTTGGACTCGTAGACTTCCAGGACTCGCTGACGCTCGTCCTAGAATTTGGTCTACTCGTCCAAATAAACAGTATTTTCCGGATTTGTTACGTAAATTACTATTTCGGGTTCCTTACGATATTAAATATCATTCTGTCGACTGCCATAAGCGAGAAAATACATCAGCAACCAACTATTTTTTCACAAGATCGCTCCCTTATTTCAACCCTTTAAGTACGTGCAAACCTTATGGCTTTGGTTTTTCTCTATTAGATTGTTATTCCTATTCATGTGTTGGAATGCCATAAACGAGAAATAAAAAAGAAATTTTTTTCTGCAAAAGGAAAATGAATTTTCTATATGCCTAGCACACGTCCGATCGCTAAATTTACATTTTTTGATTTAAACACTAATCAAATTTTCAGTGGTTTAAATGGAAATAAGTCAGCAAAATCTGTCGTTATCTGACGGTCTACACTCAGAAAATTTCCTATGTATTATTAACAGAGGTACTTTTATGAACAGTTTAAAGTATAATATCTATTAACATAACAAAAATAAAATTCACACTATGAAAAATATTGTGCGTACAACAAATCCTTTTTTGTAGTCGTTAAATCTTATATTGTTTTCGGAACCATAAAACCTCTATTGTGAGTATAAGAATATATTATATACATCGCATTTTTTTATTATCCTGACAGTAAATTACAGTCAAACATCAATAATAATTCCATAAATGGAACAAAATAATCACTCTGCATCTAATGGTAACAATTTATATAGACTATACGGTAGCCGGTTGACCCAACAGTATACATTATTATGTATAAAAATATGCCGTCACCAGAACAGTCTTTCATTATTTCAAACAAAAAATCGACATCGACAATTTGAATGTTGCATTGACAAAATTATTCTGTGAATTTTAACCAAGGAATATTAAATTTACAATGTGATTGTCTGCCTTCTAACAAGAGCAATTGAAATGAAATAATAAAAGCACTGCAAGCGGAAACAACCGAGTTGCACCGATAATAGACCGATTGTAACTTTTGTGGTTCATATAAGTCATTTCACTTTTCAAAGAATTCGTGTCTTCGTAATTCGTGAGTTTAGAATTTGCAGTGTCCTTGTTCACCAAGTTATTATGGTGGTGTTGGGAAGAAATCCATACAATACAAACGAAAAATGGAAATATTGTTCGGGCTCAGTGGAATACGGGAAGTTGATAAAAGTATAGTGCATTGCGTTCGTTTAAAAAGTTTTTTGTTTATAGTTTTATTTATAAAACACCTGTATTATTACGTTATTATTATTATTATTACGTATCAGTACTATGTACTGTGTTTCTTTCAAAAGGCAGAATCGATTATAAGTCAGTCGTCACTTTTTTTAGACGTGGTTGTTTTCTTTCAACAGGTGGGAATTTATGAACACTTTAAAAAAAAAATATTTTTCTGTTCATGCAATAAAATATTTGTCAAGAAATAATATCTATCAGTTGTTTATTTGACAGTAACCCTCTGTTATCAATACAACAATTACTTTTTATGAAAAGCACTGATTGTTGATTCAACAGTGTGATGTATATACACGTAACAGTATTTCTTCAATAACCCCATGAAACTTCACAAGCATTTTATTACAATAACAGTTTTTCTGTACTATTTAAAGAAATCGACCGTTTTCATTTGACGGACCCTTCTATTATCACAATAAAAAAGTTATTGTATCTATAGGATATAATATACAAGTGACCAACTAATAGTATAACAACTGTTATATTAACAGAATTTAAGGTCTACCAAATAGAGATCTTACCACTTTTAACTCAACCTACTTTTTTTGTCGGATTTACTAAGAAAATTTTCTGAGTGTATTAATAAACACATGTAATTCAACGGCCGTCGTGGTACTAGCTATAAATATTTAATAATTTTGAGTATGCACGCATGATGAAAACTACTCGAATTCCATGGGAAATGAGACCTAAATTGAGTTAAAACCTAAAAGGAATTTGCTGAAACATGGCGCATATTACAAAATGTAGTTACTCCCTGAACAACACTCTCGTTTACAAACCCCTTTCACGATTGCCGCATTGAACCCCTCGCTCCGTTAAAGTCCATTGTATCCTGAAATTTCAAACAACACTTCAACCGCTAACAGCTGAAACGATTGCTTTGAGTTCGCAACTTAATTGTTGATGTTTTATTTTCAGGTAACGGGAGTCGTGGGAAGGGCGGAAACACTTTCATCAGTCTTCTTTTTGGCAGCTTTCATCCTATACAGCAAGGCGACGCGAGGAAAAAAGTACACAGGTAGGATTTTGTTTTTTCTTTTTTGATTGCTTGGCGACATGTAGCGAATGCGAGACAAAGGAAAAATGGTGTCTTCGAAGCGCTAATGAGATTTAGACCCTCGCGGGGAAAAATCCAATTATAATAACATCAACCCGGCATTGTTCTGTCGTCTTGGCTGAATGTTATGATTTGTCAATAATAATAATAATAAGAATAATAATAATATATCCACAGGCATAACGTGGCGCTACGAGTGTTGTACTACCATCTACGACACTCGTACGGTATAGACGAGACACCCGTGTTGCCTTATGTTCCGGGAGATATTGAGTCCGTGGTGGAGAAGGTGGAGAGGTGCCGAATCTATTGGAACTACTCATTCCCCACCCTCAGGCAAATACAGGCCAATAAGCCTGATGTTGATGGGGAGCAACATATTCCGGAATGGTTTGTCGAGGGGCGAACCGTGCTCATCCCCAAAAATGGAGATTTGTCTGATCCAAAGAATTACACAGGCCGATAACATGCTTTAATGCGTGTTACGCTCATTTTATTTACGTGCATTCTCTCCGCAGTTGATCCGGTGTATGAACGGATATATGAGCAAAGAGGGTCAAAGAAAGGGCTTGCCGGCTGCAAGGAGAACCTGCTCATCGATAGATGTATCACGCAGGACTCCGTGCAGTATAAGCGTAACCTTTCGATGGCCTGGATCGATTACCGCAAGGTATTTGATACAACATCACATGAGTTAATCATGCATTTGCTCAGATGCCTTGAGGTACCCGATCAAATAGTGGGAGGCATTGGACAACTGATGCCGCTCTGGAGGACTAGCTTCACTATAAGATCTGGTGGAGACATTGTCCAAAAACAGCAGGTCATCATTAGAAGAGGCGTATTTCAGGGAGACTCCCTCAGCCCTCTTCTCTTCTGCATCTCACTATTGCCATTGTCCGTTGCACTCAGAAATACCCGTGGATACAGCTGCGGCACCCTCAACAACCGGAGGCATAAAGTCACCCATCTATTTTATATGGATGACCTAAAATTATATGCATCTGGAGAAAGGGACCCACATCAATCCCTCAGGGTGGTGGAAGAATATACGCATGCTATCGGAATGGAATTTGGGATCGACAAATGTGCCACGGTTCATCTCAAAAGAGGACGATGCGAGGAATACGGAAAGGATGTCCAGCCTGTAGACGGAAGCATCCTACATCATCTGGATGCCGGAGAGACTTATATTTATCTAGGAGTGGCACAACGCCGCTCCCAAGAGGTAATCACAGTTAAAAACTCTCTCAGCATAAACTCCGATAGATCTGGTCATCAGAACTGCCGGGAAAGAACAAAGTTACTGCAACCAATATGCTTACCGTTCCGATCATTCTCTACTCCTTCGTAGTGATGAAGTGGACTCAGGAAGAGCTGCGACAACTCGACGTTGAAACTCGCAAAATGATGCATAACAGAATAGTGCAGGATGGGGCCTGTAAAGTTATCAGGAGTTCAGATCCCCTTCTCTGCATGGTCCTTGACCACGAAAAAGCAGGGATTGGCAGCAACCCGTGCAGCCGATGAACTTGGTCTCATATTGGACACTGAACGGGCTAACCCAAACTCTGTCACCGAGTTGGGACCCGTTCAGCTAAAGGCTCACATCAAAACTGCGGAGACAGAGGTCCTTCTACAGCTGCATACGGATAAGCCAATGCATGGTGTCTTCTTTAACAACATTGAAGACCTTGGCTTATCCAAAAGGTTGACCTTTGCCTTCCTCAAGTCGAGTGAGCTAAAGTCGGAGACCGAGGGATTCATAATGGCCTGCCAGGAAGGTGTCTTCAACACCCTTGTCTACCGTAGTCGCGTGATGGGTATAGACGTCCCTGACACCCGATGCAGGGGGTGTCGTGGGGCACCTGAGACCGTAATGCATTTGCTATCAGCATGTCCATCTTATGCGGTCTAAGCCTATATCCACAGGCATAACGCAGCGCTACGAGTGTTGTACTACCATCTACGACACTAGTACGGTATAGACGAGACACCGGTGTTGCCTTAGGTTCCGTGGGATATTGAGTCCGTGGTGGAGAATGAGAGGTGCCGAATCTATTGGAACTACTCATTTCCCACCCTCAGGCAAATACAAGCCAATAAGCCTGATGTTGTCCTCCTCGACCACCAAAGTAGAACGATATTCGTCATGGAGTTTTCCGCTCCAGGCGAAATTAACATCGTTCGAAAAGAGGAGAAGAAACGGACTAAATTTCGAATGGAATGATGGACACACTGCTCTCTAACTTGAAGATAATACCGGTTTGCCGTAATATGGCAGAAATCTTAGCAGCACGAATGCAGAAGGCCGTTATCCTTGGTTCGCTCCGTCTACTCAGGGCACATGATTCTCGGACCCAATAGTCACTTACCCTACGGACGTAGGGAGTGGTTATTGGGGTTAACGACAACAGCGCGCCCTCCAGATGTATCGAATCACCGGAGTCAGGGCCTGACTGGTACATTCTTTAGAGGAAAAAAAATACTAAAATGAAGAAGAAGAAGAATGCAGAATGCTCTCATCCTCGGTTCTTTACGTCTGCTCAGGACTCAATAGCTGCTTACCCTATAGTTTGGGGAGTGGTTATTGGGGTAATGTTGCCAGTGTTCCCTCCGAATGTATCGGAGCATCGGAGACAG
The DNA here is from genome assembly GCA_944452925.2 of Chrysolina oricalcia. Classification (NCBI taxonomy): domain Eukaryota; kingdom Metazoa; phylum Arthropoda; class Insecta; order Coleoptera; family Chrysomelidae; genus Chrysolina; species Chrysolina oricalcia. Next base: position 54,869,018 of record OX101819.2, on the reverse strand, counting down.
GGCCCGACTAGAGAAACTGAATTCAAACCAAATAAAAAAATAATAATGAAATTATGATAATAACAATTCATTTCCAGAAATGAGTAGTACAATGTATAAATCTGGTATAATCTGCATAAGACATAAAACTGCGTTTTCTGGCGAATAACTCAATTTCATGCAACTTCCGGTTTCACCAGAAATTACTTATTCTTTCAATTTTTAAATGGGACACCTAATATATTTCCACTTCTTTTGTCTCCATATGACATTCTAAATACAACTAAGATATACTATTTGTCACTTTTTGTATTTTTTATTCAATCTAGAGTGCCATGGAAACGCTCAAATCACTAATTTCAGCATTAAAATTCTGGGAAAAATACAACTGTACTGTTTTCGATAAAAATGTATGTGCTATGTTCAATTAAATTTTAAAATTGAAATTACAAGTTTTTTTTCAACTAGCAACATGGTGGCTAGTCGGTTTGAGAAAAAACATTTTATTACGATTAATTTGGTAGCGCACACTAAAAGGTTCAAAAAAAAATATTCCGTTGAGGAATTTAAAAATCTACCTTAGATGTTTCATAAAATAAAATATATTTCACTATCAAAAAAGATTAAATGCATTGAGTAACTCGTGAAGAACACAACTGATCAAACAAAATCATTAAGGAAGTCGATTTCTTATTTTACCTGGCTTCTGCAAAAATAAATTAGTTATTTATTATTCAATTATTAAAGAGGCTATGAGCACAATCATATTTGATGCACTTTTTAGGGTGAAAGAGTCAATTGATGAAACAAAAACAGTTCTATGTATCGATATCAAACGAAAAAAGGATTCTAGAAGACGTTTGATTCTAGGTACGTGCTGTAAAGGAAATTGAAAGTTCAATTCAATTTTTCACAAAAGTTCTCAAATACCTATGTCCCAAAATTGAAGTTACTTTGGAGCTATTTTTTGGGTAGATGAAAAAATCATTTTGAGAAATATCACAGCACGGACATAGATCAACTTTTTACGTTACTTTTGATACCAAATTCATTTCTATTGGATGGAGATTACTTCAAATTTTAATGAAAGAGAAATACCTTTGCAGCTATACCTCGATTATCTGTGAAAAGCATGGTGAGGTGCTGCCGCAGACGTAGGTACATAAAATTGAACGTCCTCTAGAAGCATGTCTTTGTTTGGAATCGATGAGACGAACCGTTTTTGAGATATCGACTCTTTTACCAAAAAAACCGTCCTAAATATGAACGCGCTCATGGCCTCTAGAAGAGGACGTTAATGATAATATTTATAAAAGAAGATATTTCATCAGCTTTTGAATTATTGATGTTGTTTCATCTTATTTTAATCTCTTTGAAATCCATCATTTTGAGAAATTTCTAATGCAATCTTTTGAATGTTTCGACGGAAGTTTGTTTGAAACCTAATATTGTGCAGTATCAAATCAATCGTAATCAAATATCCTTTTTTCCTAACCCAACGCGCCACAATGTTGCTATTTCATAAAAATTAGTAATGGAAATTTTAAAATGAAATTTGGCATAGCAGATAAGTTTTGATGAAAAGCAGTAAATTTGAATTATCTACAACTAATATAGACGTGACAGTTACAGTATAAAGTCATTCATTATTCCCGCGCGGAAATAATGAATCATTATTCCCTCGAGGATGAATAAGATTTTTTTTTAAGGAAATGCCTGTGAAAACAACCTCGACAATTGTTTGAAGCAAACTGTTAGAGAATGAATACTTGACAAATTTTGAATAGGTACCCTTTTGAAGCATGCTTATTTTTTCTTCAAAGAGGGAGAGTGTAGAAAATGTGATGAGAAGTGATATAGAAAAAGAATTTTCCTATCAGAATTTTATTGACAAATAAAGTTTTTCATCAAAAATATAAAATAAATAAAGTAGACCATACTACTCGCAATAACAGTAAAAAATCCTCGGGAATAATAGCTATCCATAGTCCTTCCTGTCAAATTAAAAATAAATTTCGATATAAAAATTTAATTCGGTTACAAAAAGTGACAAGTAGCACCTGTTTGTATTCAGTATGTCACACGGAGACAAGAGATGTGAAAATATACCGGGTATCATATTTGAAAATTTAATGTTTTTGTCACTTCTGGTGAAACTGGATGTTGCTTAAAGCTGCATTACATGATAAAAAATGCAATTTTATGTCTCATGCAGATCCTCCAAATAACTTTTCAAAAACAAAAAATAAGTTATAGGGGCTAGCCACTTTTCGCGTACACCCAGATAGATAATATACATGGAAATATATAAGATATAGAATATACATGGAGGGGTATACATTTATCCAGGAATTTAAAACAAACGGTATACAATGTATAAATAGAATAGAATAGAAATGTATTGACCATTTGAGGTACAGGTAGTACATATGGCACGTCATAATATGTATTCAATAAATAATTAGGAAAATAATAAAATAAAATTACATATACAAAATTGGTTAAACAAACAGAATAAATCAACAGATAAAATTAAACATTCACAAACAGAAAAACATTGTTAAAATCTACTATCAAGTAGTACATAATATGACAAGTCATAAAAAAGTTATAATAAAAAAGCGAGTAATATAATAATATGAATACTATACAAATGACATAAACTTGTTAAAAACATACATGGTTATTTCAACTCATAAAATTACACATTTCCAAACAGAAAAACACACTTAAAACCTATCAGACACATAACTGGGTACTCCCAAATATTCTGATATGCTGTAGAAGCAATTAGTAACAAGAAGATTTTTCACAGCTGATTTGAATAACTCACTTAAGTTCAATAAAGAGCTTGTCCGTGAGTATACCTCCTCAGTTCTCAGTTCCTCAGTAGATATTTCAAAGGATGTATGTCCATCAGTTCCAAAATTGTAGATAGTGACTCATCGTTAGTTTACGTGGTTTCAGAGTGCGGAATGCACGTAAACTGACGATGAGTCACTATCTACAATTTTGGATCTGGGCTATAGGTATATTATTTGAGTTTCGAAAATACAATATTACGAGAGTTTAAATACACATCGATATGTTAAGTATTTAAAAATATGAAACAGTATATTAAAATATATGTGGATAAAAAGGTCTTTCAAACAGGCGCGATTTTTCGAGCACGACGGCGTAGCCGGAGTGTTCAGAATAGAGCAAATTTTTTTGAAAGTTCAATTTAAACACGCTGAGGTGTTCTTTAAATAGGCAGAATGGAGCACCAATAATAGTATATTATTCAACAAGCGTATAATGATGGCTATTACCCACGAAGATGAAATTGCAACACGAGCCGGAGGCGGGTGTTGTAACATCTGAGTGGGAAATTGCCATTATACGCGTGTTGAATACTATACTTCATCCACAACTATATACGACAATACCTTTGTCATTAGATAGGTGTGATCTAGCGCTTCTTTTTTTTCCACTGAATATAGTTCAATAAAGTTTTGCTTTTTGCATGAATGTAGAAAAAAAAAATTATAACGCCGCATTTAAAATTACAGAATCGTGTTCAGTCAAAAACACATTATCACATAAAATAACATTTAAAAAATAACAGATGGTAATAATAGAAAAAAATTATATACAGTAAATGAAAAATTTAGAAAGGTTTCATTGAAGTGGAATGAGAATGCGAGTATAAAGGATCAACATTCGATGTTGTGAATTATTGTTTTATCGGTTTCCAGGATCAAAATTTTCAATCATTATTTTTATAATGATTTTGAATTGATTCTCTGAAACTCATCAGGTAATAAACGGAAAAAGCGAGGAGCAAGGTAAGTGAAGCATCCCTGGCCAATTGACTTATTTGCTCTGGGCAAAAACATGATCTCATCACGTTGAGTAATTTCAACTCATTTTGAATCTTTCTAATTACCTATCCGAAAGATCTGAGAAATTTTCAATGGAATTGATCAAGGAGAATAATCGAACTAATAACACTTCTATAGAGAAGTTAACACTTCTATAGAGAAGTTGATTCATAACTTGTGTATCACAACCCGAGAACAAAAACAAATTGTCAATCTATGAACCGCGAGGTTTTTGCACAAGACTCCAAACTAGAATGAACAATAATTGCCTTTCGACTTCTTTTTTTATCGAGAAATCAAAATTTTCCCACTTGCATAGCAGTACTTTTGAGTTCTCAAGTCAGTCAAGTCGTGCTTGTAGCTACTGCCGAATATTCCCTGACAACTCTCCGAAATAATTCTAATTTTGGCGAATGAATCAATAATTTAATTAACTGAAATAAATATATTGAATCCGTCTAACAGGAGGTGTTGAATACGATGACAAATCGACCATTTATAGGGGTCATTAATGGACGATTGCTCGAAATTATCCATTTATAACGAATCCTTCATTAAAAGGGGTCATTAATGGTCGATTTCATTTGCATTGAAGAACATTAAACAGACAACTTAAGACGAGATAGGCAGACAAAAAAGATTTTCCACCTACTTCTATCCAAAGTATACATTTCCTGGACTCATTGTAGGAAGCATTTCTCCCTTGGAAAAAGTACTTTTTCGTCAACCATCCGGGAAGTGTTCACATCCCGGACACTTTTTCTTTGGGAAAGGAATAGGCCGGGAAGTTCTCTAATTTTAATATTAATAAGAATTAGAATGTTTCTGTTGGTACCTTCTGTTCGAATTTCAATATATAATACAAATAAGAACTAAAATGTTCCAAATATTCAAATTTAGAATCACAGCCAAGGTAGTTTACTCTTGATCAAAATTCTATTTATTGTTCCCCCCTATACACCGTTTGGAAATTTAGAATTTTGATTACTCGAGTATTCCGTAATGCACCAATTTTTATGACGAATAAAATTGTCTGACAAATCGATAATAAAAAAGTTTCCATATGGTACAAATTTTTTAAACTCACTGTATATAGTCATGACCACCTTTTGATTGGTATTGGTATTGGTAGGTATCAATCAAATCAAATCAAATATACTTTATTGTCTGATAAACATAATTCTTATTGACAAAGTCACATAAAAGAAAATACCTAACAATAATTATTGTGTTTCTACATATAAATACAATATATATATATATATATATATATATACATACATACATACACATACATATACGCATACATACCATACATGCACAACAAACAGGTACAAAATAAATAATGAATTAAAAACAACATATTATGCGCAAAAGTAAATAAAATAGAATTGGTACGATATTTTCACCGTAATGGTCAACTACAAACAAGTAAAAATATAAAAATATAAAAATAGCAGTACAAATTGAATAATAAATAAAAATACATCATAATTGGCACACAGGTAATTAGAATAAAAATTTATAGAAAATTTCCATCGTCAACAAAAAAATGTATAAATATAAGATTATGAAAAATATAAGAAAATATATACAAAAAATTAGGAAAATGTCAGTACAAAATAAACCATAGAACAATAATCATAATATAAAATAGCTAAGAAGGGACGACGAAGTTGAATTTCACAGCACTAAAGCTTCTCACAGTAGAATTCATCTAACGAGTAGAAAGCCTTTGCCAGAAGAAGATTTTTTACGGAATTTTTAAATTTTCTTCTATTGTCTATGATTTTAATCTTGTTGGGTAGATGATTAAATAATTTTTTACCATTATAAATTATAGAATTTTTAACCTGTGTCAATGTTGGAATTGGTAATTTTATATTTAGTGGCTGTCTGGTGTTATAATGGGTAATCGTATGGATTTCGTTTTTAAAGTTACTGTGAATGAGACATACTGCTTCTAAAATAAAAATGCACGGTAGTGGTAAAATTTTATGTTTAATGAAAAGTGGCTTGCAAGAATCCTGGAATTTAGCTCTGCACATATACCTAACTGCTCTTTTTTGCAAAACAAAACTGTCTGTTAGACACCTTTCATAAATATATTAACACTATTCACCCAAACATTAAATTCACAATAGAAATAGAAGTAGAAAAATCATTAAATTTTTTAGATCTGACAATAGGTAAAACCAACAACAAACACCATTTTTCTATTTTTCACAAACCTTCCCATACTGACATCACCATTCATAATAATTCGATACATCCATATATACATAAAATATCAGCATACCATAGTATGATACATAGATTAGTTAATATTCCTCTTTCTGAAGAAAACTTCTGCAAAGAATTAAATATTATAAAACAGATAGCAGTTAACAATGGATATCAAGTCAAATTAATAGAGAATATTCTTGCTAAAAAATTACATAGAAAGGCTATCCAAGAAGTGTACCCCACTATGAGGAACCTTGACAATAATTACAGAACATTAACTTATTCAGGGCCCGTTTCAGAAAAAATAGCGTCATTTTTGAAAATACAAAATTTAAGAGTAGCATTCAGAACAGATAACACGTTGGGAAGGTTTATTAAAAATAATAAAGATAAAACACAAAAATCTAAAAAATCAGGAGTTTATAAATTGAATTGTGGTTCTTGTTCCAAAGTATATGTAGGCCAGACTGGTAGACCATTCAAAAGCCGTGTACGTGAGCACCGTATGAATTATGTAAATAATAAAACACATTCAACATATGCCAATCATATTTTGGAAGAAGACCATGACTTCGATGAAAACTTTGAAATCCTTCATGTTGAAAATAAAGGTATTAGACTTAATTATTTAGAATTCTTGGAAATTAATAAATTGAAAAATTCGAATTGTTTACTAAATGATCAATTGGACCTTAATAGTTCCCCTTTGTTGAACCTTTTCAACTAATTAAGTAGTAGATATGTTTTGAGATTTCCAGGTATCTACCTACATTGTATTGTCAATTTTATTTTTATCATAGGTAGCTCCTAATTACCTCAATTGTTAAGAAGGGTATTTAAGTAATGTTCAAGGTAGAATAATTTAATTCGCTTGAAAAAGATACAGTGTATCGAAACATGTCGCGAAGACAATAAATCTGTGGAAATTTAATCGTGTTTACCTTAGTGTCATATACTATGAATTTCCATCAAGTAAAGGCCACGTCAATCCAAGATTTTGTAGAGATTGAAGTTTTGTCCCTAAAGTTTATATTGAAATCTCCAGTGAGTATCACAGACGCTTTACAAGGAATCTGTCCTAGCAAATTTTTCAATCTTTCTAAAAAATTGTTTCCACTGGATAGTGGTGAACGGTACAAACAAATAATGAATAAATTTTTATTTTTACTATATATACACGAAAATTCAAATTCCTTCTCAATCAACATAATATTATATTTTTTTATCTCGATAAATTCGTTTCTTTCAATGAAATCCGTATGAATGAGGATCAATGTGCCACCATGATGGCTATTCTGCCTTGAATATTTTGCAATAGTAATGTATGGATGGTGACTGATGCACTGCGACCTAGTTAGATCTATTGTGCCCCATCTTCTTCTGCTATCTCAAGGTGTTCTCGTTTACAGCAGCCCCTCAAGCCTCAATTCTTTCAGGAATTTGAGGATTTTGAGGAGGTCCATTTGTGGTATTTCTTCCACAGTCAGCTGGTGTGATCCCAGTATATTTAATCTTTTGTGGTGTACAGCATAACACTCCATCAATATGTGGTGAGGTGTTTCTGGATGTTCCCCACAGAATCTGCAGGTGTTGTCCTCCTCTAAGCCTAGCTTCCTCAGGTGTTCTTTGAGTCTGCAATGCCCCGTTAGAAATCCTGTGATTGTCTTTAGACTAATTGCTGAGGTTAATCAGTGTTTTCGATCTTGCTCGGTTGAAATTGTCGAGGAGATCTTTGGCCTGCCTTGCCCTGGAAGTCTTTGCCAGTATGTTGCTCTCATTGCTTCTTCAGTTTTATTGAGTTCTTCTTGGAAGTAAGATTTTCCAAGTCCGCAGAATGGTTCTGGCCCAATCAGTGGCGTTGATGCCCCTTTTCGTGCCACGGTGTCTGCTTGTTCATTGCCCTCTACTCCGACGGGCCCAGGCACCCAGAGGAGGATCACCTTGTTGTTCCTGCCTAGATCATTAAGTTTTTCTAGGCATTCCCAGACCATCTTCGAGTTGATGTTATATGAGCTCAACGCTTTGATGGCTGCTTGACTATCGGAGAGGATTGCAATTTCCTTGTTCCGGTAGTTCCTGTCGAGGTTAATAGGCAACCAATTTTATGCATATTCGTCTATTTATAAAAAGTATGTTTCATCCGGTTGACAGATGGGTGAAGGTCGACCTCTCTTCGTCTCTTAGACTAAATGCGTCTCATTGATTGGTTATTCTACATGGTTGCCGAAAAACTAGTGTACGCAACACGTCCGAAAACAATTTTATTGGACTCGCAGACTTCCAGGACTCGCTAACGCTCGTCCTAGAATTTGGTATACTCGTCCATAAAAACAGTATTTTTCGGACTTGCTCCGTAAATTACTATTTCCTCCCTAGGGAAGAAAAGTAAAAGTGACGTCATGGTACGTCATCAATGAAATAACTTATACGGCATTCACGACCTAAACTATATTATATTATACAAGTATAAATTTTACCGTTTATTTATAGAACACCCTGTATTTTGCAAATTGGTAGAAATCAGTAAATTATTATTTTAATTTAACGATTTCTACATTAATAATTTGACTTCAATTCATAGATTCATCCTGTTTTTAAATTTGGGACAGAAATATTATAGCATGCATTGGTCGATTCACATATTGAAAGTTTCAAAGTGTGTTATATAATATATTTACAAAATATAAAATAATTTTTAAAAAGTGAGTGATTCAAGCGAGTTTGAAGATATAAATAATACACTACCGGATATTTTGGAACAAGTTAATGTAACAGTAAAATCTCTATTACCCCAAAAATCTAAAGAAAAATACGAAAAACATTATTTACGTAGCATGCTTCAAATGAAAGAAAATGTGGATATGAAATACCGAAAATTAATTACTTTCTTGAAAAGAAAACCAGGAATATAAACCTAATAAGGCAAAAATCTCCTCAAGAGAGGAAGTAAATACATTATTACTATAAGCCCCCAATGATGATTAATTTTTAGTGAAGGTAAGATATTTTCAAGAAGTGAATTTATTAAGAAAATAAAAGTCAAACGGCAAATATTATAATAGAGCTAAAACAATATGCTATATGTCCATGATTCCACAGAAGTTGCCTGTTAGTTACGGTAGCGCAAGGAATTGGTGCACCGCTCACTGTTCATGATAGGCTTGTAGAAGTTGGTTGGAATTCCAGCGGCGACAGCTTTCTTTCGTTTCTTAAATTATTTTTTCTTTGTATTGAAGGTTCTCCTCATTTTCGGAATTTCAGGAGCATGCAGGTGTGATGAGCTCCTTAAATTGGCCACTACAGATACTGAAGATGGAGGTTCAATTTTTATAGTAAATATACCAGATTATAAAACGAATATACAGAGAACGTTTGTGATCAATGCTTCACCGGGAAATGGCCCTAATTATATTAACAATTATAGATAATACATTTCGCTACGCCCTAAAACAGATCAGACACGTTTATTTGTCTGCTATAGAGCAGGAAAATGTATTAACCAAATGGTTAGAAAAAATACTATTGCTAAAATTCCATTAAAAATTGCCGAATTTTCAAAACTACCTATTGCTGTAAATTATACCGGGCATGGTTTCAGAAGAATCTCGTCAAGTTTACTTGCAAATTCTGGAGGTGACATTCTTACTTTGAAGCAACACGGAGGTTGGATGTCTACGAAAATTGCTAAAGGGTATGTGCAGCAATCTCTTGCAGAAAAGCTGAAAATTTCGAACCAAAGTATGGTTATGAAGGTTATGAAATTCATTGTAATCAGCCAAGTACGAGCACTTCCGGCGGTTACCAGCTATATGATAATGTTGTTAATGAAAATATTACGAAAACTGCATCGGCTCCAGCTCTCACTTCTAGTGGTATTCAAATAACCACTACTCAAAGCTGTACGTTCAACATTAGTATGAATAATTACCCTACCACAAATCAAAAATATGTAGGATGCAAGAATGAAAACGGACCTATAAGTTATACTGTACCTACTCCTCAGTTTTAGTTCTTTAATAAATTTTGTTTGTTAGTTTCATGAATAAATCATTCAAAAATGACTTTATTTGAGAAAGGCGGAAAAATCAAATGTATAACATGAGAGTAAAGTGTATTTTCCTCCCTTGAATAATTACTGTAAACTTCATTCTTGGGAGGAAAAGTAGCATTATACAAATAACAATTTTTTTATAAATGTTAGTCGGTAATTAAAATATTACTTCATTTTGGTGATGGATCGAAACTAATTAACAAATTGATCCAATCAATTTCGGCTCTTCGAAAATGACGGATAATTGATGAGTCGACATCAACATTATCCAAATATTTAAAATATTGCTTTTATGAACACAAATTCCATCCCAGTAGTTCTTCAGATTGAAATCTGTTTATATTGATATGTGGCAGCAGCACGGGATTTATGAAGAAATATAATACTATTCCAGAACGAAAAATGTACCAGTATTTGAACTCGTATTCGAGTAGTATCACGTATCACGGATATAAGAATACACATTCAAATGTAGTGAAACGCTCAAGATAATAGGGTCGTGGAATATTTTATGTTGCTATAATGTATCTGGAATTTTATCGCGAGAAACGATGTAGACTCCGAATTTCCTCCCAATATGTCTGCGGACAATCTCCTTGATATTGATATCAGGTTTATATCGATGGAGCTCATTTATTTGTCTAGTCAACATGTATCATTAAAAAATGTATAGCTACTGAACATTATGATCATTGTGTCATTCGATTTGTAATGTCATGAAGAAAGTTTGAGAGAAGGTCTCAAAAGGGGTTAAAAAAAATTGCAAAAGTTATAAAAATATTGAAGAAATATTGAAGATTTTCGAAATGTTAAGAAAGATCTGGAAAAATCATCAAATTTGCTGCAAACAAATTTTGACTCTCGAACCTGTACCTCCAATATTTCTAATTTTCACAGAGCCCCAAAAATAGAGCCAAATAGGTATGGATAGACTGGCTTCCGTGCGTGTTGCGTGACAAAACAACAAAAAAAATTTTAACTCATTAAATATGAGTATCAAGGAATGTATTGAGATACATCAATCACCAATAATTCGCGGTTGAAAAAATTAACAAAATTTCTCCATAAATTATGAATTTGTCAATGAACAAATTTTTCTAAACTGAATGTTGACATAAAAATCCCGATAATTATTGAACAAAACCCTAAGATTTTTTTCACTTAGTGAAGTTATTATTATTAGGCTCACAAATAGCTAACATTATCAAAAACTGTGAAATTTTAATTTTCCACTTTTTTATTAAAAATTGAAAATGAAAAAAAATTAAAAAAATTTAATGCATTTTTTTTCAACTTTCTTGAATGTTTAGATTTCTAAAGGATTGAAGCTACATAACAATTTTTTTCATAACCATTGTTTAAAAATAAATTATGAACAAATGCATTGTTTAGGAGCAAAAAAATTTTTTTTCTGTAATATATTTATAGATGAAAATTATGATTTTCAAAGAAGAAACGGTCTTTTTTATTAATTACCAATTATTTCACAATTTCAGAACAGTTCTAGCTCTAGAATTTATTCAATTATTGACTATTATTTATAAAAAAATCTATACTTTCCAGTTTGAAAATATTATCATCTACCGTTGAAAGGCCCAAAGCATTGTTGTTATATCTGCAATAGTTTAACAGTTATTGTAATAATAAAATAAAAAATCGGATAAAAAGGACAAGTTTCGAGGCATACAAATATTGAAAATTGTATAAAAAATTGTTTTTCTTTTTATAATACACATGGCTATTTTTAATACAGTATTAAAGAAATACACTGAAAAAATTGATTTGTTGTAACAAATTGTTCAAATATAAACATATAAAAAATAAAGATTTTTTTTCCAAGAATCTCAAAGAACCATAAAAATTATAATTTTTAGAGATAAAATAGTTCAATAATATTAATATTTAGCCACAAATAACGATTGTTACTTAACATCCGCATTTTTTACAAACAAATATTCTTTTTAAGGAAATGTTTTTTCTTTAAAAGTCATAATCTAATTTGGAAATATCACGGTAAATACAATTCATGACTCCCTTACTACTGATGATTTTTTTTGTTTCAGGTTGGAAGTATCTATTATTTTCGATGGTATCCATAGCAACGGCAATGCTGTGCAAAGAACAAGGGATCACCGTTGCTGGAGTCTGTGCTGCGTATGAAATCTTCGTCGCCCAGAAGGTAGGTTTCAAATAATATTTCATCAAATTACATTCAGATTTCACAAGCGAGGAATTATTGGAAATTATCAAACCTATTTTTCCCAAAGCAACCTGTGAGCCGAACCTATCTGCAACTTAGGTTCCAGACAACTGGCCGACAGGTGCCTGGGTAAACAGGTTTTCCTCCTACCCCTATAGAAAGTACACACTTTTCTCCCTCAAACCAGGGAGGAAACTCAAACTTTTCCTCCCTAGGAAGGAAAGTACTTTTCCTCCCCCTCATTTCAAGTAAGTTGTAAACGATGAAACTTGTGAATCTATCATAATCAAATTATTTCCGTAATTTCTAGAATGTTACTTCTACTCCAGTTCTTTAATAGCTATTTGCGTAGTTAGAGCACAAAGTGATTGATTGTTGCTCGACAAAGACATTAATCTTTGAAGAACGACAATGACACTTGACACAAAAAATTATCGACACTTCATTCAAATAGGCACATAACATTACTTATGAGAAAATCACTCAATAGCAATCCAAAATGTATAAGCTATCTAAATGTCCAATAATTCAAATCACTAACAAGAAAAAAGTAAAATAACGTTCTTACAAAAAAAAAAGTTGTAATTGCCAGGAGATGAACCCGGTACCTTCGGATTACAAGCCCAAGACGCTAGCCATTGCACCACCGCAGATTCTCAGATACACATGACTGTATTGTCTATACTTTCCATCAAGTAAGAATAGGTCTGTTTGCAAACAAGGTCACAAAACGGTTTTATTGAGTAGGTAGGAGGAAAAATCATATGTATTACATGGGAGTAAAGTGCCTTTTCCTCCCTTGGATGTTTGTCCTTCGCTTCGCGTCGGGCAGTACACTACATCCTGAGGGAGGAAAAGTGGCACTTTCCTCCCTAGTAATACAAATAGCTATTTTTCACCCAAAAGGGAACAAAAATGCGGGAAGTGAAAATTATTTCCCTATGTGAAACCAATATTTCATCAATGGATTCAAAGTTAAACTCAGTTTGTGTTAGAAATAATCATAACTCGGTAAGAATTTTTCATGTAAACAATCAATGCATATCAAACAGATCAAACTCAATCAATATGTATACTGACAAAAATAAATTCAATATTCTGTTTCTCGGAGCACTGGTTAGATGAAATTGCTATTCAAATCATCACTATAAGTGACTATAGGCTAGCCTCATATTTTTGTAGAATAAAATTGAGACATGGGGGTGTTTCAATATTTGTCGATGAAAAAACGAATTACAAGGCACTCGATTTAAATGGTTTTCAAGTGATGTACAGGCAGAATTCTGTGCAATTGAAATCTTGTCTGATAATATCATACTGGTTTGTCTCTACAGATTTACTAATGAGGACATAAACTGTTTTCTGGGTTCGCTGGAGAACTTATTTTACATAGCCTTGCAATTCAAACAAGCGTCATTATTACCGGTGACTTCAATTTGAACGTCCGTGGCAAATCCTCTACCCTCACTGACCTCGCGCATTTGTTAGAATCATTCGGAATCGAAATCACAATTTGGGATCACACTAGAATAACAGCTCACTCAGCAACATGCATTGACAACATCCTCACAAATTTGAATGGAATCGATTATAATGCAGAAGTTATCGATCCTTGCTTATCGGACCATTCAGCTCAGTTGATATATCTAAATAATAATATGACAGAGAAAAAGCGCAAGGTAATTATGAGGAGGAAAATTTAAGAACAAGGTATCATAAATCTTAGAGCTTCCCTTATTGAGGTTGATTAGGAGAATACTAGGTTGCGCGATTGGGACTGCTCATTTCTTGCAGATTTTTTGGTCAATTTATACACCTCTTTGATTGATTGAAGAACATTTTCCATTGAAAGAATGTTCAACTGTCACAAAACCCCTCGTTCAGTGATTTAACGATGAATTGAGAACGCTAAGGGACACATTATCCGAAGTAAAATCTATCTGTAACTTTACCAGGGACTACATTAATTTTAATAGTTGAATATGATTTCCGGTGTTGAGTTAGCGGGAATTCGGTCGAAATGTTGAAGAAAACCAGTTGTTAAATTGTCGACGTTTCGAAACTTTATTGTTTCATTCTAAACAGTGATTTTGATTGGAACAAAATAAATTATGTAAAATAACAATCGTTGAAAAATAAAACGCTTCGGACACTCTACAGAAAACAACATTAAAGGGTACTTACATTTAAGGTGGCTTTCCGGGTTTAAAAAGAGTGAAATAAATAGATTCTACATAAAGTATAAATAACTACACAGGTTCATGAAAGACTTTGACACGATCGAAGACATGAACAAACTGAACTGTCGTTGAATCGTTTCTTTATATTGTAAAAAAGTCTCGTGCAAGAAATGTCTATCGGGATTGGAAAAAGTTGCTTGCTAATGATTCGGAATTGATGTTTGATTCTTCCTATTAGATTGAAATATGAGTTGTTTAAATTTTCTATATCCGATCTTTTGTTAACACATTTTGTTCCGTGTTTTGTTATTTCAATCATTTGTGTATATTTTTACATTACCTGCTATGTTCAGTAATCCTTTGTTTTAGATACCTTCCTGTTTGTCCTATATACTCTTTCTCACACTCAGCACATGGAATTTTGTAAATAATATTGGATTTCAGGTCTTTTGGTGTTTTGGTGTTTTGGTTTTGAGTCTTGTGAAAAATTGATTTTTGACTGTGTTTTCACATTTCATGCTGACTTTTATATTTTCATTTTCTAAAACTTTGCGCAGTTGGGGTGTCAGACCTGTTACATGCGGTAATTTGAAATATTTGATTTTCAACGGTGCTTTTTCTTTGTGTGTATTAGTTCTGTCGGTATATAGTATTTTTTTCATCAAAGACTTTGGGTAGCTATTCTTAAGTAGCATCGTTTCACAAAACCTAAAACTTATTGAAATATCTGAAAAAATTTTAATTTTGTTGAGAAATTTTTTCTCAATATCTATTTATATGCCATTCGGAATTTTCAAGTTGATCTGTCCCTAGCGCCATCTGTCGAGTAATTTCAATGTTTCTTCTCTCAAAAAGTAGTATCGGTAATACCCTTCAAAATATGTTTGGTTTCATTATTCCACAAAAATCCGTTCAAATTTATCGAGGTACGAGTAGTTTTCAGATCCGTATTTATTTTTGATATTTCGAATTTGGATTGTGAAAAAAATTTCAACTAAATAAAAAAAAAATAGATAATTGTAAAGAGAATTGATTTCTCTTTTCAACGATGTGACACTTGTTCCCCCATGCCATCTTAAATTTTTGAGTTGATGTGCCCTCCCGCGCCCCCTCTTCAGCAATCACTATATTTTTTATTTCAAAAAGTAGTATCGGTGAAACCCTCCAAAAAGTTTTTTATTCATGTTTCTACGTCGAACCGTTCAAAAGTTAACACTGGGGAGGACTAAAAAAAGCCGCACTGTATATATAAACAAGCTGGGGTACAAAAATACCCCAGTTAGTAATGTAAGGGTATTGAAATTACTTAGTATGACGAAGGTTAAGATTGAACTCAAGTGCAGTTTTCGATTTTTCATCTTAGCCGCTTCCGCGAGTTCTTCAATGTTTTTATTTAGGCAACCCTGAGGCCCGGCCCTACTGAAAAAGTCTTCCACTAGGATTTTCACGAAAAAAAGACCATAACAAAGTTAAAGAACACAAAATTAGGCATATAGAGACGTCGAGTTTTTGTGATGATCGATTTTGGGTCCCAATGGACTAGTTTTAATTTTTTATTATAGATTAATTCTGAAAATTTTTGTAAAATGAAACAAAAATGTGAGTGAATCATTGATATATTTCTAGAAATGAAAAAATATGGGATTTTGAAGTTGCGCGGAAGTATAATTTCATAGTACGCAGCGCTCTAGTGTAACGTCACACCACATGAACGAATCGACTGGTATTCGCAGTTTCACAGAGTGCTCACTTTAAAAGAAAAAAAAATGTTAAAATTGTTTTTTCCGTTAACCAGCTGTCGTCCCCCTACGAACTGCAGCCCTCAGAAGTCGAAACTTGTGCGAGCCAAGGATTAACGAGGTCTTACCTTTCAAAGTGCGATTCCTAGCCCTTTCTTGGGCCATCAGAAAAATTTCTGCAGTCGCCATGGTTTGAACCATCGCCGACTGGCATCCAAGTGATTGAAACAATGTCGCTCTAACCTCTCGGGTACCTGGCCCCTGGTATTGTTCATTACACGATGGCTGAAATTAAAAAAGTATCCTACACATATTGTATTGTGCCTAGGTGTGAAAGCACGACTATCAAAAACCCCCATAAATTGTTTTTTCATGTACCAAATGACATGAATAAAAGGAAGAAGTGGTTCAAACTAATGAGGGGCGACATAATTGGACCTAAAAGTACTACATATGTGCCTTGGCGCTGCTAAAGATCTAATACGTGATTATTTGTGGTGTGGCGATCTCAGACATGTGGCGTGACGCCACAGACGAGTCGGAGACCTAATACGTTCCGCGCTAAAATACGGAAATTTAAATAATCTATATCTCAGTCATTTATTGATGGATTTAAAAAGAAACACTGATTTAATTGTGCTGATCTATATTTTCATTACATCGCATCAGATATAAAATTTTCAACATCACTAAACTAGTCGATTGTTTTAAATAACCCCAAACATGGTAATCGAGTGGATTAAAATCGGGCCCCCTTGCAGGCCAGTTGTGAGGTCCTCTTCTGCCTATCCAATGATTTAGGAAGATGTCATTTTAAAACTCTCTCACCATTACTTTGAAATGAGGTGTAGCCCTATCATGTTGAAAGTACATCAACTCCTGCATCATCTAGCAATATGGGTAAAACATTTTGCAGGAACTCCAAATGCACTTCACCCGTTAGTAGATGTGGTAGGATATGGTGTCCAATTTATCGGTTGTTAATATCGCCACACCAAACATTAAAGGAGAACCTAATTTGTGAATGTTTTTGTTTTATGGCGAACGGATTTTGTTCGGCCCACACATGAGAATTCCTGAAATTATTGATACCGTCTCTGGTAAATTGAGATTCATCGCTAAATAAACATCTGTATAAGATCCTATTATTTTGTAATACCCATCTACTAAAAGCCAATCGAGCAAATTCATCTCCTGCTTGTAGCCTCTGAACTTGCTGTAAATGGTACGGATGTAGGTAGGCGATTTTTTTATTCTTCGCCAAACAGTAGACTGAGGAACATTAGTGGCGTGACTGATTCTTCTCGAACTAATTTTTGGATCATTTTGTACAAAATTAAGAATGTCTTGCTCAAAATCGATATGTCGTCTTTCGTTACTTTCATTTTGTGTTACAGTTGGAAATTTACCGTGTTCTCTAAGGTAACTAAACACATTAGAAAAAGTCTTGTCACTAGGTAACCGCCGGCCAGGAAATCGCCGTGCATATTCTCTTCGGGTAGCTTTTCCATTACCATCACAAAATCCATATACATACAACATGTCTGCATACTCATTATTATAAAATTGGTGTGGCATTTTAAGTAAGAAATAACTGTTATCAACAAATAACTTAACAACACAAGTACAAAGTCATCAACTAATGTCAAAATTGTACTCTGATATCAGCCAACTTGGCAATTAAAACAGTTTGGGATATCAAACCTAAAGTGTATTATTTACTAAATCAAAGAATACGTACAGACTGCTTGATTTTATTATTATTATCAAGAATGCATCAGAATAGTCAAGAAATGATCATGCTCTAGCTAAAAGGTAATTAGACGCGGATAAAGAAAATTCTAGT
The DNA here is from genome assembly GCA_944452925.2 of Chrysolina oricalcia. Classification (NCBI taxonomy): domain Eukaryota; kingdom Metazoa; phylum Arthropoda; class Insecta; order Coleoptera; family Chrysomelidae; genus Chrysolina; species Chrysolina oricalcia. Next base: position 54,850,934 of record OX101819.2, on the reverse strand, counting down.
TTTTTAATTTTCTGTTATGTTTAACCTTTGAAATGTAGATTTGTTGCAACGTTATTTTTGTTTAAAATAAAGTTATGCTTTTTTCGGAATGGGATTTTTTCCTCATTTTTATAATTTTTTTCTAAATGTAGCGCAATGAACAAATGTTACGATAATTTTTTTAACCATACAGGGTGTTTGAAAGTTCTTCATTGATAATAATAATTTGCCCCAAATACGGACATGTCCTCTCGTTTTTCAATAAGGTTGGGGATCCAGGAATCAGGAGAATAAGAAATAGATGATGATTTCATGGATTGAAGCTGGAAAAGTACCATTTGGGAAAGAAATTTTATTTTTTTAAAGTTTGTGGCACCTCATTATCGAAACATCTAGATTTTACTCAAGTTAGTAAGTAAAAAAGTTGTATGCGAAAACACCAAATACTTTTAGTCTTACTTATTTTTTCCTGCTCTTTCCAAATTTGTAAATAAAACTTGATAATATTGATATAGAGAATGTTGTTTCGACTCGAAACCTACTTATTAATTTTTTAAGGCCGGACCTGGAATAAGACTTTTTCTTATTATGTTAATCGACACTACTGTGGACAAAGAACATACAATCCAAATATCACAAAAATGTATAGGGTGGTTCATAAGTTATGATTAATTGAAAAAATGGCGAAAATCAATAAATCACCCGGTATCTTGGTTCTAAAGAACGAAGAAAATATAGGTTATTTAGAAGGACCTCGGTGTCTTCCATCTACCCTAACTGTATGCGCATTTCCCAATGAATCACCCTGTATAAATCGTCGAAAATATCGATAGATATTTTTCCCTCTTACTGGAGTCGGTCCTGTCTAATTTCAAAAATATTTGGCATTTGGGGCTTTCGGGGGATGGACTTTCACCTCACCAAACAGAAGACGTATGTGGTTCCTCGCGTCTCAGAACCCGCGGCTCTCATAAATTCCGGTCTCCAGGTGATTGTGCAAATTTTTATATTAAGTCTTTACTGGATGCCTTAACATATGGCGGTGCTGAAGAAATGTTTGTAATCATTGTGAATTGATGATCTATTTTGACTGGCCTATGAGAAAAACCTGAATACGTTTCAGGAAAATCAGTTTTATTATTTTAAATGCAAATTTAGTACTCAAAATAAATAATATGAAATAGGAGACACTTTATCGTCTTCGATGTCTTAATATTATTTTATCGAATCCATCCAATCACTCCAGAGAATTGAGTTATGCTATTGGCGTTCTCGTTACTACCTACCTCGTCAACTCAATTATTTATAGACAAATTTAGATCTCTTATAAATTCCGAACACTATTGAAAAAATAAGGACTTTCAATTTAGGAATTCAGGATCATTAAATCTGTAATCGGAGCATATTTATGAGTCCCCTGAAAATTGAATATGAAATTATAATACAGGGCGGTCGTAAATGGTATAGTTTATCCAATCTCAGTTGAATATGACTTCATTCAGCTCAATATATAGGGTTAGTTCAAAATAGCACATGGTGTAATAAGGAATGAAGGATGAAAACGAAAAATTAAATATATATTATTCCCTATATAAAGAAAACAGTATACCAGATTAAGTATATTTTACGTGTAACCGTTCGAAGCGTGGAAAGCAATCGGTAATGCGCTGACCGCCTGTTGCATAAATTACCGTAAATCACCTCTTAATATTTTTATTGCTGTGATATTTATGGAAAGAAGAACAGTAGCGTACTTAATGAACGATAGAACAGAACTCAATATTTTCTCTGTAGTTAATTTGTTTTGCCGTTAGACTAGGTATAAAATATGTAATTAATTATTGACAAACACTATTTGTTTTGTGTTATCCGAAATCAGGTATGAAACTGTTCCCAAATTAATTAACATTTTGAGAATATGAAAGAAGGTAATAAATAGTATAACTTAGTATACTTCTGCTTAAAGAATCCATCGTTTTTGTAAAACGTGTGTCATGGTTTTTAAACTAAAAGTGTGAAAATCAACAGTAAAGTTTTAGTATAAACGTTTGTGTATTTAGTGTTACAACATGGCATTTTGGCGACCATTCGAAGAACGTGAGGAACAAGACTCACAACCTGATGAACAATTCGAAGAACGTGAGGAACAAGACTCACAACCGGATAAAAAATGGGAATATAAAAACAAAGATATTCATGTTCAGACCCAAAGACTTGTTCTGAATATATATAAAAATCTTAAAAAGGAAATGATCCACAAAAGTGACAATGAAATTTTCGGAAGGATATCTCATCTCACCAGTTTGGGGCATTCAACTATTTACAGAGTGGTTAAACAAGGGTATGTTGTGGATCATTATAGTAAAACCAAACAAGATGAAGATCAGAAATTAAACAAAGTTGATGTGGCCACAAGAGACTTTCTTCGAAGGGGCGCAAGTTTATGATTTCTATAAACGAAACGAAGTACCTACCTTGAAAGCAATCAAAAACAAATCATCTGATTATCCTGAGTATACATATAAGTCGTAGGAAAAACTACGCTAAATTCTTTTAGACTATGTGTTGGATATATTGCACCGTTATGTACCTATGCTGCCTGATTAATTAATAGTTGAGGTTTTGGTTACCATATTGAATTTGTTTACTTTTACTGTCTGAAAAGTTGTCAAATAAAAAGTTACTTCACTTTGCAGTATTTTTCCAATATTTCATCAAATAACCAACAGGTTATGGGCCCAGTCCTCTCTAAGTAATATATAAATTAAAATTTATAATTAGAAATGGCAGCAGCGTTAATGCAAGTAGAAAAATTGGGAAAAGAAAATTTTGATGCCTGGAAAATCCAGATCGAAGCAATTCTTATCAAGCATGACCACAGGGGTTATGTAAACGGAGATTCTCCAAAACCAGCTAATGCAACACAAGCTGCGGTTTGGACGAAGAATGATCAGAAGGCAAAAGCTGATATAATTCAACCCTCAGAATTATGTACCGTGAAGTATTGCTCAACTTCCAATGAAGTATGGAAGAAATTACAGCAAACATATCAGTCAGAAGGTCCTGCCAGAACAGCTACACTGCTGAAACAACTATTGTTCACGAAATGAATCCAGGGCAGATCACCTCAACAAATTCTTCAATACTGTGGACAAATTGAAAGAAATGGGAATTGTCGTTGCAGATGATCTTCTTTCCATTCTCTTGCTGTATAGCATTCCAAGCAGTTATGAGAACTTTCGATGTGCCATTGAAGCAAGGGATGATTTACCAAAACCCGAAGCTTTGAAAATAAAACTTTTGGATGAATCCCACGCAAGAAAGAGTTCAGCAAATCAGGAAGATCAGAGTGTTTTTCTTGCGAAATCCACTTCAAATTGGAAGAAACCGTCTAAAAGTAATAGCATGAAGAATAAATGGCAAATTGAGCAGAAGAATGATTCAACGATTCGTAAATTTCCCTACAAATGTAATTTCTGCCACCTTAGGCCACAAAGCATCAGAATGTAGGAAGAAAGAATGTAGCAAACTACAGAGAGCATTCACAGCCGAAGAAGAAGCATTTATTATGGAATATATGCCGATTTGTCAAAGTGAACAAACACATGTTATGTCCACAATCAAAATGGAACCAATACCTAAAGCTGTATGGTGTTTAGACAGTAGGGCCACTTTTCATATGTGTAATAATAAAGAAATATTCTAAAATTTCACTCCTATAAGCGATCAGAAAGTTCGCCTAGCAGTTAACAAAACAACTGATATCCTTGGTAAAGGTACAGTGAAACTGATAGTTCTTGATGGTGTATTCGGAATGAAAACAATAAATTTGGAAAATACTCTTTATGTTCCTGACCTGAAAACAAATTTGTTATCAATTTCTAAAGCTGCATGCAATGGTAGACAAACACATTTTTCGAAAGACTCTGCAGAAACAGTGAATCCAAATGGTGAAATCGTTTTAAGAGCTCATCGAAAAGGTGAACTTTATTATATCCAACCAGTGAGTGAATCTACAGCTTTGGTGGAGTCGACATCCAAGAAGTTCCTGAAATGGCATCAACGCTATGGCCATCTGAACGAAAGAGATCTAAAACTGATGATGTCTAAAAATCTAGTTGAAGGAATGAAATTCAATGTTTCTGAATGTATGTATCTGAATGTATGTATCACAAGTAAACAAACAGCTGATAAGTTTCCTCAATCATCGAATTCAAGAGCTGAAAATATATTAAACCTGATCCATTCAGACATTTGTGGACCCATGAAAACAAAATCACTCGGAAATGCACTTTATTTCGCAACATTCATTGATGACAAGTCAAGATGGATACAAATTTATTTTTTGAAATCGAAAGATGAGGTGAAACAAGTATTTTTGAAGTTCAAAAGTCAAGTAGAAACTAAAACTGGAAGAAAAATCAAAATACTCAGAACAGATAACGGTTTGCAGTACAGTGGAAGAGATTTCAAGGAAAGTTTGGAGAGAAGCGGTATAGAAAGGCAATATTCAGCACCTTACACACCCCAACAAAACGGAGTAGCCGAACGTTGTAATCGTACTCCGTTGAAATGGCTACCCGGTGAACATTTTTTAAATTGTTACGTATGTGGAACATTAACTTAACGTCTTATTAATGATGGTCAACATCATCAATATGTATCCATTATACGTATTTTCTGAGGCGATAAGTCCCAATTTTCAGCGTTGTATCAACGTCATACTTCAATGATCATATTTTCATTATCAAAATGACGTATCATGCTCAATGTCCAAATAGCATATTGTAACATATGTCAAGTAACTGATTTAAAACTTATGTTTCCAATACGACGATCTTTTCTGAGGCGATAAGTCCCAACTTTCAGCGTTGTATCAACGTCATATTTCATTGATCTCATTTTCATCATCAAAATGACGTGTTATGCACAATGTTCAAAGAACATATCATAATATGTATCAAGTAAATTTATCAAATGTCATGTTCCCAATACTACGGTCCTTTCTGAGGCGATATGTCCTAAGTTTCAGCTTTGTTTCGACGTCATTCTTCGTTGATCATATTTTCATTATCAAAATGACCTATTATGCACAATGTCCAAAGACTGAAAAAGGTTTTCATGTTATATTGTAGTTACAAGCTAGGCAGCCTATTAGGCTTTTTAAGCATGTTATCATGGTAATCCAAGAGGTCCAATAACTAATGGACAATTCACAAAAGTTTTTGATAGTATTCATATACTGTTACTGAGTTTGAGATGATGCGTCGTAACTTCAATAGCAGCGACACCTATCGTTGGGTAGAATACTTCATATTGATTATATTGATCAATATCTGAACATGTTTTTTAAGGTATTTAACTTACGTCAGACAAAGTATGCAAAAATACATAATTTTTTGATCGTAAAATGTATCAATTTGAATAAATCATTTTCATAACTATATTATGAGGAATGAAAAATATGCACATTTCGTCTGATACCAAAAAAACTTTGAAGGGACAATTTTTGTAAACATATATAAATGATACGTATACATTTGATTTTCAAAATGATCATCACCCAGAAGATATATAAATGATCTAATAGTTTATATTGATTAATTTGATCAACAAATGAACATATTTTTTTGAATATTCAACTCACGTCAGGCGAAGTATGCAAAGAAGTACCCAGAGTTACATGGTTATTTGTTCATAAAATGGATCGATTCAAATATGATATTTTCATTACTATATTACGAATTATGTAAAATATCCATATTTTGCCTGATGTCAGGAAAAATTTGGAGAGACAATGTTAGACAATGTTTGGAAACATATCAGTAATACATTTATATTTGATTTTGAAAATTTCCATCTCTCAAGAGATATATTTTTGATATAATAGTTTATATCGATTATTTTGATCAATAAATGAATACATTTTTTTAAATATTCAACTTAAGTACGCCAGGCAAAGTATGCAAAAATACATAGTTATTTGGTCGTCAAATGTATCTAGTATAATATATTTTCATTGCTATTTTAGGAAATTTGTAAAGTTTTCATATTTTTCCTGTTGCCAGAAAACCTTTGGAGAGACAATGTTTGGATACATATATAAGTAATATGTTTATAATCGATTTTCAAAATTACCATCGCTAAAAAGATATATAAATGATATAATACTTTTTATTGATTAATTACATCAATAGGTGAACATATTTGTTCAGGTATTTAACTTACGTTGGAAAAAGTATGTAAAAATACATGGTTATTTGGTCAGAAAATGTTTTGATCTGAATGAAACGTTTTTACTACCATATCATGGAAAACGAAAAGTACACATTTTTTGTATATTTATAAATAATATGTTTACATTCGATTTTCAAAATTATCATTACCCAGGAGATGTATCCACGATGGAATAGTTTATATCGATTATTTTGATCAATAAATGAATATAATTCTTTAGTCATTCAACTTACGTCAGGTGAAGTATGCAAAAATACATAGTTATTCGGTCGTTGAATGGATCGAATACAATATAATATTTTCATTACTATATTAGGAAATATGTGAAATATTCATATTTTGCCTGATGCCAGGAAAACTATGGAGAGACGATTCTTGGAAACACACATAAATAATACGTATATTTCCCGTTTTCAAAATTATCGTCACTGAAAATATGTATTAATGATATAATAATTTTTATTGATTATTTCGATCAATAATTATATATTTTTTTCGGGGCACATAAATTACGTCTGGCAAAATATGCAATAATACGTAGCTATTTTGTCTTAATATTGATTATATTGATGAAGATGTATATACAATTATATTTAAAAAAGTTAGATATTTTCATATCTATCAAATTATTGAAGACATAATACTTGAAAAAGTACATAAAAAATATGTTTATATGCAATCTTCAAAGTTATCATCATTCAAATGATACATTCGTGATTATACGGTATTGATCGTTTAATTTGATCAAAAATGCAACATAATTGAAATATGTTAAAGCGAACTTTCGAGGTAAAATGGTTTAATTTTGGTATATCATTTAGTCATGAGTATGACCGATTTCTGAAGTACGTATCGGTTAAGTTGATTCAACATAACGCATGAGACATCTGATGAAAACCATTATATGATTTATAATTGTAAAGTTGAATGTTCACCGGGTAGGTGCATGTTGCAACAATCCAAACTTCCACACAGTTTTTGGGCAGAAGCTATATCAACAACTGTATACAGGAACAGGTGCTTTTCACGCAGTTTGAACAACACAACACCGTTCGAAATTTGGAACAACAAAAAGCCGATAATATCCCATTTTAGAATTTTTGGTTCCAAAGCATTCGCACTCAATAAAAGTTCGAGAACATCAAAATTTGATCCAAAATCGACAGAATGTATTTTCGTTGGCTATTCGACCGAATCAAAAGCATATCGTTTATGGGATTCGAAATCAAGAAAATTTGTGACGTCAAATTCATAGAGACTTGTCACATAAATGAAAAAGTAGATAATCAAACTATTAATAATACCACGTTTTTTCATTCAACTGAACAGTCGAAATGTCAAGAAAGTAATTTGGACCAAGAATGTGGAATCGAAGAAGAAAATAGAGAATCAACGCCAGAAAATGAATGCACATCAGTAGTACTCACAAGAGGACCTGGAAGACCAGCATCAGGAAATCAACGCCAGAAAATCCAGCAATCAGGGAATCAACGCCAGAAAATAGTACTCAAGCGAGGACCTGGAAGACCAGCAATCATCAGAGACGGTTCGAAAGGGAGACCGAAAAAGAGATATAATATGATAGAAGCAAGTCAAGAGCAAGAACAAGAAGCTCAAATGTCAGTTGAAGAACCAGATAATCCTAGTGTAGATGAGGCGATGTCAGGAGAAAATGTACTCGAATGGCGAGAAGCAATGAAAGACGAATTTCGAGCCCTTGTCCAGAATAATGCATGGGTGCTAGTAGACCGACCTCAAAATAGGAAAGTAATAGGTTGTGAATGGGTTTTACGAACCAAATATAAAGCTAATGGTGAAATTGACAGAAGGAAAGCTCGTCTGGTTGCGAAGGGTTATGCTCAACAACACGGCATAGACTATCATGAGACATCTTCTCCCGTAACTAGACAAAGTTCCAATCGTATTGTACTCGCTTTGTCTGTCGGGCTCGGTCTAATCCTTTACCAGATGGATATCGTGATGGCTTATATCAACGGTGATCTCGATAAAGAAATTTTCATGGATCAAGCTGAAGGCTTCATATCTGAAGACGAAGAAGACATAGTTTGCCTCCTAAAAAGGTCACTTTATGGGCTGAAGCAATCAGGAAGGCAATGGTATAAAGAGCTTGATCAGTATCTCCAGTTTATCGGTCTGAAACAACTAAATTCAGATAGATGCGTCTATATTATGAGAGATAGAGATATAATTCTCGTCATGGCGGTATATGTGGATGACTTGTTCATTGCTACAAATTCAAATGAGACATATTCAAATCTCATGAAGGATTTAGCAGCAAAATTTCGAATAAAAGATCTTGGACTCCTCCATTACTGTTTGGGTATAGAATTCAAGCAGGTTAAATCACTCAAATCGATTTCACTATCACAGAGGAAATATACGAAAGATATATTGAAGAGGTACAAAATGGATGATTTCAAACCAATTTCCACTCCTTTAGAAGTAAATGCCAAGTTATCGAAGGAAATGGGCCCCTCTTCGCCTGAGGAAAAACAAGAGATGTCAGACATTCCTTTTAGGCAGGCAGTTGGATCTTTACTGTACTTGTCAGTTTCTATCCGTCCTGATATAACTCATGCAGTTAGTATTTTGAGCCAGTTTAACAATAATCCGGGAAAAATTCATTGAAAAGCTGTTAAGCGAGTTATGAGATATTTAAAGAAAACCGAATTTTATAGTTTGAAATTTCAAAAGACGAGAAACCCTTTGCAAGGATATGTTGATGCTGACTGGGGAGGCGACACAACTAATAGAAAATCTTATTCTGGGTACATTTTTCTACTCTCTGGAGGCGCTGTGAGTTGGAAATCAAGGAAACAAAAGTCTGTAGCTTTATCTAGCACAGAAGCAGAATATATGGCTTTATCAGAGGCTACGAAGGAAGCTGTATATTTAAGGAACTTTCTACAGGAAATTGGCTACCCTATGAAACATGAAAAATCAACCCCTAATATTCTGTGACAATCAAGGTGCACAGAAATTGATGAGGAATTCTGTGTATCATTCATGAACGAAACACATAGACATTCGATATCACTATGTGAGACAAGTCTTCGAAAGTGGTGATATTGATGTCAAGTATATTCCTACCCAAAACATGGTGGCTGACATTTTCACAAAGGCTATTCCAAAGGTGGCTTATGAAAACCATTTGAAGAATCTAGGCATGGGTACTCCACGTTGAGAGGTGTTGGATATATTGCACCGTTATGTACCTATGCTGCCTGATTAATTAATAGTTGATGTTTTGGTTACCATATTGAATTTGTTTACTTTTACTGTCCGAAAAGTTGTCAAATAAAAAGTTACTTCACTTGGCAGTATTTTTCCCATATTTCATCAAATAACCAACACTATGGTTTCAAACATAAAAAACTAAATCAGCGAATGGCAATAATGGAATCACCCCGGCTCGTTCTGCAAAGGCAAGATTACTTGCGACAAATGAAAAAACATCGGGAATCGAAGATACATATAGTATATCTTGACGAGACTTGGTTCGATAGTCATGATGTTATTCGGATGGGTATATAACTCCCAAAACTGTTGTTTGAAGCACCATTTTCCAGAGAAAAACGTATAATTATTGTATTTGCGGGTAGTGAAGATGGTTTTGTACCGAACGCGTTGCTGTTTTCAGCAAAACAAATAAAAATATGTTCAGCAGATTATCATGAGGATATGACTGCAACTTTATTCGAAAAATGGTTCAGTGAACAATTATTACCAAATATACCACCAACTTTTGTTATTGTAATGGATAATGCATCATACCACTCGCGTCAAAAGATTAAAATACCGACGAAAGCAACAAGACAATTTTGAATTTATGGCTTATAAAAAATTGAATATTCCACATAAAGCCACGAAAATGAAAATTTTGAAAAAGAATATATTATTGATGAACTTTGTAGAAATTCTGGTCATACGCTTCTGAGGTTACCTCCGTTTTCAACCCCATTAAATTGGTTTGGGCATTTATGAAAAACAAATTGGGAAAATCCAATCAATGTCCAAATCTAAGCGGAGAAGTAGTAGAAAATGTTAGGAGAATCTTAGGAAAGGAATATGAAAATCTTTGGACAGAATGCATTTTACATGTGATTTCAAAAGAACTTGAATGATATTGGTAGAAATAATTGAACGAATATTGACTCATTATTATATGTAATAATATACATTCAGAATAGGTTGAACCAATATTCCACCAATTTTATTAATACAATATTGTTTTTTCAATTTTTACCCATTGGATCAACATTATTTTTACATTTACAATATATCTATTTTGGTCCAATAATATACCGAGATTCAGCCAATGTGAGGTGCTACCTTGTATAGTGTAGCTTACAGACAGCAATTGAAGATTTTGACTGTGGTGGCGAAACGCAGTTTAGTGATACTGATGTTGTTTTGGTGTTTAGGTAGTTTTTTACGTCTCTGAAGCCGTATCTCAAATCAAATTGATAATTTTTGTTGTGTTTCCATTTATTTTGGATTTTAGCACGAGATGAAGAATACAGGTTTGGTCCTGAGATATAACCAATCATTGATCATCGACATTTTCCATTACTCATATAATGTCTTCAATTTTCGGAAATGATGACCTATCATTAATAGTATTGAATGTGCATCATCTGCTCTGATGAATATACGGAGATCCTATATTAAAAAAGGAAACGTCAATATAATGAACTGAAGTAGGGAGCAAAATGAAGGGGAGAAAAACATTTACAATCCGCAATTCATTTCAACCCTGAGTAGGATGTAAATTCAAATTCACCCACTGCTTCACTTCAGAATAACTGTGTCACAAATTAATGAGAACATTTAGGCAAGGTTTTATTAGTTTTTGTGAGTCATCGCTCTTTTACAGAGCGACGTTTTTTCATTGTTTTTTCCAAAACGAGTAATGCAAAGTTCAATTCATTCGTCTTCGTTTTTTCCGACACTAATGCTCTGCTTGATCGTCTTCTTCTCAGGGTAGATACGTAATAAATATTCATGAGTTGAAATCGTCAGAGTCGATATATATTGTATCGGAGCTGGAAAAACCATTACAGATTGATGAATTATTAAGATCCACATAGTTTGGAGTCATGATATACGTCAATAATTCATTTGTATATCCAGTGGGGAGTATTGATCGAAATGCAATCAATTGTGATAGTATGTGTATCCAGACTTATTATTGCTTAAAATCGCTAATAGTCTGGTGGGATTAGCTCTATTTAAAGACTGACCCATATTTTTATATTTTCGGTGTATCAAAGTGGAGCCCATGCCGGTCTATTTCTTATGTCATTCCACACATGAAATGTAAATCTCCGACACGCCAGCGTGGTCGTGCCAAAAGTTACATGAAAAAAACAGGAAAAAAAATAGAATATTCCAAAAATCAAAATGAACTCCTATTATAATACAATTAATGAAAAAATTCTTCTACTGTTTTAATGACTTATTCACGTACTTGTGAATGTGTCGTTTTACGAAAATTAGCATAATTTAGAGAGAGATTAAATTTTCAATAAGATATTGATTTTCCAACAAGCTGAATAGCTCACCATACATCCCAAGTAGCAATTCAACGTTGCGGCGACGTGTTTAAAGAAGTTGCGCAACCAAACATAATTGTCACAACCCTATTTTGCACCAATTTGATCAATCATTTTTGGGTTTTCAATTAAAACGTTTCAGCTCCAACTGTAAGTAGCTGATGGTCGTTTTCTGAACGTTGCTGGGTTCACTTAAAAACAACTATACACCAGTGCCCTCTCGAGCAGCGATGATAGTTTACTTTTCATGGTGATCAAAATGTAGTTAATTTATCAACCAAGTAATTACTGATGGCCAAAATGAACACTTATAGAAAACTTTCTGGTTACTCCTATTGTTATATTTTTATGCATACAATACCCGAAAAATAACGATTTCGAAACAGAAATTGGTAACGCATTTCATTTTACCCTCAAATATACTATTGTGTCATGCCAAAATACACGCGAGCTTTCAATCTGTTGCGAACTTTCCGAAACTCAAGAAAAAAGAATCATTTCGATGAACAATATTTAATCTAGATAGATAGATAGATTGATAGTTTCATTGACTATGTCACACATACAGAATATGTTTTATAGTAAGTCAGTGGAACAGAATATATATACACATAAATTTACATAAATAAAACAAAATTAATATTGATTAAATATCAAATTAAACGGAATACACATGAATAATTTCTATAAAACTAAAATAAGGCTTCATAAACCTTTGCTTTTGCTTGTTTACATCCAGAATTTGAATGACCGGCCATGTTTCCAAATAGAATATTTCTAACATGGCGTACGTAGGAGTATAAAAGTCATCAACGCGACTTTGGATATCAGATAACTGAAAATATACCAACTTTTAACGTTAGTCTGTAAGGCAACTAACCAAAAACTGAACCAACTGAACACAACTAACAAAAAATTTAAACTTAAGCTTTAAACTTTAGCTCTCCAAACTGTCTATCTTCATGGGGGCTTGTGTCTGTGAAGTTTCTTCACCATGTAATATTTTTCTTCCGATTCAGGAGTTAGGTTAGAATCATTCCATTTTCTCTTCTTTCACAATATACTTTTTTATCAAGCAATTTAGCCAGTAGAATGTCAATGGAATAAAAAAAAATTGAGTTAATTATTATTATCTAAATATCGCCGGCACGTCCTCAGAAGTGAATATTTGGAAAAAGGATAGTTGTAAAGATGCCTCCTCGAAAACGTTTTCAACTTCACTGAAAAATTGCCCACTGCTTAGTTGAATCTTACAAGGTCGACCTTACGTCGGGAAAACGTTTAACATAACTAAAGTTGTCAATTGAACGTTTTAAAAACGTAATTCCCATTTCCAAAACATTTACTAGTTGTAGTCAGTAGGGTAAATGTTCTGACAACGTCTTAGCTCAACTGATGTCATGCTCAACGTTGAGACAACGTTGTCTGGTGGTTCAGAGAGCATCGTTTAATAAATGACTAATTCCTACACCAAGTACAACGTTAATTTTGATGTATTATGTGGTTATAGTTGCTAAAATGCAACTTGGGATATTATTCGCGAAAAGAGGATTTCTGTTTGATTTCGTATAGGTAAATCAGTACTTTCGTCATTTGAAACATCTTTAATATGTAACCGAGTGAATGAACCTATTACAGTTCTTAACAGATATTAACAACTCACCTATTTTTCCTGCCATAGAAACCAGGTAAAATCTACATGTTCAGAAAAGGTAAATGAAGTGAGATGCTATTTTTTTATTGTACCATATTACACAACAATCGTAATTTGATAAAGAAACTAATATTTTCGTTACTTCCATGATTGAGAATTATAAAAATATTCCGTATAAACATTGATTTAGCAGAAATCAGCCTTGAAACAAGGATTACTGTAATACAAAAAATTTGCAAAAAGAAAAAATACGAATGCTCGTTGTGTTGGGGTATCTTCTTCTCGAAATAATTGAACATTGTCTGAAGTATGCCAATAGTTGAATATTTCGCCAAAGAACTAACGACAGGACCGCAATTGAAAATTTTTGGAAATAGGTTGATAGTGGCCGTGTTGACACGACACATTTAAGCAAAGATTCTATTCGTAAAAACCACACCATTTTTAGTTCTTTCTGTTTAACTCGGAATGGGCAAGAGTCCCTGTAAATCTTCTTTGACCTTCGTAGGTACTGTTCTCCACAAAAGTTAACTTTTTTTCCATTTAATCGTCTTCATATCTGGTTACTTTAAATATTTGAAATGTTTGTAGCACGTCAAGAAAAATAAAAGTTTATGAGAAATAGATAAAAAGGTAGCCAATACCAATTATTAAAAATAAAATCATAATAGTTATCACGGAATAATTAACTGACTGATCAACACCCTTTCGAAGATACGTGGCACATTTATAATGATTCTTGGGTGTCACCAATTTCACCAACTGCACTTGTGGGCAGAGAGGGATAATATGTTCTTTTCTACGAGTCCTGCTCATCGTGTACCCTTTTATTGTTGTTGTTTTATGTTATTTATTTATATTGTATATCTATACATTGTATCTATGTTTATTCACTATGATAATACTGATCTATTTATAACATGGGATTAAGAAAAATTGTGAATAGTTGTAAGTAGTTAATAGAAAATTATACAAATTTTTGGTGAGGATGTTCACGAATATCTATGTTGTTTTGGAAATGACTGAAATACTCAATGACAGAGCAGAAGTAATATATCAAGAGAGAAATTTTTAAAATGAAACATGGAGAGGCACTTTAAATCATCTGGCAAATGATTGTAAAGATTGAAGTCTATCGTCTAACTGGGATTCATTCAGGCGGTAGCGATTTGTTCGAATACTATTTGCAGATCTGGTATTGTGATCATGAACGTCAGATTGTTTGATTAACATATTATTTGCCTTCTTATGAATTTCCAACAGGACACTGTATAGATATATAGTGAGTATAGGCATTATTTGAAGTATCAGAAAAAGAAGTTGACAATGATCTCTAAAGCCAGAATTTGTAAGGATTTTGATAGCTCCACTGGAATTTCCCCCGAGAATGAAAGGAGAAAAATGTGTAGTTTTCAGTTCATCATAGCTGATGATATTCTCCAGTTGACATAAAAAAGTGCTACATAATCTACTGTTCAATTGTTTGATGTGATCATTCCAAGAAAGATTGCTGATTGTGGTCAGCAATCTTTCTCCAAGAAATGTTACACTGTTCACATCTGACGTAGTGGTTCTAGCTGCAAAGTTGAATTGTTGAGTTTCCTCAGAATACAATTTGAGATTGTTTGCAAAAAAAAACAAGTTTCTGCCTCACTATTCACCTTTTCAGATATTCTCGCAAGTTCTAATAAGTCCATATCGGAATAAATGAAAGTAGTATCGTCAGCAAACAGAATATATTGATAAGGGTTCATAAAGCGACTGATGTCGCTCACATAAATGATAAACAAGAGCGGCCCCAAAATTGGTCCTTCAGGAACACCATTGGTAGTTACAGCTTGATATCGACCGTCTGAATATGACTGCATTGAAGGCAATGCCATTGTAAAACAGTTTCTCCAATAAGATGTCCTGAGATGTCGAGAGGGAGGGGGCGAGCCCCCTCTACATATTTTTTTTTCACTGTAATTTTTGACGTCCAAATATGTCAAGAAAACTTCCGACACAGTCTAATAATGCCTTGGATAAGTCAGAGTGTAATTGTTGTGTGTTGTCCTAGCTCAATGCCCTCGACTAAATCGGTAACGGACTTTTGAAACATTCTGCATCGTAGAGCGGTCCTTACGAAAACCAAATTGCGAATCGTTGAAAACCTAAACTTTTCAAAATATGCGGTGAGGCGTTGTTTGAGGTTTTTTTGTATTTCACCAAATATAGATATGAAGAAAACAGAGTTCTTTGGGAGATCGTTTAGAAACGAACAGTCGTTGCCGACCGATGATGAACTTTCATATACTCCCGTATATATCTACTACGTAGGCTTATTATGGCAAGTACCTGTCAGAAACAACTACTCCCCTGGCTATGACGACGATGGGTATTGAATTAAATCTAACAGTTACTTGTGCAACAATCATCAAAGCATCAGAGGACGCAATTGCAAGTGCCCTCTGTGACCAACCAGCAGAATTAGGTTTTGATTTGGACAGGGTGACCACCTGCAGACTAGTTTCGAGGTTGTTGCCACTCATCAGTGCAAGGGTAGGTCAACACAAACAGCACTGAAGCCATCTGTTCCCCGTTCAAATTATTACACATACCGCTGCTTGGTCAACTCTGGTTCACGTGATTGAGCGGTTTCTGGGCCGCTCCACCTAGCGAGCAGAGGAAGAAAAATCCGAATCTCCGGGTTTATAGAGATTTATGTGAAGAAAACAGAGTTCTTTGAGAGATCGTTTAGTAACGAACAGTCGTTGCCGACCGATGATGAACCCTTTACTCCCATATACGCCTACTACGTAGGCTTATTATGGCAAGTACTGTCAGAAACAACTACTCCCCTGGCAAAAACCACGACGGGTATTGAATTAAATCTAACAGATACTTGTGCAACGTTCCTCAAGCATCAGAGGACGCAATTGCAAGTTGCCTCTGTGACCAACCAGCAGAATTATGTTTTTATTTATTTGGATATGGTGAACACCTCTGTTTCGAAGTTGTTGCCTCTCATCATTGCAAAGTTAGGTCAACACAGACAGCATAGAAGCCATCTGTTCCTCGTCCAAATCATTACACACTCCGCTGCTTGTTCAACTCTGGTTCACGCGATGAAGCGGTTTCTAGGCCGCTCCACCTAGCGAGCAGAGGGAGAACACTCCGAAACTCCGGGTTTAGAGATTTATATGAAGAAAACAATATAGATATTATAGAAATTGGACGGTAATTGAAGAAATTTAAAGGAGATTGTGTCGCAGTACAGAAGATATACGTTTAATGTCATTATTGATACAAAGAAGTAGTATAGCAATTCAAAGGGGCAATGCTTCTTTTGTAATGGGTACAATTCCTCCATCTCAACCACTGGATGAAATATTTCATCGGTCCAATTTTCAAACTAGATTATCAAAAATAATCATTCAGTATCTTTCAAAAAATCAATATCACTTAGTCAATCTCTTTATTTGATTTACAGGACTTACCTATAGGACATATAGATTCGTTGAATATCAGTGAGCATACCATAACAACAAGAGACTCCATTTCTACATTTGGTCTAAAAGGATTGAAGAATGTACAGAATACCTGTTTTATGAATATCATGATTTTCTGTCTTTCAAACACCAAGGTTTTGTTGGCATTTTTCAAGAATGGCTTTTGTTTGGAGGATTTAAATACTGCTACATCAAGAATAAAAGGAAATCTAGTGAAATCTTTTATGTCTTTGATGGAAAATATCTGGAGTCCTGATTCTTCTCGGAAAATAGTTGATACTTCACATTTCATACATCTCTTCAGAAATTCTGCTCCTTCCTTCAACAATAACGTCCCAGCAGATTCTGAAAAATGTCTGAGACACCTTCTGCTGATAGGCTTACATGCAGATTTAAACAAGACGAGTGCAGAGAATCATCCTTCCCGAAACGATATGGTTATCATAAATGATAATCAAAAAGCTTCCATTGCTTGGTCAAGTTATATGTCTGCTCATAACTCAAATATCGTGGAAACGTTTGCCGGTCGGCTCAAGTCTATATTGAGTTGATCTTTTTGTAATTACTGCTCCGTTATTCTTGAACCTTTCTGGGTACTTTCAATCCCTATTCCCGATTTACCAAACGAAGTCGTGAATTACCACAATTTATTTAATTGTTGACAGAAGAGGAGACTAACCGACGATGCGAGCCCATAATACTGTTCAACTTGTGGAATGAAAAGAGAATTCAAAAAGATGATTCGTATTCAAACATTTCCAAATATTTTAGTTACATATTTGAAACATTTTTCTTCGACTGATGGCAGTAAATTGGACAATGTGATTGGTTTTATTGTACAAAATTTGAATTTGGACCAATATTCTGCTCAGGATGGAATTAATACTACCTATACCGGGTGTAACAGGATCATGGTACACCCCCCGTATCTCCGTTAGTTTGGAAGGTAATAGATTGAAATTTGGGTTATTCCATATACATAATAAATGGCACTTTTTAACCTATAAATGATTTTTTTTTCAATTCCGGCTTCGCCGGAAGTGATACCAACTTTCGATTTTTGAATGGAACACCCTGTATATCAATACATTTCTGAAATCTGCATAATTTTCTGAATCCAATGATACCACATAAGTGACATTTCAAACGTCGAATTTTTTTTGGATTTAATTTTTAGTTTTCCATTTAAGTGTGCCATGATGGTTCCGATTTATTCCAATTGACCCGTCTACTACTAGAAAAATCAAAATCCCGTCAAAAATACTAAATTGCGTTTTTTTATGAGCAAATAAAGTTCATCGTAATCGTTTTTGGGGTAAAATTCAATTTTTTCAAATGGAACCATATTGGTACCGTGATACCATTTATTAGTATGTACTATTAATAAGGAATTTATCCATACCTGGTGATCAATACAATCAAAATTACAGCTAAAAGAAAATACAATTATTTTGTTCTACTTTAATACTAAGAAGTTACTAAGGTGGCTTTGAAACAATGAAATTATTTCTTCAGATTGTCAAATAAATATTTGTTGGTTAATCGGTGTTTTTATTGTATACCTATTGGAAAAGTCTTTACATTTGTTGTTATTTTTGTTCAAAATGCCGCACATTTATACAAGGGATGAAAAAGTGGACATGTTAATTATTTATGGAGAATGTAGGAAAAATGCCGTTGATGCTAGAAGGCTTCATGCCGACCGACATCCTGATAGACAGTGTCCAGCGAGAAATTATTTTAATCGTCTTGAAAATCAATTCCGAAGGGAGCGTAACCATGATCCCGAGGAAAACGTTATCATTGACAAAGGAACGGAAATTAATGTTTTAGCTCGAATAGAAGTTGATAAGACTGTTCCTTTAAGGCAAATTGGGTTTGAATTGGAAATTAGTCACCAAACGGAAAGCCGAATCTTGCGCAAACATAAATATAAATCTTTCAAGTATCAATTGCACCAGCACCTGTACGAAAATGATTATGAACGTAGGGTGGAATATTGCAATTGGATCTTTTTTTGGGAAGGGTATTATTTTCGGACGAGTATAGGATTACAAATATGGGATTATTTAACCGACAAAATACAAGGTATTGGTCACAAGAAAATCAAAATTTATTGCGGGAGGGTAACTTTCAAGTGCGGTTTGGTTTCAATATTTGACTTGGAATACCCGGTCGTAGAATCATTGGTCCAATAATATTTGAAGGATCTTTGAATGGAGCTAGATACTTAGGATTTCTGCAAAATGAAATTGAGGACAGTTTAACTGAATTACCAGTCCATTTACGACAGGGAATGTATTTCCAACAAGATGGAGCTCCTCCCCATAATTCAAGAACAGTAAGTGATTACCTTGAACAGGCATTCGAAGAAAACGTAATTTCGACGAATGGTCCTGTGCGATGTCCTCCAAGGTCACCTGATTTGACACCTCTTGATTTCTTTGTTTGGGGCCATTTATAAAACATTGTCTATGCAACCGCCGTTACATCCCGCGAAGACCTGGAGTTGCGAGTAAGACGCGCAATGAATAGTATAACGGCCCAGCAATTAGCAAACGTTCTTCTAGAAACAGCTAAGCGAGCTCAGAAGTGTATTGACGTTAATGGACAGCATTTCGACCAATTGTTGTAATGTTTTGTGTTAATTTTTTGTATTTCTTGGTATTAAAGTAGAACAAAATAATTGTATTTTCTTATTTTCTTTTAGCTGTAATTTTGATTGTATTGATCGCACATTTTATTACCGGGTATGGATAAATTCCTTATTAATAGTACTAAAAAATGGTACCACAAAAACGATTACGATGAACTTTATTTGCTCATAAAAAACGCAATTTAGTATTTTTGACGGGATTTCGATTTTTCTAGTAGTAGACGGGTCAATTGGAATAAATCGGAACCATCATGGCACACTTAAATGGAAGACTAAAAATTAAATTATAAAAAATTTCGACTTTTGAAATGTCACTTATGTGGTATCATTGGATTCAGAAAATTATGAAGATTTCAGAAAAGTTATAATATACAGGGTGTTCTATTTAAAACTTGAAAGTCTGTATCACTTCCGGAGAAACCGGAAGTGAAAAAAAATCATCTATAGGTCACAAAGTGCCGCTTATTATGTATATGGGATATTTCAAATTTCAATTTATTACTTTCAAAACCAACGAAGATACGGGGGGTGTACCATGATCCTTTTACACCCGGTAGTATCTAGACCATATCTAGTCATAGCGGCAGTATTTCCAATGGACACTATACATCATATTGCAAACACCCTTATTTCAATTGTTTACACCTCTTCGATGACTTCTGTGTTTACTCCCAGATTGATTCTCTCATCACCCAAGAAGCGTATGAACTTTTTGATGAGACATTTGATAATCTGAATTCTGATGGTGTTGTAGGTTTTTCCGGGTTTTACTCCAGATGAAACAGCAAATACGCCATTACTTCGGGTCTCCGAGCAATAAAAGATATAGAGGTGCCATTTCTATATAAACAACACATATTGATGTGAAAGCTGCATACCGCTATCCTCTGTTATGATTTGTTGGTGAGGGGGACCTCCGAATTCGGAGGGGAAGATTTAATATTGCTTTGAAAACTGGAGCTAAGCTTAGAACCAGTGGCGTGCTGATACATTTTCTTATATATTATTAATTTGACACGGTCGGTGCAGACAAATTTGTTATCACATTCATCGGCATCGATAGACGACCACATGCTTGGTTGGAAAGCAAGTTTTTTATTTAGCTACAACCCTGACGTCTAATGCTTGGAATGCGCACCAACCACCAGCAGTAGTGCTGTAGGTCTCCCTACAGATGAAAAGTGAATGCGCTTCCAAAGAAAACAAAGTCGCCCTGGAGCGCCACGGCAAATAAAAGCTGCCATGTACCCGCACAGGCTATGGGTACACTCTATGAGTGTTGTCAAAAAATGGTAACATGTTCTTACGTTAATATAATGAATTTTTGGATTAAACTCTTCCTATCATACAAAAGGCAACATTTCCTAAAAGGTTGCACAAATAACTCATTCATGAATAGAATTCATGATGAATATGTAGTGAACAAATAGTTATTTATGTAACAGGTGCAAAAATAAGTTACTGTTTATTGTACATGATGTGAGAATTGTCAACACGCTACGTGTACTAACAGAGCATACACCAATTCTTTTACGATCATTAAAAAAATAGACTTTCATTCGTCAATTTTGAATATGAGAAGGTAGTGCTTATGCTGTGGGGCAATAAAAATTAAATTGCAAGTCGTTATCAAGTTATCATACACTTGATAACGACTGTAGATTTTAACAGTTGAAACGTCGTGAATAAAATTTCGGAGAATTTAATTTTTCTTTGTTCTTTTTTATGCAATGAAAGTCCAGAATTACCTTACTCAAAGTGAAACTTTGTCAACCACTTTCAAAAAAACGATAGCAATGTTGTTTCCAGTACTTGCGCGTTCGCGTGATAAAGTCTTGTTCATACCCTCGCGAATTTCGCAAATTTTTCTGCGAATAAAATGGCTGCATCAACGATTGGTCCGGCATTACTGGCAGCCATTTTAGTCGCAGAAACATTGCAAAATTCGTGAACAAAACTTTACGTGAATGCGCGAGAACTAGCAACAACGTTGCTGTTGTTCGCCTATTGTCGCTGTCTACGATAATTTTGTATTTTGAGTAATGATTCTGGTGATATCATCGTAGAAGACGAAGAAGCTTCAAAATATCCTACTTTGGGGACAGTGCCAGTTGCAGAGCTATCATCCTCAACATCTTCCAACGCTGGAAGAAGTTGGAATCCACTAAATGAAGGAATTTGTTAGAAAACTTCATGTTTGCTGTTTGTTTTGCGAAAAAAATACTTTATATTGGTCCAATAGACATGAAATATTGAATAAATATAATGAATATGATTAAACAGATATGAGCTGAGAGCATTTGATTTGATAGTCAGTACGAATTTTGCGCTCCGGAAACCCTTAAAACTGCGCTCAAATTCTCACTAGTAAGAAAAATATTTTGAAAAATAATGAAAAATATTACCTTATCGCATCAGATGAAGATTCATCATGAAATGCCAAGACTGGTAATGCTCCTTTACTGATTATAGTTCTACAACCTGACCGAAAAATATGGTGAGATAACCTGAAAATATAATGTATCTGAACCAATGTCAAAGTATCATAAGGAATATGAGAGAATGGAATTATTGTCTTGACAATCATTATACCTACGAAACCCATTCATTAGATTTGAAACTTGTGATGATATACAGTGTTTCGTTTACAATCAAGAAGTTCATGTC
The DNA here is from genome assembly GCA_944452925.2 of Chrysolina oricalcia. Taxonomy (NCBI): domain Eukaryota; kingdom Metazoa; phylum Arthropoda; class Insecta; order Coleoptera; family Chrysomelidae; genus Chrysolina; species Chrysolina oricalcia. The sequence goes on along the minus strand of OX101819.2, from coordinate 54,828,674 downwards.
CACGTACGGTTTAACCGGAAGCAACATTTTAATTCAAATGGCAACATCGAAACATGATGAACGGGTTATGTGATAATCCCTGTATATGAACAAAGAACAAAACATTCCAGTACCCAGCAGATTGGGTCTATAGCTAGAGATTTATAATTTGAATTCGATTTTGAAGAGTAGAGTTTGCTTACTTACTTATTTTTCAGTGTACCTACTGCAACTATTTTGAATAGGTAAATCATTTTTCGAAGTACAAAGTTTCTTTAAAGCTATTTCAACAAAAAGTGTATTTTTGTCTCACAATTGGAATTCAGTAAAAATCAACTTTAATAATACTACTGAAAACTAAGTAGGGTATGCCCATCAAACATGGTGTATGCCATGCTGCGACGCCCATGGTTTGATTTGATAATTACTTGTGGAATGTTTGTTTAGTGCTTGATAACTTTTTCAGCCCACAAACTTCACACGTTATTGCCATTTCCCAGAGATAAAGTCTCTAATATAACAATTTACCAATCCAACACAACACTTCTACCACTTAAAATTGAAACAATTATACAAATAGGCTCAAATCCAAACTGAACTGACAAGACGACAAATAAGTTGTCAACGCACGTAAACAAACTAGAACGCCAAGTTAAGAGTAAGTAACAATACGGAATTCCAACCCGATTAATGAGTGGAAACGGATATATCCGATAATGTTCTTTTTTAACATGATCCGAGCATATATGTTCATAAACAACGTCGGGTATGTTGCTTTCAAGAAAGAGACAGGAAAGCCCTCTCTATATATTTTATTGCTCGGAGCTTCGGGTCCCAGACTTCAATCAAGATTTTCATCTTGACATTCTTTTATATTTAAAACGCATTTGTATTTTTCAAATTAATTTTTACATATCTATGTATTTTTCTCAATAAAGCTTTGTCGACTAAATAAAAAAGTGAAATATCATCTTTTTTTCAAATGCTACCACATCATATAAGAAATGTATGAAGGCGTAGAACCGACTTGCGATTTTTTTTTCTTAATTTCGAGTAAAAACTCGAAATTAACACTAATTTCGAGTTACAACTCGAAATTAAGCTTAATTTTGAGTTACAACTCGAAATTTACTTAATTTCGAGTTAAAACTCGAGATTGTATCTCGAAATTGAGCCAGATATGAGTAAATATATTCAGATTTGAATTTCGGTATGAATGGTGCAGTGCAATGGATGAAATAACTCCGTATTGAGGAGGGAAACTTTCTCAATTAAAAATCAAACCAAACATGACTCCTTTGGAATGATAAAGCCCTACGATAAAAATGAAGTTACTTCTTTGTAATGTCTGATAAAAAAGTTTCCTATATGGTTCCAAGATTTTGGCGGACACTGTATATAAATGAGATGAGAGGAAATGTGATTTACAAGTATCACTCACAGAAAATTGCTCATTTCATTGATACGTGAATGGACCTTTACATTTACGGAAAATAAATTGCAAAACTCGTTAAAATCGATAGTTGTTAGTCTGAAAAGTCCATTTATCAAAAAGTTCCATTATTTTTTTTTCATTTAAAAAAAATATCACATTTGAAAGTGTGCCGCTGACGTCACGTTCATCGGAAACAACCCCCACCACAATCCACGTTCCGAAACAGGCAATACCGTTCTCCTTAAAAATATAACTTCTAGCATAATATAAGCCGTTGAGAAATAATCAATACATTGTCACTTGATCAACTCATAGATAAAAATCCACATATTAGCTATTTTTATTGTATTTGTAACTTTCAAATTTTCTGAACAGACCATCCTTTTGATGAAGAACGAGCATTGACAACACAGCAAATCGTAATGACAGTTCTCAACTGTCAAAAGTTATATGGAGATGTGAGGTTAATGTTTATTTTATTTACATTCAACAATCAACATTCTACTGATAAATTCGATAATATAGTGTAGTGACGTGTTATCATAAACGATTTGGTGTGAATTTATTTGTGTGATTGTGTATTAAAAATATGGAACAAGGCTTCGTGAAGGGAAGTTCGGATAATTTACCGAGGTACAAAGCACCTTTTCGACATGTTCAGTTATTGCAGGGATACAGGTACTGGAGATACATGAATTAATAACAAATTTTAGAACACAAACAACAAAAGCTCTCAAAACTTTCAAAACTGCATTAACCTCAAAAAATAAATCAAGGTAGTGTTCGTTGAAGTTTAGATATGATGGAACTGCTTCACTTGTATCAAATGGGTAGGCAAATGAGTTAGACAGAGACAAACTATTCTTATTGATCGCACCGTGAAACAGACGAAAGAACCCATCTGGTTTCAAATGACAACTGTCATACGACACATTATATTTTAATGAGAATTTGGTGCACAACTTTAACAACGTTGCCAAGTTTAGTTTTGATGAACGTGACGTCACGAAACCACTTTTCTTCTGATTATAGATAAACTAGCGGCCAGAAAAAATAAATAAAAAATCCCGAGTGATATTATCGTATTTACTTTCTAATTTCAGTGTTACCTCATATCTCTTGGAAAGGTCCATTGCATCTCTTTCGCATACATTTTGGTCCAATACAAAAATGGAACAAAAACCATTTTAAATGGTATCACTCATAGTACTTTATGAAACAAAAGACATTTTGGTTGCCCGAAAAGAGAGGTGAGGGGCAAATAAATTTAAGAATTCCAAATAGTATGGGGGGTCAAATTATACATCGTTGAAAAGATAATTCAATTTTCTTTTCAACCACATAATTGTTTTGATTTTCGTTGATCCGTATTTTTATAATTTCGATTTTTTGCCTTGCTTAATTTTTAAGTTGAAGTTTCCCAAGCACCCTCTTTAGGAGAATTGCAATGTATCTTCTATCGAAAAGTAGTATCGGTACTACCATTCAAAATATTTTTTGTGTCATTGTTCCACATCAAATCGTTCAAATTTATCGAGATAAGAGTACATTTAGATCCTCACTTAAACTTGATATTTCGGGTGCATATGGTAAAAAAATTAAAACGAAATCCAAAAAATCTCGTGGTGTTCGAAAAGAAAATTGAATTCTCTTTTCAACGATGTATTACTTGACATCCCATGCTATTTGAAATTATTAAATTGATGTGCCTCCACGCCCCTCTATCAAGCACTCACGATATATCCAAAAGTAGTAGTAGATAACATTCAAAATGGTATTTGTTCTATGTTTGTACATCAAACCGTTGAAGAGTTAACAGAGGGGGTTGAAATGAAAAAAAAAAATCTGCACTGTATATGAATCTTCAATGGAAACTGAATATTTGAGAAATAATCAACTGTACGAATGAAAATGCAAATTTTTACTCTCAGATATTTTCTTTCAAGATAGGTTCTTGTCACAATATCTATCAGATGTAGTTCAATGTCCATCGTGGCTTTTGCCGGGGTAGTTGATTTCTGTTAGATATTACAAAAATTTGCTTCTTTTCGATTCAACTATCTGAATGAAAATTCAAATTTTCACTATCGGATATTTTCTTTCAAGTTATATAGGATAATTCCTCAATATGTGTCAGATGTAATTCAATGTCCAGCGTGGCTTCAGCCAGGAAAGTAGGTAGTTGTTTTCTGTAAGATGTTACAAAAATTTGCTTCTTTTTATTTCAACTGTCTGAATGAAAATGCAAAGTTTCACTTCCGGATTCAAGTTATATAGGGTCTTTTCACAATATCTGTCAGATGTATTTCAATGTCCAGTGTGGCTCCAGCCAAGAAAGTAGTGGTTTTCTGTTAGACATTACAAAAAAGTTATTTCATTTTTATCGTAGGTTTTTTCCATTTCAGCAAAATCTGTCGTTATCTGACGGTCTAAAACTTATTGCATAAAATATTTCTTCAAAATTACCATTTCATCAACATTTCCCCGCAGCAATGAATTAAATCTCATGAAATAGCTCAAACATGCGAATTTGGCCTATTCCGATATGAATATTGGTTGGTAATTGAAAATCCATTATCCCTCATCTGCATAAATCTACATACCTAACTCTACCGAATGGATAGATTTTGAGTCGGGGAACTTTTGGTTTCATCGATGATGTTTCACTAATACGATTTTGACGGGTATTCGCTCTGGAATAGTGAATATGCATGTAGTTTGATTTCTGGTCGGCTTGATGTCTAGTGGAAGCATGGGACATTGAATTATTTATGACGGATCGGAAGGCAGGTAAATTATGGAGATGAGAGGCCAACAAATTGAGGATTTTTTACAAAAATACTACTTATTATGAAACGGACTGTACCATCACATGAAATAGCCCGCGAGTTAACGACATAAATTTCCGGGTGGTTTTCGCAAGCTCAATATTTTTTGTATGAGTTATGTATGTAATATTTAATAGTAATATGATTTTCTGCCGGCGCACCCCCACGACAGGTGGTTACAGGAGGGTTCCAAATCTTCAATTTTTTTTTTCAAAATATGAAAAAGTTTCATAAGAACTTTTTGTAGAACTGTTCTAGTAAAATTGAATTGTTTCTCAGATGTTTTTCTATATCTCAAGTTGTTTTCGAGTTTTCGGTGTTTTTTTTTTAATTTTTCAAATTTTTTCCAAGTCCATATTGCAATTTTTATTGCAAACCTGAAAAATGTCATCTACATGTTTTTTATATCTGTTTGGGTACAATAAAACTGCTCATATACATTTTGTCAATATTCAGTTTCGATTTCGAGTTTTTGGTGTTTTTAAAAAATAGCCATTTAAAAAACAAAAATTTCAGATTTGAAAAAATGTCATGAAAACTTTTTGTAGATTTTATCGAGTACTATGAAACTGACTGTATACAATTTTCCTGTATCTCGTGTCGTTTTCGAGTTTTTGATATTTTTAGACAAAAACCGTCAAGTATTTCTAAGTTCATTTCTCTATTGTTTTTTAAGATATGAAAAAACTTTTTCGAAACTTTTTAATGAACCTTCTGAGGACAACAAAATTGTTAAAATTAATTTTTCTGATATCTCGTTCAGTTTTCGAGATTTTTGCGATTTCTTTAAAAAGCTACAAATTATTCACTTTTTTCAAAGTTTATTTCATATTTTTCCACTTTTTGTTGAAGTTGTTAAAATTCAATAGGATTTCATGAAAACACGTTCGTGGTATCTCATTAGTGGCAGTTTTGTGTTGGTTGCTATAAAACAAGCATTTCAACTAATTCCATCCTTGCGGTATAAGTTTTTTGCACTTACTTATGTGGGTGGCAGACGGGTTCAGTTGTGGAATTCATGTGGTGGACTATATTTTCTAAGCTTATTACGATTCAACTGATACGTACAATAAGTTTCGCTAAACATTTTTTTAGTTGATTTTTTGCTGCAGTTTCCCCTCCTGTAACCCTCTGTCGCGGGAATGCGGTATAGGCATAGTGTAATGAAGTCGGTCGTTAACTCCCGTACCAAAAGACAGTCCGTAGTTACATTCTTTTTTGTTTTGGTCTCACAACTGTGATTTATTAATTTGTCATAAACATTCTTATAGTTTTGCTTATAAAATTAAAAAAAAAAACATCATTTTGCTTCCCAGGTAGCACATCATATCGGCTGAATCTTGGTGGTTCCATATTGGGCCAATATAGATATATTGCAAAGGGAAAAATAATATTTGTCCAATATTGGTGAATATTCAAAAAACAATATTATATTAATAATATTGGTGGAATATTGGTTGAACCTCTTTTGAATGTAGATTGTCACATGACATATTGGGTCAATATTGGTTGAATAATTTCTACCAATATCGATTATACAATATTGTGTATATATTGTTTTCCACATCTAGAATAATTATTGCAATCCCAATATTCCAGTCATATCGATTCTAGGGATAAAAAACTATATTGTATTTCCAAGTTTGATAGCATATTGGTTGAATATCGTTTCAGCTTTATTTAACAAATTGTAATAACTCATATTGGGTCAATATTGGTTCAATGATATCTACCAATATCGATGAAACATTATTGTCTTCACATTGTTTTCAATATCTTGGATAAATATTGCTATCCCAATATTCCCCTCATATTGATTCTAGGAATGAAAACTATATTGTATATCCAAGTGTGATTACACATTGGTTGAATATCATTTCGCCAATTCAACAAATCTCATTAATTGATATTGGGTCGATATTGGTTCAATAATATTTACCGATATCGTTATAACAATATTGTCTCCGTATTGTTTCCTACATCAGCTAGATTGAAATGAATTCTGAATATTGGCCGAATATTCAATAAAACATATTAAAATGAAATCATGATCAAACCTGGATAAACATCCGCTAGGTGGCTCTTCATATAGAACGTCTTCTGAAACCTACGAAACTACATTAAATAATTCCCAAAACTTGTTTTCAAGACAGTTTACTGGATGGTTATGTCGATCAAAAGACAGACTCTGGTGTCACCTTGGTCAACTAAAAGACATTCAATAATTTACCAAGTTATATGCACTTCCACCAAAATATCCAAATGATATTGTACCAATATCGATAAAATTTTTGGGGCCATTATTGCTTCAAGAATATTTCACCAATACTATTTTTGAAATGTCTAAACAATATTCGACCAATATCGCAAAATGTTCAAATTTCATTTCTCGACAATACAACGTTTTAATATTGTACCAATATTGTCAGAATATTTTGATGCCAATATTGCTTTGAGAATATTTTGCCAATATTATTCAAGTAATATTGGACCAACATCGCCGAATGTTCACATTTTTTCTCTCGCCAATATTGAATTTTAAATATTTTGCCAATATGTTCACAATATTGTACCAATATTTTACCAATATCGGTGTGCTACTTGGGAATTTTTTGACAATATTTCTTAAACACGTCATCTTTTCTGAAATAAATAAGTAGTATTATTATGCGTTTTTAAGAACATCGGGCATACGTATAATTTTATCAGTAGTACAAGAGCAGAAGTAAGGTCGACCGTCACCCATCTGTAAACTTGAAGCAATATTTTTTCAATTAAGTTTCATAAATAGACGAGTACGCCTAAAATGTCTTGCCTATCAAAATGTGGTCCTGACTACCTATATTTTATTTAATTAGTTAGTTATCTTTTTTCATACTAAGAATGAAGAGAGAATGGTGAAACCTCAAAAGTACTAACATTGAAATTACCTTTTATTCAAAATTATGAAAATGTAATGATAACATACCGTAGTAAAACTATACGATAAAATCGTGCTCGGTGTGGAAATTCATTTTATCACGTTTATTTTGGTGTTGGTGTTGGTGAAATATTTTCACATAAACATGCAGGAAGGATGAATATCAATTTTTCTCTGCAACTAATTAGCGACAAAAAGACGGTATATTATGGATACTTTAGCAATGTGAAAAGAAATTACGGAAGTTGTTTTGTGAACTTCATATGAAGTTAGCAAAATATCTATTTTGAAGTTATCGAAATATCGCATTTCTTTTAAAGAGCGAGTAATGTTAATTAGCGACAAAAAGGCGGCAAATTCGGGATACTTCCGAACTATGAAGAGAAGGAAATTACGGAAGTTGTTTTCAGAAGAAAATATTTGATGACTCTACTTGGCAGAAGCCCATTAAACTAATAATAAAATGGATTAGGCAATCCAGACTTCTGCATTTAACCTATACAATAGGTATAATCGTCGGCAAGTCTCCAACAGAAAACAACTACTGCCCCCTACGACCATTGAATTATATCTGTTAGATTCTTGGCAAAGTACTCTACAAGAAATACTTTGCAATGTTCTCCCAATCTCAACGCCAAAACATGTCTCAACCCAAACGAGGGAACACCTACGGACCGGTTTCATGGTTCCTTGCCATTCATCAGCGCAGGGTAGCTCACCCAACGCAATCGAAAAATATCTTGACCCCAAGATTCGAAGAGCACTCCGACTATGGTGTCGACTTCGTCTGAAGCCAAATAAATTCAGAAGAAAATATTTGATGACACTACTTGGCAGAAGCCCATTAAACTAATAATAAAATGGATTAAGCAATCCAGACTTCTGCATTTAACCTATACAATAGGTAGTATAATCATCGGCAAGTCTCCAACAGAAAACAACTACTGCCCCCTACGACCATTGAATTATATCTGTTAGATTCTTGGCAAAGTACTCTACAAGAAATACTTTGCAATGTTCTCCCAATCTCAACGCCAAAACATGTCTCAACCCAAACGAGGGAACACCTACGGACCGGTTTCATGGTTCCTTGCCAATCATCAGCGCAGGGTAGCTCACCCAACGCAATCGAAAAATATCTTGACCCCAGGATTCGAAGAGCACTCCGACTATGGTGTCGACTTCGTCTGAAGCCAAATAAATTCAGAAGAAAATATTTGATGACACTACTTGGCAGAAGCCCATTAAACTAATAATAAAATGGATTAAGCAATCCAGACTTCTGCATTTAACCTATACAATAGGTATAATCGTCGGCAAATCTCCAACAGAAAACAACTACTGCCCCCTACGACCATTGAATTATATCTGTTAGATTCTTGGCAAAGTATTCTACAAGAACTACTTTGCAATGTTCTCCCAATCTCAACGCCAAAACATGTCTCAACCCACACGAGGGAACACCTACGGACCGGTTTCATGGTTCCTTGCCAATCATCAGCGCAGGGTAGCTCACCCAACGCAATCGAAAAATATCTTGACCCCAAGATTCGAAGAGCACTCCGACTATGGTGTCGACTTCGTCTGAAGCCAAATAAATTCAGAAGAAAATATTTGATGACACTACTTGGCAGAAGCCCATTAAACTAATAATAAAATGGATTAAGCAATCCAGACTTCTGCATTTAACCTATACAATAGGTATAATCGTCGGCAAATCTCCAACAGAAAACAACTACTGCCCCCTACGACCATTGAATTATATCTGTTAGATTCTTGGCAAAGTATTCTACAAGAACTACTTTGCAATGTTCTCCCAATCTCAACGCCAAAACATGTCTCAACCCACACGAGGGAACACCTACGGACCGGTTTCATGGTTCCTTGCCAATCATCAGCGCAGGGTAGCTCACCCAACGCAATCGAAAAATATCTTGACCCCAATATTCGAAGAGCACTCCGACTATGGTGTCGACTTCGTCTGAAGCCAAATAAATTCAGAAGAAAATATTTGATGACACTACTTGGCAGAAGCCCATTAAACTAATAATAAAATGGATTAAGCAATCCAGACTTCTGCATTTAACCTATACAATAGGTATAATCTTCGACAAGTAAAAGTAAAGTAAAAATAATGAGAAATTTCATTAACTTCATATGAAGTTGTTTTGCTAACTTCATATGAAGTTAACGAAATTTCTCATTATTTTTAAAGAGATACAATTTTTTTTGCAACTATTTAGAGACAAAAAGACGGCAAATTATGGATACTTCAGGAATGTGAAAACATAGCTATCACGGAAGTTGTTTCGCTAATTTCTTATGAATTTAGCAAAATATCGCATATATGGAAAAAATAGCAACAAATTTCATTTTATCCGCAAGTAATTAGCGATATGGATACTTCAGAACACTGAAAAACATGAGATCACGAAAGTTGTGTTTTTTAGAGAACGTCTTATGCAACTACCTAATTAGCAACAAAAAGGCAGCAAATTATGGATACTTAAGAACTGTGAAAAAATAGCAATTACCGAAGTTGTTTCGCTAACTTCATATGAAGTTAGCAAAACATGGTATTTTTTTTTAAGAGAATAACAAATTTGTTTTGTCCGCAACTAATTATCGACAAAAAGGAGCAAATTATAAATAGTTGAGAACTGTGGAAAAATGGAATTACAGAAATTGTTTCGGTAACTTCATATGAAGTTAGCGAAATATCGCATATTTAAGAATAGGATCCACCAGTTTTTTTTCTACTACTAATTGGCGGCGAAAAAGAAAATCATGAATACTTCAGAACTGTGGAAAATAGAAATTACGGAAGTAGTTTCGCTAACTTTATATGAAAGCGGAAAGTTTCAGAGTTATTAGCGATATTGTAGCTCCCCCATTGTGCTATCTAGTAAACAAAAGTTTTGAGAAAGGAATATATCTATTTAAAAAAAAACAATAATTACACCAATATATAAAAATGGCATGAAACTAGAAATAAAAAACTATAGACCAATTTCAGTTATTTCTAGCGTAGCTAAAGTTTTTGAAAAATTCATCCACAAAAGAATAACCGGTTTCACTGAAAAGTATAAATTGCTTTCGGATAGGCAATATGGATTCCGTAAGAACAGATCAACATCAGATGCCATTGCACGACTGATAGCCGCAATAAATGAATCAATCGACAAAAAAATCCATCTTTGTGCGTTTTCATAGACCTCGCAAAGACGTTTGACACGGTTGATCACAAACAACAAATCACAAACAACAGATCGAAAATAATGTGTGAAAATCAATACAACCTTGAGTAAAGAACATGTTATTTAATTTCGAATTCCACAAGGCACAGTACTTGGTCCATTACTTTTCAATATTTTCATGAACGAACTCTTCGAACCAAACAAACGTTCTAGGCGATATCATTAGTTTCGCAGATGATACTGTGATATACTACAGTGGACCAAACTGGAAAGATTTAAAAATTTAGTTCGAAAATGACTTACCAAAAATATTTCAACTTTTGCAGAATAAACTGCTATCAATCAACTTTGAAAAAACAACATTCTTACCATTTACTTCTTATCAGTCAAATTTGCCATCTTTCAAAACACTAAATATCAAAAGTGGTTCCAACCAAACTATCACCTTAAAGTCCACAGAGAAAGTAAAATATTTAGGTACTTATCTATATCGATTCACACCTGAGATGGAAGGAACAGATTAATTATGTTATAAGAAAAATGAGATGCATTTTACCAAGAATGAAATATCTGAGTAAAATCTTAAACATTCAATATCTGCGTGTCCTATACTATGCTTTCGCCGACAGTCATTTGACATATGGACTCATAGCCTGGGGAGGAGCAGCTTGGACTTTTATGAGTAATATATAAAAAATACCATAATGTTTACTGAAAATAATGTACAAAAAACCAAGAACATACCCAACTGAAGATCTTTATAGAGAGACGCAAATTTTTAACATGCATCTACTATATGCAAAAACATTATTTCATTCATTCATCTTCACGCAATCACGACAATTCATTGCCAATTTAGTGGAAATAAATTGTCTATGAATTTTCCTTCCTAAAACTGTTATGGTAATTTTATCTGTGATACATTGTTTTCAATCACTTCTATATCTCTGCTGTTTCATATGTGACACTCTGGTTATATTACCAATTGTAACCCTTGATATTATTTCTATTCAAGTGTTTATTGTTCGATTTCACATTGTTTTATTTTATTTTGTGTCATTATGTTCTTATGATTAGATATATACTATTGTATTTTTTACCATTTTTTAATATTGTTATATTTGTATTTTACCTATTTTACTTATTTCATTTTTTATCTTTACCTTATTCTATAACTATTGATTTATATGTTTTTATAATTGGACCCACCCGATCTTATTGTTTACAATTTTGATAATGTTATATTTATATTTACACCTTACGAATTTTATCTTTACAGAGTTATTTAACTCAAAACCATTGTTTTAATATTAACTGTACTGATGCAGATATATTATGTTTACTATTGTCCATACTTATACTTTTCATCTCAAAACAAGTGTTTTACACTTATTGAGACCGTTGGTATTTATTTCTTATTATTGTACATTGCTGAATTGTTATTCTTGTTTTTTTATCGTGAATAAATATCTTTATTATTATTATTATTATTATGAGGACAATTCCGAGAAAAAGACAAACTTACTCCACTACGCGAAACAAAAAAACAAAAACTGCTCAGTGAGAGTACCCAGAGTAAACAAAACTTCAAGCCAAAGACATTTCACCTATTTAGCCTCAAAACTATACAATAATCTCCCAACAGAATTGAAAGATATCAAATCTTATAGTTCATTCAAATCAAGATTGAAACCCCCCTCAATTTTTTAAAACTTTTTGAGTGCCGATAATCCTAACTTTTTCATTTAGAGTGTAGGTTTTCCTCAACACCAGTTTGACTATTTCATACACGTTGTCTTAATATTTATTGATGTGTATCTGTATGTGTGTTTATTTGTTCGTCCTGTATGATATTATGCATAGTTTATTAATAATTCGTTTTAATCGCTGATTTTAAATCAATTTCTTTTTTATATCAACCAAACTTATCGAGAATTATACAAACCTTAACCCACGTACAAGTTTTCTTATGTGGGCTCAGTGTATTTTACCTACTCGTTAATTTTTTCTGTGTGAATTGATTATTTGTAAACCCTTGTTTGGTATTTGGTAAATAAACGATATATATATCGATAGAAAAATCTCATATTTAAAAAAAAATTAAACATTTTTTTGCTTCTCAACCAATAAGCGAAGAAAAGGCGGCAAGTTATGGATACTTTAGAACTGTGGAAGAATAGGAATTACGGAAGTTGTTTCGTATGAAGTTAGCGAAACATCGCGAAAAAAGAGCCACAAATAATTTTTTCTTCGCAACTAATTATCGACAAAAAGGAGGCAAATTATAAAATAATCCGTAATCAACTTTTTCGAAGTTGTCTCGCCAACTTTATATAGGTGACTTTTCCAAATTCTCAAGTTGAAGCGAAGTAATTTGTAATCAAACATGCAACATTTCTCTGCTCCCGCGTATTTCCAGCCACGTCGTATAAATTAACCCTCGTTCATATTTCCAGGTCCGCCTACCGGAACTAAAATACATGCTGAGAACCGCAATCATCTCGAAATCACCCTATCCGTGGTCTGGCAAAGCCACCAAGAGGCTGGCACTTCTTGCCTCGACCACGTTCTGTCTACTCTTGGCGAGACTTCAAATTATGGGCTCCCAACTACCGGTTTTTACCAGATTCGACAATCCGGCATCTGTTGCCGCGACGCCTACCAGACAATTGACCTACCACTATTTAATCAGCGTGAACTTGTGGCTGCTGCTGTTCCCCTGTAATCTCTGCTGCGATTGGACGATGGGAACTGTGCCTTTGGTGACGAGCTTTTTGGACCCGAGAAATCTTGGAACTGTGGCGGCTTATGGGTTTCTGATTGCGTTGTTGATCAGAGCGTTTACGACGGAGAATAAGCAGCAGAGGCTGGTCATTGTTATGGTAAGTGGTTTTTTGGGCATTCAGACAGATTTTTTAAAAAATTCCAGAAAAAAAATTCTCCTCGAGCAGGATTTGAACCCACGACCTCTAGATTGCCGGTACAGTGCTCTACCAACTGAGCTACCAAGAAGATATGTGTTCCATCTGTAAATCGTGATACCGCTTCTTCCTAGAATTTTGGTGTTATTACAAGTAAAATTTGAGTTGAGTTGAGTTGACTAAAGCGGCAATCTGGAGGTCGTGGGTTCGAATTCTGCTCGAGGAGAATCTTTTTTCTGGAAGTCTGTCTGAATGCCGCAAACCTCTATTATATTTATATCACAGACATAAACTTCCCATTTATTTTATAAAACATTCGGAAATCCGCCACTGTATAACGTACCGATATTCCCTCCTGAATGGTGGACGTTAGACTCCATTGACAGATCGATACATTCTCTTTAATTTTTGTAAAATTGCACATTATCGCCACCAAATCGATCTAGCTGAAAATTTCACAGAATGTTCGAAATACGATTCCTTTCCAGTAGTCAATCTAGTAAGCCTTATAGCCTACAAGCCCATATAACAATTTGGGGGGGTCATTTGACCCAGCATGAAACATACTGAGAACGGTGCTGCTTTATGAAAAAATAACTTTAGTCACTATGCCGTCAATTCTTGGTGGTGCAAATGACTGTAATAATAATAATAATTTTTCATCTCAAGATGAGCTTTTCCGACAAAATAATCATGTACGGCGTTCGTCACGTTGGTAGATTATGAAATAATAATGTCCTAGAACCTACTACCTTGCGAAAATAATGGGACTGGAAGCCAGGAAAAGTTTTCAATTTCCGAAAATTAAAAAGTAAATCCTGGATTCCGATCCCATTATTTTTGTACGGCAGAAGGTTCTAGGAGATTATTATTTCAAAATCAATCAACGTGAGGAATGCCGTACAGGAATAGTTTGTCGGAAAAGCAAATCTTCAGATGAAAAATTAGTATTATTATTATTTTAGTCATTTGCACCACCAAGAATTGACGGCATACTGACTCAAGTTATTTTTTCATATAGCAGCATCGTTCTGAATATGTTTCATGTTGAAATGACCACCCAAATTTGTTCTATGGGCTTGTAGTCTATTATAGTAGTTTCACAAATACACAAAAATACGCCTATGGATGGAAATGTCCTACGTATTTTACAATATAAATGCTCCGTATTTAAGTTTTGATACTAAATCTTAGGAAAGTAGAGGAAATCATTGGCCAATAATACAGAAGAAGTCAGTATTAGTAGTAGCGGGGGCACCGCTGCCACAGCTAGGCAAGTAGGCCCTCTTTTGCCATTCCCTGTTTTTCACTTATCTACATTCCTCCTCCCAATCTTCATTTTCGAACCTTCGTGACCTCCTAATGGAGGTCAGTATGTCCGCCCACTCCTGTTGGAATATTCCAAATATGAGCCTTCCATAGGCCTCACACTCGCCGGAGAAGTGAGATGGAGTTTTTTCATCTTCATCGCATTTGTAGCAAGTGAGGCTGTCTTCCGTGTCCGTGTCTATTCGTGATAGGTGTCTTCCTTACTTGTTATGTCCTGGTAGTATTTCTATAAGGAGGCGTAGAGCTTGGCAGTTTCTGCCTGAGAGCCATGCAGTCTTTGACTTACTGAAGCCGGCCACAAAGTCTTTCGACTGCCTGCAGCCGGCATTATCCCTCCAGAGTTCACTCAGCTGTTGGTACACCCACACGTTAAGGGCTGAAGAGGTTTGCTATGCCTAGTACAAGTTCCGGCCCACAGAACAATGTTGCGGTTCCGGTTCTGGCAAGTCCGTCCGCCCATCCCTCTGTGATCCAGGTACCATACCAGCTAAACATCCTTCGTTTCAGCAAGTTGCTCGAGCGCATATCTGCATATCCCTGTACAAGTGCTGAGCTTGGTTTAGGATGGCAGATGGCTCTGAGCGCTGCCTGACTACCCGAACAGATATTAATTCTCTGCTTGGGCCCTTCCTTCACCTCTTGCCTCGTAGCTACGTAGCTTAAGAAACTGTTGTTTATCTACCCAAAGCGTAGCTCTCTAGTACCCTTCTTACCTCCAGGTCGATTCCTGCACCCGAAGTCTGTTTCTCAGTTAGACGCGAACCGTCCGTAAAACATATTGGGTTTTCTATGCGAAACACCACCTTATTACCTTCCCATTGTTCTCTGCTCGGAATAGTGAGTGAACTCTACATTCCATCACAGTCTTTCTTGGGCGCTGTTCACTCTGAGGGATCACCTGCAGTGGGACTCTGTGTCATATGGAATTCCACTTCGACTGAATTCCACATGACTGGTACTCTGTGCATAAAAATTGTCGCCTAAACTCGACTATTAATTCTGGTAGCCAGAAAGCAAGACATCGAAACATGTTGTTTTCTGTGTTTAACCCTACTTCTCTCTTTCGATTTATTCTGTCAATGTTTTATGTCAAATGTATTTATGTAACAATTTCAAAAGCAAGTACTGTAAACGCCAAACGTGATGGCGAGCCCGCCCCCATACGCACAAACTCATTTTCAATGTGACGCCCACTAGAGCTCTTGCAAGACATACAAATGCTCTGTACATAGGCGTATCATTACTTGTCCTCCAATTCTGTTGGCGTTTGGCATTGTCACCTGTAATCTCCCTAGTGCTTGAATTATTGCCGGAAATTTTTCGAGTTCGCGACTCGAGTAATTTTCAAAAAATTCATGTACGAGATAAATTTCCAGCAATTAATTCAATCACGCGGGGGATTCGGTAAGAAAATTTCACACCAAAATATATCCAACAATTCATAAGAAATAACTAACTATTGTTCACCTGAACTATTTATATACATAGTACAAAAAAGATGCATGAAAATATTGATATGTAAAACACACTTAACAAAATTTCAATTTGATTTTTTTAAATTTAATTTAAAAAAAAGTAAAAATGTTTTTGCTCCACTGGGAATTGAACTAGTGACCACGCGGCCACGAGGCGGACACTTTACCAAATCGCCACAGGGCCTTTGAATTACATGTAGACAACTGTTGTATTAAAGTGTTTCTGAAATTTGATTTCAGAATTTGCAAATTCTGCGATTATCGTGAAGAAAATATTCACAGACACATCGAAATATTTAATAAATACATAAATATGAAATATTATCTCATTTCAAATGAAAAATACGATTCCATTTGTACATAAAAGCAAAATATAAACTATCACCTGTCAAATATTTGACAGAAAAATTTCCACTTATTAATTTCGGCCAGGGTACCCAGGAGGATAAAAATTTCCGGAAATTTTTTGGGTTGCCATGGCATCTAAACAAGAACGAATGTTTTGATTCTCGCTAAAAGTGGGGTGTGAAATTTTCTAAATAATTTTTGTGTTGCTTTTGAAAAAATGTCATCGCCTAACAAAAAACCAGCCATCAAGAGTCAGGCACGTGATATTATTTTTAAAGTTTTCAATTATTTTCAAAGTGTTAAATGTGAGACGGATACATTATTAAATGTGAAAAATAAAACATCTCTCGCTACAGGTAAATAAATTTAAATAGACACAATTTCAAAACGAATCTTAATTTTGTTTCAGGTATTTCAATAAGAACCATTGAAAGAGTGGTTAAAGAAGGGAAGCAATTAATTTCTGCAAATAATGGGCAAGTAAAATTTTCCACACCAAGAAAGAAGCGGCCTAGAAGAGCACCAGTAACTGATATTCCCGAGTATGAGTATTCCAATATTAGACGGATTATTTACGACTTTCATAAGACGGAACGGTGTCGTATTACGGTTAAAAAGTTCCAACACAAAATTAATGACGTTTTGGGAATTGTGGCTTCCGAAACATCTCTTCGTAGATTTTTAAAGAAAATAGGTTTCAGATGGAGAAGGACTGAAAATAATAGAAGAATTTTAATTGGACATCAGAGCATCGAGGATCAAGTATTTACAAAAAAAAGTGACTGATAAAAGTTAATTTTTTGATAAGTGTATCATTATATAACATTTTAATGAACTGTACCTATGATACTAAATAAAATATGACAAGAAATTACAAAGAAGTCATGTTCCATTTGCTACCCTAATTAAAACTAATTATAGGTACGACACTGGCCGGCAAAGGGCTTGTCGTAATCCAATAGTAACTTAGTGGGTGGAGTCGATACCTGCGCGATCGCTCGTCATCACGTTTGGCGTTTACAGTAGTATAAATATTTAATACTTGCATATGTTACTCGATATAACTGGGAAAAACCGAATTGAAGAAAGATTAGTTTAGTGGAATAGAGGACAAAGCATAAGGTCACGCTATGTGGCAAAATGTGAGCTACAAGCTCAATAGCTTAGTTTTTGGAGAAAAATCTGTCGAAGAATGAAGAAATTGTATTCAGTAAAGTACAGTAATAGTGCGCAGAGCCATTATCCATTAGCCAGTGTATATTTATAATTACTTCTGATTTATTCGAATTTAGGCAGTGGTAGACTGCAAGTCAAAATCGAAGACAAAAGCTTAGTCATCTGAGTGACGTTTTTCTAGTTCGTGATAAGAGTGACATCTTGACAACTAACCTATTTGAAAATTTCCTAAATCAAGTCAAATTCGTTGTTGGATCTTGGGAAAACTTATATGTGGAGATTTCCTCTGATGGTTTGCGATATTTGGCGCTGTATATTTTCGAGGAGATCTCTGTTCGGTAGTATACGGATTTTTGAGGTTATGGTCTTGTAATCATTCTTCATCGGTAAAACCGCTGGAACAAGAATCTAGCTATCAGACCATCAAAGCTGTTATCAGAACCCGCTACCTTTATTGGAGCTCTGCTACTGTTCCGTTGTTCTGCTACCGTTTATGACTATTCCAACACTGTGATTGTTTCACTGTTTCTTCTCAACTGTTTCTTTCCAACTGTGATTGTTCCACTGTTCATCTGTTGGTCAGTATTCCTTCTCTGTTCAGATTCCAGTTAAACTCCAGATAACTAACTAATAGTTCAGATGGTGAACGACGATTCTTTAAATGAAGTTTGAAGGATCACATTCTAAACTATTAGTCTGTAGTTTAACTGGAACATTAAAAACTGGCCCTACGGCATATTATTCCTAGGTAGCACGGTGACGTCAAAATGACGTCCTAATTTGGTCAAATAATTGACCGACTGACGTCAGGAAGTGACGTCTCAGAGACTCTGAAAAGACGTCAAAATGTCACAGCCATAGGACGTCATCACCAGGACGTCATTCTGACGTCTGAAAAGAAGACTATAAATGACGTCAATTTGAAGACCTATAAGACCATTAATAGACGTCAGTTAAATGACCAATAAATGACGTCTTCCACAGTCCCTCGTTTTCATGTGGAAATTGATAGTTTCATGGAAGTAGAATAAAATTAACAGAATTACAATAATACATTCAATAAATTTCAAATATAAAACATATTACATGATGTTGTAGTACATTCAATATCAATCAACAGTGCATGAAATATGATAGATCTAAGAAAATAGTTCATTTTTGTGAAAGAATAATCACCAATTTGTATTCTCTTGTAAGAATTCAGGTTTCATAATATCACAAAGAATTCATTACTTCAGCAATCCTGGGTGCTCCTACTTTGTACCTAAATCGCAGTTTTTTGGTGTTCCTCTGTTCATGAATACTAATCTGTACCATACAAACATCGACTGATTGAATGGAACTTCCAATCTTCTTCAGCCTCTATATCTTTGATGATAAATTTATCGCAACTCCTTTGGTTTTTCAATGGCGGCCAGAAAAGTTCCTGTTTTCTTAGCTTTGGCCACCTTTTGTCCTTCTCGGAGAACTCTACCAGTACGTAGGACATTATTTGATGATTGAACCGAGAGCGCAACAACAAAAAACACAAAAATGTTAGCACCAAACCACCAAACAAACCAACACAGCAGCAAAGCAGAAAAAAGATTTTAGCTTTATTCTAAAGGCAATGTCATTCGACAAATAAAACATAATTCAAAAGCTGCAACCCGTACCGTACCGCTAACGATCGATTTCAGAATTGATCCCTTGTGACAACTTTTTTGTAATGAGAATTCAATTTACAGAATTTAACAAAATATACTTCACTACCATCTAGTGACAAAACAAAAATAAAATGTTCTTGGGAACATGCAAATGGATATCATTTGCAACGCTGTCCGCTACCATGGCTTTCTGCCTGAGTGTTTTCAACAAGCTTCTACGTCCCGACTGCAGCAACTCAGCGTTTGGTCACTGTAATAGCGGGAAGTTTAAATGACAAGACAGAGTTGAAAATGCAAACTAAGTTGAAAATGCGTTAATTACTTGCCAACCTAACCTGACTAATCTTACGTAAACAAATAATCATACAAAATTGGTACAATATAACAACCATTTCAGTCGTGAAGTAGACGCAATGTAACATAACGCTTCATACAGCCGGCCCTAAGTCATTTCTGAAGAATTGCTAACAGGAGAGGTCCAGATTTCTGTAATGACGTATTCTGAAATCATTCTCAGTAACGGTCTCTTCATATCGACAATTTTCGGATAACAAATAGTTGACTTCGCAGGGACGTCATTATGACCTCCACGAAATACGTCAATTTGACGTCATGAAATATGACGTCATTTTGAGGTCTCATTTTGGTCGAGGACGTCACGAACCAGCAGGGACTTTAATAAGACGTCATTACGACGTCATTTCACTAACCTGTGCTACCTAGATTAATTGTTAGCTATCATCATGACGTCACAGGCATAGCCATCACTGGCGGTCTAATATTGATATACTCAATCACAGCGTACACTTTGATTCATCTTGGTGGTGCCATATTTACATTAATTCATTTCATTTTGTATTGTATGCCGAACTGTGCACATACAGTGTGTGTAACATCAATCAATAAATATTATTATTAAGGGACAAATACTATTTGTTTTGTTCTGGTCCAAGTTATCCAAGCATAAGGGATGACAAAACCTCTGCATATATTATCTTTATACCATTATAGGTATCGTTTAATATTTTAGTAATATCAGTGCAGTGGGTCGTCCCATTACATCAGGGTGATTTCGGGTTTTTTCACTGGCGATAAATCCGTGGCGCTCCGGAAAATTGAACCCCATGTTTCAATTTGATCGAAATCAATTTTTATCGTCGAACCCACGCCAACTACTGAGCTACTGGGTATATTAGTGGCGTGAAACATCATTGCACATTCAATGCTCTCCTTTCCTAAGTTTCGCCCCTAACACTTTCTTGCAGTTTATTATTTTGAATCAAGAAGTAGCTATTTACATGTTACAGAAAAGTGATATTTCCAAATTTATAGGTAATTTGACTTAGCTGACCGCCATTCTCCCTCTCCACCCTATAGGTTCCGTCAAACCGACGCGGGAACGCGGGGGCGGGAACGGAACTTTGAAACTTTGGAAATTGCTAGAAAAACAGTACACGTAGCAAACCATACATATTTCGTTGCTTGTATGCATTTCGGAATACGAATAATCACACCGGTATGTCCCACTATGGATTTTAGTATCGGATCATCTCGTTCCCGCTACCGCTCCCGCGTTCCCGCGTCGGTTTGAGGAAACCTTAATACTAATGAAGGAGTATAGAAACAATGTTAATTGGATAGGTTCCAAAAACGAGTATTCAGGAATGGGTAGTATGGAATTTTGAAGACGAAAACTCGATTTTATAGTATCCTGGAAGTATATCAAATGTGAAAGTTCGATGGAGAACGAAATTCGTGAACTAATTGCTATATGCCGTGCAGGATAATGAAGAGCATATAAAAAGCTCTAGAAACTGTGGAAAATTGAGTAATAGCTTGGCTGCGGAGACGGCTTTGGTAATGAGTTCCGTATTATTTTATGGATCTTTTCATTTTCCTCCATCGCGAAGATGGGCCGTAGAAAAGCAGAATTATTTTCGTGATAACGAAAACTGAGGAAACAGTGATAACGTAAAACAAATGAAATGGAGAATCGATTATCTATCACGGTTGCATTCATAAAGTTCCTCTGAGAGTAGATCAATAGTACGATCACGTGATTAGAAGGATATGTTGATCATTACTCTTGAATAGTTGTTAAAAAACTCATCATTTCATCATCATTTCAAGTGCCAATGGCAATAGCAATTCATGAAATTGAGGTTTTGTTTGGTTACATTTCATCAGCATCTAAAGTTAATGTTACTTTTCTAGTTGATTTTTATCATTATTGATTGATACATTAAATACCGTCACAAAATTTTGTGAACTCATGGATGTAATAGTAATAACAGCATCCCAGCGAATTGATATTAGCCCAGTTAACACGAACATCTAGGACATGTTGCGTCCTTGATTATTATGGTCACGAATTGAGTTGCATTTAGACACCACTTAGTGATACCAAATGTTATGAATTGTTCACAATTTCCTTCTCGTTGATGTCGCTTTGAGGCACAAAACGTGAAAAAAATTGCAAAACATATTAACATGAATTTTGGTTTCATTACGATTTTGTCGGTAAAGAAGGAATTGAGTTGGAAACAAAATTGAGAATAACATCACCATCACGACACAAAATGGCCAGAGTTGTTTGTCGAGTCGAGAGTCGAATAGAATTTTCATTTGGTAGACGCCATCGAGACTAACCCGTCAGTCTTCACATCATTATGTCATCACATGACGCACATCTCTTTTCCTGGACTCGTTCTTCAAAAGAACGGCAAAGCTTTGGAACTCACTGACTCCGAAAGTGTTCCCTGAGGCATACAGTCTGAAAAATTCAAGACCACCAATTCCTTCCTACTGTCCAATAACAGATTTTTCATTAATTACCAGAAAGGAAAATGTATCCCAGTTTGTGGGAATTACCAAATTTAGTGCAATGGCCAGAGAAATCGCTACATTCTTGAAATTACCAAACCCAGAAAACTACACCGCGTTCTTCAGCAACTGAAAAGGCATGGCGGCTGGAAAAGCAGCACAGTCGCAGAGGGTTATATTAATGAATCAATCAATTAAAAATGGAAACATTCAATCAAATAACCCAATCCATTGAACATGCAACAACCTCCGCAACAGAACTATTTGGAACTAGCTTGGAATCACAATCAGTCCCTACTGCGAAACCATCAACCTCCACTGCGGTGTTGGAAACTAATAATAATATTATGACACGAACAAATAATCAAGCCATTCAAAGTTTGATAAAAGAAAATAAAAGTATTCCGTTAGTACTGAACAATTGTTCAAATATTACCATCAATAATATTTTTTCTAATATTTCATAAATACAGCCAAAAATGTACCCAAATATTTTTGTGAACTGTTCAATAAAATTTGTTCTCTCAGTGTGATGCATCTTTCTTATATGCTTCTTCAGTCAATTGAATTGGTTTCCTGTAAAAATGTAAAATCAGACACACCTATGTTTTTCATGTAGGTCGTCGGAAAAGTATAGTGTACAACTCGTGAAGAAAGTGGATATTTCATACTAGTTTGACAAGATTATGAAGCACGAGCCGTAGGCTTGAATACTTTGCATACTGTCCAGTCAAAATTTTAATTCTCAACCAAAAAACTATCTAAACCAACTTTTACCCCTAAACATTTCGCACACCGTCCACTCAAACTTTTACTCCTCAATCATTAACCAATCTAAGCCATTTTTACCCCTAAAAGTTTCGCATGCTGTACATCCGAAATTTCAATTCACAACCAAAGAAACACTCTAAACCAGCTTTTACCACTAAAAATTTCGCGTACCGTCCACTTAAAATTTCATTTTCCGCTTGCCCCCCACCCATTTTTCGAAAATAATTGAAAAACTCGTGAAATAAAATCGGAAAAAATCCGTAAAAATAGTGAAAAATATCTGACCGTCGAATATTATGGTTTAAAGAAAAAAAATAACCCCATCTGCCATCCGAAAACTAGATAGAGAACGCGTAGGTAGAGAACGCGTAGATAGAGAACGCGTAGGATTGACTGATTTCAACGTCAAAAATTATAGCGAAAAAAAATTAGGTAGGGGGAGCTCTCCCCCCTTTTCTCGAAAAAAGTTGGAAAACTCGTAATATTAAAATCGGAAAAATCCATAAAAATAGTGAAAAATATCTGACCGTCAAATATCATGATTCATAAAATTTTCCAACGGAGAACTAACAGGCAAGCGACCGTGCAACTATGAGGCATTCATTGAAATGAACACACTGAGAAACATATCAAAAGAAAACTAAACAGGAACTAAATGAATGAATTTAAAAAAAACATTTTTGATAAAAGCTTCTATTTAAATGCACTAAAAAGAAGAAAACTAATTTTAAAGTGAATTAAAGCTAACATGTTGGTGAGTAAAAGTATCTAATTATAAATATATAGGAACATAACAAATAAAAGCAACGTGTTGTATATAAAAAAAGTTACACAATAAATTATGATGTAAAAATAAAAATAAAATGGATGTTTTTTTATAAACATATCATGGTATTTATATTAATATTTTATTCGGTTAAATCACTTACAAAATTCATCCACCGAGTAAAAGCTGTGTTTCAGTAGGAGCTGTTTGACAGCTAGTTTAAATTTATATGAGCTGAACTATTTGATTGATTCGGGTACCTTATTATATATATTCAAATTAATTGTGTTTTTTAATGATGTACCTACTCAGACGAAATCTAGGATTGATGAGCTGATAGTTATTTCTGGTAGAATAGCTGTGTAAATCTTTGTGTCTGTTATAGCAATGGATGTGGTTATGTATTTCAATCAAACAATAATGAACATGTAGTGCAGGAAGTGTCAATATTTCCAATTCTCTGAATAATGGTTTACAGGATTCTCTGTAGGCAGGTATAAACATAGCGGAATATCGGACAGAATGGAACAGAACAATATTAACTAGCACTGCACATAATGAAAGCTAGGTTCATATTTATTATATCACATTTTAAGATACGCATCCAACGAATGAAAACAATTTTCAATAAGGAATTTTTTAAGTGCTTTGGTGAACTTCCTGCTTTCAGTATTTTTGATTTCTTTTGGCAATTTGTTATAGATCATCAAACCCATATATGCAGGTTTTGCAGAGTTTTGTGATACCCTGTATTTATAATGTGGAATATAATTTTTTTCTTTTTGTCGTGTATTTGCGTTATGAAAGTTTTTGTTCCGAGGGAATTTAGATTTAATCTTAAAAATATGGTTGCATTATTCATAAATATACAAAGAATAAATTGTCAGAACATTATATTTGACGAACAATCCTCTACAAGATTTGAAGGTTGAAGTTCAAAAAACTGAAGCTATGATAGTACAAATTAACAAGAATTTTAAAATGTATTGATCAAAAATGCATGCGTTCCTCCTGAAAATTATATTATTACATAGGTAATGATTTGAATATCGTATACTTATACAATGTGGATGTAGAATCAAGGTGTCCTCAAAATGAAAAAAGAGGTACAATGTAGTTTGACCAAAGAAAAAGCAAACAATATAAAAGACCGACATTTATTAATTGATGAATTTTCTGGATTGAAACAATTTACAGTAAGTTATCTTGCTACACTGTATTCTTCCTCATCTTCCAGAAACATTCACCAAGATAACTTGGTAGCTCATATTTTATGTTATTTTTTGTTTTAGGCTACCTCGATGATGGTGCTTCCCTTCATCCCAGCATCGAACCTCTTCTTTCCCGTGGGTTTTGTGGTAGCTGAGAGAGTCCTCTACATGCCTTCGATGGGCTTCTGCATGCTGGTCGGTTACGGCTTTCATCTTCTTTCTCAAACGAAAGGAAAACAACTGGCGTACTTCCTCCTTTGCCTCCTGCTGGTTTGTCACGGCAGCAAAACGTATTTGAGAAATTGGGACTGGGAAAACGAGTACACAATCTTCATGTCTGGACTCAAGGTCAACCAGAAAAACGCCAAGCTGTTCAACAATGTCGGACATGCTTTAGAAAGTCAGGGAAACTTTCACGAGGCTCTTAAGTTTTTTAAGACTGCTGTTAATGTTCAGGAAGATGATGTGGGTAAGAAAAATTGATTTTGTTAGAGACAGTTAAAAATCATTGTATCTGTTGAATAGTACTGTTTGTACTAAATCCTCTAATTTGGAAACCAACAAGCTTTCCATCAATGAAGGAGTCTCCCAGGGTCTTGGTTTAGGTCCAAGATCATATTTACTTCTTAATCAAAATATTTCCAGAATGGGTCTAGAGGGTTAATTCACCATTTAGGCTGGTACCTAAATCAATTATAAACGTTCAAAATAAGGAAAAAGTGACAGGCAAGCAACATGTGGAGACTATCGAATTTTGAGAAAAATAATATTTGAACACGAGAACACTCAAAATGGTGAAATGGGGATGCAGTTTAGGGGTTGAAAACGGTTTTTATCAAATTCAGGAAGTTACAAATCATGAAAATAACTAAAGAGATAGAGAAGATACAGCTGATGATATTGAAATTCTTGTTTACGATCTCTTCAATAATTATAAACGGAAATACACATTAATGTTTAATAATAATAATGATATTTATTCCAGTAAGACCAAATTACATGGTGTTGGATATGTCAAAATATGAATACAGAACATCTATACTCTTATAATCTAATATATACATAAAAATATTATGAGTAATGTTTACATTTAGAATTTCGGACACACTATGTTATAATTTAACAGTCAATACAATTACAGTTAAGGAATCAAGTACTCATTTATGCTATATATACATTTCTCAATCAAGTAACTTTTCAATTGTTTTTTGAAACGTATTTCATTTCTTTCAATTTTTATTGTTTCCGGAAGAATGTTAAAAAACTTTATACCACTGTATTGAGGACTTTTTTCATATAAGGAAGTTCTGTGGTGAGGAATTTGTATCAAACTGTCATGTCTAGTACTATAATTATGACTATCAAAGTTATGCGTAAGTGAATCTATATTTTTCCTTGTAAGCAAAATAAACTTCTGCTGGCATTCTCTACAGCAGTTTTGAAAGACATGTCTGAATCCAGATAAGTTCCAAGAAATCGTGAAGAGGAAAGAGGTTGTAACGAAACTGTACTTATATTTATGTTAATTTGATCGCGTGATTCTTTATTTGTGTTTACATGTAAAAGAACGGTTTTTGAAATATTGGGTATCATTCCATTTTTTTATGACCATTCGGCGATTTTGTTTGCTAGATAATTCAACCTCTCTTGTAATATTTGGGGATTATCACCATATGCTGCTAGTGAAATATCATCTGCATACGTCACTTGGCAGTCAGTATTCATGAAATTTGGAAGATAATTTTTTATAAATATGAGGAACAGCATTGGCCCCAGTATTGATCCTTGCGGAACTCCTAGATTCATATCGCATTTATTCGTTTCGGTGCCATTCATTCTGATAAAAATCTTTCTATGCTCCAACTAGGACATTAACCATGTTGATATTTTTCCTCTAATACCTACTGACTGAAGCTTAGTTTCGAGAAATTTCAAATCCAAGCAGTCAAATGCTTTAGTGAGATCAAATAAAAGTATTCCCACATGTTTCTTCTGGTCTAACTGTTTATGGACGTATTGAAGAAGATTATATATTGCATTCTCTGTTGATCTCCCTGGATAAAAACCATCTTCGATTATTTGATATTTCTCAAATTATGTAATAATCCTATTATATAATGCTCTCTCTATTATTTTACATGTGACCGTAGGAACAGTTATGGGTCTATAATCTTCCAGGAATTGGGAAATCTACCTCGTTCAATGGAACAATTGATGATATACGCAAGAGGCTCTGCGATGTAGCCTATGGTTTTAATTATTTTGGTGGAAATACAATATATACCAACACTATCGGTGTTTTTTAAATTATTTATTATGTCTAGTATTTCTGTAGGACTAGCAGCAGTAAAAAAAAAAGGAATTTATTCGTGGATTACTCAAAGTACATACCTCCGGTACTGAATTTGGAAAGTGCTGATCTAGTGCGATTTTGGATGACTTTGCGAAATATTTACAGAGTTCGTCCGCTATCACAATTTTGTTGGATGTCAACTTGTTGTCGATTGTGAGACATTTTAATACAGCAACGTCCGGGTCAATTCATCATTAAAAATAAATCAATACGTTTATGTGGATATGTATAAAAACGATCTATGAATTCAATAAACCCTTCCATAATATAGTGACTCTCATTTCAGAATCTGATTAATGAAGTAAAAAACAAAAGAATATATTGAGCTGCCCCTCATAAGCACCAATACACGCCTATGATGCAACAAAATTTATAAAAAGCATTTCTCGCCGCTCAATGCGAATATTCGTCAACATCTTTCATTCTACTCTATTCATAGTGCTGTGCTTGTTCATTGCCATCATCCAAATTCCAGTTCATTCATAAATTTGAAGATAACGAATTCTACTGTGGCGCAATCTATTCGCAAATTGCTGAACTGACCCTGTGAGTAATAAGATGCAATTTCTTATAAATTTGCTAGATTTTGGAATATTGCCGCATAATTCCTAGTGCTGCTCGCATTTCTCAAAAACTCAGTGTAACAAATTGGCCTATGTTAGGTTTTGAACGATTTCAATAGGTCTTCTTGTTGACACATTACAAAAACGTGAATTTAATCGATTTGTTGACTTCCGCACAAAAAATTACGAATTTTTTGAAAAAAATTAATTTCGAAAGTCTCAACAAGTACTCCATTATATTCCAAATATATTTACCAAATTTGAGTTATTTACGTGTCACCGATTCGCCGGCGCCGTCCGAGCAGTAGCCAGCATGCATGCCATTAATCGGCCACCTTAACTGTCCCATAACTAGTGTGGTAAACCATAGTTGGCAAATATAATGAACTTTTTAGAGAAACGCTTTTATTTCAATGCACTGAAAAGAAGAAATTCACTTGTGATTTAAACCTATCATTTTATTGCATTATAAAATTTTAAATGATGTATTTAAAAACTTGTCGCGAAAACTACTTATGTATTTCTTATTGTAAATTAAATTTAAAGTTGCCTCAAGATTCATTCTCGCGACAAGCTTTAATATCATTTAAAATTTTATAATGTAATGAAATGTGGAACAAACTTAGCATCTTCAGGAGCTAAAAACTGAAGATGCTAACTTTGTGGGCGAAACGCGCCTCGAGTGTGATTGTGACCTAGTTATGATAGTTGGCTAGTACATATTTCTTGAATTGTATATTCACACCAAAGGTTCCAAAATATTGATTTATTTGATTATAACAATATTGATTTATTGTCATTGTGAATTTAAGAAATGTTTTTAATAAAAATATGGTAAGTGGGAAATCAGTTTTGAAAATAGTCATTCACAATCTATATCAGTTTTCAGTTTGGTGGGCTGGTGCAAATTTGAAAATATTTTTGGTAAGGTACTTATGAATTTTGTTTTTCGGAACAAGAACCGGAAGTCAACATGTGTTATTAGTAATTCAGGAGATGCACCTTCCAGATATTAAAAAATCCGTTATACATTGTGATTGTATCATGAAAGGTTCTTGATGCAAGAAAATAATTGCTTTGTCACGTCCCTCTGAAACCTGCATATCCAAGAGTACAACAGGGAACGTCAAGTTGCGCTTTATATGCCTACAGATATTTTTTTCCATTGGTTCTGGCATCGACTGCTATGGTCATTAGTCATGTGTTCTGGATAGGCCTTGTTACTAACTCCGTACGCCACCTAAGGAGCAGCACTGTTAATTGTTAACGCAACAGTGAATCGTGGAGGATTATTCCCAGCCGACACGAGCCTCAATCATTCAGACTTTCACGTCTGAAAATGAAAAAAGATTGCACCGTCTGGGAATCCAACCTGCAACCTCTCGGTTACCAGGTGAGCGTATAACCAATACAACCAATATAATACAAAAGAGTTTTAAATATGAAATAATATCAAAATGAAAATCTTGATTGAAGTCCGGGACTCAAAGTGATATATGGCGCATTTGCTGTTTCAGTTGGAGGAAAACCCGGAAATACCCACTGAAATTGGACAGAAATTCTGCCAAAATAAGAACCAATAAGAAGTATATGAATAAATCACAAACTTTGAATGAAATAAAAAGAACACTACCTTTAAATGTGGTTTCACAAGACTCCAAAAAAACTGTATTGCCATATCAAGTTTTTTGTGACTGCATAGTACATAACTAATACAAAAACGATGGAGTTGTATTTTATTTCATCACCTATAATCCGAGTCCAATTGTGAAAGCACCCTCAACAGAATAACACACAATAAAGCTTTCTGCTTCAACGTGTTGAATGTATAGAAATATCTGTACTTCTCAACAATTACTAATGGCATCATATGTAGCCTTATACACTTTCAATGTTTAGGAGTATAGGCCATACCTATATTCAAATGAATCCTTTATTACATAACAATTTTCCCACTTACCACACAATCCTTATAAATTTTGCAAGCTGTTCTTCAACCTAGTACAAGAGAGGTAAAGAA
Source organism: Chrysolina oricalcia (assembly GCA_944452925.2). NCBI lineage: Eukaryota > Metazoa > Arthropoda > Insecta > Coleoptera > Chrysomelidae > Chrysolina > Chrysolina oricalcia. Next base: position 54,798,913 of record OX101819.2, on the reverse strand, counting down.
GTGATGTTAGGGTCCACGTGGCGTGGCCCCCTTACTCAAGGTCGCTGATATTGATGAAGTGTAGTAGAGTAGTGACATAAACACTGGAACGAACGAATGCACTTTGCGCCTCAAAACATAACTTATTTTGTCAAATTTCTGTGATAATATAGCAGAATTGATATCCTTACTACCTATTGAGTTAATGGATATGTCATTTGCAGTGTGATCGTTGCATGTGAAACTTCACCACCAACTCTTATATTAGAGTTACTGTAAGATTTTGTTTTGAAAATTGCAGTAAACTTGAATCAGTAAACATTGCATGTGGAAGTTCCCCGCCAACTCTCATATTGAAGTTATAGTTAGATATTTATTTAAACATTGCAGCAATTTCATTTTTGTAAGTGTTGCGAAGGAAGATTTTAGAGACTTTTCATTTGAAAACTGAAAAAAATGTATTTACAGTAAACCTACAATAAGTTTGCAAATATATATTACATATGTAAAAAATATTCAAACTTGCTGCAGTATTTTGTAATTTGCAATGTTTGTTGGGAGTGGTCAATGAAACGCGGCTTATATCTCCTACCTGGCAACAACTGTGAAAAAATGTGCACTTTTTTTCGCACTCTTCCGTAAAATAATTAAACAGTATTTTGATATTGAAAAATTACATACTTCTCTGCACACAAAATACACAAAGAATTACACGTTTTTGACAGTTGTAGAAAAAAGATTTCCATAGCAAATTTGGACGTCTCTGTATTAATATCTATAGGATCTTCTATTGCTTGAAAAATCGAAATAATCCCCTTATTATCATTTCAGGTGCTCACATAAACGTAGGGCGCACTTACAACCATCTCAAGATGTTCAAAGAAGCCGAGGAAGCCTACTTGAAAGCCAAATCCTTCCTACCGAAAGCAAAGCCCGGAGAGTCGTATCAAGCCAGAATAGCTCCGAATCACTTAAACGTTTTTCTGAACTTGGCCAACCTGATCTCCAAGAACTCCACCCGTTTGGAAGAAGCGGATATGCTGTACAGACAGGCGATTAGCATGAGAGCAGATTACACTCAGGCATATATTAACAGAGGGGACATATTGATAAAGCTGAACAGGACAAAAGAAGCGCAAGAGGTTTACGAAAGGGCCCTTTTGTACGATAGCAACAACCCTGATATTTATTACAATGTAAGTGGGTAGATTTAGGACTTTTTGATAGGTCGATATGATCTGATATGAGTGGATTGAGGGCGAAGGCAATGATAAAAATAAATTTTTGCATCAATGCATAATTGCTTTCATTCAACGAGATAGTATTCTCAAATAGGTCCAACCAAAGATTAGATTAATTTCTTGACGGATTCCTCTTGGCCACTTTCAAGGAAAATATTTTGAAACAAGTATTGAGGCAGGAATATTTCAGCTTCAATAGTGGACACTATTCTGAGCACTTTTTTGTGAATTCTGTCGGAAAGTTATAATCCGTCCAACTAGAACCGCACCGTTGCTTTATTTATTTATTTAATTTCACAAATCCAAATAGGCAAAGTATGCCTCATAACATGGATAAGAAATATAGACCTAATATTGAATTTTAACAATAACTGAAATATAACTATACTCCAGTTCAAAAATTGTGACTCAACGTCAGTTTACGTGGTTTCAGATTGCGGAATGCACGAAAACTGAAGATGAGTCACTATCTACAATTTTGGAAATGGGCTATGGGTGTATATGCATACGGATAAAATAAAACTCAAAAAAACTTTTTAGAGAAAAGCGTTCATTTAAATGCAATAAAAAGAACAAAATTAATTTTGAAGTGAATTAGATTCATCATTTTGTTACCTCATATAATTCAAAATGATATAAAAGTTAAGATGATATTAAATGATATAAAAAAATAAGATACTTCTCGCAACAAGCTTCTATATCATTTAAAATTTTATAATGTAACAAAATGATAGGTTTAATTCACTTTAAAATTTATTTTCTTTTTTTCAGTACTTTTAAATAGCTTTTCTCTAAAATGTTTTTTAAAAGTTTATTCATTATATAGAAGCAGAGTTTAATTTTTGGTTCCAGCAAAACATGTTTGTCATATCCCTTTGTACTGCTACGCAATCCCTATGTATTTATTTTTTTATGCATTTTGAAATCATCTGCATTTTGAGGTTTAAACTACTGATGGAAGATCGTTGATGAAAATAATAAAAAGCATGGTATACTTAGTAAAATTATGGGTAGTGAACAAGTCCAAATGAACGAATCATTATCGAAATGATTCAGTTGAATCTTGAATCTAATTTAAATTTGTTGGATTTGCTCTGTTTGACTCTACCGAAATATGATTTGTTGATGAGCCCGACCCATTTTAAATGAAATGTGCATGAAACGAATTATCCATTTGAAAATGAGAATATTTTAGACACATCTGGAATCCCTTGCTGAAACTGATTCTTATTCCATGCTAAAAACGAGGAATGTCAGTTTTACCTCAGCTAGGCACTCCATCGAAAAGTATGTGGAAAAGTACTCATATCTCGTAGTAACATTTCACATGCTGAAAATTGAAGTAATCGAAAGATATCATGAATTCGAATTTCACTGCATAGGCCAAAAGGGGAAAAGTGCGCAAATTCAAGTTATTGAGATCCGGACTTCGAGATAGTTGCCCTCATTTTTTGTCATGTTTTTGTGATTTTCGGGGGTAAATACATAAGATATCATATTTTTATGGATAAATACATTTTTAATTGCTAGAAAATTTTATTGTAATGACAAAAAATCGAGAATCAAGGAAGTGAAAAAATCGCGAGAGCTTGCTCGAGCGATTTTTTCTACTTCCATTGATTCGAGATGTTTTGTCAGAAGACAATAAAATTTGAATGCAATTTGAAATGTATTTAGAAATAAAAATATGATCTCGAATGTATTTTAGGGAGATTAATACACAACTACATGATACAAAAAATTTATTTTGACATAAATTTCAAAAAGAAAAATTAAATATATTGAAAACATATTAAATATTAAAACATTTCAAAAAATATTATGAAGAATTCGACTGAACCTCACTAACATACATATTCTGAACATTAAATATGCAATGGTTATATGTTATATTACAACCAGATATTTTTCGCATGTTATTAACGTGTCTTGTAGTCAAGTTTTTTTTTATAATGTTTACATCGCCTGATGTTTCTATTCCAGAAGGTCCTGGTCTCAAGTTGTTGATTAAACTAGCATGATGTTCCTCGTCTAACTGTTAATAAGGTCCTAATGACTTAGCATTTGCATGTCCAGTCAACCTGTTCTTCCGGGACAACCGATTTGGCAAAATTTGATACAGCACTTGATCGATCTGAATGATTCGTGATCTTGTTTGTCAGAGTATCAATCCCTATTTTTTCAGCTGATTGTTTCATCCATTTCCCAATCTCATTTACACTAATAGGCATATTTTTGTACCACGCAGAAGAGGTTTTTATTCCAATAAGGATTAACAGTCAAAAATAGACGATCTGACGTAATTTTGTCACTGCGTTTTGATAAAAGTATTTTGAATAACTTTACCGGGCACACATCGATATTATTTTGACTAGGCACTAACCACTCACTATCCGATAATTTTTCGGCTCCTCCCTGGCGTGTTTTGGAAAATATCGGGTTATTCTTCCGGTTAGTTCACTGTTTAACTTTTTCTCGCCCTTGAAAAAATGCACTTTGCATCTAGCTGCCTCGCCCTCTCTCCAGGCTAGTTCAAAAGCTATTATATGAAATAGCTTTTTTTGAAGTCCTTCTGGACAATCTTCATTCCATAGATTAATTATTTTATATAAATCGTCCTTACATAAAACATTCGAACTTTGTTTTCTTTTTCCGGGAATAGACTGAAGCTGCTTTCGTTTCGCATTTTTCGCATCCCTCGCTCCTTTGAATTCAATATCTGCGAATGGATTGAATTTTCGGCTGTACTCTTTGTAGTATTTTTCTTGAAGGCACTTTGCAGTAACGTTCCACATGGTCTTTATGACACATTCTTTATAATCTTCACCATCAACTCTCTTCATATTAAAGCCCAATCTTTCATGATTAGCCCAAGCTATCGAAGTTCATAATGCTTCTCTTTTAGAAATGTTTCAAACTGCTTCCATATAGACTTATGGTTATTCACCGTGTTTCTTGGAATAACACTAAGTACAGTGTTTTCAATGCATTTTATTCTAACAACTCGAAAATAATCTTACAGTTATAGTTGTCATGATAGAAATGTGAACACAACCCTTCACGGCGTGCTTGATTACGTGAGCAAGGTGCATATTTATCACTTATTGGGAAAGCTAGGTAGGTTTTTATCACTGTAATCAAGCGTTGATTGGTCGATTCTGAGAAATTGAAGTAATTTCATTGACTGTTAGAATAGGCGTGTATTAATCTACAGTAAAAACACAAGAGCTTTTATTTATCGGATAAATTTCTTTTTGTAACGAAATAATTTTGCCAATCAGTAATTTTACGAGAAAAACTGACACGACAAAATCGCGAGACCGAGGGTCGAGCGATTTTGTCAAATGTCAATTTTCCGAGCAAAATTACTGATGGAAAAATTTTGAGGTAAAAAGAAATTTATCCTTAAAAGAAAAGCACGAGTGTTTTTTGGCAAGATAAATCAACGACCGAATATAAATTGTTTCCATATTGACGCTTTGGTATTTTTTGTAGATTGCGGGATTGCTTTTTCTATTATTTTTGTTATTTGTTGAGTCAAAACTTCCCCAAAACGACCCATGTTGTAATGTTTCAGTATCAACTATCAACAATACTTAAATAACTGACAGGGCAGACATTAAAGTGACGTAAGCATACTAGATGTAGATGCTAAAGAGGAACAGGCGTTTTTATCGGTGCTAAAAAACGATGCACCTTTTTTATCGCTGTCAAAATGACAATACAGTCATCTTTAAATGACACATTTTATACAGGAGTTAATTTATCACTCTAAACAAACAGTGAAGTTGAATAGTTAGACACAATAAGTCGTAAAATGAATTATAGTTGTGACTATGAATAACGTGTTCCCAATGTACGTAGTAAAAAGAAAAAAATGTCGGAATAGTGACTAATGTAGTGATGAAACTTAACCTGCAACGTTACGAAAACAAGAGTGATTGCCAGTGTGAACGAATACGTTGTTTTGATAATGTGTCAGCTGACGAAAGGCAAATAAGTATAAAAGTGATCAATTCATTGAAATCCGTTGATAAACAGAACATTCATATGGACTTGTCAGTTTTTTTCCGACGTCCACGTAACGAAGAAGATATTGTAAAAATTCGAGACAGTTTATACTTTTACCGTGTTAAAATCACCGTAGATGGTAAAACAAAAGAAATCCCTTTTTGTTATAAGGCAATTCTAGCAGTACATGGCATAACAAAAAAAATGGAGGTGTTACAAAAAAATTCCAAAATAACTGGCTGTGCTCCATCTGACAAACGAAAAAAGCTTTCAAACCCACCAGGTAAATCTACACGGGAAGCAAATATCAAGTGGTCAATCACATTAGCTCATTCAGCAGACGTCAAAGTAACTGCAGTTTGAAATAGTCCCCAAAGATCTTTCTACCCAGAGATTTGGATTTTAAAGAAGTGTACAATGTGGATAAGAATCAGTAAATATCTACAGTATAGAGTCTCATACGAAACTCATCGATCCATCTTCTCAAAAGACTTCAACGTATCTTGGTTATTCAAGATCTTACTATCGCAGTACTTGTATTGAATACTTGTCAAAAATTTTATCTTATTTGGATTCATATTTGGCCACTTTAGAGACATTGTAAAAGTTAAAGTTAAATTGATCCGCAATATGAATGAATATTGGAAAAACAAAATTATATGATATTGAGTCAGTATTGGTTGAATGATTTTTACCAATATCAGTAAAACTATGTTGATTTCATATTGTTTCCAACATCTAAAATAAATATTGCAATCCCAATATTCCTCTAATATCGATTCTAGAAATAAAAATATATATATATTGTATGTCCAAGTTTGATTGCACATTGGTTGAACATTATTTCGTCGATATTCATCAAACTGTATTAACTTATATTGGGTCAATATTTGTTCAATGATATTTACCAATATCGATTAAACAATACTGTCTACATATTGTTTCCAACATCTAGAATGGATATTGCAATCTCAATATTTCTCTTATATCGATTCTAGGTATCAAGAAGTATATTGTATATCCAAGTTCGTTGGCACATTGGATAGATATCATTTCAGCGAAATCAAACAAATCGTTTAAACTTATATTGAGTCAAAATTGGTTTGATAAAATTTTCCATTATCGTTAAAACAATATTGTCCACATGTTGCTTTCAACATAATATTCTTCAAATTATATTAGCCCATATTGAAATTATTAAAACTTCACGCCAATATAGAAATGATAATATTGATATAATATAACAAGGAATACCTATTAACATTACTGAATACTGAAAAGTGGCCGAATATCCAATTATCCATATTAAAACAAATTATGAGCAAACTTGGATGAAAAAGCACTAGGTAGCTCTGCATATAGAACATCTCCTAAAAGAACAACAAAAGGCAGACCTCTCAAATAACTAAATGACAACTGAACTTGTAGAAATTCCGAGTTATTCAACATTCTTCAATTCAGCAACGCATATTCCCTTTGAATATTCTACCAATATATCCAAATGATTTTGTACCATTATCGCTGAATGTTTTGATGCCATTTTTGCTTCAAAAAAATTTCACCGATAATACTTTGAATTGTCTAAGTAATATTGGACCAATATCGCCAAATGTTGACAATTCATTTCACACCAATAAAATGTTTCAATATTTTCATGATATGGTACTAATATCGGTGGATATTTTGATTCCAATATTGCCTCGAGAACATTTCGCCAATCTTATTCAAGTGACATTGGATCAAAATCACCGATAGCTTCCATTTTTTTCACGTCAATATTGCTATTCAAATATTCTGCCAATATAGGTGTGCTACATGGGGTGAATAAAATCGATAGACTGCTTTTTGGAATATAAAACATACAGTGTAGTAGTTTTGGAAATTATCAGGTTCGGTTTCCAGCCGGGACGAACTTTTTTCATTTTCAGATGTGAAAATCTGAAAGATTGAGTCACGTGTCAGATACGAATAATCCTATACGATTCGCTGTTTTGTTAAAAATTAACAGTGCTGCTCCTAAGGTTGCCTATAGAGTTAGTTACAAAGCCTATCTAGAACACATGGCTAATGACCATAGCAGTCGATGCCAAAATACCAAAGAAAAAAATAATGAAAATGTTCAGGTTTCTCCTCATTGCTCGCCCTGTAGTCTTTAACTGAGAATGTAATTCCACTGCACTGTTTGTTTCCATTTTAAAAATCAATGTATCGACTTCGATCTCTAACACGTAGTAATTTCAGAAATTATATATTATATTTCTTTGCAGGCTTGTTTGTCAATATTGCTCACATTCTATGCTTTGGCAGGTTATGAATTACAATTACGCTTCATATTCTTCATTATAAAAGTTTGTGGATTCCAATCTTGAAGTAGTTTCGAAAATAATATTATTTCTATTTAGTTTACTCCTCTTAGCTCGCCCTGTACGCTCTAGCAGAGCATGAAATTCCATCACACCACGTTTCTCATTTCATTTCAAAAGATATCCTCTAGATGGTGTTTTCCAACTCGTATAAGTTTGGGAAACAATAATAATTCTGTTCAGGTTTGTCCTTATTGCTCGCCCTGTTCAGCTTTAGCAGCGCTTGAAATGTGATCACACTGTATAACATCCAATCCCCAAAATAACTCGCAGTAGTTATGGAAATAATGGAAATTTTGTTCAGTTATTTCATTATGGCTCGCTGTGTACAGGGAGTCCCAAATTCGAGCCTCATCATTGGGATCTCGGAAACCAGAAGAGATGCGAGGTCTGTTTAATGGAGGCAAAGTTGCGCAATTTGGTACTCATTGAAATGCCGCTTTCATATTTGAAAAATTCCGAATTCTTCCGAAGATTTTTGGAAAAAACCGATTATTCGCGATTTCATTTTAATTTTTTTGTGACTCTATTTGAGTAGATATAACAAAACAGGTGGATTACAATTTGAATATTTGCTTTACCTTTCATTGGATATTCAATTTTATAGTTTTTGTTTGACATTGTTTTATATCAATTTTTAGGAGCTTCTGAGGTCCTTAAAACAATGATGTATCGTTCTTTTTCGAAAAAATTATTTTAATGATGTCCTGCTAAGATCTCACCAAAAATCTATTCTCTGTCTCTCTAACACATGAGTTCTTATGGAAAATGCTATTAATATAACCTTTTCGAATAAGTGCGATACATCATTGGGACATTAGAAGATTTTAAAATCCATAATAACAAATCCAGGGCCGTATTTAAAAAAACAAAGTTAATGATGGCAGCTCAAATACGAAACGTCTGTTTGAAAATCTGATAACACCATCTTGTAGAACAGAAAAAGTAGCAATGAGAATATGAAATTTGTTTTGTTATATCTATTCAAATAGAGTCACAAAAAAATAAAAATGAAATCGCGAATAATCGTTTTTTTCCAAAAATCTTCGGAAGAATTCGGAATTTTTCAAATATGAAAGCGGTATTTCAATGAGTACCAAATTGCGCAACTTTGCCTCCATTAAACCGACCTCGCATCTCTTCTGGTTTCCGAGATCCCAATGATGAGGCTCGAATTTGGTACACCCTGTACACTTAGGTGGTGCTTTATATTTTTTTCATGGATTTATTACTTCATTGTTACACCAGCCAACTTTCAATCCATCAGAAACAATTTTTCTGACAAATTGTTCAATAAATGTTTCTTACAGCTTGGAGTCGTTTTCCTGGAACAAGGGAAGGCCTCCCAAGCATTGGCCTACCTGGACAAAGCTCTGGAATTCGACCCGGAGCACCAGCAAGCCCTTCTGAACTCCGCCATACTCCTCCAGGAGTTCGGCCGTCCCGAGTTGAGGAAAATCGCCAAGGAACGCCTCCTCAAACTCCTCGGCAAAGACTCGGAGAACGAGAGGGTTCACTTCAACCTGGGAATGCTCGCCATGGACGAGAAAAATATCCAGGAAGCGGAGCACTGGTTCAGGCGGGCAGTGCACTTGAAAGCCGATTTCCGCAGCGCCCTCTTCAATCTGGCTCTGCTGCTGGCAGACGATCTCCGCCCTCTGGAGGCGGCACCGTTCCTGAATCAGCTCGTCAAATACCATCCCGACCACGTAAAGGGATTAATTCTGCTTGGGGATATTTATATAAACAACATCAAAGACTTGGATGCGGCCGAAAATGTAAGTAATGTTTTTGAGATATCAAACGCTCGGAATCTGAATATTTCATTCCTTAATCTCCACCGCTTTGGATCAGATAACTCGTTTATTCAATTCTCACTATATTTCAAAGGAATGAAGATTTTAATTAACATTGTTGCTTACTGATCCTGTTTTGGGGTTTATTTCCAGGTATTCCGGCCGGTAACGACACATTTATTGAAACGTTTTTTAACGTATACTTTTTTAAAATTATGATTATCATAGGTTTATAAATATTCTCACCAAATATCTGAGTCTGCTCGCATGCAGCGGCGGCACCAACCAATTTTGAATTTGCAAAAAAAAATTGATATCTCTGAACGATTTTTTAATGTATGCGAAGTGATTTTTCCGACAGTTTGAACTGAAAAACCCACGAAAATCAAAAAGCATACTCTTCTCTTGTGTAGAAGGCCCCGAAATTATCAACTGAACATGTGGAAAAAAAGGTCGTATCTCAAAACGATATTGCATACAATCGCAGCTTGCACCTGCGTTGCAATTGTTTTGTTAATATGCAATTTTTTTGTAACGACTCGAAACTATTAAGAGAAAGTTGCAAAATAATTTATGCAATTTAAACAATTATTTAACGTATGCCTTTCGAAATAGTGCTTATTTACGTGATAATAATGGAGAATATTCATTTGCATACAATTCTGGCATGTACATCAATAAACAGAATAGGTAGTAATTATATTGCAAAAAAATTCTAGTAATGTTTAAAAAAAATTTAATGTATGCTTTTTCACTGGCTCATTTTTTATGTTATATGGATCACAAAAATTGAGGAGCATAGTCTTCTCTCATGTAGAAGGCCCCGAAATTATCAACTGAACATGTAAAAAAGGTGGTATCTCAAAACAATTTTTTGACGTATGCTTTTTCACAGTCTGATTTTTGGTGTTATATGGATCTCAGAAATTAAAAAGCATACTCTTTCCTTGTGTAGAAAGCCCTGAAGTTATACCGTGTGACACAGACCCATGGTACACCCCCTTTTTCTCCTTTGTTTCTCTGGCTATATTTCTGAAATTTACAACATTGAATATGCTCACTAGTCGGCACTTTTTGGCATATTTGTAAAACAAGTTCATCTTCCGGTTTTTCCGGAAATGACATCAACTTTCGATTTTAGAAGGGGATACCCTGTATATTATTACATGATCGGTTAGGAATGATCATGTGAAATCCACCGATACCAGGTCTGATGGTCTTATCTTTAACGACTACTGAGATATTGCCATTTATTTTATCCATAATCTAGATTAGTGGAAGAGAGAGTTGGATGGACCCGCCAGAAAAAGTTTCTCTCTCATACTCATTGAGTTTATGGATAAAATAAATTGAGAAAGTCAAATTGTTTACTAAATAACCAATTGGACCTAAATGCCCCTTTGATAAATTTATTAAGTAAATTAAGTAGTAGCTATTGGTTAGATTTCCAGGTACAATGTTTTGTCAATTTTCATAACCCTGTATGAAACCCTAATTATTTCAATTGATAAGAAGGGTAATACGTATTTTTACAATGAAGAATGTTTTATTGTACTCAGTACAATCGCTTGCAAATGATACTGAGTATCGAATCATGTAGCGAAGACAATAAAATTGTGGAAATTTAATCGTGTTTACCTTAGTGTCCTAGGCTATAGAAAATGTTCAGCTCCCAAATTATATTCAGTTGTTTTGTCGAAAACACATGGTCTTTTGATCCAAACTTAATTGTATCTACGAAATACACAAACAACAAAACTACGTCAATTTTCGCGATAATATTTCTATTTCTTGAAACCCAAATTTTCGAATATTCCTTTATTCGATTCATTTTATCTGTCGTATTGACAAAAGCGACTCAATAACTACATGGAAGTATTCATAGTGAAAGTAGGACATAACTGTATTCGACCCCAATTTTTCAACAATATGAGTTGTTGAACGGTTGTTGAAAGTAACAACAAATTTCCTCAATATAGCACTGCACGGTATAACTAGGTGATAATTTTAGATAATCAATGTATTTTTTACGTTAGCATCCTTAATAGTTATTTAATCAACTAGTTGTTATGGGCGAAATTAAGGTAAGGAGAGCTGTGAATGTGCACGCCACTAACATACCCCGTAGCTCAGTTTGGGACGTGGATTCGACAATAAAAATTGATTTCGATAAGATTGAAATATGGGGAGAAATCCGAATATTCGGTAAGAGCTGTTGCACTACCCATGTTTAAAACATTGCTGCAGTCATGTCCTCATGATAATCAGCAGATGATTGCTCAATATTTTTTGCAGACAACAACAACGCATTAGCAACAAACCATTTTTCATATCTGGCATGAAGAATTATAATTCTTTTTCCTCTAGAAAATGGAGCTTTCAAAGTACACTTGTTGCTTTTATCTACCAAACCGTATTGGACGAAATCATGGGTATCAAACTACGTCTGGTAAAGATATATTATGTTTCTATTCTCATTTCGATATTCTTTTATTTCTTTTAAGTCGATGGAAAACGATTTGTGCTGACTCCATTATAACCAGACGTTTATCCAATTTTTGAAGCCACAATCAAGTAGTTAAAATGTGTCGCAAAGTATTAACCGAATTATAAACATGATCTGGATTTTCACGTAATTTATCATGGATCATTCCTAATATCGGCACTTCATTTTCTTGATAAAACTCATACACACATCTGCGAATGTGTTCTTTGGAAGCTGAATCAAGTTTCTTGAGTTTCTGCCCATCTCTCTTTCATTTGATAGAATGGTGGACAGCGTCTCCGGCTTGTATTACTCTAAACACAGTCGCTCTGCTAATCTTGGTTAATTCGCATATTTGTGAATACCTTGTAGAACACTACATACGTAACGATACTCAGAAGAGACAGCGCACATTCATTTCACCAGGAGACTGGTGATGAAAGCCCTGAAACTTCTCAGCATCGAAAACAATACTCGAGCTGCTAAGTAATGATTCAGTTTATAGTTTTGTTTGATAATGTCCATATGGGACACTCAAATCATAATATAATATAATAATATAATGTAGTCTTAGTGAAAATAGTTGAGAAAAATGATAAGTACATTATAAACAAACATAAAATATTAACAATCAAATAATTAAAATTTGTGAAATTGATAGAATAAATATACAAAACTTATTTTAGAAATTGATAGTGACTATATATTTAAAAATAAAATAAAAATCCTAGTCGACATTAAGCAAAGGTATTGAGATTCATTTAATATAGTCGAATATTGCGTCTTTCCTAGCTCGCACAAGTCTCTCGAATACTTCTGAGGATTTCACGTAGGGGTGAAACAAGTTGACGGAAATATCAAAAAATATCCGGGAATTTTAATTCTGTTACTTCGAAGTAAGGGTTTTTTCAGTTGTTTAAAAACCTGTTGGAATTCGAGTTATCATAACTATTGTTTCAGATTGTTTTCCACTTCAATCATACAAATATCACAGCAGTATTAACATGAACTCTTCGGTTTCCTCATTGCATTGCTTGAAAGTATTAAAATTTCATTATCTTGTATGCGAGTTTCAACTTTTCAGCATTCATATTACCGCTTCATATATTTCTTTGTTCCGAACATCGGCATGTTTTATGAAGGATACAATATCGAGTTCTTTTGTAGCGCTGAAGGCTTTAACAAAAACACTACAGTCCTTTATTTCCGCAACAATAGATTTTAATAAAATAACATAAGCTAGAGAATGCGACGTATATCAAAATCAAGAGTTTTATGTAGCAATTTGAAAGTAGTCGTGAAGTAAGGAAGTACAGGGTGAACATTCTGAAGAAGCTAGCTAAGCCACACATGACTTTCGACTCAAGATGGGTTACATAATTTCAGGCTCATTTTAGGCTAATTTATTATAGACCGTCAGATAACGACAGATTTTGCTAACTCATTTTCTCTCTTCTGGGATTTCAACCACTGGAAATTATGTCAGTGTTGAGCCCAAAAAATTAAAATTCAGCGATCGGACGTGTGCTAGGCATATAGAAAATTCATTTTCCTTTCTCAGAAATTTTTTTATTTTTTTTTCATTTTCTCGTTTATGGCATTTTAACACATGAATAGGTATAACAATCGAATAGTGAAAAACCAAAGCCACAAGGTTTGCACGTGCTTAAAGGATTGAAATAGGGGCGCGATCTTGTGAAAAAATTGTTGGTTGCTGATGCATTTTCTCGCTTATGGCATTCACCAGAATGAAATTTATTATCGTTAGGAATCCGAAAAAAAATTCCCATAAGCCGGTCAGCTGTTGAAGTATATTTTCCGGACGGAAAATTTTGTGAATTTGTTTTTCGTTTTCCGGCAAACTTTCTCGTTTATGGCATTTGAACGATATGATTCTGTTGATGGATAAACATCATAATAAAATTCCCTTAAGCTTTGCATGTACCTCAAGAAAAGCCATAAGTTGTAAAGTTGTAGGAAAATTTATGGAAATTTTTTCATTTTCTCGTTGATGGGAATTGGCATGTGAGAAGAAAATAGTATTTCAAGACCAAAATTATAAATCATAGTTTTTTCAACCGATTGGAATGCTTTTTTTTCATTAGGTAGATAATCAAAAAGTCCACTGGGACACCAAATTTCATGAATAAATTTTCATTTTCAGGTCCAACTTTTCTTCTTTTTTTTTCGAAGTAAAAAAACTGAAAAATTTATTAGTAATTTTTTGAGAAGAAATCAGACTACACCACTGGAATTGTGACATTTTGAAATGGTTAATTTTGGAAGTTTGTTGAAATTCGTCCATCGATAAAAAAGTTATGGGAGAATAAAATTTAAAAAATATGCCATTTAATCAACCCACCATTTGAATTTCTACACTTATCCAAAATTCAGAATACACCACTGGATTCGGGGAGTCTCAAAATATCACTGATCAGAATTTCATCAAAATCTATTGATAAATAATAATGAAAAATCATTAAATAAAATGATATTTCCATGAAATTCCATCAACATATTTTTCAAATTTTGTATCCTGTAATTTTCTTATTTATGAATAGATGTTGATGAAATTACGACCAGTGATATTGCGAGACTTTTTGGTGTATTCCAAATTTTGATAAGAGTTCTGAAATTGAATTGGTGGTTTAATTAACCGGCATATTTTTAAAATTTAATTTTTTTATTTTTCATAACTTTCTTATTGATGGAAGAGTTTCAACAAACTTTTAACAAGAACTATTTTAAAATGTCGCGAATCCAGTGGATTGGTGAGATTTCTTAAAAAAATAATATTATATTTTTAACCTTGAAAAATGAGAACAGTTGGCCCAGAAAATGAAGAATTACTCATTAAATTTGGTGTCCTGATGGACTTTTTGAATGTATATCTACTGACAAAAAATCATTCCAATTGGTTGAAAAATTAAAGTTTGATATGAGTGCTTCCATTTTGAATGGGTCACACTGCATAAATAAATATAACTATATGAAAATTCTACTGCGAGAAATTAGTAAAGATAAAATTGCTCATTTCTTCCTTCATGGGATTTGGCATATGCATTACAAACTTCATTCATAGGCCATAAAAAAAGTCGGAAGTATGATAGTAATATTGGAACCAAATAATTAAATTTTTTAAATAATTTTTTATAGAGTGAAAAAAAATAGTTATGGGCATTATTGTGACAAACTGATAGGGGTTGTAAAGACAATTCAAGCAATTTTGCGTCAACCACTATAAGTTAAATATCTTAACTGCGTAATTCCCCCACACCTACTGGCTTGCTGTGTCATAATCGGATGATCATTCGAATTCGAATACGGAACATCAGATTTTTGAAATAATGTGATTATGCCCTTTACCTGTTTATTGTGACTATGTGACACGATGTGGCGAATCAAAGTTCACAAAAAAGTAAAAACAGCAAGCCAGTGTGTGCAGGAATATAATAAACACAAGATCGTTTCCCCACCACCTTAGAGGCAGAGCTTCCGGCGCGTTTTTTTCATAGTGGCCTGTCCTTCAGGCCTAGTTCACCTTTTAGAAGTGAAAGTTCCAGAATAATAAATTGCTTCTATGTCTAAATGTAAAATCGAACTCATTTCCAGATTAGAAGCAGTTCTGGACCATAGGTTGAAATCGATTTGCAGTGTCTTCGGTACAATTCAAATGGTGAACAGAAGGAAATGTAATATTTTGTTGGTTCCTGCGTATCCTAGGAACCATATCACGCTGGATATGTGTGGACAAGTCTCTCATGTCTTAGCACTGGACTTCCAAGTACCGTTGTGACCTGAGATGGGCTGATCTTCTAGATTACCATTCTCGGTTTCTCTAAAAACTAGCCATAACATAGGTTCCTTGGAATTTCTGAAAATATTTGAAACCCCAAAAAATTCTGTTCTTCAATGGATTGGTGTATCTCAAGGGTTTTCATTTGACCCCCTGCTCCATTAAAAAAATTGGGTGAATGACTGTCACCTTGAGGGGGGTGCAGGACGGGTGATTTTTTTTATGTCACTGAGTGTCTTTTCGAAAACATAACTCGACGTTTCTCTTAAAAAATAATAACGTAGAAAATTAATGTATCCGTTGATTCAGGACCTCACTGTATAAAACATCGTAATCATGTTTCCGACTTATGGCGTTTTTTTTCTAGTCTTGAAATCAGTTTTTCTTCCTACATGCCAATTCCCATAAACAAGAAAAAGAACCAAATTTCCTGTGTTTTTCTGCAAGTTTTCCAGTTTCATATAGTATGATAAGCACGAGCTAGACTAATGGCTTTATATATGACAGACTTTTACATAAATAAATTTCTATTGCACATTATTTCGTTCACGAGAAAGTTTGCCAGAAAACGAAAAAAAAATTCACAAAATTTTCCGTCCGGAAAATATACTTCGACAGCTGACAGGGAATTTTTTTCGGGTTCCTAACGATATTAAACGATATTAAATTTCATACTGTTGATTGCCATAAGCGAGAAAATGCATCAGAAACCAACTATTTTTTCACAAGTTCGCGCCCCTATTTCAACCCTTTAAGCACGTGCAAATCTTATGGCTTTGGTTCTTCACTATTAAATTTTTATACCAATTCATTTGTTAAAATGCCATAAACGAGAAAATAAAAAAAAACAATTTTTTTCTGCAAAAGGAAAATGAATTTTCAATATGCCTAGCTGAATTTTCAATTTTTGGGCTCAACACTGACATAATTTCCAGTGGTTAAAATCCCAGAAGAGAGAAAATGAGTCAGCAAAATCTGTCGTTATCTGACGGTCTATTACCATATTCCCGAATTTTTTGCTCCCTCCTTCATAGAAAAATTCGTGGCTTTGCTAGCTTCGGCTGAACTCAGCAGAGCCATACTTTAAAAATTAAAAAAAATGTTATTTGATTTGGCCAAATTATAGAGCCTAATTCAAATTCATCACCCTATTTAAAAAGTTTTACTCTTTTCCTTCGTAGAAAAATCGGTGGCGTTGATTAAAATAACCGTTTGAGACCACAAGTGTAATAGTTCGTTGAAATAGTTTTATTGGGAGGAACACAAAGATGCCAAAATATACAGGTTGTCCCATTAACAATTTTCAATCTGATGTCACGTGACCGAAAACAAAAAGCTCATTGGGTATCATAATATCAAAAAAAAGCTTCAATTCAGAACTCCAAAATTACAATTCTCCTCTACTTTCGAGATCCGAGATACTCCCTGTCCTAATCTTCGTGGGACACTCTGTATATCCTGACATTCACTTTTTGATTGTTTTTGTGAGTGTTTTTATAAACCATGATTTTACCCACTCATATGTATGAATTGTAATTAAATAACGCTTTTGTCAATAAAAATTATTTTATTCGTAAAATAAAGTATCCATATTTGATTTCATATTATACGGGATGCTCAGAAATTTGCGCCGAATTGTGCTATCTGAAAATTCGTGTACCTAATATTTTATTTTTTTTTTATTCATTTATTTTAACGGATTCGCCATTTACAAGTAATTACAATGATTATAACATAACAGTGAACTAATCAAAGAATCTAATCATACATTTCTAATTGAGTTTTTAAACATACTATTAAAGAGTTAACAAATGGATCAATATTATATTTGTTAAACCATCTTAAACCTCTAGAAACA
The DNA here is from genome assembly GCA_944452925.2 of Chrysolina oricalcia. NCBI lineage: Eukaryota > Metazoa > Arthropoda > Insecta > Coleoptera > Chrysomelidae > Chrysolina > Chrysolina oricalcia. The sequence goes on along the minus strand of OX101819.2, from coordinate 54,781,384 downwards.
GGTGAGTTGTAACCGTAATTTGTGTTATGACTTTATTGAAAATTAAGGACGGTTCCTAGTTCTATGGCAACTCCATTTTTTTAAGTTCAGTGGTTTCTGAGCTAAAAAAGAGAAGGAGTTCATGCTTACAACCCTAAATCTAAATAAAACGTTTTTTTTTTTAGAAACTTGGCAAATACTAAAATTTTTGTGTGTAATTATAGAGATATCTGAATTATTGGCAGATTTTTTTGGAAGAATTGACAAGAAACAAGTGCTGAAGTGTCAACAATAGCTATTTGTGTATTTAGAGCGCTAAGTGGTTGATTTCCGCTCGAAAGAGAGAGAGTAATCTTTGGAGAACGGCAATGACGCTTTGTGCTGGAAATACAAACATGACGTTTCCTACAAATGCAGCTCTTCGACATAAAAACAATCGTCACCTCGTTCAACATAGGAACATAATATAACCTATGAGAAAATCAACACTCCCAAATGTACAAGCTACCCAATAATCTACGTCTCCAACAAAATGAAAAAAAAAAAAATGCTTGTGAAAAAAAATACGAGATCGAACCCCAGGCTTTCAATTTACTAGGCAGCTACGGTATCCTCAGCACTATCACAGTTACTAAGAGTCTATACTTTCCATCATGCAAGAATAGGTTCGTTTTCTACAAAAGCTTTGGAGATCGAGCGTTTTTTCAATATGTTCGCTCTAGAGTATCAAGTGAGTAGTGATACTTTTTTTTACGAGTAGGAAATGTTGACGCACGACGCCGTAGGCCGAGTGCGGCAATTCCTACGAGTAAAAAAAAACACATTACTCACGAGTTTCATACAATATTTTTTTTACAACTGTCAAAAAAAGAAAACCAACCAATGTTTTATACTATTTATTACCTACTGTTCATCCTCATTCAATTTATTTCAAATTAACAATACAAAAAAAGTAAAACAACAGAAATACAAAAAGACAGATTAAATTTTTCCGTCCCAGGGTTCATTTCGAAAAATTGATGTTGAAAACACTATTAATTGCATTATTGCCAATGAAAATTCTTTCAAATATGCAATCAATTTCGCATATTTGCTTATGTCAATATTATTATGTTTTAATATCGTGAACTTCAGTTTTGAATAACTGGACCATAGAGATGAACATTTAATTTTCTTGGATTTATCTTCGTAATAGGCGAGCAATACTCTCTCTGTAAAGCTTCCAATCCCTTTTTTTTGACGCCATGTTAAGAAAGACTCATATTCTTTCAAATACGTCTCCCTCGATTTTTCTGGTAGCAAATTCATTACTGCTGCTTTCGCACTATCTACGATCTCCTCTGGTGTGGTGTTTAACTCATCATCGCTTTCCATTTTCGTAGGTATTTGATTCATAATTTCGAAAGATTGTGAAAGATGCAATTTACTAATTTGAAATAAGTAATACTGTCACATTGACACATTCAAGATTTCGTTGTTATTCGAATCAGTTTGACAGTGTTATTGCCTAGACAACCGTTAAAAGAAGTGTACTATTTTTAACGCTTTTCCGTGTAATACTGAAATCGTAATTTGATATCAAAATATTCATATACTTTAGGAACTCAAAACTACACAAAAAAGTGCACTTTTTTTGACAGTTGTAGAAAAAGGATATGTCTGGGAAAACGTCAACTTTGCGTTGAGACCTGAAAGCGCCAAATGCTATTTTGGTAAACGGTTGTATAAAAACAATATTTGCTTGTGATTTGCGTTTAAGCGTGGTGGAATTTTTCATCATATCTGGCTTAGACTTTGAAAATTAACATTACTTTGTAATAATTGATGATCATTTATGGAGAATTTGATATCCGGATAGACCATTTCTAAATAGTAAACGGAACATGATAAATGCTTATTTCTTGTCGATTTTTCCAAAAAAAGCCCACTGATGATAGGCGAGAACCCGAATTTTAAAAAATATTTTTATTGGATTCTGCAGCTTGTGAAAACTCTGTTGGCAATTTCCATTTTTTCTTTTAATTTTTTTTAATCTTAAAAAATACTTAAAGTCGACAAAATTCAAATGGCTTCTTTCTCGTGCCATTGCAAATTGTTGTGACGTACTCTCCCGAGAATTCCAAGCAACCAATAGCAGTGCCGTTTCACGTCACAATCAATCCGATTAGAATACGCCATTGGGTTCGGGAGTTCACGTCACAAAGAGCGTCAATATTAGCAGCTTTTAAATTTGCTGATTTCCAAATACGATTAGGAACGACTGTAATTGAAATTTGACTCCTAAAACATTTCCAGTGTTTATTTATACTAAATGATGTCATCAATTTCAGTTGGTGATTCCTTGTCATATTTTATGAAAAAAAGTTTATTTAAAAGTATGTCCTAACTTGCTTTTTTTTCAAGTGACGGAGTGTCACAGTTTCAAAAAAAATCGGTTATTTATTAATTACTCGAAAGTCTTTTCGCAGATTTTCATGAAACCGGGTGTGTTTATTAGCAGTTACAAGGGGCTTGTTTCCATGATAGTGGGGAGGCACACTTAATAAAGGATTTAAAATTACAAAGTTAGCTCACCCCGAAATGTAACCAGCAACCACTATGCTAGATTTCATAATACAGTTATATAGATGATATTTCGGCCGGTGGTCACTGTGTATGAGTGGGACATTCTTCTCTGGACGCCAGTTTGGAAAATGGCGGAAGCAAATATTTGATTATTCGTACTTTGGAAACCATTCAACCTAAAAACTTGATCTTGGTGTCATTATACGTTTTTGGGGTCAAGGAATTAAAAAAATTCAATAAATCATTTATATATACAACCCATCTTCTATTTTTAAAAATGGTGATCCATATATGGCATTAAATCAACTATTATTTAATCGTTTTTCAATACATTGGCAAAAAGACTGCATGAGTAGTTTATCTGAAAAACCCTGAAATGCTTGCCGAAATTGGTGTTGGAACATTGTCGGATGATGCAATCAAATCGGCTGAAGATTTTTTCATTAGCATTTACTCGCGTTCTCTACATAATGCAGAAGCTCCAAAATCAATAAATGAACTTCGGTAATTACAGTTTGGGAAAAAATTACCAGAAATGCTTCCTCCTACATATGCTTCATTGAAGCTACACATCCAGCGTGCACATTACCAAGCATTTGTGTGGAAAAAAGCACTGGATACTAAGACATTGTTGCCTGATTTACTTGATTGCGGATGGTACGAGGAAATTGGTGAAATAAAACCTTAATTGATGGGAAAAGATCTATTTCCACCTGAATACAAGCAGCTCGTGCAGTGCGGATGTACTGCAGACTGCTCGGTCCAATTGTGTGTATACAGTAAACAAGCTACCATGTCTCAAAGTGTGTGGGTGTTCTCTTGAGCAGTGTAAGAATATATATTCAAACCAGGATGATGACGACGAAACTGTATAAGTTTCTCATTTCTATTATATCACACAGGAAAGTTAGGCCACACAAAAAGGACGTTTTCATTTTTTATTTTCATGTTTGAGAAAAAGTATAAATATTATATGTTATTGTGGTTTTCATGTTTGAGTAAGAAGAAATGTCATTCTTATATTTTCTTCAATAAAGAAAGATTGTATTAGTTGAACAATTATTAAATAATAGTTGATTTAATGCCATATATGGATCACCATTTTTAAAAATAGAAGATGGGTTGTATATATAAATGATTTATTGAATTTTTTGAATTCCTTGACCACAAAAACGTATAATTTGACACCAAGATCAAGTTTTTAGGTTGAGTGGTTTCCAAAGTACGATTAATCAAATATTTGCTTCCGCCATTTTCCAAACTGGCGCCCAGAGAAGAATGTCCCACTCATACACAGTGACCACCGGCCGAAATATCATCTATATAACTGTATTATGAAATCTAGCAGAGTGGTTGCTGGTGACATTTCGGGGTGAGCCAAATTTGTAATTTTGCCCTTCTGCCTCTCCACTATGAAATTATATTTCAAAGTGGCAGGTGGTTACTTGATTTATATTTATAGTAAAAATCGTACTTCACTGTTTGTCTCTAAGTTTCAGAAGGAATAATAAAAAATACAACTTTCTTATAATAATATATCTTTTTTTCAGATTCTCCATATTTTCTTGACATTCTATTCAATTTTATTCACAAATGTTTTGTTAAGTTTCGACAGGAACAGTTGACAATGAAAGGCTCCAAATGTATCCTCCAATTCAAATTTTACTAGTGGCAACAGTGTTAAACTACTTGGCATGCATCTAGATGACAGACTAAACTGGGGCTCACATATCGCAGCATTAGCTAAGAAACTGTCTAGTATTACCTTCTTGATTCGACGTTTGAAAAATATTGTGAGTTATCACGTACTCAAATCTTGTTATTTCGGTTTATTCCATAGTCACTTGTCTTACGGAATTCTTCTTTGGGGTGATTCTTGCCATTCTCATAGAGTTTTTATTCTTCAAAAGAGAGTGATCAGAGCTATGGCGGGAGTGCATCATCGTGAACACTGTCGCCCTCTCTTCGTCAGTTTTCAAATAATGCCGCTTCCTACCTTATTCATTTACTCATGTTTACTTGAAATTCATGAAACTAAGCATGAATACTCTATTCAATCAGAAATCCACAATTACACTACTCGCCATGGTGACTTCATTTCAACTCCTACGTTCAGACTTCAGATATCGCAAAAGAATTCGGTGAACCTACATTTATATAACATACTCCCCTCAAGTATAAAGAAACTAGGTTTCTTTCAGTTTAAGACAAAAATTAAAATGTTTCTATTAAAAAAATGTTTTTATGTTATAAATGAGTATCTTGATTTAAACAAGTCTGAATTTGAATGTATGTGATGGACACTCGCCACAATTCAAATTAAATATATTCATATTGTTATGTTTATTTACACTGTGACTTTATATATCTTTGTATTGTATTTTTTATTTCATGTTATTATTTTTGTTTGACGTTCTACTATTACTATTGTATATTGTAGCGAAATAAATACTTCTACTTCTACTTCTACTTCTTAGGAACATAACAAACAACCAATACAAAAACGACGAAACCAATAGGTAAAGGAGTTCAAAAAGAAATCAATTAATTAAGGAAATCTATGGATTGATGAAGTGTTGACAAGGAATCACCACCTGAAATGAATGACATCATTTAGTTTACACCCTGTATATGCGTTGTGTATTTTAAAGCATATTTGGAGCGATAATATTTTTTATGTCATACTAGTTCATTATTGTGTTTTTATTGCTCAGTTACCAACTATCTAATGTCATACTTAATGTCCGTGAGGGCATAAAGTTCACTCTATGTCCCGCGTGGGCATAAAGAGAAATAATTTCGTCAGGAATTCCAAAATCTTCGTTAATTTTGACTTCTAACTTTGACACTTATGAAAATTATTGTGATTTTATGACATTTACGTTTGTCAACATTCACCTAGCAACGATAGTATCTACTATGATAAAATGGCAATGTTATCAATTCAAACAAGATTTTTTTAAATACTGTATTGTATTGAGATTGGATTGCAATAACGAACTAGTATGACATAAGGTTATGTATGTACCGCGGGCATAAACAGATGTGAATACCCTCGGGCGACTTACATACCCTCAGGCCAGAGGCCCTCGGGTTCGTAAAACGTCGCCCTCAGGGCATAAACATCATTTATACCCTTGGTACACAAATAACTATTCGTGTCCTCAGCTATTAAAATTTCTCTAATAACGGAAATTTTAGTTTTCCATGTTTCTACAAAAACCGTTTAATTCAGGCATAGGTTTGTATCATAAACTTTCCCTAGTTTTTGGCGTAGAATTCACTGGCGTTGAGGAAAAATATGGTTGTTATTTGAAAAGTATTAGTTACAATTTTCGATCAATTACTGAGCACCCAGTATAAATTATTTGAAAAGCTCTGTCGATGAGTTGAGAAACTTCTTTCTGACATTTTGACTTCGACTCTGACTTTGACCCAGAATTCATGAAACTACAAACACCATCAGAATTATTGAATGAAAGTTTGTTTTTGTGGAGGATATTCGTTTCTTGACATATCTTCTTGAGAATTTTAACCTTCCAGTCTGAAAATGAAAAAATCTTAATTCAAAGTAATCTGTACAAGTGTAGAGGGGAAATAATCAATTTGCCCCGATCAGTTACTGCGTTTAGAAGACTGTTGTCTTGAAAACAGTTTATTATTTCGTCAGTAACGTATCGAATACTAAATTTGCCTATATGACGAGACACAATTTTTTAAATTGACTAAAAATACTTCTCTTTTTCGAAAACGATGACGTTTCGGAGACTAAATCTGTCTCCGTTATCAAAACTCGAAGGATGAAGACTTCCTAAAAATTCTATTTTTATATGAAAGAATTAGTTTTGACAAAGTCATATGAAATCTGCCAAATATTTTTTATGATGACATTTGCTGTCTGGTTTTTTTCCACCTGAAAACCCGATCCTGAAAAACCGATCCTGTATAATACAAATGATAAATTCACAGTTGCATATGCGACGACATACCACTCAGGTGAGAGCATTCGCTGTTTTTATCAAATTTTCAACTTTTTCAAATTCGTCGCGAAAGTTCAATTCTTCGTCATTTCATTGAATGCAGCAATGCATCCAAAGTCGGAATTTCTGAATTTGAAGTCGGAATTTTCGACTTAGAAGTCATAAAAATAAAATTCCACTTGAATGTCGGAATTTCCGAGTTAAAAGTCCAAATATCCGACGTCGAAATCTGAAAGATAAAATGTCAGAAATTCCGAGTTTGAGGTCGGAAAAAAAACCTCAGTGGCTCTTATACGCTTTCGTAGATTCTTATCCGTATACTTACTGTGAATTTATCCTATTTAAACGACATTCATGATATGTTTCAAAAAATTATTCAACCTCTTGCTCTATTTTGTCGATGATCAATATTGTCTCCCTCACCAGATATCATATAATGGGGGAGCTAATATTTATTGTACACTTTTGAGGAAGCCGTTTTGTGAGGTAACGATCCGTGGAAGTTCTAGCAAAACAATTGATATACTCTGGTAACATTATATACTTGTGGCTCTTCTGTTCTACGAGAAATTTCTCAGGGGATTGAAAATATTATTGCGGGGATATACGAGATAAAAACCACATCGTTCTGAAAATTGAGAAGGATGATACGTAACATTGCAGTGTTTCTAGTAATCATGAATTGTAATATTCAAACTCATATAATATCAATATTTATAATATATATTCATCTCATGGCAGATACTGTTTTCACAACATCTACATACTTACATTAATACAGGTCGTAAGTTACATATCGTAATAATATTATTGGCGTTTCGAACATGGTAAATCATGCAAGATATGTTAAACAGGGTGATTTACAACAGCAAAATTGAATGGGGTGTTGGTTATGTGCGAAAGTACCTAGAAAATTTGAGAGCCATCCGTGATGATTCAACCTCATTTTTAGTATAACTTCAGTATAACTCCAAGGTATTTTATAGATGTAGTTTGTTCTACAGTCTGGCAATCACAAGTATCTTGATTATCACAGAGTGGTATATGCATCTTAATTTTGAAATTTTTGGGTTGTACAAGAAGAGTGGGTGAAAAGGACAGTTACTTTGTCTTATTCACATTCAGTGATAGTTCATCATTATTTAACAACATGTATATTTTTTGTAAATTTGTGTCTTCTGTTTCTCTTATTTTTTGCCATGTTCCCTTGTAAATTACTGCTGTGTCATCGGCATAGCATATTAGTTGAGATGTTTGAAAGTGGTTGACATTGTTTCACTTTGGGTATAAGGTTATTCTGGACTTTCATTGTCTAAAAAAGAACAAAGAAAAATCCAGTTCACTGCAATTTTATTCACGACGTTTCAACTGTTATAATCTACAGTCGCTATCAAGTGCTTAAATGCGACACTCTCAGGACGTCCCGGTAGAAATGGCCTTACAAATTAACCAAAAAAATTTGCAAGAGGACACAGAGCTGAAGAACAGAACAAACCTACCGGTATTGGGCATTATGGACCTGCTAGAATGCTACCTGCAGAAATGCTTCTTTCAAGAAAAATACCTCTTCTCCTCCCAGGAAGACGGACTACCGAAGGGATCCCAATTATCGCCAGTAGGGTCAGTTTTTTGAGTTCCAGTTAAGCTCCAGATAAGTAACTAATAGTTTAGATGGTTAATGACATTCATTAAATGACGTTTGAAGGATCACATTTTAACCATTGGTTGATTAACATGGAGTTTAACTGGAACTCAAAAAACTGGCCCGCAGTAGCAAACATATATGGAATGATTTGAAGCTTTTGCTACAGACACAGCCCATAAGAAACCTCAGATGTGGTTGAGATATGTCGACGATACGTTTGTCATATGAAACCACGGAGACGAAGAACTTAACGTCTTTCTAGAACATCTGAACAACATCAGGAAGTCCATAAACTTCACGATGTAAAAGGAGACCCAAGACGGTTTACCTTTTCTAGACGTGAGAGTTCAAAAGAACAATGGTAAGTGCCAAACATCAGTGTACAGAGAGCCGACTCACACTGAACAGTTCCTGAACTTCGAATCGAACCATCATGGTGCTACAAAAAGAGGGATTGTTCGATCGCTGGTGGACCGTGCCTATATACAACCTGTGCAACACAGATGAAAGTCTTACCATCGAATTGGACAATATCAAGAAAGATCTGCGACGAAATGGGTACCCAAAAAAACATATTGAAGAGGTTCTAGCCCGCAGGGGGGATAACAACAAGAAACCAGACGAGCCGACACAAGCCACCCTGTGCGTTACTTATATTAGAGGTCTATCTGGACGACCCAACACCATATTAAATGGACTGAAGCCGAAGTCATCTATAAGGAAGAGGGCTGGTAAAGAAGGAAGTGCAAGAGAGTGCATATATTATGAACAACAACAAGCATAGAAATCCGTAATGTGTGGAAACGCTCAATTAGTGGCATGGATCAATTGAAATTGCGATAAGAATTAACAATACTGTACCGGAGGGCCCCGGTACTGTTCTTAACAAGCTCACATGAACACAGGAAAATTATCCCTAGGCTATTGACACAAAATCAGCCATATCATATATATAAGAAGTATCCTTGAGAGTGTCGCATTTATAGACTTGATAACGACTGTAGATTTTAACAGTTGAAACATCGTGAATATAATTGCAAATTGTTCTTTTTTAGACAATGAAAGTCCAGTATAACCTAACTCATATTATATCAGCTACAAAATTGTTGATTTTTGTTAAACTGTTAATGTAAACAAGAAAAAGTATCGGTTCCAACATGGTCCCTTGTGGTATACCAGTTTTACAGTCAGTTCGTCACTTATTTCGTTCCCAATTTCCACCCGTTGACAAGCTTTTTTATGTAGCCAGCTCTCCGTCTATTATGGCAACGCTCCGAAATTCCAAGACCTGGTTTCGGGGACAAAGGCCAATACCGAAAACAGATCGATGAAAACGCGCTTGTGTTGCGTTTGAGGTGCGTCCTCAGTACAGCATCTCACCCGGGTAATGGGTTAGTGTGCTGCAGCTGATATATGACGCTGCCAAGATGACATAATACGCGAGCTATTACTATAGATAATAGTCCGCAAGCCCTCGTACAAAATCTTAAGTGATAACCAGCAAGTTGTAACTTTGTATACTGTTTGAGTATTCCGAGACCGACAAGATTTCGCAGAGAGGAAACCTTTACAGTGGGAAGTTTTCCTTTGGCTTTCTGAAGAACATGTCAATTTCGCATTTATATGTAAGTTATGACCAGCATTCAGTTTGTGAGTTAAAGTGAAAGATATTTAATAAAAGTAATCTAAAAAACATTGCCCGACAAAAAGATTCGGACATTTTTTTCGTAAAACTAGAAAGTTCAAGCTCTCATTTGATGCTAAAATCATGCTTAAACTAAAAATCAAAATGAAAAAATAAAATGGTTGCCTAGTCAAGTGACTGGCTGGGGACTAAGGCTCCTATATCATTGTTTTAATCAATTTGAATACTACTTTTTCCAATAATATCTGTCCTTTAAGCGATCAGGTGCTATTTTCAGAGGTCGGCTCTCGGAATAAAATAGGTGGTAGACAGTTTGAATATTTGAATATATATTAATTATTGCTACAGTTGCTTTATCAGATGCTGTATTAATTGATTGAGTGAATAAAAAGTGATTTCCCAACTTCAAAGTCCTACCTATATCTCGAAAACAAATAGATGGAATTGATTTATTTTTGTTGTTTGAAATTGAGAAGGAAAATGCTTTATGTTTCCATTTAAAAATGTAGGGGTGGCTGTCACAGCTCTGAGGGATGGAATGTATAACGGGTGAAATTCATCGCGAACAATGTCCCCCTAGAAAATTCTGTTGACACGTTCACGCGTTTTTATATAATTCGGTTCTGCCGACATACAGAGCTGCTGTTTTGTTTTCAATGGCCAACTTTGTATTACAGTAAGATTCCACCAATATGATAAACTAACTGGGTTTGTCAACCTGTATAAAACGAATTGGATTAGTTGTAAGTACACTCAATTATTTGTAGAAATGATTATTGTTACACTATTGTACTATTTTATTGTTTATATGTTTATTGTCTAAGAATAAAAATTCTTGTTACAAACACGGTGTACTAAATAATTAAATCATAACTAGTGATATAAATTGTATGTCTGGAAGATTGTAAATTTAAATTTAATTTATTAAATATATAAAATTATAAATATACGAGGATGTATTGATATCTATTTAGCCTAGACCAGTTCCCTGCATAAACAAAATATTGCGTTACCATAGCAACGAACAATAACTTATTAGAAGTGTCAGTGTAAAGTTTGACGTCAAAAGAGTGAACCAGAGTTACGCAATAAATTAAAAGAAAAAATATTTCCAGCGAAATTGTGAAAATCGAAAAATTGGAACCATCATCAAGTTAACCCTTTGAGGACTACTGGTTATCAGTGAAAACCACATTACTAATAGCAATCCTTTTATTTTCCTATCGGTTTTACATCGTAGCCACAGTGTTTATTGTGTTGCCTACGCATAATTTTTACTCTTCTTGCCGATTGCAACGAGTTTTGGTAGTCTTTAGTGACATTTATATCATGTCGAATTGATGGCGTTTCTATCCAAAAATTTGGAAATGTTTAGCGTGCCAAGTTGGGTTATTCCTAAATAAAGTCAGGTGCTGTTTTGCGTTGTTTCATTCAAAATGAAAGAATAATTAAGTTTCAGTTCATTGTAAACAAAAATGAAAATTTTGAGGCAATTGTTAAGTTGCAAATTTGCAATTTTGCACGATTTAGTTGCTAACGGTTAGCAGTAGTAACCACATCCTGCAGGATAATTTGTTTATTTTTTGTTTATTTAAGTCTTATTTCCACTGAAGCTTATGTTAATGAACGTTACTATCGAAAATTCTCATTACTTTTCACTTTTAAAATTTTCAAATTAATTTCGGCCTCAAAGGGTTAAAAGGGTTAAGAGGTAAGCAGATTTACGAAGATATGCTTAATACTCTTGGTGATCAATGTCCTTCGTATGCGACCGTGAAAAATTGGACTGCAAGCTTCAAAAGAGGTAATTCTCCATTGAAGATGATGACCGATCGGGAAGGCCAGTTTCTGTGTAAGTCCCCGAAAATATCGATGCAGTTGATGACATGATTTTAACAGAACGTCGAATTGGGCTAAAACGGATATGTGAAGTACTGAATATTTCATGCGAACGCGTTCATCGTAAAGTTCACGTCAATTTGGACATGAGAAAAATTGCTGCAAAATGGATCCCAAATGTTTGAATATTGACCAAAAGCGTGCATATCTTTCGATATGTGCTCGATTTGAAAACGATTTGACTTCTTAAAACGAATTGTAACTATGGATGAGACTTGGGTACATTTCTACGATCCAAAAACAAAGCAACAATCGATGGAATGGCGACACTCCAGTTCTCCAAGATCTAAGAAGTTTCGTGTCCAAAAATCTGCTGGAAAAGTTATTGCTTCAGTTTTTTGGGATTGCCATGGAGTAATCATGATTGATTTTTTGGATAAGGGTAGAACAATAACCGGAGATTACCATTCGACATTACTGACCATTTTACGGGAAAAAATTAAAGAGAAAAGACGCGGAAATCTATCCAAAGGTGTTTTGTTTTTGCAGTACAACGCCCCTGCACACAAATCTAATGTTGCCATGCAAAAAAATCGTGATTTAAAGTTTGAATTACTAGTACACCCCCCTTATTCACCAGATTTGGATCAGTCCGACTATCATCTCTTTCCTCAACTGAAAAAAAATTTTAAAGGGTCGTAAATTATCTTCCAAATAAGAGGTAATAAAAGCTGTGGAGGTCTGGTTCGCAGAGCAAGAAGAAATTTTTTTTTAAGTTCTAGAGATGTTGCAGGTTCGCTGTAATAAATGTATCCAATTAAGAGGAGAATATGTTGAGTAATGAAATATTTTGACATTGAAATTTTGTTTGGTTCTATAGTAGGCTAAGAATATTTCAATATATCCTCGTATACAAGTACAAGAACTAAGACTGTAAATAAAAATGCGGTTTTTCCCACAGAACAATCACAAATTAAAATGTAAAAATGGTAAATGAGGTTATAAATTACAGGGCAACTTCGAAATTTTCTTGTAGGTCGTAATAGGCTTTATGGTTTAATAGTTTTTTCGTTTTTTTCTGAATATAATAAGAACTGTCTCTTTGATATCATTGCGAAGTTTATTACACATCCTTTCCATTATAAATCAATGAATTTTGAACCATATGGGTTTTTGGAATAGAAAGCCTCGTTCATGTGACTGATGTCTTGTGTGGTCTATTGTTATAGATTCATAGTTTTCCTTATTTTTGTGTTTGATCGATACGGTTTCCAATATGAATATTGAAATGATTGCAAGGATTGTGTTTTCTCGAAAGAGTGGTTTACTTGAATCCATTTTGCTCTACATAAGTACTTCACAGCCCTTTTCTGTCAAACAAAAACCGTTTGCATCTGCTGTTCACAGGGCCGTTCCAACCTGGCCGAGGGCCGTCGTGCAAATGTGATCACATCGCCTTTTTTAGTGCATAATTTATTTTAAATTTTATACGATTTTATATTATGTACATTCCATATAATCGCTAGACGATAATCATTAAATAATACAACTGTGAAGCAAAAATAAACATTTTATTACCAAACAAAAATTAAACATTTTTTTAACAAAAAATAGTTACCTGAATAAAACTAAATAGAACTAAATATCCACTGAATAAAAGTAGCTTTACGCGCTTCCTTTCTGGAAAATTCAGAAATAAGATCAGTCACATTTATATTGTCCAACCAATCACTTTCAATCGATATGATTGCCAAATTATCGAGCAGCTGTAGACCCATTGACGATCTTAAGTAGTTTTTGATTAACTTCAACTTTGAGAAAGTTCTCTCCGCTGAAGCAACCGATATAAGCATGGTCAACAAAATTCGCAAAGCTACGCTTGCATTTGGAACAGAATAAATTATATTATTCTTTATAATATATATATAACATTTGTGTCGATGTTTGTAGTCTAAGATTTTTTGAGAATTGCAACTCGTGGAACAATACTGTTCCATTTATGTCACGCTCATTACGATTTTTGTCTGTTAAAACTTCAAATCTGTAAACAACAATTTAGTTGATCTCAAAACAATATCAAGTGTACTGAAAAATTTGTTCATTTTGAAATCTCGTTCTCCATCTGTAATTGGTTCATCGTCATTCTCGTAATCAAATTGTTTTTTAACACGCCTTGGTCTAACACATTATCACTTTATATTATTACCTATTTACTTTTTGTGTTTAATCTTAATTATAGCATAATTTAACTGATTTTTCAAACATTGGTAAAAAAAATATATCTTCGGCGCCTTCGGCGCCCTTTTCGTGACGACGCCGTCGTGCGCCGCTGGCTGTTCACTGCAAACGCCTCAAAAGGGTATACCATACCCATACACCACTTTTGCTTCGGCAAAACCAAGTTCCTTTGCAATATTTCTCAGTGCGAAACATCCTGAAGCCAATTTTTTGTGTATATGAATAATAGGCTGAGTGAATTTTAAATTTTTGTCAAAATAAAATCCCAAAAATTTTAGGATATCGGGTATGTTGCATCTGAATGCAAATACATTTGTTTTTCTTGTATTCAGCAAAAGAAGATTTGAATCATACCATTTCTTCACTTTTTGCATGTCTTGGCACATTCTGTCATCCAGGCAGTTTTTGTCTTTGCCATGCTACAATAATGTGGTATCGTCAGCAAATAAGGTGAAGCTTCCTGTAAATGGTACTTTGGTCAAATCATTTATGTACAGCAGAAACAGAATAGGACCCAATACAGAGCCTTGAGGTACTCCACAATTAATTTCTCCAGCGACTGAGCTAGATGACATTCTTACAAATTGTTTTCTGTCAGAATGATATGATTTCATCCAAATATGACTGTTATGCCTAAAACCATGTCTTGTGAGTTTCCGAAGCAATATAGTGTGATTGACACGGTCAAAAGCTTTGGATTGGTCACAAAGCACTGCTGCGGTGGCTTCCCCACTGTTGATTTCATTGTATACCATCTGCATTATAGTCCAGTGCTGATGCATTTTTTAGATAAAAAAATTATAAACAGCATGAGACCTACTGGAAGTGGAGCAATATATTGTTCGAATGACAGGAAAAAATAAATTGGAGTCGAAAAAATGGAGAAGGGTGGAACGGGGTGAACTTTTAGGGGTTGAAAGCGATATTTCATGACTTCGATAATTGCAAAGAAAGTTGAACTCCTATCAAAAAAAATCGTGAAAGTTGGAAAAACCAATTTTTCAGTTAATAATTTTTTTCTAACTTCAAAATCAATACTTTTTCACGAAATTTGATGTGAATATAATTAATTCTGTTTCAAGTGAGCTGTGATTTTTTGTAGCGGAATACAGATTTTTCCATTTTATTTTTCGACTGAAAAGTTTCTATGAAAAATATCTTCTTTTCAAGCTCGCCAGCTGCCAGTTTTTTCGTTGAAGCGTCTACTTTTAGATGATAATAAAACAGTAGCACTACTGTGGAATTTTTTTTCAGAAAACACGAAAAATTTATTATGCAGATTTTCAAAAATCAATTTTTTGTATTTTTGTTTTTCACTCATATTTGTTTATTAAAAGTATTGAAATTAAAAGTTGAAACCTTCCGAGAATATCAATTCCATGTTGCAAAGAATAAACAAGAACATAAATTATGATTTGATTATGATAGAAAGGCGAAAGGAGGTGGGGGATAAAAAATAGTATCTCAGTATTTGCAGAGAAAAATAACCTCCTACAAAAAAAAAATTGGAAAAAAAGTTATTGACAATGAAAAGAACTACAACTTTTGATGTCAAGATTTTTCCACATAACCTCAAATTTTCAAAATCAGTTCTTCGCCATTTTGACGGTAAAAATGTCGAAAAGTGTTGTTATAAAAACTATGGATTTTTTCATTATCCACAACTCTTTTGCTAAGAAGTTATGTTTCGCCGCCAATCGCGAAAAACCGTTTTCAACCCCTAAACTGCATCCCAGTTTAACCATTTTGAGTGTTTTCGTGTTTACCTAACCTTTCCGAACGGGGTGGGGTATGCCGCATACCCCAACTTTACGTTTTTCCTTGTAACTCTGCTATAAAAAAAGGTTCGTGCTTTTTCTTATAGCTAATCCTCAAGCGATTCATTATCGACATTATAATAATTTGATATTGTAGGTATCATGAATATTTTGAATGTTAGAGATTTATGCGTTGGGGTATGCGACATACCCCCCCTTCGGCTCAAATGTTTCAACATGCCCACCATGTTTATCGACTCCGCGCATGCATCACATGTAACAAATCGTTGCAATTGAGGTATCTACTTAACAGATTGAGTACAGTGACCAAAAAAGACGTACAGGTGCGAATAATATATCCTACGTTTTTGTGAGTTTGTGAGATGTTAGCAATGGCTAAACAAAAATATTTGACTGGCAACGAACTACGAGAAAATCGTTTGTACCAATTGCAGAAAATTCATTTTTGTAATTCATAGGCAAATACGCAAGGAAGTGTTGTGCCCTGAATATGGCGAATGTGGTGAAAAATAATATTTTAATTATTATAAACCATTCATATATCGTACAATGTTCGTTATCTATGTTGTGTTTAATTAAAGTTAACCTTGATTTATTCAAATTCATTTAATTCTTGCTCATAAGTACGATTTTAGAATGGGGTGGCACTCCTACCCCGCTCCGTCGACTACGGAATTTCTATGGGCCTCGTCACGAAAAGGCTAAATATTTTTTTTCGTCAAAGTTGGAACCTCTACAACATTATCTACCTGGTCCGTGCCTTTTAATTTATTTCATATATTAGTCGTTTAAAATGATAACTAGGAGCTGCCCACTTTTCGAGTACTTCAAAGACGTTCGAGAAAAATTGATATTTTGTTGCAAAAAAAACATCTAAATCAGAACAGGAAAAGGTATATTTTTACTAGATTTTACGACAAACATTTCAAACCAATTTATAAATGTTCATCTGATTTTTCCGGAAAATTTGAGGTTATGTTGAAAAATATTGAATACATTATATAGATCTTTTTATTGCCAACAACAATTTCTTTTATTTTATTTTTAATTAATTTTCGCAGCAAATCGTGAGAAACTATTTTTATCCCCAAAAGTTCATCTCCTTTTGTCTTCTATCATAATCAAATCCTTATTTACGTCCTTGTTCATTTTTTGTACCTATTGGGATAACATGAAATAAATATTGAAATTTTTATTCTCGAAAGGTTTCAACTAACAATTTTAATAAATAAATGTGAGTTTAGAACAAAAATTTTAAAATAGATTTTTGAAAATCTGTTTTTAATTTTTTTCGTGTTTTCTAGAAAAAAATTCCACAGTAATGCTAATCTTCCATTACATAATCTGAAAGTAGATGCTTCATCCAAAAAGCTGGCAGCTATAGTGAGACGAACTTTATTGGTGAAACTTTCCAAATGAAAATGAGGTCGTTTTTTCGGAATTTGTCGAAAAATAAAAGGAAAAATCTGTAGTCCACTTCAAAAAAATCACAGCTCACTTGAAACATGTTGAGTTATATTTCCACAAAATTTCGTGAAAAAAATTCATTTCTACGCGAGAAAAAAAACTGAAAAATTGGTTTTTCCGATTTTCTCGGAGAATTTGAGGTAATGTGGAAAAATGTTGACACAAAAGATGTAGATCTTTACATTTTGAACAATTTTGCCTTTCAACTCTTTTCGATAGGAGGTCAACTTTCGTTGCGAAAAACCGTTAAATATCGCTTTCAACTCCTAAAAGTTCACCTTGTTCCA
The DNA here is from genome assembly GCA_944452925.2 of Chrysolina oricalcia. NCBI lineage: Eukaryota > Metazoa > Arthropoda > Insecta > Coleoptera > Chrysomelidae > Chrysolina > Chrysolina oricalcia. The sequence continues at coordinate 54,763,961 of OX101819.2, read as the reverse complement.
CCCTCCTCCATTTTTTTGACTCCAATTTATTTTTTCGTCATTCGAAACCATATTCTGCTCCTCTTCCAGTAGGTCCCATGCTGTTAATAATTTTTCCCGCTTTTATATTTTTTTTCGTCCATCAGCACTGTTCTATTACTAGAAACGATACCCAAAACAAAAAGAAACTCAGGACGATAATTACATTTTTAATTCCGTCACAGTGTTGCAGGAACTGAACAATACCACTGACCTACTTCCTCTAACAAAATCGCCAGTCCGTCACATTGGATTGCCGTGTTTTTATTCTCTTTCTCAATTACTAAGTCGTTTTCTCAACTTCTAATTTACTTTAGAACTCAAGACTTTTGTGTTTCGAGTTTATTATCTTGCATTCCATGGTTGCGTTTTAAATGGAACAAAGAATTCAGCAAATTGGAAGTTTTTATAGAAGTCTTCTAGATTCAGACTTTTCATTCAACGTTATTCGGTTTGGCGTGGATATGTTGGTATTTTGAATTGCGTTCACATTATCTGTTCCAGAATGATACTAATTATCTCATATACGTTGATGCTCCATTGTTTATCCAACTACGATTTCATAAAACTCATAAAATCCACACGATAAACGTCTGATTTTTATAATTATTGAATGAGATTTTCAAAGAAATCTTGTAACGTTCATTCCTCTTGACAGTACTTTTGTTCCTGAACTTCCCAAGTATATTACCTATTATATTGGTAGAATACTGGTACAATATTGTGAACATATTGGCCGAATATTTGGAATGCATGCAATTTTGGAGAAAAAAAAAATGAGAACATTCGGCGATATCGGTCCAATATAACTTGAATTATATTAGTGAAACATTCGTTCAACATAAAATTAAGTTGCGATGAAGTGGTAGGAGTCCTCCTCCTCACCACATTCTGCGCATAGTGGGTCTGCCTCAACTCTGATGAGAGCCAGGTTTCTCCTGAAGCCGCAGTGGCTAGTTAGAACTCCCACCAACACGATTGATATTGGGTATGGCGATAGGCCTTATCGCCACCCGTAATCCACTTCTCCCCGACACCGCTCACGGCACCTACTATTCGGTCTATCCGCGTCGCGGCTGCGAACGCAGTGGAGATTTGGATACGCCAAATACGACAACACAGGTCGAGCTACCATTTGCGTATTACCAATGGTGAGGCCGTATACTGAAGTAAACTACTGGCTCTGCAGTGTCAGTGCCCGAGCAAATTCAGCGTTGCTCACCCGCCGATGGGGGCGTTGCCTCCCACCACAACCCTAAGGGTGAGAGCATTGGCCACCTCTACCGAATTACGGTATTGTTTTCCATTGTCCTATCCAACGAAACCCCCGCCCCCTAGAGGCCAACACCTTATGTAAGGGCGTCAAGTTGCCTTGACGGGGCTCCCCTTCCCCCTAGGTACCCATGTTAGTCAGATTCCTCCGACAACGTTGATGGGTCGCCGTCTGCAGTCGTTTTCACCCATACTGCATACCCATGTCAGACTGGATCCCTCCAGCCTACGTTAGATGGGTGACCGTTCGTGACTTTTCAGCCGCTACCATGTTGACTGGATGAGGACCCACGGCTTTCAACCAACGGTGTTTGGAATCGTCGTGGGCACTCCTCGCCCGACGCCGAGGGCACATGGTGGACCCCCGGCCCACCAACAGTCGGAGTTCCTTGCGGCTCAGATTCAGTTTCTTGGCCATCCTTGCCCTGTTGGGCCCCGATATTATCTGCTTTGACTGCATGCAGCCGTCTATCCCTCTTCACTCTTTTCCTAATGTATCAACGGCCCACTCATTCAGTGCCGTTGTTACATGTCTCCTTTTTATGCCGAGTGCGGGTTCGCGCCCGTAGTAGGGTTGTCCGGCTCCTTGCATGGCTAGCTGGTCCGCCTGCTCGTTGCCTTCAATCCCTGAATGGCCCGGGACCCACATCAGCGTTATTTTTATTTCAGTAGTAAGACTCTCCAGGGCATCTCTGTCTGTCTCGGAGTCGGCCTGGCTCTCTCCCAGAGACACCGTCACTTTCCTCCGCTCGATGGCCGTAGCTACCCAGCTAATCAGCGTAGGAGGGGTTCCCCTAATCTGCAGTGCATTGCAGATGACGTCTATTCTTGCCCTATGGAAGGCATCCTCCACGTCGAAGAAGACTCCGAGAGTCCATGTCTTGAAATGGAGTACCTTTTCTACTCTGTGCACTACCGCATGAAGGGCAGTTTCTGTGGACCTCCCTTTGCGGTGTGCATGTTGATTATCCACCTACTCAGTACATGTCCCTTATCCAGGGAAATATGTCTTTCAGCGCTTTCTATAGCAATGCTGGAAATATGCCGCCTTTGAATAGTTTGAACTCATTTACAGCCCATCGAATGGCCTCCTCTGTTACTACCTCCTCAGCGACAGGTCCGTCCACCCCGCAGTATGTTCGCCAACATATAAAGTTAGCGAGAGAACTTCGAAAAAGTTGTTAACGGATTATTCCATAATTTGCCGCCTTTTTGTCGCTAATTAGTTGCAATGAAAAAAAATTTGTACCTCTTTTTTTAAAGAATATTTTTTTATAAGAATACGTTATATGAAGTTAGCAAAACAACTTCCGTAATTTCTATTTTTCCATAGTTCTGAAGTATCCATAATTTGTCGCATTTTTGTCGCTAATTAGTTGCGAAAAAAAAAATTTGTCGCTCTTTCTTTAAAAAAAATATGCGTTGTTTCGCTAACATGAAGTTAGCGAAACATCTTGTGTAATTTCAATTTTTTCACAGTTCTGAAGTATCCATAATTTGCCACCTTTTTGTCGCTAATTAGTAGCGGAAAAAATTGTCGCTCATTTTTTAAATATGCGATGTTTCACTAACTTCATTTGAAGTTAATGAATCAACTTCCGTAATTTCTACCTTTTATCAATCTGAAGTATCCATAATTTGACTGTAACAAGTGGAGATCCTTCGTTTCGGGTTATGATGATAAAAATATGATGTATTTGCCATAAGATCTCTTTTGGAATGAAATTAAATTGTTCTCGATTCAGAAGATATTCATGACAAATTTCAGGTAACCGTTGAATAAAATTGTGGCAGACATTTGTTTTTGTAACTGAATTCCTTTTAAAATAATATTTCACAAGTGTGCGGTAAGTAGTACCATGAGCAAATTGAATTTGATTTATTGCTTTCTTGTTCCGAATATGTTGAAGCACCGTACAGAAGTGAATTCACTCCCACCATATTTTTGTGACGTCCCCTCCTCAAATTTTACTCAGCAGATATACTCTGTGACTTATAACAAGTGAGCAAAGTTGATGCATACAATATTATTACAGAGTGAGTCGTTGTGAGTTGTAGTTTTGTATCAAAATGAACAAGTGTCGAGCTAAGGGTTGCTGTAACTTGCAGGGTGATGAAGCATTCATTTTTTCACATTACATTATCTAACTGAGGCCAAAAATTACCCGTTTTCATTAGTATTAGTACATGGTTTCCTCTGTAGCTAATGTGCTTTGAAAAAAAAAATAGTTTTCATCTTTTAATTTTATTTCCATATTGAGGGGGTTGAACAAAATATGTCGTCCGTCATTTGAGGGCGGCGGTCACCTTGGATTTGGAACTTTTTCTTGGTATACTGTATTCTACTAGTTCAGCCCTTTCATTGGATTAAAATAAGTATTAAGGGGATTGAAAAACAATATGTCCGCCATTTTGTAGTTGTGGCTATCTTGGATTTACAATGATACTAATCACATTGTCATCAGAATTAAAGGTGTGCACAAAATTTCAGATCAATCGCTCAACAGGAAGATAGTTAAAATTCTAGATTTGACCAACACAAACAAAACTGTAAGCTGAAGTTGTCCCTCTGACTTCATATAAGGTTGGCGAAACATTGCCTACTTTTAAAGGAAGGAGCAATTTTTTGATACCTATAAAGTGAGAGAAGATATTAATAACGGAATTTGTCAAAATATCGTATATTTTTATTTGATGAAAGAGACAAGTTGTTTCTCTCCGCAACTAATTAGCTACAAAAAAGCGGCAAATTCTGGATATTTCCGAACTGAGAAAAGATAGAAATTACGCTTCATATGAAGTTAGCGAAACATCGCATATTAAAAAATGAGCGACATTTTTTTTCTGCGCAACTGATTAGCGACAAAAAGGCGGCAAATTATGGATATTTCAGAACTCTGGAAAAATAGAAATTAGAAAAGTTGTTTTGCTAACTTCATATGAAGTTATCGAAACAACGCACATTTAAAAAAAAAGAGCAACAAATTTTTTTTCTTCGCAACTAATTAGCGATAAAAAGGCGGCAAATTATGGAATAATCCGTTTTAAATTCTTTCGAAGTTGTCTCGCTTACTTTATGTAGGTCGCCAACTGTCCCGTTTACTTCGCCGTAATTCTCATTAGAAGTTCCTTCTCGCTTCCCGAAAGCCATCCTAATCATCATCCCGCCTCGATCCGACCGCCTTGCGATGTTCTGGCTCAGCAGCCGTCTTCAGTTACTTTTCGTGGCGGTTGCGCTCTCAAGGGACATGCTTTTTCGAAAGCTTCTATAACTTTCTTTGTTCCTCTTTCGACTTCCTCGTCCAAAAGCTTGGGGGACGTTAGGTCCCGTGAGACACCTGTGAGGTCTGAAAGACACTCTGTATAGGTGTCCCATCTTGTGGCCTTTGGGTTCCGCCTGAGAGCGACTTCTTCCCGTTCCGCTTTGATCTCAAAACGACCCATGTGGTGGTCGTCCTGAGTCACTCTTCAGTTCCTTATTTGGCCCTCAATTTCCCTGGAGACCACCATTATAACGTATGAACTATATATTCTCAGCTACGTCGTCGTGGGTTCAAGAATATAACGTTGATGAACCTCCCGGGGATGTTTCTTGCTTAGTGTGAAGATTTCAGCTCTATACACGAACGTGTAAGGTGGGTCTGATGAGTCTAATGTACACAGTACACACCCAAAATGATTCACTCTCTGCCCTACTTCTATAATTTTGGCTTGGCAAACACAATTATATACCATAGTCGTTTCCAGCAAGCTTTTCTGAATAAACATGATAGTCGAGACTTACGGTACGAACCATTCCAAATAAAAAATAGATGGAGATCATTAGCAGTAGCAAGACAAACAAAATAAGCACTCAATTACAGAGCTCTAGCCCTCTAGAAAATCAATAATGAATGGAAAGTACACTCATTAACTTTAACAATCCTAATTCAGTCAGAGTTTCCACGGTCTAGCCTTATTAGTGGGAGAATGAAAGAAAAACTCGCAGCGATGGCAGTCATTTTTGTATAATTTTCAATGATGTACTGACAATTCTATTTCAATTTGTGATTTATGTATATACCGGGTGTCCTTGGAATGTGGCTCACCCCTATTACTCTTTTTTTTTTCGAAATTTGGAGGATCGGGTTAAGGCATAAAACTGCATTTTTTGACATTTAACCCTTTCAATGCTCAAGACGAGTATTCTCAATCATGGGTATACTGCTCGAGACGAGATAACTCGAATTTCAGAATTAAATAGGATCTGACTGCTCTAGACGCATAATATCGCAAACGTATTTCGCACATGCCAATTGGAGCGAGAAATCAGCTGCGATGGCAACGCTGCTATACAGCTGATTAGGTAAACAATAGTTCTTGCTATAGTAGTGCGTTTTAGTAGACCTGTTGCGTAGTATATAAACAAGCTAGTGCTCGGAAGTTGAGGAGCTCGGAAGTTGAGGAGCTCGGAAGTTGAGGAGCTCGGAAGTTGAGGAGCTCGGAAGTTGAGGAGCTCGGAAGTTGAGGAGCTCGGATGTTGAGGAGCTCGGAAGTTGAGGAGCTCTGAAGTTGAGGAGCTCTGAAGTTGAGGGCTCGGAAGTTGAAGAGCTCGGAAGTTGAGATGCTCGGAAGTTGAACTGATTGACTTTCAATACATGACTGTCTTAAATAATTTCCCACAAAAATACGCGTTTTCAATACATGACTGTCTTGAATAATTTCCCACAAAAAAGGCGTTTTCAAAACAGGACTGTCTTGACTAATTTCTCAAAAAAACGCGTTTTCAAAACATGACTGTCTTAACTAATTTCCCACAAAAATACGCCTTTTCAATACATGACTGTCTTGAATAATTTCCCACAAATATACGCGTTTTCAATACATGACTGTCTTGAATAATTTCCCACAAAAAAACACGTTTTCAAAACATGACTGTCTTGACTAATTTCCTACAAAAATACGTGTTTTCAATATATGACTGTCTTGAATAATTTCCCACAAAAATACGCGTTTTCAATACATGACTGTCTTGAATAATTTCTCACAAAAATACGCGTTTTCATTACAAATACTAGATAAAATTAACTCCTGTTGCAAGTCACTCTGCAAGTGGTCTTACGAACACTCATTGTTCTTAAATGCTTCCAAAACCAGTCATGTGAACTTCCACACGAGGCAAAATTATAAAATCACAAATTTAGATATAGAAATAAATAACGAAACAATAGATAAACAGGAATGTATTACTTTCTTAGGTGTCAAATTGGACCAGAATTTATCATTCAATACTCACTGTGAAGCACTAGCTAAAACATTGAACACTAAATGTTATCAGTTAAGATCTCTAAAATCCATTTTGGATATTCATGGAATGTTACTCTTCTACTTTGGTGAAATTCAATGTAGAATTACTTATGGAATAATCATTTGGGGAAACTCGTGTAGCGTTCAGAATGTTTTTGTAGCCCAAAAGAGAATTGTGCGATGTTTAGCAAATGTCCCATATGGAACCTCATGTAGGGAATTGTTCAAACGTTATAGAATACTCCCATTTTATGGGTTATATATATATGAACTCTTGATCTACGTTCACAGACAGAGGGAAAAATTAACCACGAATGAATCCATACATAACCATGACACTAGGAAAAAAAATGATTTTCATATCCCAAACGTTCGTCTCACATTATCCCAAAAAACACCAGATATCTTGGGGCTACGAGTTTATAATGTTCTTCCAAAAGAAATAAAAAAGATCGATAGCCTGCTACTTTTCAAAAATAAAATCAAACTACTTCTCCTCAACCTCTGTCCCTATAGCATGAAGGATTACTTCGACAATTTTATACTGTGATAGATAGATTTTTTATATATTTATGTTCTTGTGAATGTTTGCTGTATTGTCAATTTTCTGTAATTTTATTACAAAATTTTATATGTACAACCTGACTTGTCCTATAGCTATTCAGCTCGATGGACCAAAAATAAATTGAATTGAATTGAACATGACTATCTTGAATAATTTCCCATAAAAATACGCGTTTTCAGTACATAACTGTCTTGACTAATTTCCCACAAAAATACGCGTTTTCAATACATGACTGTCTTGTATAATTTCCCATGAAAATACGCGTTTTCAATACATGACTGTCTTGACTAATCTCCCATAAAAAAACGCGTTTCCAATACGTGACTGGCTTGACTAATTTCACATAAAAATATGCGTTTTCAATACATGACTGTCTTGACTTATTCCTCATAAAAAACGCGTTTTCAATACATGACTGTCTTGACTAATTGCCCATAAAAAAACGCGTTTTCAATACATGACTGTCTTGACTAATTTCACATAAAAATACGCGTTTTGAACACATGACTGTCTTGACTAATTTCCCACAAAAAAACGCGTTTTCAATACATGACTCTTGACCAATTTCACATAAAAATACGCGTTTTCAATACATGACTGTCTTGACTAATTTTCCACAAAAATACGCGTTTTCAATACATGACTGTCTTGAATAATTTCTCACAAAAATACGTGTTTTCAATGCATGACTCTGTTGACTAATTTTCCACAAAAATACGTGTTTTCAATACTTGACTGTCTTATTTTTCAAAATTAGAGGAAAATTCGAAGGAGGGGGGAAGTAAGTATTCAAAAATCCGTGCACTTCGCGACCGGAAAAATTCGAAAGAGGGAGGGAGAAGTAAATATTCAAAAATCCGTGCGCTTCGCGCCCGGGAAAATTCGAAGGAGGGGGGGAAGGAAATATTTAAAAATCCGGGCGCTTTGCGCCCAGGAAACTTCTATGGGAGGGGGTAAGTGGATATTCAAAAATCCGGGCGTTTTGCGCATGAGAAAATTCGAAAGGGGGGGAAAGAAATATTCAAAAGTCCCAAATTTTTCGTTTTTCTTAGATATTGCCCAGACTATTGATATTACGGAAAAACTGTAAGAAAACTTTTTGTAGACTTTTATGAGATGATCAAAAAAGATTATATGTGAAACTTGAAAATCTGTTGCTATCTTGGAGTTTTTGGTGTTTTTATAAAAAAAAATCAATATTTTTTTCATTTTTCAAGATATGGGAAAATGTCATGAAGACTTTTTATAGGCATCATTGTGTTCAATAAAACTGCATTTCCACATTGTTTTGATATCTTGTTTATTTTTCGAGTTTTTGGTGTCCCTAATTTTTCGTTTTTTTGAAATATTTCTTAGACTATTCATATTACAGAAAAAATGTCAGCACATTTTTTTGCAGACTATTAGGAGGTGATCAAAAAAGTTTATTTGAAAATCTATCGCCATCTTGGAGTTTTTGTTGTTTTTTTTAGAAGAAAATCAAATATTTTGTTTATTTTCCAAAATATGCAAAAATTTTATAAAAACTTTTTGTAGACACATTTGAGTTCAATGAAAATGTTCGAATACATTTTTTCGATATTTCATTTAGTTTTCGAGTTTTTTGTGATTTTAATAAAAAATGTGAGTCCCGAATTTTTCAAAATCGCAATTTTTTTTTCAAGATACGTAAAAATTTCATCCGAACTTTTTGTAGAACTTTATGCGAACTATTAAATTGTTCGTATATATTTTTTCGGTATCTCATTTATTCTTCGAGTTTTTGGTATTTTTAGACAAAAAACCGGAAAATATTTCCAAGTCCATATCTCTCTCATTATTCAAGATATGGGAAAACTTATTCGAAACTTTTCATAGAACTTTTCAAGAGCAACAAAATTATTGGTATACAACTTTCTGATATCTTGTTTGGTTTTCGAGATTTTGACGATTTTATAAAAAAAGTACAAATTTTCAATTTTTTTTTAGTTTTTTTAATATTTTTCCACTTTCCTAACGGGTTGGAAAAAAATGGTTCAGAAATATCGATTTGGCTCGTAAAGATGTATCCGAAGCATTTTTAAGATTTTCATTTGTTTCATTAGTACGGTCAATATCTCGATTTTCCATTTTTTTCAAATATTTCCCCTTCTATTGATTTTGAGATAAAAATCTGTAAACATTTTTTGTAGAATTTTGAAATTCCATAAAAAAAGGTTTCTTGATGAATTTAAAAATAATCAACCGTTTCTTACATACTGCAATGTCTTATGCATATAAAAGCAAACTTGAAAAACTGTAGGACAAATGAAAGCTCACATTCATACACAACGCGAAACAAAGATATGATACATCAACACTATCTGAGACTTTCGAAAACAAGAAATGGGACTAGCTATTATGCAATCAAGTTCTTCAATGTTCTACCACACGATGTCCAAGTTCTCGAGTGTGTTCAATTGAAATCTGTTATCAACCGGTTCCTGGCTGATAATGCGTTTAATGATTTTGATGAGTTCCTATCCAACCATTTTTCACAACTTATACATTGATTAATGTATCGTATACGTATTGCTGTTTGTCAAATTTTATTATGCAAGTGTTTTTAACGACAAAAATTGTTTATTTTTTGTTATTTTATATTAAATATTTAATTTTTTAGTTTTATTTTATTACTGACTTGTCAAAGCACTATTGTGTAATATGACCAATAAAGATATATCTATCTATCTATCTATCTATATGTACAGGGCAATTCAAATTTGACCCCCACCATTGGGATCTCCTAAACTACAGGAGATACGTCGAAGCTTAAATCGGGGCAAAGTTCCGTATTCTAGTGCTTAACAAAATACTGTTCTGAAACTTGGAAAATTCCGAGTATTTCCGGAAATATCGGAAAAAAACTGAAAATCCGAATATTCGATTAATTTTTTTCTATCGTTATTTGACAACATAGCTCAAAACCAAAAGTACATTTTTATTGATCCTTTTTTTCAGCTACACGTTATCATGTTCAGATTTACTATCCGACATTTCGTCTTCTGGCATTCACCATCAACTTTTTTTTTCTGTTATGGGCGCCATATTGTTTTTTTATAAAGAAAAATAGTGATTCTCATTCTGATTTCATTGATGTATAATTTGTTATGATTTGCACTTCTGAAACCACAGATATTAAAAAAAACAACTTCATCTGGGATGGTCATGACTCCATCGAAAAATTTTGTTTAATAAACACAAGTTGTCAGAACTATGTTGAAACTTTATTATAAATTTAATAGGAATAGTACGAAAACAGCATAAATTTATTTTGAATTATATCCTGAAAGACAACAGCCGGATAGAACATTATTCGGAATTTTGGACAAACACTGAGTACGGTGCCTTTCAAAAACCAAGAATGAAATATGAAAGCAGAATGGAACAAAATATTAGACGTAACTTAGTAGCCGAGGTAAAGTAATTGTTCATTCCATATTTGAAGAAGTATAATTATTTTCGGTAATATTTTAAATAAATGCAGATCCTTCCAAATCAACACATCAAGTCTCGGCAGAAATGGATGTGCCACAGACGAGCGTTTGGGAATTCAAAAAAAGTGGTTTGAAATGTTATAAGATACATATTTCACAAAAATTACATCCAGGTCATCCTTAGAGAAGGATGGAATTTTGTAGCTGGCTCTCGAATAGGGTAGACCCTACAAACTTCTTGAAAAACATTATTTGGACCGACAAAAGTACATTTTTGATCTGTGGTGTTTTAAATAGAAATAATGATCACATTTGGAGTGAAAATAATCCACGACACTTCAGAGAAGTCAGACCACAAGTTCGGTTTCGTTTGAATGTGCCGGCTGGAATTTATGACGACCGAATATTTGGACCTCATTTCTTCTCTAAAACTTTGAACGGGGAAACCTATCTTCGGTTCTTTAGAAACGAATTCGAAGAATATATGTATACGTTTCCCCTTGTCAATTATAACAGCTGCTGGTTTCAGCATGACGGGGCTCCTCCACACAATAAAAGAACAGTTTGCGAATATTTACACCATAGAATTCCTAATAGGTGGTTAGGAAATTATGGACCAGTGAGGTGGCCGGCAAGGTCACCTGACCTTACAGTTTTCAGTTTTAGATACTTTCTTGTGGGGCATTTTAAAGAACAGAATCTATGGAGAGCAAGAATATGACACAGTAGATGAACTTAGAGACAATATCATCACGCAATTCAGGTCTATCAGAAGAAGGGATATTGTTAGGGCTGTTCTTAATTTGAGAAGACGAGCTCGGTTATGTATTCAATAGGAAGGCCATCATTTCGAACACTTGTTGTAGTACCTTTTGTGCATTTTTTACAAGCTCATGATTTCATTCTTGTTTTTTGAAACGCACCGTACTCAGCCAAGTGTTTGCCCAAAATTCCGAATAATGTTCTATCCGGCTGTTGTCTTTCCGGAAATAATTCAAAATAAATTTGTGCTGTTTTCGTACTATTCCTATCAAATTTATAATAAAGTTTCAATATATCTCGTTTTTCTTCATTTGAGAATGAGGACATTTCGACTGAAGTGTTTGTGCAAACTTATGATGTTCAATGAGTTCTGACAACTAGTGTTAAACAAAATTTTTCGATGGAGTCATGACCATCTCAGATGAAGTTGTTTTTTTTTTAATGACTGTGGTTTCAGAAGTGTAAATCATAACAAATTAAACATCAATGAAATCAGAATGAGAATCACTATTTTTCTGTATAAAAAAAAACATTATGGCGCCCATAACAGAAAAAAAAAGTGGATGATGAATGCCAGAAGACGAAACGTCGGATAGTAAATCTGAACATGAAAACGTGTAGCTGAAATAAGTATCAATAAAAATTTACTTTTGGTTTTGAGCTATGTTGTCAAATAACGATAAAAAAAAATAAAAACGAAAATTCCGATTTTCAGTTTTTTCCCGATATTTCCGGATATACTCGGAATTTTCCAAGTTTCAAAACAGTATTTTGTTAAGCACCAGAATACGCAACTTTGCCCCAATTTAAGCTTCGACGTATCTCCTGTAGTTTAGGAGATCCCAATGGTGGGGTCGAATTTGAATTGCCCTGTATACCCGAAACCGGTCGTAAAAATAAAACTAGTGGAAATTAGACAAAAGTGTTTCATTCAGTTCATTAAAGATATAGTGTACAGAGCTTTGTCCTGCTGGAAGCGCTTCCGGAATGATTTTTGTACAGAGAGCCCTGTCCTACTAGCAGGACATTATTCCGCTCATAAAGTTAACCTGCATGCAGGACGTAACGTACTACCAGCTGGACATTCATCAAAATGTGAAAAAAATATAACTTCCATAAATCGAACACCTGCTGGCAGGACTCACTTTAATCTCAAATTGTGCTGCCAGAAGTACCTCCATCGCCTCAAACGGAAAGATAATTATTTTTAGTTATCGAGGGCCAAAACGCAGTACCTACCTCGTATGTCGAAAATGAGATATTACAATACCATTGAATTTGAAATTGCTGGATGTATCTGTCGCCCAAGAGATGATTCTTGATAGTCTGAACAGAAATCTGTAATTTCGAATAAACAGTTCCTTGCAACTGATAAAATTACAAAATTTTAATCGCAGCGGCTCGTATTTGTGTCTCCTGCAAAATTACGTCTTTGTCTCATACCAGGAACTGCGTTTTGGCCCTCATGTAATTGAAATGATTTGATATGAATTCAAATATCTTTATTAATACAAATAAATTTGTATTCTATTCGAAGTAGCAAGATAAAATAAAAAACATGTTATTTTTGAATTTCAAACTAGAGGAGAAAACGAAATCAAACGTAACAAAAATACAATTTCAGTTCTTTAGACTGGGATACCATGCTGAATATGGTATGAACAATTTCTTCCTATTATTGGGGAACACATGACAGCACGTACGCCACAAGCACTGCACCCGTAACTGGACTTTTGTTGTAAATGTCTTATTCGACTACAAATAATACACTTTCTCCGCACTCTTTCACTGCTTAGAGCGATAAGTGTGTGTACTCCCGGTAACCAATCTTGCCTAGGAGGTATATTATCCTGTTCATGCAGAACTGAAGGATTTTCTGATATAGTGTCTGCCCATTGATTATTTTTCAGTTGCAAAGCTAGAGATATAGTAAAATCGACACTTGCCAGATTTTTCGATTCAAATACCTTTTTTATTACTCCGAAACACCTGGCGGTATTCCAGTCTTCGCCAAATTGCGATATATACTCCACGAATGGTCATTTTCCGTATCAAAAGCCGTTGCCGGCGTGGAAATACGCGTGCCTGGCTTCATCATTTCAGAGTAACTGACTAACAAGTTCAAGCACGCATAACTTTGGGAGTAATAAAGATAGCGCGGACAAAAATGCGCTTATAGAGCATTTCATTGGCTTCTGAAATTAATACAAATTGTCCTACAGGTAGGTTTCATAGTCCTAATACGAGTATTAAGCGATTTCTAGCGTACTCGAATGAGGTATTTTCGTACTGCCGGCAGGACTGTACATTGTATCATTAAAGTATTAAAAAGAAGCCTAAGTTTGTAGAACGCATTTTTTTATCATGTGATTAACCTGTTTGGAAAATCTCAAGTCAGACTCAAAACATACATACGAAAATCAACCGATACCAGAGATGGTATCGTCTTATGAATTCGATTCAGCACTGGTGATGAATGTTTCATGTCGGCTGTGAGTGTTCGAATGCATTATTTGAAAGAAAATACAGTTCATATTTCAGGTTTTCCAGCTTCCGATACATTCGAATGAATCTGATTAGGTGTTCGTTATAGAAAACGTGGTTTGACTTTTAAAATATTACCTCTGATGAAAATTGAATTCAGTGAATTCTAACTGGATAACTGTTAATATTTTCTTTGGAATTGAGTACCAGCCGGTGAACATTTCTTAAATTGTTACATATGTGGAACATAAACTTAAAGTCTTATGAATGCTGGTCAACATCATCAATATGTATCCATTATACGTATTTTCTGAGGCGATAAGTCCCAATTTTCAGCGTTGTATCAACGTCATACTTCAATGATCATATTTTCATTATCAAAATGACGTATCATGCTCATTGTCCACATAGCATATTATAACATATGTCAAGTAACTGATTCAAAACGTTTCCAATACGACGGTCTTTTCTGAGGCGATAAGTCCCAACTTTCAGCGTTGTTTAAACGTCAAATTTCATTGATCTCATTTTCATCACCAAAATGACGTATGTCCAAAGAACATATCATAATATATGTCAAGTAAGTGATTCAAAAATTCATGTCAATACTACGGTCCTTTCTGAGGCGACATCTACTAAGTTTCGGCGTTGTATCGACGTCATACTTCATTGATCATATTATCAAAATGACGTATTATGCACAATGTCCAAAGACTGAAAATGGTTATCATGGTATCAAGATGTATAGAAAACATGGTGTTATCACTGATTCGCTTTTGTTTCAACAAAGTTGTTGAGACTGTAATTGCACTGATGCCGTTGGCTTCATTCGTCGATGGATGGCGTAAAAGTCGAAAATTGCGGAGTTTCCAACATTCCGAAGCACTGAGTCATAATTATTTGATTGAAATTTGAATGTTTACAAATTATGGTTAATGAATATCACAACAAATGAAATTCAATGTTGAAAATTACATAACATGACACTTAACATAACATACACTTATCCAAGCGTCATCACGAATCTGTAATTTTGCCGCCATCTGTGTGCTAAAGAGGTGAAACGGTATCAACGCAGTAAAAATATCATGAATCAAGTAGGCCGTACCTTAACACTTTTGTATGTCGGTTTCACAGCTATAAGAGATCACACCAGGGTTTCTATGTATCTTGCATGATATATTGTAGGTACAAACTAAGCAGCCTATTATGCCTTTTGTGCATGTTATCATGGTAACGCAAGACGTCCAATAACTAATGGACAATTTACAAAAGCTTTTGATAGTATTCATATACTGTTACTGAGTTTGAGATGATGCATCGTAACTTCAATAGCAGCGACACCTATCGTTGGATGGAATACTTCATATTGATTATAATGATCAATATACATAATTATTTGATCCTAAAATGTATCAATTTGAATAAATTATTTTCATAATTATATATTATGAGAAATGAAAAGTATGCACATTTCGTCTGATACCAAGAAAACTTTGAAGGGACAATTTTTGTAAACATATTTAAATGATACATTTACATTTGATTTTCAAAATGATCATCACCCAGGAGATATATAAACGATATAATAGTTTATATTGATTATTTTGATCAATAACTGAACATATTTCTTTAGATATTCAACTCACGTCAGGCAAATTATGCAAAAAAGTACCCAAAAGTTACATAGTTATTTGTTCATAAAATGGATCGATTCAAATATGATAATTTCATTACTATATTACGAAATATGTAAAATATTCTTAGTTTGCCTGATCTCACGAAACATTTGGAGAGACAATGTTAGACAATGTTTGGAAACATATATCAATAATATGTTTATAGTCGATTTTCAAAATTACCATCACTCAAGAGATATATTTATGATATAATAGTTTATATCGATTATTTTGATCAATAAATGAATAAATTTTTTTAGATATTCAAGTATGCAAAAATATATAGTTATTTGGTCGTTAAATGTTTCTAATATAATATTTTCATTACTACTTATATTAGGAAATTGGTTAAATTTTCATATTTTTCCTGTTGCCAGAAAAATTTAGATAGACAATGTTTGGAAACAAATATGAATAATATGTTTATATTCGATTATCAAAATTACCATCGCTCAAGAGATATATGAATGATATGATACTTTTTATTGAATAATTACATCAATAAGTGAACATATTTGTTCAGGTATTTAACTTACGTTGGAAAAAGTATGCAAAAATACATGGTTATTTGGTCAGAAAATGTATTGATCTGAATGAAACGTTTTCATTACCATTTCATGGAAAACGAAAAGTACACATATTTGGACTGACACCAGGATAACCTTGCAGAGACAAAGTTTGGTAACATATATAAATAACATATTTACATTCGATTTTCAAAATTATTATCACCCAGGAGATGTATCCACGATGGAATAGTTTATATCGATTATTTTGATCAATAATTGAATATAATTCTTTAGTCATTCAACTTACGTCAGGTGAAGTGTGCAAAAATACATAGTAATTCGGTCGTTGAATGGATCGAATACAATATAATATTTTCATTACTATATTAGGAAATAATTATGTAAAATATTTATATTTTGCCTGATGCGAGGAAAACTGTGGAGAGACGATTCTTGGAAACACATATAAATAATACGTCTATTTTCGGTTTTCAAAATTATCGTCACTCAAGATATGTATTAATGATATAATAATTTTTATTGATTAATTCGGTCAATAATTATTTTTTTTTGGGGCACATAAATTACGTCTGGCAAAATATGCAATAAACGTAGTTATTTGGTCTAACTGTTGACTATATTGACGAAGATGTATACAGGCCGTTTCTTTTATCATGTGGTAACATTGCTATATTCTAAACCGTAACAGATACGAAGACGATTAAATGGAAGAAAAGGTAACTATTGTGAAGAACAGTACAATGGTCAAAGAAAATTTACAGGGAGTCTCGCCCTTCCCGAGTTATACAGGGAAAACCAAAAATGCTGTTATTTGTTTTTTACGAATAGAACTGTTATTTTTGAAAATATAAAAAAATGTATAAGGAAAGTTTTAATGCATTCTAAATGTACTATAAAAATGTAACAATGAATCTTTGATTAAACGTTTCGTGTCAACACGGCCATCAACTTTTTTTTTTCAAATACGGACCTGTCTATTTTAGTACAAATATTGATAAAGCGATAAAATCACAATTCAGTGGTATATCACACTTGATATTTTTATAACGTTTCATTTAAAATAACTAGCATCCTCAGTGACAACAATTTTTAATTACGGTCCTGTCGTTAGTTCTTTTGTAAATTATTTTGATTTCTTCAAAACCTATTCAACTATTGGCATACTTCAGACTTCACCCAATAATTTCGATAAGAAGATACCCCAACACAACGAACATTCGTATTTTTCCTTCTTGGGCATTTTTGTATTGCAGAAATCCTTGTTTCAAGGCTGATTTCTTCTGAATCAATTATCATACTGAATATTTCTATAATTCTCAATCCTGGAAGTAACAAAAATATTAGTTTTTGGTCAAAATACGACTATTGTGTGATATGGTACAATTAAATAGCATCTCACTTCATTTACCATTTTTAAACAAGTAGGCTTTGCTTGGTTTCTATGGCAGGACAAATAAATGAGTTGTTGATACGTGTTAAGAACTGTCAGTCGTTTATACACTCAGTCATATCAAAGATGTATTCAAATGACGAAAGGACTGATATGCTATTTGCTTATGCAAAATCAAATATAAATCCTCTTTTGGCAAAAAATATGTATTGTGAGCTATACCCAAATCGTCGTATTCCAAACATTCAAATGTTTAGACGATTAGAAAGAAATTTGAGAGACTGTGGTGATTTGATAGAAATAAAACTAGAAAATGTGTTGTTACTGGAAGTATGCGGAACCAAATAAATGTTTTAGGTAAGCAAATATTACTTCATAAAGATTAACAAAGTGACGAAAATATTTTTTTTCAATTTAGGATTGGTCAGTTACAAAAATATTTCTAATCAAGATAGTTCTTTACGAGAAATTGCTCACGAACTAGGGATTTCTGTAAAATCTACCAGAAATATTTTGAAAAAGAACAAATACAAACGCTACAGGATACGCAAAGTTCATCACCTCAATGAAATGGATTACGGAAGGAGAGTACGATTTGCGATGTGGTTGAGACGTAGAAATAGAGAAGTTGGAAATATTTGTAATAAAATAATATGGACGGACGAATCAAAATTCACCAACAATGGTTGGTTTAACAGAAACATCCATTATAGGTGGAATAATACAAATGAACATTTACATAGAGAAACCAATTTCCAGGAAAGGTTCGGAATAAATGTTTGGTTGGGAATTTTGGGAATAAACATACTAGGTCTTTTCTTTTACGACGAGCATTTGAATGGTGGAATGTATTTACATTTTTTATCCAATGAGTTTGATGGCTACTTAGATGAATTGCCACTAAACATCCGCCGTGAAATACAATATTTTCAACATGACGGTGCTCCTCCCCATAATGCAGCAATAGTAAAGGAACATTTAGATGCAATATTCCCAAGAAGATGGATTGGAAACAATGGACCAATTACCTGGCCAGCTCGATCCCCAGACCTGACTCCTTTAGATTTTTTTTGTCTGGGGATACATAAAGGATAAAGTTTTTTCGACAACTAGTACAGATATCGACCATCTCAAACAAAAAATAAGAGATGCATGTAATAGCATTACACCCATCATGCTAGAAAATTGTCACAGAAATTGTATGGACAGACAACTTATGTGCATTCAACAAAGAGGTCGGCAATTCGAGCATTTAATGTAGGTTATCATGAATAATTCATTTTCTGTATTGGTTTCATTTTCACTCAAAAATTCAATATGAAATAAATTGTTTTCTGTTTGTTTGATTTCTTCTACTCTTAAGTAAGTTTATTTCCGAGGTAAATTGCTATCGTTCGTCTCTGAAACTACAGATATCTTTTATTATAGTGTAAACATAATTTTAATAGATACATTTATTCAAAGCGTCACTGATAATTTTTATATCGGAGAGTTAGGTTTTGTGGAATCCATAAACGACCTAACGACAGGACCGTAATTAAAAATTGTTGTCACTGATGATGTCAGTTATTTTAAATGAAACGTTATAAAAATATCAAGTGTGATGTTCCACTGAATTGTGATTTTATCGCTTTATCAATATTTGTACTAAAATAGACAGGTCCGTATTTGAAAAAGAAATGTTGATGATGGCCGTGTTGACACGAAACATTTAATCAAAGATTCATTGTTACATTTTTATAGTACATTTAGAATACATTAAAACTTTCCTTATACATTTTTTTTATATTTTCAGAAATAACAGTTCTATTCGTAAAAAAACAAATAACAGCATTTTTGGTTTTCCCTGTATAACTCGGGAAGGGCGAGACTCCCTGTAAATTTTCTTTGACCATTGTACTGTTCTCCACAATAGTTACCTTTTCTCCCATTTAATTGTCTTCTTATCTGTTACGGTTTAGAATATAGCAATGTTACCACATGATAAAAGAAAAAAGTTAGATATTTTCATATCTGTCTTGATGTCTGAAAATTATTGAAGAGACAGTATTTGAAAAAGTACATAAAAAATATGTTTATATGCAATCTTCAAAGTTTTTTTTCTTTTTGGCATCGACTGCTATGGTCATTAACCACGTGTTTTGGATAGGCCTTGTTACTAACTCCATGCGCCACCTTAGGAGCAGCACTGTTAATTGGAACGCAACAGTGAATCGTGCAGGACTCACCCCAGTCCAGCCACGAGATTTAAATTATTTAATCGTTCAAATTAAATTAAAAAAGCCCAGCCGCAACTGGGGCTCGAACTCCGGACCTTTCGACTCAGAGTCGGACGCTCTAACCACTGCGCAACGCCCCGAAATATCTTCAAAGTTATCATCATTCAAATAATACATTTGTGATTATGCAGTATTGATCGATTAATTTAATCAAAAATGCAACATAATTGAAACGTGTCATAGCGAACGTTCGAGGTGAAATGGTTTAATTTAGGTATATCATATAGTCATGAGTATAACCGATTTTTGAAGTACGTATCGGTTAAGTTCATTCAACATAACGCATGAGACATCTGATGAACACCGTTATAAGACTTATGATTGTAAAGTTGAATGTTCACCGGGAAGCATCAATTTTTTTCATAAAAATAATAATTCAAAAATGTTAGATGAAATGGTTATTTGTCAGACTTTGTCTTCGATTTTCTTGCTTACATGTCAATATCATCAATATTAGTTGGTAAAATTATCGCGTGGTCGTAGAAAAAGTGTACATTACATGTGCGACAGTGACTTTTCATCTTCATTTGATTTTCGCACTTGGCATGCGCCTGGTAATACGAAGTTTTGATTTTCCACTAGTATGAAAAATGTCATTTTACGCACTAGTAATTTTATATCCTCTCGATCAATATTTAGAAAACTATAATTGGGCTGAATTTGAAAATTTGCAAGTTTACTATCCCGATAAAATGTTTTCAAGAATTTGGCACTTCCAGTTGTACCAGAAGTGAACCTCAACTTCATTTTTTCAAATGGGAAACCCTGTATATAATTTTTTTTATTTCTGGACATGATAATTAATTTTTCATTGTGTGTCGATTTATTCGTGGATGACTCAATTCAGCAGATTTTTGATATCAGTTAGATTAGACTAATTCAAGGCGTTCGCCAGGAAATGATAGGGGAAATGGTGGTAGATTTGGCCATGGGGTACTTTCGGACACCGATCATATCTTGCTTGATTTTTAAAATTACCTCGAAATTGTCATTTCTGTGGTTGGTAATACACCCTTCTTTAGTTTGATGCATTTTCTGCTGATGGTTGCACGTGTTAATTTTTTGTAGTGAAAAAGCTGATATTTTGTTACGCCAAAGTAAGTTTGTATAACTTTATTTCAAATCCTTTCATTTATTGTGTTATGACCCTGTATCTATGATGTTGGCCGTTATCAAGAACTCTCGGTTACTCTTAGCGACAGCCTGTTATGAAATATAACTTGAATATTGTTTGAAGTATAAACGTCAATAAAAAAATACTTTGATAAAACTAACACGAATTATATCATTCAAAGCAAATCAAACATAAAATTTGGTCCTTCTGAGCCTAGATTAATAGGTTTACACACATTTGAACTTCTACTACAAAATCCAGTGTAGTAGAACAACGCAACCAGCAAGCAGAAATCAATCACACAACTGGCAAGCAGATTCAGTCTACGAGACACTTCTGAAAAGAAACTGTGAGTCACTCATCCTTTGTACCTTTCCCTTATCCAAGTATTTCTCAATCTGACAGTAGAAAACTAGTTGAAATGGCAGATGCTTTAGTAATGAAACGCGGCCAATTGAAGGGTCAACTGACAAGATTTCAAACGTTCATTTCCAATATTTCTGAGGACACTAGCGTCAACGAAATCAAAATCAGATTAGAAAAACTTGAAATTATTTTCAATAATTTTGAAGATGTTCAAAATCAAATCGAATTAGTGAATAACGGTATTGAGGATGACGAACGAAAGAATTTTGAAGACACATACTTCAAATTAGTTGCTTTTGCAAAAGATACGATTTCAAATTTGTCAAAACCTGTCGGTAATGTTTCTTCAATTTCTTCCGTTGCTACACCTGATAATCAATCCAACGGCGGCGGTGATTCAACACGTTCAGATAATCTATTAGGTCAAGTCAAATTGCCCAACACTACTTTACCAGATTTTTATGGTCATTATAATCAGTGGATGACATTTCATGACACCTTTCAAAGTCTTATCCACGGAAATGTTCAACTTTCTGATATTCAAAAATTTTACTATTTACAATCGTGCCTACGAGGGGAAGCTGCGCAATTGATACAATCAATAGATATTTCTTCTGATAATTACACCGTTGCATGGACTATGTTGAAAGATCGTTACGAAAACAAAAGACTCATTATTCATACACACGTGAAAGCAATTTTTGATTTATACCCAGTAAAAGTTGAATCTCATGTTCATTTGCGTAAACTTTTAGACAATTTCAATAAAAATCTACGTTCCTTGAAAGCTCTCAAGCAACCCACTGATAGCTGGGACACACTTTTAATTTATATCATATCCACTAAACTAGATCCCATCACCAAACGAGAATGGGAGGAGTCTATTAATAAAAGTGGAAAAGATTCACCTACCATCTCAGAATTGACAGATTTTTTAACAAAAAGATGTCAACTTTTGGAAACCATTGAAAACAAATCTAAAATTCAAAAAACAAATTTTACTCGAGACGATAAAGTTCACAACAATTTAACAACTCATAAGATAACTTGTTCTTTCTGCAAAGAAAATCATTTTAATCATCAATGTGAGAAATTTTTAGAAATGTCTGTTGTTAACAGATTTTCCGAAGTTAAAAAAAATAGATTATGTACTAATTGCTTAAGACCGTTTCATTCTCAACAAAACTGTAGATCAGCAGGTTGTCGATTATGTAACAAAAAACACAATACTCTTTTGCACTGTGCTACTGTTTCATCTGAAGCGAATATCCCATCGTCATCATCAACCTCTGATAAACCTTGTACATCTGTTTCGATCAACCCTCCACAATCCCTTCAGTCAATGCATATGCGTAATACTACCTTAAATGAAACAGAAACTCATCCACTTCCAGTAGTTACGAATACAAATCTGTCTCGTCGTTCACAAGTGTTGCTAGCCACAGCTCAAATATATATTTTGGATTTTGAAGGAAAAGCGACTTGCTGTCGCGCAATGCTTGATACCGGATCGCAGTCCAGTTTCATGACTACTTCAATAGTGAAAAAACTCAATTTAAACATATTAAAAATGCACATTCCAGTTGCTGGTATTAATAATTCAATAAATAATATATCTGGAAAAACTGAAACTTATGTTAAATCTAGAGACAGCAAATACAAAGTAAAAGAATCATTTTTAGTTATCGATAAAATAACTGATAATATGCCGCAAATTTCATTTGATATATCCACATTACATTTACCAGAAAACATCATGCTCGCTGACGAATGTTTCAACGAATCAGGTCCTATAGATGTTTTGCTAGGTGCAAGCATATTTTTCGATGTTTTATGCGTAGGGCAAATTAAAACTGGCCGCGACGGTCCCATATTACAAAATACTAAACTAGGTTGGATCGTTTCTGGTCCGATCAATTATGAAAAATATTTCAGTTTACCAATATCATGTAATCTTAACATCAGTAATAATGAACTCCATGAACAATTGCAAAAATTTTGGAAATTAGAGGAGGTTGAAAACAAAAAACTATATACTCGGGAAGAAGCCGACTGTGAAGAAAACTTTTTAGAGAATGTTAGGCGTGATAATCATGGTCGATTTGAAGTAGCTTTACCATTGAAAGAAAATTATGTTAAACTGGGAAATTCTGTTCAGACTGCAATTAAACGCTTTAGTTTTCTAGAAAAACGGTTTTCTAGAAATCACGAATTTAAAAAACGTTACAAAGATTTCATGAAAGAGTATGAGAATTTAGGACACATGACTCAGGTTGATATCAAATCAGATACAGCTGAAATAAAATTTTATCTACCACACCACGGAATATTAAAAGAAAGTAGCCTCACTACTAAATTGCGAGTAGTGTTTGATGGTTCTTGTAAAACTGACTCGGGCTTATCACTCAATGATGTCTTGAAAGTAGGCCCTACTATCCAATGTGAACTTTTCTCAACTGCTTTGAGATTCAGAAAACATAATGTCGTTTTCACGGCAGATATCGAAAAATGTTATCGCCAAGTTTATGTACAGGATGAATATCGTGATCTTCAACGTTTAGTGTGGCGTGCAAATGAAAATGACGATTTGTAACATTATCGTCTCAATACTCCCACCTATGGCACAGGTCCAGCTTCATTCCTTGCGTGTAGATCGATATTTCAAGCTGCTATAGAAAGCCAAGGAGAATATCCTTGCGCTGCGGAAATTATAAAACAAGATTTTTATGTGGATGACTTAATTAGCGGTCATCAAACACTAGCAGAGGCACTAAAAATGAAACATGAAGTTACACATATTCTGAAAAACGCGGGATTTCCATTAAGAAAATGGTTTTCGAATCGTAACGAACTTCTTGATAATTCAAGCCTGGGAAATTTACCTGAACTTGATATTCCGAAAGATGGAAATGTTAAAACATTAGGTTTGGTATGGAATCCTAATTGTGACTCATTCTCATTTACATTTTCTATTTCCGACTTCTCTACAATTTCGAAACGATCCATTCTTTCTTGCATATCAAAAATATTTGATCCATTCGGTTTAATCGGTCCTGTAACAGTTCACGCAAAACTCATATTACAGGAGTTATGGAAGTCACGTTGTGACTGGGACGACCCCCTTCCAGATGATTTGAAACTGACATGGGAAAATTTCTTTCATCAATTACCCGATATAAATGAAATCAAAATTCCTCGACAAGTAACAATTAATGAGTTTGTTGATATTCAAATGCATTGTTTCTCGGATTCGTCTGAATTAGCGTACGGCACATGCATTTACATTAGAACTACGGATATTCACGGAAATCATTATTCTAAACTATTGTGTGCCAAATCAAAGGTTGGTCCTTTAAGAGAAGTAAACTTGCCTAGATTGGAATTGTGCGGTGCTTTACTAGCAGCACGATTATCACAAAAAGCTGAAGAATCTTTAAAAATGGGCATTTTAAATAAAACTTTTTGGTGTGATTCCAAGATAGTTTTAGCATGGATTTCTTCGGAGCCTTGCCAATGGAAAACTTTCGTGGGAAACCGAATTGCAGAAATAAAAAAACTCACAGACTTTCATAGTTGGAGATACGTGGAATCAAAAGATAATCCAGCTGACTTAATTTCTCGTGGTTCTAATCCTAAAAGGCTCTCTGTAAATAATTTATGGTGGTCTGTTCCTGAATTTTTGAGGATGGATTCTTCATTATGGCCTGAGACTCCTATTATCAGAAACATTGACTCTGTAGAAAAACGTAAAAGAGTTCAACTCTCATTCGTTTCAGTTAATTACGATTTTATATTCAATAGATATGAATCTTTCACGAAAACTCATAGAGTTTTTACATACTTGCTTAGATTCATAAATAACATCAGATCCAAAAATGAAAAGTTGAAGGGTAGCTTAACTAAATCTGAATTAAATAAGGCATTCATTATTCTTATGAAACTGTGCCAATCGTCTATTTTTTCTCAAGAAATTCATTCTCTGAAGGAGAAGAAGTCAATACCAAACTTGAGTAAGATTTTATCTTTACATCCATTTCTAGATTCAGATGGCTTATTACGAGTGGGTGGAAGGATTGTATACTCCAATGGATGTTTTGATAAAAGACATCAAATATTACTTCCAGCAAAACATCCATTCACAGAAAAAATTATAAATTATGAGCACAAAAGAAATTTACATGCCGGCGTATTAGCCACTTTAGCCGCTATCAGAAATAAATACTGGCCAATTCACGGTAAAAGTATCGTAAAAACGGTTATTCGAAAATGTTTGGTGTGTTTCAAGGCAAAGCCTACCACTTTGAGTCCTTTAATGGGAAATCTCCCAAAATCAAGATTAATTCCAAAACGACCTTTTTCTATTGTTGGTATTGATTATGCAGGCCCAGTTCTCATCAAAGATGGCAAACTTAGATCAAGAAAACTGGTAAAGGCCTATATTTGCATATTTGTTTGCTTCATCACTAAAGCTGTCCATATAGAATTAGCTGGCAATCTGACATCCGAAACATTTTTAGATTGTCTGAAACGGTTCGTGTCACGACGTGGATTATGTACCGACATACATTCGGACAATGGTACGAATTTTGTAGGTGCCAATAGGCAATTAAAAGAAATAATAACTGAAATTAATCATTCAGTTGACTCGGGTGAAACACGAGACTTCTTGTTGAAAAATCATATCAGTTGGCATCGAATACCAGCGGTCTCACCTCATCAAGGTGGACTTTGGGAGGCTGCTGTTAAATCAGCAAAATATCACTTGATAAGGATAATAGGAAACGCTCATCTTACTTTTGAATCTATGTACACAGTTCTCTGTCAGATTGAGGCAGTCCTCAATTCACGCCCAATTACTACCTTATCCTCTGATCCAAATGACCTATCCCCCTTAACCCCTGCTCATTTCCTTGTGGGTGACTCGTTGATGGCTGTACCACAGAGAGATGTCACTGAGATTCCTATCAATCGCTTGAAGCTGTATGAACGTCTTCAACAAATCGCCCAGCATTTTTGGAAACGATGGTCTTCCGAGTACCTTGTCTCACTCCAGCAACGTAATAAATGGAAACGAAACCAACCCCAAGACCTGAGGATAGGAACATTAGTTGTTCTTCGAGAAGAAAACCTGCCCCCACTTCAATGGCGACTTGGACGAATAGTGGCTCTTCATCCAGGGAAAGACAATGTTGTGCGCGTCGTGAGTGTGCAAAGCAAGGGAGGAATTTTCAAACGCAGTGTCGTTAAAATTAGTCCTCTACCTGTAGAACAATAGACATGAAATGAGACTATAACTTTTATTAGCTCCAGTTTTGATATTTATGAACTCTTCAAAATGAAACTGTTTTATGTTGATTTTGAAAGCTCTACCTTTCAAGGTGGGCGTAATGTATAACTTTATTTCAAATCCTTTCATTTATTGTGTTATGACCCTGTATCTATGATGTTGGCCGTTATCAAGAACTCTCGGTTACTCTTAGCGACAGCCTGTTATGAAATATAACTTGAATATTGTTTGAAGTATAAACGTCAATAAAAAAATACTTTGATAAAACTAACACGAATTATATCATTCAAAGCAAATCAAACAAAGTTTTTTACTTTAACTCATTTATCTCATGGAAATGAAACTAAGGGCACTATGTTCACGAATTTTAGCACTTTGTGAATATAATTTTATTGAGTTTTCGATCTCATACGTTATTATAACCTCAAAAGTATTTTATGGAGTTTATATTCTAATTATGAAAGATTTGGAGTATGAGGTAGATTCGGCCACTTGTTGGTGGGTTACATTCGGCAGGGGCCGAAACTACCCCTCTTATGGTCGATTGTGCCCCAAATTTTTTTTATCTATGTTCGTATGTTATGATTTTTTGCTACATCTGTAACTTTTTGTTGCAGATGCCAAGAAAGTACATTAAAAAAACAAACAGAGCATCAATTACCGAAGATGACATGAAAAATGCAATTGTTAGCATTTTTGATGGTTCAAAATCTCTCCGCAGAGCATCTGCATTTTTCAATATAAAAGGAGTACCTTACAGTCTCGAATAAAAGTTATACTCAAGAAATATACAGCAGAAGAATATATTAGAAAATTTGATATCGATTCGGGTACGGAAATGAGCGACAATGAAAATGCAACGTTAAAATATTCTTCCAAATATACGGTGAAGCAAGTATTTACCAACGAGCAAGAGAAAAAGTTGGAAAAATATATAAAAACATGTTCCGATTTAAACCATGGCTTATCCTATAAAAACATACGAAAATTTGGATATCAGTATGCTAAGGCTTTACCCAATTGTGAATTTCCGGAAATATGGAATGAACGGTGTATGGTAGGTATAGAATGGCTCAAAAGTTTTATAACCAGACATCCGACTCTAGCACTAAGGAAACCTGAGAGTACAAGTTTGGCACGTGCAACGGCTTTTAATCCCCACACTGTAAAGCAGTTTTTTGACAATTATGTTAGAGTGTTAAATCAATACAAATTTACTGCAGGAAATATATATAATGTAGATGAATGTGGTGTTACTACGGTTTCAAAAACGGTTAAGGTTGTTGCTACAAAGGGGAAACGCAAAGTATCGCAAGTTGCATCGGCTGAAAGGGGTCAGTTGATAACCATTGTGGGAATAATTGATACTATGGGTCAAGCTCTACCACCGATCTACATCTTTCCTCGAGTGAGAAATCTGGAAGATTACATAATAGATGCACCAGTGGAAAGTTTCGCTTTAGGAAATAAAAGCAGCTGGATGACAGAAGACTCATTTCTAGATGTATTAAAACATATTGTTAAGCATACCAAGAGCAATAAAGAAAGTGTAATATTTTCTACTCATGGATAACCATGATTCTCATACCTCCATACCAGCCATAGAATATTGCCGTGATAATGGGATTGTCTTACTATCATTTCATCTACACACTACCCACCGGATGCAGCACTTGGATATTGGAATATTCTCACCATTTAAAACTAAAATCTCCATTTCCTTTGATAACTGGTTATTAGCGAACCCTGGAAAAACTATTTCTATTAGACATATCCCATCGTTGACAAAAAATCCTTATCAAGAAACATTTTCCTTAAAAAACATAGTTAATGCCTTTAAAAATACTGGGTTATTTCCTCTAAACACACAAATTTTCAATGAATCAGACTTTAAACCGAGCAGTGTAACTGATAGACCAGATCCAGATTCATCGCAGAATGATAACACAAAAAAAACTGAGCAAGCTAGTAAAAACATTGCAAACGAGACAAACCAGCTCAGCAATATCAAATAGCAATTCAATAGACCGTCAACGAGTAAGGTTCATTCAGAAGACAAATTATCTTCAATCAAATGTAATAGAGGTGCAGCAAATGAAGGATCTCCTAAGGCTTTGAGTCCATCAATAAATGAATCACCAGTGAGCAATGTAAATGGCTCGACTTGTAAGGACCACATAATAATTGATCCAGAACAAGTCAGACCATATCCCAAAGTCGATCCGAGAAAACCAAACTCGAAGAAAAGAAATGTTGGTAAATCCAAAATATATACAAATAGTAGCGAAAGAAAAAGGATTGAAAAAATAGAAAGTCAACGGAGTATTAGGAATAAGGCCGTAGAAAGTCGAAAATGAAAAGCAATTATTCGAAAAGTTTTCGGTTCTCCAAAACCAGTCCCTAAAAAGAAACTAAAGAAAAGTGCACCATCAGATAAGTAATGAGTCTGATTTTTCTCTGCAAAGCGATAATGACTCTGATGTTGATGTAGATATTGAAGTTGACAGAGAAAATCTGACAGTAGGAGATTTTGTCTTGGTACAATTTCCTCTTAAAACAACAAAGATTCACTATATAGGAGAAATAAAGGGAACGGGTAATTATTTAAATGTGCAATTTTTGAGAAGAAAGGAAAATTCCTCTACTTTTTATTTCCCCGAAGTTCCAGATATTAGTGACGTGGACCCAGAAGATGTAGTGTCCATCTTACAAAAACCCACTTTAACAGGAACAGTCAGAACCCAATCTATTTACTCATTTAAATACAAATTTGGGATGATGATTGTAAAATAATAAACGACTTATGTAATGTATAATAAATGTTAAGGAAATGTTCTGTATTCATTTTCATGTTTTATGTTTTGATTAAAACACCCAATTCTTTAATTTTTTAAATGATTTCTGCAAATTAATGTACCTCGGCCGAAACTTCCCCACCTCTTGACCGAAACTACCCCACTAGTGGGGTACATTAGGACAGATTTTTTGAAAAATTAAAAAGGCGATTGCTCTGACAGTTCTAAATATACATGACTGGATACAGAGTTAAATTTAAACTGAAAGTCCAAATAAACGATAACCACTAAAAACTCCCTTCTCGTAAACAGTTTTTTGAAAATAGCACCTATTTTTTAAAAAATGTCCGAAACTACCCCCCTTTCCCCTACAGATGAGTTTGAAAAAATGATTGTAAATTCATTTTTTCAATCGGAAACTCCCCAATTTCATATTCTCAGTCGCTTCGGCATTAAAATATGGTTATCTATTCCTACACTCAACAGTTTTCGAAATATTGGAGAATTAATTTTTCTCAGTTCCAGAAAATCACGTATTCTTGAGATTACTTAGTCGTAGTTGGCCATGTAGTCTAGTCTACAAGAACTACTTTGAATTTCTCTTCAAGGTCACTGAAAATTATGATCCAAGGCTCATTCGATTCGGAGTGACCTCTAGAAACTTTTTCAAAAATTTGAAGGTGCGCCGGCAGAAATTGCTAAACAATTTAGTAAAATAGAGGAGGAGGGTTTGCTTTTTTGCAAATATCTCGGAAACTATCGAAGATATACAAAAGTTGAGAAAAGATCCTGAAAGAAGAGTAAATTTCCCAAAAAAACTCCCACCTCCTGGAACTCCACCACCAATATTTAGAATTTTGATTTAGTGGTGAAAATAGCGCTGAAAGCGGGTGATTGGAGTCCCGCGTGCGCTGACTGATACGGACCCTTGAACAATAAAAATAATTTTAACCCATTAAATATCAATAATAAGAGATAAAAAAATCCACTTACCCTTGACACTTGAATAATTGAAAATACACGGAAAAATATTTTTTTCCGTAATTATTTCATTACATATGCTTTTGTCAATTAACTAGTTTTTCCAAGTTTCAAATTCACATACAAACCCTAATAATTGTTAAAATAAAAACATTTATTGCAATATTTTGAGTTCTATTTGATACATTTTTCTTCATGATAAATGAAGAACAATTCCAAAACATTTTGTACCGAAAGTCTGATAGACATGTGATTACATCAATGATATCATTTCAACATTGTTTTCCTTCATTCATTGTTTGGGGAAATTGCAAAAAAACAAAAATCAAACCGCCATGAATTTTAAATCCTTAACTCATCTAGTTTATTTATGTCACGACGTCACGACGGATGTCACGATGGCATTATAGGTTCTCCATTCAGTTAGATTTTTGCAATATCCCATGAACATGAACATGATATCACCACCAACTCTGTGATTGTAAGTAGATTTATCTTTTCCGTTTTGTAATTTGTCTAATTTTGTTAAATTTTCTGTAGCTATCTCTCCTGTAGAAGCTAATAAAGATTAGCGAAATATTGAGTAAAGAATAAATGAGTATTACTGGTAAACAGACCGCAAACCCAAGAATTCCCCAACATAGTTTATAAAGTACGGTCGAGAATACATCCATATTTTATATACAGGGTGTCAATTTGAAAACTTCCCACCCTTAATATCTTCCTTCCAGTAAACAATATGAGTAATCTAAAAAACAGGTCAATTTTTTTGTCAAGGGGGACACTTTCACGGACTATTTGTAGCCCTCGTGGTTCAACCCCCTAGGAGGGGTAGATGTTACCCTTAGAATTTTAAATGGGAAGGGGGGTCAAGTGGCGCATCATTTTGATGGGCGTTCAATTCTTGTTCCAATGGTACCCTGACTTATTATTTTGTGATGAGCATTTTCCGAAAAATTGCGTTCTAAACTAACAGAAGTAATTATTAGAACGCCTATACTGAGATGCATTATTGTATTGACTCCCTTTAATAAAAATGGTGGCACCGCTCCAACCCTTGAATGACAGGAATAAATTTATTACGCATGTGATTTTTTATTTGGTGGTTATTTTCCTTCTACACAATAAAATTTAATTTGCGAGAAAGACATTTCCAACAAAAAATCTACTTACTAGCTGTTCGAAATGTTGTCCATTTTGCTCTAAACAGTAATATAGTCTGTTTTCGAACTCCCCTCTAACATTACGGAAAACTTCACTAGGAATTGACCGGCATGCTGCTGTAATTCGTCTTTTAAGTTCGTCAATATCAGAAGGTTGTGTTTTATAAACAACGGATTTAAGATGCCCCCAAAGAAAGAAATCTAAGGGTGTTAAATCCGGTGATCTCGGAGGCCATTCAACTGCTCCCCTTCTGCCAATCCATCTACCCGGAAATCTCTCGTTTAACCACTGTCGGACGGGAAGAAAATAATGAGGTGGAGCAGGGTCCTGCTGGAAATGTAACAGATCCTCCTGCAAAAGTTCATTACCTTCTGCATCAATTTGAGTTTCTAGCTCGTGAGTTATAAGAGGATTGATAGTCTCTTCAAGCATATCAAGGTACAGATTGCCAGTCAAGTTTTCTTCCAGAAATAATGGACCAAGAATGGCATTTCCAAGAATACCAGCCCAAACATTAACTTTTTGTGGGTGTTGTGTATGCCCTTCCCGAAAAATATGTAGGTTTTCGTCACTCCAATAGCGACAATTTTGTCTATTAACATTGCCATTCAGAAAAAATGAACACTCATCGCTGAAACAGATGTTTAACAGAAGATTAGGGATGGTATTGACTCGATGAGACATGATTTCACAAAACTCTATTCTTCTATCATAATCATCCTCGTGGAGCTCTTGAAGAATCTGCATTTCATATGGATGAAATTTATGCATTTTCAATGCTTTTCTTATAGTCTCGCGTGACATTCCCGTCTGTTCTGATACTGATCGTAAGGAGCTCGTGGGCTCTGCAGCAAATGTTCCCAAAACTTCAATTTGAGCTGCTTCATTTAGTAATCTGGGGTTATTTCTTTTTTATTTGTCACTGAACCAGTTTCGTAAAACTTATTCACCAAATCAAGCACATACCGGTGACTTACAGTCTTTCATGTCTTACATGTCTTTCGTTAAAAAGACATGCCGCCCTTCGTGCGCACTTTCCAACTTCGCCATAAATTACAATCATTTCAATTCTGTCTTGAAGAATGTAAACCATTTTTACACTTTTATACACTTATTAAAGTAATTCCTAAACAGCCCAACAGGTACAACGGTATTCACAATACTACCACATAGTTCAAATTTGCTAACCAATTTTTTGCCAGAAAACAGAAACTTTTTACAGCAGAAGTAGCAAAAAAGGAAGGCTATGTGTACAATTTCTGCGATGACATTTAAAAATTCAGCATTTAATAAACACAACTTTACTACCATCTACGTTTTACTATTAGACTCCTTTTTTATGTAAAGTGTTTGGAGCTAATGGCTAATGTTACCCATAATAAAGGGTTGGAACGGTACCACCTAATATTCTAACCAGTTCTGGCCAAACCATGCATCTCAGTATAGGCGTTCTAATAATTACTTCTGTTAGTTTAGAACGCAATTTTTCGGAAAATGCTCATCAAAAAATAATAAGTCAGGGTACCATTGGAACAAGAATTGAACGCCCATCAAAATGATGTGCCACTTGACCCCCCTTCCCATTTAAAATTCTAAGGGTAACATCTACCCCTCCTAGGGGGTTGAACCACGAGGGCTACAAATAGTCCTTGAAAGTGTCCCCCTTGACAATAAAATTGACCTGTTTTTTCGATTACTCATATTGTTTACTGGAAGGAAGATATTAAGGGTGGGAAGTTTTCAAATTGACACCCTGTATATATATTTATGTATAAATAGAAAAGTAATTGTGTATAGCAATATAAGTATATTTTTATATATTGCCCCTTGATAAATCAATCCGGATTTGTATTTTCCGGGGTAGGATTGTCGCGCTGGTAGCTACATCTGCCTCCGTGGCGACGTTAATTTGTGGCTTGAAAGCTCAAGGTCTTCTAACCGAAGCCACAAATGTGTGGTGGGCTTCTTGTTGTTAACTTCCTTTGTTTCTATTTTTACATCTTCGCACTTGATTTTACCGTACTGATGAGGGCTTAAGCTCGAAACACGTGTCTACCATTGCACAACAATTTGAGGGCAATACCCAAATAACTTGTCTATTTATATTTTGATATACTGCCCCTCGATAAATCAATCCTGATAAGATAGATAGATAGATCTTTTTTGGTCATATTACACAATAGTGCTTTGACAAGTCAGTAATAAAATAAAACAAATAAATCAAATATTAATGTAAAATAACAATAGATAACAAACAGCAATGTGTATACGATACATTAATCAATGTATAAGTTGTGAAAAATCGGTTGATAGTAACTCATCAAAATCATAAAACGCATTATCAGCCAGGAACCGCTTAATAACAGATTTGAATTGAACACGCTCGAGAGTTTGGACATCGTGTGGTAGAACATTGAAGAACTTGATTGCATAATAGCTAGTCCCATTTCTCATTTTCGAAAGTCTCAGATGGTGTTGATGTATCATATCTTGTTTCGCGTTGTGTATGAATGTGAACTTTCATTTTGTCCTTTAGTTTTTCAAGTTTGCTTTTATATGCATAAGGCATTGCAGTATGTAAGTACATGGCAGAGTTAGTATCTTAAAATGTTTGAAATCACCCCTACAATTATCTCTATAAACACTCCAGCAATGATTCAGACCGCCTTTTTTCGCATAGATAAGACTGCTGAAGCGTGTGTTGGGCAAAAGATTTTGTGGACTGTATCAGTGCCTGGTAAGCTGTTTAGCAAGTTACGTATTAGAAATATTTTCCGTGACATATTTTTGCAGACAAAAGTCGAATGTTCTTCCCAAGGGAGTTTATCGTCCAAAAGGACACCTAAAAACTCAACGCAATGAGAGTTATTTAGGTCTGTGTGCTGTTTTGAGCTTAAAATCAATGTCTCAGACTCTTTTTTGTTGAGGACTAACTTATTGTTATGTAGCCAAGATTGTGTCAAGGACAGACTATTATTGGCCTCAGTTAGAAGCATATTAAAATCTCTATTTGAATGGGCTAATGAGGTGTCGTCAGCAAAAAGAGTAAACTTTGCTGAAGGAGCAATATTAGGCAGGTCGTTGACATAAATAAGAAATAGGACCGGGCCTAGAACAGAGCCTTGCGGTACACCATATTTAATGTTGATCGATTGAGAGCTGACATCAAAAGCCTTAATTAGGTCTAAGAATTGTACATGTAGGTACCCATAGGTCTCGAAGCCTTCATTTATTACACCAATCAGTGCATTTATTGCCGCGGTTGTCGATAAATTAGTCCTGAAACCATATTGTGACCTACTGAATAAATTCAAGTTTTCAAAATGAGATGTTATTTGAATTTTAAGGATAACTTCAAAAATGTTTGAAAATTGAATAAATAAATGAATACTTGGATAAATCATGTTTCACATATTATTTTTCTATTGTCTGTTATGGTGCTCATCACTTATTGCTATATACTTCTTTCAGTGCTACAAAACAATCCTTGCATTGGACCCCGAGAATATCCAGGGCCTTCACAACCTCTGCGTGGTCCACGTAGAGAGAGGCAAACTCCTAGAAGCCCAATCCTGCTTACAAGAGGCCCACAAACTAGCTCCCGGAGAAGACTACGTCCTGAAACATCTCCAAATTGTCCAAAACCGTCTATCCAAGATGCCCTCAAACTCCAGGGATATCCCAGAAGCAGACGCCAACCCCAAGGAGAAGAGCAAGGTGGTCTCCAATAAGAGCATCGACGAAACTGACAAGAAGACAAAACCGGTAGTGTCTGGTGACTCGGAGGAGCAGCGTTATAGCAGTAGAGTAGTGAATACTGAACCGATGTTCGTGAAGAACGTTGACAGTATCGAATACGTAGTAGAAAGGGTCGATTATTCTGTAAGTGAAGCCTCGTTTCCGGAAAGTTCCGAGTACAACCAAAGTGATTTGGCTGACGTTGGTATGGACAGGGATGACCCCTCCTCTGGTATGTCTTAAGAACCTTGGATGTTTCTCCAAATTGCGTTGTATAAAAATCTCGATTAGAAATTTTTATACCAGCCATTAGATGTAGTGTTCATTCTGTGATATTCAGAATAATCGTTTTTAACCTAAATTTTGTTCCTGCAGTAAATTCAAGATCTATTTTAACTTTTATATAAACAGCATGCGAAAAACTACCCTCATGTGACTTAAGGTTCACAATCATTTTAATTTTTTATATCGAACTAGTGTCTATATTATGAAATGAAAATGAAATTTTGTATTTGAATGAAAGAAAGAAAGTGGTCTATCTGGAAATTCTCACTATCGGAGATGACGACAGTTGAAAGAAATTTTGCTATATATTATGGTACAGAGTGAATCATACATATTTTGTGAACAAGGCTAGATCTATTACGATTTTATTATGATTAATTTGATACCGTACACTATTAGCTTCTAAACAAACCTCATTTAAAAAATCTTAAAATGTCTCCTTGCTTAAATATTATTATCATTATCAACATGTTTTTTAAACAATGACGGACTTAATTAGTTACCCAATTCACTTTTGTAGAAGCGTGGTGAAATAAGATGTCGACCGCCTGAATTTTGTCTTCTCAGTTGTGTTTGTTACAGGTCACTCGATGCATTAAAATCTTATTTCAGTACCAAAGGGACGCATTCTCAAACCGTAACATATTTTGCCACATGCGAGATACCCTCTTTATAAAACGAAAGGATATTTTTATTCTCAAATGACACATTCGCGAAGTTTTGATAGACAAATTGTAGAATGGTCAAAGGCAGTCGACAATTTATGTCGAATGCGAGAATTTTATAAGATGTGAAATTTATAAGTTGGGTCCAATATTTTAGTCAGTGTCAAAACATTCTTTTATACTTTTCCAGAGATTTTTGTAGGGAGGGAAAGACAGATTTAGTAATAGCTACTGAAAATAAAGCAAATCAAGGAATTTATCATTGGCCTCGAAAGAAACGAGGAATATATAGAAGTGCTTTCACATATTCATCTGACTCCTGTTCTTGACGCCTGGCCCTCCTTACCAGAACATAATACGTACATAGGAATTCAAAAAGGAAATTAATTTAAGGGCCCAAAAAATATTCGTCAGATACCTATTCATTTTACATACAAAAATAACGAATTTTTCAACGATAGTATCTCCTTTTCAGAATTCTCATCATAACATGAAAGACAGTTGTGAAACAAAATTAACAACCTTAAAAACGGTTAAAGCATTCATAAAATACAAACTCTCATTAAATCCTGAAAACAATAATAATCACTATTGAAAAAAGAAACTTTTTGACATGATACTCTTCTGTTCATCCAGTGTATTTTTGCTCACTTCTGCAAGAGTGGATGCAGTTAGAGCACCAGTGTGCAAAAAATGTTGAAAAGCCACACTTCTTCTCTTTTTAGGGGCACTAGTTGGGGTGGGGGCAATATTATTCTGTTTTAGTTTCAAATTGTCATCCAAAACAATCTCAACTTCATTTTTAGGAAAGACATCTTTTGGAGTCTGTGAAATGTCCACTGGGAGTTAGTCTGATGTAATCGGTTCCTCCTTCCATTCCGTTCTTCTTCTATTTTACAAGTAAGGAGGCTCAGAATACGACGTAACAAAATTTATCTTATGCGACTTTAGATGTCGAAACCTTTTGAGAATGCCACATGCCAATGTTGTGCGACAATTTTAATCGACATATAGTGACCGCCAAAAAGTATGTACCAAATAGGAAAAAAGTTTGTTGTTGTAGTATTGAAAAAACATTTCTTGGGAAAAGATTGTGCATGTTCGATAATCAAAAAATCGATTTTAAAACATGTCACGTGACCACTAGTATAGGACAAATTGGTAAAAAATACCACGAAGAGGCCGAAAGTGGAGTAAGATTGCAAGATATAGTAAACATTTATTTGAAAAAGTTGCTTGGAATTTGATTTCATACTCACCTACAGAGTTTCAAGCAATAAAACGGAAAAATTTTAAATTGCAATTTTTTTGAAAATTTTACGATTTCCTCACAAAAATCAAAGTTTTTTCTCTGAATGACACGACTGTAGTGGAATATTTGTAATTTGATGATGGTGACATAACTCTCTAATTTTCTCAGCATCAGATGGCACAAAATTGAAAAAATTGGTTTTTGCCAGAACCCTCGCATTGATTCGTATCTAACAGTTATATCAGAATTGATATGGCAATTTTGAAACATCATGTTTCCTGATTATGATCTAGTTTTAATCATCTTCATAAACAAAAATGTTATGTCAAAAAACTACGTTTGCCTTTCTTTTTGACGTTCGGTTCATTGTTCTGTTTGTTGTTCGGCATGTACGAAGCTCTACAACAGGAAGGAAAAGGGATGATCCATGACCGAGGACTAGTCCAAGCAGTAGAGAAAAGTGCGTGCAAAAATTAATATCCGAAAACAATAGTATATTGTGCAACAAGTGCAGAAAAGTGCTAATTTCTCACGAGTTTGAAAAAGTTGCGGCACGAGCGCAAGCGAGTGGTGCAATTCAAACGAGTGAGAAATTGCATTTCTGCTCGTGTTACACACTATACTTTTTCTACAACACCCTTTTTGCTAAAAATAATACTATACTATAAGACGGAATGAAATGTCAGTGACTCATTCTTAGCTTTATGATGCCCAAGAGAAACAAGGGAAGAGGGAGAGGATTTTAAGCCGCCCTCATTCTTGTTTTTTCTGATATTTCTAATATTAATAGTCGATTTTAGCATTGAATATATTGACCAGAGAGTAGAGGCTTTTCTTGATTTGGATAGTTCTTCAAAATATGCCAAAATCATATTTTCAGAAACACTTTTAGTTTTGTATTTTTCCTTCCAATCCATAAACTGTTTGTATGCATTTTCATATTTTCCTCTGGAAGTTGAAGGTAGCAAATTCAATGACAATGAATTAACTTGTTCTCTTAGTTCTGGCGGAGTATTTTCTATTTCTGAACTGTCGCTATCCATTTTAGTTCAATCTCATTAAAAAATTACGGGACAAGAATATTTTACGAATATTTTATGCTTGACGTTTGTTGACATTCAAATGATTCGATAGATGTTGCTCCGTTGCCTAGCAATGGATAGTGTTTATGTGAGTATTTGAGACAGCAGTAGTGATGTCTATGATTTTTTTTCAGAATATTATGAATTTGTACGACAATTTCCCTCATATTATATAAACCAATAGACTTTGTCTATTCATTCTTGAAGTTGCCAGATCGAATATCCCTTCGAAATGCAGAATTTTCAAAATATACTTTCACCTTGCTGTCACGAAAACTGTATTGCTTAGAAATTAGGTACTGAAAAATTTTGGCACCGAAATGTCACTTTGTGGCACAGAAATGTCACTTTGCGGCACACTAATGTCATATTTCAATTATTGTGAGAAATAATCATGTTTGCGAACGTAAAACTATGCAGAAAAGCATGTTTTGGAGTGAGGTTTTAGAAAAAAAAATGAGCGTACAGGAAATTGAAAGTTTCTTTTTCATGCGACTCGATCGTGATTACCGAACATAACCTAAAAAATCGGCAAAGTTGCGAAAAGCGGTTTTTTGTTGATAACTAAAAAAACTACATCTCCGATCGAAAAAAGTCAAATCAAGAAATTGTAGGTATCAAAAGATCTATCATTTAAATCATCTATAATTTTTCGATATCATTGATACTTTTCGAGTTATATCAGAAAAACCGTAAAAATCAGGTTTTCTATAACTCATAACTGTATGGTATTCAAACTTATTACTTACCTTTATGTGTAGCCTATGACAAGCCTAAAAAGCATTTCTCTGAAAAATTGATACTTAAATATTGATTATTTTTCAAAATATAGGAAGTTTTCTCAAAAAAGATGCTCTCTCAATATGGCTACTCTTGCTTGGGGAATGATGCTACAGCAACGATTCATGGCTTATTTTTTTCTGTGAGAGTTGTTCTTTCATATTATAGAATAAGTACATTGATTTTTTAAAATTTTGATGGTCAAAAAATGACTTTAAAAAAATTATACAATTTTTTTAAATGTTTTTTTTTTAAATACATTTCTCAATTTTGTTTTTATATAAATTACTTTCCTCAAAATGGATTCTTAGCATGATTTCAAGCATTCAAAAAAAAAAAAATTTAATTCTTACGATCACTATAGTAGCCGAGATAATTTTTTTATTTCAAAAGAATCTGGAAGTCGCAATAATCATCGTACAGCAGTCACCTTCATGGATATTAAGGTTGAATACCAATATTTTCAATAAAAAAATACTAGGATATGTCTAGTTCATTTGCAGTATTATTAATTGATGAATAAAGTGGGGCGTGCAGGCGCGGATCGCGATAGCTGTAGCGGGTGGCACAGTGGGGATAGCACTGAAAACTTATTTCGTGCGTTCAAAGTGGCTTGTGCTTGAAAAATATTGAGTATCTCGGCTTGTTGTCATGTATGTTTTCTTTTGCAATGTACACTACCCTAATAGCACCATGAAGTCCGATGGTAATCCATAGGACATCCTCTCAGGACATTCGGGACGTCCTTAGGATGTGCAAAATTGGTACCGCGGACGTCCATTGGACATCCGTGGGAGCACCAATGTCTCGACTTCTCACCAAAATTGGACGTTCTATAAGGATATCCAATGGACATCCACCTGGGATGTAAATCGGACGTCCCCGAATTACATTAATCGAAAGTACATCTTGGACGTCCTTAGGACGTGCAATATTGCTTCGTCCTTAGGACGTGCAGTATTGGTACCGCGGACGTCCATTGGACATCCGTGGGAAGTACCAATGTTTCGACTTCTCACCAAAATTGGACGTTCCATTAGGATATTCAATCGACATCCACCTGGGATGTTCATTGGACATCACCGAATTACATCAATCGAAAGTACATCTGGGACGTCCTTAGGATGTACAGAATTATCAGATGTGTTTATTCCTACATCTCTTTCAGGACTAAGATAATGATATTGTTGTGGATTACTGGAGATACAAATTTGGATGGAACCAGATTTACTTACTAGATAAGTTCAGCACTCTCTCAGAGTCATTCAATTAGGTTTTGTACATGTTTAAAGGATACACACAATTCTACTTGTCTTACGGAAACACCTTTTTCAAACCAATGTTGAATAGGTTAGTAATAACTATTGAATAGCATAACAAAACTTTTATTTTCATTTCTAGATATTACTACACTGAATGAACACAAAATAACTTACAGAATAGTCACTAAACTAATTAATCACAAAAGACGATAGAAAAGCCGCCATAGCTGGTAAATACTCAACAATTGACTGTCAATTCGTCAACACTTCACTTGAACACTGAACACAAAACACAGAAAACTTTATGCACGGAATCCATACATAGACGAATTGTTCGGTTTCAATCCGTATACGAACAAGATAGACAAACATAATTTTTTTTTTATTTTCGTTGTTGTGAAACAGTGAATCGTATATTGGCATACGCACAAATTCGAGAATATGGCCCCTGATGACCTCAATGATAGTGAAAAGGGTTTTATTTCAGATGGGTTGTTTTCGCTATAATGTTTAGCCCTATTGTAAATATGCGATCCATTTTATACCCTTCATGTAAAACCACTAGCTGGGATGTATACACGGGTACTGGGTACACATGGAGGCCTAATTACTGTAACTGTTTTCGAACTTTGTTTAATTTTTATGATCATCCATCCTTCATCTTTGGATGGATGCACCTAGGAAACTTTCCGAAAAATGTTCAATCCAGGACATCCCAAGGAAGTCCTGGCAGGGACATTTTCTGAAATTCACTGATTGGGATGACGTCCGATGTACATCCATCAAGGACATTCCAGAATGTCCCCGTACCAGGACCACCATAAGAAGTCCTTTGGAAGACATGCCAAATACATGCCAACCAGGACATCCACTGGATATGCTAGGAAATTCTACAAAATATATCCGAACCAGGACATCTCAAGGAAGTCCTCGCAGGAAGATATTCTAAGATTAACCAATTGGGACGTCCAATATTCATTCATGCGGGATGTTCCTAAATGTCCCGTACCAGGACAACCATGGGACGTCCTGTCAAAGACATGCCAGAATACTTACTAACAAAGACGTCCGATGGATGTCCTAGGAAACATTACAAAATATATATATATATATATGTGTATATATATATATATATATATATATATATATATAAATATATATATATATATATATATATATATCCGACCCAGGACATCCCAAAGACGTCCTCGCAGAGACGTTTTATACGATGTACCGATTGGGACATCCATAGGAAGTCCTTTGGGGAAATTCATGAAAATGCACTGAATCAGACGTCCCAAGGACAATGATTTTAACTCCCGGAAATTCGGACATGATTTGTACCAAATAGGGACGTCCCTGGGACATGGTATCCTATTAGGGTAGTACTTGAAATTGAACCAATAACTTTTCTTTACTTTTTCAATAACTCTGTCAGGAAGAAAGTGTCTTTAATGTCAACAGTATTTGTATCCCCACTGCGCCACCCGCTAAAATTGCATCGCTCCGCGCCTGCACGCCTCACTTTGTTCATCAATTAATAATACTGCAATTGAACTAGAGATATTCTAGTATTTTTTTATCGAAAATATAGGTATTCATCCTCAATATCCTTGAAGGTGACTGCTGTACGATGATTATTGCGCCTTCCAGATTTTTTTTAAATAAAAAATTATTCCGGCTCCTAGTGATCGTAGGAATTCATTTTTATTTTATTTTTAATGCGTGAAGTCAT
This sequence comes from Chrysolina oricalcia, assembly GCA_944452925.2. Classification (NCBI taxonomy): domain Eukaryota; kingdom Metazoa; phylum Arthropoda; class Insecta; order Coleoptera; family Chrysomelidae; genus Chrysolina; species Chrysolina oricalcia. The sequence goes on along the minus strand of OX101819.2, from coordinate 54,721,735 downwards.
GCTAGAAATCTATTTTCATAAAAGTCATTTCAATAAAAACAAAATTAAGAAATTTATTTAGAAAAAACATGTAATAAAATTGTGCAATTCTTTTCGGTAATTTTTTGACACTTAAAATAAATAAAATCAATATACTTATTCGATAATATGAAAGAACAACTCTCACAGAAGAAAAAGGGGGCCTGAATCGTTACTGTAGCATCATTCCCCGAGCAAGAGTAGCCATATTGAGAGAGCATCTTTTTTGAGAAAACTTCATATATTTTGAAAAAAATTAATATTCATCAATTTTTTTCAAAAAGACTTTTTTGGCTTGCCGTAGGCTACACAAACAATTTTCAATACCTTACAATGAACGAGTTATAGAAAACCCGATTTTTTATGGTTTTTCCGATGTAAGTCGATAAGTATCAATGATATCAAAAAATAATAGGTTATTTATTTGATAGATCTTTTCAATACCTACAATTTCCTTATTCAACTTTTTTTGATCGGAGATGCAGTTTTTTAATTATCAACAAAAAAACACTTTTCGCAACTTTGCCAATTTTTTAGGTTATGCTCGGTAATCAGGATTGAGTCGCATGAAATAGAAACTCAACCTGAATTTTAATTTCCTAGGACTAGACGGTTATTTTCGATTAGAAAGCACATGACAGATATTTTCGAAAAATGTTCCAATGCTCTCTTACCGAATCCCACAGCTCTTTTTGATTCGAAACGTCAAATAAAGTACACGTCTCGAGACTAGAAACACATACCGTAATCAGACATAAATTTCCTTCTGTAGCATCATTTCTGAGACTGAACTTGTGCTAGCGATTTTTCATTTTTGGTGAAAATTCTCAGATAACCACGATGTATGATAGATCTCAACTTTGTCTATTTCTCCAGATTTGAAGGATATTCAACCATTTTTATTTCATGCTCGTTAATGTGCTAGTAAATATTTATCTTATATTCATTTGTGATCAATTTGTGATTTATTAAGCTTTCAGTATGAAAGTATTTTGAGGCTATGTTCGAATTTATATTTGTTTGTGTTGTTCGAATTTATATTTGTTTCTCTCACTTGTGTTTAATAACATTGTGGCATATCTGTACTGAAAACTCATAGGTATATTGATAATAAGCATATATTGAACGAGTATTATAATTTTCAATTAGTTTTATTGCAAGCAATGCAAGAGAATAATAAAAACTTGTAAGGTAGAGAAAAACCATATTTGAACGATTAACAGTGCCATTCATGAATAATGTGGCATTGTCGGGGAATTTCATGATCTAAATACCATTCAACTTCATACAATTCATGAAAATCTGTGTGCAGACCTTTGAATCAATAATGAATGAATATTGGAGAAAAATCATCTTCGTATGATCAACTGTGCTACTCGTGAATAGTTAGGCATTGCCGGGAGTTTCATGATTTACCTACACTTCACGTTTATACAGTTCAGTAAAATATGAATGGATATTGAAGCATGACAAGTTGAACATAATTGAAGTAAGCAAAGGTTTCAATCATTCACTGGAGAATTGCAGTTGATGGATCGTACAGTTTAAATTCATTATGAATGTAGGACTACAACAGAATTACGATTAAATCTTATGACGTTTGCCACATGAACGACCCAATAGAAATTCTGAAGGAGCTATATGGGTACAACTCCCGATATAATCTGTAAATAGCAAAATATTTTGAAATTTTCTCAGAGTCATTCTTTAGCTTACAAGTTGTCTCGTCCATCCACGTTACCCCCAGTAAACCCAACTTAGGAATCATTATTACAGTTGCTAATACAGTAATAAATACTTCGAATGTATTTTTTGTTGTAAATATCAAATCATGTGGATTTGGTTGAGATTTCACCAAATCATTGGCAACAAACGGTCAAGTCAACATTGTGTACCAACTTTGTTTGTATTATGAAAATAAAACTAGCTCATGTTTTGTATGCCAAAATCAACATCAATAACTTGGTGGAAACTAGTTCTATATTTTCAGCATATCCTTCTAGACCGGGGGATAGTGACAGATTTTGGGACACGATTTTACTTAGTATGCCTTTTGGAGGACAGTATTGTCCGTATATCCTCATGATAATAATGCATGAATCAAAGAGTCGTCGTGGGTTCTTCATATTAAAAAATAATAATAATAGTTATAATCATTATTATTATTCGTGTACGATTTCAATCAGGCTGCCATGTATTTCGTGATGGAATTATATAACTAAAATACTCGAAAAACCTTTGTCAGGCCGTTAGGGTGGGTTCAAATGGCTGGTATGGTCACGTGAAATTGTATTTGAAAAAAGGAAATCTCCGCCCATCCTAACGGTATGCCAATACTTTTTCGAGTATTTTACTTCTATTATTTCATTAAAAACACATGGCGGCCTGATTGGAATCGTACCGAAACACATAATTTTTCTAGAATATTATTATTATTATTTAATATGAAGAACCTACGATGACTCTTTGATTCCTGCATTATAATCATAAGGATATACGGACAATACTGTCCTCCAAAAGGCATACTGAGTAAAATCGTGTCCCAATATCTGTTACTATCCCCCGGTCTATTCCATACAGTGAAAAAGGCAGTGTTGAAATTCCTCGAGCACTTTCCTTCGTGATGTGTCAATAGTCGACTCTGTACGTATTAGGGGTAGAGTAGGCCTATTATTTCCCCATAAGAAGTCGTTTGGACTAAGTTCAGGAGATCTTTCAGACCATTCTGTCGCATCTTTTTTTTCCTATCCCTCTGCCAGGAACTGTGTCGAGTAGGTTTTCCTGGTGTGAAGGAATGTCTTTTCAATATTTTTATATTTCAATAAACAATGCCGTTTATGAATAATCTACTTATTATGGTGTCGCCTAAAAACTGCCCAAAACAATGATTTTTGTGATGGACTGAGTATGATGGACTTCTCTGAGTAAGCGGAATTTTTCACAATTTGGCTTGTTGACATCAGAGAAGCAAATATTTTGTACAAGATTGGGTGTTCTATTCATAGATTCTGTCATTACTTTTCAAAACTTCTATGTGGGTCCTCTCGGTACAATTTCTGAAGTAACTTTGTGCAATTTACATGGCTGAAACTTGTGTGCAAATATGTTACTTTTTGAATTCAGTCAGCAGGGAGTTCGGCTTAGTTTGAAACTTTTCTGATTAATCTAGTTGGATCTGCCACAAAATGTTTGCACTTTAATTTGGTCTGACCTGTTTCTCTCACATTCATTATTCGCTCGTATAATTAAAAACAATTTCTATATACTCTTTATTTGAAGGATTTGCAGCTGAAAATTGTATATCATACATGCGATAGATTTTTCACATTCCACTTTAAAAAACACGGTTACAAATACTTTTTTGGTTTGATTTACGAAAGTCAACTTTGTCGTTTATTGCCAATTATTTTTCATGTATTCGCAAAGAAAAAAACTTCAATAATAACCAGAGAGATAGTTGTATCAATGATTTTAATTTTGGGATATCTAGGTGCCCAGGTCAAGAATAGACATATGAAGATGAAATAACAACCAAACAGCTTTCTTTCATGAACAAAAAATATATTTCTTAGAGAATTCTGAAATAATTAATGATATAAAATATTCAATAATTTAATATTATATATTTGTTTAATAATTTTCAATAATACAGAATATATTTCATATTATGGCATCATTAGGAGGAAATGTTCCATCTTAAATACGAAGACAACAACATTTACTGTTTTCTCTCATTTTTTGAAATTCTTCTATGCTGAGTATTCCCACTATCGGCATTTTAAAAAAAAAAATCGAAGTTCAATTGGGAAATTGTAGTTACTGAGATATGAGTTATAGAAAACTCTTTAATTATTTTTGAGTTCATCCTTGTTATATTGATAAATGGAAGAATAAGTCTCTTAAGCGATTCATTATTGCCATCCTGCGCAAATTTTAGTGAATTTAATATTATTTCTCACAAACTTCCAAAAGTGTAGGTACATCATACATGGACTCATGAAACTGATTGATTCGGAATAAGTAGGAATCAAAGATGCTGCTATGTTGACACAATTCAAATATAAGTAATTCTTGTTTTGTGCACAGCTACCACCATTTTCCATAGAATTTGTTGAAATATACCATTTTCCATACTCCGTTTATAGACCAAGCTTTAGAGGTTTTTCCTCCACAAAATAAAAGACGCAAATGGCCAATACTGATTTTTATGAGATAGTTAATGAAAACTTCAGTTTTTGCCCCAGCAAAATCGCTTTGTGGAATTTTTTGAACAAAGAATAGTGAAAGAAAATACAACTTTTTTGTTTTTTTTTGAAAACATCTCAAAGATTAGGTATTCGAGAAAATCCGGGAAAACCTCGAAAAGGAAACTATTTTTGAAAAATTTATAATTTTTATAAATATGAAGCTGGACAAACAATATTGCGGAAATTGAAAGATAATAATATGTGGTTCAACTGTACGCAAGATGTTTGAAAAATTTATAATGTCACTGAAAGTTGATCAAAACGATTCAAAGTGCGTCCGAAGTCGCACTGAAGTTATCTCGAGTTGAGTTCGGGCGACTTCGGGTGCACTTTGAAGCGTTTTGATCAACTTTTGGAGACATTGGCCACGTTTATACCGTGCGGAAATTTGGTTCAGACCAAGAGAATGAGTAACTGCCTATTTACATCATGTTTAATCAATAAACAGTTTGGTTCTTATTTGGTATGTTTGGTCTTAGACAGCATACCACAGCTATAAAAAAGGTTTGCAACTTTACTAACTCATAATTTAAGAAAAATCAGACAAACCAATGAGAAAAAGTTAACTGCGAATTTCTGACATTATGTTTGTGATGAAATGATGGAGAAACGATTTAAATCCCATTAGGGTACAGAATTGGTAACGGGTTTAAACCAAATTTTGCAACTTGCTGCAAATTCAATGCCGTATAGGTGTTTACACCATCTTGGTCATCTAACTAATTTGGTCTGGTATGCAACAGTTTTTGGTACCATACCAAGCTGGTTACCTGACCATGTTCACTGTACACACCAGGATGACCAAGACTATTTGGTTAAAATGAAGACAATAGTCAGGTTACCAAGAGTCAGTGTAAACGTGGCCATTTTCAACACATTTCCCACCTCTTAGGTGAAAATCTAAAATAAAAAAATTGTAGATATTGATCTCTGCTTCCAATTACAGAATTTGAATAAGATGATTTCCCCTATCGGCGCATTTAGGAAGATTTGCCATTAAATTGTTTATAATGCAATTGTGCAAAAACTACACATCGGACAGAAACCATCTTGCTCACAGGTGAACCACATGTCATTGTCTATCAGTTTTCGAAATATTGTTTGTCCAGCTTTAGATTTAGGAAAATATAATTTTTTCAAAAATGGTCTCTTTCTCGAGGTTTTCCCGGATTCTCTCAGTGGAAAATGCACCGTCCGGTCGTATGAAGATCCATTCTGCAGGTTCTTTAAATCTCTACAAAAGTTTCATTTACTGTAAAACGATTCCTCTGATAATCTTCAAGATGTTTCCAAAGAACCAAAAAAGTTGGAATTTTTTTTCACTATTGTTTGTTTAAAATATTCCACAAAGCGAGTTTGCTGAGGCATCTACGAGTTCTCTTATAAAAAGTAGTAGAGGCCGTTTGAGAAAAGAGCCTTAATTTATCTGCAGCTTGATCTATTATGAGAAACATGTGCCACAATATTCATGTAAAAGTCTGTTGATAATCACCTGATTGTTAAACAAACTGTTTTTTCTTAATATATTCTGTGTTATAGAAATCCGTTTTTCACCTGCAATTTTTGTTATTTTGTTCAAAGTACAGTGCTTGATGTATTATAATAAGTGTATCGATGTATGGCTTTTTAGCCTCTAGTTTAGAGATAATCCACGTGGCCAAATTACATTATAGCTCTCCTTAGCTGTTACGCTTTCTTTAATGGATTACTTTGCTGTCGTGGATTTGAGTTTATTTATGTAAAGGTGCCTTGGAAAACTTTAATTAAGGCAAATGATTTTGTAATATATGATATAAATATTTTTCTATGTTGTCAAACTGTTCATAGTTATAAAATATGTAAATCTAATGTGAGAGGTATATTTATCCTATGACTGAGTTTTGTGTTTTTCTTTCTAAATTTTCTAAAGTTGTTATCCCAAAAATATACACCTTTTTTTAATAAAAGCATTTGCGGTATACAAAATACTTGTTTCATTCATCAACAATTACAAATTGAACGAAGTTTCAAAAAGCGTGCCTGAGAGTATTGAACAAATGACAGAGTGTTGGATGAAACTCCGTCAACCACCACGTACAGAAACCTGTATGAGAGAGAGAGAGCTAGGTGGCAGAAACAACTGGGGGTGGCAAGCCATAAGATGAAAGATTGGCAAGGAGTTCCTGGTACTATAATAAAACGCTATATCGGTGAAATAGAGTTTTATCAGCGTATGTATAGGAACACATGGGCCGTGGTGGTCGGCTGGTAAAAGCGTACGCCTCGCAAGCGTGGAGTCGTGGTTTCGATCCACCGATTCACCGGTCCCGTGCATCGCATCACACGTTAAAAGGTAAGGGCTGCGTTTTCCCTAGCTCACACAAGTCTCTCGAAGACTTCCGATGGTTGCGCGTAGGGGTGCAATCGGTTGACGGAAATAACAATTTTAACAACAACATCAGGGGAATTATACATTTACTTACCTATCCAATCTCAATCTCCGGCAAACCATATCAGGAAGCTGCTGCCAGTTCTGCACTCACATTAGTTCCAAATACTCAAGTTACTTCATTTATTATTATATTCAACACTTTTCTGGATTTCAATCTATTCAAATACTTTATTATGCAAAAAAATAGAACTTCGGAATAACTAAGAAGTTTTCAATTTATATTTTCTTGAAACAAATCCAATTAGAGTCAGTAAGTGCATGAAATTTCATGATATTTACGTTATTAACCTATTCAAAAAGGTATTATTCTTACTAAAGCATTAAACTGTTACTTCGAGGCAGATAATTTTTTATCACAGAATTCAACAGATACAAGATCCAATTATAGAATAGGATGAACTATTAATCTAATAACACCTACTTATGAAATCAGTTGGTGGTAAAAAAAGAAGATCTTATTAAATGTAGAGCACATTTTATAAACTGGTGCATATAACTTAACCTTTTCTTATTTCTTCGAAATTCTTTTGTCACTCTGATAATGAATCCTGAGCATCTATACATTTTTTTGATGACGTGTTCCATATAATTTCTAAAGGAAAGTTTTTTGTCAAATGGTCTTGGAGGTTTTCAGGACGGTTCAGTACAATATAGTTCATTTCATATTTATAAAGAATTGAATTCAGCTCGGCGGTGATGGACATATCATGACATTTGAAAACATTAAGGAATAAGTTATTCTCGAGGCACCAAACATTGACGCGATCAAGATTTTCTTGGAGAAGGGTAGGTACAGTCCTCTCTGGTGATAATTTTATGGTATATCTTAAGATCATCGGCGTACAGTAAATGACGGACGGTGAGAGTATCAACAATATCATTGATGAACATTAGGAAAATTAGTGGCCCAAGGTTGGACCCCTGGGGTACACCAGATGTAGATCTGTGGCCATGGAAGCTGACATACTGCCTTCTCTCATGCAGGTAAGATTGAAATAAAGATGTGAGATTTAGTGTTAGCCCAAAATTTGATAGTTTGTGAAGATGAATTCCATAGTCCAGCCTATCGAAGGACTTCCAAAAATATGTATAAATTATATCACATTGACAGCTTTCCTCAATTATGTCAGATATTTGCTCTGTAATACATACTAAATATGTAAGTGTTAACCTTCCTTTGAAAAAACCATGTTGACTGGGGGTGATTTGATTTTTTAAATGTGAATAAATAACATCGCGCATATAGTAGAATTTCAAAAGTTTTCGAAAAGTTATTAATAATTACTATTGGGCGGTAGTTGCAAATGTCTGATTTATCTCCTTTTTTGTAAAACGGTATGATTTCCGATTCTTTCCATAGTGTAGGAAAAGTATTAGTTGAGAGACACAAGTTGAACGATGTACGAAGTGGGTTTACGACGGCAGCTGCACAATCTCGCAGAACAAAAGATGATATATTGTCAGGACCACTGGTTAATTTGGATTTTGATTTTCTCAATGCGACTATAACTCTTGATCTTTAGTCAGTTCAGTTAAAGAAGGATTATTATTAAATGTATCAGAATAGGAGTTGAATACGACTACTAAAAAAATTGTGCAAAAGCGTTAGTAATGTCTTGCGACTCAGATAGCGTTTGTCGGCTAAAGTTGAAGCTAGCTGGTGAACTAGCATTACTTTTCTTGAAGTTCAATCAATTCCATAATGCAGAGGGAATAGAGGTGACATTTTCTTCTACAAAAATAATATGATCACGATGGAGTTTTACAATGTTGGACTTGATATCTCTCCTCAATCTCTTGAATTCATCGAGGTCTGATACATCGCCAGATTTTCTGAACCTTTTCGAAATTTATGTTTATCACGTATATCTCTGATTAGGCCTGCATTATTCCAAAGTGGGTAATTCCGAGGTTCTGATCTTTTTTGGAACATCCTGCTCCACAATAGAGTTCACTGTCATAAAAAGCACTGCAAGCATCATTTGTGTCTGAGTATTGTTCCAAAAAGGACCAGTCGGGTTCAAAGAAGTCCTTATAAAAATTTGGAAAGTTAGCTTTCCTGAAATAGTGAATTGAGGATTGGGAAACTTTATTTTGAATTTTCTCTACATTGCTTTTCAAATTGCAGGAGATAGTGATAGAAGGATGATGAGAGTCTTCATTGATTAAAATATCATGTGCTTTTTCAACATCACAAGAGCAATTTGACAATACAAGTTCAAGAATTCTGTAGTTCCAATTCTCAAATTATTCAATTGTTCAAAGTCCAGAAAAGAGCAGAAATTTTTGAACAGCACGTGTAGTGGGTGTGGCTATATCACTCAAAGTGGAACAAGTATTCCAGAGAAGAAAATACTTCAAATATATCATTTTAGATTTCAGTGAACTAATTTGGCGGAATATAGATGACGAAAACATATATGAACTGGTGAGGATAGGATACTTTCACGACAACAATGAGCTTTCATTCAACTTAAGGTTCACTGCATTGAGCTAGGAAATAACTGCCAGCATAACTCCTCCGCCCCGAATAAGGTTCAATATTCATAATCATATTATAAATATTATCATAATATAAAGAAAGAAAATCTATAAATTTTTGAAGGTGCACTTATGTGCTTCATCTCACTAATAAGTAAAATCTTTAGTGAGACATCGCATGTGCTTATTTTACTATTTGCTATTAGTTTTTGAAGATCTGATATTTATATATATTTTTTTTGCAAAATAAACACATTCTATTCTATAATTGAATCTCTTTTCGTTTTCTTCTACAGTATGCTTGTGCATTAAATATTTTATAACTCAGACGTTACGAGAAAAAAAAAACATAATGCAAATTTTTTGCATAAGACATGTTTACAAGAGAATTTTTCCACTAGGTGCGTTGATTAAGCCTGGCTTGTACTACAACTCACCCCGTGATAGAAAGTCATTTTTTAAATTTTTTATTTTTTCAATTTTTTTTAAAGTTCGGCATGTACAATATATATGATAACAGGTTTTTCTTGAATTGTTATTTTATCAAACTCTGGTTGACCTCTAATACCAGCTCTGAATGTGATAAATTTTGTCTATATAATGAAGTTATTGTATATAGGTAGTCTTCATCCAGCTACTGTACTACCATGAATTTGATTTCAAAACCCTATTCAAATTTCAAGTAATGCTATTCAAACCCGAAATTTTTGAATAGGTATTCAACTCTTTACTTAGACCTTTTGTAATTGAATCAATCAACCAATGAAAATACACTTTATTGTCTGAAGACTTACATCTTGTTGACAGAGTTTTGTAATACACAATGTTTTTCTGACGATTACTATTTTTCAAGGTTTCAACTCGGAAAGGAAAAACGAAAAAATGCATGAAGATTCATTAAAAACGACTTTAATTGCGAATAAACATGACATTGTGTTAATTAAAATCATTTTCTTGAACAAACGCTTCATTCATAAATTCCAATTTACTTAAAGAACAAAATAACTTGAGATTCTTCAAAATAATTGTAGGTATTGCACACTGATCTGATTCCGAGATTCCCACTGTATTTATAAATAATCACAATTGCACATACAGTTTAGTATTTTTTGGTTCGCCGATTTTCTTGAAGAACCCTTCCACTTAGCTGTCTTTTGTCATGACTGAATGGCTAATTCAGTTTTCAAGTCTTTAGAAACTTCAGCTTTTTGTGCCGTTTCTGTTGTATATTATACTTTTTGTGAATGCATTATTTGCATGTAGTATTTCAACTTGTTACCTGCCATTTCACAGTCAATTTCAACTCGCCCCAAATCATTGTTCAACCTCAGTTCAAACCAGTCTTTCACGAAACTCTCGAAATTTGAGATTTCGCATCTCGTCTCGTCTCGACGTGATCGAGACGAGACTGTTTTTTTTGAGATGAGATCGAGAAAAACACTTCGACATTTTTCGAGATCGAGAAATTATTTCGAGATTTCTCGATCTCGAAAAAATATATGTGATGAAATAACTCACAGCTCTAAATACGCCAGAAAAGAGAAAATTAAAAACTATGCTAAGAAATAATTATAATTCGTTTTAAACATAAGAACATAACAAACCAAAAAAGATACAAAGATAACAAAGCAAATAAAAAGAACAAAGGTAAAAATAAATATTTTCATATTCTTAAAGAACTTAAACGTCTCAAACTATTAAAAACTATTGAACACGATTAACACGAAAATTTAATTTAAACACTCAATAATTAACAAAACATAAGAAAATAAATTAAAAATACACAAAGTTTTCTAACAGAATCAAAATTGTTGTATACACATTTGTAAATATATTTTTGTAACATATCCAATAATTCAAACACAGTAAAAGTTGAGCCGATTATCCAGTTAATCGGCTTCGTCCTTTTCTAATGGTTAGGTTAGGTTTCGTACCTAGGTTAATTTTAATTGTATGGATGAAAGATCAAATTAAAACATCAAAGATTTGTTTAATCTTCATTTTTTGGAAAAATATTGTTTATTTTTGTGCTGATACTTGACGGGTTTTTTGTTATACGTGGCTTTTAGTTCATAGCATATAGCGTCTGTATTTTAACGTAATTTTTTTTATAGAAAAAATTTAATACCCTGTATTTTGATGCAGCCTTGGCCTTGTGTTGTAAGTTATAACCTATACATAGCATTTTTTAATAACATTCAATTTTTGTTTTCGAGACTCTCGAATCGAGATCGAGAAATTGTCTTCGAGAAAAACATCGAGACGAGAGTTTGTTTATTTCTCGTCTCGATGATGAAAGCCCGTAAAAAACTCTGTGCTCGTTCAAAAACCCACATTGAAATCAGTTTACCTTTACTTCAACCAAAAAAAAAACTTACGTCTATAATCTGATGAATATCGATAGGATTATACAGGGTGTCCCTAAACTCAACGTCATCCTTTCGAGGGCTGTAAGATATTATTGATAGTTTTGGAGATATTGGCACTTTTATGAATTTCGTGAAAATCGAAACCTTTGGACAGTATTTCGAGTGCCGCAAGTACAAAACTTCATAGGTTAAGATTTTAATTTTTGTTATGCAGTCTTTGATGACCTTTTTATTGATTAAATTCCAAATAAAGAATATTGGTACAATACCTTTGGAGAAAAAAAAATTTGCCCGATTCACGAGTTCACCTATTTCATTAGATTACTCAGATTCTTCATACTATAAACAAAATCACATCACGAACCTGGCAAGTTATTTCAAAAAGTTGCTCATCCGGTGTAGTTTTTGACATGATACAATATTCACTATCTTCCACTTGAGAAAATAGTATATTTCATCACTAGTTCAGGAAATAGTCTTTTTCCGTGCGTGCGCGACATGTCGTGCAAGCACGGAAACACCATTTATGGACGAGTAATAAATGATATTTTCATTATAATCTACCGCAGATCATTCTTTTTACACATTTATTTTTTAATTCATGAAATCGATTTCATCCTTAATTGAAATACATCTAATCGATTTTCAATGCAAAATAACTATGGTATAGATTTGGAGTTAATTTGTACGTCCTGAAAACGTTCTCATCGTACATCCCTAAAACGTTTGCGTCGTACATCCTCAGAACGTCCAAAATAGATACAAGAACGTTCGGCTATAGTAAGGACATCAAATGGGCGTCCTCGGGAAGTCCTGTGCTATCTGGGAAAGTAGGAATTTTTTGTATGAGTGTGAGGTTTTTTAATGAGACAGTCATTGTATTGACAAATTGTAGCAATTACTGAATATTATATCTCACGAAGTTTTTACTTTTCCTCGTTTTATCTTACAGAACAAAATGTAACGCAAAAAACTGTCATTTAGAGAATGCGTGAATGTATGAATAGTGCATAAAACATTACTTTACGTTTACAGTTGATGTTTACGCACTGTAGTAGAAAATAGCAATTTATGATACAAGTTCGTAAAGTAGGACTTTTTTGTTTGAGCGTGTTGAATGAGGCGCAGACGAGTTCAACAAACACGCGAGTACAGAAAAGCCCTTTACGAAAGTGTATCATACAAAGTTTTTTCTTCGACAGTTATTATATTGCCAAATTGTAGCAATCATATCAATAATTTGAATATTTAATGATATGAATTGTCGTCGTATTATCGGCTCTGGGACGAAAAAGCGATGGACATAAAAGCGACGGACAAAACAGCGAGACCAAAACAGCGACAGGACAAAATAGCGACATACAAAATAGCGACAGACAAAACGGCGACCAGACAAAATAGTGACAAGACAAAATAGCGACAAAAAAAACGACAACAGCAGTCATAGCAACAAACAAAACAGCAACCAGACAAACTATTTACTGAGAACTCAGCGAAGAAAAACTTCAAAAGAAAATAATATTCGTGATTATCATAACACTTTTATTTGATCTCAATTTCTGTAAACTTTACTAACTCAAATTCAGTGCAATACTTTCCAAATATTCCTTAACATTACGCTCATTATAATTATCAACAAGAGTTCTTAACCTCTTATTCTTCAAGGCATATATATTTTGAACATTGACTCATGAATTGCCTGAAACCGCTCTTATATCTAGAAACAAATATTTCAGACCTATTCTGTTCTCTCCTTAGAAATTCTACGAACTTGTGAATAGACGGGTGGTGGCAGTCGATAGATTTCTGAAATGCATTAGGCCATGCTTCTAGGGAATTATTGGTTCTTGGAAGATTATTCTCCACGCGTTCAAACATATTCCTGGATTGTATTGAGAATCGTGGATTAATTTCCAAAAGTATGTCGTCCTACATAATTATTCTCCTAGTATTGTATTATTGGGGCAATCTCAGCTGATGAATTCTGAGAAATGATTTCAAAACCCCTTTGAACGTCTCCAGGAGGTACAAAACTCAATGCCAGGATCATTTTCAACATCACTCTCACATTTTCATCTGATCTATAGAGTGCTGTTAATTTTGACTCTTGGATTCTTCTCCACAAATTCTGTGATAGGTGAAAAAAACAACCTACATTATTAACACTAGTAAAAATGTTCTTTGGTGCATTCATAGACGCCATTTCAAAATCGATTAAAATTGTTATAGGATTCAGTCCGGGTTCAAATTCTCTCAATTTAGACAGAATTCGTTTGTATGATTGCTCATTTTTGTTCCTCAAAAGACAATAAATTACAGGCACAGCTTTTTCATCAATCAGAATATGTATTATATACATCTGAAAGAATAGAGTGGGTGCTACCTTGAATGTACCATCGACACACCAATGTTTGATTTCGTTCATCAAAGACAGGTTACTGAGGGTTCCAAACATGAATACCCTGTCGGAATCTTCTTTTCCAGAATCCCAAAGCTAAAAATTTTCTCCCTTTTCAGTTTTTCTTGTTTTTTCTGCAATTATTATATCTACCACCGTATTGAAAGTAGTACTTTCACTAGAGCCACTTCGCAGCCGCTTGATAATGTTCCTTGAAGCCTCATAGCTTGGTAATGATGTGGACGTTTTAGCTGATATTCCAGACGTGGAAGCCTGAATTATATTTCTAGGCCTTTCGAGGGTGTTACTAGCCAACTCACGCATATACTGTCTAACCTTCTTCACCTTCATCTCTGCGGGGTTAGGAGCATGATTGTGAAGAGTGGTGGGTTTTAGAATACCTTGCTGCAAGCACAATCTTCCTTTGCAAAAAGGTTTCACACATCTCTATGACTCTGAAGCCAAGAAGACGTTGTCTATCCGGAATATGTAGCCTTCGAATTGTATCAATTTTTTTCCTTTCTGTGATTTGACAATCTCCATTATCGCCATAAACTATTGACTAAAGTTTTATGATGAATGTCATGCAACAAATCAATCGTAATTTTATGGCTTACCAAAAACTCACAAACCTACGCTAAGTTTGAGACCAATCATTTCCTCCATTGATGCTCCTAATAGTAATAGTTAGTCACAAATATCTTGTCTTTTTCGTACAATAGTGATAATGAATATTATGTTAAAGACTCTTTCGAATTTTCAAATTATATACAACAAATTCAACTACCCAAAGGCTTTGTCATTATAAGTCTAGACGTTATTTCGCTTTTCAGTAACATTCCACTAAATTTGATAAAGTCAAGTATTGATAAACATTGGGTAGATATAAGTATTCATACCAAATTAACAAAATCTATTTTCATGGAACTTATAGAATTCATTTTTGATACCACTTTTTTCGTGTTTGATAACACATATTATAAACAAATACATGGAACTCCAATGGGCGCTTCTCTTTCTCCAATTGTAGCCCAGTATGTAATGGATGATTTGTTAGACTTCAGTATACCCAAATTACACTTTAGGCTTCCTTTTATAAAAAAGTATGTTGATGACATAATTTGTGCAGTACCAGTTGACTGTATAGATGATATTCAATCTACTTTCAACAGCTATAATCCGTTTATACAGTTTACTGTTGAGAAGGAGAATAATAACTTTGTACCTTTCCTAGATACTCGACTCATCAGAACATCTGATAACACTATAATACTGGATTGGTACATAAAGCCTACTAGTTCAGGAAGATACATGAACTACCTTTCCAGCCACCCAAAAAAAATGAAATTCAACTTAGTACTAGCTCCTAAGAATAGAATTGTGAAATTAGCACATCCGACCTTGAGAGACAAGAATATGAAATTATTATATGAAATACTATTGAATAATTCTTATCCATCTCATTTCTTGAAAAAATTATTATACAATACTACTTCTAGTACTGATGAAACAAATACAGATCACCATCAAATTGAAGTTCCACAAATTATTAAATATGCTTCTATACCATACATTCCTGAACTCTCCAGCAAAATTATAAATGTTTTCAAGCACGAAAAAAATATCAAAATTGCACAAAAAAAATCAAACCATCGGAAAACTTGTTTACTAAATTGATACAAAAGGATCCTATAACAGGAAAGTCCAATGTAGTTCATGAAATTCCCTGTCTTGATTGTAACAAAAAATATTTGGGTCAAACAAAAAATAATTTAAAATCACGAATAGCTTTGCACAAAAGCAATTGTAGAACTATGAAAGAAAACTCTTGTGCCTTAACCAAACATGTATTAGATAATGATCATATCATGAACTATGATGATACAAAAATAGTACACGTGGAAAAAAATTTGAACAAAAGACTTTTTTTGGAAATGGCTGAAATAAGTTTACAAACTGATAATATGAACAAAAAAACTGACATCTTAGCAAAATTTACTCTTACATTCTTTTACCACATATTGTTATTGTTATTGTTAGGTATGGATGGTGACTGATGCGCTGCGACCTAGTTAGATCTATTGTGCCCCATCTTCTTCTGCTATCTCAAGGTGTTCTCGTTTACAGCATCCCCTCAAGCCTCAATTCCTTCAGGAATTTTAGGATTTTGAGGAAGTCCATTTGTGGTATTTCTTGCACAGTCAGCTGGTGTGATCCCAGTATATTTAATCTTTTGTGGTGTATAGCATAACACTCCATCAATATGTGGTGAGGTGTTACTGGATGTGCCCCACAGAATCTGCAGGTGTTGTCCTCCTCTAAGCCTAGCTTCCTTAGGTGAGTCTGCAATGCCCCATCAGAAATCCTGTGATTGTCTTTAGACTAATTTTGCTGAGGTTAATCAGTGTTTTCGATCTTGCTCGGTTGAAATTGCCGAGGAGATCTTTGGCCTGCCTTAGCCCTGGAAGTCTTTGCCAGTATGTTGTTCATTGCTTCTTCAGTTTTATTGAGTTCTTCTTGGAAGTAAGATTTTCCAAGTCCGCAGAATGGTTCTGACCCGATCAGTGGCGTTGATGCCCCTTTTCGTGCCAGGGTGTCTGCTTGTTCATTGCCCTCTACTCCGACGTGCCCAGGCACCCAGAGGAGGATCACCTTGTTGTTCCTTCCTAGATAATTAAGTTTTTCTAGGCATTCCCAGACCATCTTCGAGTTGATGTTATATGAGCTCAACGCTTTGATGGCTGCTTGACTGTCGGAGAGGATTGCAATTTCCTTGTTCCAGTAGTTCCTGTCGAGGTTGAAATGAATGCATCTTGCTATGGCGTGAATTTCCGTTTGAAAAATGCTGGGGAAGTGTCCCATGGGTTCGGAGTACTTGGTACGAGGTCCAAATACTCCTGCTCCAGTTCCGTCGGGAGTTTTAGACCCGTCCGTGTACCATGTAATAGTATTCTTACCCAGTGCTCGAATGGATTCTGTGCTCCAGTGTTTCTTAGTATTTAGTTCCGTTCGAAAAAATGTCTCGAAACTGAATTTCCTGGTAATTTCGTCAGTTGGGAGATCGGCAAGGTGTGCACTTCCGGTGGGGGTTGAGCCCTGTACACTGTGTGCTGTCCCTTTGAGTCCGACTTTGGCCAACCTCAGGTTTGCTCCCCAAGCAGTTCTCCTCACCATGAGATGGAGAGGAGTGAGGTCCAGAATGACCTCTATTGCTGCTGTTGGAGTTGACCTAATTGCTCCTGTTATGCAAAGACATGCTAGTCTTTGTACTTCCTCCAGGATTTTCTTTGTTGTGGCGAGTTCGGTTCTACCGTGCCACACTACTGCTCCGTAGGTGATCATAGGTCTCACTATCATGGTGTACATCCATCGCAGTATTGATGGGTTACAGCCCCATGTTTTTCTTGCAATGTTCCTGCACACCATCAGTGATGATTTTGCCTTGTTAGCGATCTTTTCTACGTGTCTGTTCCAGAGTAGTTTTGAGTCTAGGGTTAGTCCTAGATACTTCACCTCTTGCTGCCATCCTAAATCTGATCCGTCGAGGCAAACAGTCCTTAGGTGCTGAATCTTTGTTCTTCTAGTGAATGTTACCATTGTGGTTTTTGATGAGTTAATTCTCAATCCATCAGTGAGGCACCATCTTCTGGTAGTCTCTAGCTCCCTTTCTATGGGATCGCAGAGGGTTTCTTCGAATTTGCCTTTGGCCATAATGACTATGTCGATATTAATACCTGAAACTTACTACTCTGTATAGTCCTCACATTATTTGACATCAACAAACAAATGATCAGTCCTTCAAAAATTTTCGTGTCAAGTTTTTCGTTTTCTATTTTTCCATTTTAATTATGTACTTTCAACATCGAAGAAAACCTCACATTGCACAGTATGTTATACCTTTTTTAAATTTATGCATGTGTTCATATAATTATATTGTAGCCCTCGATGAAGCAAATAAAAATATTTGCGAAAGCTCGGGTAGCAAAAAAGAGTATACTTCCTTTCCCAGACCGAATCCTCGATAGAAGCCAGTTTCTTTAAGATAAGACGGTTGATATAATTTCCTCTTCATAGAAATACCTATACCCAAACTGATAATATGGTATCGAATTGATATACAGTATGAATTTTTTATTTTTGCTTCCTGAACTCTTTTCAATTTTATCGCCGTTTTGTTTTATCGCTATTTTGTCTTGTCGTCGTTTTGTCTGTCGCTATTTTGTATGTCGCTATTTTGCCCTGTCGCTGTTTTTGCCTCGCTGTTTTGTCCGTCGCTTTTATGTCCATCGCTTTTTCGTCCCAGAACCGAATTGTCGTCGTATTATCAAATAAAGACTTCCGAGTTATATTTGACGCAAATTACTGTATTTTTCAAATATGCATCAATGTATGAACAGTGTGTAAAAAATTACTTTACGCACAGGTGATTTTTTTACGCACTTGTGCGAAAAAGTATTACTTTTCGCACTGTCAGCAGTGCGTAAAAGCTTAGTTTACGCACTGTCATAGAAAAACATAATTCTCTATTCGTCTTCTCTGATTATTTGCAATGATTCAACTACAGAAAGTCTGTCACATTTTTTTTCCTTCAGTACAAAAGGCGACCACGGAACTGTTTTAAAAATCAATGGTATATTTCACATTTACATAAGCAAAACACTTAGCTCGACACCTACTGCTCTCCAGAAACCAATTATCAGAGTACAAAACTATAGTTAGGATCGTTTTTCTCAATAAATTTGTCCCGGCAGATTGCTAATTGGGAGAAATTAGTTACATGCACAGACTCACAAAAAGAACAGCAAAAAGTAATACGCCTCAAATGGTCCTTATTGTCATTCTTTTGTTGTTCTGTGGGCATGCGGCATGAGGAAACCACAAAGGGAAAGTTTGCAAGTAGGGTTGAAAAGACGAAAAGATTAAGTGGAGCTCGGAATGTTCATTTTTTACAGAACGGAGCGTTCAGAAGAGAATAAGCAGAAATAAGTGTGAGTTTTTGTTATTGTGAACATTCTTAATGAGACTTTTTTCACTTAGAAGACGACTAGATGATTGTAGTGTTTACCATGAGAAAATTGCGACTTTTGAAAGAAATAAAATAGTTAAAACCTCAATACACAGGGTTATACTGATTATTTCACTCATGCTAAAATAGCGTGTTATGATTGGTTGAAGTTTTTGTGTTGATAAATGAAAACATCATGTTTTCGATTTTGTAGTTCGGCTCTTGATTGGCTACTGGATATCTCGGAACGTGTAACAAGACCCCTTGATCGTTTACTATATTGATTGATCATGTTTCATTTGGTGGGGAAGAGTTGTAGTATTTTAAGTTATTATTGATTGCCTTGAAAGTTGTTATATAGGGAATAGTTGTTGTTGATAGAGACTGTCAGATTTGTCATGTAATTTTTATGAAATGAAATAAATGTAAATGTTATAACTCTGTGAAGTTATTCCAAAGACTACAGATATTATATATATGATGTGTTTTCGATTTTGTAGTTCGATTCCTGATTAGTTATTATCAAATCACAAACTTACCACTAGCAAGCTGCTATAATGACACAACACCAATCTTTGACGAAAACTAAATAAGCACTCACTATTAATTCATATCAACTTCACAATTTTCGAAAAATTTTTGCATACTCGTTGATTATTCAAATCACTAAATCAAAATGTAATCAAAACATAACCTCGAGCGAGAAGCAGTAGACTAGACATGCAATGACGAAACTACGAATGACGCGCTCTGTCTTTGGTAACTAAAATAGAGGGATGTTTGAAATATCAAGTAAATGTTTTGATAGTTGCATAATTTCAGAACTAAATGCGGTATTAATGTTCCTAGTTAAATTGAATAGTAAATAAATAAAAGTTGTTTCGATTTTATTCATGAAATAATCTTAACAAATACAATTCGTGTTATCGGCGATTATCGTTAATTCCTTCTCGGTTTCGAATCAAATTATGTTGCTTTAGGCAACCACACTCGCGCAAGCGCTCGTGTGGTTGCCAAGCAACATAATTTGATTATCAAATTCAAAGGAATTGCTATTTCGATAATCACCGATATACTTGTGGTATTACCTACGATAAGTTAGAGATGAAATTTTTGCCATGGATCCTCAATTGATATGCTCAGGTACGTTTGCACATGGTTACACCTATAAAATGTTATGATGGAAGTCACATGATACGTAATATGCGCAGCCATTCAGGTAATCAGAGGAATGTGAGTGGTTAGTCTCGTTTACTGTATAAGTGTCAATGTTTGACAGAAATCAGTAGGTTAATAAATATCGCAAGACTTTAGTTTTGTGTCCACTACGGAAATTAGTTAGCGAGTTTATGAATGATTTTCTTTGCTCACAAAACTCAACACAACTGAAATTTCCAGAACTGCATGTCTATCAATACTGTACAGTATCATCCATTGTATACCCATGTGTCATCTATATTCCTGTTCAAATGCCTTTCATGTTTACTATTATATGGACAATATTATTCAGCATATAATCAGAAGTGATACTACTTTAAAAACGAGCAAATTTTGGATAAATTGTATCAAATTAATCATTATTGTTTCATGTTTATTGAACTTCATTAATTTCTCATATTACTTTTTTTGCAAATTTCGTCTAATTCTGCGTAATTTCAGAATGTTTACCTTTCACTTTGTTTGTGAAATAGTCTCATAAAATTCCAAATCAAATTCAAATCAAATCAAATATACTTTATTGTCAGAAGATTTTGCATCCCATTGACAAAGATTTGTAAGTAATTATAAATATAAACATAACTAATGGTGTATAGATAAAAACTGATGAATTACAAAAAATTAGAATAAAACAAGTACAAATACAATAAGAAATAAAATAGAATAAGTACACGTATTTTCAAAACGATTCATTAAAATACTCTTGTAGGCTTTAATAGGGTCTATCAGCTAGCAAATTTCTCACTGATTTCTTGAATTGTACGTTGGTCAGATTTGCAGACCTTATATCTACTGGTAAGTGATTGAAAAGCTTTCCACCATTATAAAAAATGGAATCCTTGATTAATGTTGAGTTGGGTATGGGAAGTCTGATATTAAATATGCTATTACGGGTAGCATACGAAGAAGAAACAAAGTCAAACTCCGTTTTATGTTTGTATACCAAGCATACAGTTTCAAGAATAAACAGTGCAACTACAGTTAAAATCTTATTGGCAGCAAAATAATGTCTGCATGATTCCCTAGGTTTGACTTTACAGAGACACCTTACCGCCCTTTTCTGTAATATCAACACAGAAGAGAGAAGGGTTGCACTGCATGTTCCCCAAAAAGGTATTCCATATCTTATTTGGGAGTCAATTAAAGTGTAGTAAACCGTTTTTGCTGTGTGAAAACCCAACTCATTAGAAACCACTCTCACTGCATAACATCTGGAGGAAATTTTACTCTTGAGTTGTCTAACGTGTTCATCAAATTTAAGCCTACTATCAATAAATACACCAAGAAATTTTGTGTTCAATTTGTTTTCCAAGATATCATTGCCTATTGAGAGTTCATTTAGCAGACATTTAAATGTTATTATATTTGTTTTGGAGATATTCAAGGATAATAAATTAGCATCACTCCTGATTAAATTTATCTCATAAGTCTGTCTTCCTTTTCTGAACTCAACTGATTTGTATGGAGAAAACACCACTCGTCCTGCGGACTCGTGGTGTTTTCTCGAAGCTATTCAGTTTCGTTCAGAAATGAATCGAAAGAATTATAGCGACAATTTTCCTCATATTATATGAACCAACCAAATGCCATAATTTTTTTAATTCAAACCATTGAGAAAAGAACTTTTCGATAACACTGTTTCCAGCCCGTGGTATTTTTAAATCGGTGTTTCGCTTCTTCCTTATTTATACGTTTCCATAGTTACAACAATTTCTGTGAATAGAGAAACGCAAGATGTATAGAAACCATGGTGTTATCACTGATTCGCTTTTAGTTTAACAAAGTTGTTGAGACTATAATTGCACTGATACCGTTGGCTTCATTCGTCGATGGATGGCGTTTAAGTCGGAAATAACCGAGTTTCCAACATTCCGAAGTACTGAGTCATAATTATTTGATTAAAATTTGAATGTTTACAAATTATGGTTAATGGATATCACAACAAATAAAATTCAATGTTGAAAATTACATAACATGACACTTGTCCAAGCGTCATCATGAATCTGTAATTTTGCCGCCATCTGTGTGCTAAAGAGGTGAAACGGTATCAACGCAGTAAAAATATTACGAATCAAGTAGGCCGAACCTTAACACTTTTGTATGTTTGTTTCACAGCTATAAGAGATCACACCAGGGTTTCTATGTATCTTGGAGAAACGTCAGTTTGACGGTTCAACTCTTCAACTGACATTAATGACACATGATGAACCGTTCCTGCAATTCGCATTCAGTCCATAATAATTTAATGTATTCTTGAAATTGTCTGATCGAATATCCCTTCAAAATGCAGAATTTTCAAAATACTTTCACCTTGCCAGTCGCTCAAACTGTGTTGCTGTACAAAACACCACGAGAGCTTGCTCGAGTTTCAAAGCAACACAGTTTTCGTGACAGCAAGGTGAAAGTATTTTTGAAAATTCAGCATTTTGTCGGGATATTACTACTGAAAATTCAATCACTTGTGGTATTACTGTTGATAACTTGTTGCATTACAGAAACTGTCAGTTTGACAGTTATATTACTTTCAAACTGACACGATTTGTAATTTTGGAGGAAGTTTGAGATGTCTAACAATTTATTAATTTCAATACAAATTGGTACCATGAAAATTACATTTACTAAATACTTTTTCAACTCAGTTATTTTCTGCGTTGGTAATGTGGGTACTGCTCATGAAGTGCTGGAAATAATTGAACTTGTAGCAATTTTAAAATTGGATCTCATCTTAATTACTATGTTTTGGTGATGTTTATCCAACTGTAGATAGGGTTTGATGAAATTGCTATTACCATGTCCTGCTATTTTAAAAAGTTCTTGTTTCGACACACCTGCTTTTGCCAATTCTGAAGCAGAAGTGGCTCGGTGAGAATTATTTGAAAATTTTTTCGTAATCAAAATTGCAAATTCTGCATTCCTTTTGGTCCTTTCACTAATTTCATGCAAACCAAATGGCATATTTTTGTACCAGCTAAGGGTTTTTTGTTTTCCCCAGATAGAATTTATCCTATCAAAAATAACCTATCCACTTCAATATGTGTGGTTTTGCTTCTTTTCGTCATTAGTTTAGATAGAAGTCTCAGTGGACAACGACTTACTTCCATTTACTATTAGCACACGGTTGTGCTATCTTCTGTATGGTTTTGATAAAAATAAGATTACATTGTATTCTATCAGTTGGAGTTTCATCATTTCCAGTTTCCTTTTGAAAATAATGAAAATATCCTTCACGCTTCTATCACTACTATGTACTCGGTATCTATTTGAATGCTGATGCACTAACCTTTCTCTTGTCCGGTAATATTCGAAGTTCCCGTCTATTTGAATTTTTTGCGATTCGTTCTGCAAAAAATATGAGTCTTGAGAATGGATCAATTACTCTATTAAACTATAATAATAATAATATATAATAATAATTTTTATTTTTTCTCAATAATGATCATGAATACAAATAAATACACATAAATACAACATACAACGAACTTTGGCAAAAATAGCTGCAAATGAGTATACACTTATTTATACATAATAGCAAAATTACGTAAGTTTAACAGCCGTATGCATAGTCAATCGCCAGCGACTCGCCAGAGTTTCGCCGTTCGCTACACAAGGATTATAATGCACAGTCGAGCTCCAAAAAGGTGACAACTACGCGATAAGTCACTTTTTGACGAAACGCTGGCGATGTACCACTTTTTTGGAGCTCGACTGTGCATTATAGTTCTTGTGTAGCGAGCGGCGAAACTCTGGCGAGTCGCTGGAATTGACTATGCATACGGCTGTAAAACTTGTCTGTAAGATTGTCTTAATATTTTTTTTTGGCTATTTAATGTATGATATCATGCTGAGCAGTATACACGAATAAAATATGTTGAATGAACGCAAATAAATATAATACATGATAGAGTTTTAAAAAGTTTTCTCTAAATACAAAAAATCAGGATGTAAGAAGGTTTATGAAGAAAGAGAATAATGGTGAAAGCTGGATGAATTCAATGTTAATGTTGAGAGTCAAGCAAGTTTTATTATGATTTGTTGATTTCTTACATTTTTCAGAGATAACTATGATGTGAGTGTTATTTTTTTCTAATTAATAGTTTTTTAAATCGATAAATTTGTGAACTGTACTCCTTGGTAAGTTGAGTATCCATTTTTTTGTGTGTTTTTTGATCATATTGATTGAATTGATTTTTTTTATTTCTGCTGGCAACCTGTTGAATGTTTGAGGGGCAAGGTATGTATAACAGCGTTGGCATAGTGTTGTATTTACTTTTGGCATGTATAAGCACTCATCTCCCTGCCTAGTGTTATACACATGGTCTAACATGTTTTTATTTTTTGATTTCTTCTGTTCTATGAGGATTGTGAGGCAATACAGTTGGCGGATATCAAGGACTTTTGAATTCGAATATAAAAGATCTGATGAGTAAGTTTTATTTTTCTTTAAGATTATTTTTAGTATCCATTTTTGGACAGTTTCTAAATATTTGACCTGGTTGTTGTAGGCTCCACCCCATGCTATAATACCATATCGCACTTGTGATTCAATGAGGGAATAATATACTATCAATAATTGATCTACATTCAGAAACTGTCTCAATTATTTGAATTTTGCTAGAATACTTCTGATTTTTTGGATCAATTTATGTATATGACTTTGCCATTCGAGGTGGGCATCAATAGTAATTCCGAGATATTTGATTTCTTGTTTTGGCTTTATTGGGTTGATTTCTTCGGATATAATCAGGTTTGGGAAATTTGTATCTTCTTCTGAGAGAAAGGGATGTATTTGGTCCTGTCCATATTTACTGTTAAAAGACGAGAGTCAAACCATTTTTTAATATTCTTGAAATCAGCCTGCGCTTTTTCCAAGTGAATTCCAGTTTTCATCTGTATATAAAAAAGCTGTATCGTCCGCGAAGCTAATAATCAAGCCTGAACTATTTTGATGAAATAAATTATTGATATATATCGTGAACAATATCGGTCCCAAAACGGTACCTTGTGGGACACCAAATTCTACATTTTTCATTTCACTTATTTTATCTTCGATAATGACACATTGTTTTCTTTCCGTTAAATAGCTTTGTAATAAATCGTGTGATGAACCTCTAATTCCGACTTCTTCCAGTATTTTTATCAACTTTGAGTGACTGACTGTGTCGAATGCTTTCTCGAGATCTACGAAAATGCAAATTGTTGGTTTGTTTT
Source organism: Chrysolina oricalcia (assembly GCA_944452925.2). Taxonomy (NCBI): domain Eukaryota; kingdom Metazoa; phylum Arthropoda; class Insecta; order Coleoptera; family Chrysomelidae; genus Chrysolina; species Chrysolina oricalcia. The sequence continues at coordinate 54,696,360 of OX101819.2, read as the reverse complement.
GATCAATATATTTATAAATTTTCGAGGTTAATGAGGCAATTGCATCCTGCGTAGATCTCGCTTCCCTAAAACCAAATTGTGATTCACTTATAATATTATGTTTGTCAAAAAAATTTGTTAGTTTCTCCTTTATAATTGATTCAAGTATTTTAGATATGTTTGAAAAAATTGATATAGGTCGATAATTTGTACATTCAGTTTTATCCGCTCCTTTGTGCAATGGTTTAATAATAGTTATTTTTAAAGATTTCGGAAATACTCCAGTTGTTGTTATTATGTTAAAAATATGGCAGAGGGGTTTTGTTATAAAATCAGCAATCTCCATTAAAGTTTCTGATTGAATTTCATCTATTCCGGGAGCTTTGTTATTCGCCTAACCTTTTCTGTATAGTTTTTTGGCTTTTTTATTTTGTCAGCTAACCTCTTACCTACAGTTGAGAAAAAATTTACGAATTCATTTGCTATTTCTTGTTTGTCTCTCGTAATGCTGCCGCTTTGTTTCTTTAATTTATCTATGTTTTTCACTGGCCTCGAAGTGGGGCATAATTCTTTTACAGTTTTCGACATACATATTGAATCGTTTCTCTTTTCCATTAGTTTACTGGTGAAGTATTGCGATTTAGCCTTTTTAATCAAGTTATTGTGTAGATTTCGATATCTCTTATATTCTTGTAGAAATATTGCATTGTCTTTAATTTTTTTCCATTTTTTGAAAAGATCATCACGCGTTCTCATAGAATTTATAATACCTTCCGTTACCCAACATTTCTTTTTTAGATTAGATTTTATCAACTTGGTGCAATTTTTTCAATATTTTCTTTAAGTATTTTTATAAACTTATTCATGCATTCCTCAGATGATTTTTTTCTGTATATACTTTCCCACCCTTGTACTGTTAACATTCGTTTCAGTTTTGTATAATCAATTTTTTTTATTATTATATTTTTTTTCTAAATACAGATTTTTTTGTCGAATTGGAAAACCAGAGAGAAATGATCTGTCACATATGTTTCAACAACAATTGCGAGTGGCTCTTCGGTAATATTCTTTGTAAAAACGTGATCAATACAGGAACCTGAATTACCCTGTATTCTGGTACTTACATTTATACAAGAAACGAATGAATGTTCATTTAAAATATTCAAATATTCCTGGCTCATCATCGGTATCTGTTTGTATATTTATATTGATATCACCTACTATTACATGTTTGGAGTTGTTTGTTACCATCATTCAATTGATTTTTAATATATTTTTCTAGGTGGTTATTGAATTCAAAAGGACAGGAAGATGGGGACCTATACAAGCAAGTGACCGTCAATGAGTTGTTATTCTCAACATCGATTTTTAAGTTTATTGCTTTTGATTGACCTGTATCGTGTAATTCAAAGTTGTAGTTATATTAATTTTTTATATAAACAATAACACCATCATTCTGATTGTTATCTCCATAATTGTATATGATATCATATTCTTTCAAAGAAAATAAATTGACATCATGAATTTTCCATGTTTCACTCAATACTATTAAATCTATTTCTAAATCGAGTTGCATCAATAACGTTTGAAATTCATCGAAATTTTTTGAAATGCTCCTAATGTTGTTATGTATGAGAGTAAAGTAATTATTTCCTTGTTTCAGGACTGTTTTACAATTATCCACCTTTTCACACTGTACAGTCTCTATCAGGTTGGATTTGAAATCTCTTATGAAGGAAATCATTTTTTTTAAATATACTATATAATTTAAAAAACAGCACTAATAAAAAATTCAATGGAAAAATTATATTTAAATCTAAAATTAACAATAACTGCAGTAATAATCACTTAATATTAAATAAAAGTTTATAACTAGAAAGGTTTTTTAATATTCCTGCTCGATGACCAAGCTATTTTATGTTTATTCGATGTATTGGGGCTTTCCTCTCTCTCCTTTCTCTTCTTTTCTCCTTCTATATTTTCCGTTTCTCCTTCCTCAGTTTCTTTTATTGATCTTTGGATCAAGTCTTCGTATTTATGTAGTTTTCCCTGTATTATTATACTATTATTATTTTTCAAGAGGGCTGGGATACCCTTCTCTCTGGCTGCCTTAACTTGGAAAATGATAAATTTTCTCTGTTCGTATAATTCCTTAGAAACTCCTTCATATATTTTTCTTGTATTTGTATTTCCGTTACGTTCCTCATCATTTCAACCACAGTTTCTTTATAATTTTCTACATTATTTTTTCGCATATTTAAAGCCCAATGTTTCAAAATCATTTCGGTGGAAATTGATTCATTTAGTACATAGTTTCTTTCACTACAACATTTAAGAACTTGTTTCCATCATTACTTTTTCTTTTTCACTGTAACATGGGGCTCAGTATTTTCTATACTTTCGTCTATTGCGTAGGTAATGATAAATCTCCGAATCGACTCATTTTTGAACAATTATATTGATAAACTTCAAAAGTTGACGGTCCTGTTAGTTTCTCTATTGTACGTTGCATCTTGATGTCTATGTGGTAGGAACTAAGGAAATGAAATTATTGTAGAATTCATGATTGGTATATAGAGCTACTCTATGAGTAATCAGGTATTATCGGAATTATACAAGGTGATGTAACTAAATTGAATTCTTAGTGGTTAAAAATTGCACTAAAAAAATCATCATTTTAATTACAACTTTTATTCACACTGTTCATTTGAATTTTTCAAGCACTTTTAACCATGTTTTTTTGTTTTACTCTGGCACATGTCACCCATCAACATATTCGTTTGTATGTGTCTGTGTTTTTTTAAGTGTTGTATGTAAGTTTCATATATCTCTTATTTCAGAGTAATTTGGAATTTTATAATTAAGGATTTACATATGTTGCATCGTTTGTTATATTTTAGTATTGTATTATCTTTTCATTGAACAAATGTTTTTTTGCTTATTCCTTACAGAAGCGAAGTGAATAAATTTGTACCTACATCATATATGAAAAACAGTAATCTGCTCATTATGCTTCATAAGATGTGCAAATTTATTCACTCCATGTTGATATTTTCTCAAATTCATTGTTAATCACTGGGGAATAATTATTTTCATTATTTTTATTATCATAACTGAAGTTGCCTTCTGCGTATGGATATGTTCAAAATTTTTCTACAAGTCTGAAGCTAGGCATAATTTGGTCAGTACGATTTCTTTCATTTTTAGTGCAGCGTTCTGCCTCGAAAGTACGAACTTGTATCATAGAAATTTGAAAGAGATATTCATCAAACCACTGATCATTCATAAACGCTCATATATACTCCTCAAATTATCAGAAAATAATCGACATTGATATATACCTACCAACAATAACATGAAATGAATAAAAAAAACACAATTGGCATTCCATTGGTAACCCTTCTGACATCTAGCGACGAAAGTAAAAACATAAAGCAAATTTAAACTTACTGGAAAAAGATTTCTTGCGTATCGGTTTGTAGTGAGTATGGCCATTGTTTATAGAGATCTTCTCTCTATAAACACTGGTATGGCTTTCTCATAGATGAGTAGGTGGTATATTTAAATAAATCGTAATAGAAATTGTGTTGCTAATGAACTAAACACCTAACGAAATAATTACATCCTACTCACACACAGGTATACTTAAGTGGTTGCAATAATCATATTTAGGGACGATGAGTTTAATGCTTATAGGTAATATAATATCATTTAGCTAGTCTATTCAAATTTGTTAACGTTTGAACCGAATGCAGCTGGTGGATGATAATTATACCAATCACGTATTGACTATTTCTTCTAGTGCCTAGTTGTTTGAGAAGACTTCTTTTCAGCAACGCCGCTCTCCGCTGGTGTGTGATTAATCTACTCCGTGAAAGATGGCGCCACATACTCTATTGAACAAATACATGTAATAGGTATATTAGAAGATGTTGAGCTAAAACCTCAAATTAATTTGAGCCCTTTTGATTTTTTAGATTCTAGGTGGTTTTGGGGTACCGAATAAGTCTAGTAACTCTTCATAAAAGTACGGGCACGGATTTTCGAAATTTTGGGACTTGAAACTCAAAAATATTTTGAATCGCGAATAACTCGAAAACTATGAGAAATTTGAAAAAAATGGCCAGCATAAAAAATGTAGATCACAAAATTCTCTACAAAAAAGCATGCATGGTATTTTTTCCTAACCTCAAAATTTTCACCTTAAAACGGGTTTAAATACTCAATAATAGTTTGAATCGCGAATAACTCGAAAACTACGAGGAATTCGAAAAAATGACTCAAAGCACAAAATGTAGAGCACAAAATTCTCTACAAACTGGTTCCTAAAATTTTTTCCTAACCTCAAAATTTTCATCGTAGAATGGGTTCATGTACTCAAAAACACTTTGAATTGCGGATAACTCGAAAACTATGAGGATTTCAACACAAAATGCAGGCACAAAAAATTTAGAGCTCAAAATTCAGTACAAGAGTGGTTTCTCTTTTGTCCTAACCTAGGAAAATATTTTGATTCAATTAGACTTATGATCCACAATTTTTGCACTGGCCCCAGTGAACAATCCAATTTTTTTATGTGAAAAACACCGTGAAGACTACAGAATGCAGTACGCACTTGATACGTGTTTACTACACAAAACACGTCGTCTGCACCACAGAACTCATAATTATATCTTATGATATAATTATGAGTTCTGTGGTCTGCTCACGTGCGTGGTTATCGGTGATAATGGCTGTGGTTGCCGAATTCTTCGCGGGAAATAGACGAAAAGAAAGCTTTCGTATTCTTAAACCAAGTAATTGAATACAATGTAACGACCCGCAATCGTTTCTTTGTAACGTGTTTTCACAAATACAACAGGAATTTTTCGAAGAAACTTACTCTTGGATAATTAAGGAAATATTTACGGAAAAATGGGACATTTTGACCTTTCTATGCATTTTCAAAATCTTCATAATGAGTATACATCATACTAAGAATGTTTTTATATGAACTTGAAGCTGAGATTCTACGCTTCAAAATGAATACCCTCATCTTTGGATAAGAGAAACTATTAAAAAGTCTGTGAATATCGAAATAATTATCAATCGAGAACGAAGATCGTGTTCATGACCGCGTTTTTTGAAAGTTAGTTAATTTGAAACCAAGTTGTAACTCATGCATGTAATATACATGAAAATATTGATAATAATACGAACGACAAATCTCTCGTTGGATTTGCTTGTTTATATTGCGAGTGATGGAATATATTCATTGAAACTTCAAGTGCTTGTGTGGCCAATATACCTCTTCATCTCGCAAGATTTTCGAAAATTATGCTACCTTACCGGAGTACAAAATAGAGAACTTACCCATCATTATGCATTTTGATTCTTTGAAAACGGAGTAGTTTTCAACGAGTTAGAGCAATTTTAATTTGCGCTTGGGATGTAAATTTGCTTGAATTCGCACTGGCGGGAATTCGCGAGCGGGTACTCCGGCTTTCGGCTTTGGGAGAGAATTACTCAGAAATAGTGGCTCCAACGAAAAAATTACTGAAGACTTTTTTTGTAGAAAACTTTGTGCTCTACATATTTTGTAACAGCAGTTTTTTTCGAATTCCTCATGGTTTTCGAATTATTCACGATTCAAAATATTTTTGTCCCAACATTTCGAAAATCCGTGCCCGTACTTTTATGAAGAGTTGCTAGACTTATTCGGTACCCCAAAACTTCCCAGAATCTAGAAAATCAAAAGGGCCCAATTTTTTTTTGGGTCTTATCCTATTTAGCCTGTACTATATATATGAATACATTATAACACTTTAATTATTAGGTAAAGGTTTATAGAGCAATATTCAATATTGCGTCCATCGGCAGAACAAATGAATCTGATAAAATACATCAATATGGGAAATTTGAAACATGTATAATAATTAATTAAACAAAGAGAATTCGTCGGACAAAATAATGGATCAGTTATTGGTACAACGTACCTAGGTACCTATATGTTACAAATAATTGAAATATGTTTGTTTTCATGAATTAATTTACCGTTGTTCATGCATACATAGTTATGAATTATTAATATTTCATTGGCATGGTCAAAACGAGAATTGATATTTATTATTTCAATATTCCAATTTATTCCACCAGTTTTTTTTTTCCTAAAATATCATACTCCCGTTTGAACTCGTATAAAAACTAACAGGTTGAAACAAAGTAAAACCTGAAAAAGAATTCCTTTGGATATTGTTCTGCTCAACGATAATTAATAGTTGGATATACCTACAAAAGTGTCACTTATATAGTCCAGTAAATGTTTCTGGAAAAATGGAAAAACCTCTCAATTGTTTCGTCCTTTATCAATTTACAAACAAAAATGGAATTAGGTTCATCTTACCCTCTACTTCAAATTCTATAGTGTGCCGATGGGCGCTGTTTACTTTTGAGTGGTGAAAACTAGCCCTAATTGTCAAAACTTATAAAATAACATTTTTAAGCTTAATATGGGTAAACGTTAGTTTGAATTGGTTCAATAATGATTTTTACAGTTTAATGTAAAATTTTTTTTGTAATTTTCACAGAGCCCTGAAAATAGAGCAAAAAACGGGTAATAATAATAATAATAATAATAATAATAATAATAATAATAATAATAATAATAATAATAATAATAATAATAATAATAATAATAATAATAATAATAATAATAATAATAATAATAATAATAATAATAATAATAATAATAATAATAATAATAATAATAATAATAATAATAATAATAATAATAATAATAATAATAATAATAATAATAATAATAATAATAATAATAATAATAATAATAATAATAATAATAATAATAATAATAATAATAATAATAATAATAATAATAATAATAATAATAATAATAATAATAATAATAATAATCATCTGGATGCCGGAGAGACTTATACTTACCTAGGGGTGGCGCAACACCGCTCCCAAGAGGTAATCACAGTTAAGAACTCTCTCCGCGGCAAGTATCAGCATAAACTCCGACAGATCTGGTCATCAGAACTGTCGGGGAAGAACAAAGTTGCTGCAACTAATATGCTTGCCGTTCCGATCCTTCTCTACTCCTTCGGAGTGATGAAGTGGACTCAGGAAGAGCTGCGACAACTCGACGTAAAAACTCGCAAAATGATGCATCTCAATAGGAGCTTGCATCCTAAATCGTCTGTTCCACGGTTATACTTTCCCAGACAACGGGGAGGCCGTGGACTTTTGAGTTTGGAGTGTCTGCATAACAGAATGGTTCTGGATGGAGCCTGTAAAGTCATCAGGAGTTCAGATCCCCTTCTCTGCATGGTCCGCGACCATGAAAAAGCAGGGATTGGAGCATTTCTCTTTAAGGCAGCAACCCGTGCAGCCGATGAACTTGGTCTCGTATTCGACACTGAACGGGCTAACCCAAACTCTGTCACCGAGTTGGGACCCGTTCAGCTAAAAGCTCACATTAAAGCTGCGGAGACAGAGGTCCTCCTACAGCTGCATATGGATAAGCCAATGCATGGTGTTTTCTTCAACAACATCGAAGACCTTGGCTTATCCAAAAGCTTGACTTTTGCCTTCCTCAGTTCGAGTGAGCTAAAGTCGGAGACCGAGGGATTCATAATGGCCTGCCAGGATGGTGTCTTCAACACCCTGGTCTACCGTAGTCGCGTGATGGGTATAGACGTCCCTGACACCCGATGCAGGGCATGTCGTGGGGCACCTGAGACCGTAATGCATTTGCTATCAGCATGCCCATCTTATGCGGTCTCAGCCTATATCCACAGGCATAACGCGGCGCTACGAGTGTTGTACTACCACCTACGACACTCGTACGGTATAGACGAGACACCGGTGTTGCCTTATGTTCCGGGGGATATTGAGTCCGTGGTGGAGAATGAGAGATGCCGAATCTATTGGAACTACTCATTCCCCACCCTCAGGCAAATACAAGCCAATAAGCCTGATGTTGTCCTCCTCGACCGTCAAAGTAAAACGATATTCGTCGTGGAGTTTTCCGCTCCAGGCGAGATGAATATCGTTCGGAAAGAGGAGGAAAAACGGACTAAATATCGAGATCTTCTCTTTGAACTCCGCAGGTTGTATCCGGATCATTCTGTCAAAATTGTAGTTCTGATTATAGGAGTCCTTGGTGGAATGATGGACACACTGCTCTCTAATTTGAAGTTGATACCGGCCTGCCGTAATATGGCACAAATCCTAGCAGCTCGAATGCAGAAGGCCGTCATCCTTGGTTCCCTTCGTCTGCTCAGAACACATGACTCTCGGACCCAATAATCACTCACCCTACGGACGTAGGGAGTGGTTATTGAGGTAAACGACACCAGCGCGTCCTCCGGATGGGTCGGAGCACCGGAGACAGGACCTGACTGGTACACTCTTAAAGGATAATAATAATAATAATAATAATAATAATAATAATAATAATAATAATAATAATAATAATAATAATAATAATAATAATAATAATAATAATAATAATAATAATAATAATAATAATAATAATAATAATGATAATGATAATAAAAATAATAATAATAATAATAATTGGCAGGGAGGTCAACCAACACCTAAGGCCCTGGTGAGTTGCGACACCACCTACCCGAGCAAAGGATGCAAAATCGGACCGGCAGCTCATGCGCATCCGGGAGGGAAAAGGCATCGTTCCCTCCGGTGTCGGCCGTGGGTTTACTGGGTTAACCCCCCAGTAAACCCTAATACTCGGTTCCAAACAATCGGGGAAGAGGCCCCCACAACCGACCCCCTCGGATTAGGGGTCAAAGGCAAGGTGGTGGGGCCAACAACGATGATTTGCCAAATGACAACCGCAATGACAACGGACGCTTTGAGTGGACGAACGAATTGAGAGACGGACTTCTGTATATCTACGAGAGCAGTGAGCCCGCCCGGAGAGGATACATGGCAAGGATGCATGCTCTCCGGTGTGAAAGACACCCAGAGCATGCCGCCGTTTCCGCCCAAAATCTCAGGGATTATGTTTCCTATCTCCGGGCTCGAGGCTATGTTAGAGCTCCTCCTCAGCCGATTAACGAAGTGGCAGAAGTGGCAGATATGCCACGTGTCGGTCTGGCTGTAGAGGAGGCTCGCATCATACCACCAATGGAGGACATCAGAACCCGCAGGGCGCTTCACAATATGAAGCCCTGGAAGCCGCAAGAACTGGCACGAGTGGATGCAGAGATTGGCGATGTTCTTTCAGAAGAGGCTACCATCTGGCAGATCAATTCTGTCGTGTACGACGCCGCTCGTGCTCTATCCCAGACGGAGAGGAGGGAAACCACCGCTCTTGTTGGAAGGCATGAGCGACGCGTTCACAAGATGGAAGCTAAGATCAAGTCGGCGAGACAACACGCGTCTCGTATCCAGTGTGTGGTGGACTACATGTCGGCCAATAGGCCTTTCAAGCCGGCAGTGCGGCGAATTGCTGCAAAGCTAAGACGAGCTCACCACACATTGAATCAAGGCGTGCTGTTTACCATAAAACAGCACTGTCTTGATAGGATACGAATGCTAGTGGCTGCAAAGAAGTTACTAGTGAGGCGGGCGAGAAGTATCGCGGAAAACATAAAGTTCCGCGATAAACCTTCTCGCTTATTCCAAGAGCCTCCACGTGTTGTCGATAACCCGCCGGCTGCTGATCGGGTAGAAACCTTCTGGAAGAACATCTATGAGTTTCCGCAACCACTCAATGTAGACACTCCAGCCCTAGCACAGTTCGAAGCTTACTGCAGGACGCTTCGGCAGCCTGAGCACAATGATCTGCGCAATCCGATAACCACGGAAGAAGTTCGAGGGGCCCTCAAAGGCTCAAAGAACTTTGCTGCTCCAGGCCCTGATGGGTTGAATAATTATTGGTGGAAAAAGTTTCCAACAACCCACCGCCATCTGGCAAGAGTTTTTAACTCATGGCTAGATGGGGAGCAGCAGATTCCGGAGTGGTTTGTCGAGGGGCGAACCGTGCTCATCTCCAAGAACAAAGATTTGTCTGATCCAAAGAATTACAGGCCGATAACATGCTTGAATGCGTGCTATAAGTTGTTTACGCGCATCTTATACACGCGCATTCTCTCCGCAGTTGATCCGGTGTATGAACGGATATATGAGCAAAGAGGGTCAAAGAAAGGGGTCGCCGGCTGCAAGGAGAACCTGCTCATCGATAGATGTATCACGCAGGACTCCGTGCAGTATAAGCGTAACCTTTCGATGGCCTGGATTGATTACCGCAAGGCATTTGATACAACATCGCATGAGTTAATCATGCATTTGCTCAGATGTCTTGAGGTACCCAATCAAATAGTGGGATGCATTGGACAACTGATGCCACTCTGGAGGACTCGCTTCACCATAAGATCTGGTAGAGACATAGTCCAAACAGAGCAGGTCATCATTAGAAGAGGCGTGTTTCAGGGAGACTCCCTCAGCCCTCTTTTCTTCTGCATCTCACTATTGCCATTGTCCGTTGTACTCAGGAATACCCGTGGGTACAACTGCGGCACTCCCAGCAACCGGAGGCATAAAGTCACCCATCTGTTTTACATGGATGACCTCAAATTATATGCCTCTGGAAAACGGAACCTACATCAGTCCCTTAGGGTGGTGGAAGAGTACACGCATGCTATCGGAATGGAATTTGGGATCGACAAATGTGCCACGGTTCATCTCAAAAGAGGACGATGCGAGGAATACGGAGAGGATGTCCAGCTCGTAGACGGAAGCATCCTACATCATCTGGATGCCGGAGAGACGTATACTTACCTAGGGGTGGAGCAACGCCACTCCCAAGAGGTATTCACTGTTAAGAACTCTCTCCGCGGCAAGTATCAGCATAAACTCCGACAGATCTGGTCATCAGAACTGTCGGGGAAGAACAAAGTTGCTTGCCGTTCCGATCCTTCTCTACTCTTTCGGAGTAATGAAGTGGACTAAGGAAGAGCTGCGACAACTCGACGTTAAAACTCGCAAAGTGATGCATCTCAATAGGTGCTTGCATCCTAAATCGTCCGTTCTACGGTTATACTTTCCCAGACAACGGGGAGGCCGTGGACTTTTGAGTTTGGAGTGTATGCATAACAGAATGGTTCTGGATGGGGCCTGTAAAGTCATCAGGAGTTCAGATCCCCTTCTCTGCATGGTCCGCGACCATGAAAAAGCAGGGATTGGAGCATTTCTTTTTAAGGCAGCAACCCGTGCGGCCGATGAACTCGGTCTCGTATTCGACACTGAACGGGCTAACCCAAACTCTGTCACCGAGTTGGGACCCGCTCAGCAAAAAGCTCACATCAAAGCTGCGGAGACATGGGTCCTGCTACAGCTACATATGGATAACCCAATGCATGGTGTCTTCTTTCACAACATCGAAGACCTTGGCTTATCCAAAAGCCTTCCTCAGGTCGAGTGAGCTAAAGTCGGAGACCGAGGGATTCATAATGGCCTGCCAGGATGGTGTCTTCAACACCCTCGTCTACCGTAGTCGCGTGATGGGTATAGACGTCCCTGACACCCGATGCAGGGCATGTCGTGGGGCACCTGAGACCGTAATACATTTGCTATCAGCATGCCCATCTTATGCGGTCTCAGCCTATATCCACAGGCATAACGCGGCGCTACGAGTGTTATACTACCATCTACGACACTCGTACGGTATAGACGAGATACCGGTGTTGCCTTATGTTCCGGGGGATATTGAGTCCGTGGTGGAGAATGAGAGGTGCCGAATCTATTGGAACTACTCATTCCCCACCCTCAGGCAAATACAAGCCAATAAGCCTGATGTTGTCCTCTTCGACCACCAAAGTAAAACGATATTCGTCGTGGTTTTCCGCTCCAGGCGAAATGAATATCGTTCGAAAAGAGGAGGAAAAACGGACTAAATATCGAGATCTTCTCTTTGAACTCCGCAGGTTATATCCGGACCATTCTGTCAAAATGGTGGTTCTGATCATAGGAGTCCTTGGTGGAATGATGGACACACTGCTTTCCAACTTGAAGATAATACCTGCTTTCCGTAATATGGCAGAAATCTTAGCAGCGCGAATGCAGAAGGCCGTCATCCTTGGTTCGCTCCGTCTGCTCAGGGCACATGATTCTCGGACCCAATATTCACTCACCCTACGGACGTGGGGAGTGGTTGTTGGGGATAACGACACCAGCGCGACCTCCGGATGGGTCGGAGCACCGGAGACGGGGCCTGACTGGTACACTCCTAAGGAGATAATAATAATAATAATAATAATAATAATAATAATAATAATAATAATAATAATAATAATAATAATAATAATAATAATAATAATAATAATAATAATAATAATAATAATAATAATAATAATAATAATAATAATAATAATAATAATAATAATAATAATAATAATAATAATAATAATAATAATAATAATAATAATAATAATAATAATAATAATAATAATAATAATAATAATAATAATAATAATAATAATAATAATAATAATAATAATAATAATAATAATAATAATAATAATGATAATAATAATAATAATAATAATAATAATAATCTGTCAAAATGGTGGTTCTGATTATAGGAGTCCTTGGTGGAATGATGGACACACTGCTCTCTAATTTGAAGTTGATACCGGCCTGCCGTAATATGGGACAAATCCTAGCCGCTCGAATGCAGAAGGCCGTCATCCTTGGTTCCCTTCGTCTGCTCAGAACACATGACTCTCGGACCCAATAATCACTCACCCTACGGACGTAGGGAGTGGTTATTGAGGTAAACGACACCAGCGCGTCCTCCGGATGGGTCGGAGCACCGGAGACAGGACCTGACTGGTACACTCTTAAAGGAAAAAATAATAATAATAATAATAATAATAATAATAATAATAATAATAATAATAATAATAATAATAATAATAATAATAATAATAATAATAATAATAATAATAATAATAATAATAATAATAATAATAATAATAATAATAATAATAATAATAATAATAATAATAATAATAATAATAATAATAATAATAATAATAATAATAATAATAATAATAATAATAATAATAATAATAATAATGATAATAATAATAATAATATTCCCCACCCCAGGCAAATACAAGCCAATAAGCCTGATGTTGTCCTCCTCGACCACCAAAGTAGAACGATATTCGTCATGGAGTTTTCCGCTCCAGGCGAAATGAATATCGTTCGAAAAGAGGAGGAAAAACGGACTAAATATCGAGATCTTCTCTTTGAACTCCGCAGGTTATATCCGGACCATTCTGTCAAAATGGTGGTTCTGATCATAGGAGTCCTTGGTGGAATGATGGACACACTGCTCTCCAACTTGAAGATAATACCTGCTTGCCGTAATATGGCAGAAATCTTAGCAGCGCGAATGCAGAAGGCCGTCATCCTTGGTTCGCTCCGTCTACTCAGGGCACATGATTCTCGGACCCTATAGTCACTCACCCTACGGACGTACGGAGTGGTTATTGGGGTTAACGACACCAGCGCGCCCTCCGGATGTATCGGAGCACCGGAGACAGGGCCTGACTGGTACATTCCCAACGGAAAAATAATAATAATAATAATAATAATAATAATAATAATAATAATGGCTTGCCAGGATGGTGTCTTCAACACCCTTGTCTACCGTAGTCGCGTGATGGGTATAGACGTCCCTGACACCCGATGCAGGGCATGTCGTGGGGCACCTGAGACCGTAATGCATTTGCTATCAGCATGCCCATCTTATGCGGTCTCAGCCTATATCCACAGGCATAACGCGGCGCTACGAGTGTTATACTACCATCTACGACACTCGTACGGTATAGACGAGACACCGGTGTTGCCTTATGTTCCGGGGGATATTGAGTCCGTGGTGGAGAATGAGAGGTGCCGGATCTATTGGAACTACTCATTCCCCACCCTCAGGCAAATACAAGCCAATAAGCCTGATGTTGTCCTCCTCGACCACCAAAGTAGAACGATATTCGTCATGGAGTTTTCCGCTCCAGGCGAAATGAATATCGTTCGAAAAGAGGAGGAAAAACGGACTAAATATCGAGATCTTCTCTTTGAACTCCGCAGGTTATATCCGGACCATTCTGTCAAAATGGTGGTTCTGATCATAGGAGTCCTTGGTGGAATGCTCTCCAACTTGAAGATAATACCTGCTTGCCGTAATATGGCAGAAATCTTAGCAGCAAGAATGCAGAAGGCCGTCATCCTTGGTTCGCTCCGTCTACTCAGGGCACATGATTCTCGGACCCAATAGTCACTCACCCTACGGACGTAGGGAGTGGTTATTGGGGTTAACGACACCAGCGCGCCCTCCGGATATATCGGAGCACGAATGCAGAAGGCCGTCATCCTTGGTTCGCTCCGTCTACTCAGGGCACATGATTCTCGGACCCAATAGTCACTCACCCTACGGACGTAGGGAGTGGTTATTGGGGTTAACGACACCAGCGCGCCCTCCGGATATATCGGAGCACCGGAGACAGGGCCTGACTGGTACATTCCCAACGGGGAAAAAAAAAAAAAAAAAATAATAATAATAATAATAATAGCTTTTATTGTCCAACAGTTTCCCATTTACAGGACAATATTATTGAATGACAAAACTTGAAGTGGTATTAATACCTAGAATAAAAAATGATGATATATGAACTATAACAATAATATTACTGAATAACAAAACTTGAAGTGGTGTTAATACTTTGATTGAAGAATGATAACATATGTATGAAATATTACAATCAGTTTAATTTTTGACCAAAGAAACAAGTTCCCTGATGGAACACGAATGAATATCAGTTAGATTGCTAATTTTAATAAATTCATTACACATTAAGTACATTGGAGATTTCAGTTGCATATTTGTTCTCGCTCTCGGAAGCATGAAAGTTGCATGATTTTGAGAAAAGTATGAAGGGACATTGAAATTAATCTGGCTGAGCAAATTGGAAGAGTCAACGAGGCAATTCAGAACTTTATACAAAAAAATTATGAAGGCACAAATTCTTCTGCACTCCAAGCTGTCGAAATTGAGCCTCATGCCTAAATCCTGATTGCTTGTTCCCCTTTCAGGATACGCACCATCTATTTTGAAACTGAGAAATTTCAAGAATCTTTTTTGAACGCCCTCAAGGGCTACTTTATGACATTCATGAAAAGGGGACCAGACAATACTGGCATATTCTAGTTTTGATCGTACGTTGGAAAAGTACAGTAGTTTCAGTGCCTTGATGTTGGTAAAATGTTTACAATTTCTCATTATAAAACCGTATGATTTCTGTAGTCTGGTTTCCGCGCGCGTTGCTTCACTCTGACACAACAACCGAAAAACATATTTTAAAACACCTAATATGAATATTTTAAGGAATAAAAAAATGCATGTACTATTGGGATATATCAATCAACAATAATCTGCAGTTAAAATAATTTTATCCAAAGGATACCACACACTTTAATAGGAAAAGTAGCCATCTGCCTAATTACCTGAATTTTTGATATGTTATAGTCCAGATCATTCCAAACAAAAAGTCCAATGGGCATAACTTTTTCTATACGCTAGTTTTGACGCTGGAGGCTGCTGAATACTCTCATTTTTTCTCCATTGTTAAACATTTCAAATCGGTATCCTGAATAATTTTCACTATTCTTAGTAATCATTGATATGAAATACTATTGAAAGCATTGTTCATTGGTGTCATTATAGGAAATGTGGTCAATTATACAGTGTGTTTCAGCTAGTTTGGTCAAATTAATACTTATATTATATAACAAAGAGTGGTCTATTTCATTTCGAAGGGGGTTGTGTCGAATGAGTATGTTACTATATCTGATTGTTGGTGCTCAGGAAGTGTGGAGGAGAAACTCCTCCTGGCGGGTCAAAAGAGCCTCCATTCACACATTCAGTGTAAGTATAATATGGAGAAAATAATTGGTTATAACTCAATATATTAAATGTTACATTTAACAAACCTATTGGACCTGGTACCCTAATGAAAAACCTTTGAAACTTTGACATCGTTTCCAAAGCCATCTACAGAAAAATTATTTTTTTCTGCATTAAAGAGATGCAATGTTTTCATATTACCAATCAATCAATCAATCAGTCACTTTATTATTCTTTCAACATATACATGTATAGGAATTGTCAAAATAATTTACATAGAAAATAATTTACAAAACAGGTAGGTAAAATACAATAAAATATTCATACAATACAATTTAAAAATGCGATTCTATATCACAAAACTCACAGAGATTATAAAAAGATGTCATTTTTTTTGGAAGATTGTTAAAAAAAATTTGGTCCAATAAAATACAATAAAATGTGCATACAATACAATTAAAAATGCGATTTTATAACACAAAACTCACTGATATTATTTGTCAACTAAAAACAGTTTGAGTCGCTTTTTAAAAAGGAAGAGTGAATCACAAGATTTTATTTCCTTTGGAAGAGTGTTAATAAAATTTGGTCCAATAAAATTAGGTGCTAATGAAGAAATGTTAAATTTTGTTTTGTCTACATGGATGTCTTTTTTTTGTCTCGTATTATGTTCGTGAATATCCATATTCAAAAAGAATTCACTTTTGTTTTGGAAAACATATAGGCATAATTCAAATATACATATATATATATATATATATATATATATATATATATATATATATATGTTATGATATTGAATTTTACAGTAGTAAATTGGTGAAACTTTGGAAACTTGATACTTAAAAAAAAACTGCTATAAAGTATTTATTTTTAAATATTTTCATTTTTACAACTTTTACTATTTCAACTCAGCTCAGATGATCGGAAGTGTCTCATATGTGGTTTGATAAATCTTTGATGGGTTTCGGTTAGTTTCGTCCAATGCTGTATTACTTTCAGAAGTTGGAAGTCAAAAATCATAAGTGACATTAAACTTCATTCATCTAAAAAATTTACAGAATTGTTTATGAAACATGTTGTACTTGGATACATGAAATATCAATTTATGCTATGACAAAAGGGAATAATTTTTTAGAGACATTTTGAAACATGAAAAGAAAAAAAAATGTTATATTTAAATAAGAAAATGATAGATAATAGGCTGTTTTATAGTAAAATAGAAGTAATTTGTGTGGACATTTATATTTGTATGAAATCAAGAAAGGGATTGGCGAAAAACAGAAATAATAAAATGAGGAGAGTTTCCCAGGTGATGAATAAAGGAAGGAGATTTTTTTTGATTTGAAGAGTAAAATGTTTTTTTGAAATTTTGATGAAAGAAAATCAGTTTCTTTTCAAAAAACATATTAAAATGGAATAAGCAAATACTGAGTTAAAAACAAAGGTTGCAGAGTAAATATTGTACAAGAAAATATTTTCAAGATTGATAGATTGCCATTCACCTACATGAAAATAGATTCGGTAGCTGATTTGAGAAGCCAAACCAGATGAGTTCTTAACAATACACTTACATCAAGGTAAATAAGGTAGCCGATTTGAGAAGCAAAGGGAGCTGAGTTCCGTCTACCCACCACATAAGGTAGTACCCGCTTTTTTATTAACTTTCACTGTGTGTGTTGTGCACAAACAATATTTTCCAAGCAGGCAAGCACTGATCGCAAATACCAAATACCCTCCAGAACTTTATTTTGCTGCATGATCCCTTCATTGTGGTTAGTTTTTACATTCTATCGCCATAGACAATTATTTACGTCAGAACATTATCCCCTGTCATCCGTGTTTACGTTCTGTGACCTGTAATCATAGAACTGAGTGCGTTTCTTTGGTTCGATTCGTTATTACACAGGAGCGTTTATTTGCGCAATGCAGTAGACTTGTTAATTTAGAATTGTGGGAATATTATCATTTGAAATTTTGAAGAACTGTTATATTGTGATAACAAATTTATATTTTAAGGTAGTTATCTCCCAGGTTAGGATAATAATAAGAAGTTTTGAAATATTTTCATGTTTTGAAAAATCAGTTATGATTTATTGGTTTTAACTTCACATTAAAGTTATTCTATAAAAAAAAAAATATTTTTATTGTTCAATTTCATAAATTGGTAATTTCATTGCCCAATTTTACAAATTGGTAATTTCATTGCCCAATTTTAAAAATCGGTAATTTCATTGCCCATTGGAACCCGCTTATGAGAGAGAGATGTTTCTGCTCCAGGAACAATATACCGACTGAGCTGAAAAGAAATAAAAGGTAACAAAGGAAGGTATAAATAGCCAGGGAATATTTTTTCAATACTATAATTTTTCTATAAAAAAAATATATATTATACCACAATACTTTTACAAATCATAACAATATATATATATATATATATATATATATATATATATATATATATTCGGGACTGTCAAAATATGAAATGACTTTGAAAACATTTTTACAAGTACCCATACGTGGTATTCGGAAAATACACCTCAAAATTTGTTTCTGAACTACGAAAACATCATGACCAAGTGTGGAATTGCCCCAGAAGCAAATACCATATTTTAGTCTGAATTCAATTTGAGCATAGTATATATTCAGAAGCTCATGCTTCTCCAATACAGTACGTAGATGAAAGAACATATATTTCAGTGAACGCAATCTTGAAATCAATTGCTGGCACTGAGGTTTCCAATTCAAAAATTCATCCAGATAAATTCCTAAAATTTTCACTGGTTCGTGTGAATTTAAGAGAAATGTGTTCTCTATTGGAAACTGCAAATTCTCCACAACTCTCTGTCGATTCCGAATCCTGATCATTTTCGTTTTATCCGCATTGAAAAAGAGATCACGTCCATTGAAGAATTTTGCTACCTTCTCTATGGTGTCTTTACATTTTGATTCCAATTCTTTTGTATCTGGATCGGATATGACCAATGAGAAGTCATCTGCGTATGCAGTGTAATGATCTGTACCGATTACATGATCCATACGACTTACATATAGAATAAGTAGAATGGGCCCTAATACCGATCCTTGTGGGACACCTCTAATCAAGTTGCCAGTATCTGACTGAATGATTTTTGTATGTTCCTCATATTGGAAATGTAAACTTACTATTTGTTTTCTATTCTCTAAGAAAGATGAGATCCATTCAAGAGCCATACCTCGCAAACCATATATTTTTGATACCAATAGTAGTTTTTTATGATTGACACAGTCGAACGCCCTACTCAAATCTCAAAATATTGCAGCAGGGCACTCGCCTATATCAATCATATGTATTATTTTATTATTTTATGATAGAATGAAGACATTGCTGTGGTAGTTGACATTCCCGAACGAAAACTATGTTGTTTTTTGCTTATAACTTGATACCTTTCTAGGAATGGTAACAACCTATGAAGGAAGGTATATTCAAAAATTTTTGAAAAGCCATAGGGTACTGTTACTGGTCGGTAGTTTTCCAGCTTGAATCATTTTTATCGTAACCCACAATTTCGAAAATTATCGAACAAGTTTTAAAACAAATCTGGACTGTAACATTTTAATTCAGGGTTGGGCAATAGTGCGTCAAAGTTCGATTTCTCAAGTTCCATTGTTTTATCAATTCAAAAACAAAAGTTAACTAGACAACTAGATCCTCGTGAATAAGAACTTATTGCCGCACATACATGGCGATATGAAAAAAATTGGGTTGGAAGGTGGAGTGCATTATTTTGAAATGAAATATCAATAATAATAATATATATTAGTAAATTCAAATATCTGCGTTACCTTCACTCACCCCTAAACTATTATTGATTGTCTCTGAATTGCTCAGATGCTATGAATTTTTGGTATGAATTTGAAGATGCATTCCGTAAAAATCCCAGACGTTACAATGATAGACTTAGATAAAAAATATTTGTAATGCCATTTTATAGACAGATTTGTAATATTTCTTTTACTTTCTCATGACTTGAAATTATACAGGATGGTCGAAAAATATTTTTCATAAGGAAGTTTTAGAATATAACTTTAGCTTTCTTTTAAAAGGAAAACTCCATTTGTTTTTCGAATATGTTACGTTGAATCTGGTGTAGAAAAGGACTCAAATATTTTTTGAATGTAGATCCCTAAGGCGACTTGTCCAATTTAGAATTATTGTAATTGTAAGTAGCTGGAACACACTGTATAAATGACCAAATGTAACAAAACACATTTAATACTTTCAATAGCATCTCATATTAATGACTGTCTACATTTTGATCAATCAGAATGGTAATGATTATCCAGGATTACGTTTTGTCTTGTTTGACAATGAAGAACAAATGAGAGTTTTCAAGGGCCTCTAGCGCCAAAACTAGCCTATAGAAAAAGTTGTGCCTATTGAACACTTGGTTTGTAATGACTTGGACTATAACATTTCAAAAATTCAGCCAATTCGACAGGGGGCCAATTTCCTCATAGAAGTGTTCGCTATCCTTTCTCCATAAATTATGCATTTATTTATTTACCAAATTTTACGAAACTTAATGTTAACATAAAAATTACGATAATTATTGAACCAAACCCCTAGGATTTTTTTCAACTAGTGAAATTATTCTTAATACGCTTACAAATAGATAACCGTTGCAGAAATTTGAAAAATCTATTTTCCGCTTTTTCATTAACAATGGAAAATTTAAAAAAGTAAATAATTTTATTTCCTAGCACTTTTTTGGGAATCAGAAAAATGTCTGCAGTCGCCATGGTTTGAACCATTGCCGACTGGCAGCCAAAGTGATTGAAAAAATGTCGCTTCAACAACTCGGCTACCTGGCAACAATGAATATATGAAGCAATGTTCCTAAATTTTGAAAAAATAAATGATTACAATTTTTTAAAGCATCCATATCAGTTTTAGGAATTGCTTGTTGACCCTGCCACTTCTGCCTCCAAATTTTAAGCTCAGAACTTAATTCCATAACCGATCCGGGCATATCTATTTCGTATACTGCAGATGCTTCAAGTATTTGTGCATCTTCATATTTTTGAAGATATACTGGAATATGGATATATTGTACTCCATCGAGTACAATAACATTGCATATGCCATCAAAACGAGATTAATTTTGAGCAATTATACGAGGATGTATTGATATCTAGATAGCC
The DNA here is from genome assembly GCA_944452925.2 of Chrysolina oricalcia. Lineage (NCBI taxonomy): Eukaryota > Metazoa > Arthropoda > Insecta > Coleoptera > Chrysomelidae > Chrysolina > Chrysolina oricalcia. The sequence continues at coordinate 54,675,260 of OX101819.2, read as the reverse complement.
TAGACCAGTTTCCTGCATAAAAAAAATATTGCGTTACCATAGCAACGAACAATAACTTATTAGAAATGTCAGTGTAAAGTTTGACGTCAAAAAAGTAAACCAGATTTATGCAATAAATTGAAAGAAAAAATATTTCCACTGAAATTGTGAAAATCGAAAAATTGGAGTATCGAGCCATCATCACGTACCTGTATTTGAAAGGGTTGAGAGGTGAACAGATTTACGAAAATATGCTTAATACCCTTGGTGATCAATGTCCTTCGTATGCGGCCGTGAAAAATTGGACTTCAAGCTTCAAAAGAGGAAAATTTTCCATTGAAGATGATAACCGATCGGGAAGGCCAGTTTCATAATTCACGTCAATTTGGACATGAGAAAAATTGCTGCAAAATGGATCCCCAAATGTTTGAATGTTGACCAAAACCGTGCAAGGGTAGTAGCATCGCGTTCGATCTGTGCACGATGTGAAAACGATGTAGACTTCTTAAACCGAATTGTTACTATGGATGAGACTTGGGTACATTTCTATGATCCAAAAACAAAGCAGCAATCGATGGAATGGCGACTCTCTGGTTCTCCAAGACCTAAGGAGTTTCGTTTCTAAAAATCTACTGGAAAAGTTCTTGCTTCAGTTTTTTTGAGATTGCCATGGAGTAATCATGATTGATTTTTTGGATAAGAGTAGAACAATAACTGGAGATTACTATTCAACATTACTGACCACTCTACGGGAAAAAATTAAAGAGAAAAGACGCGGAAAGGTATCCAAAGGTGTTTTGTTTTTGCAGGACAACGCCCCTGCACACCACCCTTATTCACCAGATTTGGCTTCGTCCGACTATTCCTCAACTGAAAAAAAGTTCAAAAGGTCGTAAATTTTCTTCCAACGAGGAGGTAATAAAAGCTGTGAAGGTCTGGTTTGCAGAGCAAGAATAATAGTACATTATATACCGCGGGACTGAAGTAGTACATTTAATCCTGAAGGTAAAGTTTATGGCCCGACCGCAGGGAGGGCCATAATTTACCTGAAGGATTAAATGTACTTCAGTCGCAAGGTATATACGATACTTTTCGTACTTCCGGTATGATTTTATTAATTATTTCAATAATTTCAATCAGTTTTTTCTCTCTTCAACTCATTTAATAAACTGTCTTTAAAATAAGTTACCATAGTAACATTGCGTTGTGACAGTTATAATTTAGAAACATTGTCATTACTAGTGTCATTGTAAAGAAACATTGTTATTGATAATTATTGGTATCATGAGTGAAGAAGGTGTATCTGATATTGATAAAAGAGCAGCCGAAGTAGGTGAAGAATTGTTACCACCGAAATCTAGAAAACTATACGAGCAGCAGTACGATGCTTTTAAAAAGTGGTGCCGCTTAAAAAATGTGAGACAACCTACTGAAAATGCGCTGTTAGTCTACTTCGATGATAAATCAAAAGCGGTTTGTGCCTCAACTCTCTGGGCACATTACTCAATGCTGAAATCGGTTATTAACATTAGAGAAGATATTGATATAAGTAAATTTCCAAAATTATTAGCTTTTTTGAAGAGAAGAAATGAGGGATTTAAGCCAAAGAAGTCAAGAATTCTCACGTCTGAGCAGGTAGATCAGTTCTTACGGGAGGCTCCGGATGATAAATATTTAATGCTTAAGGTAAATTTGGAAATTTGTTTATATTCAGAAATTTTAAGAAATCAATTTTTTTGTAGGTTGCACTTATTTTGGGCGTTGCGGGAGCTTGTCGTGGAAAAGAGTTGGTTGATTTAGAAATCGACGATGTGAGAGATTTGGGCGATTCCTTCCTAATTGCGATTAGAAACACCAAAAATAAAATTGACCGAAATTTTGTGATCAAAAATTCAGAAAACAGTGCCATCAGTTTTGTGGCGATATTTCGGAAATATGTGGCATTGCGAAAGACAGGGACAACTCATTCAAAATTTTTTGTTCAATACATCAACAAAGAATGTACTACGCGAGTAGTAGGAAAAAACATGTTTGGTACATTTCCACGGAAAATAGCAGCTTTCTTGAAATTAGAAAATGCGACGTCTTATACGGGACATTGTTTTAGACGCACATCTGCGTCTTTGTTAGCTGATTCGGGAGCAACAATAGACGTGCTGAAGAGACATGGAGGATGGAAATCCTCCAACGTGGCCGAGGGATATATTGAATCGTCTATTAAAAATAAACAAAAAATTTCAGATAAAATATTTGGTCAAGTCGCCGATTCGTCCACTATAGTTATGCCACAGTCCTCATTCTCGCTTCCTGTTTCCGCAGGATCTTCGAAACAAACACCAGTTCAATATGAAAAGGACCTATCTGTTACTCGTCAGTTACCTGCTGCATTAACCCAGGAAAGACTGGTCAATATGACGAACTGTCACAATATTAATTTGAATATTAACGTTAATTACCATTCTAATTAATTATATTTTTCAATAAAATATCCCTTAAATTCGTTTGTTTGTGATTTAATCGTTCCGGGAGTTTCGTCAATATTTAATCCCGGAGGGATTAAATGTGACACTTTAGTACCTGTCACAAGGGAGTGAAGTTGTCACTTTAGGCCCGGAAGTACGAAAACATTTTTTTGAAAGGTTGAGAGACGTTGCAGGTTCGCTGTAATAAATGTATCCAATTAAGAGGAGAATATGTTGAGTACTAAAATATTTTGACATTGAAATTTTGTTTGGTTCCATAGTAGGCTAAGAATTTTTCAATATATCCTCGTATGATCCATAAATGGTATAGATAAGTTGATTCTGTAATATTCTTCTGTACTTGATGATCCGATATTGCTTTTCTTGGTTTCACATATTCGAGGCATAGAAATGGTCGCACAAATTTTACTGTCAAAGTTGTTTGCCTGATTATACAGGGTGTTACATAATTCAATACAAATATTCTGAGGTCAAAATAAGAACATGTGTTCTAGAATCCACCCTATCCAAGCTACAGACATCGCAAGATGCGCAAAAAAATCTTAAATTTTGAATTGTGGCTACAATTATGCATCAAATATTTTGAAAATTCATAGGCACCTGTATTTTTAGACGATCTATTCATTTCTTGATTCAAAAATAAGGTAACTCGAATCGAAAGGGGCGAATGAGGGTTGCATACAGATTTGAGGGGGTGGATTTTAGGACACATGTTTAGGAAAAAAAAGTCTTATTTTGACCCCAGGAATATGTCATAAAAATATTTGTATTGAATTATGTAACACCCTGTATAGTGATCTGAATTCCGTTTCACTTTTTACCCTGATATTTTGAATCACTGATTTTATATTATTAACGTAGGATAGTGCAGTTGATAGATCCTGTTCAACACTTTGCAAACAGTTACTTAAGTTAAAGTATGAGATAGGCAATAACCTGTCACTTCCATGGAGATAATAAAATCGCTTCGTTTTAACGAGGAGCTAAACATATCGGCTTTGCTTGAAGTATTGGCATCTTGGCATATTAGAAAAGTAATATTATGGTATTATTAAATAAGTACCTTCTACGTTTACGAAATTATCTTTTTTAATCTTTTTGTACCTATACAGGGCAATTCAAATTCGACCCCCACCATTGGGATCTCCTAAACTACAGGAGATACGTCGAAGAATAATTGGGGCAAAGTTGCGTATTCTGGTGCTAAACAAAATACTGCTTCGAAACTTGAAAAATTCCGAGTATTTTCGGAAATATCGGGAAAAAACTGAAAATCTGAATTTTCGTTTTTATTTTTTTCTATCGTTATTTGACAACATAGCTCAAAACCAAAAGTACATCTTCATTGATACTTTTTTTCAGCTACACGTTTTCATGTTCAGATTTACTATCCGACGTTTCATCTTCTGGCATTCATCATCAACTTTTTTTTCCTGTTATGGGCGCCATATTGTTTTTTTATACAGAAAAATTGTGATTCACATTCTGATTTCATTTTATGTATAATTTGTTATGATTTGCACTTCTGAAACCACAGATATTAAAAAAAAACAACTTCATCTGAGATGGTCATGACTCCATCAAAAAATTTTGTTTAATAAACACTAGTTGTCAGAACTCATTAAACATCATACTTCAGTCGAAATGTCCTCATTCTCAAATGAAGAAAAACGAGATATGTTGAAACTTTGTTATAAATTTGATAGGAATAGTACTGAAACAACACAAATTTATTTTGAATTATATCCGGAAAGACAACAGCCGGATTGAACATCATTAGGAATTTTGGGAAAACACTTGGCTGAGTACGGTGCGTTTCAAAAAACAAGAATGAAATCATGAGCTTGTAAAAAATGCACAAAAAGTATTACAACAAGTGTTCGAAATGATGGCCTTCCTCTTGAATACATAACCGAGCTCGTCGTCTCAAATTAAGAACAGCCCTAACAATATCCCTTCTTCTGATAGACCTGAATTGCGTGATGATATTGTCTCTAAGTTCATCTACTATGTCATATTCTTGCTCTCCATAGATTCTGTTCTTTAAAGTGCCCCACAAGAAAGTATCCAAAACTGTAAGGTCAGGTGACCTTGCCGGCCACCTCACTGGTCCAGAATTTCCTAACCACCTATTAGGAAATCTTTGGTGTAAATATTCGCAAACTGCTCTTGTATTGTGTGGAGGAGCCCCGTTATGCTGAAACCAGCAGCTGTTATAATTAACAATGGGAAACGTATCCATATATTCTTCGAATTCGTTTCTTAAGAACCGCAGATAGGTTTCCCCGTTTCCAAAGTATTGGAGAAGAAATGAGGTCCAAGTATGCGGTCGTCATAAATTCCAGCCCACACATTCAAACGAAACCGAACTTGTGGTCTGATTTCTCTGAACTGTCGTGGATTATTTTCACTCCAAATGTACTCATTATTTCTATTAAAAACACCACAGTTCGAAAAAGTACTTTCGTCGGTCCAAATAATGTTTTTCAATAAGTTTGTAGGGTCTACCCTATTCGAGAGCCAGCTACAAAATTCCATCCTTCTCTCAGGATCACCTGGATGTAATTTTTGTGAAATATGCAATGAACAATTATTTTACCTCGGCTAATAAGTTACGTCTAATATTTTGTTCCATTCTGCTTCCATATTTCATTCTTGGTTTTTGAAACGCACCGTACTCAGCCAAATGTTTGTCCAAAATTTCGAATAATGTTCTATCCGGCTGTTGTCTTTACGGATATAATTCAAAATAAATTTGTGCTGTTTTCGTACTATTCCTATCAAATTTATAATAAAGTTTCAACATATATCGTTTTTCATTTGAGAATGAGGACATTTCGACTGAAGTATTTGTGCAAACTTATGATGTTTAATGAGTTCTGACAACTAGTGTTTATTAAACAAAATTTTTCGATGGTGTCAAGACCATCTCAGATGAAGTTGATTTTTTTTAATATCTGTGGTTTCAGAAGTGCGAATCATTACAAATTATACATCAATGAAATCAGAATGAGAATCACTATTTTTCTGTATGAAAAAAAACAATATGGCGCCCATAACAGAAATAAAAGTTGATGATGAATGCCAGAAGACGAAACGTCGGATAGTAAATCTGAACATGAAAACGTGTAGCTGAAAAAAAGTATCAATGAAAATGTACTTTTGTTTTTGAGCTATGTCAAATAACGATAGAAAAAAATAAAAACGAAAATTCCGATTTTCAGTTTTTTCCCGATATTTCCGGAAATACTTTGAATTTTTCAAGTTTCAAAACAGTATTTTGTTAAGCATTAGAATACTCAACTTTGCCCCAATTTATGCTTTGACGTATCTCCTTTAGTTTAGGAGATCCCAATGGTGGGGGTCGAATTTGAATTGCCCTGTATAGATTATGTTTTCTCTTTGTTTTCTCTTAAGATTTTTCAAAATATATGACCGCTGTTATTTAGTTGGTCACTCTTGGGGGGCTGAAGCCCCTGTAGCCCTTCCATAGATCCGCCACTGAACAAATGCATGAATTATGGAAATATTTGGATAATAATTTTTTAACTGCAGATTATTGTTATTTGAAGTATCCCAATAGTACAATATCTATATTTAATTTGTAAAAATGATGTTTTTGGTTGCTGTGTCAGAGTCACGCAACGCGCAGAAGCCAGACTACCCGTTTTCGGCTATATTTACAAGGCTCTGTAGAAATTATAAATTTGGATGTACAGTTTCGGGAGTACAAACTTTTTTCCATCAAATTTGCTAATCATTCAGATCTTTTTTTCAATTCTTCGAAAATCTTAAATATTCTTCAAGATATTCAATAAAAAAACCAAAGCCATACTTTTTTTTCACCTAATTGTTTATAACTTTTGCAATACTTTTGAGCTTTTTTTGGGACCTTTCCCTTAACTTTCTACGTTACATCATGATCATGATTTTCGGTGACTATACAAATAAAAAAAAGTGGTACATATTGACTAGACTAATAATAGCCTCTACAATTACAGAAATATGATCTTATCAACTACTTGGCAAAATAAGTCACTCAGATTGTGCCTAATCGCCTTAAAAATTCAGTTGACAATTTCAAAATAATCCCAACTTGAAAGTCAGGGCTCAAAAGCAAGCGAGAATGTGCAGCTAATGTTTTTACTATGGGTTCTGCTATTCAGCTACAACTGTGCTTCAACAAGACTTTCTGCACTATTCCTGGAATTCAAAAGCGCATTCAAACCTTTTATGCACAATCTTCTTTGGCATGTAATTTAAGGCATGGAAATGAGTTCACTATTCACAACTATCCTGAGAAACTTATACGAAAGTTTAACCATGGTGATTGAAACTCTGGAGGAGTATACAAGGCCCTATGAAATTAGTACTGCAGTTCTCGACTTAAACACCAATCCTCTTTTTCACCATTATAGCAGACATAGAAATATTCATAAATACTCATAAATACAGACATCCACAATATTTTTATGTCGTTTAACGCTGATGACCTAGTAATTCTCTGACTCTGAAGATGCAAGAAAATCAGTAGAATACTGTGATGAAAATTGTATTTCAGTAAATTGCGATGAAACGTAAATTGTTCCGATTGATGCCTTTAAAAATTGCACCTTTCAATATCACCAATAGAATATTGTGTGTCCCAGCTAATCTCCGAACTCGTGAAAAATATTGAAAATAGCTCAGACCCGTCTATTTTCATGTCACCAAATACATCATCATCGTGTTGTCAACCCCCTCAGCACCAGCACCCCTACTTCAGAATTCTCAATGGGACTACTATACTTGTGATACATCATTTTGAAGGGAATTCAAATACATTGGTGTACTGAAATTGAGGATCGATCAAGTGTTGTTGAAGTTTGAGTGAAAGCCAAGTTTTATCAAGATATTTTTATTTTTCATCACCTAAAAATGTTATCATCGTAAGAAAGGTTCACTGTGGGTACGCCACTGTATTGAATAATAATATGCTGTCAGAAATGATCGTTTAGAACGTGAGACAGAAGTTTTCATGAAAAAAAAATTGTCGCCATGTATTTTTGTACACGCATATCTTTCTTTACGACTTGGTATTTGATGTATTCAAGTCACTCCATTCAACAATTCAAAACATTCCGAAAATGGTTTATACTATGCAAAAGAGAATATCCATTGTAGCTGCGTATTTTAAAAATGGACGATGTGCTTGAGCTACTGCTCGAATTTTCAGTAGTAATACCACAAGTGATTGAATTTTTGCGATAAGTCTGTCGATTTATTTCTGAACGAAACTGAATTGTTTTCTTGATACAATTCAGTTGAGTTTAGAAATACAATATCAATACATAATCAATTACCTATAATCATAAAAAATGTATTATACCTATCAATAATTTTCAATTATATTGTTACGATGCGACTCAATTTGACGTTTTCGCCTACAATTACGATCTGTCAAAATGTCAAACTTTGCTTTGTCATCTATGGTTACATCGTTGAAAACACCAACGCTTACAGACCAATCAGAATTGAGAGACAGCTGGTGTTTTCGCGATAATACAAGTTGTCTTTGATTTACGATTGGTCAGATTACGTGAATATCTTAAGAAGAGTGGAGTAGTCAGTAGTAATATCCCGACAAAATGCTGAATTTTCAATATATACTTTCACTGAGATGTCTAAAAACCCTGGTGTGTCGACTCATGCATGCAAAACTGTGGGATGAAACGGGAGACAATTCACCAGCTTGATTAAGAGAAAACAAATGAAATCGTGACCTGTTTCCCAAAAAATCCGCATTTGCGTGTACCGCCACAGTCGGTTTTCCTGTTACTGACGTATTCCTGAGACAATTTCAAGAAAAAAAGTCTATATAAACTTGTGTCCGGAAATGCTTCGTTTCGGACACAAATTGATTTTTTTTGTTCGTTTTTTAAAAGTAAATTTTGCAAAGAATGAGTTATTTGCACGAAATTTGGTACCCAGGATTTTATTGACGTGGGAAATCATAATTTCGTATTAATTTTTATGTAACGTCTAGAGGGCGCTGCGTACGCTATCTTTATTTTTTTCAAACATTTTTGACTGTAAACTTTTGGTACTTTCCATGAAAAAACCTAATTTCCACACCTTTTCCATGTAAAAAAGGTACACTTCCTCAACAACGCTGGAGGTGATCGGTTTCGAGATATTTACAATTTTCTATATCGATACATGTTACTTAACTCCTAGGGCGCTAAGTGAAGTTGCTGAGAACATTACAAAAACTAAGTCTGTGGTAGATCTCATCAAAATGAACTACTTTTTTCCTATGAAATGTTTATCGAAAAATTATTTGTTTTCGAAATACAGATGGTGGAAAATTTCCAAAACATGATTGGTTTTCGTCATAAGTTATTTGCAACTGCAGTTATTTTCATCAAACTTTAAACACATACTTCTTTCAAACTGAGCATTTTCAAACTGCTTAATCAATCGAAGTTAAAAAAAATGTCAGGTTCAATTATTCAATTAGAAAGTGCTACATTTCGGAGTTTGTAAAAAAACAATTCGGAGAAGTACTATGATATTTATTAGGCAATTAAACATATAAAAATTGAACAAACAACTATTACAACAACTGTTCAATGTGACGACCCCCAACAGTAATACAAGCTTCTGATCTCCCCATCAAAGAGAAATCGTTGAAAAATGCCGGGAGTGTTTCTTATCGTTTCGCAGCAAGCTATGATGCGATCCTTTAACATTTGCTCGTTTTCAATGGGGCTAGTATGAACTAGTGATTTTAGGTGCCCCCATAAGAAAAAATCGACGGAATTGAGGTCCGGTGACCTCGGGGGCCAATGCTGAATGCCTCCTCTTCCTATCCATCGTTGGGGATATGCTACGTCTAAGAAATTTCTTGTTATCAGACTAAAATGAGCAGGGGCTCCATCGTGCATAAACCAAGAGTGATATCGGAGACCAAGGGGAACATCTTCCATAAGCTGGGGAAGCTCGTGTTCCAAAAAATCTCCATTCAAACGTAAGGGGAGAAAATAGGGCCCAATTAAATAATCCCCAATTATGCCTACCCATACATTAAAAGAGAATCTATTTTGGAAATGAGTTTGCGTTATCGCATGTGGGCTATCTTCCGCCCAGATGTGGTTGTTATGAAAGTTCATGATACCATTTCTTGAAAAGTAAGTCTCATCTGTGAAGAGGATTTTCGATAAAATTCGATACGTGGTTGAAAATCACGTAGCGTAAGTGCCTGGACACGCTGAATGTGATTAGGATTCAATTGCTGTTCATTTAAAATTCTGTAAACGGTCATGTGACTCACATTTGAAAATTGGCAATTTTTTCTTGTACTTGTCTCTGGATGTTCACTAATTTGTTCGAGAACCGCCTCCTCCAATTCCACAGTTCTTGTAGTCCGTGGCCGTCCTACTGCAGAATTTCTTTCAAAGCTTCCAGATTCGGAAAGTCGCCGAAAAAGATTCGCAAATGTCGCTGCACAAGGAGTGACGCGTTGGGATACCTTTCCTGTCTGGCCTCGGTTGAATTTCCGTCAGCCATATCAGCCATTTCAGCATTCGTAAATTACTTTACAAACTCCAAACTGTGAATTTGTTAATGAATAGTTAAACATGTGACAGCGAACTTCTATTTTTATAAACAAACCTTCATGGCCTACTCGATTTAATTAACTTAATTTATCATTGAAAAAATTATTTAAATCAAATTTGTCTATACTGATTGAGCAGTTTGATAATGCTCAGTTTAGAAGAAGTCTTATACTGTAATAAAGTTTGATGAAAATAACTAAAATTGCGAAAAAACTAATGACAAAAACCCACCATGTTTTGGAAACATAATAAATATCATAGTACTTCTCCGGATTGTTTTTTTTTTACAAACTCCGAAATGTAGCACTTTCTAATTGAATAATTGAACCTGACAATTTTTTTAACTTCGATTGATTAAGCAGTTTGAAAATGCTCAGTGTGAAAGAAGTTTGTGTTTTAAGTTTGAAAATAGCTGCAGTTGCAAATAACTTATGACGAAAACCAACCATGCATTGGAAATTTTCAACCATCTGTATCTCGAAAACAAATCATTTTTCGATAGGAAAAAAGCAGTTTATTTTGACGGGATCTACCACATACTTAGTTTTTGAAATGTTCTCAGCAACTTCACTAAGCGCCCTAGGAGCTAAGTAACATGTATCAATATAGAAAATTGTAAATATCTCGAAAACTATCACCTTCAGCGTTTTTGAGGAAGTGTTCCTTTTTTACTTGGAAAAGGTATGGAAATAAGGTTTTTTCATTAAGAGTAACAAAAGTTCACTGTCAATACTGTTAGGGCAATTTGAAATAAATATTGATAGCGTACGCAGCGCCCTCTAGATGTTACATGAAAATTAATACGAAATTATGATTTCCCACGTCAAAAAAACCCCGGGTACCAAATTTCGTGCAAATAACTCATTCTTTGCAAAAGTTACTTTTAAAAAACGAACAAAAAAATTCAATTTCAACACCCTGTATCTCCGAAACGAAGCGTTTTCGGACAGAAGTTTATACAGACTTTTTTTCTTAAAATTGTCTCAGGAATACGTCACTTGAATATTTTAAAGTACTTATGTTACACCCTGTATAATATGAGGGAAATTGTCAATGAAATTCATCCAGAAAAAAAACACATATCAGTACGTGCTTCAATTGATGAATAAGTTCGTGGAGTCGGGATCAGTACTGAATAAAAACATGAACGAGAGCAGCCTATTGATCGAATCGTACGGGGTGCCCCACCCTGTATACTATTCATTTTATATTACCCAATCCAAGTTACTGTAAATTACGTGCATTCAACCTGAATAAATTACTAATTCAGGAATATCTACACGAAAATCTGTTATTTTATTTCATAAAACCAGATCTTCAATGCTGGTTGGCATTCTGTAAACAAATAGCAAATTCAAAGTTCCTCAAATCTCAAATTGAGCTGTTCGATTTTCTCAGGCCGCCGGTTTTCCAATAATTCACAATGTAACCCCGAGGGCGCGCAAATAAGTACGCATTCCCGCGAAAGGGTAAATATTTGTCTGAGGCATGGTTAGAGATTGAAAGCTCTGTCTCGATACGCAAAGACGAAAAAACACGGAATCAATACTCTGTGGAATGTATGCAGTGACTCAAATCGTAAAAGAAAATGTATGTGATTCAAATAGTACATTTTTCATTTGTGTCAGAATTCATATCGAGAAAATTGAAACTGAACCGTCTGGAATTTAACAAATATATTCTGAGTTGTGTTTGATAAAACGAAACGGAATGAAAACATTTCTTCTTGTCGTGAATTGAGGTTTGCGCCGGATAAAGCAGCGCCAATATGAAAAACTGGAAAACTGTAGTGCGTGTAATTTGTTTTTCCGGTTTCGTTTATTTCATGATTGAGCGGATATAGATGCGCTTTGAACGGAATATTTGTAAATATGTCAACACGGATATAATATTTCATGTAACATTCGTGACTCAACGAAATCATACATGGTGACACCATCAAGTCGGCATCTTATGGGATTTTCTTTAATTGGGTAGTGCTTCCATTCATAATACTGGTAATGTACGAATATGGTTGAATACAAAATGTCCACTGAAATGGTTTGGTCGCAATAGACCGTTAATTCATTGGCGTTCACCTGATCTCACCCCTCTAGATTTCTACTTTCGGGAAAATATGGCTTCAATTCATTGTAATTCACAGGGAATTTTGTGTACAGAGTGACATGAAATATTTTCTTTTTTGAAAATTGTAACAGGTATACAAAACACCTCGTAAAAGATGTCAAGTTCAAATTTCTAATAGAGTTATCAGAGACTAGTCGAATGCCACAACCAAAATTTTGATTCAAAAATTCCTAATGAGTTTTCTCGATTTCTGGCATTAACGAACATTAACGCGCTCGCTTCCCTCACGCGTTAAAATATCTCGATCATTAATCGCCTTCATTAACACTAGTTGATTAATTAACTATTTCATGCGCATCCTTATATTTTCGTAGGTAATACCACAAGTGTATCGGTGATTATCGAAATAGCAATTCCTTTGAATTTGAGAATCAAATTATGTTGCTTGGCAACCACACGAGCGCTTGCGCGAGTGTGGTTGCCTAAAGCAACATAATTTGAATCGAAACCGAGAAGGAATTAACGATAATCGCCGATAACACGAGTTGTATTTGTTAAGATTATTTCATGAATAAAATCGAAACCATTTTTATTTATTTACTATTCAATTTAACTAGGAACATTAATCCCGCATTTAGTTCTGAAATTATGCAACTAACAAAACATTTACTTGATATTTCAAACATCTCTCTATTTCAGTTACCAATGACAGAGCGCGTCATTCGTAGTTTCGTCATTGCATGTCTAGTCTACTGCTTCTCGCTCGAGATCAAGTTTTGATAACATTTTGATTTAGTGATTTGATTAATCAACGAGTATGCAAAATTTGTCGAAAATTGTGAAGTTGATATGAATTGATAGTGAGTGTTCATTTAGTTTTGGTCAAAGTTTGGTGTTGTGTCATTATAGCAGCTTGCTAGTGGTAAGTTTGTGTTTTGATAATAACCAATCAGGAATCGAACTACATAATCGAAAACACATCATATACATATCCAGTAGCCAATCAAGAGCCGAACTAAAAAAATCGAAAATATGATGTTTTCATTTATCAACAAAAAAATTTCAACCAATCATATCACGCTATTTTAGCATAAGTGAAATAATCGCCGTAATAACCGCGATTCTGCTTTACCATTCAAAGAATCGATATTAGAATTAATTTTTAGGCACTACGGTAACAGCAAATAATCTGCGCTGTCGTGATCGAAAAATAGCGCGTGTTTGGAAGACGTTTTTATCCACTTATAGAAAGATAGAGCATTTCGAGAAGTATACAGGGCAATTCAAATTCGACCCCCACCATTGGGATTTCCTAAACTACAGGAGATACGTCGAAGCTTAAATTGGGGCAAAGTTGTGTATTCTGGTGCTTAACAAAATACCGTTTTGAAACTTGGAAAATTCCGAGTATTTCCGGAAATATCGGGAAAAAACTGAAAATCGGAATTTTCGTTTTTATTTTTTTCTATCGTTATTTGACAACATAGCTCAAAACCAAAAGTATATTTTCATTATTACTTCTTTTCAGCTACACGTTTTCATAATCAGATTTACTATCCGACGTTTCATCTTCTGGCATTCATCTCCAACTTTTTTTTCTGTCATGGGCGCAAAATAACAAGTGAAAGACGCCGAAGACGACAGTGATAGTGAAACAAGTTCATTCGATCCAGTGCAAGTGCATTTGATCAAAGTTCTCTATAGTAAACCTCTGGAAGCTACGTGAATACGTTCATCGTTTTTTCTAGCACACAATTTGGTATCTGAAAAAAGTGAGGTACTAGTCAGGACCGGACCAAAGGTAAATATGGCAACTGCATGTGTAGCGTGTAAGGAAGAAATTAGTACCAAGAACACTAGAAATAAGGGTATCAAATGCATCGAGAAATGCATGTCAAAACTTGATTCATGCTGGATGCATTGACAACGATGAAAAGTTGTCGGATGGAATGTGGCGATGCAAACAATGCCGCGAACCATCATTACGAGATCTGTTCAAAGAGTTGAGAACACTAAGAGATGTCAATGAAAGTATGATGATATCAATAAATGCAAGTCATGAAAAAATAGAAGAAACTAATACACTAATAAGAAATATGGAAGCCAAAGTGCTTGAATGCAATGCACGAATAGAGGAGGTGGAAACCAGATGCACACAAATGCAGAAAGAAAATTCGGAAATTAAACAAAAAATTAACTCACAAGAACAAAACACCAGATCGAATACTGTTGAAATCCTAGGTATGCCGGAAGCTAAAGAAGAAAATGTGATGTCTGTATTACCTTTCATATTCAATGCACTAAATCTTGAATGGAATAGCAATCTAATAGATAACTGTTATCGAATTAAAGCTAAACAAAATGATATGGAACCTAGAACAATCCTTCTGAGGTTCGTGTCACACATGAAAAAAGAGGAGTTTATAAAAGCGAGAAGAGTGAAGAGGATTTTATGTGTGGAGGATTTGCAGCTGGACTGGCAGCATGGATATGACAAAAAAAAACCTGTGTACGTGAATGAGTCGTTAACAAGTGAAAACAAAATGTTATTTGCCAAGTGCCGAGAATATAAAAAGAAAAACAACATAAAATATTTGTGGATAAGGAATGGAAAAATAATGATGCGCAAATCAGATAATGGAAAGTTTTTTGTTATTGAAAAGGAAAGTAATTTAAATGATGTGCATTAAAGAGTCATCAAAATGTTTAAAAGTATATTACCAAAATGCTCAAGGTATCAACTCGAAATTAAAATGTCTTAATTTATCTGCTTGCGCTCAATATTTTGACATAATCGCGTTGACGGAGACTTGGCTCACCCCCTCTGTGTTTGATGGTGAATTATTTGACATGGGATACAATGTGTTCAGGAAAGATCGCAACAATTGTGAAACAGGAAAAACAAGAGGCGGTGGGGTGCTTGTCGCCGTCAAAACTAATCTGAAATGTCAAGTGCTGCCAATATCGTGTGCGGACACAAATATCGAAGAACTATGGGTAAGAATAAACATGTTTTCTTATACCCTAGACTTATGTGTGGTATATATACCACCAAAAATGAAAATTGAAACATACAATTGTTTCTTTGAAAACTCAGAAAATTCACTAGCTGGCTCCGACTCTGTATTATTAGTATTAGGAGATTTTAATATATCTGGGTTAGTGGACAATATAGGTGCACAAAACATTTTGAATAGGTTCGATAATTTCACAAATTTTCTCAATTTAAATCAATATAATGATGTCTTGAACAAAAATAACAGAATACTCGATCTGATACTGAGCAATCACAAAATTGAAATTGAGCATTGCGATTCTCCTTTAGTGCCAGAGAATGATAACCACCCATCGATAGAAGGAAGTATTGTATTCAGTCAAACAAACTCAAAAAATAAAAAATCTTTCAATAAACAATATAATTTTAAAAAAGCAGACTTCTTAAAAATGTATAATCTGTTAAAAGCAACTGATTGGACTTCTCTGCACAATATGGGAGATATTGATTCAATGGTAGATAACTTTTACATTATATTTGAAGAGGTGTTGAAAGAATGTGTTCCTCTAGCACAGAAATCAAAAAGATTGTATCCGACCTGGTTTAATTACTCCATTATTAAACAAGTGAGGCAAAAACATTACCATAGAACTCAATTCCAAAAAACAAAAAGCATATATCACGAACAAAAATTTAAATACTTGAGAAGAAAAACAAAATATGACATACAAAAAGCGTATGAAGAATATGTTGGGAACATTGAACAAAATATTGAAAATGACAACAGTGTCTTTTGGGGATTTGTAGGATCTAAGAGGAGGGTTCTCAACAGCAATAACGATGATATGCTATATAAGGATAAGACATTAAAATCAAATGAAGACGTAACTAATGCTTTTGCCAAATTTTTCGAAAGTGTATATGATGAAGAAGTATCATCCTATGATTATGAGAATTTTCAACAACCTAACATATGTATCAATCCATCAATAGACATAGGTAAAATTGAAGAAAAAGAAATTTTGAATGCAATTAAAAAAATGAAACCAAAAAAATCAGTAGGCCCAGATAATATTCCAGCATACATCTTCAAGGGATGTTCTGAATTTCTATTACAGCCCCTTAAAATTATATTCAACAAAATAACAGAAACGGGTACATATCCCAACAGGTGGAAATGCTCTAAAATCTGTCCAATTTTCAAAAAAGGTAAAAGAAATATGATCACTAATTACAGACCAGTTTTGTTAATATGTGTACCAAGTAAAATCTTTGAATTTATCTTATACAGCAGACTTTAATCTCATATATCTCCCCAAATACTAGAAGAGCAACATGGTTTCATGAATATGAGGTCAACGACAACTAACCTAATGTGTTTCACTCAAATTGTTAATGAAGTACTGGAAAATCAAGCTCAATTGGATGTCATATATACAGATTTTGAAAAAGCGTTTGACAAGGTCAATCATGATATACTACTGAAGAAGCTTAACTATATGGGGGTAACAGGTAACCTTTTGAGTATTTGTAGATCATACTTAATGAACAGAAAGCAATATGTTGTTTACAAAGGAGTAAAGTCTTCAATGTTCCCAGCAAATTCAGGGATTCCCCAAGGATCAAACTTGGGACCACTGCTTTTTCTGTGCATGGTAAATGATCTACCGAACACCCTGAAATTTTCCTCTTGTCAATTATTTGCCGATGACTTAAAGCTTTATAGAAATATTGAAAATTTTGAGGACTGCTTGAAACTTCAATTGGACCTAGATAATTTAGTGCAATGGGCAACAAAAAATTCCTTGTATTTCAACATTAAAAAATGTTACACTTTATCATTCACTAGAAAAAAGTCCTGCTTTCTACTTGAGTATAAGATGAATAACATAAAATTAGAAAGAAAAAACGAAATAAAAGATTTGGGCATAACTATTGATAACAAACTGACCTTCAATAATCATATAAATAATACTCTTAATCAATCCCTCAAAGCTTTGGGATTCATAATGAGAAATTCATGTGAATTCAGGAATACAAGAACATATATTTATCTGTATAAAATCTACGTTCAAACTATACTAGAGTATTGTTCGCTTATTTGGAACCCCATATACAATGAATACAAAAACAACATTGAGAAAGTACAAAAACGATTTCTTCGCTATCTTCATTACAAAACACACGGTATTTACAGACTTGACATGCCATACACAGAATTACTTAGAGAATTCAGCTTCAAAAAACTAGAAACTAGAAGGACATTATCAGGTCTAATCTTTATCCACAAGATTATCAACGGGAATGTCGACTGCACTCAAGTCTTAGCAAAATTACTGTTTTCAGTCCCACAATACAATAAAAGGAACAAATCTATTCTTTTCGGTCTTTCAACACCTCATTCAAATCTAGGGGAAAATGCTCCTATTTATCGACTCTGTAACCTAGCCAATAAGTATCTCGACAGCACGGATGTATTTTTTGACAGAATCTCTGTATTCAAAAAACAAATTAATGAAATATTGCAAATGTAAACTTTAAGTTAGTTTGGTGTTTCCTATTTACTAAACATACTGGGAAGTTATTAGAATTTATAACGTTAAATTTTTGTGTGACACTCACTAGTGTACTAGTTATAAGGTATTGTATTGTAATCTGTAATTGGGCTAAGTGCCTGTTGATTGCAAATTAAATAAAATAAAATTAAAATAAAAAATATTGTTTTTTTATACAGAAAAATTGTTATTCTCATTCTGATTTCATTGATTTATAATTTGTTATGATTTGCACTTCTGAAACGACAGATATTAAAAAAAAAACAACTTCATCTGAGATGGTCATGACTCCATCGAAAAACTTTGTTCAATAAACACTAGTTGTCAGAACTCATTAAACATCATAAGTTTGTACAAATACTTCAGTCGAAATGTCCTCATTCTCAAATGAAGAAAAACGAGACGAGACAAGACCTGAATTGCGTGATGATATTGTCTCTAAGTTCATCTACTGTGTCATATTCTTGCTCTCCATAGATTCTGTTCTTTAAAGTGCCCCACAAGAAAGTATCCAAAACTGTAAGGTCAGGTGACCTTGCCGGCCACCTCATTGGTCCAGAATTTCCTAACCACCTATTAGGAAATCTTTGGTGTAAATATTCGCAAACTACTCTTTTATTGTGTTGGAGGAGCCCCGTCATGCTGAAACCAGCAGCTGTTATAATTAACAAGGGGAAACGTATCCATATATTCTTCGAATTCGTTTCTCAAGAACCGAAGATAGGTTTCCCCGTTCAAAGTATTAGAGAAGAAATGAGGTCCAAGTATTCGGTCGTCATAATTTCCAGCCCACACATTCAAACGAAACACAACTTGTGGTCTAACCTCTCTGAAGTGTCGTGAATTATTTTCACTCCAAATGTGCTCATTATTTCTATTAAAAACACCACAGTTCGAAAAAGTACTTTCGTCGGTCCAAATAATGTTTTTCAAGAAGATTGTAGGGTCTACCCTACTCGAGAGCCAGCTACAAAATTCCATCCTTCTCTCAGGATCACCTGGATGTAATTTTTGTAACATTTCAAACCACTTTTTTTGAATTTCCTCCAAACGCTCGTCTGTGGCACATCCATTTCTGCCGAGACTTGATGTATTGATATGGAAGGATCTGCATTTATCTAAAAAAGTACCAAAAATATTTATACATTTTCGAATGGGTAATGAACAATTATTTTACCTCGGCTAATAAGTTACGTCTAATATTTTGTTCCACTCTGCTTCCATATTTCATTCTTGGTGCTTGAAACACACCGTACTCAGCAAAGTGTTTGTCCAAAATTCCGAATAATGTTCTATCCGGCTGTTGTCTTTCCGGATATAATTCAAAATAAATTTGTGCTGTTTTCTTACTATTCCTATCAAATTTATAATAAAGTTTCAACATATCTCGTTTTTCTTCATTTGAGAATGAGGACATTTCGACTGAAGTATTTGTGCAAACTTATGATGTTTAATGAGTTCGGACAACTAGTGTTTATTAAACAAAATTTTTCGATGGAGTCATGACCATCTCAGATGAAGTTGTTTTTTTTCAATATCTGTGGTTTCAGAAGTGCAAATCATAACAAATTATACATCAATGGAATCAGAATGAGAATCACTATTTTCCTGTATAAAAAAAAGTATGGAGCCCATTATAGAAAAAAAAGTTGATGATGGATGCCAGAAGACGAAACGTCGGATAGTAAATCTGAACATGAAAACGTGTAGCTGAAAAAAAGTATCAATGAAAATGTACTTAAGTTTTGAGCTATGTTGTCAAATAACGATAGAAAAAAGTAAAAACTAAAATTCCGATTTTCAGTTTTTTCCTGATATTTCCGGAAATACCGGGAATTTTCCAAGTTTTAAAACAGTATTTAGTTAAACACCAGAATACGCAAATTTGCCCCAATTTAAGCTTCGACTTATCTCCTGTAGTTTGGGATATCCCAATGATGGGGGTCGAATTTGAATTGCCCTGTATATTGAAATAGAAAAAAAAAATAGAAGATCCACATAAGTACGGGGGTGGTGTTTAGCGAAATTGCATCACACTGTATAATTAGTATTTTTGAAATACCGGTTGGTTTTGCTAATAACATGGGAGTGATTTTCAACGGGAAGAATAAGTAAATTATCAAGAAGAACGCTGAAAAAGATTTCAGAATTTTTTGCTTTCTATGAAAGTATCCATAAATGGGGATGCTCAGTCTTTATGCCCTTCACTTGTAACCAATCAGCATTGCCTAATTTTAAGAAGAACTTAACGTTGGAAATCATACAATTAAAATAACTCCTCAACGAAATTCAGATGCACATTTGAAGATGGAATAGACATACCGGGTGCTCGCGAAAGCTGATCACCCCTATAACTTTTTTGGTTCTGAAATTTTGAAGGACCTGTATAGGACATAAAACTGCGTTCATTGACAAGTAACTCAAGTTCATGGAACTTCCGGTTTCACCGGAAGTGACATAAACTTTCAATTTTTAAATAAGACACTCAGCATACTTTCACCTCTTTTGTCTCCACATGCCATTCTGAATACAACCATGTATCATTTGTCATTTTCTGTAACTTTTTTTTATTCACAATTTTATTTCTTAATCTAGAATGCTATGGATACGTTCAAATCACTAATTGCAGCCCTAAAATTTTCCTAGGGGGAATCCGCTGAGGAAATTATGTACACTAATTCCCAAATATATCAAGTAATACCCATGTAAATGCCGCGTAATACCCCGAAGAAATTCCAATAATTCTTCTAATACCCAAGGAATCCGAAGATCTCCGAATTTTCGTTTTCTTTGTGAAGTATTATTTTGAAGACCTTTTTTTTTAAAATTCCACAATTGTGATTCCAACAACACCAATGTTTTCTGTTATCCGCAAATTCCCGATTCCACGGGTTGAAGACCTTTTTTTGACTTCTTGCACGGAATAATTCCTGTAATAACCACTTATTACTCTAGTAATACCTCTAATTCCCGACTAATACCCATTAATTTTCGACTGATACCTTTAATTCTCGAGTATAATACACTAATGCCCAATTATGTTCAACTAATAACCTAATTCCCTACCAATACCCATAAATTTCAACCAATTCCACTAATTCTCCACTAATATCCAAATAATATTACTAACACTCAAGTAATAACACTAATACCCAGGCTTGTACACCAAAGTTCCCCAGCGGTTCCCCCCTCGGAAATTCCTGATTTATTCTCTCGAAGTTTTTTAACGGAAGTTTGTTTGAAACCTAATAATGTGTAGTATCAAATTAATCGTAATCAAATTATTTTTTTCCTAACCCAACGAGCCACTAAATTGCCATTTGAAAAAAATAGTAATGAAAATTGGCATAGAAATGTTGCATATCAGATACATTTTGATCAAAATCAGTAAAGTTGTATTATTTGCAAAATTTTATGACTGAAATTGGTGATTTGAAGATATCCATCCTCTAGAATAAAGAATAAATTTCAAAACAAAAATTAAATTCAGAGTCTAAAAGAGACAAGTAACACATGGTTATATACAGTATGTCATAAGGAGACAAGAGAATTGAAACTATGCCGGGGGTCTCATTTGAAAATCGAAAGTTTATATCTCTTCCGGCGAAACCAAAGGTTGCATGAAGTTGAGTTACTCGTCAAAAGAATCAGTATTATGCCTTATACAGATCCATTACATTTCATTCCATTATCTTCAAAAACAAAAAAGTTATAGGGGCGAACCACTTTCCTCAGACACAGTGTAAAGTTATGAAATGAAAAACTCCGATTCTGAAAATATGAATTCAATACATACAAAAACGTTTCAACTTAAATAAACTGAAAACAGCTCCAGTAGATCCGCATGTAACCTACGGAATTATTTCGTGTGGTTGACTTGTGAAGTCACTTGGATACTAAAAAAAACTCTAAGATGAATCATAAAGATTATTTTCAACAAACCCTTTTTGTATTCCACCTATTTCAAGAAAGTAGAATCCTTGACGCTAAACAGGTATTCTTTGAACAAATAATAAGAAAAATAATAAGACAGTTCAACAGAAAAGGCTTTTACTCGCTATAGAGAAAAAGCAGTTATTCCTAGAAAACAGAAAGAAATTGGACGGAGTTGTCATACATTTACTACTCCACGTGCAGTGAATCATATCCTAACTGAACTCAAAGAAAAGCAGACCCGTACGTTTATTACTCCACATGTTTGATCTGTTATTGCAATGTTATTTTTAGTAAACTTATTTTGATGTTTTTAATGGTATACTTTGGCAACTTTACAAAACAGTTCCAGTACATGAATTTTAAAATGCTCATGTTAAAGTGCTATAGTGCCCTAAAGGCTCATTTTCCGATATGGATTCATAAGCAAAACTTGCTTGTTCTGAGTAGGTCACAACCCTTATCAGTTTGTCCATTAATGCCCACATCTTTTTTTTTCACTCTAAAAAATTATTCAAATCAATAAATTATGTGTATTCACTATTATTATCATGTTTCCGGTTCATGGCTTTTTTAACATGTCCTTAGAATGAAGTCTGCAATGGGCACTCCAAAACCCATAGAAGAAAAAATAAGGATATTTTTTAAAGCTTTTATTTAACTTGCTCTGTGTGTTTTTTTCGTGTATGTATGTTAGATGGGAACAAATCTTGCAAGCTGAATTGGAACCATTTCCTCTTATCCTATGAAATTGAAATTTTACATGTTGGTTCAGTTCCGATGACAATACATTAATAAATGCGTGAAGCTGAATACACTTGTTGAATAAATGAAGCGAAGTTTTGTATAAAAGTGTATAAATTCTCTTTATTGCAAAGCGCTTTCGACTTTCGTCATCTTCAGTGCTTCCTGAAAGTAAATGCTCCGTTGAGAGGACCGAAATTGAGTTTAAGAAAGAGGTTATGAAATTTGGAAAAAATAAATTACGAGAGTACTTACATGTCAGGCAACAGGAAGTTTCGAAATATGTAAAAAACATTGTTTAAAATTACAATAACATAATTATTCTGCATAAGAACTAACGAAAAGCATGTTAGAACTCAGACCATGTGGTTATTGTAAAAGCGGTGGGGACAAGACAGAATGTGTCAAGTCAAATGTCAAATGTCAAGGTGAAACTACCAGTACCAACTTGAAGAGTGGTCTAGTCAATATTAATTGGAAGTGTTACCTAAATACTAAAATGTCAAAGTGAAAATACCAGTACCAACTTGAAGAGTGGCCTAGTAAATATTAATAGGAAGTGTTACCAACGTAATTTAATTATATTTAATCCTCTGATGGAGGGGAAGGAAATCTCTGTCAAGGTTCACTTGTGTATTCAAACAGAGCTGATTTTTGGTGAGTTCTTTGGAGATCTCCAGTTCCTCGAACTCCTCGATCCCCAAAGAACTCACCAAAAATCAGCTCTGTTTGAATACACAAGTGAACCTTGACAGAGATTTCCTTCCCCTCCATCAGAGGATTAAATATAATCAAATTACGTTGGTAACACTTCCTATTAATATTTACTAGGCCACTCTTCTAGTTGGTACTGGTATTTTCACTTTGACATTTTAGTATTTAGGTAACACTTCCAATTAATATTGACTAGACCACTCTTCAAGTTGGTACTGGTAGTTTCACCTTGACATTTGACATTTGACTTGACACATTCTGTCTTGTCCCCACCGCTTTTACAATAACCACATGGTCTGAGTTCTAACATGCTTTTCGTTAGTTCTTATGCAGAATAATTATGTTATTGTAATTTTAAACAATGTTTTTTACATATTTCGAAACTTCCTGTTGCCTGACATGTAAGTACTCTCGTAAATTATTTTTTCCAAATTTCATAACCTCTTTCTTAAACTCAATTTCGGTCCTCTCAACGGAGTATTTACTTTCAGGAAGCACTGAAGATGACGAAAGTCGAAAGCGCTTTGCAATAAAGAGAATTTATACACTTTTATACAAAACTTCGCTTCATTTAATACATTAATGTCGAAGAAATTGCCCCCCCCCTGCCGGGCGAAAGCTAGATAGAGAACGCGTACGGTTCCGTAACGTTTCTTGACGGATTTGGACGAGAAAAATTACAGCAAAAAAATTATTAGGAAGAGGGGGCTTGCCCCTCTCCTCTTTTTGAAAAAAGTTGAAAAAACTCGCGACATTAAAATCGGAAAAATCCGTAAAAATGGTGAAAAATATCTTACCGTCAGATATCATGGTTAGAAGAAAAAAAAATGTACCCCGTGCCCCCCGAAAGCTGGATAGACAACGCATAGTGTTTCAAAAGTTTTCTTGACGGATTTGGAAGTCAAAAATTACAGCAAAAAAATTGGGTCGGGGGACTAGCTCTCCCTTCACTCCAAAAAAATAGGAAAACTTGCGAAATTGAAATCGAAAAAATTTGTAAAAATAGTGAAAAATATCTTATTGTCACATATTATGGTTAAAAAAAGCTAGAAAGAGAACGCGTAGGGTTTTGGAAGTTTTCTTGGCGGATTTGGAAGTCAAAAATTACAGCAACAAAAAAATGCCCCCTTAACGCGAAAAAATAGGAAAACTAGCAAAATTGAAATCGGAAAAATTTGTAAAAATAGTGTGTGTGTGTGTGTGTGGATGGTTGGCATCGGATATAATCTATTTGCCACAGACTTTTGTTAAAGTATTTTTGGTGATGTGAGGGCGATATCGAGCCTCAAATGTAAAATTTTATTTCAGTTAGGAATTTGATTAAAGCATGAAAAATATTTTTGTGTTGTAAACTGAGTCAGGATGTGATGTTAATTGGTAGTTGTATTTGATTTAATATTATTGTATCAATTAGATTGGATCTCTCCACTGACTAGAATTTACATGCAAAAGATATATGGTTCAAGTCACAAATTGACTTGTCGTCACATGAGCAATAGGGTGATTCAGCAAGCCCAATTTTATGATAATGGGAAGGAAATTTCCCGTGATTCAGTTTCAGAAGTGTAATTATTACAGAATGTTTCTTTGTTGAACTGAAATCTTTTAAATGAGGAATACGAGGAGGTATTGAGGGATGTATTAGAGTGTAGTGATTTTTTGAGGTATCTATGAAGTTATTCCAGTGGCTCTCCCAAGTCACACGAATGCTATTCTTTACCAAGCTTAACCAAGTAATAACTATCCGATTTGATGATTTACATGCCTGTTTGGCTAGTATATCTACTATCTCATTTCCGGTGATTCCGTAGTATCCCTTAACCCATATAAAGATTACAGTGCGGTTTTTTTAGCCTCCCCCCCCCCTTGTTAACTTTCGAAAGGATCGGCGTTGAGATTTGAGAAAAAAAAACATTTGGAGGGTTTCACCGACAATACTTTTTTATTCAGAAAATTTGATGATTGCTCAACAGGAGGCGCGGAGAGGCACATCAACTAAAAAATTTTAAATGGCAGGGGGGGTCAAGTTTCACATCGTTGAAAAGAAAATTCAATTCTCTTTACAACCATCTAATTTTTTTTTAAATTTCGTTAATATTTTTTTTGCAATTAAAATTCGAAATATAAATGCGGATCTGAAAACTACGCATACCTCGATAAATTTGAACGGTTCATTGTGGAATAATGAAACCAAAAATATTTTGAGGGGTATTAGCGATACAACTTTTGCAACTTTTTGCTATTACTCGACAGATAGCGCTGGGGTCTCATCGACTCGAAAATTTCGAAAGGCATACAAATCGAAATTGGCAAAAAATTTCTAAACAAAATTCAAAAATATTTAGATGGCTGCAAAGAGAATTGAATTTGTTTTTCAACGATGTGACATTTGACCCCCCATGCCATTAAAGAGTTTTGAGTTGATGTGCTCCCCTGCGCCCTCTGTCGAGCAATTACCGTTTTTTTTTTCATGTTTGTACGTGGAAACGTTCAAAAGTTGAGAGGGGGGCACTAAAAAAGCGGCACTGTGTATTTATACTATGATAGTCATGGAGGATTTTTTAACGCTGCACAAATGATGTGATTTATACATTTTGAAAAAGTTTAAGTTATTTAAAGCGCCCAGTACTGAATTAGAATCTGAGAGAAATATCATATTTTTAACTTCTTTATTTTCTAATGTCCATTTTAGTGCATGTTCAATTGCTATCATTTCAGCAGTGTACACAGAGCAAAAATCTGAAAGTTTTGATAGATATTCATGATTTGTGTATGAATTGTGAAATGCTGAGCCGGTCCCATCCGATGATTTGGAACCATCTGTATAAATATAGCAGTATTTTGGGTAACGACTCAATATGGATTGGAGTAGTCCATTATTGTATGTGGGGATTTCATTATATTCCGGAAAAATAATAGTTGGTTTGAGCATGATAGCGTTAAATTCTGATGTGTAGATGGGGTAACTTTTTTGTTAATGTTTTTTGTATACGAATGCATCCACTAAAATGAGAACATTTTTTCAGTGCCCGAAATTTGGATGTAAGTGTCTCTATAGACGAATTTGATGTGCCTTTTAGGAGCATAGTATCAGTTGCAAAACACTTAATTTTAATCATTTCTTTGGTTGCTAGATATTAACGTCTCATACCAAGGGACGGTTCTTGGGCCTCAACTAGTAGTGCTTTGTAAAAATAGTGAAAAATATCTTAATGTAATTTATTATGGTTTAAAAGAAGAAATTGTACCCCTCTGCTCCCCGAAAGCTAGAAAGAGAACGTGTAGGGTTTCGGGAGTTTTCTTGACAGATTTGGACGTCAAAAATCACAGCGAAAGAAAACATAAGGTAGGGATCTCACCCCTACCCCCTTTCTCGAAAAAAGTTGGAAAACTCGCGAAATCAAAATCGGAAAATTCCTTAAAAATAGTGAAAAATATCTGACCGTCGAATATTACGGTTTCAAAAAATTCCCCTGTCCCCCTCAAAAGCTAGATAGAGAACGCAAATGAATTAGGAAAATGTTTCAACAGACTCGGGCAAGAAAAATAATGTTGAAAAAAAATCGATCAAAGGGCTCGCCACTTTTTCTTGTCACGAAAAATATTAGGAAAACGCGAAATAGAAATTGAGAAAATTCGTGAAAGTAGTGAAAATTATCTGACTATCGAATAATACGGTTTCAAAAAAATTTAACAGTCTTTCCGCCTCGAAAGCTAGACAGAACGCGTAGAAATTCGGAAAAATTTCGAACTGCAAATTAACATGCAAGCGACCGTGCAACTATGATGCATTAATTGGAATGAACAGACTGAGAAACATATTCAAAGAAAACTTAAAAAGAGATGGATAAATGAACTTCAAAAAAACTTTTCATAGAAAATCTTTCATTTCACTGAAAAGAAGAGAATGCATTTCAAAGTAAATTAACCCCATCATTTTGTTACATTATAAAATTTTAAATGATATAAAAGCTTGTCGAGAGAATAAATCAAGAGGTTATTTCAAACTTAATTCACAATGAGAAATACATAGATACTTCTCGCAACAAGATTATATATCATTTAAAATATTTTAATGTAATAATATGCTGGGTTTAATTTACTTTATTTTTTTTTATTTTTTTAGTGTATTCAAATGAAAGCTTTTCTCAAAATCTTTTTTTAAAGTTCATTTATTAATTTTCTTGCAGCAGCATTTTCAAATAATTGTATGTATTCATTTCTATAAAAAGTTTATGTAATGTTTCCGACTAATGGCTTTTCTTTTCTGGCATTGAAATCAAGTTTTCTTCCTTCATGCCAATTTCCGACAACGAAAAAATTTAAAGAATTCCCAAAAATTTTCCAATGTTTCTACAACTCATGGCCTTTTTTGAGGGGCATGCAAAGCTTATGGTATTTTTTGTTTGATGTTTATCTATCATCAAAATCATATGGTATGGTTTGAATACCAAGAAAATCTGCCAGAAAATAAAAAAAAATTCACCAATTTATCGGGCCCGAAGAATTATTTCAACATCTGACCGGCTTATGGGAATTTTTTTTCGGATTCCTAACGATATCAAAAAACATTTTGTCGATTGCCATAAGTAAGAGAATGATGCATCAGCGATAGAGTATTTTTTTTATAAGATGTGACCTTATTTCAACTTTTTCGGTAAGTACAAACTTTGGTTTTTCACCATTAGATGGTTATAAATGTTTTTGTGTTGAAATGCCGTCAACGAGAGGAAATGAAAACAAAAGGAAAATTAATCTTTCGTATGCCTAGCAAACGTCCGATATTTAAATTTTAATTTTTTAAGCTTGAATTACTGACATAATTTTCAGTGGATGAAATTCCTGAAAATAGAAAATCAGTCACCAAACTCTGTCATTATCTGACGATCTATTACAGTATTGCCACTTCAAACGAATTCCAGTTCTTCAGTTCTTTCAGTTTTGTGAAAAACCAGTTTGTCCCTGGTACAATTTGTAACGATAATTCGTTTCATTCAAATAATTTTAACAATTCCATTCAAATAATCTTATTAAATGGGTTAGGAATTGTCAACTATGTTATACACTAGCCTACTCTTATAATTATACTTTCATTCATCTGTCATCACAAATACACCAACATGTATTCTCCGATATCAACCATATTAATTTAGAACTTTATCCCATCTAACCATTCTAACCGCTACGCCACTACTAAGTCACTGCTAGTTCGAAGGGCGAATGAGATCGAGGATCGGTTGGTCTTGCGCGAAGGGTAAAAATATGAGTTTCGGACGTGGAATGCTAGGAATTGGCTCTCTTGATTTCCGACATCGTAGGGAATGGTTGTGAGTTTGTTTGATTGAACTTGGAATACATTTTCTGGTAGGCCATCTTAAATTGTTTATAATCTCTCTATTGGATTTAACAGATATTAGTTCTGGTTGAGTATATTGTTTTTTTATTTAAATAATAGTGCTTAATTAGCATGAGATTGCTTTATCAAAGTGTATTTGCATGATTTTGGTAACGCCATACTGCATGGTTTGAAGAAATATTTTTGATTATTCCATTGTGTTCTATTAGCCATCGATCAATTTCAAATTTGTTTTCGTAATTTAGAGGTCCTAGTCCGACTTTTTAATATCATATTTTTGGTCTTTTCATATTAGAAGTAAATTTCATATTTTCACTTTTAGAGGTTAAAAATCCTATTTTTCCATTTATTTAAGTAATCGCTACATAGTATTAAATTTAGAGGCTTTTAATAAATTCAGGACTCAATAAATAAATTATTCAATAACATATCTTTGTCCTAATTGATTTTTGGAAGACAGTGTACCTGTAGAGAGGTTAGAGTTGTATTTGCTGATTCAGTTTCTACGCTCTGTCAAATTTCAGGTACCAGATAATTGGTAATTTCTTCTTGTGGATGACTCCCACCAACTAGCAGTGTGACGATACTATTACCACCAAGAGATAGGGTAGAGTTGAACCTTGTAGAGGAGAAGTGGGTTGATTGCTTGTGACTTCCAGGCGGAACGTCGTCAGAACAATTCTTCAGGTGAGCATTTCTTTCTATACTGCTTGTTCAGTTATTATCTTTGAGAAATAAATGCAAGCTTGACAGTGTTTGTTCTCTGGCCTGTGGAGTTGCACCACACTCAACCACGATTCTGCCTTTGTAGACGAAAGCACTTATTTCTGCTTCGTAGACAAGGGTATCGTCTCTTGGTTCAATTGTTTGTTAATTACAATCGTACTCAATCAGATATCTGTAAATTAGGTATCTTCAAGGGTAGTGTTTCCTTTTAGTCAACCAAACGTGCACCAACCTTCACTTATCGAGCATAGTTTTATGTAGGACTTGCCACCTACTTTATCTTTCTCTCTCTTACATATTTGAAAGTCAGAAACCATAGAGCGTAGTTTCTTTGAATTCAGAATAAGTATTCAATCTTTGCGAAGGACTTATCACCTTCAATTCTTTCTTTATATCTCTATATTACTGTTTCTCTCCTTTCTTTTCGAAAGGGTGTAATTATCATTTATAAGTATTGTTATCTAGTACTCTTATGGTACATTAAATTATTTATCATTATTACCCTTCTGGTACATATATTTCTGGTAAATTAACAATTTATCAAGGATATTTCTTTATCTTCTATTATTATACTGTAATAATTCCTTGGAAGGATTTCCAATGTTTTTCTTTTAAATATTTCATCTACAAATATTAATTATCAACTTTAAATAGCTTCACAACTATTATTTCCATTTATTTGGAGAATAGTTATATTTTTTATTGATATTTATTTAACTATATTGAGCATTCTGAGTTGAATGTTTGAGTAGTTTTCCCAATCATATTTCAAGTGTTGAAATTTTGCCTTTTCATAAAATTCAGAATATAATCTTGCGGTACTAAGGATATCCTTGTCCCCCACCATATTGTAAATATCAAATCTGATTCCTTTCGTCTGCTTCTCATGTCTTCGAGGAAACCATACATTGGATGAAGGACTGGTACCACTAGGAGATCCCATAGTTGTCAAACACAGATCCGAGGGGCTCAATTCTCAGTCAAGTCAAGTCAACGGGCAATCTTCGTGAAGACCAACCATAACTAGTAAGGTCGAAGTCCATACGAGACAACCACCAAGTCTCTGACTGACTAAGCCAAAGACGATCCAACAACAACTCGTCGTAGGGATCATCGACGCTAACCCAGTCTCCAGGTATTATCCCACAGGACCATCTTCGGTTGAATCAGATTTGTTTTCAAAAGTGTAAATATTCTGAATTTTGTAGCCTTCAGCTTGTTAATTTTGTAGCCTTCAGCTTGTTAACTTTGTAGCCTTCAGCTTGTTAATTTTGTAGCCTTCAGCTTGCTAATTTTTTAGCCTTCAACTGTTTAAATTTTGGCCTTCAGCTTTTATAAAGTTTTTTTGAAATAAAGTTGTTAATTGTTTCTTTGCATATTTATTCTGCCTTCACAATCAAGCTAGATACAAATATCTTCTATCTTCGGTTTTGTCTTTTACAACCTGGCGCCCAGATTATCTGAACTAGTCAGGTCAACTGGTGCCCTATTTGTTCAATAGTTAAAAAATCTCTGTAGTACGCTATTGAGCAATCAGTAGTTGAAACTTATCCACACGCTCACCGTATCGATCTGAGCAGCATATCAGCCTAAGTGTTAACTTTCCATAATTTAAAATCAGGATTTATTCCAAATTTGTAAATTGAAAATTTATGAGGTTACAAATTGTACCCTGGTACAATTGTCCCCTGGTACAATTATCCTCAGGAACAACATTCCCCCTAAGTAAATCAATAATTTCGAAGCCACTGGAACATTATAAGTGTGACAAAAAACAGAATTAAAAAAATCCCATCTTATCATAGCATAGTCAATATTCAGAGTTCAACAATCTTCATATTCTCTGGACCGCATCCATTACCAGATAGGAAATTGTGTCGTTTTTTACGGCGTGAGAATGCACTCAAGTTTCAAGAAAGCCGTTATAATTTTATGTGGCTTCCTTGGCAAAGTGGACATTTTTCAACATTATATATATAATATTCTAGGCGTCGAGGACACTGCTGTAGAAGAAAAAGCTTAATTTTCACGTAAATATTATGCTAAGAGCTGCCTCCAAGTATATTTGGATGAAACTTACCACACACTCTTCAGAGGAATAATTTATATATGTTGCATTGACAGAATGTTATTCAGTGTCACCTCCGTTTATTCACGATAAAAGCTCATACTCTGAATAAGTTATCCTTATCCAAAGTTTCTGTTGAATATGCAATGAGTTCGAAGCTTTGTAGATAAAATGTATTGATGTTGCTCAATTCTCTACCTTTTTATTAGTTTGGAAGTTTCCATATTCTGAACGATCTGAGAATATATTTCACCAGCCGGAAAGAGTGTGCTGAATCGAAACTTCGATGAGAAATCACTCTCCCAACAATTTTGAAGAAGAGTATGACTACATTGGAAGATTTTTAGAGTTTTCAACACTGAAATGCTTGTACACAAAGTGCTATCCAATATTTCACATAATTTTTTTTCTGGGCGGGTATTGTCAAATTACTCAAAATTCAATAGAAAAAAAGCAAACTGATGATACGAGACATTGAGTTAGCCAGAATTCCAAGAAAAATGATGATAAGAAGATAAAATAATGGTTTTCACATTCTCAAATGATCTTGAATCTTGAATCATAAATCTTTCAATTGATGGAATCACGAATTGAAATGTATGGGCTGCGTATTCTCCAGCTCTCACAAGTCATTCAAAGGCTTCTGAGGGTAGCGCGTAGGGGTGCAACAGATTGACTAAAATAACAATTTTAAACAATTCTTTAAACAATATCATTGAAAAAGTCGCTACGAAACTGTGGCAGTGGCATTAGATATCCCCAAGGGGTTTGACCTCGTTTGTCACCAGGGAGTCCTCACCAAGCTTCCATCTTAAGACTTTCCCCCCTTCCCCCAGTTATGTTCTTCCCCTAGTTTTCTCTTAGACAGATCTCTCCACGTGTTGGTTGATGGAGTTTCATCTGACAATGTTTCTCATATCCAATGCAAAGCTTCGCAGATACTAATACCTTCCGTCCCGCATATTACTCTATAAAATTAGAAGAGAATGGAGAAGGAAAGTGAACTATTCAAATATGGAACTATCAATAATTCTAGAATGGGGATCCAACAACTTGATAGAATTCAATGCGAATAAAACCCAAGCATCACTTTTCTCTGCATATGCCAATGTAATTATGTTAGAATTATCCAAAACAATAAAGTCCTTCATTTCGATGCTTGGTATTACCATCAGCAGCTTGTGAAATTTGTTTTTACGAAACTCCCAGGTTTTCGGAGGAAACCCCTCAGAAGCAGAGCTTGTGCAAGCAAGGGAGATATCCTGTCATGAAATAGCCATGTGAGGACCATTGCTAAAAGTGCCTCCCAAAAACTTGTTTTTCTTTTCCGTGCCAAGAGCTATTTCACTTCCTGTGAGTTGATTATCATTAATGAGGCACAGACTGGGATCTCTAGATAATTTGCTACTTTCGAATCATAAGGTTCTATGTTACAGTTTTATTGGAGTCACTACTATCACAAGGTTCTATGATACACGTAGTACTGACTGTGGAAAGAAAGCAATTTCACAGCATGCTGAAAAGTTCATAAATTCATATAGTCAGTGCATTGACCACTTACATCAGCAGGATTATCATACTGAAAACCTATAAAAGAGACTATAAAGAGACTATAACTATTTATTTATTTCATCCATATTATACCAACGTTATTGTTGTTCAGTCCATGGTTCAGTCAAAGATTTATCAAATTTGGATTGGATTCGAATCCTAAATTACCGTTAAGTGTGTTGTTCAGCTGAAATTCGACCATAAATAATGAAAACCAGGATTTTGCAGTCCATCTGAACTATTTCATGGAAAAGAAAAAGACTTTAATAATTCATGTCAAATATAACCAAACATTTTCCATCCGTAGTTTCCTACTTTCCTGTAATTTTTTGGAAAGTTTGGTTGAAAATGGAATCATTGAAGGTGCTCCAAACAATAATAAATAATGAAATTCATGAGCAAACCATCTTGAGTGGTATTGTGGTATTTTTTTTTAAGTTGATATGATGATTCGTTCAAGATATATGTAAATATCCTTTTTTCCTAATTCCCACGAAAAGGAAAATTCTGTATCTGAATCTGTATCTGTATCATTGTAGTCTTTGGTGTATGTTATGTCAACCAGAAAATAATTTTCAGTTATGGTATCATCACAAAAATACCTGATAGTACCAAATTGCACACTGCACTTACCAATTAGTTTCATTAGCAATTTCATGAGAAACCATCTTCACAATTATCTCCACAATATCTTTTCGAAATGATTTTCACGTAATCTATATGTACGAGGTGCCCTAATAGGAGCTAGGATATTCACCAATTCAATAATATCTTCATCATCAATTATTTTATCGTCATAAGCATTTTTGTGAAGTGATTTCTGATTATTCTTACAAACTATTTGATATAGCAGTTCTTATGTTGTTATGTCAGATTCAGTTAGTTTTGTTAAACTTTTATTGAGTGCTCAATCCAACGATTTTAATGGTTTAGCTAAACCTGGAATCAATCTAGGATTTAAGTTCTAATTATGCAGTGAACAACTCGATAAACCAAGATTCACATAAAACTGCAGATTAAAAATTCAAGAGGATACCGAATTTGCCGATATATTCCGATCTTTTGGTCATAGCGTAGAATAACTTGGCTGAATTAGTATATCTATGAAGTATAAACTTCAATTCTATTTAGCACGAAATGAATAATCCGTATCAAAGAACCTTATAACTCCAAGCTAGCGAAATGTTTTGAGATTATCTACTACGGCTAGACAAACCAGCATTCTGATTCATTATTTGAGACTGGGTAGTTGTGCATACATATATTTTACCTAAATGTATACCTAACGATACCCACGAGGATATCTCCATCAACACGGGCAAATAGATTCGGCAAACAGTTAGAATATACTTTGTTCATAAGTAATTGTAAACCTGTTTCCTCCTTTGTGAATTGTTTTCGAGGCATTGTAACTGTATGATGTTCGTTATATAATGAGACCTCGCGGGAACGGCACCAGTAAATTTGATCAGCAAAACAACAGCAACCAACCCACGCTCGGTATATTGTTATCCTGGTATCCTGCTGATAAATTACAGTAGCAGGGTCGGGTTTCTCCTCTTGAACCATTCCAAACATGTTAGCTACTTGATTGCTCATTTCTAATTAATTACATATTCATATTGAACTACTCAACGCTAATTTTGTCACACCCCAAAATTTTGCACCTGTTGAAATCTGAATAACTTTTTTCTGATTTGGACAATTTGAATTCTGTTTACACTGTTGGCTATCCCAGTCCTTTAGCTATAATCTTGTACTTTTTCAAAATAAAATCGCTATAGGGTGTAACCTGACACCGTGCAAAATTTCTTAATTTTCAAAAGGATCTAATTGTCTTCTTATCTCTTTTATTTACAGGGTGATCTAAAAAAAAAATACTTTTTGGCTTTGTAGTCATAACTTTTTTCCTCGAAAACCGATTTTCAAAATCTCTGGCTCTTTTTGAAGCTGAAACTTCAGATGAGGAGATACATATGAACATCAGAATTGACTCGAGATGAAAATTGAAGATCGAGGGGTTTCCTCAAATTTGACCCAAATCTGAAACACCCCCAAATCCCGGTTTGGAGGAGAATTAAATTAAAATCAACTTGTTTTCGGACGGATCATTTATTCTGGATCCGTCCAGATCTTCTTTGCTCTCAGTAGTCAAAAATTATGCGTAAAAAAACCCAATTGAAACTGCATTTAAAAAAGGAATCAACGCATTGTTCGCCTGAAATGAATGGCCCGTAACCAACGGAAAAAGAATCACAATAATTGAATGATAAGCCAGGTTAGACATCAATTTCAATTCGTGTTAAGAAAAATTGCTGACATCGAGGCCGCATCTAACGCCGGACCAGCTGAACAAGTATTATTTACCATCCAAATTTCCAATCTGCAAGGAACAACAATTAGTCCAAAGGGTCCACCTCCGAGCTAACGCTGGGATATTCAGTACCGACCTAGGGAGTCAAGAAAGGGAACAAGAAAAAGAAAAACTTCCGCTCAAGACCGCCTCATTGAAAGATTGGTACGACGAACCCGGGCTTCAACCGCCCCCAAAATTAGTTGATCGATGCTACTGGAATTCAGGTTTTAAGTCAGACAATCCGACGCCGGGTCCACGATCTTGGATAACAAAAAAGGAGATGAGCAGCCAGCCCCTCACTTGAAACTTTACATTAAGCAGCAAGGCGGTTGTAGGCGGAAGGATATCAAAACTGGGAATGAGTGGAATAGGTGGATGTTTACGGATGAGATTAGGCTCAACTTATTTCGAAAGGTTGGGCGTATGTTGGTATAGAGAGGGAGAAATTAAAAGTTTTTGGACGGGAATATGAAAAAA
This sequence comes from Chrysolina oricalcia, assembly GCA_944452925.2. NCBI lineage: Eukaryota > Metazoa > Arthropoda > Insecta > Coleoptera > Chrysomelidae > Chrysolina > Chrysolina oricalcia. The sequence continues at coordinate 54,639,658 of OX101819.2, read as the reverse complement.
TGGAAATCTTTATTTAAATAGGAAATCCTAATATACAAATATGTTACATATAATACTTGTGTATACATACAATTCAAGATACAATAAATTACACAATATATATACATTATATATATATACACATATATATATACCTATATTCACCTACCTAACCTAATGCTAATACACACACTCACACACTCCCACTCATACATCCTTCCCTAATGTACTCATCATCTTTTTCTCCTACCTATATTATTTATATATTAAAAAAATAACTTTAATAGTTGTTTCCTTATTTATGTTTAATTACCATTATTTCTAATATATGCAAGTAGCATTGATTTGAAATGATTTGGTGTTGAACATTCTTTTATATTGTTTGGAAGCTTGTTATATTCCAAAAGTCTTTTGTGAAATAAAGAATTCATAGTTTTAGTATAATTAGTTCTAGTAACATAAAAATCTCTATTATTTCTAGTAGCATAGTTGTGTATTTGATGGCAAAATGTTATATATTCACCAAAGTAGGAGGGACATAAATTATGCAATATTTTGAAAATAAATAACATTGAAAAATAGAACAGTCTGTCCTTTACTGATAACCAATTCAATACCTCCAGCATTAGACGAATGGGTGTATACCTGTTACATCTTAGGACAATACGCATTCCTCTATTCTGAAGTTTTTGAAGGGTAGCAATATTATTATTACTCATTAAGTATAGCAAACTCGCACAGTATTCATAATGCGGTTGAATAATTGTTCTATAGATTGTTATTGAGGATTGAACTGTTAAATTGGATGTGACTCTAGACAAGAAAAAAAGTTTTTTACTGATTTTTTTTGTTACATAACTAAAGTGATTATTTAGTGACAATGTATTGTCAACCATGAATCCCAGGTATTTCATCTCTGTCACGACTTCAATTTTCTCATTATATATTTTAATATTAATCTGGTCTATGTCAATTTGACTATGTTTATATTTAGATGTAATTATCATTGCCTTAGTTTTCTGAACATTTAGCTTTAGTTTATTAATATTCAAATATTCTGCTATGTTGTTCAATGAGTTATTGATCTTTTCGATTGCCGCATTTAGGTTCTTATCACTTGCAACTATTATAGTATCATCTGCAAAGAGACTTATAAACTCGCACTCCTTCACATACCTAATATCATTCAAGTAGAGAATAAATAACAGTGGTCCCAATACACTCCCCTGCGGTACTCCAGAGATTACTGCTTTTCTTTGTGATATCACATTATTTACTTTTGTGGCTTGAAAGCGATTAGTAAGATAGTCTGTAAACCATTTAAGAACATGACACTCTAAGCCATAATAATTCAGTTTATTTATTAATATTGCAATATCTATGGTTTCAAATGCCCTCTTGAATTCTAAAAAAGCAATTATAATATACTTATCTTCGTCCATTAATACCCTCCATTTTGAAATTGTTGCTTGTAAGGCTGTTTCACAAGAGTGGTTTGCTCTAAATCCTGACTGATAGTCCATTACTAGATGATTAATATTTATATATTCATTGATTTGAGTGTACACTGCCATTTCGATTAGTTTTTCCATAATGGGTAACGTATTGACTGGTCTAAAGTTTGTAGCTTCTGCAGTGTTACTAATTTTTGGTATTGGTACAACTGTACTAGTTTTAAGTTGTTCTGGAAATTTACCAGTTTCTAGTGAAGTATTGATGAAATTCAAAATGACATGACCAATTACTTGAAATATACTTTTCAATACCCTACCATTGATTACATCAGAGTTACATTTATCCTCTATTTCACTTACTAAATTTTTCAGGTTTTTGAGAGTTAGTTTTTCAAAATGTGACATCTCACTTTCTATTTGAGGAAGCTCTATAGCTGTCCATGTTTCTGTGGGAGTAATAGAAGATTTTATTTCTTTAATGCTATCAATAAAATATATGTTGAAGTTCTCGGCCTTATTTGCATCTTCTTTTATTGAGATATTGTAACCATCTATGTTAAATATTATAATACTTGGATGTATTAGTGTTTTCAATGTTTTCCACATTTTTTTGGGGTTACTTGTATTTGAGTCTATTTTGTTTTCATAATATAGTTTTTTCTTCGTTTTAAGGGTATTCACTACAGCATTTCTCCATTTCTTATAGTTTTCCCAATGTATTGTTTTTTCGTTCATATTAGTACTATTTCGAAAATCGCGATAAGCTTCATTTCTGCTATTATTCAGATTTATTACCTCATAATCAAACCAGGGTAGATTTTTATAATTACAGTTGATGGCTTTCAGTGGCGAAATTTCATCAACCTTTTGTTTCAGATTTTCTATAAAATTTTTATATATACAATCAACATCATTAGAATTAAGTGCCCAATCACATAATATTAGTTTATTATTTAGCTCAACTAGGTTAGTTTGAGGATAATTTCTGAAAGTTATTTTATTTATATTTCGGAATTGATTTTGACTTTTCATAGTTATCGCTATTAGTGGGTGATCTGTAATTTTTGGTGTTTCATGCACTGTGCAGATAATATTGGATGTATTTGTGAGAACATAGTCAATTGTTGTGCTACTTGTGTTCGTTACTCTTGTCGGTTTCCCAACTAATTGTTCAACCCCTATAGTATTTATGAATGCTCTGAATTGTCTAATATATCTGTTATTTACTTCAAAATACTGCATATTAAAATCACCTACTAGTAGGCATTTATTTTGAGAGTCAAAAATGTCCTCACTCCAATTTTCAAAATAATCTAAGAATATATCACCATCTGAACTTGGAGAGCGATATAAACCCCCTATAAGCCAATTCTCACCGTGTATTTTCACCTTAAGAAATATTGACCAGTATACCCTATCAATAACATACTTTTTAAAAATCTTAAAACTAATGTCTTTTCTCACATATATAATAACTCCTCCTGTATATCTATTAGTTGAGTCACATCTCGCCGTTTTGTAGTTGTTGATTTCAATCTCCATATCCTCAATATCTGTTGTGATTCTTGCTTCGCTTACTATTATGATTGCTGGATTGTAGCATATTATTTCATTAGTTAGTTGATCTAAGTTTGCTATTAAGCTTTGAATATTTAAATATATAATATCGCAGCCATATGGTATATCAGGAAACCCCTTTAGTTTTTTTAATATGGAGGCAAGGGTGGCTTTCGGAGATAGAGGACCGACTGTGTGGGGTGAAACATCTCTCCATCTAAAGTTTCAGCTTCAAAATGAGATTGAGATTCTGAAAATCGGTTAACGAGGAAAAAAGTTATGACTGCAAAACAAAAAAATAAATTTTTCGAAACCACCCTGTAAATGAAAGAGGTAAGAATTTAATTCGGAAATTTTCTCGAAATAGTGTAATGATCTTTATCCCTTTGCTATCCAATTTGACAAATAAGAGATTTTTTCATTTGGCATCTTTTTGAAAATTCCGAAATTCTGCTCAGTTTCAGATAACACCCTGTAGCGATTCTATGTGGAGAACCTCAAGTTTTGAAGATGTACGAGATTATAGCTGAAGGATTGGGCTAGTGAACAGGGTAAACATAATTCAAATTGTTCAAAGCACAAACAAGTTATTCAGATTTTAACAGGAGCAAAATTTTGGTAAGTTGTTGTACTCGACCTAGTAACCAGAAGTGTCACTGGGCCGAACTCAATACTATAACTAGTTTTTAAGATTGTTGAAGCTGAAAAAGTTCTGATATTTTTTTGTTAACTTACGAGCTAGATTGAATTTCTATTGCATACATACGATCACTACATATACAAATGATACAATGGTGGATACGTATCATCAACAATATTCATATTGACTCACAACCGAATGACAGTGGTTTTTTGCTACTGTAACCCAAGGAGACTAAACATTATTCAACAGGAGATTCTAATTCCCATAAGACAATGGGGACACTAATAGAAAGAGATGAAAGAACATTTGTGACGAAATGTGACGTAGTTGGACATGTCATGGCCGCCGTTCTCTATAGACAGTGACGGACTAGCTCTTGGTATATGAGAGTTACTACTGACAGTTTTGTTGCTTGGTTCGAGTTCGACTTAGTAATCATGTTCAAGTACGTCACTATGACGCGTTGATGCTACAAGATTATGATAGGCTAGAGCTTTATTAAACCCTCCTTTTGACTGTTACCATAGGAAAGCATATTTTTGGAAGGTAATTATAATCAATATAGTATTTGAGTAGAAATTGTCAAATAAGTACACATTTTTCATACAGGGTGTTTCATATTAAATAATGTCCACTATTCTGTCAATTTAACCAAGGTCAAATTTCAAATACAAAAATGTCAGTCGTGTGTTTTGTTCCAGTTGCCTTGTAAAGCCGCCTACATAATAAATGCAAACTAACTATCATTTGCGAGACATATATTTTATCTCTCGTTTTTGTAAATCATACAGTTCCATTACCTCACCTTACGTTCTTGCGTTACCTTACGTGTACATAAACTGGATGATGTTAGATTTGCTAGATTCGTAAAAATTATCAAAATAGATTAGCAGAATAAGTGGAATAATAGAACGTGGCTAGTACTAACGTCAGTGGATAGATCCCCCTTATAATTGAGGGTTGAATCATTTCTGCTTATTGTAGATTAACACTTTAGCGATTCCAATAACGGTGATATCTCAATTATTAAAAAATGTGTCTTGACTTATTGTTGCATAACACCTTTGAGCTAGACTTTAGGCATTGGACTGTCGATTCAGCGATCGTGAGTTCGAATCACGCCTGTTAGTTTTTTTTTACTTTTCCACCAATTGACTCAACAATTAAATCTGTTTGAAATTGAATAAAAAAAAGGAAATTGGAAATGTTTGTGGAGTATATTTTTTTAGGCTGCATCGATCATGGGAATCATGGGAGCCTGTCGCGCGAATGAAATGCACCCTTTGGAAATAGGAGACTTGGAAGGTCTTGATTCGGCTTTGATAATTTATCTTGGGAACACTGTTCTTGCTCTTTGTTCAGAACTTCGAGTCAATTTGATTATCATGTTTGTTGGCAACTTAGACCACGATATACAGGGCAATTCAAATTCGACTCCCACCATTGGGATCTCCTACAGGAGATACTTCGAAGCTTACATTTGGGCAAAGTTGCGTATTCTGGTGCTTAACAAAATACTGTTTTGAAACTTGGAAAATTCCGAGTATTTCAGGAAATATCGGGAAAAAGCGAAAATCGGAATTTTCGATTTTATTTTTTCTATAGTTATTTGACAACATAGCTCAAAATCAAAAGTACTTTTTTATTGAAACTTTTTTTCAACTACACGTTTTTATGTTGAGATTTACTATCCGACGTTTCGTCTTCTGGCATTCATCATCAACTTTTTTTCTGTTATGGGCGCCATATTGTTTTTTTATACAGAAAAATAGTGATTCCCATTCTGATTTCATTGATGTATAATTTGTTATGATTTGCACTTCTGAAACCACAGATATTAAAAAAAACAACTTCATCTGAGATGGTCATGACTCTATCGAAAAATTTTGTTCAATAAACACTAGTTGTCAGAACTCACTAAACATTAGTTTGCACAAATACTTCAGTTGAAATGTCCTCATTCTCAAATGAAGAAAAACGAGATATGTTGAAACTTTATTATAAATTTGATAGGAATAGTACGAAAACAACACAAATTTATTTTGAATTATATCGGGAAAGACAACAGCAAGGTAGAACATTATTCGGAATTTTGGGCAAACACTTGGCTGAGTACGGTGCGTTTCAAAAAAAAAGAATAAAATCATGAGCTTGTAAAAAATGCAAAAAAAGTATTAAAACAAGTGTTCGAAATGATGGCCTTCCTCTTGAATACATAACCGAGCTCGTCGTCTCAAATTAAGACCAGCCCTAACAATATCCCTTCTTCTGATAGACCTGAAGTGTGTGATGATATTGTCTCTAAGTTCATCTACTGTGACATATTCTTGCTCTCCATAGATTCTGTTCTTTAAAGTGCCCCACAAGAAAGTATCTAAAACTGAAAACTGTAAGGTCAGGTGACCTTGCCGGCCACCTCACTGGTCCAGAATTTCCTAACCACCTATAAGGAAATCTTTGGTGTAAATATTTGTGTGGAGGAGCCCCGACATGCTGAAACCAGCAGCTCTTATAATTAACAAGGAGAAACGTATCCATATATTCTTCGAATTTTTTTCTTAAGAACCGAAGATAGGGTTCCCCGTTCAAAGTATTGGAGGAGACGGGGATGATCCAACCTAACATCGACTTAACACTTACGGCAGAGGAAAATCTACACACCATCGTAGGCCTGCAACGCAGGAACGAGTACGGTGTCCCCCGCCCGCTGAAGGCCTCAGCAGGGCAGGTATATACCCCACTCCAAAAACCCAGTAAAATTCTCTCCTTTTCCCCGTGTGGCAAAGTGATAGGGTTACTGAGTGTTTTAAACTTTTTTTCTATTTTTCTGTCGTAACATGTTATACACTTTTATTATAAATTTAATACAAATAAACCTTTTTGCCTTTTGCCTATGCCTCACATCGGCGCATTTAGAAAGATTTGCCCTAAAATTGTTCATTAGGCGATTGTGCAAAAACAACACATCGCACAGAAATCATCTTGTGCACTGTTGAACCACATATTATTACCTATCAGTTTCCGCAATATTGTTTGTCCAGCTTCAGATTAAAAAAAAAAAAATTACAAATGGTCTCCTTTTCGAGGTTTTTCTAGATTTTCTCAATGAAAAATGCACCGATCTGGTCGAATCAAAACCCATTGTCTAGGTTCTATAATTTTCTACAGAAGTTTCACCGACTGAAACGATGCCTTCAATACTCTTTGAGATATTCGCGAAGAAACAAAAAAGTTCTAATTTTTTTCCCTATTTTTCGTTTAAAAAATTCCATAAAGCTATACTGCTTGGGCAAAAACAAGGGTTTTTATTTATGAACTATCTTTTGAAAAGTAATGAAGGCCGTTTGTATCTTTTATTTTGTATGAAAAGAGCCTCTTATTTTTGTCTACAGCTTGGCCTAATGAAAAGTCGTCTACGAATGAATTGATTCCTATGCGAAATAACCTACATTTTATGTATTCATTCAATGCAATCGTTTTAGTTCATTCAGTACATTACTCTACTACTTTCCTAAATCTATAAATTGTATTTACAGTTTGAGTTGAATCCTGCCTTTTATCATTTCCAGGAGCGGAACATATTCAAAGAAATAATGTAGCAGTCCTCGCTCATTCTCAATTTCATGATTCTCAGATTTCCATGGGCCCCATTAATATTTCAAAGAGGAGCTAATCCGTGGAATGGAGAATATGAAATTGAATGATTCCTGTAAAGTGTTCTGTCAGGAATCTCGGTTCAAGTTGAAAGAACAACCTTTTAGAGTCTCTTCTCTACTTCAGTTTAAAAGCTGCAAAACGCACAATTCGTATTACATCATCATTAAACCAAAGTTTGTGTCTCAAAAGTGTATTATAAAACTCGCAAAATAGAAATTATCGCCAAATTTTCAATTTCAATGGAAATTTGCATAATTGTTCCGTTCCAAATTGTTTCCATTTACTTTTATATTCTGACGAAACGAGGTCTGCTGCCACGAGTCGAAAGAAGCTCTAGTGTCGCGAGAGAAATATTACGCAAATCATTTCGAGTTATGAATTTTAAATGAAAAGCTTTGAAAAAAATATTAAAGAAAATTAGATCCGTTTTCTTCATAACTACGGGCAAAGCCTGCTATTTTTGTGTATGACCTTTGATGATCGTTCCATCAAATTTGAACAAAAATTCAAATAAAAAATATTCAGTTTTCACCTGAATCCGCTCGACAAATTTAGTCATTGGAAGAATTATAACACAAAGGTAAACACGATTAAATTTCTACCGAATTTTTTATACTCGCGACATGTTCCGATATACTGTTTTCAATCACTAGGTCTACACAACATATCAATTAAAAACAGTGTACCTGGGAATTGGATACTAAATTTCCTAATTATTATCCAAATCAATAACAATTAACAGTATTCCTGGACATAGTTAATTACTAAGAGAATAAGTTCAAAACAGGGTGTTTAGTAAGGTCTAATTGGTCGTTGGGTGAACAATTGGAATTCTTTAGTCCATTTATATCTAAAGTTTCTAAATAATTGAGCTCGATACCCCTGTCTTCGACATGAAGATTTTAAAGGAAGTGTTCATCAAACTGATGATCTTGTGAAATATGATTAGCGTATAATTTTTTTTCCAAATAACACGAGTGATGTTCACGTATGCGGTTTTCTGGCCTTCATATATGTACATATAAATGCCTCCGTTTGATAATAAAAGTCTGGAATTATTCTCCTTTATGTAAGTAATTTCATCGAAAGCACCGGTGAGAAGATCATCGACATAAAAGTCATGTAAAATAATATCAGAAAGTTTTGGAAATTAGTGTCTATGCAGATGTGCAATTTCTTGCAACGATCTAATTGCAAGGAATGCTGACGATGCTAGTCCATAAGTTATAGTTCTTAAGACATAAACATCAATGTTACTGTTGGGATTGAAACGCAATAAAATTTTCTGAAAATTGCATTGTACCTCCTAACCTAACACTTGACGGTACATTTTAGCAATGTTTGCGCTCAAACGTAATTGTGCCGTCGGAATCTCAATAGAATATAAAACAGATTTTCGTGGATATTGGGACCTACCATCATCATATCATTTAGTGAAACACCTGACGTGGTTTTGGCTAAGCCATCGAAAACAACTCGCAACTTTGTAGTAGTTGAGTCTTCTTTCACAACACAGTGGTGTGGAAGAAAATAACCTGAATTATCGTTCTGATCTTTTGACAGAGACATGTTAACAAGTTGAATATATTCTTCAATGAATTGATGGTATTGTGATTTCAAATTAGGATTTCTCTCGAATTTCCTTTCCAGATTCATAAAACGATTAGTGGCGATAGCTTTAGATTCACCAAGAAGAGAGGTATGCTGTTTAAATGAAATGTTTACAACAAAACGGCTATCCTCATTTTGACATACGGTATCCTTGAAGTGTTTTAAACAATAATCTTATTCGTCAGACAAAAACTGATCTTTTCCCAAAATTGAGCATTCTGTGTTTCTAAATTATTATTGTTCGTTGAAACAGTGCATTGGTGTGCTCTGAAACTATTACCTTTCACGTCGAGGTGTTTCGACCGAAGCTACAAATGTGCGTTTAGCTTTCTGTTGGTTGACTCCGCAAGTTTGTCGTTTTCACCTATCATCAAGTATTGCACATCCTTGCACTTGTTTTCACCGTACTGATGAGAGCATCAAGCTCGAAACACGTGTCTACGGTTGCATTTTTACTAGAGGGCGTTGTCTATCAGATTTTCCTCTCTTGTTGATCACATTATACCCTGTAAAGCAGACTTTTTTCTTGCTTACATGTACATATATACGAAAAAGAAGCGCTTTCGAAAGAAAACTGTGAGATAGAGCAGAGGGAAATTTAATGGACACACCCTCTTGTAAAAATGCAACCGTTGACACGTGTTTCAAGCTCAACGTTCTCATCAGTACGGTGAAAACAAGTGTACGGATGTGCAACACTTGATCGCAGGTAAAACGACAAACAAGCGGAGACAACCAACAGGGAGCCAACCGCACATTTGTGACTTCAGTCGGAACACCTCGTGTTTACTAGGCTAGAAACGACGTCGCCACGGAGGCATCTACAGCTACCTGCTTGACATGAGTAAGATCGAGAGAAAACTGTGAGCTACAGGAAATAGGATATTTTGCAACAAGTGTGGAAAGTTCAACTTTTCTCACGAGTGTGGAAGTTTGTCAAACACACGAGTGAGAAAAAGTACTTTCCCCACATGTTTCACACTATACTTTTCCTACAATTGCAAAACTTTAAAAAATACAAGTAATATACCACAATATTTATTTATTTTTGCAACTGCACAACTACAATAACATTAAAGTATCCTACCTCTTGACATATAAATAATTTATTTAAAATTATGGTTAATAGTAACATTTGTATAATTTTGTATAGTAATACCCGGAATATAATTTTTTTAAATTTATATTAATTGTAGAAAATGAGGGTTGATCATTCATATACGGTGCATTATCTGTCTCCATTTCAGGTTGTTCAATAGAGTTGACGATTTTAGTAGCAACGTTAATTTTATTTAGAATAGACTCCCCGATGTATCCTTCTGCCACGGTATCGGATTGCCATCCTCCATGGCGTTTTAAGGTTAATTTGTCCCCTCCTGCATCTACCAAAATTGTTGCCGAAGAACGTCTGAAGCAGTGACCTGTATATAGGTGTGGATTTTCCTAATTAAAAAAAAAAATTCAATCATCTTAGCCATACTACCAAATTTGTTGATGCCGACTACCTGTCTAGTACATTTTCCTTGGTGGTAATTTTAAAAGAAACGTTTTTCTGGCATATTAACACCTTGTGCCATAGCGGTCATAATAACCGCCGATTTTGCACCTCTACTACGGCTGCTTTCAACACTTTTTCTACTAAGGGATCGTGGTAATCTATATGAAAACATATAATCTCAAATTGGTATTTCTCAAAACTCTGTCATTGTACTGGGTAATACAGAATATAGGTCAGAACTCGTTATTTTTTTGTAAGTGATGAATCATGAAAAATGAATCGTTTGTTAATATGGTTGAATCGATTCAATTCTCTATCTTTCTGGTTCAAATATCACAGAAGGGATCTGTTGAACACTGTATAAGATGGTATTGATTTACCACAAAACATGTAAGAATATTTTATCACACCAAAAGCAGACTAGGAAAAGACTGTAAATGTGAGGATTGTGAGGTAGGCCTCTACAGTCTATTACTATAGATAATGTTCGAAATAAAATGAATTTTTCAGGAAAATATATAGGTAGGTTCATTTTACTACTGAAAAATTGTGTCACAATGTATTTTGACTCTCACGGCATTGAGAGCAGACGACGGGCTTCATTCAAAGATCGTTAATAACTGATTAAGGTGTATCTTGTTCTTGGGTCATACGTAGGAGTTGTGATTTTTTGATGGGCTCTTTCATTTTAGAATAAATGTATGGTAGTGAACTGCGTTATATCGAAAATATGAGTTCTATTGCTAATTGTTTTCTACAAATTCAGTGATTTTCTAAGTACCTGATTATAGCCAGATATACATTAGACACATCAACAGAAGTTTTTCTATTATTATGTTGTATAATATTGCTTTTGGTTCATCGATTGCACATCTAAATTTTTTAATTTATTTGATTTCCATATCGCTTTCATCAAGTTGGAAATTTCTGACTCATTGACACCGTGTTTGACGGTGTTTGGTACTGAGACCTATTCAACCTTCTACTAAATGACACAAATTATGAGAGCATTCTGAATTAAACGAATATCATCTTTTCGCAAACTTTTGCTTTCGATTTCGTCAGTTATAAGTACTCTTTCTAAGTGCATGAAAAATTATGATGTAGTGATGTAGCCACACTACTATCAAAATTATCAGCAAAGGGTTTTCTTCTGGAATATAAAATTTTATCAGACAAAAAAAAACACAATTTTTGTTGCAACTGATGTATCAGAAACACGTTCTTTCACAAAACAAATTTTCAAATTTCGTGTTGGTAGGTATATTAATTTTCACAACACAGTTTGGATAGTTTTATTCCATATATTCTGGGAAATTTTGCTTCATAATCAACTGTCCTCTGAATGGAACTGGCGATATATTGATACTTACATAATGTTTCTCCGTTATGAATCGCATTTTATGGAAAGTGCCAGTAAAATGGAAAATCACACACTCTCAAAAAGAATTGATAACCTTTCTTTGTCATGATTTGTGGAGCTAAATGGTTTCGAAAGGACATGTCGGTTATGATGTAGCTTATGATCTTACCATTCAACCAAATTTGATTGATACGGGTATTTCTTTACAGTAACCAAACAGAATTCAGCTATTCAGATTTCTCGTTTTCAAACTGCAAAATTCCATCATTTTCATTATCAGCAGTAGCTTTAGTTAGTTAATTCATTTTGAAAATTGAATATATCTTCTTAATTTTCTGGTTCATCATTCTTCATCATTTTGTATCTCTTTCGGATTATTCAGATGTCGAAGGCCCCAAATTATTTTAAAAATTTTTACCTTCATTGAATGTATTTAGATATTTATTGGGCATACCAGAAGTCTTCATTGCAGTTGATAAATAAACTGAGTCTTCCCAAAAATCTTCAACATTGTACTAAAATACTATTGTAACCGCTGACTTGATCACTAACGCCACATGAAAAATTTCATATATTTCAATCCTAAACCTCTACTTTAAATTTAAAATCGTTATGTGAAGCGATAACTGAATGGTAGGATTTCTCATATATTATTGTTACACAGTACCCGTTCTCTGTGGCACCATGGGAAAGTCAGTATGAATATCTTGGCAGTCAAGGTGTTAAGCGGTCGGAGAGCGGCATATTTATTACATATATAATAAAATTCTCCCGTTACAGTAAACGTTCTTGGCTTTTTTGTTTTGGTGTTATCTAATTTCACCAGTAAAGCCGAATTCAAATCCTCTAAGTCATCGGGTTTTAATTTCCACAACTCTTCTCTACGACATGCCCCTGCTACGCCAATAGCCACTGCAACCTAAAAAAAATCAGGATGTGAAATTGAAATTTTATTTAAAACAGAAGTCCAGCCTGGTTTCGAACCCAGGCCGCCTGGATGGGAAGAGGATACGCATTCCTCTACACCATCGACTCTTATTGAAAATCTTTTGTTTGAAATCACATATATTCATTTAACAGGATTTGAAACAGAATTTTTAATGATTATATAATTCTTTTTCATCAAATAAAATCCTCACTAATTACAAAAAGCTATGCCAGTTCGAGAAAAAAATGTGAAAATGGTTCCTTCAAAATAAATGAACTAACCTTTATTAAAAGATATTCCCTGTCTGGAGCTTCTTTTAAAAATCTCCGCAATTGGTCTGCTGTCAATTTGTTTGATTTTTTGGGCACGTAATTGTTGGATCTTCTTTTCAAAAATTAACGTAATTTTTGATACGTGGATATATCAATATTATTTTCTATACTTATAGTACTCCGCAACATTGAATATTGTGACCAAAGTGTAGACGCCTTTAACGTTTTCGACATCTCTTCAAAGTACACCAAAAGTACACTTTTCGAAAAAGATTTTATTTTTGTATTTCTTCTCCGTTCCATAAATTTTTCGCATGCCAATTAAAACTTTTTTTTTTTGAAATTTCTGGCAACAAGTCCAGCGTTACTTTCGCTTCTTTTTCCAATATCTCTGGCGAAGTATTATTATCAAAATCGTCACTAATGTCAGTATCCATATTATTTATTATTAGTAAATATGTCTCATTGAAATAATATTCAATAGAAATTGCGATTTTTATGAAAGCACGAATGAAAACTACCTGAAGAGTTTAAAAAACTTCCATAATCTGACGGTTCTGATAACTATCTAAAAATGAACAGCAGCCAACTAACTAGCCAACTAGTTTTTGTCGACTTTTGTTGATTGTGGGCAAAGTTCCGTGAGAAAAAATATTTCTCACAGTATGAGCAATTCATCGTTTTGAAATTAAGTAAGCTATGAGAAATATGCTACTTTTCATAGCAGTTGTAGGAAAAGAAAATTTAAAGGACACGTCCCATATCCATATCCAGCATTCGGAACATCACGTCAAAATATTGCTTCCATTTTTTCTTTTCTCTCCTTGATTATTGCTTTGTCGGAATCTGATCTCAACTGTCACTTTCTCACACGGAGTTTATACAGGGTGTTAATTAAGTACGTTGACAAACTTCGGGAGGTGATTCTTTGAAGGTTTTCAGGACGAAAAGTTCATATAAACATATGTCCCAAACGGCTTGGTTTTCGAGATACAGGGCGATAAAAATACATTTTTTTCAAGAATTTTTAGAGTTAACTTCGACATTTTCGACAATAATCAGTTCAAATTAGGCAAGTACAATCCATTCAATAGGGCGCACGATACAAAATAATGCATTTCTTAAATAATTCACAGGGTCCTCCTTTTTTCAGAGTCAAGCTTTGTTCAACCCTTCAGAATTTTTTTTTCCGCCGCCACTGACATATTATGAGAAAGGAATAATCAATGTTGTTTCATTTAACATCTTTTTGATATCTTGCATTTTTTCATTTACTTGTACGGTTCAGGGGCTATAATGAAAATATTAATTTAAACATTTTCCAGTGTGGCATAACATTAGAAAGTTTGAAAATGAAACATTTTCAATTATTGTAAATTGATGGAAATATTTTTTCAGAATTAGAAAAATCTACGATGAATAAAAATTATACAATAAAAAATAAAGACAAGCTTTTATACAAATGCACTGAAAATGAAAAAATAATTTGATTCATTTTTTGTAGGTTATTCTGTGAGTATCAAAATCTTTCTGAACAAGATTACCTAGATCAAACAATGAAATGAATTATTTTTTCCTTTTCAGTGTATTGTATAAAAACTTTAAAATGTTTTCTTTTTATATTTTTCATTTTTAACATTTCAGTTTATTTTTTATGTGAAACTGAAAATCTCCAACCCAAAAACCATCACATACCAATTTTGAACAGAATCGGATCATAATCACAAAACTCGTCCGCCATATTGGAGCCGCCATTTTGTTTTTTAACAAACACTTTTTTAAAGCATTGTCACCGGAATTACGGAAACCTGCCAAATTTCAAATTAATCGGAGTATTAGAAGTGGGTCAAATTCAACTTTTATTAAATTGTTTGTTAGTTACAAGTGAAGCTAAATAAAAGCTTGTTATTGTAAAGATGTGATTTCTTTTTGTGATATCTAACAGAAAACTACTTTCTCCCCGTCACTGCGGTACGCTGGATATTAAACTAGATCTGACAGATATTGGGAAAACCTTAACTTTCAACCTGAAGATTCTGATGGTAAAAATGTGCATTTTCATTGAGATATTTGATTAAAAATGTTTTTACCCATCAGTCTTGATAGAGAACTCATACAAATTTTTTGTTATTTTAAAAAAAGATATTTTTTAGTTTTCAATTGAACGTTTCCTTTCCAACATAAAAAACTTCCGAAAGGTAATCCTGTAATGGAAGATAGTTGTTAATAGGGTTTATCTAATAGTCGCAGATCATTACACATTTGATTTTCGTTTATGAATCTCTGGTCATAACTCCGAAAAACTAAATCAAACAAATTTTTGTTTCCGTACGGAGTACATTATTTTATCAGAAATTTCGGTTTGTTTTTTCTTCTGCAGTAACGCAGAAATTTTGTAATCAATTTGAATTCATAAAAATAGCTAAGTGGACTTTGATATTAATTCATTTATTTAAATATCAACAACTTGACAGTTATCGAAAGTTGAGAAACTGTCTCATTGTCAATTCTTCATTAGTGCAAGCTATAAAGCAGATTCATTCAATATTCCTTTGGATAAAATGGTTGAATATACAAATTCAGAAATGGCAGACATGCACTTAATGTATGGAATGGCTGATGGTAACACTCGTGCCGCCAGACGAATGTATCTAGAAAGATTTCCACAACGTCATATTCCCAGCACACAAATGTTCATCAATATTCACTCCCGTCTTCGTGAAACGGGTACTTTCAAGAGGTCTGCTGTTCTCATAGGAAGACCCAGGAGAGTTAGAACAGTTAAGATAGAAGAAGCTGTACTTAACGAAATTGAGCAGCATCCAGACACCAGTACAAGACAAATTGCGGCACAGTTTAACGTAACCCATGTATTGGTTTGGCAAATTTTAAAAGAGCAACAACTTTATCCCTATCAAATACAGCGTGTTCAAGCTCTTCTGCCAAGGGATTTTCCAAAGAGATTAACTTTTTGCACTTGGATTCGAAATAAATTGTTGGAAAATCCATGGTTTTTATCTCAAGTGTTATTCACCGATGAGGCATGCTTTTCCCGTAAAGCCATTATTAATTTTCACAACAATTATATGTGGGCTGATGAAAACCCACACGCCGTGATTGAAAACCATTTTCAAGAGACGTTTTCTGTGAATGTTTGGGTTGGAATTGTAGGAAATTTCCTTATCGGGCCACATTTTCTGCCTCATAGACTCAATGGTGACCATTAACGACATTTTCTTGAATTCATCTTACCTGGACTCCTAGAAGAGATCCCACTGAGGGAAAGAATTGGAATTTGGTTTATGCATGATGGTGCTCCAGTACACTTCAGATTGGTTGCACGCCAATATTTAGATGAGAATTATTCTGATCGCTGGATTAGGCGTGGTGGGCCACAACTTTGGCCACCAAGGTCACCCGATACGAATCCACTTGATTTTTTCCTCTGGGGGCACCTTAAATCATTAGTGTACCGAACTCCAGTTCAAAGTGAAGAAGACCTGAGGAATCGCATACAGGAGTCATGCGGAATTATAAGAAACACTCCTGGTATTTTTGAGCGTGTCCGCCAGTCTATGGTTAGGCGCATAAACGCATGCATTGAAGTTGGCGGTGGCCATTTCCAGCAGCTGCTCTGACATATCAATTTCAATAATGGTCCTTTTCTGAACTTAATTTTATTCCTAGGGAATTTATGTTACTTTGCTGTAGTATTTGATAATAAAGTTATACACTATTGAAAATGTCCAAAATTATTTTGCCATAATTAACTTTGTGCAATACATATTCAACCTGAGTTATGGTAAAAAATGTATGCGGGCTCCATAACATTACATTCTCTCTACACGAGCAGAAAATAGCTATTTGTGTAATGAGAACAAAATGACGTATTGCGTCACGCGCTAATCTTTGGAGAGTGGCAATGACACTTCGAGAAATGAATTATTTTATATCATGCGCACTATTGAATGGATTGTACTTGTCCAATTTGAACTAATTTGGATCGATTATTGTCGAAAATTTCGAAGTAAACTCCAAAAACTCCTAAAAAAATGTATTTTGATCACCCTGTACTTCGAAATCCAAGCCGCTTGGGACATGTTTATATGAACTTTTCATCTTGAAACCTTTCAAAGAATCACCCTTCAAGTTTGTTAGACTATTTGCTTCTCAAATTTCTTTATGTTATGCGTTACTGGAAAATGTTTGCGTTAATATTTTCATTGTAACTCCTGAACCGTACAAGTAAATGAAAAACATCAAGAGAGCAAAAAGATGTTAAATGAAACAACATTCATTATTCCTTTCTCAAAATATGTCAGTGGCTGCGGAAAAAAAAATTCTGAAGGGTTGAATAAAGCTTGACTCTGAAAAAAGGAGGACCCTGTGAATTATTTGAGAAATGCATTATTTTGTATCGTGCGTACTATTGAATGGATTGTACTTGCCTAATTTGAATTGATTATTGTAGAAAATGTCGAAGTTAACTCTAAAAAACCTTGAAAAAAATGTATTTTTATCACCCTGTATCTCGAAAACCAAGCCGTTTGGGACCTATGTTTATATGAACATTTCGTCCTGAAAACCTTCGAAGAATCACCTCCCGAAGTTTGTCAACGTACTTAATTAACACCCTGTATAAAAGGTTCAGTATGCTCTCGAACAGACAAATCCTGGCATGCAAAGTGGATAATCCGGACGTAAGTACTTCCACATTAACATCTTTTTTATGGTTGAATTGTTGAATTCTATCGATATTGCGCAACAATTATTTATAGCACCTCATTGTTGATAGCATCTACCAGTGAGTCGTTGTATGTTCTACGAAAAACGACTTTTCCGCTAGTGGAAACATCGTATTTTAAAGGGAATAACATAGTGGCATTTTCTACACTCTCGATTTCTTCTTGGGAAATATCCAGTTTCTTCATCGGATTCGATTTGAACGGGATAGTAATATCGCCACACTATTTTCTGTTTATTTGCACCATGTGACAGTTAAAAGGGACGAAGCTTTTTTAAAAAACGTAACAATCGTTGCAAAATTTTGCATCTTCTGTTTGGATCGTGCTTGTTTATCAGATCTGAAGAGTTACACCTTCTTAGTCTTTACTTAGGATATTGTCGTATATTTAAAGTCTTATTCACTCGCATCGCCCGCAGTTTCGCCACAATATACAGGGTGTCCGGTAAACCTTGTACAATATTGAAACTGGTGATAGACCAGGTCATGACTGTTCAGAATATCGGAATTTCACCTCAGTAAAAATATCACCGTTTTCGAGATAATGGGCATTTTAAGAATTTCTGGAAAATCGCTACCTAACCTTGGATTTTTGAGTGCCATGTATACAAATTGAGATGAATTCAAATATCTTTGCTGCTGAAGATTACTGATGAGTGATGCGTTTAGACTTACAGAACAGTTTTTCAGAAAGTGATAGACAAACTTCGACAAATGAGGGTAATATGACAGATTTGAGTTTCATAATTTTTTTAAAAAAAAGTTTGACATTATTGTCTGAAAGAAGCATAACCATAAAAAAAGAATGCTCAATTTGTCCAGACTCTACCATGGTATAAAACAAACTATAATTATTTTTGAAGGAAGTGAATTCTATTGAATTAGGCGTGGTTTTATTCTAGGCTTCCATCAACTTTTATACTTACGCACAAAAATTATTTTATTTCGATTTTATCGAAATAAAATGTGGAAATGATTATTAATAATGAAGAATAGACTGCTTGGTAGCATTAAATAGTATATACAAATCAGTAAAACGCAAAGTCGTCTCCACAATTTAATTTCCCATCTAGTTCAATAGGATGGTTTAGTCAATAACAATAATCACGTGTATTGATTTTATTATTTTGATCGATGATTAAGTCATTTATTTCCCCTATAGGATTAAGGGGGCCCAAGGCCTTACAGCCTCCCCTACCTATACTTAGTTTTGTTGTTTTCGTCATAACAATTTTGGTGGTTCTAACACCACAAATAATTAACCATGTGGTTATTTAACTATATTTAATACTAATAATTTTTTAAACAATTAGATATATACTTATTTCACAACATTAATTTTCTTCTCCATAATTCTCTTGAATAGCTGATGATGGTCCTATATAGGATCGAAACATGTACTACTTCTACTTTTGGACGGCTATCTGATTGATAGCGGTCAGTCACCGTTTTACCATCCTATTGAACTAGATGGGAAATTAAATTGTGGAGACGACTTTGCGTTTTACTGATTTGTATATCCATACCACTCCACTTTGAGATATAATGGACTTCTACCACAGGTTATTAAATAGTATGTAAATAAAATTAACTTTTCATGTAATTAAGCCTAATAAAATTATCGAAATGAAATGTCGATTATCCGACATGGCACCGATTAATACGAATTCTTGTGATAAATGTCGCAATTGTCCAATATCCAGATTCCAACAAAGTTTCAGAGACCGACAGATATACTGGCTGTAACCAAATGAGTGCAAAATTTTTTAGGAGGTGAATCCTTGTCGAAAATTAAAAACTCTTCTAACTCCTGTGTTGTGGTCACAGAAGCAATAGTTTCTTGATGAAAAAATTAAATACAGATCTTTTGTAAATAGAATTGAAAAAATCCTTTAGGGGGTTGTCACATTTTGTTTGAACAACTTGTGACTTTTGTCGTAGTTTTTTGAAATTATTCCGTTTGTTCCATTCTGTGGTATTTATTTCTTTGTCATGCCGTACACACGATATACTCCCCGAGAATATGCGCATATGCACTACATTTATGGTGAACGCTTCTGAGCAGTTGATTCGTTATTACTCATTATTATTTAATCATTTCATCTTGATAGGATTAAAGTAAAAGACATTACTGACAGAGTCTAATGGAGTTGATTTTAGCTCAGAATAACATCACTCTCTAATATCGAAATTCTACTCCTTCCAACAATAATTATCCTATGTTTCATACCATGGTAGAGTCTGGACCAGATAGGCATTCTTTTGTAAAGAATACCCACTTCTACTTGGTTATGTTTTTTTTTCAAAAAATAATGTCAAAGTTTTGTTAAAAAAATTGGTGAAACTCAAATCTGGAATTTTACCCTCATTTCTAGAAAAATTATATCGTTTTCTGAAAATCTGTTTCGTACATCTGGAAGCATCACTCATCAGCAATCTTCAACACCGAAGATATTTGAATTGGTTCCAATTTGTAGACATGGCACTAAAAAATCCAAGATGAGGTAGTGATTTTCCAGAAATTTATAAAATGCTCATAATCTCGAAAACGGTGAGATTTTCACTAAGATGAAACTGCGATATTTTGAACAGTCATGACCTGGTCTATCACCAGTTTCAATATTGTACAAGGTTTACCGGATACCTTGTATAAGACCTCCTTCAAATACATGAGTAATTTTGTACTTAGAACTACTTTTTAACAAAACTTGAAAATTTACTTGAGCGCATGTTTCAGTCAGTTCATTCAATTAGGTGGATTATAGTTACTTTCTGCTTGTTGCATGCTGTTACTTTGATATAACTTTTTTCCAGCACTCCTCATTACGTCATATTGTCGCCGAGATAAATCCAATGACATTTTACGGCTAGACTCCGTTATTCACATTTCGAGCTGCGGTCACATCCTAAGCACAATAATTCCTATTGCCACTTGTTTCGCGGAAAATAGTTGCCAGTCAACCCAAAAGTCGGCAAAGCTGAGATTCCTGATGAAATATCTGCTTATATACAATGTATAAAAGCAGATAATTGCCGCGAAACAAGCGGCAGTAAAAATTATGCTTAGAATGTAACTATGTCTTGACCGCAGTTCGAAATGTAAATAACGAAGTCTAACGGTAATATGTCATTGGATAAATCATCATCCATGAATATAGAGAGCTGATAAAGGAATTAAGTGTTTTGCTTCGTCTTCTTGAGTCTTTTCGCATGATGATAATAATTTGTTTCGATATATTTTAGGGCATCTCTTCTTCCAGATATTTGTAATTCTCTGCCCACTCATTATTTCAAATTGTTTGTATTCCCAAATATTCATTAAAACAATATACCATTTAACCCATAATCAGTTTTGAAGGACTTCCAAATTACAATATATTAATTTAACTCAGTACCCTCCTCAGTGATGCCTTTGAAAATAGTTATTTTTGTATCTAGAGCGGAAAATACTACTTTGGTGATCGAGAATTGATCGATCCAGATTGATCGGGAAGTGATCGAGATCACCAAATCATTTCGCGCACTAATGGCAAACTTAATTTTTTCTACAAACGTCAAAAAATATTGTTCTAAAATAAGTAATATTGACTGCCAAGAAATTTATACTGACTCACCCATGGTGCCACAGAAAACGGGTACCGTGTAACAGTGATATATGAGATTAGCCAACCATTTAGTTATCGCTTGATATAGAGATTTCAAATCTGAAGTAGAGGTATAGGATTGAAATATATGAAATTTTACTGAAACGTTCCTGACATAATCCTGCAGGGCGAGCCAGAAGTGCTGACAACTTTTTTATAGAAAAAATGCACCTTGTCTATTTTCATCAGCTCAACAATTTTCTCAGAATACTCAACACAAAAATGTAAGGTTTGTTAAGATTCGTCCACTAGATGGAGCTGAAATCGAAAAAGTGTAATATTCGAATAGAACAATTCGAATATAGTGAGTAAGGTGTAGGGATGGATTCATAAACATATTCCTGTCTTTTCAGTCCAAAATAATGATAATAATAATAATTACATCATTTACTGCCAAATATGAATAATAATAGTTCTCAAAAACAATAAAATTCAAAACCTAAATAAATTATTACCCGGTAATTCAGAACTGACTTTTAATGGTAAAATGATGAATTCTGGAAAAAAGTCTTTCGGTGAAAATGACTGAATTTTTGTTATGTTGTAGCTGGAACCATTCTTAGTAAAAGTCTCCATTGGCCCAATTCGATCGTATGACTAGCCCTGTATTCATAGCTTCATTATATTTTGGTCAATCAACAAACCATTCTGATTGATCCTCAATGATAAACTCAATCAACTTTTAAACTCGTAGGCGAATTCCATCACTGAAGAATTGAGTATATTGTTGATCACCCTGTATAAAAATAACGCCGTATTTTTTCTCTGTATTATGGAAAATTATTTCTCTCAAACATTTGGAATGCCCAGTCGCACACAATATTGAATATAAATGAGATATTGATATTTTTTCATACAGCTGAATTTCTCCAAAAATCACAAAATTCATGATTTGGCGCCCTCTAGCGCCCCAAATCTAGTCATACGATCGAGTTGAGCCAATGGAGACTTTCAATAAGAATGGCTCCAGCTACAACATATCAAAAGTCCAGCCATTTTCACCGAAAGACTTTTTCCCATAAGGTGTGTGCGTGGTCTTTTATGGACGAATATACCAAGCCACATGAACACTTTTGAACGTATTGAAAGTTTGATCTTATGGAGACGTTCGTCTCCTTACATGTATTTTGTGGGTTTGAAACCATCCACAGTATGAAAATGAGTTAGGCAAATGAGTAAATTGAATATGGTGCAACTGGAAGATATCGTACTGTGAAGTAAACTTTACAAACTGGAAGTTTTTGAAATATAATATCCAAATTGGCTCTTCATGTGGCGGTAGTGATCAAGTCAGCGGTTGCGATTGTTTTTTAGTAGAATGCTGCTATTATTCAAAAAAGTAAATTGTTAAAACATGTGTCATTCATATTACGAAGAAATACTGATTTAACATAATCTAAAGATATTTGGGGAGACTTAGTACATTTATCACCTGAAAGGAAGACGTTCCGGTACGCCCAATAAATACGTAGAAAGATTCAAAAAGGAAAAAAAACTGAAAAAATTCGTAGACTTTGACATCTAAATGATTCAAAAAAAATAAATTATTATGAATGATGAACCAAAAAAATTGCACTAGAACTCATTTTCCATATAACGCTAGTTCATCAAAATAGATTCATTCTAAAATAAAAGAGCCATCAAACAATCTCAGCTGCTACGTGTGAACCCAAAAACAAGATACACCTCAATCAGTTATAAAAGATCTTTGAATAAGGTTCATGGTCTGCTGTAACAGAAGGAAAAGCCGTGAGAGTCAAAAAACATTGTAACCTAATTTTTCAGTAGTAAAATGTACCTATCTACTTATAAATTTTTCTGAAAAATCCATTTTATTTTGAACATTATCTATAGTAACAGACTGAAGGCCTACCTCTTATCCTAGTCTGCTTTCGGTGTAGTAAAATAGTTTTGCATGTTTTGAGGTGAATCAAGAATCAATACCATTACCTCTCCATATCTACTAATAATTGTGTTGTGAAGTTCACAATCATTTATACCGTGTTCGACAGAACCCCCTCTATTGTAATATTTGATCCAGAAAGATACAGAATTGAAACAAAATGGAGTTGAAATAGGAGCGGATTTTCACAATAACATGAAATTTTAAAAGTGGCCAAGTTTGCGTGCAACGTAAACAACATCCAATTTAAGGTTTTTAAGTCGATGATGTTCCAATTGGAGCATATAAAAGATTGATGCCGTTCTATTTTCAACCATATTCACAAATGATTCATGTGTTGATTTATCCTGATTCATCACTTACAAAAAAAATTACGAGTTCAATATGACCTATATTCTATATCACCCAGTAGAATGACAGAGTTTTGAGAAGTACCAATCTAGGATTAAATGTATTCAAATAGATTACCACGACTACTTTCTAGAAAAAGTGTTTAAAGCAGCCGTAGTAGAGGTGCAAAATCGGCGGTCATTATGACCGCTATGGCACCACTGGAAAGTATCGTAGCGTTCATAATGACCGCTATGGCACTCAAGGTGTTGATACAAAATATAGTGTTGTACTGGCTTAAAATGTTTTTCCAAATCAATTAGTATGGAAATGAAATGGCAGTTGTTGACAATAAATTATATCTTGGATATTTGTTTGATTGAGGACCATAAAGGTTGAAATATAAAAATCCCATATAGTTTACATGCAGTGTGCGAAGTAAGTATTTCGCACACTACTTCGCACACGTTATCATGGTAATGACCAAAAATGAAAAAAAAAAGGGTTACTTCGCATATTATTGTCAATGCGCGAACCTTGTCATTTTTTGACTTTTTTAGAAAAATTTTTGTTTTCGAATGTGTTTCAGATCCTCAAAATATTGTCATTCCAGAAATACTCGAACGGATTTGATAACAGAATCAGTCGAAAAAAGATGGTGTACAATTGAAACTCAAAGTGAACAAAACTTTGAATCTTTTTCAATATTACTTAACTCCATATTTTATAGCAGACACTTTTCACAGACAGAACCATGGATTAGGTATGGGTAACTGTCCATGACCAATGTATGCACATATCATCATGTTTGAGCTTCAGTTTTCCTGTATAAAAAATTACTTACCCTTTGAACTGTCATTTTACAAATGGTATGTCGATGACATATCATCACCTGCGTATCAAGAGACGAAGTAAAAATTACACAACATATTTTAAACAACTTTCATCCACGTCTTCAATTCACTGTCGAAAAAGAACAAAACACAAATCTCCATTTCAAGACATCACAATCATAAAATTGAAGGAGATTTTTATCATGAACAAACATTATCTAAGAGTTTCCTTAATTTCAATTCTGAACATTCTCTTTCATAAACATAGAATCATAAACATAGAACATAGAAAAATACTGTAAAGAAATACTACCCAAATTGAAACCAAAATCACTTTTAAGAGCAGAAAAGTAGCGTTTGAAAACTTTCTTGTGCGGTGTACTTACATAGGTTAGATGAAACGAAGTCTGAGAACGAGGATAAGTGAACACTAATACCATAAATGCTTCTGGGCTTGCAGGAAACTCTGACAAAACTCTTCACACATTCGATTTTAGGACAACTGAAATTATTGGCTGACTACGAAATGACAGGAAAATAACTATGCAAAAAAATTATCATCATTAAAAAAATACAAGAATGACACCAACAAAAAACTTGTTACTAAATATTTACCAAATTCTTACTGGAATCCAATCAACAGATTGAAAGTAACACAATACTTGGTTTCTTCCGTTTTTTCAAGTGAATTATAGACGCCTATGGCCAGATATTTCTCGTATATTTTTTGAAATAAAAATTATTAGAAATTACGAATTCTTATTGATAAAAATATAAGAATGTCTCTTCACTTCCAGTTGGTTACCACAGTTTTGAACAAGCTCGTGATTTCAATAAAATTTGGAAATTTGGAAATAAAACTTAAAAGATCACCCAACGTGAATGTCCTCGTCAGGATCTTTTATCGACCCCAGAACCTTATGCTCATGTATGTGCACTGCTGTTCTCTACACCTGTTACGTTTTTAATTTGAAGTGTTAAATGTTTAGAAAAAAAACATGTTTCAAGTATCACATTCAAATGATTGTATTCTACACTGGTATTGTTTTGATTAAACTTTTATTTGAAAACTACACTTTCTATCAATTTTCACTTCCCAGGTAGCACATCATATCGGCTGAATCTTGGTTCCATATTGGTGGAATATTGGTTGAACCTGATCTGGGTGTAGATTGTCACATGTACTATTGGGACAATATTGGTTGAATAATTTCTATCAATATCGATAATATAATATTGTCTATATACCTACTGTTTTCCACATCAAGAATAAATATTGCATTCCAAATGTTCCAGTCATATCGATTCTAGGAAAAAACTATATTGTATTCCCAAGTTTAGTAATAAATTGATTGAATATCATTTCAACTTCAATTAACAAATTGTAATAACGCATATTGGGTCAATTTTGGTTCAATGGTACCTATATACCAATATCGAAAAAAATATTGTCTCCTCATTGTTTTTATCATCTAGGATAAATATTGCAATCCCAATGTTCTCCTTAAATCGAATCTAGTAATGAAAATTATATTGTATATCCAATTGTGAATACACATTGGTTGAATATCATTTCAACTCCATTTCACAAATTGTAGTAACTCATATTGGGTCAATATTGGTTCAATGTTATTTACCTATATACAGTGTGTACATAAAGTAAGGAATAAATTCATTATTTCTGAATGTAAAGATATTTCGGAAAAATCCTCGGACAGGTCGATTTTCTTTTCCGAAGGGCCAATTTTTGAACCCCACCCAAAATATATAGGGTTATCCGCATTTGAGTAAAAATGACTTTGGTGATATTTTTAAATTGGACACCCAGTACATTTTTCCATATATAGTTAGGGATTGTCATTACGACTCCACACGATTCAGAAGGTTAAAAGTATATGGAGAAGTTTTTTGGCCATATCTCCGCAGCCGTTTGACATAATCCCATCAAACTTGGTATCACTAGATTTGTAATGACGATTCCTAACCAAATATGGAAAAATATACTGTCCAATTTAAAAATATCACCAAAGTCATTTTTACTCAATTGCGTATAACCCTATATATTTTGAGTGGGGTTCAAAAATTGGCCCATCGAAAAAGAAAATCGACCTGTCCGAGGATTTTTCCGAAATATCTTTACATTCAGAAATAATGAATTTATTCCTTACTTTATGTACACACTGTAGATAAAACATTATTGTCTTCACATTGTTCTCATCATCTAGAATGAATACTGCAATCTCAATATTCCCCTCAAATCGATTCTAGGAATAAAGACTATATTGTATATCCAAGTGTATTACACATTGGTTGAACAACATTTCGCCAACATTCAACAAATCTTATTAATCAATATTGGTTCTATGATATTTACCGATATCGTTAAAATATTATTATCTCCATATTGTTTTCTACATCTTGATTAAGATGAATTTTGAATATTGGCCGAATATTCAATGAATCATCAAAATTTTATCTTGATCAAACCTAGATAAAAATCCGCTTGGTGGCTCTACATATAGAACGTCTTCTAAAACCTACGAAAATACATTAAATACTTCCTGTAACTTGTTTTCATTACTCAGTGGTCATAGCTAGGGTCACTGAATCCTAGAAGGCTTTGGCCTCCTTACGGGTATGACCAATGTGTGGATAGTTCCAATCTCTTTAAATAGTGCCAATGTTCCAAATAACCCACAAAAGCGCCAATTAGGAAGCAAGGGTTGTAAGAGAGAGAAAACCGATAATTTTGAAAAAAATGTTGGATTATGTTTCTTTTGTAAGTAAGAATGTCAAATAAGTAAATTGTGGATATCATGTTCAATTTCATTGGATACATATCAGTTCTAATTTTTTATGGATTGGAATTACCAGGTGTACAATTGACTCGAATTACAAAAAAGCGTCGACTTTCGGACACGGCCCCGATATTCTGTGGCCCGACCACCAGCGATTATGGAACAGGGAAATTCAGCCGTCGACCATCTCTGCAGCAGATATTAGAGTTTCTTCCAGAAAGGCAAAACCTAGTGAAGTTTTCAGAATGAATTGTAAAAGTAGCCAATGATTGATTAAATATATACACATAGTTACAAACCCTGTTCTACCAAATACTTCTAAGTCAATATATTTCATTGTTTGATCTATACAAATTTTCAAAATTGGGTATCAATTTGAGGTACTGCTAATAACTCAAAAACCATATAATACCGAATTTGAATCTTACAGAAGTGAGCATTCGAAAACATAACACATGTCAAATATATTTGCTGAATGCCTCTCAGATGAAATCAAGCTCAAGTAAAAAACCAAAGGCAAAAATTAATACCTATCAGACATACCTATAGGTATTACAAAACATCCAAAAATCATTGACATCATTGAAAATCCATTTCTAATCAAACATTTTTGTACATTCTCATTTGTATGGTTATGAAAGTTCCTTTCTACGTTCATTACATATTGATTGTTAATTGAAGAATAAAGATGATTCCAAGACACCGTGGATCCTAACTCATTATTCAACGACACTCGGCTAATCACAGGTTCAGAATTTTCAGAATCCACGGGAACTGAGAGGTTTAACAAACAAACTTCTCAAGAAGGCTTTGCTTGATTGAACTTTTGTCACATCTTGGCATCCGCGAATGTCAGATTGACTATTTTCTTAGTTTTAGCTTCGATCTATGCGACAAGTACCTAATATAAAAATGAATAGAGCGGATTTATCAATAAAGCTCCTGATAAAATCTATCTTGCAATAAAGGTACTTATGTCAAACAATTTTCACTTGAACGTTCCACTTTCTCTCAGTCCTTGGTCAGAGTTTCTCTAGTAGGTATTTCATTCACAAATTTTCGAGTGCCTGTTATAGCTCAGTTAGTAGAAGCGTGTACATGAAGTAAATGTATAACGAAGGCGTGAGTTCAAATCCCACTCTTGGAAGTTTTTTTTTTAAATTATTATCAATTAAGACATTTATACATTCATAAATGAACACCGATTATTCATATATAATTATTATTATCGAATAAATCTGAAATCCAAAATGAATGAATGAATGAAGTATCTATTATTTTCATGAATAATATTAAAACTGTGACTATCGTATAGTCGTAGAGAAAGTATAGTCTTCTACTCGCGTTTAATAGCTATTATTTTCTCGGATAATTACGATACTCGCCTTCGGCTCGTTTCTGAATTTTTATCCTAGAGAGTAATAGCTATCATTATACGCTCGTTGAAGAATATACTATTATATGCCTAATGAATAAATTTTTTTTGTATTCTTATCATAAATAAGAAGTTTCTTGAGATAGACCAATTTTCTCAAGATTAACGTCAATATAGAATTTTCAAACTTGTTCGGAAGAAAAGGTTCCATTTTTGCAATTTACAGCTTTTCCATACTAGGTGCTGATTATAATTGGCCACTTTTCCCTATGACCATTTTTGGGTATTTTGTGAAAATTGACAAAATGGGTTTTCTGTAGCTCATTTTATCATATTTTATTATATTTTATTACTCATTATTTATAGTTACATATGTACACAAAATGAAATGATATGAATAAATTTAAAATTGAAAATTGAAAACTGAAAATTGAAATTAAAAATAATCAGAAAAAATTTGTCAGTCCTAGTGTACACGAAAATTGTTATACTTACACTGCACACACTTTATTTTGATCCCAAGAAACATTTCTGTTTAGATAGGAATTACATTTTTTTCATAAATTGTTCAACAGCAATACATATGAAATGAAAATTGATGAAGGAATCAAACAATTATTATAAAAGGAATGATGAGAATAATTTGTGAAATGAGTAAATAAGTCATATCAAAGCAAAAACAGTCAAAGGTGAAACGTTATATATTATATAGGAATTGATGTTAAGTGTACATTTCTTAAGTTAATTTTTTAATTTAGTTGTAGTCCTGATTTCTGTCACAATTTTACACTACGTTACTCAATATTGATACTATTAATAGCCATTTCTTTCTCAAGGTTTTCTGGTTCAATCCTGAAGAAAAAAGTCTGAATGAAAATATAATCTGTATCTATTTGTCTTCAGTGAGGTAAATGGGAGAAATGTATTCTTCAATCTACTAATAAACAAAATGATCTCAAACTCACCTCTGAGAATAAAATATAATTTATGACTTTTGTCGGTATTCTTGCAGGTTTCCACTGCACAATAAGTACTCCAATTTTAGAAGAAAGGAATATTTGTATCAGTAAAATATGTAACCAACATATTCCTAAGTTGGATCAGTGACAGCAGGGATCATCAGTAGATTTTGGGACTTGGGACAATCTGCTTTCTTTTCTGTGAATCTGCTAAAACAAATTTTGAAAATACCACCAATGATGGCAATGACATAAAAATTGACTTTTGACATGTGTAATTAGTTCAAACATCGGACCTAACTATCGTGGTGTTTTTGGAACATTGGAACTATTAGGACTCCACCCATTGGCCATACCCGTAAGAAGCCCAAAGCCTTGTAGGATTCAGTGACCCTAGTCATCTTGATCAACTAAAAGACATTCAATAATAAACCATGGTATATTCACTTCCACCAATGTATCCAAATGATATTGAACCAATATCGATAAATGTTTATATGCCATAATTGCTCCAAGAATATTTTACTAATACTATACTTGAAATGTCTAAACAATATTCTACCAATATCGCAAAATGTTCGCATTTTACTTCTCAACAATATAACATTCGAATATTGAGCCAATATTTTCAGAATAATAATAATAATAATAATATTTATTCATTCGTCGTTTAAAAATACAAAATAAAAAAGGAAAAACTCATTTTATATAAGTACAATAACAAGGAAAACGTCAGAGGGTTTGTACGGTTAAACATTTTTGAAAATATCAGTTGAAATTCATCAAGTGTGTAGCAATTTTTTTCCAATAAGGCATTCTTTAATCTTGCTTTGAAAATTTGTAAATTTGGGGCATTTTTTGTCATATCATCCAACTTGTTGAAAAGTTTGGGTACAAGAGAAAGAAAGCTTTTCTGGTATAGAGTAGTTCTATGTGTATTTGGCATTAATCCATTTCTGAGTCGCGTGGAGTACTGATGTTGCTAAGATAGAAATTTCGATTTGTTTCTGTATACGTAAATACATGATTCATAAATATAGAGACCCGTGAGAGTAATTATTTCAAGATCTTTGAATGCATATCTACAAGATTCTCTCCATCCGATATCGTAAATGATCCTTACTGCACTTTTTTGCAGAATAAATACTCTTTCAGCAGCTGTCCCTGTTCCCCAATTCAGAATTCCGTATCGCAAGTGACAATTTATGGTTGCATAATATAAATTCAGTAGTATCCTCTTACTGCAGAAATTAGCCATAAATCTCAGAGCATAACAATTTCTCCTGAATTTATTACAGAATGTTTCAATGTGAGGGGTCCATGTGAGTTTGTAGTCCAACATAAGTCCTAACATCTTGGCAGTTTCACTAGATTTAACTTGCAGTTCCTCATTTTCACAGATACCAAAGTTCTCTGAAATATTACCAATTGTGAATTTTATCAAATTGTACAAATATCGCCGAATATTTTGAGGCCAATATTGCTTCGAAAATATTTCGCCAATATTATTAAAGTAATATTGGACAAATATCGCCGAAAGTTCACATTCTTTTCTCGCCAATATTGCATTTAAAATATTTTGCCTTATGTTCACAATATTCTACCAATATTTTACCAATGTAGGTGTGCTACCTGAGTACGATGTTTGTAATACCCTGAAGATGATTTTCTAAAAGTCAAAACGTCTACAACGGATCAATAGTGGTTTCGGTTATTTGACCTTACCCGAACCAACTTTCAGAAACTATAACTATTTTATTCTAGATGGCTGATACATACTATATGTAATAATTTTCAGCAGGAACTCAACCATGAAAGACTGAAAAAATTCTTCACATTCCGACACAATTGAACCTGGAATTCTATGCATATGACACTCTGCAAGAATTTACGTACTATGCTGTTTCCTGAAAACGAATGGATAAACCGAAATTCCAGCCTTCAGCTGTTAATCACGGCCAAACTCGCGAACAGGCTTTCAGGACTCTCGGTCAATTAGGAGAAAGTTTTAACGAGAAAAGGGCTGCTAATACATCACTCAGAGGTTTTTGTGATATTAATTAAAAGAGTTTCATTAACGACTGTTCAATTCACAGGGGAAAATTGAATGGGATGGATCGTGAGTTGAAATGTTGTTATATCGATTATATTTTCACATGTCAAAATCTGACATTCTGGTGGTTTCAACTAAAAGCAATTTCACTGACAATTTCCCTCATATTATATAAACTAACCAAATGCCATCATTTTTTGAATTCAAACCAATAAGAAGAGGACTTTTCGAAAAACTGAATTTTTGGGACAGTGTTGACGTATATTGAATAATAATATAGGAATTTCACCGAGTTAATCGTGAATTACAGGGTGATTTCTGAAACGTTGATATTTTGTAATTTTTATCATCGAAAATTTTCATATCACCCTATATATTCCAACAAAATCATGGTTTTACGGTATCAGCTATCTTCGGAGGATGATAATTCACTTGAATATACAGGATATGTATGAAAGAACCGGCCATATATTTCACCAATTTTTCAAATCACCCTGTACGAAATGTATGAATTGTGATAAATAATGGAATAGTAATAGTATATTTTATGCCAAAATAATTTTATCAATATTTCATTAATAAATCAAATTTTCAGACATTATTAAAATGTTTTTATTTTTCACTCTGTACATAATGATATATTCTACACCATCTGAATGATATTTAGTAATATGAAGGTACGTTGATGATGAGAACGAAAAAAAAAGTAGTTGGCACTTTCAAATCCCGAGAAAATAATTAAATAAAAATTATTGATTTTTTCAAAATCTATCCATCAACGAACTTTGCGATTCTGCACGTTCAATCAGTACATCGAATACTAGAATATACCATAAATTCAGACAATTTCACCAAGAATCATTTTACTTACAAAAAGTGTGGGGTCCTGTGAGATTATTGTCAATGAACACCCCTAGGAACTTGGTGTTGTTACGGATCTCTATGTTATCTGTTATCTAACTTGGTATTACCGAGATTGCACTTAAAATAAATTATATTGGTTTTATCAACGTTTGACGCAAGACGATTCGAGTCACACCAACTTTTGACTTTCACCATGTCGCTGATGATTTTCATTTCCAGGTCAATTTTATTCTTTTCGTGCCACAGGATCGTGGTGTCAACTGCAAAAATTAATAATTTCCCCGAGATATCTATTTTCATCATATATCATAAACAACAGAAAGAGAGTGGGGCCAAGTATGGACCCTTGTGGAACTCCACATTCAACTAGTGCTTTATCACATAGAGTCGATGTTTTCACCATTTGCGTGCGGTTAGTTAGGTAGGACTCCATCCATTTGTTTATTACTCCTCTGAAGCCATAGTGGTGAAGCTCAGCCAGTGGTATTTGATGATCAACACATTCAAAGGCCTTGGAGAAGTCCCAGAACCCTTCAGCCGCAGCTTCTCCGTCGTTGATATTTGTGTACACTATGAGTCTTTTTTTCTTGGAATCCGTACTGGTTAGGGAATATTATGTTTAATTTTAATAAGAAATTTGTTATTCTGATTTTTACAATTTTTTCAATTAGTTTAGCTAGTGCGGGTATAAGAGAAATTGGCTGGAAATTTGCAGGAGTGTCTTGGGCTCCACTTCTATGTAATGGAACTACAATGGCAGTTTTGAGGAACTCAGGAAATATGCCTTCCTGGAATGAATTGTTCCTTAATATGGCCAAAGTGTGAAGAGCGTCTTCTGGCATGTTTTGTAGAACTCTGATAGAAATTTCATGAGTTTTCCATGAGTTTTCTTATTTGTAATTGATAACACTTTTAATTCCCTAGCATCCGTATTATACAGTGAAAAGGACTGAGCAATGGTAAAGTTGCCGAAGTGATCCAAGGGGTCAGTATTATACATTAAATTTTTTGTTATTGTGCTAGCAGCAGTGCAATAGTAATTATTGAGTTCATTATGTGTTAGAGTAGTTTCTGATTTTTTTGTGTTGTTTTATCTCTCAGATCATCCACAATATTCCAGCTGGTTTTGGATATAATATCCGATTCATCAATTTCATTTCTGTAGTAGCTTTCCTTAGCGGCTTTAATAAGTGTCATATAGATGATTCGACAGTTAGTAAAATATGTTTGGAAAAAATCGCGTTAGTATATTTTCTCATGTTATGCAAGCATCTTAAGTTTTTTGCCGATTTTTTAATACCTATAGTTTACCACTGTTTTGTTTTTCGTTTACCTTTGAGTTTTTGTAATGGGAAGGAATCATTGAAAAGTGTTACAAGATGTCCATGAAAAGTTTCAAATGGTTTCTCTGAGCCTAGAATGTCATTCCACTCAGACATGCTGATTCTCTAAATTTATCAAAGTTTGCTTTGCTGTGAAGTCGACCATATTTATGTACTTTTGTTTGTGAAAGACATATCAAATTTGCTAAAAACCGCTTCATGGTCTGAAAAACCTGCACTGATAAGAAGGCAGGAACTGCAATTCTCATTTATATTGCTACAAACATAATCAATTTTTGTAGCAGAGTGAACAGAATGGCGAGTTGCATTTTCAACATGCATGACCAAGTCAAAAGATAATTAAAGGTTTTTTAGCAGCAGAGTATTCACTGAAATCTCGTCATAATTAATATTAAAACGTCCAGTAATGATAGAACCTTTTATGGGTAAGTAATTCATTCAATAGCAGTTCTAGCCTGGTTAGAAATACATTTACATCCTTACATGGTGATCTATAAATACATAGAATACACATGTTTATTTCTATACTGAATATAAGAGAGAAATCAAATACCTTTTCTTCCAGAAGTGGAGGCTAACAGACGATCAGTTCTTAATAAGTATCTGGGTCCCGCCATGAGCTGGGCCTTTTTTTCATTTAGAATATTCTAATATTGGCCTAATTTTGAATTGTCAGAAAAATATATTTGGGATCATGAACATGTATGGGATTTTAAATATCTATGAGACGAGTTAAAATTAATTTATTATTTTTATTCCGTTCAGAAACTGTATTCGAATAATCAATCTCTACGATATACTTAATTATAAAACAACATGTACTTCCATCAAACCTCGGTCTCATATCTTCTTCATCTACTGATCGATCCCAGTGCCTACCACAAAATACTCCAAAAAGATTTCAACTTGAGATACTTCAATTCGACGCAAAACATTAGCGATTGAATCGGGAGTTGCTGCCATAAAAGCAAATCCTGATTGGTAAAATGAAAAGAGGATGATTGCAACCTGAAAAAAAACAGTTGATGTTCGAATTGTTTTACCCGCAGCTGAGATTTGCTTTCAGCCTGCTCTCAGTGAGGCATTTTTACTTTTAGTTGCAGGATATTGAATGCTGAAGTTTCAGAGTTCAGTGGTCTGTTGATAATTATTGGAAATTCGCAGTTCGTCTGTTTATCCTGGAAGTGGTTGAACGGAAGCGTATTAGAAAAATCAAGAAATTCGTGCGAATAAAATTACAAGTAATTTCATTTTGTCGACAGAATACAATTCGATTGATAGTTCGTCATTAGATTTTTCTCCGCAAAATATTTATGAAGTATTTTTATTTATGGTCAGGAATTAGAATCGAATGAGTTTTTACCTTCCCGGTGGATGAATAATCTCCTAATTTGCGATAAACCACCCCAGGACACTGCTAGTTTCCTCATTTAACTCCTAATCTATTGGTCGGGTTGAAATAACCAAATGGAAGAATGACGTGCATCATGAAATTCACACATGAAAAGTATCATATTGACAATTTCCCTCGTATTATATAAACCAACCAAATACCATAATTTTTTGAATTCAAACCAATGAGAAAAGGACTTTTCGAAAACACTGTCTCCAGCCCGTGGTATTTTCAAATCAGTGTTTCGCCTCTTCTTTATTTATACGTTTCCATATAGACCGAGAGCCGACCGCTGAAAATGGCACCTGATCGGTTAAAGGACATATATTATTGGAAAAGGTAGTATTCAAATAGATGAAAACTATGAAATAGGAGCCTTAGTCCCCAGCCAGTCACTTGACTAGGCAACCATTTTTTGATTTTTTAAATTTTGGTGTAGTTTCTTAGCTCATTAGTTAAAGCATGATTTTAGCATCAAATGAAAGCTTGAAGTTTCTAGTTTTAGAAAAAAAATGGTTGCCAGACCTCTGACAGTCAGAAATTTTGGAAGCTCACTTTGAAGACGGGCAACCCGAGTGTACACTATAACGTACTTCATAAGAAACTCTGTAAGAACATTATAATTGAATCCATGAATATCCCATTAAATTTTACCGACTTATTTTTATATTTTGAATATTTAAGAAATAAATAATAAAATTACTTGTTTTCACAATCATTTTTTTTTATCACGTACATAGGTAATTACAACATAGAAAATAAATTATAGGAAAACAATTAACATTAAATCAAGCAATTCATTTATTGAAAGTATATAATAAGCTTATATATTTGTACCGTATATTTGAAAATTATTTTATAATTCAGACTTAAATTTTATTTAAACAGACATCAAAATTATGCTGCTCATCAATTTCGTCATCATTGTCATAGTTTATATTATGGTTTAAAATGTTTATATTATGGTGTAAAAAGCGTGGGTGATAACGATCTATATTCTCATATTTTTTAGTTTAATTTAATCGAGCATTCAAGAGCTCAAGAAAACTTTATCACATTTTTACATTTGAGAAATTGAATTGTCAATTATTTTTCAATTTTTAGTCCATGGGAAGTAAAGCATGTTCTTTAGTTTTTTTAAACTATTATTTTTTTACTAAAAAATCGAAATCTCCGACCCCGAAAACCATACCAATTTTGAATCGAATCTGACCATAATGACATCTTGGAGCCGCCATCTTTATTTTATGAATTTCGACAGAAAATTCGAAAATACGGCCTAAAAAACCTCATATACCAATTTTGAATCGAATCTGACCATAATCACAAATATCGTCCGCCATCTTGGGGGCCGCCATTTTGAATTCATGAATTTTGATTGGAAAAATCATAATCTCTGACTCCGAAAACCCTTATATACCAATTTTTAATGGAATCGGACCATTATCACAAATCTCGTCCGCCATCTTAGAGCCGCCATTTTGTTTTTTTATAACAAAAAATGTCATATTGCATTGCTATGCATATAAATTGCGAAGAAAATACTTACATGTAAATGTAGCATTACTTCAAATTCTGCCTTGTATCGCGCTTTTAGCACGGTGAACTTCTTTTAACAGTCGGAATGAAAACCAATTTCACCAATTATTTTGGGAACATCAATTTCCCAATATTTGTGCTTCTTAATTTTTCGAAAACGGCTCATACGAGTGCATTTTTCTAAAGTTTCTGCATCGAAGATATCAATAAACCCTTCAGATTTACCGCACAGAAAACACAACTTCATGGTGATATAATTTCCACAACACAACTTACACTCCAAAAATCACAATATATCTTTGCTGTAAGGTCTGCAAAGAAAAACTGATCAGTGTTGACAGGAATATTTTAACGAATGTACCAACCTACGAAAACAAAATATACCACATTGCGCATCTGCGCAGATATCTGGATCATGGATTCAAATAAAATGTTCTTACAGAGTTTCTTATGGAGTACGTTGTGTACACTCGAGTTGGCCTTCTCCAAAGTGGGCTGCCAAAATTTTTGACTGTCAGAGGTCTGGCAACCATTTTTTTTCTAAAACTAGAAACTTCAAGCTTTCATTTGATGCTAAAATCATGCTTTAACTAATGAGCTAAGCAACTACACCAAAATTAAAAAAATCAAAAAATGGTTGCCTAGTAAAGTGACTGGCTGGGGACTAAGGCTCCTATTTCATTGTTTTCATCTATTTGAATACTAACTTTTCCAATAATGTATGTCCTTTAACCGATCAGGTGCCATTTTCAGCGGCCGGCTCTTCGCCTCACTGTGAATATAGAAACGTCAGTTTGACGGTTCAACTCTTCAACTGACACTAATGACACAAAGTAAACCGTTCCCGAAATACGCTTCGAGTCCATAGTGATATAACATATTCGTAAAATTGTCTGATGAAATATCCATTCAAAATGCAGAATTTCTAAATTAGTTTCACTCTGCAAGTCGCTCAAAATGTGTTGCTGTACGAAGTGCCACTTCAGCAAGCTCTCGTGGTGTTTCTAAGCAACACAGTTTTCGTGACAGCAAGGTGAAAGTTTTTTTTTTTCAATTCAGCATTTTGTTGGGATATTACTGCTGAAAATTTCACTCATGTGTTGAAATGTCCATTAGAAGTGTAGAATTATCGCTGCATTACAGCAGTAATCCACCTACTATAAGGATTATCGTAAGTTATATCACAAGATCTTTAACCCTTTCAATACGACTTTTTGTTTTTAGAGGTAAAAATTAAATAATGTTGTATTTGATATTACTGAACATAAATAAACATATATAAAATTTTTCAAATTTTTTAAATTAATATTTTTGACAAAAAAATACCGGGGATGACTCATTCCCAACAGAAATGTAGATTGGGATAAATAAATCCCAACAGTATTCCAGAAAGAAAAATTATCTTTTATTTAGAAAAAACCAAGCATACATTTCAAGAATGTTACAAAATCAAGTGTGTTATGGAGTAAAACACTCAATACAAAGCGGTACCAAACAACTTTGACAAACAATTTGTGTTCTTTTATCAATATTCCTTGATTGGCATCGGACACATCTTCTTTTGCCCCCCTTTGTTATTGGTAAGTGATCCCCTATATTGGCAAGAAACCTCACTTTCTTGGAGGGTCTTCCTTGTCTACGGGTTTTTTTCCTCGGGTGTTCTGCTCTACCTAAACTTATTAGGCTTTCTGCTAAATCTGATAGAAAATCTATATAGGGTATTTTCTTTTTATTCACTTCTGTGTAAATTATGTATGCATTATAAACCGCAGTCATAAGAAGCCTAAAGAAAACTTTCTTTCACCATTTTGTGCTCTTTCTGTCTTGTTCATATAAAGTAATCATCTGATCTGCATGATCTACTCCGCCCATGTGAGAGTTATAAAAAACTATTGCTTCCGGACAATCAATTTCTTTAGACGTGCCATCTTTTATTTTCCTATTTACAACTCCAACTGTGCTATCATGACAATTGCTCATAACTAAAACATCTTTAGTATCTTTTCAATGAATTGCAAGAATGCCCTCCTGACAACCAACCATTTCACATTCTCCTTTTTGACCTAATTTTCCTAAAAATTTTGGAGTATTTTTTCTTGTACTAATAAATGTTCCAAGAGAAGGGAAGCGAATATTGTTCAAAAAATTTACCTAAGTGAAAAAACGATCGGAACATAGAATAACGTTGTTTTTTTTTATTGTTTCCGATAGTTTCAAAACAACCCGCTCCCCAAGTGTCCCTTCAACTACTTCAGTATCTTTTCCACTATATATGCTTGTATCATAAACATATCCAGTGATTGAATCACATCTAGTCCAAAGTTTTATCCCCCTTTTGACGGGTTTCATAGGTAAATACTGCTTCAGACTGGAGCGTCCTTTGAATTTCGTCATGGATTCATCTATAGACTGAAATGTGCTGTCAGTTCTGGACTTTAGTAATTTTTCTCGCAAACAGTTAAGAACTTCATCAATGTAATAAGTTTTCGGTGCATCATTTGATTTATCAGGTTGGTTGAAATATAATTTGTAGGATATTCGAAGAAACCGATCTCGTGATATACTCTTACTTATTGCTTGATTGCCCAGAGATATATTTCTTGACCAATACATATGCATTGAGGGTACCCGATTGTATGACATAACAAGACTACATCCCAACACAACCATTACTTCACCAGTGCAGGTGGGTTCTATTGCTTTCGACTTGGTATTCGCAAGTATTTCCAAACGTTGGTTAGTATAGCTAGCAATCTGCATAAAAAGACTCCTCGGGAACAATTTCAGAAAGCATTCTATGGCACTTGAACCCTTGGAAATATTTGCAACTACAAGACCAGACTCTTCGGGAGGAATTGAATATTTGGGTTGAAAATTCTCGACATTTACAGACCATGCATACTTTTGTGGGGTAACATCAATTTGTGGAGAATTGGAATTATTGAGGGTGTCAATTTCATCTTCTTGTTCTGACTGATCATCACTTTCATACAAGTCTGGAGGAATTGTCTCTGTCGGATCATTCGCACAATCTGATTCACTATTGGAGCTTTCTTCATAGTCGGGGTCCCTGCTATCATCACTGTCATGAAAAGGATCCTCACTTTCAATATCTGACAAGTTTTCTGCAATATATTCTAACTCTTCTGTGCGCAAGACTCTTTTTCTAGACGAATCCATTCTGCAAAAAACAAAATTGCATTTGGTATCGTGTAACACTACAGGGATAATTATATCCCAACGTCAGTTACTGCAGGGATCTATTCATATCACAGTCACAAAAACAAAAAAAAACTGCTTTATTCTGTGGAAACTCACCTATCTATCTATAAATACATTCACAGAACTTCCAACTAAATTACTTCTCTAAAACAATCATAAGTTCTATCAAAATAACTCTGTTTCGATAAAAAAACAGTAACAGCCACCTGTTCACAACGAAACTCGCTTCACAATACTGATCAATTTCAATGCGGTGATGCCAATTATTGTCGCATAGCAATATAACAACTCAAATAGATGCCTACGGTACGATATTATCCCATCCCCGTGCTTTTTAAATAGCGCATTTGATTTACAGAAATTTATGAAGTTTTTCTGGGACATATATATCCCCGCAGAATTGAAAGGGATAAAGGACCCCGCACGGTTCTTATGGAAAATGGGTCCCAGTCGAATTGGCTAAAAATTCAGTATAATGTAACTCATGATGTCCTGATCAAATGTCTCCGTGGGCACAACGAGATCTAATGGAGAGTTTTTGAGATACAGGGTGTCAAACATGCAGAGGCAGGGTTGTTACTTACCATTAGAAAATCAATAATGTGGCGATTATTTTGTTACAAAAAGTTAAGACTCTGTATACAGGGTTATTAATAATTACATAATGATTATGTAATTCTTTGAACAAACTCAGTCAAACGCAAAAGGTCGTAGACTTGAAGAATAACTAATTATCATTTGATTTTGATATAGTCTGTAACTATTATACAGGGTCACTAAACATTTTTTTCTTTAGTTTTTCATTGAAAATATTTTTTTCTAGTTCATACCACCTCTGATATCAAGATATTGTTATTTCGATTATGTACGGATTCTATTTGTTGATGGCTTACATACGCCAAAAGCATACCACATTAGCGTTATGTGAAAGGTACCGACACTTCCGAGCACCAGATTTACAAGTGGAATGATTACGATCTAGGGCATTTGCTTTTTCATGTATAAACATTAAAATTCATTGTCACTCAAACTACTCTCGTGGTATAATCTCGTCAGATTTTTTGATATGTCATTGTAACTGTAACGTTTACCCTTTATCCTCTCTCACTCAACACTTCTAATGAAACACAATAACTTCACTTTATTCACGGAGCTCCTAACCCGCCAGCACGTACCCTTCGACTGACTCGTCTTTGGTCGTGTGTCATGATCAGTCACCCGCATTCTTTATTGTTATCCAACATCTCACATGATTCATATACACTACATCTCTTCCTTATTATTATTTTTTTCCAATATTGATCAACCCAAAATTTAACTTTATAATAATACTTAATTCTAGCAGTACTTATTATTCTAAGTTGTTCGAACAGATATTAAACTATGAATATAACTGACTTATGAATAAATAATCATGTGATTGAAATAAGACTATAACTACTAAGTAGGAGGTCCCTGGTTCCAGATATCAGAAGTCTTAGTTCTACAAACCAAAATAGTATATTATTTCAAAATATGGAATATTATTTCAAAATATGGAATATTATTTCAAAATATGGAATATTATTTCAAAATATGAAATATTATTTCAAAATATGGAATATACTCAAGTAAGACGTATACTGACATGATTTACTTCAACATGGAGTAGGTGCAGTTTTCAACACTGGATCATCCCGTGAACTCTCTTGATGATCTCCTTGATGCAATTATCTTTGATGTCAATATCCTCATTTGCTTTTCTTCTGCGATCCCTATATTCTTTCCCCTTTTCTTTCCCAGTTTGGTCCCTTTCTCTTATTTCTTGATCTACGGCACATGGAAGCTCATCTCTGAACTGTCTCCTGAAGAAGAGTTCACACGGAGTCTTTCCAGTCACAGAATGTGGAGTGCTATTATACATCATTTGGTAGTCGCGTAAATCCAGCTGCCAGTTATTTTCCAGTGCTAGGCTGGTCATGAGTCTTTTCAGTATAGCTCTGTTCTGGCGTTCAACTTCACCATTCATTTGTGGTCAATATGGTATAGTGTGGAAAATTTTAATCCCATTCTCACTGCAGAAGGTTTTCATTTCCTCGCTAATAGATTGACTCCCATTATCTGCTGTAATAGAAACCGGAAATCCAAGCCTGGAGAATATCCCTTTCATAACACTTAATGTGATTGTTGAATCTATATTTTTCATAAGTTTAATTTCCCTATACTTACTGAAATAATCAATGATCACAAAAATGTATTCACCACTGGGTAATGGTCTCATAAAGTCAACGGCTACATCTATCCATGGCCCCGTTGGCATTTCTCTCCTTTTCTTAGGATGCGGCGCCAATGGGGAGGATACCAAGGTGCAGCCGTTACATGATTTTATTACCTTTTCTGCGTTTTCAT
Source organism: Chrysolina oricalcia (assembly GCA_944452925.2). Lineage (NCBI taxonomy): Eukaryota > Metazoa > Arthropoda > Insecta > Coleoptera > Chrysomelidae > Chrysolina > Chrysolina oricalcia. The sequence goes on along the minus strand of OX101819.2, from coordinate 54,597,308 downwards.
CGATCTTCGGTCACCACACTTTTGTGTGAAGTCTACATTTCATCGACACTATGCCAGGGTGTCCTTCATGTGCAGCATCTAGTACGCGCTGTCTCAACCTTATTGGTAACACTCCTCTCCTCTCAATAAAATCCCATTGCTGAGGCAAAATTCTACTGGGAACACTTGGCAGTATTTAATTGGATCTTGCCATTCGTTGGTGTCCATGCCTTTTTTTATTTTTGAGATTTCTTCGTAATTTCCTGTAAGATCACTGCTATTGGCCAGGCATATTCTATTTGGTGAACTTAATCATGATCAATAAGTATTGGTTGTGAACTTGATTGGCACAATCGTGACAACGGATTTGCTATATTGGACTTTCCCGGCTGATAAGTAATCTTGAATCTGAACGATTGTAACCTCAGAACCCATCTCTCTATACGGGCACATGGACGTGATCTTTGCCCAAATATAGTTTTTAGGGGTTTGTGGTCCGTAATCAGTTCAAACTCTTTCCTATAGAAGTAAATCTTATAATGCTCTACAGCCCAAACTAATGCAAGTGCTTCCTTTTCAGTCTGGCAATATCGTTTTTCTGTATCCGTCAAGCTTTTATTTCCGAATGCAATTATTCTTGGTCCCTCTCTATCGGTTTGAATGATCTGAGTCTTATCTTCTGGGTCATAGTGTCCCAATGTACCGATTGCTGATAGGGCTTCTTTCAATTTACCAAAGTATTCGTTTTGTGTTTTCCCCCAATATTTCTCTATACTGGCTTGTTTTGTCAACTTTAATCTGAGTAATTCTCTTGAAGGTTCTGTCAAGGTTGCTCAATTAGGAATCCATTTACCAATAAAATTTACGAGTCCCAGGAAACTATGAAGCTCGTCTATGTTTGATGGTCTTCTAACCGTCTTTATACTGTTTATATATTATTCTAACGGTTTGATACCATTCTCTGTTAGTGTATGTCCTAAGAATTTGATTTCTCTAACTTTAAAAATACATTTTTTTTTGTTTATTATTCTCCTTCAATGTGTTCAGCGATGTCTGGACCCTTTTATCGTGTTCTCCCTCGGTTCTCGCTATAAGTATATCATCAATGAAGTTCAATGTTCCATCACATAAAAGTAATAATTTTTCCATTGTTTTTTTGGAAAATTTCTGGAGCTGCGTTATTTCCAAATAAAAGTCTCTTGTATCTAAAGAGTCCCTTACTACTGATGAATGTTGTAATATAGCGAGACTCTGGAGAAATTTCTATTTGATAGAAATCATTTTTTTATGTCCAGCATAGAAAAATGTTTAGCTTTACGTAGATGTGGTAGAAGTGAGTTCATTGTTGAGAGTGGGTGATTTTCTTTCAAGATGGATGTATTTGCTCTTCTCATGTCAATGCAGATTCTTACATCCCCATTTTCTTTTAGTACTGGTACCATGGGTGATACCCATTCCGATGGGCCTTTAACTTCCTCAATGATGTCTAGGCTAAGTAGTTCCTCTAGTTTTTCATTGATTTTTGATTCCAAGGAAATGGGTACTCTCCTATAGGGCTGACTCACAGGTGTAACTGTTTTGTCTATGGGAATGTTGACAATAAAATTTTTCATTTTGGGGAATACTGATACATTCACATTATTCAAATCTAACCCTTTCCTAAGAACATTCAACGCTATGGAGGTATCTTTTCCCAATAGATTATTTTTGCCGTTTTTTATGACGTGAAAAGTAGCTGATGCTCGATTATTCGATTATCTTCATCTTGCTATCAAAACAGCCTAAGATTCGTGAAGGATCTTTTGATCCGTAAGCAAAAGGTTCTTTTTAGGATTTTTCACCTGATTAAAATCCCGAACTTTTGATTTTTTCAAAAATTCTCAAGTTTTTTCACATATATGTTACATTTACCACCAGAATCTATTAACATGGTTATACTTAAACCTCCTACCTTACAATCAATTTTGTCATCGTCGTTCTCCAGATGGAATATATTTTCCTCTTCCACATCAACACAGTTGACATTAGCTCTTGTAGTTATTTTTGAAGGCCTAAACTTTTTGCTAGGTGCTAACCGTTGGTTTCTTCCTGTGGAGTTGAAACTACGTTTTTTTGGAGCAGCATCTTGCGTAATGTCCAACTCGATGACAAATATGACAGGTGACATTCTTTGCTTGGCAGTTGTGTTGATTATTGTCGTAAATCCGTCCGCAGCGAAAGCATTTTTTTTGTACTCAGGTTTTTTGTACTATTCCCCGTCTCAACGGTATTAATGTCACTGGAGGATGTCGATGGCTTTTCGTTGAATTCCTACATCTGTCTTTCGATCGTTTCCAGTGAATTGGCTTCGGCATTGATGACGTTAAGGTTAACTGCATCTCCCATAGCCGATATCTTTTTTCTCAAATCGATCGACAAACCCTTCTCCGTGATCTGATCGATGAACTGTTCATCCAAATTAGGGAACTGGCAATTTGCAGCCTGATGACGAAGCCTCACTAGAAACTCCTCAAATTTTTCCACTTGTTCTTGCTTGAGGAGTCTGAATAGGTGCCTCTCATATACCTTGCTTTGTTTGGGTGCAAAGTACTGGTCCAGTTTTTGTAGAGCAATCTCATACCCATTGTCTCCATCGATAACGTTCGCTCCCGGTAAATCGTAAAATACCGCTTGTAGTGCAATGCCTCCAAAATGCAACAATACTGCCCGTTTCTTAACTGAATTTTCAGTACTAGCTGCCTCTAGATAAATTTGTAGAGCAATTTTCCATTTCTGCCAGCGCAGTCCTACTGGGCTGGCATCTCCGTCGTAATCGAAATATTCCAGCGATAGGATGTTAATATTCGACAATTCTTCTGAAACAATATACATGTAGATGAAACAAATTACTTTTCATCACCTATATACAGACATGTGTACATATATTTGTAAACACCCCGGCGGGAGAAAGCATGTAGTTGTAAAGTCGAAATATACTCAGGTTCATGTTTTCAATTATCAACCTTGAAACTTGCAAGTTGCTTATTCATTGTTCCTGCGCTCTTTTCCAACATGAAAGACAGCAACTTTTTTTTTCGTGCCCTTTTCCATCTTGGAAGACTGGCAATTTTATCTTCTTACGCCCTTTTCCATCTTGGAAGACCAGCAAAACTTATTTCCTCACGCCCTTTTCCATCTTGGAAGACCGGCAAATTTTATTTATTCGTGCCCTTTTCCATCTTGGAAGACCGGCAATTTTATTTTCTTACGCCCTTTTCCATCTTGGAAGACCGGCAAATTTAATTTTTTCACGCCCTTTTCCATCTTTGGAAGACCGGCAAATTTCATTTATTCGTGCCCTTTTCCATCTTGGAAGACCGGCAATTTTATTTTCTTACGCCCTTTTCCATCTTGGAAGACCGGCAAATTTCATTTTTTCACGCACTTTTCCATCTTGGAAGACCGGCAAATTCCATTTACTTGTGCCCTGTTCCATCTTGGAAGACCGGCAAGTTATACTTCCTCGTATATTTCTTTTCGGAACTACAGTTTACTCCCGTTCAGTGGATTAATTTACTATTTTCGCGTTTTTTAATTGTTGATATGTACTTACTCGCATTTTTTCCTCTGTATTTATCCTCGTCGCCAATTGTAACGTTTACCCTTTATCCTCTCTCACTCAACACTTCTAATGAAACACAATAACTTCACTTTATTCACGGAGCTCCTAACCCGCCAGCACGTACCCTTCGACTGACTCGTCTTTGGTCGTGTGTCATGATCAGTCACCCTCATTCTTTATTGTTATCCAACATCTCACATGATTCATATACACTACAGTAACAATGACAAGATTTCTCATCTTATGATCGGTAAATGTAACGTAATCCAATAATAACTATACCAAATGATAAGTTCTGAAATATATCCTTGCCCATCTTTGCACATGTTTCAATCCATTCGGAAATATAGCCACATACTCGAAAGATAATGAAAATCTTCATCGCCGATACATACCGTGTGAGTCACGAATTGAAAGGCATTTTGGGCATTTGCACCATCTTGTACAGCATTTAAACTTGTACCAATATTTGACCCAATTCTGTTATCTCAAAACTTTTAGCTGATTCCACAGCTTCAATCCTATAGCATCTACTATTGTTAATTCTAATTCCAAACTTCAAGAGTTTTAGATAATCGCCGAAATTCCAAATCAGCATAAGTGTACAGGGTGTTGTAGTAGAATAAGAAAATTATATATGTCTTGTAATTGTGAATACTCCTGTGTGTGTAAGCTGTATAGTTATTTAATTTGAATATTTTAATGAAGTGATTTTAATTTAATATAAGGTTGAAGGTGAATATGTTATAATTATTTGATGACGTGTATTATGGCTGATAATGAAGCCGATCGTTGAATTTAATGAAACACCTTGTATATTATAACGAATCAATGTATCGCCGGTGTCCAGCCTTAATCAAATACCCTGTACAAAAAATGAAAATATGCAGCGTACGATGTTACAAGGTACGGTGCTACTAGATACTATTAAATCAAAGATACCCTTGGAAATTTTTTTTTTGACAATTAATGTTGATTCTGACACTCTCATTTAGTATCTGATAATTACAGCATACTTATAAACAGACTACCTACTTAAATATAAGTATAATAAGATATGGTCCTAACAAATAGAAATCACCTAACTGGTTTTGTTTGATATGGGCGAGTTCAACCACGTTTGATGACTAGAATAGATGGGGATGAGAATGCTGCGAAATGTGAAAAAGCTTTCCAAAAAAAAAACAAGAATGTTTTAAACCTTCCTTTGATGTAAATACCAAATAACCACCAAATGTTGATCTTAATGTATTTAGTTTGTATACATGTTTGTATAAATACAACTAAAAAAGAAAATTTTGAGTGACCCTGTATGATAGTAACCTCAGATCACCCGATATCAAAATCAAATGATATTTACTCATTCTGCAAGTCTACGAGCATTTGCGTTTGACTGATTTTGTTAAAAAAATTACATAAAAATTATGTAATTATTAATAACCCTGTATACGGAGTCTTACATCATTACAACTCGTGCAGAAAATGTTAATATTGCAATTATCATCCTTAACTTTTTATAACAAAATAATCGAGATAATATTGATTTTCTGAAGATAAGTAACAACTCTGGCTCTGCATGTTTGACACCCTGTATCTCAAAAACTGTCCATCAGATCTCGTTGTGCCCATGGAGACATTTGATCAGGACATCATGAACTACATTATATTGAATTTTTAGCCAATTCGACTGGGACCCATTTTCCATAAGAACCGTGCGGGGTCCTTTATTCGATTAAACTATCAAAATATTTTGAACATGATTTTGCTTGGAAAATAGTTGAATGCACAATAATTTAATAAAAATCACGAGACCACGAAGCGTTCGAGAGGTTTTATTTTGAAATTATTGTGCATGAAATTTTTTATCAAAAAGCCCAATCATGCAAAAAATATTTTGATAGTTTAATCCATTAAAATGTATAGGTCGTGTGATACGACAAGATTATTCCTTGACTGAGGTAGATTAAAACCAACAACAAAGAATGAACACTGACATATTCTAACAATTTCTTTATTATACTCGTAAGTACAATGAGAAAATTATTATTTTTATTTTTCATCCGTACAGTTGTAATAAAAATTGCAATTAGTGTATGTCACAAATGTTTGTTTTTCATTGCTATTCATATTAGATGAGACATTGGTATTCAATGTAGACGTTTGTGAAGATGAAGCTGGAACAGAGGCTGACAGATTGTTGGCAGCTGTTGATAGACCGGTTGATTTAATATCATACATGTTTCTCATTTTGGTAACTATGTCCAGATGAGATATGGTTTAATAGAAGATTTTAATTAGTTGCTGTTCTTGAACTTCACTTTTAGCTAGTTTACTAACTGCTGTTGATCGGTTAGAATGGTTAGTTATTTTTGCTATCTTGATTCCGATTGTCTGTGCTGCTTCTCGGGTCGATTTCGATATTTGATTAATTCCTATCGGGCAATTTTTGTACCAGGTAGTAGATTCGGGTCTTTTCCAAAAAGGATTCGGGGTTGAGAATAACCCATCCGATTTAATGTTATTGCCTCTTTTGTTGAGAAGCTTCTTAAATAATCTTACAAGGCACATTTTTGTTTCTGTAGTACCTATTCTGAACCAAACATTTGCTGTCCGTAAGCTTTTTATCAGCTTCTTGTGCAGTTTTAGTAAACAACAACAAGAAAAAAATTATACTTCTAGACAGAAATGCCTTTCAACATTTTACCTGTAGAATTTCCTTTATGGTCGACTTCTTCATTAAAGTAACTTATTAGACAGAAAGTCGCTTCGCCACCTCTCCATGCTAATTCAACTGCTATTATATGGTAGAGTTTTTTTTGCAATTCCTTGGGAGTATTCTCATCCCATAACTCAACTATTTTCAGTTGTTTTTCATCACTTGAAGCAGAAGAGCTTTCTTTTCTTTTAATTGGGTTTTGTTGAAGAATTCTGCGTTTCGCATTTCTCGCATCTCTGGCAGTTTTGAAAACTACATCTTTAAATGGATCGAAACTCACATTATATTGAACGTGGTACATTTCTTGCAGTTTTTTTGCTGCGATATTCCAAATTGTCTCCAACACACCTTCTGTATATTCCGTTCCATCTTTCTTCCGCATATTAAATCCATAGTCTTTCAATATTACAGCCAATTCATCAATTCTAGTATCTTCATTGAAAGAGTAAGGCAGATTTATACATATCGTTTTTCATTATTCAGTAACTTTCATCAACTGTCATCAAACTTAATCAACTTTAAGAATTTTGATTCCATTATGCACTCGCTTTATTCAATTTATCTGTATTTTTCTCGAAACATAAATAAATGTAGTATTACTTACAAAGTTTTACCTCCCGAGCACAAATACGAAACAATTTTGTGAGGGTCTCTTATACTTTTCGAGTTATGACCTTCTGAATCTTGAAAATCGACCATATTCAAATCTAATTGTCCCAGCGAAAAATCGCACAAAATGCCTCCTGCTTTCTGTTGACACTTTTTTGAGACCCTCATCTGGAATTTATCATTCAGAAGTGTTTAATGATGAACTAAATCAATTAGCATGCCGTCGTCATACATATTTATAGTTTTAAAGGTCTCAATGTTATTATTTATAGACTGAACTGCGATTTTTATTTAATTTTGACAGGTCTTTATAATTTGCGAAGGTTATGTCACTTATGTCTTAAGTTATATTCGTATTTTATTTTTCCTTAAAAGATAAAACTTGGTTGTCTTAAATAATAGTTGAAAAAAGATGAAAGTTAATTTGGTTCTGGTTCCATGAAAATACATAGTTTCGACATCTAAGTGAAAGTGAAGATACAAATTAAAGAAAAAGCAGTGTGCATAAATCCGCCTTACCATTTGTCTTACAAAAGTTGGAAAATAGTAGCCATACAGAAGCATGGGTTTTCATAGTGTTGACTGGTATACTATTATGAATTGCCAAATCGAAATATCACTGTAACGTGAATTCATGTTTGCTTAAGCTTTAAATGCAAGACGTTTCAGAATCAAACGCTCGTTGATGTTTGTTCATATATTACTTTGGTTACTCATACCAACAATGCATTGAAGAAGCCTTTGCTGCGAATTTCGCGTGTAAACATTTCAAATTCTGACGTATTTTCGTTGCCTTATGTCAAAATATTTGTCTAGGGATCCTATCGAAAATGGAGTTTTCACTGATGAAAATCAATATTAGGTCATTCAAACGATTAAGATATTATTGTTTTTTTTTTTTATAAACTGTTGCCAAGAATTGTGAGAATCCCTGAAAAACGCCCTGGGCCGCATAAACATCGACAGCGGGCCGCGGTATGTCCATCCCTCATTTAGCGTATGTGCATTGAATCATGCTAGTCTGAAGTTGAGGCCAACCAAAATTTCCAGCAGGTTGGAATTTCAAACACGTTCTTTGAAAACCGGTCGTAGATGGTCGAGAATGATCGAGCAGTGTGAGTTGTGCGATAAGAATATACGTGTTGGAAAATTTTGGTCGTAGGTGGACGGTCCGTTCTGGTAAAAATCAGAACCGTTACATAGTTGAATCATTTGCAGTGTACCAAAAAATTATACACCTCAATTACCAAACTAACATTCGTGTCAAACTTCTTCTTTGTACTCAAACAAACTAAACTTCGAACAAATCAACATAAAGTCCGCTACTCATTTCCATAAAATAAAATCTTCTTCCAGGAAATGGAAAGATCACAATTGCGAAAAGATTGTTGACGTTTCAGTTCTCTCGGTATCTAGTTGGGATTTGCTTTTAATGTTTTAGCCAATCTCCCGAATCCGTTCTCGGCGTATTTGCCCTTTTTAAGCGGGAGAATATTTAAGTTCCGAAAGTGGGACAGAGTAATTGAAAATTACTTTCGTTGATCCCGTGAAAAGTTCAGTAATGCGACACTCACTTCGAATGTCTGTTGAAGAATTCGAGTTTGACTATAGGGATATAGTGTTACAAGTAACGAACGAGAAAAATCAGCAAATTGCGAGGACTGAAAGTAAAACGTCATTGATGAGGAATTTTCAGAAGGGCCCTCCCTATATTGATTCTTATTGGGGTAATTTTCAGAGAAGTCAATGGAAAATTGATAGTTTTGAAAGAAGAAACCATACGAGTGTTTTGAAGACACTTTTACACGTGTATGATTCTAACATCCTCAGAAATATTATAAATACTTGCATGTGGTGAAAGTGGCGAGAGTATAGTCTCAGCGGCCAGGAGGAGAAGCATTGATGAAACCACCTGCAGGTGGATAATGCCAATGCTCCAAAATGATACCCATGATACCAACATGTTTGAAGCCTCCGCGAAGATGGAAATTGCCAGAGAAACCCCACAGAGAGAGATACTATCCCCCCTACTGTGGGACATGGACAAACTTCTGGAATCATTATTTATTCAGGGTTATGCGGACGACTAGTTGTCCTCGTATAGGGAACGTATGCCTAAATACCCTCTGAGCTAATGCAAAATGCATCGAGTACCGAAGAGGGATTGAGCAAAAGAGAAGGACTGAGGGCAAACCCCACAAAACCACACTCATTCTTTTCACACGAAAGTTCTTTAGCGTAACACTACAAGTTACTGGTCCCGTCAAATATCAAGTGGCTGTTGTTAGATGAGAAGCTAACCTGGAACCTGCATCTACAACATGTAGTCAACACAAGCAACAAATCGTTCATGACATACAGAAGAGGTTTTCTAAAATCATGGGGACTGAAACCAAAAGTCATGCACTGGCTTCACACCGCGATCATAAAACCCAGAATTACATATTGCAAAAACCAAAATAGGTAAAATCCAGTGGTTCCCCTGTCTGTGTATCACGAGTGCTATGAATAGCGCTCTAACTGATGCTATGGAAATTATCCTAAACCTCCCACCTTTAGACGCCAGTCATGGAGGAGGCAAGGATGAGTGCAGGCAGACTTAAACAACAGGTAATTGGATTACCCAACCACAAACTGGGCACACCAAAATCATCAATGAAATCAACATTAACGAGCTGAAAATGATATCAGGCTACATGCTACCACAATAATCGCACGAAAAAACATTCAAAACACATCTCAAGTGGAATGAATGGAACTCGGGGGTAGAATCACTATCATCTGAAACATTATCTAATACACAGATAGTTCAAAAACAGATGTAGAACCAGAAGCAGGAATATATGGGGTGAGGCTAAAAAGGAACGTAATAGTTCCCCTTGACAACAACAACTTCACAGTATTCCGACCTGAGACACATGCCATAAGAAAACGCATACAGATGAATCTTGACTGTGTTTAAGAAAATACTCATCCACATTCTATCTGAGAGCCAGAGCGCAATGGAAGCTCTGAATTAAATACAGATTCAAACCAAGTTTGGGAATGACTTCAGAGCCTCAATGAACTGTCAAAACACAGCAAGGTTACACTTTTGTGGGTGCCCGGACATAGGAGAATTGAAGGCAATAAAAAACTAGAACAACTTGCAAAACAAACATCTGAATCACCATCCACAGGCCCAGATCCAGCGTTTTGAATGAGCAAATCCCGAAGCGAAAACCTAATCAATGAGTGGAAGAAATCAAAACACCAAACATATTGGTACCAAATCGAAGGGCATCGACACTGCACAGCCATGGTGAGGCACATGAGCCAAAAACTGACAGCTGACAACCTCAATCTCAACAGATTTAAGATACGCACAATCACCGCCCTACTGATCGGACACTGCAGCCTTTGAAAACACCTATACACCATGGGGAGTAATAGAGAAACCGTGGAGTGTAGACTTTGTGGTGACGAGGAGGAAACAGTCTATCACATCGTCTTCGTATGTGTCGCGCTGCACAGAATATTCGGCCAGATCATCCTAGAAACAGGCATGAATCCGATACACCCGGTGAATAGACTACTAAACCTGGTGAAGAACACATGCCTATTTAACTAGGAACCACTGACGACAGAACAATACAATAGTCTCCAGCTGGTCTTAGTGTTGAAGGAAACAACAAAGATAAACCCAGTATCTTGCTCCTCAGTTTTCTACCATTTGGTAAATATATACGGGTTTGTCAGAACTTATTATGAAGAATATAAATCGAAATGTAACATAATTTTGCTTTTAAACATTTACGCTCCTTAGATGATTTTCGAAAAGGAAAAATTGGATAACTAAGTCATCGATAAAACACAGCAACCAAAAACATTATTGATTTTCGTTAAGGAACCAAAATCCAAATTATCTAGGATTGCAAAATTAGGTTTTCTCTTGAATGAAAGCAACGGAGAAGAAAATAAATTAAATGAAAGAGTTGTATTTCGTCTAATTCCATTTCAATTGCAAAGCGGTTTCGTTTACAAGGCCATCATCATTGCGATACTCGTCAATTCTTCTAACAGGCGATCTGATAAAAGTAGACATAACCATGGTTAACATTTGTTTGAACGGAATACGAGGTATTCGTGTCTTGTAGTCCAGAACAAGTGTGCAATTGCCTTTTCTATTATAATATTGCATAAAAATCGCCAAATGGGTATATGGATATTTTAATATGTTAAATGTGAGTGTGATAACCATGGTTATGTCAATTTTCATTAGATCTCCTTTGTACATACCTGAAGAGTATCGCACTGCAACTGGTGATGGTGTGATAGCCGAAAGCACGACATTCCAATCGTAATAAATTCACACAAAATACAATTATTTCATTTAATTGAACATACGTGTATACAGCTTCAACAAATTTAACCGAAGAAAATAAAAACTGTCAGACAATTATTATTATAAAAAATTTGTTGAAGAAGAACAAAATGCAAGTGAAAAACACTGAAACACGGTGAACGATGCTGCTAATACAGATTTAGTCAAATGTATGGCCCCGCTCATTTCTCTCAATGAATATGAGGGTTATCGAAAAAAAGTTGTGGGAAAAGTTGAGGGGTATTTTACTCTGCACCTTTCTAAGAATTCAAATATTTTTTAGATGTGCCATTGGTGGAGAAGTGACGTCATCGACATTTTTTTTTAATGGAACCATATGTCATGTTTGGTATGTCTAGATAGCTTGTTTTTTTTTCTCATTTCAGTAATACTCATATTAATTCAACTCTCTCGTTAGGTACAGTGTGTTTCCTATTTTGTGTCCACCACTGTATTTCACTCATCTATTTTTCAATATGTGCAAACATTTTCTCAATCAAGGGAATGTAGCCAGGTGGATATTTTAAGCGATGATTCAGACAGTGGTGTAAGTAAGTTTTTTGAAAAAAAATTTTTTTTGAGAGCTACATTTTCAGTTGTTTCGTTAAAGAAATTCACTTACGATGTTTACAATCAACATTCGCCTCAAAAAATAAGTATCTAATGGTTATAGAATATTTTCAAAATTTACCTGGATGGCTCAGACATTCGAGATGTTACATTGTTTATCTCAGATCAACGGTTCAAATAAAAATTTACTTCTGAGGACTAATAAATAAGAAAATGGAATAGCCTCTCTACATATGTTGTCTGACAACCTTCTTTTCATTAAAAAATAATACTTTGAACTATTGAAACAAATAACTATTTCTGTTTCTTTGTCTTCTGTTTGAGGAAAATGAAGGATTAGGGTACTTGATTATTATGGAACAAAATTTTATTGACATTTTTCAATAGAAAAATAAATAGAATTCTTTTTCTAAAATCAAGAATCTGTGAATACGAACGCCACTGTCTGAATCAAAATGCCATACATCCTAAATTATCCAACCTGCTACATTCCCCGATTGAGAAAAATTTTGAACAAATTAAGCAATAAGTAAGTGAATTACAGAGGTGGACACAAAAGTACGAAACACACTGTACCTATCAAGGGAGTTGAAAAAAAAATAAAAACATGCTATCTAGCGATACCAAACATGACATGGTTCCATTTAAAAAAATGCCGATGACGTCACTTCTCCACCAATGGCTCATTTAAAAAATATTTGAATCCATAGAAAGGTGCAGAGTGAAATACCCTCCAACTTTTACTCCACTTATTTTTTGATAACCCTCATATTAACTGAGAAAAATGAGCGGTTCCATACATTTGACTAACTCTGTATGTTCAACTTCTTCAACATTTTCGCGAATGTGGGAGAAAATTGGCAAAGAACATGTGACAAAATTTCAACTCAAAAGTAAAAAATATGTAAATGAAAATTAACTGTTTTCCACACCATAGAATACTACTTAGGCTGAAAGTACAATAATTAAATTGAAAAATAAAAGTGCTTCCGAGTTTGAAGGATTCTTTCGAATTGAAAATGACGACACTATGCATAGTCAATCGCTAGGTAGCGACTCGCCAGAGTTTCGCCGTTTGCTACACAAGGATTATAATGCACAATCGAGCTCCAAAAAAGTGACAACTACGCGATAAGTCACATTTTGGCGAAACGCTGGCGATGTACCACTTTTTTAGAGCTCGACTGTGCATTATAGTTCTTGTGTAGCGAGCGGCGAAACGCTGGCGAGTCGCTGGAATTGACTATGCATACGGCTGTAAGTAGTGTTATGGACAACAGCGCGCCAGTAACCACGACAAACACATAATCATGACAGGTCAATGGATGAAACGTCAAGTTGTTACAATTTGCTGAAAAATCTTCAATGAAGTTGTACAATTTTATAAAATTAGAAGTTGTATTCATTCACAACCACAAACTACCTATTTCACTGGTAATCTTTCAAATTATAGGCCTATTCGATTTTATAAGTCATTATCTTAAAACGAAAATGGTTTTAAATTATGCAAAATAAACCTGTAACACTGACAGTTATTATCTCAGAATAACTAAAACTATATTGAAAAATCAGTAACTCGAAAAAAACTGACATCAAGCTGTTGTAAAAAACTAACACATTTGGATTTAGACCATTTTGAAGAGTTTCTGTGGATTTACAGTTGTTTAACAGCATGTTACAAACTTAAACAGTTTTAATATTGCATGAAGTATATCATAAAATTCGGATAATTAATACACATGAAGGAAGATGCTATCAAAATTGAATTATTAAAATTTTAAAATTTTGCTTAACTGTTAATCCTCAAAAACTCTTCAATATCACCACATTTTTCAACTTAAAGGAGTTGATGTGGTGTTTTGGCGTTAATGATGTTATCAGAGAGGAAGGTTATTTTCATGCGTTTGCTATTCAAAAACATTTTGGTCAGAAACAAAGTGTTTGGAAGCGAAAATGTTTGACATTCATTTGATGAGTATCATCAATTCTGAATTTCTACGAAAAATAGGTTGAACAGAAGTTGCAACACGGTGAGTGCCAGTGTCATATCTTCAGAATAAGAATTCAACAAGCACTCTTTTAAAAATTTCAATCCTATAAATATCGTGAAAAAGCTACTTTTGTTATAGAGATTCGTCATATTTGATTTAAATTATTTCCTGAAATAGTGACACATTAGTTGTCTATACTTATCAGTGGACAGTTCAGCATTGAAACTCATTGAAAAATCAATCAACATTTATTGAGGAAATTAAAATATAGTGACTGATTTTTTATTTTTTTTGGGGATTTGAGGCCTTAAATTGAAGGAAACTCTATTTGTTCAACTTTTCGTCGATTCATTTTGACATCTTCAGGGCACTGGAAGATACAAATAGGGGATGTTTCTTTTAAATTATTAAAACAAAAGAAAAAACAAATAAAAATATGCTACTACTTGCTACTACTTCTTTTCCAGAAACAATCACTGAACTTTGTTTTTCTGACGTATAAAAATTTAGATAAAATTATTATTAATTTACTTTGATCTTCTCTGAAGTTTTATCTGTTACCAGAACATAGTTCAGTGATTGTTTCTGGGAAAGTAATAATAGCAAATTGATATGAATATTATTATTTGTTTTTTTTTCAACTATTTTATTAATAAAAAAAATCCCGTTTTAGTTTCCTACAGTAAAGAATTAGATTTTTCTTCAATTTATGACCTCAAAGGGCCAGAGTGGTTAAAGCGACATTGTTTCAATCACTTTTGGCTACCAGTCAAAGGTTCAAACCCTAGCGACTGCAGAACTTTTTCTGATGGCCCGAGAAAGTGTTAGGAATCGCACGTAAAAAGGTAAGACGAGGTCTTACCTTTTTACGTGCGATTCCTAACACTTTCCTTACTACACTACACTAATCCTTACCTCGCACAAGTTTCGACTTCTGAGGGCTGTCATTCGTAAGGGGACGACAGCTGGTTAACGGAAAAAACAATTTTAACAATAAAAAAAAATCCCCCAAAAAAGAAAAAATCAGTCATCAGTCGTAAAACTTACATATCAACAACAATAAAATTTAGTGTTTCTTAAATGAGAGAATATTGGAAATACACTATTTCTAGTAACCAGGGATAGAGTTGACAATGGAAGGGCGCCAGGTCGCGAAATACAAAACTGGAGAGAAAGATAAAATAATATGAATCGATTCGTTTCTAACTTGAGTGTGGAGGCAGAATGAATAGGAAAAAAACAATAATACACTTCATTTAGTAAATGCATACATGAGGTTAAAGGCCGGATATAAAAAAGTTGACAACTATGAATTTCAATGAAATGCTGGAGGTTATGATTTCAAAAGAAAATTAGCTGTAGCAAATAATTGAAAATTTTATAAATCAGCTTTTATGCAGATTGAAATTTTCTGAGTAACAATTATTAAAAAAGATTTCCATATGCTTCCAAGATTTTGGCGGACACTGTATGACCCGAAAAAACTCTTAATAAACATTAATTCTAAATCTCTCAAAAAATGCATAGGATTGCTATTCTAAATCAACTAGTGTTTCTTGTCTCGAAAAAGCTCTCCGTTCACGTAAAGCTCGAAATGAAGAGAAACAATGGAAATAATTAATTTTCTTTGTTATAGCACCACATTTCCAGACCAATAAACCATTGGTCATTTTAATTATCCTTTTATATGTCAGTTTAAAACTAGAATTACCAGCAATATCCACGAATCCTCAGATATAGAACTACTCTTACCCAGAGCTGATTCTTGAAGACAGAAAATAAAAATAAATCCTTCAACAATAGCCTTTTCGCTGTAATTGAGTTCTTGTTGAGGCACCGCAAAAAGAAGTAAACAAGCGATTACTTGAAACTTAAATTAACGGTGGAAACACCATTAGAGAGATTTAACCGTTGGACTATAACTATTAACCCAGAAGTTGAAAGTCAATTCCGATGTGTGGGATTGGAAATAACCGTACCTATTCGAAGTTTGAAATAACATAAAGTGAAAATTGGGGGAGACCGCAATGCGACGATCCGTTCAAATCTTTTCATCGGTATGTCCTCTGAAATTTCTGGACCAAAATCGAATCCCGCTTCCATTCGTGGAGTTTTGTAGAAAGTTCCGGACGATTACCATCCAAAATAAATGACAATATTGTAAACAAGTTCTAAGGGAGTGTTAAATGGTATACTCGAAAAGATCAATAATCGCAATAAAACTCAGGACATGTTATCTTTTGCCAGAAATACTACAAATTTTTAAGTTTTGGAAAATACTCACTGGAGTATATCTGGAGGCGAGAGTTCTAACAGGCTCCGCCTACCAGCACTTTGCGATACCATTGGCCGACTTAAATGTTCGGCAATGGTATAAATAAAGGCTTAAATGGCTGTTTTAGGTCAGTTCGATCATTAGTCGAAGCGAGCAGACGTGTATTCAGAAGCTCCCTAGACTACCTGATTAAATTGTTTGTGTGTTGCGAATGAGAAGTCATTAAGCGAGACGAAGCGAAATAGTTACGGCAAGGGACGGGTCATACCTGAACGAGCCAGGGCTATACCAAGAAGGGCTGAGATTTGGGTAAGTGGTAATGACTAATCATTAACCTTTTTTATAGGAACACTTGGCAGAATCACAGCTTTTCGAAGCGAGATTTGCGTACCCCCTTTTTCGTAACTCTGGCTTCGGCCAGAGGCTCTTTTTAGAGCCTTCTTCGTATGGAAAGAATTCGGTCCAAATAAACGAAGAGTTAGTGAAGAAGGATGGGGAAACCCCGACGGAAATCGGAGTCTCTCGACAGAGAGAATTTCCGAAAACCGTCGACCAGCAGCAGCAATGAGGAGACGACTCCTAAGAAGGAGAACACAAAGTCGTTGCTGAGGCAACAACTCCTAGTAGCTCAGGAGCAGGCAGCTCATTTCAAGAGAGAGGCAGAGAAGGCCGAAAACGAGAGGAGGAGATTCGTTGAGGTCATCTTAGCGATGAAAGCGGAGATAAACGCTCTTAAAGCAAGTAGTATTGCTTCGCCCGCAATACTTGCAACTGAGAGCACTCCAGCAGTTGTCCCCACCCCCCAAACATCCAATGACATGGACGTCATTGAAAACATCCCCCAACCGCCAAACCCCGTAGGCACCGGAAACAGGAAGAGACAACACGGAGACTCTTCCGAAAAGTCTGACGAAGAGGACGACGCCAGATTCGTAGTAGTCAGCCACAGGAAGAAAACTATCCGACACACGGAGGCTGCACCCACCCCAACACCGGCACCCACCCCAACACCGGCACCCACCCCAACACCGGCAACCGTCCAAACGACATCCGAAGATGGGACCACAAGTGGCATGGAGACCATCCCGGAAAATTCGGACAACAAGGGCCCCAAAAAACCCCCTGCAGTAATCATCAGGGACAAGTCTCAATGGCTGAAAATATCCACAATCCTAAGGAATAGGAAAATTGGATTTTTCAAAGCTCAAGCGAGACAAGATGGAATCCATCTGTTCACTAATAGTGAAGCAGACTGGAGAAGCGCCACCAAGCTGTTTGAAGAAATCAAGCTGGAATTCTTCACCTACCAGCTGAAGAAAGAAATACCTCTGCATGTGGTAATCAGAGGTATTCCAGACTCCATCACGGCGGAGAACGTGAAGGAGGACTTAGAGGCAAGGAACTACGAGGTCATTGAATGCCACAGAATGACCTCGAGGAGAACTAGAGCAGTGCTCCCACTGTTCCTAGTTAAGGTTCCCAGAGCGAATCGAGAAATTTTCGATTTAAAGGACGTACTTGACCTCAAGGTCAAAGTCGAAGCTCAGCGCCCTCAAAAAGGGAAGGTATCGCAATGCCACAATTGCCAATGGTTCGGGCATGCACAAAAGTGCTGCCACTCAAAAGCCCGATGTGTGAAGTGCGGAGGCGACCACGCCACGCACACATGCACTAAGGCCAGGGAGGAACCGGCAAAGTGCGCCAACTGTGGGGGTAGCCACCCAGCTAGCTACCGGGGATGCCCACAGTTCCCCAAACCAAGGGTTGCAGCACGACAACCTCAAAGACAAGGACCAACACCACAGAGACAGGGACCAGCAGCCCCAAGGCAGGGACCAGCGCCCAGAAACGGTCCACAACCACAACCGCAAACGGCACTACCAAAATGGGGCCCTACACGACGAGATGAAAGTACTGAGGCCGCAAAAACTCAGGCACTAATTCTCGAAACTCTGATAAAAGTACCCCCACAGGTACTTACCCAACTCTTGGCGGTTATCAGCGCCATGGCCACAACCTCGGGACAATAATGCCAGCACGGATTCCGAAGATCTTGCAGATATGTTCTTGGAACATCAACGGCGCAATCCAGCGCAAAAATGAACTTTTGGAACTTATCTCCAGAATCTCGGCAGACGTGGTGGCACTACAAGAGACCAGGTTGAACCCAAGCAAGGAATTTGGCATGCCAGGATACACATGCTACAGGAATGACAGACCAGGACCCCGAGCTCGAGCAGGTGGCTCGCTCCTCCTGGTAAAATCAGACCTGGAATATAACGAGGACATGCTTCCGGAACTCTCACTCGGTGAATCGGTAGCGATCAGAGTGAAAGTAGACGGAATCAATCTCCTAAGAGTCTCCTCAGTCTACATTCCTCCAGGCCCCAACCTGAGGAAAACGGACTTGGAGAAACTTTTTCCTGACCACCACCCAACGGTGGCAATAGGAGATTTCAACGCGAAATCTAGAGATTGGAACTGCCGCAACACCAACCCACGTGGCAGAGACCTATCTGACAACTTACTACCAGACTTTGACGACATTGCAGTGACGGCGACACACGAACCTACTCACTATCCTGGGAGGGAAGACCAACACCCGGACATTCTGGACATAGCCCTCATACAGAGTATTCCAACTCTGGTGGACATCTTTGTACTGGACGAGGGATCATCAGACCACAACCCAATCCTACTAACAATAGGGGAGGGAGAAGCGGAAATCGTGCACACGACAAAGCGGATAGTGGACTGGTCACGATTCCAAAGGGCAGTCCACAACGAAATAAACATCCCCAGGATCGACACATCACGACAACTAGAGGCGGCGGTGACCGAACTCAGACAAGGAATACTGACAGCAATGGAACGGTGCTCAAGAGACATACAGACGACAAACTTTGACTTTCAAGGAGGGATCCCACCTGAGGTCAGGGAGTTGATCAGGCTGAGACGACGTCAGAAAAAACGTTACCAGAGAACGTTGACGCCCGATGACAAGCGACAGCTCAACCACGTGTCTCGACGGTTGAGAGAAGAGCTGAAGCAACTCAGAGAGCGACAATGGTCTGAACGTTTGGACGAACTCGACGCCGAAGACAACTCCCTATGGAGGACTCAGAAAGTCCTCAGACACGGCCGAAGGAAACCGTGCCCCCCACTTCATGGTGAGATGGGCATCGTTTTCACGGAGACGGACAAGGCAGAAGCTTTTGCGGACTCCTTCGAACGTCAGTGCCGTGAGAACGAGGTCGATTACACCGATGAGGTCGAGGACACGGAAACGCACGTAGACCAGACGATCCGACGACTCAGAAGGACTGACGACTCAGACATTCTCCTAGAGCCGACATCTCCAGAGGAAATCAAGGCCATACTTAGACACGCCAAGACCAGGAAAGCACCGGGCCCAGACGACATACCAGTCAGGGCACTAAAAGCCTTACCTAGGAAAGGACTAGCAGCCCTGACAAACATCATAAACGCTGTACTCAGACTTAGACACTTCCGAAGCCCAACAAGAACCACACGTTCCCGCAAAACCACCGCCCCATCAGCCTAACACCTGCCATGAGTAAGGTCGCAGAAAGGGTGATCAGGACTCGACTTGAGACAATGTCTGAAGAATTGAACATCCTACCAGATGAGCAATTCGGTTTCAGACAGGAACACTCAACAGAACTCCAGGTCACCCGGATAGTGGACGCCACCATCCAGAGCTGGAACCGCACGAGAAGAGGACATCTTACAGGAGCAGTCTTCCTTGACGTCTCCAAGGCCTTCGATAGAGTTTGGCACGATGGGCTGATCGCAAAACTGGTTGATGCCGGATACTCCATACCAATGGTCAAGCTGATAGACTCCTTCCTAAGGAGTAGACATTACCGATGCAAAGTCGGAAATGCTCTCTCTTCACGAAGGAGGCTAGAAGCAGGAGTACCACAGGGAGCAGTACTGTCGCCACACCTGTTTTCGATCTACACTGCAGACATGCCTATGTCGGACAACCCCATGACCAAACTTGCTCTCTATGCAGATGACACGGCAATCTTTGCTGAGTCATCTCATGAGAGAGGAGTAACATCGAAGCTGCAACTTCAGATAAACAAGCTGGAACCGTGGTTCAATCGTTGGAAGATCGGAATCAATGCAGACAAAAGCAAGGCCATACTGTTCACGAGGCGACGTAGGACACCCGAGGGCCATGTTACTATGAACGACGAGAGAATTCCATGGGTAGACGAAGCCGTTTACCTAGGAGTAACCCTGGACAAGAAACTCACGTTTCAGAGGCACGTCTCCCACAGATTAGCTATAGCGAAAGCCGCAAGGCATAAGCTGTACCCACTCATCGGACGTAGGAGCAACATGGCACTCGAGTTGAAACTACGCCTCATCAAGACAATTCTTCTGCCTATCATATTGTACGCATCCACTGCTTGGGGGCAGTGCGCGAACAGTTATAGGCAGAAGATACAGGCCTTCTTCAACGTCTGCCTGAGGACGGCAACAGACGCACCACAATATATGCCCAACAGGTTCATATATCGAGACTTAGACATCCACCCGGACTATATCGACAGACTGATCAGACAACATGTGGGGACTACTCTAGACAGAGTAGAGACCCACACGAACCCGCTGCTCACGGAGCTCCACGAGAACAGACGTGAGCAAGACGACAGAGACAGAGACAAATACAGACGTCCAGTAAACCAAGGAGACAACGACACCCCTGAAGAAGTACGGCGGAGGCGAGACCTTCGGCGACGCCAACGTCTACTTCAACAGGCACCAAATCACGATTAATCATGCTTTTATGTTTCAGATCCACGAAGAACCGACCAAGTAGAATTTCAATTTCAATTAACTCAGCACACAGCACTCGGCCCTCAGCCGAGAGTTTTTTTCAGGCCTTCAGCCAGTTTCAGGGGGGCACCATGCACAGAAAAGTAAAGTAAAGTCATTGTTTAAAAGTCAACTCATGTCAGATATAAGGGAGCTTCAAGCCGAGAATTGGCTGGGCACTCCATATCAAACGGTCAGATTTTATTCTGCTGATCGCCAGTCATCAGGATGAGGAACCGCTTTAACGAGCGGGGGTGGTGGATAGGGGGGGTGAGCTTTCGAGTACGTACGAGTGCTGGGAATTTCATCCTTCCGGGCCTCAACCTTAGGGGGTGCATGGTGGTGTTTTAGGCAGTCGTCCAGGAGTCGCCCGAGGGCTCGGACAATTCCCAGGAGAGAAGCCCTCACTGCTGGATGGCTCAGTAGTGTTAAGTGCAAATGTAAATAGTATTTCTGGTTTTTAGGTATCTTCGGCCTGGCATGCGAATTAATGGAACCTCGTTGGTTGGCAACACCAACAAAATCCAGAAAGAATTCGTATGTCAGACACGTTCCTGCTGGTTTTCCAAATAAATGAAGAGTTCCGGAGTTGCTGAGTTTTTGCGACAATGCTGTACTTCGGATAGGCGGTCTGAGCTAGTCGGAAGAGGTGAAACACCCTACTTCAAACTATCTGAGTACACGCATTTGTTGACATGGCGCCCGTAGTGGGGCCCCGCGAAATCAAGGAGATTCCAAGCGGCTATCGGACCCACCGAATAACAACTTTTCCAGTAACCCGGACTTGAGGATACTTATCGGAAAGTTTTCTTGGATGCACTTTCGGGATGATTCTGAAGCAAGTTACGCCTATGGAACTGGGTGCCCATATCATTCGTGGGTTCGAAGACAATGGTCTAATAAATCCCGCAGCCGGCCTGTTGCTCCTGAGCCGGATGGCCAAGAGAAAATGACACGACGGAGTCGCCTCAACCAACAGAGCTGGTTGTCCTTAGCCAGTGGGCAAGGGCGAAAGGATGTGGAGTATTCCTTTAGAAGCTGGGTAATGAGCGCAGGTGGAAATATGTAACATTCCGATTACATAAAAGTCTCGTAAAGGAGTAACCTGGAATTCCTACGATAAGCTTGCAACAACATCTGCAAGATTTGGATAGCCAGTAGCTGTAACATAGTTTATTTTTAGGTACACGTTCGAGAGAACTGGCCCTTTTCAGGGCAAATCCAACGACGCTCCATCCGCATGCCAAGCGATCCCTTAAAGGGGGGCCGTGTTATCTTTTGCCAGAAATACTACAAATTTTTAAGTTTTGGAAAATACTCACTGGAGTATATCTGGAGGCGAGAGTTCTAACAGGCTCCGCCTACCAGCACTTTGCGATACCATTGGCCGACTTAAATGTTCGGCAATGGTATAAATAAAGGCTTAAATGGCTGTTTTAGGCAATCGTCCAGGAGTCGCCCGAGGGCTCGGACAATTCCCAGGAGAGAAGCCCTCACTTCTGGATGGCTCAGTAGTGTTAAGTGCAAATGTAAATAGTATTTCTGGTTTTTAGGTATCTTCGGCCTGGCATGCGAATTAATGGAACCTCGTTGGTTGGCAACACCAACAAAATCCAGAAAGAATTCGTATGTCAGACACGTTCCTGCTGGTTTTCCAAATAAATGAAGAGTTCCGGAGTTGCTGAGTTTTTGCGACAATGCTGTACTTCGGATAGGCGGTCTGAGCTAGTCGGAAGAGGTGAAACACCCTACTTCAAACTATCCGAGTACACGCATTTGTTGACAGACAACTACCACACCTTTCTTGTATTTCCACTTTATCTTTGTTGTTTTTAATATGAATGCTCAATGTATTATGACTGACCTAAAAACAATATTAAATTCTTGCTATTTCAAGAAATTACCTATTTTATTGCTTGGTTCACCGATATGAATAATTGTTTTGCACATTTGGTGGTCTTTTGGAGGGGGTAAGAAACTTCTTGGATTGCTTTTTTATATTGCTTCACAGATAGGAGGTTTTGTATCAAAGCCGAATTATAATCATATAACTGCAATTGGTTTGATAATCTCTAATTCTTCTTCGAAATTTGATGAATTTAGAGGAAAGTCACATATGTATCATACTATTGTAAGCTGCGACTTTATGTTGATATGGGTATGATGGACTATTGTGAATAGTGATAGCTTGTGGAAAATAGAAAATGTATGTTCATTTGTAATCCAATATAATTTCAAAAATGCAACTTTTATTATTCATTTTTGAAATTGACAAAGCTATCACTTTTTTCTGATAGGCTGCTCAGATTGATACGGTTTAAGTAACTTTCAACAAATGATTGCTCTATAGTTAGGGTAGATTAGGTGACCTTCAAACAAATAGGACATGAGTTGACTGACTAGTTCAGCTGGAAGGGCGCCAGGTCGCGAAAGACAAAACCGAAGAGAAAGATAAATGAAGGGTCCAGTGGAAAAACGATGAGGTTCTGTCTGTTTTCGAAATCGACATTTTATCGGCATCTATTAGCTTGTAGCATGAAGTATCAACATACCAAACCTAATAGGGGACAAACGAAGTGATTCTATAAAAAACTGCGCTCTAAAGTAGGCAGCACAGTGGAAAAACGATGAGACATTCACTTTCGCTTTTCTCGACTTTTTAAAAAGTGGATCCTCATCGTTTTTCCACTGGACCCTTCAAATGTGAATCGGTATGTTTCTAACTTACCTATGGAGGCAGAATGAATAGGTGAAAATCATAAAACAACTTTATTAAGTAAATGCATACGTGATGTTGAAGGCTGGCAACAAAATATATATATATATATATATACAGTGACCGCCAAAAAGTATGTACCATATGGAAAAAAATTTTATTATTGGAGTATTGGAAAAAATATTCTTGCGAAAAATTTGTGCATGTCCGATAACCTAAAAATCGATTTTGACACATGTCACGTGATCGCTAGAATGGCGGCAAAATGAAAAAAATTGCAATGCAAAGGCAAAAAAAGGGGTAAGATGGCAAGATATCATAAAAAGTTATTTGAAGAAGTCAGTTAGAATTCAATTTTGTACACATGAACGTGGTTTCAAGAGATAATTCAAAAAAATTGAAAATAGCAATTTTTTAAAAATATTTTCCCATCTTTTTAAAAATATTATTTTTTTTCTTATGAATAGCTTGACTATACTGAAACATTTGCATTTTAATGATAATGACAAAACTTTCTCATTTTCTCCACACCAGAGGGCATTAAATAAAAAAAATGGTTTTTGCCAGAACCCTCGCTGTTACATTGGTTCTTATCTAACAGTTATATCAGAATCTCAAGACTATTGTGTTGATATTGCAATCTAGAAACACCATGTTTCCTGATTTTAATCAAGTTTCAATAATAATGCTGTATGAGCGTTTTACTTTGCACATAAACTTTAAGAATCTTTAATTTGACGCACTATTTTCAAGTTTATGTGCGAAGTGAAACGCTCATGCACGATTATCATCGGAACTTGATTATAATCTGGAAATTACCATGTTTTTGGAGTGTCGTGTCATCAAAATGGTCGTGGAATTCGGATATAACTGTTAGATACGAACCGATGTAACAGCAAGGGTTCTGACAAATTCCCATTTTTTCAATTTAGTGCCCTCTGGTGTGGAGAAAATGAGAAAGTTTTGTCATTATCATTAAAATGCAAATGTTTCAGTATAGTCAAGCTATTCATAAGAAAAAAAAATAATATTTTTAAATAGATGAGAAAATATTTTTAAAAAATTGCTATTTTCAATTTTTCTGAATTATCTCTTGAAACTTTGTTCATGTGTATAAAACTAAATTCTAAGTGACTTTTTCAAATAACTTTTTTTTATATCTTGCCATCTTACCCCTTTTTTTGCCTTTGCATTACAATTTTTTTCATTTTGCCGCCATTCTAGCGATCACGTAACATGTGTCAAAATCGATTTTTAGGTTATCGGACATGCACAAACTTTTCCCCAGAATATTTTTTCCAATACTCCAATAATAAAAATTTTTCCCATATGGTACATACTTTTTGGCGGTCACTATATATATATATATATATATATATATATATATATATATATATATATATATATATATATATATATATATATATATATATACAGGGTGTTAATTGAGTACATTGACAAACTTCGGGAGGTGATTCTTTGAAGGTTTTCAGGACGAAATGTTCATATAAACATATGTCCCAAACGGCTTGGTTTTCGAGATACAGGGTGATAAAAATACATTTTTTTCAAGATTTTTTAGAGTTAACTTCGACATTTTCTACAATAATCAGTTCAAATTAGGCAAGTACAATCCATTCAATAGGGCGCACGATACAAAATAATGCATTTCTCAAATAATTCACAGGGTCCTCCTTTTTTCAGAGTCAAGCTTTGTTCAACCCTTCAGAATTTTTTTTCCGCCGCCACTGACATATTATGAGAAAGGAATAATGAATGTTGTTTCATTTAACATCTTTTTGCTCTCTTGATGTTTTTCATTTACTTGTACGATTCAGGAGTTACAATGAAAATATTAACGCAAACATTTTCCAATAACGCATAACATAAAGAAATTTGAGAAGCAAATAGTCTAACAAATTCGAAGGGTGATTCTTTGAAAGGTTTCAAGATGAAAAGTTCATATAAACATGTCCCAAGCGGCTTGGTTTTCGAAGTACAGGGTGATCAAAATACATTTTTTAGGAGTTTTTGGAGTTTACTTCGAAATTTTCGACAATAATCGATCCAAATTAGTTCAAATTGGACAAGTACAATCCATTCAATCGTGCGCATGATATAAAATAATTCATTTCTCGAAGTGTCATTGACACTCTCCAAAGATTAGCGCGTGACGCAATACGTCATTTTGTTCTCATTACACAAATAGCTATTTTCTGCTCGTGTAGAGAAAATGTAATGTTATGGAGCTCCCATACATTTTTTACCATAACTCAGGTTGAATATGTATTGCACAAAGTTAATTATGGCAAAATGATTTTGGACATTTTCAATAGTGAATAACTTTATTATCAAATACTAGAGCAAAGTAACATAAATTCCCTAGGAATAAAATTAAGTTCAGAAAAGGACCATTATTGAAATTGATATGTCAGAGCAGCTGCTGGAAATGGCCACCGCCAACTTCATGCATGCGTTTTACGGGAAAAGCATGCCTCATCGGTGAATAACACTTGAGATAAAAACCATGGATTTTCCAACAATTTATTTCAAATCCAAGTGCAAAAAGTTAATCTCTTTGGAAAATCCCTTTGGCAGAAGAGCTTGAACACGCTGTATGTGATAGGGATAAAGTTGTTGCTCTTTTAAAATTTGCCATACCAATATATGGGTTACGTTAAACTGTGCCGCAATTTGTCTTGTACTGGTGTCTGGATGATGCTCAATTTCGTTAAGTACAGCTTCTTCTATCTGAACTGTTCTAACTCTCCTGGGTCTTCCTATGAGAACAGCAGACCTCTTGAAAGTACCCTTTTCACGAAGACGGGAGTGAATATTGATGAACATTTGTTTGTTGACGTTGTGGAAATCTTTCTAGATACATTCGTCTGGCGGCACGAGCGTTACCATCAGCCATTCCATACATTAAGTGCATGTCTGCCATTTCTGAATTTGTATATTCAACCATTTTATCCAAAGGAATATTGAATGAATCTGCTTTATAGCTTGCACTAATGAAGAATTAACAATGAGACAGTTCCTCAACTTTCGATAACTGTCAAGTTGTTGATATTTAAATAAATGAATTAATATCAAAGCCCACTTTGCTATTTTTATGAATTCAAATTGATTACAAAATTTCTGCGTTACTGCAGAAGAAAAGACAAACCGAAATTTCTGATAAAATAATGTACTCCGTACGGAAACAAAAATTTGTTTGATTTAGTTTTTTGGAATTATGACCAGAGATTCATAAATGAAAATCAAATGTGTAATGATCTGCGACTATTAGATAAACCCTATTAACTATCTTCCATCACAGGATTACCTTTCGGAAGTTTTTTATGTTGAAAAGGAAACGTTCAATTGAAAACTAAAAAATATCTTTTTTTAAAATAACAAAAAATTTGTATGAGTTCTCTATCAAGACTGATGGGTAAAAACATTTTTAATCAAATATCTCAATGAAAATGCACATTTTTACCATCAGAATCTTCAGGTTGAAAGTTAAGGTTTTCCCAATATCTGTCAGATCTAGTTTAATATCCAGCGTACCGCAGTGACGGGGAGATAGTAGTTTTCTGTTAGATATCACAAAAAGAAATCACATCTTTACAATAACAAGCTTTTATTTAGCTTCACTTGTAACTAACTAACAAACAATTTAATAAAAGTTGAATTTGACCCACTTCTAATACTCCGATTAATTTGAAATTTGGCAGGTTTCCGTAATTCCGGTGACAATGCATTAAAAAACAAAATGGCGGCTCCAATATGGCGGACGAGTTTTGTGATTATGATCCGATTCTGTTCAAAATTGGTATGTGATGGTTTTTGGGTTGGAGTTTTTCAGTTTCACATAAAAAATAAACTAAAATGTTAAAAATGAAAATTATAAAAAGAAAACATTTTAAAGTTTTTATACAATACACTGAAAAGGAAAAAATAATTCATTTCATTGTTTGATCTAGGTAATCTTGTACAGAAAGATTTTGATACTCACAGAATAACCTACAAAAAATGAAACAAATTATTTTTTCATTTTCAGTGCATTTGTATAAAAGCTTGTCTTTATATTTTTTATTGTATAATTTTTATTCATCGTAGATTTTTCTAATTCTGAAAAAATATTTCCATCAATTTACAATAATTGAAAATGTTTAATTTTCAAATTTTCTAATGTTATGCCACACTGGAAAATGTTTAAATTAATATTTTCATTATAGCCCCTGAACCGTACAAGTAAATGAAAAAATGCAAGATATCAAAAAGATGTTAAATGAAACAACACTGATTATTCCTTTCTCATAATATGTCAGTGGCGGCGGAAAAAAAAAATTCTGAAGGGTTGAACAAAGCTTGACTCTGAAAAAAGGAGGACCCTGTGAATTATTTAAGAAATGCATTATTTTTTATGGTGCGCCCTATTGAATGGATTGTACATGCCTAATTTGAACTGATTATTGTCGAAAATGTCGAAGTTAACTCTAAAAAATCTTGAAAAAAATGTATTTTTATCGCCCTGTATCTCGAAAACCAAGCCGTTTGGGACATATGTTTATATGAACTTTTCGTCCTGAAAACCTTCAATGAATCACCTCCCGAATTTTGTCAACGTACTTAATTAACACCCTGTATATATATATATATATATATATATATATATATATATATATATATATATATATATATATATATATATATATATATATATATATAGGGTGTCCGGTAAACCTTGTACAAAATTGAACCTGGTGATGGACCAGGTCATGACTGTTCAGAATATCGGAATTTCACATCAGTAAAAATATCACCGTTTTCGAGATAATGGGCATTCTAAGAATTTGTGGAAAATCGCTAACTCACCTTGGATTTTTGAGTACCATGTATACAAATTGAGACAAATTCAAATATTTTTGCTGCTGAAGATAACTGATGAGTGATGCTTTTATGTACAGAAAGTGTTTCAGAAAGTGAAAAAAAAAAAATTCAAGAAATGAGGGTAAAATGACAAATTTGAGTTTCATCAATTTTTTTTAAAGTTTGACATCATTGTCTGAAGGAAACATAACCAATTGAAAGTGGACATTCATTTCAAAATAATGCTAATTTTGTTCAGACTCTACCACGGTGATAAACAAACTATAATTATTTTTGGAGAAAATGATTTCCATTGAATTAGGCGTGGTTTATTCTAGACTTCCATCAACTTTTATACTTACTCCCAAAATTTATTTTATTTCGATTTGATCAAGATGAAATGTGGAATTGATTATCAATAATAAAGAAATAGCATTAAATAGTATGTCAATAAAATTAACTATTCATGTAATTAAGCCTAATGAAATTATCGAAATGAAATGTCGATTATCCGACATGGCACCGATTAAAACGAATTCTTGTGATAAATGTCGCCATTGTCCAACATCCTGATCCCAACGAAGTTTCAGATACCGACAGATATACAGGTGTAACCAAATAATTTCAAAATTTTGTAGGAGGTGAATCCTTGTCGAAAATTAAAAACTTTTTTAATTCATGTGTTGTGTCCGTAGAAGCAATAGTTTCCTAATGGTTATATAAAATATAGCATTGTGCATGGACGGATCTTCTGTAAATAGAATTGAAAAAATCTGGTAGGTGGCTGTCACATTTTGTTTGAACCACTTGTAACTTATGTCGTAGTTTTTTTAAATCATTCCGCTTGTTTCATTCAGTGGTATTTATTTCTTTGTCATGACGTACACACGTTATACTCCCCGAGAATATGTGCAGATGCACTACATTTATGGTGAATGTGGAGGTAGTGCTACTGCTGCAGCAGCGCTTCAAGCAGAACGATTGCACAATGCCGCTCAGAAATTCGCTATAACTTATAGCTTATTTGAAAAGGTTCTTCTTGAAAAGATGTCGTCTCTGCGTACGAGTGGATAGAAAATAGCATTTTTGTAATATTATTCAGTGCGATGTTGAATAATCGTTATTGTGGTTTATAGTGTATGTTGAACGTTGTTTCAAAAAACCGTTGAATTATTATTTACTTCTTTACATCTCATTGAATGTTTATAAGCAGTTGATTTGTTATTACTCATGAATATTCAATCATTTCATCTTGACAGGATGAAAATAAATGACATCACTGACAAAGTCTAATGGAGTTGATTTTAGCTCAGAATAACTTCACACTCTAATATAATCGAAATTCTACTACTTCCAAAAATTTTTATAGTTAGTTTTATACCATGGTAGAGTCTGGATAAAACGGGCATTCTTTTGTAACTAATATCCACTTTCACTTGGTTATAATTTTTTTTTCAAAAAATAATGTCAAACTGTTGTTAAAAAAATTGGTGAAAGCCAAATCTGGCATTGTACCCTGATTTCTTGAAATTTTTGATCATCAGTAATCTTCAGCAGCAAAGATATTTGAATTGGTCTCAATTTGTAGACATGGCACTCAAAAATCCAAGGTGAGGTAGTGATTTCCCCGAAATTCAAAAAATGCTCATTATCTCGAAAACGGTGAGATTTTTACTGAGGTAAAACTCCGATATTCTGAACAGTCATGACCTGGTCTATCGCCAGTTTCAATATTGTACAAGGTTTACCGGACACCCTGTATAAATATAAATTTCAATAAAATTGAGTTTCCAATGTTTGAAGAGAATAAGCTGAAGCCAGTTCTTGAAAATTTGAGAAATCAGATTTTATGCAGAATGAAATTTTCTGAGAAACAATTAATAAAAAAGATTTCCATATGGTTCCATGATTTTGGCGGACATTTTATGAACCAAAATAACTGTACATATTCATTCATTATAAATCTCTCAAAAAATGCATAGGATTGCCACTCTAAATCACCTAGTGTTTCTTGTCTCGAAAAAGCTCTCTGTTCATGTAATGCTCGAAATGAAAAGGAACAATGGAAATAATTAATTTTCTTTGTTATATCACCACATTTCCAGAACAATAAACCTTTGGTCTTTTTGATTACCCTTTTATATGTCAGTTTAAAACTAGAATTACCAGCAATATCCACAAATCCTCAGAAGTAGAACTACTCTCACCCAGAGCTGATTCTTAAAGACAGAAAATAAAAATAAATCCATCAACAATAGCCTTTTCGCTGTAATTGAGTTCTTGTAAAGGAACCGAAAAAGAAGTAAACGAGCGATTCGATCCGCAAAATACTTGAAACTTAAATTAACGGTAGAAACACCATTAAAGAGATTTAACCGTTGGACTATAACTATTAACCCAGAAGTTAAAAGTCAATTCCGATGTGTGGGATCGGAAATATAACCGTATTCGAAGTTTGAAATAACATAAAGGGAAAATTGGGGGAGACCGCAATGCGACGATCCGTTCAAATCTTTTCATCGGTATGTGCTCTCAAATTTCCGGACCAAAATCGAATCCCGCTTCCATTCGTGGAGTTTTGTAGAAAGTTCCGGACGATTACCATACGAAATAAATGACGATATTGTAAACAAGTTCTAAGGGAGTGTTAAATGGTACAGTCGATAAGATCAATAATCGCAATCCATTGGAATCCTCTTGGAAACTTACACTGTGCAAACAACAGAATACCCTGAGAGAACTATTACCGAAGATACACAAAAGAAACTACAGAGTCTATTGGACACTCAACTGCACCATTCTATGAATGATTATCGTTTTCGTATACATTTCAACGGATCAGAGTGTTCATTGAATAATTATCATACATAGACTGAGTCATTCTATGAAAAAAATTCAATCATTTTCAATTTAACTGATAATTATTTGTAAATTTGTCGATTCAAAGCTTTATGTAATTGATACATTTTTTTAGTGAAAAGAGGAACAAGGTCTTTGCGTGAAATAATCTAATTTATTCGACTTATACTAATTTTTATTTGTGAGAAACAGATGTGAACTTGATAATGCACATTATTAGGTTTTCAACAATTTCCTTTGGAGAACTTTGAAAGATTTCATTAGAAATTTCTCAAATTGAAGGATCTCAACCAATTAAAATAGGATTAGAATGCATCAGGCAACCTGCAACCAACACAACTGATGGAACAAGATCAATAATCAAAAAGCTAATATAATACCATTTTGTATAGATATACATTATAGTATATCACGTTACTAGTGTGGAAAGTGACCCATTTCACACTTTCACATGAGTGGGATACTAGCCCACTGGTGTGAAATGGCACAAGTAATGTACACTATTTTTCCGACGACCACAGATTAATGCATAATTGCAAAAAATTAATATATTTTCACTTCATTTTGAGAATTTCAGAATTGTAGAAATTGAAGGTAATATGGAAAAGAAAACTGTAGGTCACAATGAGCTTCTGACAAAAGGCATAATATGTCCGGTGGACTGCTCACTGCTAATATCCTATACAATAGGAAAAGTTGGGTCGAAAATCTATCAGAAAACAACTACTTTCCTGGCTAATGCCACGACGAACATTGAATTACATCTGATGAAATTTCCGTGCAGAGTTCCTACAAGGTTATCTCTGCAATTGCTTGGTTGCATGGGAATGTTTATCGAAACATTCGGACCACCTATACATCGATTTCGGAGTGTTGCTCCTCATCAGTATAGGGTAGGTCTAGCAGTCAATAACTAATGACTGCAATGAATGAATCGACCACTAAACCCATTTAAAGACCAATACTGAGATCGCACCCGCACAGTGGATTAACTCCAAACTGCGAGCGCCATCTCAGCACAATGTATTGTCACACACACACATGTTCTTGTATAACATAGGTGACTAGGTATACAGGGTGTTTCTTAAGTACGTGTAGAAAATTCAGGATCATTTTGTTGACGTCAAAATAAGAAGAAAAGTTCTCATTGACACATTTCCGCAAGTCATTTGTTTCCGAGATACAAAGTGTTGAATTTGAATTATCATGTTTATATTTTGCGAATAAATTCCAAAATAATTCTGATATTTGAGTAAAGTTTGGTATCTTGGAGTAATTTTCAATGCTTAAATCAAATGTGATGTTAGTTTTTCTCTTTCGTGGGAGTGGCGTCACCTGCATGTCTGATCAGTCATTTGCAATGTCACTTTTTGGCGTACCCTTATTATATTTTCTAGTGGAAAAATCGATTACTCGAACATTCTTGTGTAAAAAAGATATTCTTGGAAGAGGTCGCTGCGAGCAACTGTTTTCGAATCAGCTGTTGGGATTTAAAATAATCGATGCAAGTGATTTTGAATGACAAGATGTCTATACTCAAAATTATTTTAAGTAGTTAAGGAAATTGATATTATTCAATTTCATTTCTAAATAGTAATCGAGTGTTATTACAATTTGATACAAATAATAATAACAATAATTAAGACCAATTTGATGATGAAACAGCAAGAATATTTTTTTGACTACATTTAAGTGTTGATTGTAGAAGACCACTGAATGAAAGAAAACCTGCTAGAGGTAAGTAGAAAAAGCCATGACATTTCAAATTACTGAAAAGACATGTAGGTGGGGTCACCCCGACGAAAGAGAAACTAACATCAAATTTGATATTTTCATTGAAAAAACACTCTCTAATATCACACTTCACTCGAGTATCACAATCATTTTGGAATTGATTCACAAAAAACAAAAATAAGAATTGTACTTTTGACTGTCATTATCTCAGAAATGAATAACTTGCAGACATAATATGTTTACTTCAACTTTTCTTCTCATTTTGACATCTGTTAATATGCCCCTTAATTTTCCACGCGTACTTAGGAAACACCCTGTATATTTCCAAACAGAGAACACCCTTCATATCTGAATCCAAACAGTTATTTCCGCAAATTTAGGAAGCATCAAGATTAAGCTATCAGAGAAACAAATTGACAACCTAGTTATTGGAAGTGGTAAACCGCACCTACTGGCATTTGCAATAATTATTTTACCAAACCGCTCTGGAGAAAATTAACAATAACCGCAATAAGTAATAAGCAATTTGTACAACTCGTGAATTTTGAATGATTGAATTCACCACTACGCCTCATTGATAGAGCTGTATCGATCAATGTATGTATGGACCTTACTCCCCAAGTAGCACATATATTGGTGAAATATTGAAACAATATTGTGAACATAATGGCAAAATATATGAAATGCAATATTGGCGAGAAAAAAAATTTGAACATTCGGCGATATTGGTCCAATATTACTTGAATAATATTGGCGGAATATTCTCGAAGCAATAATGGCCTCGAAATAATCAGCGATATTGGTTAATTTCTTCCAAATATCAAATCTCGTAAGCCATCTGTCTTCTAAATATTGAATCTTAGTTGCTTTTGTCAACTGATTCACAAATACAGTTTTCTTCATTTACCAATTTATAGGTTGTGTACTATTCCCCATAGGTGTCTCCTTGGTCTTCGAAGAGTGTCATTCTGCTCTCGTGAAACTTGGTCTCTTCCATTTTGTATGAGGATCATCTAAATGATCTACCTTTAGCAGTTTTACGGCAAATTTACTTCCCACAAGATGGAGCACCTCTTCATAATACCAGATACGTTCTTGATTACTTAAAAGAGCATTTCAATAATCAAGTTATTGCAACCAATGGTTCAGTACGGTGGCTTGCCCGCTCAACTGATTTACAAATACAGTTTTCTTCATTTACCAATTTATAGGTTGTGTACTATTCCCCATAGGTGTCTCCTTGGTCTCCCAAGAGTGTCATTCTGCTCTCGTCAAACTTGGTCTCTTCCATTTTGTGAAGACCAATCCAAGTGAATGGTTGCAGCGTCACGTTTAACTATGCTGATTGAATTAATGTACTGGGGTTCCACCCCTATTTTCATATAAATCAATTTAATTAAAAATTATATTTATGTTTACGTAAATTTACAGTTATAGTTTTCACTATTTTTCTCTCCACACATTGTAAATAAACTATATGAATTTTTCAACACGTTGTTAACCTTATAATATTCATTTCAGTTTCCATCTTTTTTTACTAAACTGATGATGATCATATATATGTTCGAAACATGTCTTTTATAAGATAGGATTTCTATCCTGTTTTTCAATAAATTTTGTGAAGACGACTTTGTGTTCTTTTTCACAAAAAAAAAAATCAAATCTTGTATAGGTGAAATAATCTTGAAGCAATAACGGCCTCAAAACATTCATCGATGTTGGTACAATATCATTTGGATATATTAGTGGAAGTAAATACATCTTTGTGATCAATTACATGTCTTTTAGTTGATCAAGATAACACCAGACTAACAGAGTCTGCCTTCTGGTCGCCATAACCACTGGATAAGCTACCTTGAAAAGAAGTTATGTGAAGTATTTAATATACGAGGATGTATTGATATCTAGTTAGCCTAGACCAGTTCCCTGCATAAACAAAATATTGCGTTACCATAGCAACGAACAATAACTTATTAGAAGTGTCAGTGTAAAGTTTGACGTCAAAAAAGTAAACCACAGTTACGCTAAATTAAAAGGAAAGATATGTCCACCGAAATTGTGAAAATCGAAAAATTGGAGTATAGAGTCATCATCAAGTACCTGTATTTAAAAGGGTTAAGAGGTAAGCAGATTTACGAAGATATGCTTAATACCCTTGGTGATCAAAGTCCTTCGTATGCGACAGTGAAAAATTGGACTGCAAGCTTCAAAAGAGATAAATTTTCCATTGAAGATGATGACCGATCAGGAAGGCCAGATTCTGTGTCAGTCCCTGAAAATATCGATGCAGTTCATGATATGATTTTAACAGACCGTCGAATTGGGTTGAAACGGATATCTGAAGCACTGAATATTTCACACGAACGCGTCATATAGTTCACGTCAATTTGGACATGAAAAAAATTGCTGCAAAATGATTGAATGTTGACCAACAGCGTGCAAGGGTAGTAGCGTCGCGTTCGATCTGTGCTCGATTTGAAAACGATGTAGACTTCTTAAACCGAATTATTACTATGGATCAGACTTGGGTACATTTGTACGATCCAGAAACAAAGCAACAATCGATGGAATGACGACAGTCCGGTTCTCCAAGACCTAAGAAGTTTCGTGTCCAAAAATCTGCTGGAAAAGTTCTTGCTTTAGTTTTTTGGGATTGCCATGGAGTAATCATGATTGATTTTTTGAGTAAGGGTAGAACAATAACTGGAGATTACTATTCGACATTTCTGACCACTCTACGAGAAAAACTTAAAGAGACAATACGCGGAAACTATCCAAAGGTATTTTGTTTTTGCAGGACAACGCCCCTGCACACAAATCTCATGTTGCCATGCAAGAAATTCGTGATTTAGGGTTTGAATTACTAAAACACCCCCCTTATTCACCAGATTTGTTTCTGTCCGAATATCATCTCTTTCCTCAACTGAAAAAAAGTTCAAAAGGTCGTAAATTTTCTTCCAACGAGGAGGTAATAAAAGCTGTGGAGGTCTGGTTTGCACATCAAGAAGAAACATTTTTTTGAAAGGTCTAGAGACGTTGCAGGTTCGCTGTAATAAATGTATCCAATCAAGAGGAGAATATGTTGAGTAATAAAATATTTTGACTTTGAAATTTTGTTTGGTTCTATAGCAGGCTAAGAATTTTTCCATATATCCTCGTATGTTCGTTGGTTTTAGAAGACGTTCTTTATGTAGAGCCACCTAGCGGATTTTTATCCAGTTTTGATCATGATATAATTTCAATAAGATTCATTGAATATTCGGCCAATAATCAAAATTCATCTTAATCTAGATGTAGGAAACAATACTGTTTTAACGATATCGGTAAATAACATTGAACCAATTTTGACCCAATATAAGTCAATACGATCTATTGAATTTTGGCGAAGTAATATTCAACAAATGTATAATCACACTTGGATATACAAGGTGGGCCACGAAGTTTAGGTTCATTCACAATATATCTACAGTGTCCGGCATAAAGTTCGATGCATATGGAACCTCTGCTTCATCCCAAACCTAAATTGCAAATACCAGAATTGAATTTTATACGAGCGATATTGAAAAACATCCCTTGTTTTTTAAAAAAATTGATTCTATCACTTTATTTTTCACGGTAGAATTAAAAATATGGGGAAAATATTGTTCAGAGTCGAGTGTTGATTCATAAATTCAAATCACAGCCACCTATGACTAATTTGATTTTTTCACTTTTTTCCAATTTTTTCCTAATCGCCCTGTACGATATGAAGAAAACTATACTAGATGGGTGGTATATTGTTAGATATGATCATATCACTCTCTGGATGTTCCGTCCTTTATCCCTCCCATCGGAAATTCACGTTAATTGAAATATGTGACGGTATTTCACAAAATCTTGCTACAAATAGTAAATAAAACTGAATTGTTTTTCAATATCGCTCGTATATGGTAGTATAAAATTCAATTTTGGTATTTGCAATTTAGGTTTAGGATGAAGCAGAGGTTTTCATCAAGAATAGCTTTTTTTGAGAAATCAATAATAAAAAAGTTTTCCATATGTTGCGAACTTTATGCCGGACATTGTATATTAGCCCAATTCAATTCAGCTACCTGGTCAACTGTACAATACAAAAACAAAATTCAGAAAGTTCAGAGTTCGTGTCTAAGTCTAATTTTTGAAGTATGAAGACGGTAAAGAATTTCGCATCAACTGGGGGAAATTAGATGGTTGCATATGGAGAACAGGAGAAAGCCACACTTTGCCAGTCTTTCATAGCGTGAGTATCGATAGGAAACCTCCGTATCTTCATCGTAATAGTATATTGTGCAACTAGTACGGAAAATAGATCATTTCATATGAGTTTGATAAGATTATGAAACACAAGCCGTAGGCAAGTGGTTCATCATCTTGTCAAACGATTATAAAATATCCAGTTTTTGCACGAGTTGTACATTATACTTTTCCGACGACCTACAAGAAAAATATAGGTATGTTGGGTTTCAATATGGCATAACTGTATTATACCTACTTATAATTAATTTTTACAGGAAACCAATTCAATTGCCTGAAGAAGCTTATAAGAAAGATGTATCACACAAAGAGAACAAGTTTATTGAACATTTAACAAAAATATTTGGGTACATTTTGGTCTGTATTTATGAAATATTATAAAAATAATTATTTATGGTAATATTTGAACAATTGTTTAGTACTAACGAAATAATATTATTTTCTTTTATCAAGCTTTAAATGGGTTGATCAATAATTCCTGTCATAATATATTATCAGTTTCCAAAACTGTAGTGTAGGTTGATGGTCTCGCAGTAGAAACTGATCGGGTGTCCGAGCTAGTTCCGAATCATTCTGTTGTGGAGGTTGTTGCATGTTCAGTGGATTGAGTTATTTGATTGGATATTTCCATTTTCTATTGATTGATTCATCAATATGGGACGTGGTCGTAGAGCGTTCGCCTTTGGAGCGAAGGGTCGAGGGTTCAAAGCCTCGCATGGTCATCGGTCTCGTGCATGGCATAACACGTTAAAAGGTAAGGGCTGCGTCTTCCCTAGCTCACACAAGTCTCTCGAAGACTTCCGAGGGTTGCGCGTAAGGTTGCAATCGGTTGAAAGAAATAACATTTTTTTTTTCAATTACAATACAACCCTCTGAGACTGTGCTGTCAATAAGTCACTGCCACTATCAACTGTTATTTTGGCTGAAGAACGCCTAAATGAATGACTAGTGTAGTTTTCTGGGTTTGGCAATTTCAAGAATGTAATGAAATATATACCTTTTTGCGGTGAATTTACTAGATTTTGTATGGCAACACTTAATTTTCTTCTTTCTTTCTTTTTTCTTAATGTTTTTTGACACTTAATAGTTTTAGGTGAGGAATGCGTTTGCAATAACTAAAGCTTTATACTTTTAGCTCATCAGTGTTAATATGATTTTTTATAGGTTTAAACATTTTTTATAGGTAATAAAATAAACCATTCCGGAAGTGAGCTGTGAAATTATCTCATCCATGTATCCATCAATGTATTCATCCTTCAAAGTCAAAATATTTGCAGAAAATTTCAAAAAGGCTATGAATCCAAAACTGTGGCCTTATGGATCATATGTGAGCCGTTTTTTAAACCACAAGAGCGGGAAAACGGACGCAACTTAACTTTCCATCCAGATCTTATATGCCTCAACATAAGAAAAGTTACGTTCACGAAAATTGATACCTTATTTATTGATTTGTTGGATTATGATGTCAAATTTTTAAGCTTAACCGAAACGGGTTTTACTGAGGCTTCAAAAAACTCATTTTATTTCAACAGTTTCGCTCTTCGAAGTAGTTACTGTCGGGGAAACAAGAAAATGGGAGGAGATGCTATATTCGTGAAAAATTATATTCATGTTACACAAATTGATTTGAAACAATTTTGTGTTGAACAGGACATTGATATCTGCAGGGTTTCCTGTGATTTGAACATTGACCACTCAGTCAGTTATCTTAAGTTGTTATAGATCTCCTTCAGGAAACCTCAACGTTTTCTTGGCAGGGATTTATGACGTTTTAAATAAAGTATTTTAACTGGGAACCAACTAGTGTGTAAACTGATATCATGATCAGACATGACGACAAACTTCACGAAGATCCTTCATAAGTAGCTAGATTATTCAATGAGTAATTTATCGATGCTCCTAAGTCTCTGACTCAAAATATTGTATCACATAATACCGATCACAATATTATCTTCATGAAAAATATTGATTAGTGCAGGGTGATTTGAGAAATAAATACCCATCAGGACCATAAGAAGTGCCTCTGATTTTGGTAAGAAAGAGTTTAGGTGTATTATCCAAGCCTCAAGCTTTCCTGGTAAATTTGTCCTTCACTACGAGGACGACCTCTCCAGATCTATTGAAGAAAGGAAAAATCACTCCAATTCATAAAAAGCATAATCATCATCTTCTTTATAAATACCGTCCTGTGACTGTTCCTTGCAGTTTCTCCAAGATTTTTGAGTATTGTCTTCTACATCGCCTCTCATCGTTCATTGAGAAAACTAACTCAATATCAGAAAATCAACGCGGATTTTTATCCAGGGAGTCGACAACCACTGCAATCTATTCCTACTCCACAAAATAGTAGATTGCATTGAGGCAGGTGAATGCCCTGTTGGTATTTTCTGTGATCGCAGCAGAGCATTTGATTGTGTGACACACCATTGTCCTGGATAAATTCTACCATTATGGCATAAGGGGCATCCCTCTTGATTGGATTCGATCATACTATAGTGACAGAATGCAATGTAGAAGACAGAAATCTTTGGGAGATCGTTTGCTAACGAACAGTCGTTACCGACCGATGATGAACCCTTTACTCCCATAAACACCTAACTACGTAGGCTTATTATGGCAAGAACCTGTCAGAAAACAACTACTCCCCTGGCTAAGACCACGACGGGTATTGAATTAAATCTAGCAGCTACTTGTGCAACGTTCCTCAAAACATCAGAGTACGCAATTGCAAGTGCCCTCTATGACCAACCAGCAGAATTATGTTTTGATTTGGACGGGGTGACCACCTGCAGACTAGTTTCGAGGTTGTTGCCTCTCATCAGTGCAAGGGCAGGTCAACACAGACAGCACTGAAGCCATCTGTTCCCCGTCCAAACCAATACACACTCCGCTGATTAGTCAATTCTGGTTCACGAGATGAAAGCAGTTTCTAGGCCGCTCCACCTAGCGAGCAGAGGAAGACACTCCGAATCTCCGGGTTGAGAGATTTAATCGAAGAAGACAGAAATCTTTGGGAGATCGTTTGCTAACGAACAGTCGTTACCGACCGATGATGAACCCTTTACTCCCATAAACACCTAACTACGTAGGCTTATTATGGCAAGAACCTGTCAGAAAACAACTACTCCTCTGGCTAAGACCACGACGGGTATTGAATTAAATCTAACAGCTACTTGTGCAACGTTCCTCAAAACATCAGAGGACGCAATTGCAAGTGCCCTCTATGACCAACCAGCAGAATTATGTTTTGATTTGGACGGGGTGACCACCTGCAGACTAGTTTCGAGGTTGTTGCCTCTCATCAGTGCAAGGGCAGGTCAACACAAACAGCACTGAAGCCATCTGTTCCCCGTCCAAACCAATACACACTCCGCTGATTAGTCAATTCTGGTTCACGAGATGAAAGCAGTTTCTAGGCCGCTCCACCTAGCAAGCAGAGGAAGACACTCCGAATCTCCGGGTTGAGAGATTTAATCGAAGAAGACAGAAATCTTTGGGAGATCGTTTGCTAACGAACAGTCGTTACCGACCGATGATGAACCCTTTACTCCCATAAACACCTAACTACGTAGGCTTATTATGGCAAGAACCTGTGAGAAAACAACTACTCTCCTGGCTAAGAACACGACGGGTATTGAATTAAATCTAACAGCTACTTGTGCAACGTTCCTCAAAACATCAGAGGACGCAATTGCAAGTGCCCTCTATGACCAACCAGCAGAATTATGTTTTGATTTGGACGGGGTGACCACTTGCAGACTAGTTTCGAGGTTGTTGCCTCTCATCAGTGCAAGGGCAGGTCAACACAGACAGCACTGAAGCCATCTGTTCCCCGTCCAAACCAATACACACTCCGCTGATTAGTCAATTCTGGTTCACGAGATGAAAGCAGTTTCTAGGCCGCTCCACCTAGCGAGCAGAGGAAGACACTCCGAATCTCCGGGGAGAGATTTAATCGAAGAAGACAGAAATCTTTGGGAGATCGTTTGCAATGTGTCACAATAAAAAATGAGTAATCAAAAAGAGGTTCCATACATATTTTTAAAAAGAAATTGAAAGAGTTCCAGCGTAGCTTTTATAGTATTGAAGAGTTTTTAGATCATCATTTCTGAGAGAAAGTATTTTTTATTTCAACCATTTATTTTGTTTTCAGTTGATACTTTTTATTAGTGTGAATCTTTTATTTGACTGCAGTCTTGAGAAAAACTGCTTGTATTTTACTCTGTAGGTATGTTTCCCATTCTTTTTGTCTTTTCTTGACTTTTTCCATAAGGCATATGTACTGTCTTAAGGAAATAAAACATATTCTATTCTATTCTGAAACGTTTGAAAATATCAGTCGAGGAACGTCACGAAAAAACCCGAAAACCAACCACTACAATTGTTATTATTTTTGATGACATCTAATTAAATAAACGGTCTCAAATATCTTTTCATATGACTAGTTCAAATAGCATAAAACAGGGTATAAAACATTGTATTTATAAATATTCAATGATATGGCAAAATTTAGAAGTTAAAATCATCACCATCTGACTGCAAGGAAAATCAACATTCTATTTAATTTCATCTTATCGAATCCTCACCATTACTTTTGAATTGATTCTTTTCCTTTACGGCATTCGAAAACCATTCAAATCTCCCCTTCTTGAGGTAATTCTAGAATTTCGTCTTTTAGTTAAATCGTACACTGTCAGTGATGGAACGTATCGGCACTGTAGACCCTGAAACGGCTTTCATCAATTCATCATCGTTCTATTAACATTGTCTCACTTCCGATCTTAAAATGAACGAGCAAAAAGCTTTCTATACAGCAATGAATTTGCCGGTTTTATTTGCAGAATGACACCTTTCACTTGTGCTACACATCGAAATCTGATAATATCACAAGTTACAGTCGAAGGATATAAAAGTTCCAAAACACATTCCTCTGACAAATAAAATTTAGTTTTTTTTGTTTGAATTCCTACAATGTTGACTACCGGTTTTAGATCCAGATTTATTAGGAACTTAACGATAACAGATTTAGAATTATCATTTCAAAGTCTACCACTGGAACTTCTTAGGTTCTTGTCTGGCGGACTTTTGCATAAATCCCAATTACTGAAGAAATAAAAATAATAATAAAGGAGCCGTGAGGCGTTTGAAATCGTAATGCATCTGTTGTCAACATGCGGTCACAGCCTATATCCACAGACTTAACGAGGCAATGCCAGTGCTGTCAACCATCTAAGATACTCGTACGGTATAGACGAGTAATCGGTGTTTGCCTTACTGTCTGTGCGATACTGAATTTGTTGTAGAAGAAGTGCCTAATCTATTGTAACTCGTCATTCTCCACCCTCAGGCAAATACAATTCCAATAATTCTGATGTGTAGTCATTCTTGACCATCAAAGTAGGATGATTTTCGTCATTGTGTTTTCCGCTCCAGGCTAAACGAATATCGCCCGAAAAGCGAAGGAAAAACGGACTATGTATCGGGATCTACTGTTCAAACTCTGCAGGCTCTACTCGAAGCCTTTTGTTAAAATGGTGGTTCTGCTCATAGGAGTCCTTGGTGTAATGATGGACACTCAGAAATTACCGCAGACAATTTGACGGTGCAGCAAAAGCGAATGGATGGAATACAGGAAAAAGAGCTGTAGCATCAACACTGGCGTTGCGTGGAGAAGCAACGAACATTTTAGAAACCCTTACGGCCAAAGAACAGAAGGACTACGAGCAACTGATCCATAGTTTCAAGCTCATAGTGGTTACATACTGAACAAATTTTTCTCGGTCCGTGAAACTAACGTTAGCGTGGAAAATTCAATAAATCGAAAATCTTTTTTCGGTGTGAAATAGTCCAAGACAAAATATATTCGAGAAGAGTTCGACTCGTCGACCTCAATGTTGAGGAATCAAAATATTAATCAGTAGAGAGGGAACTTGACACAACTGGTAAAAAGGATGTTTTCCAGAAGAGACTTTCAGAAGGATTGATTACTGAAGAAGACCCCGAAACCTTTCTATTCAAAGGTTCTGGAATGGATATGAGTTCTATAATGAGTAAACTAGACGGAATGAAAGACAAAATGCAACTGAATTCGGTTAGTTTGAAAAAAGAACTTAAAAAAAACTCGAAAAATCTGGAAGATAAAGCTTCTAGAGAATTCAAAAAATCTGGAATAAAAACTGCAAGAGAATTGATGGAGCCTAGAAAAAAATTTTTAGAAAAACTCCTAGAAAACACAAAAGATTCAAAAGAAGTACTTTGTGGTGTGGCAAATCGATTGGAAGAAAGAATGGAAGCCGTCGAGACAGACATGGAGAGAATCAAGGATGAAATCGAGACAGAAATGGAAAAAATTGAAGAAACAATCAGTGATGAGATCGAAGGCAGAATCAAGACAGAAATGGACAAAATAAAAGGAACAACCAGTGAGTTGAAGGAGCAAATCAACACTACCAATACCACAGAATCTGGTGATGAAAATTCAATGCTGGAACGGAGTTTGA
This sequence comes from Chrysolina oricalcia, assembly GCA_944452925.2. Lineage (NCBI taxonomy): Eukaryota > Metazoa > Arthropoda > Insecta > Coleoptera > Chrysomelidae > Chrysolina > Chrysolina oricalcia. The sequence goes on along the minus strand of OX101819.2, from coordinate 54,553,412 downwards.
ACTTGAATGATGTTCAGAAGGGTTTGAAAGATGTCGAGATCAGTTCGGAAATAGAAAAGCTCTCTAGTTTGATGGAAAATCACCATGGGCAAATTATCGCAAAGGCTGGCGTTGTGTTAAGAAGCAAAGAACATTTCCCAAACCCTCACGGCCCAAGAATAGGAGGACTACGAGCAGCTGATTAACAGTTCTAAGCTCATAGTGGTTACATACTGAACAAATTTCCCTTAGGTTCATGTGGTATGTTGAGCATAGATGTAAAGTTATACGTATTTCGCAATATATTTATTTATCATTTTCATATGTTTATTAGGACTTCCTAAATAAACGCATTCATTCATTCATTCAGCAATTCACGAATCTTTTTCATTAATTATCAACTCTCTGACAGTATCTGTCGTAAAATATCAAGGAACATGTTACTCACATATTATATTCTCATACTGAATTGATATAATACAATGATTCTGAAAAAGACAATTACTCTTCAGTAGCTCTACCGCACAATCAAAGCAATTCGCGTTTTTCCAGCTATTGTTACAGAATAGTATATTCTGTAACAAGGTTAGAATGAAAATTTGATGCGAGTGGAATGTTCCGAGCGCGAGCCAAAGGCGAGCATGAGAAATCACGAGCATCACGAATTGTCATTCTGAGTAGCAGACTATACTTTCTCCACGATCAAAGATAGGAAACGTGACAGCAATAATTTTGACACTTACTCAAATTTTACCACTACGATGACGCAATCAACTGCGTCAAGGCTAATGTTATTATTGCTAACCAGTGTGAGAATATTATTCTATCACAAGAGAGAGAATGTAAATACATTTAAATTGCATGGGGGCAGAGGTGTTGCAGAATATTTCTTCAATCTCAAGAGAGAATTCCAGCATTCTGTGAACAAATTTGATTTCAGAATTGGCAAATTATGTGATGATCGTGGAGAAAATATATGCTGGTGTCAACATTTTGCAAATATAGACCAAAAAATTCAAACTTAAAGAGTTATTAATGAACCCATTTAATTTCCTAAATGGCTTTATCAGATACAAGGACGCCGTTTTTCCAAATGTGGTTTTTGATTTAACGACTGAACTGCTGGGTTTTGATTTATGCCGCAGCATTCAATACCCTTTGCGACAGAAGGGCATTTTCGCAGCAATCCGCCAAACAGAATAATAATTTTAAATAAAATAGTGAGATGTAATTGTTATATGAATTAACTAGTACTAGTTTGTATATCAAATAAATTAATCAAAACAATTCAGACTTTGAATTTACTACAATATGTTCAGAAGTGGATGTTAAAAAAAAAACTCAATACAGAGTGTTCGTGTAAACAAACAGTTTGTGTATTTCGGACAAATAAATTGTTTTCGCGAAAAATAGACACTGACTGATAAACATTTTTCGTGAAGTGGACAGATGTGTGAATTAACGGGGGTATGAACTGATACACTTGTCGCAAAAACAATGGTAATAATAGACTGGTGGTCCGTGAAACTAACATTTGCTTGGAAAATTCAATAAATCTAAAAAAAAATTGTGCGAAATAGACTAAGACAAAATATTTTCGAGAAGAGTTCGTCTCGTCAACCTCAAGGTTGTAGAAAAAAAGTCAATAAGAAGAGAGTGAACTTGACACAATTGGTAAGAAGGCTGTTCTCCAGAAGAGACTTTCAGGCGAATTGATTGCTGAAGGAGTAGACCCCGAAACCTCATTCAACGGTTCTGGAATGGATATGAGTTCCATAATGAGTAAACTCGATGGAATGGAAGACAGAATGCAATTGAATTAGGTGAGTTTAAAGAAAGAACTCCGAGAAAAATCGAAAAAACTGAAGATAATCTTCTAGAAAAATCGGTGAGTCTGAAACAAGTACTTTAACAAAATTCGAATATTTCAATGGAAGAACTTCAAAAAAACTCAGAAAATCTGGAAGATAAGGTTCTAGAAGACTCGAAAAATCTGGAATAAAAACTGCAAAAAAAATTAAAGGAGTCTATATTAAGGAAAAAAATTGAGAAAAACTTCGACAAAACGTAAGGATTCTGGAAGAGAAGCTCCTAGAAAACACAAAAGGTTTAAAAGAAGAGCTTTGTGGTGTGGCAAATCGATTAGAAGGAAGAATGGGAACCGTAGAGAGAGATATGGAGAAAATCAAAAATGATATCAAGACAGAAATGGAAAAATGAAAGAAACAATCAGTGATGGAATCAAATGCGGAATCGAGGCCGAAATCGACAAAATGAAAGAAACAATCAGTGAGTTGAAGAAGCAAATTGACACTACCCACACCACAAAATCTGTCAATGAAAATCCAGTTCAAGAACTGAGTTTGAACTTGGATGATGTTCAAATCTGTTCAAAAGATGAGAAGCTTCTAGAAAACACAAAAGGTTTGAAAGAAAAACTTTGTGGTGGGCAAGTCGATTAAAAGAAAGATGGGAACCGTCGAGACAAATATGGAAAAAATCAAAAATGATATCAAGACAGAAATGGAAAAATAAAAGAAACAATCAGTGATGGAATCAAATGCGGAATCCAGGCCGAAATCGACAAAATGAAAGAAACAATCAGTGAGTTGAAGAAGCAAATTGACACTACCCACACCACAAAATCTGTCAATGACAATCCAATTCTAGAACTGAGTTTGAACTTGGATGATGTTCAAATGTGTTCAAGAGATGAGACGCTTCTAGAAAACACAAAAAGTTTGAAAGAAGAACTTTGTGGTGGGCAAGTCGATTAAAAAAAAGATGGGAACCGTCGAGACAAATATGGAAAAAATCAAAAATGATATCAAGACAGAAATGGAAAAGTGAAAGAAACAATCAGTGATGGAGTCAAATGCGGAATCGAGGCCGAAATCGACAAAATGAAAGAAACAATCAGTAAGTTGGAGAAGCGAATTGACACTACCCACACCACAGAATCTGTCAATGAAAATTCAATGCTAGAACTGAGTTTGAACTTCGATGATGTTCAAATGTGTTCAAGAGATGTCAAGATCAGTTCGGAAATAAGAAAGCTCTCCATAAAACCACCTCAGTTTGATGGAAAAACAAATTACTGCCTACAATTTGAAGCTGCAGCAAAGGCGAATGAATGGAATGCAGGAAAAAGAGCTGTAGCAATAACACTGGCGTTGTATGGAGGAGCAACGAACATTTAAAATACCCTCACGGCCCAAGAACAGGAGGACTACGAGCAGCTGATCAATAGTTTCAAGCTCAAAGTGGTTGCATACTGAACAAATTTTCCTCGAATTCTTGTGGTATATTGAGCCTCATTGTAAAGTCACACGTATTTCTCAATTCATATTAGTTTTTCCTAAATGAACGTATTCTTTCATTTTTTCATTCATTCAGCAATTCCTTAATCTTTTCCAATGATTATCAACTCTCTGACAGTGTCTGTCGTGAAATTTTAAGGAACATGTTACTCCCATATTATATTCTCATACTGAATTGATATGATACAATGATTTTCAAAAAAAAAATTACTCTACAGTAGCTCTCCAGCACAAACAAAGCCATTCGCGTTTTTCCAGCTATTGTCACAGAAAATATATGCTGGCAGGTTATTCCGCCAAAAATGGAAAGTAGCGTGTCAACATTATGCAAATATAGACGCGTATCCTACCTGAGAGATTAAATAGAACTGTCCCGAAAAACTTGAGAGTTATTAATGAACCCATTAAATTTCCTAAATGGCTTTATCAGATACAAGGGCGGCGTTTTTCCAAATGTGGTTTTTAATTTAACGACTGAACTGCTGGGTTTTGATTTATACCGCAGCATTCAATACCCTTTGCGGCAAAAGGGCATTCTCGCCGCAACCCGCCGAACAGGATAATAGCAGCATTCGCATTTAATAACCTAGCTGTATGGGCTTGTTTTCCATTAGAATTGTTTATACCACCAGCCTTGGTATTCATGTAAGTTCCATTCGGTTCCATTAATGGCAGCAGTGCGCTGTGAGTCTTTGACACTGATAAATGAGACGTATTAGGTGGTTTTGTCGGGCGGGATGTTCAATTAACACTAGGGTGGAGTGGAGTATAATTCGTCTCACAACCAAGGAGATGATAAAATCAGTTGATTAGAAAGGACATGGGCCAGGTTCGATAGTTTTTGACACTAAAAAAAATTAGAACAAGATGATACCCATTGGAAAAGTAAGTGAATATAACAAAAATTGAAGGAATAGTATATGTAGTCTAGGGGAGGTGGTATCACTATTGAAACACTCACTATGATATCAAATAACTATATTCAGTAGCACTAACACTTGTAACTCAATAATAACAATAGACGGATGTCTACTCAACAAGTGACAGTATCGGAATGAATCTAGGACGGTACCCTTCCGCTATCATCCGCACTAGTTACTCATCCCCGTGACGATCCAGTTACTCATCCTTGTTACGTTCCACTTTCGACCATCCTGACGTCACTCGTCCTCGAGTGTTAAGGACCTAGAAGAACAAGGAATAAAATAAATTTCGATGAAAGGGCGATGATAATTGCTGATTGGGTGATATGAAGAAGGGCTGGTACCTCGAAATCGCGGAGACAAGTTGGTAACTGGTTTGTTACCGCTAGAATTAGTGATTTGCAGATTGAATGTAATGCCTGTCGGTGAAATGTGAGAGACACTTGATCTATCACTAGAATGAGTAATTATGCAGATCGATTGTACTGCAAGTGTGTGAGATGTGAGAGACACTTGATCTATCATCAGAATGAGTAAATATGCAGATCGATTGTACTGCAAGTCTGTGAGATGTGAGAGACACTTGATCTATCACTAGAATGAGTAAATATGCGGATCGATTGTACTGCAAGTCTGTGAGATGTGAGAGATACTTGATCTATCATCAGAATGAGTAAATATGCAGATCGATTGTACTGCAAGTCTGTGAGATGTGAGAGACACCAGAATGAAACACGTACCTCATTGCCTCTGAATGAGGAAGGGTTTCATATGTTCTGCACCGACGACTGCTTCGTAAGGGCGTTGTGATCAAGAAGAATGAATATCCTCCTTGACCCTAAAACGGTCTTTCGGTAATATTTGGGCAATACGGAACAGTCCTCTATATTTTGGAAGTAGCCTTTTACTTTGATTGTCGTTAGCCAGAAAGATGGTGATTTTCGTCAGGACCAAACCGCCAACCCGGAAATGTTTCGGCGGGCCTCTTTTCTTATTGAAGTCTTCAATTTGTTTTAGTCGGTTCTTTTCTAGTTTCCTTGATGCTGTGGACCGCAACCCAGTAACATCCAATAATATTTCTTCGTCGTTTATATAGCGGTCACCATCTGTCCTAATTGGGAAGCCGAAGAAAAGCTCAGCTGGGGTTGTCTGTATGATCTTGTGCTTTGTGCTGTTGATGCCGAACTGTACTTGAACGATGTTACCATCCCAATTGTTTGTTGTGGTACCAGCTCCCATTGAGGCTAACGCATCTTTAACTGTCCTATTGGTTCTCTCAACTTCTCCGTTGTCTCTAGCCATACCTACGGCTGTTGTGAACAGCCTTATGCCTTTTCTCGCAACATATTCTTTGAAATGGTTCGACACGAAAGCTTTTCCGGCATCGGAAATAATTCGTTTTGGATTACCCAGTATAGAGAATATTTCGTCCAATTTTGCTGTGACAAATTGGGCTGTCGTGTCGGGAACAGCTTTTAAGAAAGTAAATTTTGTGAATCCATCCACGATGACGAGAAGGTTATTCTTACCTCGAAGGGTTTCTACAAATGGTCCCAAATAATCGATATGTAATGTATGGTGAGGTCTAGTATATTTCGGAATGGAATGAAGAGGTCCTGGTTTTTTCCTCCTGGTTGCTTGCGGTACAAACAGTGCAAACAAGACCCGATGTATTTTTTTATGAACCTCCTCATTTTGGAAAACCAATAGCTTCGTTTTACCCGTTCGAGAGTTTTATCGAATGCAAAGTGCCCTATGTCATCGTGGTTAGACTTGATGATTTGCCATCGACACATTTTGGGGACTACCATCCATAAGGAGTGAACTTAAAGACTTTATTCCCACGAAGGTCATATTCTTTGAAAATAGCTTTGTTGCTAGTTTGGTCACCTGACAGAAGAATGTCCCTTATGTTTGATATATTAGAGTCTTGGCTTTGAGCCTCTCTTAGATAATCGTCCTCAAAAATGAGGAATACGTTTGAGCTGGTAGTTTCAGTGCCGCATGTTATGTTTCTGCTCAATACATCAACATGTTGAATTTGGATTCCTGATTTATGTTTAATTTGAAAAGTGGAATCTTGTAGGTAGAGGATCCAACGAGCTATTCTTGGTACGATAGACTGTTTACCGAGTGCATTTTTTACCGAATTACAGTCCGTAATGATTATGATCTAAGATGTCTAGGCATCTTATTATGATGTATATTTAATATCCAAAAATCACCATGCTTTTCAATGGAAAATTCTTACATCAAAATATCTGCTTTTTGAAAGAAATCGTTATGCTTTATGTTCGTTAGAATCTCAACTTTCTGATGATATGGAGAAATAATCACATTACTGAGGCAATTTTCTTCAGAAAATGCAAAAAACGAAAAAATTCGAATTCGACAATTTTTTTAAATCATTATTTAAAATTTTAAGCTATTCAGCAAAATTTACTCATAAATTACAAGAAAAATGTAAGGTTCCATGTGACATTGATAAAATAACAATGTGACAATGATAAACAAATCCATGAAATATTGAGATTGCAAAAAACATGCGAAAATAGTTAATTTAAGTATTAAAAATATGATTTGAATCGAATTTTATATTTATAAATACTTCATCTTCAATTCTAATCTTTATCCATTAGTTTTTGCTTCTTTGATTGCATTTCCCCACCGTTAGATTCTACAAAAATGTGATACGCGAATTAAATATTTCTGGAATCACAGTGGCAATGTTGCAAAATTAGCTTCGCCTTCACGTTATTCCATTGTTTTGAAAACTTGGCGGCGAGTGATTTTCAAGTTACCAACCTGACAAGACAGATATTCACTTAAAAAAGCAGCAGAATTTGTCGATTTTGTTATGGTTAAAAGAAGGTAGAATTTCTTGATAAAAAACTGTTTTCAATGAAAAAATGTGAAAACTGGTGAATTAGGGTGTGTAAAATGTGCTGTTGAAAATGAGGAGGCATTCAAGTGTATTTTTCATTGAAGAAACGTGTGATAGAAAATGCCAGTTATCATTCAAAGAAAGGCCCATATCTCCGAAATTATTCGAGACCGTCAAAAATTTCAAGTGGATTTTTTGTTCAAGAGGTCAAAATACGTAGGATTCAGAATTTTGAAATTCAATGTAACGGAAGTTTTACCAAAATATTATTCACCGACCTCCATGTTTCTTTCGCAGTAATTTTTCAAGTCAGACACCGTTGGAAAATTCAGTGAATTCCTACGCGTTCTCCGTCTAGTTTTCAGGGGTTAGAAGGGTACAATTTTATCGTATTGTCATTGGTTTTTGATAAGGGTGCAAAATTTCAACTTAATCGGATGCCAGCAAGTGCTTGCAAAACGGATTGACATACGAACAAAGCAAGTTGAATGGATGCTTAAAATATTAGTAAAATGATAAAATACACGCACACACTTTTTTTTTTCTGCTTGGTATTATCTGATATTACTGTTATTTCCCACTGCAAAAAAAGTTTATCTGGTAATAAATTTATTATCTTCAGTAGTTCCGATATTATTTTCGGCTATGGGGTGATTTCAGTCAAAGAGTTCCATGCATAAAAAGTAAATTCGATCTGATATGGTCCTTGCTATCATCCAGACCTGTTATGCAAAAATTCACTCCCTCGTTCAGAGAGAAAACGAGGTTATTTCATATTCCGGAAACATTTTTTATGGTGTCACGGGAAGATGAAATATACGGTATACCTGAAAATCGTTTCAAACAGGCTTGCAATATAGCATTTATAGCAGGCGGTTGATCCACAGCTTGTTGGCTAGATTGATGGAGAAATATGCATATTTTGATAAATACCTACATTTGAAGTCTGAAGAGAATCTCAGATATCAGTTATATTTTGGAAAAACATTATTGTTTGAATGTTTTCAAATGTGGCCACTTACAAGTAGTGTTCCGATGGGAAAAAATGTTAAAAATTGAATATTATTATTTTGTTGTCTTATTCATGAAACTGACTTGAGGATCATAAAATAATGCTTTCTTCAATTTTTTCCAAGCTTTGTTTCCTTGAACAAGGTGTCTCAATACAACTTTCTCGTTTTCCCTTATTTTTTGCAATTTCTTTCCCGAGTTTCACTCAATGTTTCCGGTTTTCAATCGGACGTTTTATTTAACTACGGTTGTTCTATTAACCTTTGGTTGTTACATTTACCTTTGGTTGTTTCATTTACCTTTGATTGTTACATTTATCTTTGGTTGTTTCATCTACCTTTGGCTGTTTCATTTACTGTTGGTTGTTCCAATTACCTTTGGGTATTCTATTCACCTTTGGTTGTTTCATTTACCTTCGATTGTTACATTTACCTTTAGTTGTTTCATTTACCTTTGGCTGTTCCATTCACCTTTGGTTGTTTCATTTACCTTTGGCTGTTTCATTTACCTTTGTTTATAAAAATAATTCAATTTGTCTCAAACAACAACAAAATCAATTACTAAGGGCATAACTCTACCTACTCTAGGAGAAACCTATCTTAAATTACTAAATTCATCAGTTCCGAAATCTATTACTATTGGTAAAAAGAGTTCATTACGAATTGTCTGGCCGACTCGAAACTAACTTCACTACGTTTGGTGGGTTCATAAAAATCTGAGGGTATAATGGAAAATATTTTTGACGAAATTATTGAAGTATCAAGGTTTAGGATTGTTTTTGGGTTTCGGAAGTTCATTTACAGTTTGCACCTGGTTTCTGTGGTCTCTTGGATCAATGTGAGACTGCTTCTGGAATATCTCTTTCTTAAAGTGAATGGTTTGCTTTTCTTTATCAGGAACTTGTATCGTATCTGGACTTAATAATTATTTTTTGTTTCTTACTGGTTTGCTAGATTTTGATTCTACTTCATTCATTTTATTCTTCAAATTTCTAATCTAACTGAAATTCTTTATCCTAAATTTCTTCTGGATCTATTCGCTTCATAACAACCCTTAGTTACCAAAGCTATTCACAACGATAGGCCAATAAACAGAGCAATTTTTCTCATAAAAGTTCAACTTAAATTGTTCCGCAGATTTCTTTTTTGCAATTCGGTCGTCACGGAGCGGAGGGTTGAATAATTAGCAATAAAGTTATCACTCCCTGGGGGGGTGCAACCCCCTAAAATCATAAAAACATTTTTCTGGAAAGTATTTTCTAGACATTTCAGCTCTGGGCAATAAATATGAGAGAAAATCGGTATTAATAATGGGGGCTAATTATTTTCAACAATTGAACCCCCTTCCGGAGCATCAACCCCTTCCCGAAATATTGTTTTTTGGGGTATTTTCTATGAATATGAAAAATTGTCAGTCCTGAGTAATGAAACTGAGCGAAAATTTGTGAAAATAATAGGTATAAATTATTAGAAACGATTTTCCCGCCACCGCATTCGGGGCATATCCCCCGCATAATGGAAACATTGGGGTGAGAGGGAAGGGAGAGAATATTTGAAAAAACTCTCAAACTACTACTCTTAGATATAAATGTGGGTAAATATCGTTGACAACTGTCCTTATTGAGAATTAGAAGTATTGTTATGAAAATTATTCGCAAATTCGAGAGAAGATCAACTTATTGTATAAATCAAACGCGGACCGGAGGTAACGAAATATGAGAGTGTTTTTCAATGATATCGAGAAAGGGTATGGAGAAATGAACCACTAGTTTTCACCATCAAGAAATGTATAAGAAAACATATTTATTCACTCATACAACTCATCATCTACTTCATCTTCAGTCTCCTCGTCTTCATCTTCACAATCCGGAACAATCACTGCCAAGTTTCAACAGATATCTGTGGTACATTTATTACAGACATTGGTACATTTTATACCACTCCTTTTGCAAGAGCAGGAGTCTCTGATGCAGTTACAAAAAACCATTATTAAAATTGAATCCAGTGCAGCTTTTCTTGTCATTTCGATTGGTTTCAAAGTGGTACTCTTTTCTCAGCCCCAATTTTCAGGATGTACATTTTCAATTATTAACAATGACAAAGCACTAACAGATGTTTCCTCGTCTCCGACTATCCATGTTATCCCAGTATCCAGTGTGTTCCGCACAGGAACTTTTATATTATCTCACGTTTGCATAGAGCAACGTTGACTGCTGCCCACTGCCCACAGACAGAACCGTGCCGCTATATACTATACAGCGGCGCGCCAGCTGCCGCATTGACAAGGTCTCAAGCCGATATTTTTCAGGTTTTAGAATCTCAATGAGTTTAAAGCAGGTACACTTCGGGACAGTTTCCTTTGGTGCACTGTCTTCCTCGGTCTCGAATTCCCATATTCAATCAAGGACTGATTTTATTTTTCTCTCCATAGATCAATAATGCGATCAAATGCCAAGTAACCTCTATTTTAAGTACTTAAAAGATTGACTGGATTGCATTTAAGATTTGTACAGTAACCGAATTTGTATGAATATTTTTAATAAGAGCAGGGTTTTTTCTGCAAACTGGCTTTTCATTCATGTTGATACGTGCTTTTATCTCTGAGTTATTAGCATTTGAATTTATAAACTTCCTCAAGATTTTGTAACCTAAAATATACGAAGAATTGAAAACACTCGTATTTGAAACCAACATTATTTGGACCGGTTAAACGTTATGCAATTTGATAATGAAGTATTCCTCAACTGTTCATTGTAACAAGCGAAGTGGCCGAGGTGTTAGAGCGTTTGGCTTCCACCCAGACGGTCTGGATTCGGTCCCCGGTCGTGTGTCACTGAGCTGAAGTGGTTCGGATTCCACTTTTATTTAAACTGTAGGTCTCGGATCTCCCTTGCTCGCACAAGCTCTGCTTTTGAGGGGTTTTCTCCAAAAACCTGGAAGTTTCGTAAAAACAAATTTTACAAGAAATTTACTTGCTACAAGTGATAAGACATTATTTCAGTAATCACAAGCATTATTTCACGAAGTCAGGAACTTTAATTTTAAAAGATTTTCAATTGCAATTTTGCAGCTGGCAACTGCGCGTATGAAAATGAATATTATCAGAATACAAAGCTGTGATCTTTATCTTCAAAATGACGTAAGATTTATCCGAATTGAACATTTATGTGAGGAGTTATAGAACTTTGAAAAAATGCACGTTGGCGGTTTCCGACGCAACACCTGCCCCATTGCGAAAGCATATAACTTCAGCAATTTTTTTCAAGAATACCGTGCGATTTTTTGTAAAAATTTGTGCTCTTTCTGAAAATCAACTTATTTTTTTGATTTGAAGTAAATTTTCTGAGATATTTCGAAATTACCTCAAAAATAAATTTCAACGCGTTTTTTGAGGGGTTCCACCGCCCTGGAGGTGATAATTTTTCTCAGAAGTAATGTGCACACTGTGTTCTACAATTTAAAAAAAATATCGGCGGAGCAGTTTAAGTTGAGGTTGATAGCCCTGTTGATTGGCCTACGAAGAATAAAAACTCATTTGCCTCCTTCCTGAAATTGCTACCTGATTGGAAGCAGCTATGTTTCAAAGAAAATATGAATAAGTCAAGGCGAATTGGAAACATTATTGCAGGTTTTTATATCATTTTCATGATTCCTATATTCAATTATTGCTTTTTAAATTACGCATCATAACAATATATGTCCAATATACCATCCACCGTTAATCACCTTCAATAATTCATGGACACACTAACGAATCACTCCAGCATAAGTTCTCGGAGTTTTTTCCACGGTGTGTCCTGATTACCAGAGGGTGACATTCAACTTTAATCACCATTTTTTCCTGTGATGATAAATGAGATTCCCTCTATTCCGAAAGGAAAATCCCACCGAATTTACTGATTAGTCTTCGCACCCTAGTGTGACCTTGCCAAGGGCACCCCCTACCACTACATTCGTGCGCTTACAGGTGCCCTTATACGATACGTGTCTCATCGGCATTATGTAACCGCAAGCTATTCACGGCAACAGTGGGATGTAGTCATTTGCTTTTAGAAGGGGATTTTGTAATTTCATATTCAACAGCTCTGAATTCCATAATGTTTCAGGAAATATAATATTTCAGCGGAATGAAGGAGTGGAAAATCGAGTTAATATAGGCATAGTTGTATTTATAGGGTGCACCGAGAAAAAACTTCAAAACCATTATTAAAACTTTAGTATTGGCAATCATGAAAATCACCGGTATCTGGGACTGGGTCTCCCTTTAATTTCCACTAGGAAAAAAAGTACCTAGATAGTGTTTGTAGGCCAAGGTAGATAAAAATAAGATGTTTTTTTCACACAAAATATAAGACGCGAACGGCCTATACAATTTTTTATAAGATAGTTTGCAAATGCAAACACCGGTTTTTGCCCCAGCAAAATCGCTTTGTGGAATTTTTTAAACAAGAAATAGTGAAAAAAATTACAATTTTTATGTTTTTTTGGAAATATCTAAAAGATTATTCAAGGAATCATTTTACAATCAATGGATTTATAAAACCTACAAAATGGTTGTTTATATGCCCAGATCGGTGCATTTTTCACTAAGAAAATCCGAGAAAACCTCGAAAAAGAGGTAATTATTCAAAAATTCATAATTTTTATACCTACATCTGAAGGTGGACAAACAATATTTCGGAAACTGATAAGATAATAACATGTGGTTGAACCATAGAAATATATACAGGGTGGGTCACGGTCGATGGTACCTTAGACGTTTACGGAGAACGGGACATAGGATCATTCTGAAAATTTGGATTCTCAAGTAGTTGCTGTTGGTCTATCGATCTAAAATATTTTCAGCAAAGCAGCGTTGCCGCTGATACCAGAAAGTAACAGCATCTTTGTTATTTCGAATGGGCCACCCTGTATATTACCGCATTTTTGAACTTGTCATTCCTCCCGGATTATTTCTGCCTCATACTCCCCTATACCTATCTCTAACGGTTTTTGAGATATTGGTTATTTTCCATATTTTTCATCCAAAACATAGCTCGAATTGAATGTTTATTTCTGCGGTATTTGGATTCTTAGGAAGTTGCAATTTTGTGTTTAGTACATCAAGATCATGTACATTGATTCTGTATAGAGAAGTTTGTTCTGCGTTATACAGGGTCGTTCAAAATTCATGTTCTTACTGCTAGATACGAAAAGGGTTGAAAGTGCGTTTTTTAAATCGAACATCCTGTATAATATGAAATATCCTGAAAGATGACTAAATTCCCTTCGAATTGATATATTATGTTCCTATACCTAAATAGCCAGAATTCCGACATAATAGCAATTTTCACTTTTAATCTCCCAAGTGCTTGAATTATTGCCGGAAATTTTTCGAGTACCTGAATTTTTTTTGAAAACTCATTTACGAGATAAATTAATTTAAGCACGAGGGGGATTCGGTAAGAAAATTTCTCACCGAGAAATGAAAATCATCCAACAATTCATAAGAAATAACTAACGATGGTTTCACCTGAACTATTTATAACCACTGAAATATTGATATGTTAAATAATTTTCATCAATAAATGTATTTAAATTTGGAACAAAAAAAATAAAAAAGTTGTTACGTTCTTTACGTGGATTGAACCATCGACCTAGCGACTCATAGGCCGCATAGAACGTGCAGAAAATTCAATGAACGTACCCTGATTTACAACCAATGAACAAAAGGAAGTTTGTACGATTACAACATAATTTCATTAATTATGGATCAAAATTGAAAACGAAACGACATTTACCGAAGCCTATAACTTCAGATGAAGACAACATAATAAATGTTTTGTAAAACAAGGTACGTTTCATTGAATTTTCTGTACGTTCTTGCTACAATTCCCTCACATTTTCCATGAAGAATAAACAATTTCATCAGAACTTCGTTTGAATAGTTATTTCCCTTCATTTCAATTATTTTTTAGTCACTTTCGTTAAGAAACACAACGGTATTATTAATAGTGCACTAATTGTCAAATTTTCATAATGTCATGTACCATCATGACATTTAATAAAAATAAATCGATTTTTTTTTGAAAATTTCACACCTCACTTTTGTAGCCAATCAAAAAATTCGTTCTTGATAAGATACCATGGCAACCATAAAAATTTCCGGAAATTTCTATCCTCCTGGGTACCCTGGGCGAAATTAATAAGTGGAAATTTTTCTGTCAAACATTTGACATCTGACAAGTTGATATTTTGCTTTAATGTCTAGTTTTCATATGAAAGGAGATAATTATGTATTTACTAGATATTTGGAATGTGTCTGAAAATATTTTCTCCACGATTATTGCAGAAATTGTCAATTCTGAAATCATATTTCAGAATAAGTTCAATACACCATTTGTCACAAGTTTTTATCAGTAGTCCCGTAGCTCAGCGGTAGTGTTGCGGCCTATGAGTCGCTAGGTCGATGGTTCATTCCACGATAAGAACGTAAAAACTTTTTTATTTTTTTTGTTCCAAATTTAAACACATTTATTGATGAAAATTTTGTTAAGTATTTTAAATATCAATATTTCAGTGGTTATAAATAGTTCAGGTGAAACCATCGTTAGTTATTTCTTATGAATTGTTGGATGATTTTCATTTCTCGGTGTGAAATTTTCTTACCGAATCCCCTTCGTGCTTGAATTAATTGCCGTAAATTTATCTCATAGATGAATTTTCAAAAAAAATCATGTACTCGAAAAATTTCCGGCAATAATTCAAGCGCTTGGGAGATTACAAGTGAAAATTGCTATTATCTCGGAATTCTGGCTATTTAGGTATAGGATCATGATATATCAATTCGAAGGGAATTTAGTCATCTTTCAGGATATTTCATAATATACAGGATGTTCCATTTAAATAAATGCACTTTCAACCCCTTTCATATCTAGCAGTAAGATCATGAATTTTGAACGACCCTGTATAACGCAGAACAAACTTCTCTATACAGAATCAATGTACATCGTCTTTCTGAACTAAACACAAAATTGCAACTTCCTAGGAATCCAAATACCGCAGAAATAAACATTCAAATTTAGCTATGTTTTGGATGAAAAATATGGAAAATAACCAATATCTCAAAAACCGTTAGAGATAGGTATAGGGGCGTACGAGGCAGAAATAATCAGAAAGGAATGACATGTTCAAAAATGCGGTAATATACAGGGTGACCCGTTTGAAATAACAAAGATGCTGCTACTTTCTGGGATCAGCGGCAACGCTGCATTGCTGAAAATATTTTAGATCGATAGACCAAGAGCAATTACTTGAGAAACCAAATTTTCAGAATGATCCTATTTCCCGTTCTTCGTAAACGTCTAAGGTACCATCGACCGTGACCTACCCTGTATATATATATATATATATATATATATATATATATATATATATATATATATATATATATATATATATATATATATATATATATATATATATATATATATATATATATACTTTCTCTATAATGCTAATCCCTCCAATTTTCACGGCGAAAAGCATGCCGCGTATGCGACCCGTTAACGATGTGCGCATGCGCGTCATCAGTGTAGTTTGGGTAGATTGTTATCTTTTGCCAGAAATACTACAGTTTTTGAAATTAAAAAAAAAAATGCTCACTGGAGTATATCTGGAGGCGAGAGCTCTAATAGGCTCCGCCTACCAGCACTTTTGCGATGCCATTGGCCGTCTTAAATGTTCGGCAATGGTATAAATAAAGGCTCAAATGGCTGTTTTAGGCTCATAGTTCGATCATTAGTCGAAGCGAGCAGACGTGTATTCAGAAGCTCCCTAGACTACCTGATTAAATTGTTTGTGTGTTGCGAATGAGAAGTCATTAAGCGAGACGAAGCGAAATAGTTACGGCAAGGGACGGGTCATACCTGAACGAGCCAGGGCTATACCAAGAAGGGCTGTGATTTGGGTAAGTGGTAATGACTAATCATTAACCTTTTTTATAGGAACACTTGGCAGAATCACAGCTTTTCGAAGCGAGATTTGCGTACCCCCTTTTTCGTAACTCTGGCTTCGGCCAGAGGCTCTTTTTAGAGCCTTCTTCGTATGGAAAGAATTCGGTTCTAATAAACGAAGAGTTAGTGAAGAAGGATGGGGAAATCCCGACGGAAATCGGAGTCTCTCGACAGAGAGAATTTCCGAAAACCGTCGACCAGCAGCAGCAATGAGGAGACGACTCCTAAGAAGGAGAACACGAAGTCGTTGCTGAGGCAACAACTCCTAGTAGCCCAGGAGCAGGCAGCTCATTTCAAGAGAGAGGCAGAGAAGGCCGAGAACGAGAGGAGGAGATTCGTTGAGGTCATCTTAGCGATGAAAGCGGAGATAAACGCTCTCAAAGCAAGTAGTATTGCTTCGCCCGCAATACTTGCAACTGAGAGCACTCCAGCAGTTGTCCCCACCCCCCAAACATCCAATGACATGGACGTCATTGAAAACATCCCCCAACCGCCAAACCCCGTAGGCACCGGAAACAGGAAGAGACAACACGGAGACTCTTCCGAAAAATCTGACGAAGAGGACGACGCCAGATTCGTAGTAGTCAGCCACAGGAAGAAAACCATCCGACACACGGAGGCGGCACCCACCCCAACACCGGCACCCACCCCAACACCGGCACCCACCCCAACACCGGCAACCGTCCAAACGACATCCGAAGATGGGACCACAAGTGGCATGGAGACCATCCCGGAAAATTCGGACAACAAGGGCCCCAAAAAACCCCCTGCAGTGATCATCAGGGACAAGTCCCAATGGCTGAAAATATCCACTATCCTAAGGAATAGGAAAATTGGATTTTTCAAAGCCCAAGCGAGACAAGATGGAATCCATCTGTTCACTAATAGTGAAGCAGACTGGAGAAGCGCCACCAAGCTGTTTGAAGAAATCAAGCTGGAATTCTTCACATACCAGCTGAAGAAAGAAATACCTCTGCATGTGGTAATCAGAGGTATTCCAGACTCCATCACGGCGGAGAACGTGAAGGAGGACTTAGAGGCAAGGAACTACGAGGTCATTGAATGCCACAGAATGACCTCAAGGAGAACTAGAGCAGTGCTCCCACTGTTCCTAGTTAAAGTTCCCAGAGCGAATCGAGAAATTTTCGATTTAAAGGACGTACTTGACCTCAAGGTCAAAGTCGAAGCTCAGCGCCCTCAAAAAGGGAAGGTATCGCAATGCCACAATTGCCAATGGTTCGGGCATACACAAAAGTGCTGCCACTCCAAAGCCCGATGTGTGAAGTGCGGAGGCGACCACGCCACGCACACATGCACTAAGGCCAGGGAGGAACCGGCAAAGTGCGCCAACTGTAGGGGTAGCCACCCAGCTAGCTACCGGGGATGCCCACAGTTCCCCAAACCAAGGGTTGCAGCGCGACAACCTCAAAGACAAGGACCAACACCACAGAGACAGGGACCAGCAGCCCCAAGGCAGGGACCAGCGCCCAGAAATGGTCCACAACCGCAACCGCAAACGGCACTACCAAAATGGGGCCCTACACGACGAGATGAAAGTACTGAGGCCGCAAAAACTCAGGCACTAATTCTCGAAACTCTGATAAAAGTACCCCCACAGGTACTTACCCAACTCTTGGCGGTTATCAGCGCCATGGCCACAACCTCGGGACAATAATGCCAGCACGGATTCCGAAGATCTTGCAGATATGTTCTTGGAACATCAACGGCGCAATCCAGCGCAAAAATGAACTTTTGGAACTTATCTCCAGAATCTCGGCAGACGTGGTGGCACTACAAGAGACCAGGTTGAACCCAAGCAAGGAATTTGGCATGCCAGGATACACATGCTACAGGAATGACAGACCAGGACCCCGAGCTCGAGCAGGTGGCTCGCTCCTCCTGGTAAAATCAGACCTGGAATATAACGAGGACATGCTTCCGGAACTCTCACTCGGTGAATCGGTAGCGATCAGAGTGAAAGTAGACGGAATCAATCTCCTAAGAGTCTCCTCAGTCTACATTCCTCCAGGCCCCAACCTGAGGAAAACGGACTTGGAGAAACTTTTTCCTGACCACCACCCAACGGTGGCAATAGGAGATTTCAACGCGAAATCTAGAGATTGGAACTGCCGCAACACCAACCCACGTGGCAGAGACCTATCTGACAACTTACTACCAGACTTTGACGACATTGCAGTGACGGCGACACACGAACCTACTCACTATCCTGGGAGGGAAGACCAACACCCGGACATTCTGGACATAGCCCTCATACAGAGTATTCCACCTCTGGTGGACATCTCTGTACTGGACGAGGGATCATCAGACCACAACCCAATCCTACTAACAATAGGGGAGGGAGAAGCGGAAATCGTGCACACGACAAAGCGGATAGTGGACTGGTCACGATTCCAAAGGGCAGTCCACAACGAAATTAACATCCCCAGGATCGACACATCACGTCAACTAGAGGCGGCGGTGACCGAACTCAGACAAGGAATACTGACAGCAATGGAACGGTGCTCAAGAGACATACAGACGACAAACTTCGACTTTCAAGGATCCCACCTGAGGTCAGGGAGTTGATCAGGCTGAGACGACGTCAGAAAAAACGTTACCAGAGAACGTTGACGCCCGATGACAAGCGACAGCTCAACCACGTGTCTCGACGGTTGAGAGAAGAGCTGAAGCAACTCAGAGAGCGACAATGGTCTGAACGTTTGGACGAACTCGACGCCGAAGACAACTCCCTATGGAGGACTCAGAAAGTCCTCAGACACGGCCGAAGGAAACCGTGCCCCCCACTTCATGGTGAGATGGGCATCGTTTTCACGGAGACGGACAAGGCAGGAGCTTTTGCGGACTCCTTCGAACGTCAGTGCCGTGAGAACGAGGTCGATTACACCGATGAGGTCGAGGACACGGAAACGCACGTAGACCAGACGATCCGACGACTCAGAAGGACTGACGACTCAGACATTCTCCTAGAGCCGACATCTCCAGAGGAAATCAAGGCCATACTCAGACACGCCAAGACCAGGAAAGCACCGGGCCCAGACGACATACCAGTCAGGGCACTAAAAGCCTTACCTAGGAAAGGACTAGCAGCCCTGACAAACATCATAAACGCTGTACTCAGACTTAGACACTTTCCATCCAGCTGGAAAGAAGCTACGGTCATCATGATTCCGAAGCCCAACAAGAACCACACGTTCCCGCAAAACCACCGCCCCATCAGCCTAACACCTGCTATGAGTAAGGTCGCAGAAAGGGTGATCAGGACTCGACTTGAGACAATGTCTGAAGAATTGAACATCCTACCAGATGAGCAATTCGGTTTCAGACAGGAACACTCAACAGAACTCCAGGTCACCCGGATAGTGGACGCCACCATCCAGAGCTGGAACCGCACGAGAAGAGGACATCTTACAGGAGCAGTCTTCCTTGACGTCTCCAAGGCCTTCGATAGAGTTTGGCACGATGGGCTGATCGCAAAACTGGTTGATGCCGGATACTCCATACCAATGGTCAAGCTGATAGACTCCTTCCTAAGGAGTAGACATTACCGATGCAAAGTCGGAAATGCTCTCTCTTCACGAAGGAGGCTAGAAGCAGGAGTACCACAGGGAGCAGTACTGTCGCCACACCTGTTTTCGATCTACACTGCAGACATGCCTATGTCGGACAACCCCATGACCAAACTTGCTCTCTATGCAGATGACACGGCAATCTTTGCTGAGTCATCTCATGAGAGAGGAGTAACATCGAAGCTGCAACTTCAGATAAACAAGCTGGAACCGTGGTTCAATCGTTGGAAGATCGGAATCAATGCAGACAAAAGCAAGGCCATACTGTTCACGAGGCGACGTAGGACACCCGAGGGCCATGTTACTATGAACGACGAGAGAATTCCTTGGGTAGACGAAGCCGTATACCTAGGAGTAACCCTGGACAAGAAACTCACGTTTCAGAGGCACGTCTCCCACAAATTAGCTATAGCGAAAGCCGCAAGGCATAAGCTGTACCCACTCATCGGACGTAGGAGCAACATGGCACTCGAGTTGAAACTACGCCTCATCAAGACAATTCTTCTGCCTATCATATTGTACGCATCCACTGCTTGGGGGCAGTGCGCGAACAGTTATAGGCAGAGGATACAGGCCTTCTTCAACGTCTGCCTGAGGACGGCAACAGACGCACCACAATATATGCCCAACAGGTTCATATATCGAGACTTAGACATCCACCCGGACTATATCGACAGACTGATCAGACAACATGTGGGGACTACTCTAGACAGAGTAGAGACCCACACGAACCCGCTGCTCACGGAGCTCCACGAGAACAGACGTGAGCAAGACGACAGAGACAGAGACAAATACAGACGTCCAGTAAACCAAGGAGACAACGACACCCCTGAAGAAGTACGGCGGAGGCGAGACCTTCGGCGACGCCAACGCCTACTTCAACAGGCACCAAATCACGATTAATCATGCTTTTATGTTTCAGATCCACGAAGAACCGACCAAGTAGTAATTTCAATTTCAGTTAACTCAGCACACAGCACTCGGCCCTCAGCCGAGAGTTTTTTCAGGCCTTCAGCCAGTTTCAGGGGGGCACCATGCACAGTAAAGTAAAGTAAAGTCATTGTTTAAAAGTCAACTCATGTCAGATATAAGGGAGCTTCAAGCCGAGAATTGGCTGGGCACTCCATATCAAACGGTCAGATTTTATTCTGCTGATCGCCAGTCATCAGGATGAGGAACCGCTTTAACGAGCGGGGGTGGTGGATAGGGGGGGTGAGCTTTCGAGTACGTACGAGTGCTGGGAAGTTCATCCTTCCGGGCCTCAACCTTAGGGGGTGCATGGTGGTGTTTTAGGCAGTCGTCCAGGAGTCGCCCGAGAGCTCGGACAATTCCCAGGAGAGAAGCCCTCACTTCTGGATGGCTCAGTAGTGTTAAGTGCATAGTGTAAATAGTATTTCTGGCTTTTTAGGTACCTACGGCCTGGCATGCGAATTGATGGAACCTCGTTGGTTGGCAACACCAACAAATCCAAAAAGAATTCGTATGTCAGACACATTCCTGCTGGTTTACCAAATAAATGAAGAGTTTCGGAGTTGCTGAAATTTTTGCGACGATGCCGTACTTTGGAAAGGTGGTACTGAGCTAGCCGGAAGAGGTGAAACATCCTGTTTCTTACTATCCGATTACGCGCATTTGTTTACAAGATCGTTGCCAAGTTTGAAAATAATTTGGTGTTCCAATTCAGAGTTTTTTTGTTATGAGGCAATAAAACACATGTCATTTGAAAGAGAGAAATTTGACAGCGCATTTATTTGGGCTTTTTAAAACCGAAATAACCTTTTAGAGATAGATTACTCCGAATTTTAGGCGCGAAGGAAACTTATTTAAAACAATAATGTACCCTACGCTACTGTAATTATAATGACCGTGCAACAGTGCTTTTTCATCAACAGGAAGACTTGTCACTAAAATCTGTCACTCTTGTCAGAGACAGAGACGGTTATAAAGAATTTCAGATTTTCTCTTGTCGTTTTGTGTGGTGTTTGTTGTCGTTGGTTATTCTTTCATCTTTCGTGAATTTTCATTAATCTTGTTCCTTTAAAGACAATTTCTAACGAAGCTGTTTCTTCCTAAAAATAAACAATGAACTGTTTAGTGTTGCGTAAAGGAAAAATACCTGAAATAAATCAGTTTTGGTAGATAACGAAATTTTTTATGTACTTTTATATGCTTGCTCAAAATAGCTTAAATATTATTTTAGCTTGACAAAAAAGGCATGATTTTTGGGTATTATTTTTAAGAAGAGACCCCAGCAGAACATTTGAGTGAGAAAATTGTAATTTGTGCAGACATTTTCCTCATGAAGATTCATGTGAAAACGACAATAGAATAATTTGAAACCTAGTGCAGTACCAATACTGCGTCTGCGTAAGCATGCATGGCGAGTGATACAACTTTCTACCACACCGCTTATATTATGATTATGAGTTCTAGATTCCTACAAAAAGTACTAAGTAAACATACACAGAATCGCCTCAGAAAATTAATGTCAATATGTAAGTGCTTTTCTTTGATGGTAAGGAAAATGCTTCTGGCCTAACTTTTTCATACCCCCATTGTGGAAATTGCACTAAGGTAATACAATCAGAAATACTCGTAGAAATAGCATGTTAATCTCTTCAAATGATTTAAATTAAATGCAGTTGGGTATTTTGACATCAATCGTTCTAGAAAAAAAACCTCGAGCTTCCAAGCATCCAATTTTATAAATCCAATTTTAGTTGAAATTATTCATGATATTAGTTGAAATAAATTTTCATAGTCTTTTGTACTTTCAATTTTTTTCCAATCAAGTGCTTCCTTGAAATTCGCACCGACGATTTGGGGTGGTTCCGTAGGTTTTTGTTGGTTAACTACACTAAAAAGTGAATGTGATACCAAAAATCAGTCGCTTCAGAGCGGTAAATAATAATAATAACCAAACTCTACTTTCTGATGGCCTTTGCTGAATATTCGGGATCATAAATATGTGAAAATATGTATTCAAATCGGCTAAATACAAATAACAGGTATAAGCACAATGTGGCTTCGAACCTTATTCTCCGAGATTTAGAATTAACGTTTGTTAATCTTCACAAGTACCATAATATTTTACTAAAACCGGGCCTGTTACAAAAATCACTAATGACGCGCTTGCGCATTGCGGACTAGCCTGAACCTTTTACAACACTTTTGACATGGGGATTAGTATTCTAGAAGTATATAATATATATTTCTATGGGTTGAACGCACGAGGTGGAGTGTTTAGTGGGTATTCCTGAGGAAGATTCAATTCGGACTCAGGGACTCCCACACTACCTCATGGAATGTGTAAGACAGGCCGGATAAGGTGCCCATAAAGGGTTACAATCACCTCGTTCAAAAAAAAGAGTAGAAATTAAGACAGGTAGTATACTAATCTGCCAAATTAAAAGATATTATAGAGATATTAGAGGCCAATTGTGGTGTTGTGTGCCTTTATGGTGTTGTGAATCCTGTGACGGTATTGTGAAGCTTGTGATGGTACTGTGAAGCCTGTGATGGTATTGTAAAGCATGTGATGGTATCGTAAATTCTTTTATAGTAATGTAAAGCCTGTTGAAGTATGGTAATTGTTATTTACGTTATAAGTCCGGTAAATACATTTTTACAGTACGAGTAAGACGTTTCCAGACGAGGCGATTAGCCGAGTCTGGAATTAGGAAACGAGTACTGTAAAAAGTTTACCGGACGTGTGACATACAACATTTCATTTCATACTACAAACAACAACAAACCTGAGTAATTATCATAAAGAATAATTATTCAATGTGCGGCGAGTGTTTTTGGAATTTGAATTGAATGTATGTCTAGCTGTGAGATAGTTTCCATAGATACGTGAGCAATTTTTCCTATTTATTATTCTGACACTTTCTGACATCGCAAGTTATGATTTGTAAAATGAATCAAGACAAATTGTTGATTCCTGAGGATATTATGCGAAAATTGGAAGAAGCTAATGGTTCACAAAAATTTGGATATGTCTATCTTTCCTTAACTGAAGGCTTTTCTTAAAAAACAGTCATTTGGTTATCAGGCAATTAGGTCGAAAACCTTTACGCGAGAGGAAGTGAGCCGATTCATAGCAGAAGCACCTGATGAGGAATATCATTTGATGAAGGTAATGTAGCTGGTGAAAAACAAAAATGTCTTTAGTCATAATAATATTATGTGATTTTAGGTGATAGCTTTACGGGTGGGTGTCGTCGAGGAGAACTTCACTCAATTATTCTCAAAGATATTAAAGATACTGGTACGCAGCTGGTAATTACATTACCAAACACAAAAACGAACCAATGAAGAGTGTTTACCGTAATAAATGAATCTGAACAAAATTTCTTAGATTTACATAGAAAGACTTAAGCATTACGACCCAAGGATATTCAGCATCAGTTACTTTTTATGGGATATCGTCAAGGCAAGTGTATTGCGCAAAGAGTGGGAATCCATTCAATCAGAGATGTTCCTAAAAAAATTGCAAAATTTCTGAGATTGTCCGATGCCGATAAATACACGGGGCACTGTTTTCGAAGAATGTCTGCCACTTTACTGGCGGATGCTGGAGCTGATCTGTCGCTGTTTTCAGGACTAGTCCAGTAAAAAATATTTACCGGATTAGTCCGGTGAAATTTTTCATTACGGTACTCAATACCGAAAAAAGGTATATACCGGACTGAAATCAAGTATGTAAAAGTATTTTTACGATACAGTATGAAACAAAACATGTTATGGTATTGTAAAGCCTGTCGTGGTATTGTAAAGTCGAAGAACATAATGGAGCAGACCCAACGCTAGAGATATCCATGGAAACATTTATATATGGAGACCTAAAAGGAGCAAGAAAGCCAAATAGTCGTGATTCCATAGCGAAAGTCCAATCGTGTAAAATTTGAATGCATTCGGATTAGTTAAGACAATAACAATTATAATTTCTCAAATTACGACTTGTAGGACCAATTCTTTTGGTTTCATATCAAGAACATTTAATTCTATTATTATTATAATAGACAACCACGAAAATCATTGAATATTTATATTTCAATTTGTCTTTTGTTTGAAGTTGGGGTTGAATCTCTCTTTCAGCATAGTTAAGGGCTTTCTACAAAGACTGGCCTGGGAATAAGTTTTGGAAATCATTTGACACTGTAGATGACGCTCAATAAACTCCAAAATTAATAAAAAACTCATTCTCTGTGACGTCGAGTGACATCGAGTGACGTCGACCTACGCCCTTGCCTCCGAACATCAAAAAGCTAGCCAGGCCAAATATGTACCTGAAAATTACCCCTAATAATCACGCATACTGACTAGTCAAAACTTTACCATTCAATTAAAACTCTAATATAGAACAATTTTTACCCCTTAAAATCACACATGAAGCCCAGTCAAAACTTTGCCCTTCAATAAAATAACCAATCTAGAAAAATTTGTACCCATAAAAATCACGCATGCCGACTAGTCAAAACTTTACCTTTCCATCAAAACTCTAATCTAGAACCATTTTTACTGCTAATTTAGTCATTTAGTAATGACATAAAATTTTTGCCCTTACTATATACGTTAATTGTTGTTACTGTCGGTTTTATTTGATATAAGAAAAAATATACTTATCGCTATTGAAGTATCCATTTGGTATTGGTAGTATAGATAGATGACTGAACGCGTCTATACTCGAATATATTGCTTGTTGATTGTGAATATCGTGAACTATATGATGACATTACCGAAATTACTTGAAGCTTTTATCAAGAAAGTCTTATTCATGGTTCAGATTCACTATATCATTTTGCACATAAAAGTCAACAATATGTTTTATTTTTTCATATGGAATATTTCATTTCCAGTATAAACTATTAATATTATAAGTACAAGAAATTTAAAATTTTCACTTTTACATATAAATCAGCATTTTGTACTCGAAATGAGATATTCCATATGAAAAATATACTGTAATATTACCTATTATACTACAAAAAATATTTCATAACATGCATAAATGGTGGTAAGCCCGAACGTCGATAAAACTTTCCTGATAAAATAATGTATACTTACCTTGGAAACCATCGAAAAATGTTGATAATCTTCAAACTTCCAGTGACATCGCAAAATACAATACTAGCTTGGAAAGTTTTGCAAAGGGCAGTTGGTCATGAATTTGCGCATGCCCATGATTTTTTCAATGACTCTGATATTTATGAAGATGCCAAAGTAGACTACCTACAAAATGGAGAGTCTTTGGAACTAACACTCAGTGTGCTTGTGACTATCAAGTTATTTGTGCTTAGTGCTGCAGTTTATTGAAGTATGCGGAAACTTTGATAATGGTAATTACTGCATTTGCCAGTGTTCCTCTCTTCATTTTCAGCAAATGCTGCACTTTGGTACTCGTGAAAAACTTATTACTATCATCAAAATAGTGTCAAGTGCACTTGGACCGTTTTTCTTGGTGTGAGAGAAGATTGAATCACTCAAAAAACATATTTTCTTTCAATAAATGTGTAGTGCGGGCTGCTGGCTTATCTTTCAAGGTACAGGAGTGAGGTATGATAAGGTTTTTCTCCTCAACATATCCTTTCAACTTCCGCAAAATACGGACCCCTAGATCAAGAGCATGTTATTGAACTTCCAAACCAAGAATGGGTCTATGAAAGCTGTCATTCAAGTCAATACTAGAGAGGTACGAACTCCATTATATGGATATTTCACCCAAATACAATGGAGTAACCCACTTTCTTTCATTAAAATGAATGAATGGAAATTCTAGTAAATTTTAAAAAAATATTCATTGCTTTCACGAATATGGGATAGTATGTATGTTTAGTTGACATAAGTATACAGTGTGTCCCGCTTTTCATGAATACACTCTAAAATCTCAGTTATTAATGAGGCGATTTTCTTGAAATTTTGGTGGTGATTATGTTAGGCGAATAAAATATTTGGCATAGTGAATATTTTCATCGACCATTGGCGTGCGGTTTTTGGGGTGAAAAAAAATCTCTTTTTAGAGAAAGGCTTATTTTAGACAACTTGTCTCTTCAGATTCAGAATCACCATCCACAAAAACCCCACAATTAATATTTTCAAAAATCTCAAGAGCTGATTTGAGCAAAAAAAAAAATAAAATCACGTTTTTCATGAATACACCCGAATATCTGTTATCATAAATACTGCGATTTTTTGAGATTTTGGTGGTGATTGTATGTTAGAAAAATTAGGTATTTGGCATAGTGAACATATTTATTTTCCATTGGCGTGTGGTAATGGAGAGAGAAAAATGTGTTCATTGAGAAAATGATATTAGGGCTTATTTTATACATCTTTTATTATCAGATTCAGAATCAGCATCCCCAAACCCATTCAATTCATATTTTAAATATCTCAAGAGCTGATTTGGGCAGAAAAAAAAAGTTCAAGTCTTTTTTTAATGTTCTTCATTTATAATTGTGGTAATAAAATTACAAATAACATTATTTTAGATTCTTGAGTATTCAACTACCTTCTGGAACAATGCACCTTTCAACAAATCTTCTCAAACGTACATTCACTTACCAACAGAAAAAAGTCACAGGGGTTAATATCTGGCGATCTAGGGGGCCATGGAAAATTGCATTCAAAAAGTTCCGAACTATTAGAGAATTGGGTGCGAGGGCACCATCTAATTGCAATATTATGTTTTGTCTTTGTGCTAATGGCAATGTCCTGATCCTATTGCATTTCAAACATCTCCAAACTTTGTTGTCCTCGCAACTGTGAATTGCGTGATTAATTGTAAAAACCAATTCAGTGAAAAAAAATACGTATGGCGCAGCATATTCAACTAACGAATTGTCGGCAATTTTTCCTGGACCGGACAAAATTTTCTAAAGTCTTTATAAAATTATCTCTATGATTTTCTCGTGGAATTGCCATTAGCACAAATACAAAACATAATCCTTCAATTAGATGGTACCCCCGCATATAATTCTGTGATAGTTCGGAACCTTTTAAATACAACATTAATATGCAACTTTCAATATGACCTCCTAGATCGCCAGATATTACCCCTTGTGACTTTTTTCTGTGGGGGCATTTGAAAAATAATGTGTATGCTACTCAGCCGCGTAATAAAGAGGAACTTTGCTATGCAATTAGGCAAGCGTGTCTAGAAATGACTCCCCAAACTTTGAGAAAAGTGAGTGTACGTTTGAGAAGAAATGTTGAAAAGTGTATTGTTTCAGAAGGTAGTTATGATGAAAACACAAGAATCTAAAATAATTTAATTTGTAATTTTGGTACCAAAAATTAATTAAATTTCTTCTCAATTCAGCTGTTGAGATTTCGAAAATACGAATTGAGTGGTTCTTGGGGACGCTGATTCTAAATCTGATAAAAAAGTTATCTAAAATGAGCCCAAATATCCTTTTTCCAAATAATAGCATTTTGTTCACATTCCTACAGCACACCAATGGTTGATGAAGATGTTCACAATGCCAAATACTTCATTTACTTCACATACAGGCTGATTCACGGTGGATGGCACATTAGACGTTTCTGGTGAACCAGACAACGGATCACTTTGAAAATTTAATGGAGGGCATATTCGGACATTCTCTAGCCAACTAAAATATTTTCGACAATGCGGTGTTGCCGCTTCTATTAGAAAGCAGTAGCAACTTTGATTTTTCAAATGGAACACTCTGTATATAATATTATTTTTGGAATCTCCAACAATTGCCCGACAACTTTTTTTGATATTTTCCTATACCTACCTGTTACCGTTTTCGAAATAAAAATTAATTTCAATTTTATTCTTCGAAAATCATGACTTCTAAAAATGCCGATATCTTTTAGTTAAGAAGTACTATGATATCGAAATTAGGTTTAGAGTTAGGTGATACTTGGACACTTCCCACAAGTCAGCCTAATCTCCGTTACTTCAATACAGGGTGGTAAAAAAATACAGTTTTTTCGTTTGCTTGAAAAAGTTGCTGAAATTTGATAATTTTAAATGGAACACCCTGTATATTATTAAAAATTCAGAAAGCTGCTGAAATTTGCTTTCTTTCTATGTATATCATACCTATACCTAACTAGTCAAGTTTCGGACTTATGAGCATTTATTTGTGAAAATGTCCCTTTAGAATGGTATTTCCATTCGGTATTTGGTATAAATTTCTTGAGGTTCATTGGCGGTAGATTCGGATACATTTCATTGAACTTTCTACATGTTCTGCTGATAATTTTATCACACTGTCCAAAAATAATAAACAAATTCATAAGAACTTCGTTTGAATAGTTTTGTTCCATCGTTTTGAAGGTATTTGCAACTTCTGAAGTGACGAAAATGCCGATATTATTAGGAGAATGTCACAACGCTACTGTCAAATAGTAATCATGGCCTGCTTACCAAATACCGAATGGAAATACCATTCTGAAGGGACATTTTCACAAATAAATGCTCATAAGTCCGAAACTTGACTAGTTAGGTATAGGTATGATATATATTAAAAGAAAGCAAATTTCAGCAGCTTTCCGAATTTTCAATAATATACAGGGTGTTCTATTTAAAATAATCAAATTTCAGCAACTTTTTCAAGCAAACGAAAAAACTGTAATTTTTTACCACCCTGTATTGAAGTAACGGAGATTAGGCTGACGTGTGGGAAGTGTCCAAGTATCACCTAATTCCAAACCAAATTTCGATATCATAGTACTTCTTAACTAAAAGATATCGGCATTTTTAGAAGTCATGATTTTCGAAGAAAAAAATTGAAATTAATTTTTATTTCGAAAACGGTAACAGATAGGTATAGGGAAATATCAAGAAAAGTTGTCGGGCAATTGTTGGAGATTCCAAAAAATAATATTATATACAGAGTGTTCTATTTGAAAAATCAAAGTTGCTACTGCTTTCTAATAGAAGCGGCAACACCGCATTGTCGAAAATATTTTAGTTGGCTAGAGAATGTCCGAATATGCCCTCCATTGAATTTTCAAAGTGATCCGTTGTCTGGTTCACCAGAAACGTCTAATGTGCCATCCACCGTGAATCAGCCTGTATAATCACTACCAAAATTGCAAGAAAATCTCATTATTAATAACTGAGATATTTGTGTGTATTCATGAAAAGCGGGACACACTGTATATAGTTTACAGATTAAAATTCCAGAAAGTCAACAATAAACAAAAGTAAGAACCACAAGAACTATCTGAGTGATAGATTGTACCAGGTGAATTAATTAAGAAATTCTTCAAAATGTGAAGACTTCAAGAAAGTAGTTCAGTATATCAACATAACTTAACACAATAGATATTTGTGATGTAAGGATCATAATAACGATGATAACGGTACTAGCTGAGAAGATGTACCATATGATCCAAGTTTCATCCTAAATTTAATATTCCTACGATTTCTTTAAAAACAGATTTTTTGTTGCATTACATTTAGTAATGTTAACGTAGCCTCATTTCAGCGATGTGCGTAGCAACGGAAGGTAACAATGGAATAATTTGTTTGTATTATCATGTCATTGTCAAAACTACATTAATTGAAAAGTTCATCTAGCTTTGTAAAATGAATGATATACCCCCAGAACTTGAAAGTTTAGCTAATAATGCTGTTGCTGGAATAATGCCTGAAAAGTCTGAAAACGTTCACGAGAAAACTCATGCCAATTAGGAAAGTTGGTGTCACAAGAAAAAAGTTTAGAATCTTGCGAACGAAGAGGTACCTTTAGACTATTTTGAAGAACAATCAATGACGAAATTAGTGACGAAGTTTATATCACACATCCCAATTCTCTTGATGATCTGAGCAGAAGAATTGTAGATGAGTATCGCTCTTCAGAAATGTTAGGAAATGTGCAAAGACTTTTCTAAAATCGCTTCGAGCCTTTCATATGATGTTCACATTTCAGGCAATGAAAAATAAAAATAACTTGATAACACTCAATTTTCAGTGAAATTTCTACAACACCTCATCCATTCTCAATTGCATTTCACCGTCTTTCCTAGCTCGCACAAGTCTACGGAGGACTTCTGATGGTTGCGCGTAGGGGTGCAGCCGGTTGAAGGAAATAACAATTTGAGATTTTTTACCCTTCAAATTGGCGTGCAGTGTCACGTAGAATGACCATTTCCGTGCAGTGAGTTTATTTTCAGTGTTCATGGTGTTCATGGTTTCATGGTTCTAGGTAAAAAATTACGGATGATACGGTGATGCTTCCATGAGAAGTGAAACAAATTCGAATTTTTCAAGACTGAAAATTGTTAAGGAAACAGGTGTATCATTAGTGTAAGAATTTTGGGCCAATTTTACCCCCTAGTATAACTTTATGGGATAATGGGTTGTTCCAGCGCCAGTGGCGGGCAGTATATATCACTTAGGCAAACATCATTCAGGTGGTAGGTGCATTTTGAGTATTTCCATCAGTTCTGAGAGTTTCATCATTCTACCTCAATTATTAAGGAAGATACGGGGGTGTTTCCATGAGAAGTGCGACAAATTCGGATTTTTCAGAACCGAATTTATTTCAGGGAAAAAGTGTATCTGTTGTGAGTTGGTAGTCCTGGTCATGAATCTGAAGGAATTTTGGCCTATTTTGCCCCTAGTATGTTTTACCGTAAAAATGGGTTGTTCCATCGCGAGTGGCGGGCAGTGTATACTACTCAGGCCAACCTCATTCAGGTGGTAAGTGCATTT
This sequence comes from Chrysolina oricalcia, assembly GCA_944452925.2. Taxonomy (NCBI): domain Eukaryota; kingdom Metazoa; phylum Arthropoda; class Insecta; order Coleoptera; family Chrysomelidae; genus Chrysolina; species Chrysolina oricalcia. The sequence continues at coordinate 54,522,017 of OX101819.2, read as the reverse complement.
TGAGCATCTCCATCAGTCCTGACAGTTTTATCATTCTACCTCAATTTTTAAGGAAGATACGGAGGTGTTTCCATGAGAAGTGAGACACACTGTATGTAGACTGTGAGATGGTGGCAGATTTCTGGTGACGATTTTTTCGTTTATGCCTTGAGACCAGTGGAAGATATGAAAATTCTGACCAAAATGATGAAAAATTTGAGCGGTCGCCGCGTGGCCTTCATATAAAAAAATCATTTCCGGCACTTAACCTCACTTTGACATCCGCAAACCTCATGCCACTTTTTTATGGGACATTCATGATGAAACTACCATTTGATCGATTGGCAGCAACAACGAAATCGTTTAATATTAAAAAAAAAATTCACAAGTTTACGCCATCATTTGGCCACGTGCAACCCGTATGCCTATTTTCTTTCGCTGCTATTGTCTATCTCAACATGCCGTTGGTGTACATGGCAGCGGCAATGAACAACTCAAAACACATATATTTTTCAATGAAAATTGAATTTTTTATATGAAAGCTGTTACGGGTTTATTTTGCACTAGAAAACCCTTTCTGTTTTAATACATTAACATCAGAAATTCTCTGTCATAGATATACACTTTCCACTCTGTACGCCACTGTTTCAAAATGACAACTTGATCGTTGTCATGTATAGCTTGTTCCGAATGCTAGTACTTACCTTTGCCGTACTAGTTCGAGCGGACATGAACCGGCCTTAAGCTAATGACAGTTATCAGTTGTTCTATTTTGCGGTATGACAGCGTTGTTTTGTAAACATACTTTTGGTTAGTCTATTGTTTTGTGCTTAGAACACAAAACCGTAACATTCTTACTCTATCTCTGTCTTGTGTCATTGAGGTACCTACTTCACATTCGAATACTTGACCTTTTGTTTGTTTGTTTGTGTTTGGTTCTGAGATTGAGAGGCTGGCGTTTTCGTCTTGGTTCAGTTGGCAACACTGAATCTCAAGGTGCTCTTTTCATAGCTCCAAGTAGCTCGAGGTTATTTCTGGACTGATCCCACCGAACACTAACGAACAAGAAAGCGCCTTGTCAGATATTGACAGTTTTGACTTTGACGTCTGAGACATATCTTCCGGTGTTCGTATTCATTATTTGATCTTGATGAGTGACTGACCTATTTTGAAGATTTCGCTGCGGCTAGTGCTTGCTACCACTCTGCTACTACTTTGCTCCGCTGCGGCTATTGCTTGCTACCACTCTGCTACTGCTCCGCTGTGGCTACTACTCTGCTTGCTACTGCTTTGCTACTGTTACTGCTTCGCCGCTGGTAGTGCTCCACTACGCTCCATTGCTACTACTCTGCTACCGTTTATTGGAGTTCCACTAATGTGATTGTTCCACTGTTCCGTTGCTACACGATTGTCTTTCCACTATTCCACTACTGTAATTGTTCCTGCTCAACTGTAGTTGTCCCGCTGTATATCTGTTGTTCGTCCCCATTGTTGGTATTCTTCATTGAGGGTGTTCGTCCCAGATGTACTGGTACTTAGATTGATTGAGACGTACCCACTGTCATACGAAGGAAACCTACTTACGATCAGATAAGTTTAGCATAAGAGATTGCCCCTAATGCATCAGTATTCATAATTGTAAGCTATCGTGACGTAACAGGCATAGCCCTCACTGGAGGTTCAATAGTTTATTTAGTTAAGCAGTACACCACTCTCAATCTATTGAATCCATCTTGGTGGTACCATATTTGTGTAACATACATCAATATATTTTATTAGTAAGGGTCATGACTATTTCTTTTATTCTGGTCCAAGTTATCTAAGCATAAGGGAAGACAAAACCTCTACATATTTATATATTATTTTTATACCATTTACAAGTATCTATTGTTTATTATTTTAGTAATATTATTGCAGTGTGTTGTTCCATTCCATCAGGGTGGTCTCCGATTTTTCACTAGCGATAAATCCGTGGCGCTCCGGAAAATTAACCCCACATTTCAATCTTATCGAAATCAATTTTTATTGTCGAATCCACGCCTACTGAGCTACTGGGTATGTTAGAGGCGTGACACATCATTGCACATTCACTGTTCTCCTTTTTTAAATTTCGCCCCTAACAAAGCCACGCGACCTCTCAAATTTTTCATCATCCATGTCAGAATTATCATAACTTTAACTGGTCTCAGAGGCATATACGAGAAAATCGTCAACTGAAACTGAAACTTCTATACTGGGTGACAACGATATCACTTTCGGGCTGCCATTTTTTTTTTATTTTTTCATCTAGTATTACGAAACTTGGCACATTTATTATTCGAACTAAATGTCAATTGACTGGTGTAACGACAAATTTCTACAACTTCCGATTTTTCTGGAAATGACCTTAACTTTCGATATTTAAATGGGACACCCTGTATATTGTTTGTTTTTAGGATTCTTTGAATTATTCTACATCCGAATTCATAATATTTTAATGGCTTTTGACATAAATAATATTTTTAAATAAAATTTTAATTTTCAATCTAGGATGCCATGACCATCCTAAAATTTCTCCACTTAGATTCCCTATTTACGGAAAAATCTGAGGAGAATATCTATATTTGTTAGCATAGAGAAAGGCTGTGAAGTTGTATAATTACATTTTTTTTCGAGATTCGGCAAAATTTAAATTAATAATGAAATAAACGTAAGTTGGAATGAAAGATGGTAGTATGTGTTATACATTTTTGGATTCGTCTTGAAATAATGCATTTAATAGTATTATGAAAATGATATGGTTACATTTAAGTTTTTTGAATTATTACAAAAAAATTAAATTATACAACTTTTTAGCCTTTCTCTAGGCTAACGAACAGCGATAATAATCTTTTTAGATTTTTCTGAAAATAGAGAGTCGACGTAGAGATATTTGATTCAAAATTATTTTTCATGTCAAAATCAATTGGAAAATTATGAATTCGGATGTAGAATGATTCAAAGAATCCTAATAACAATTGATATACAGGGTGTCCCATTTAAGATTCGAAAGTTAAGGTCATTTCCAGCAAAAACGGAAATTTTAGGAATTTGTCGTTACATTACTCAAATGACATTCAGTTCGAATATTAACTATGCCAAGATTTGTTCTATAGGGTGGAATAATGAAAAAATGGCAACCCGAAAGTGATCTCGTTGTCACCCGGTATATCGAAGTTAATGAAGAAAAGTATTATTGCTCCTAGTACTTAACTTAAATGATAATTTGAGAATTATTTGGAGTATATTCTTCAAATTTTTGAAGTGAAATCTACAACATTACAACATTAAATTGAAGTACAAGCAAATAATCTTTTTAATCTCACCACCTATGTATTCAAGTTAATACGTTATTACGTCCCTTTTTGGTTCACTCATTGTTCTATTTGGATGACATGATGACATGATATCACAGACTGGGAAGGATGAATCTGTTTACTATCAAGGCACACCTTTCTGATTGGTGGTTTTATACAGGGCAATTCAAATTCGACCCCCACCATCGGGATCTCCTAAACTACAGGAGATACGTCGAAGCTTAAATTGGGGCAAAGTTGTGTATTCTGCTGCTTAACAAAATACTGTTTTGAAATTTGGAAAATTCCGAGTATTTCCGGAAATATCGGGAAAAAACTGAAAATGGGAATTTTCGTTTTTATTTTTTCTATCGTTATTTGACAACATAGCTCAAAACCAAAAGTACATATTCATTGATAGTTTTTTTCAGCTACACGTTTTCATGTTCAGATTTACTATCCGACGCGCGACGTTTCGTCTTCTGGCATTCATCATCAACTTTTTTTTCTGTTATAGGCGCCATATTATTTTTTATACAGAAAAATAGTTATTCTCATTCTGATTTCATTGATGTATAATTTGTTATGATTTGCACTTCTGAAACCACAGATATTAAAAAAAAAACAACTACATCTGAGATGGTCTGATGGTTGTTTTTTGAAATGCACCGTACTCAGCCAAGTGTTTGCCCAAAATTCCGAATAATGTTCTATCCGGCTGTTGTCTTTCCGGATATAATTCAAAATAAATTTGTGCTGTAGTACTATTCCTATCAAATTTATAATAAAGTTTCAACATATCTCGTTTTTCTTCATTTGAGAATGAGGACATTTCGACTGAAGATTTTGTGCTAACTTAAGTTTAATGAGTTCTGACAACTAGTGTTTATTAGACTAAATTTTTTGATGGAGTCATGACCATCTCAGATGAAGTTGTTTTTTTTAAATATCTGTGGTTTCAAAAGTGAAAATCATAACACATTATACATCAATGAAATCAGAATGGGAAACAAAATTTTTCTGTATAAAAAACAATATGGCGCCCATAACAGAAAAAAAAAGTTGATGATGAATGCCAGAAGACGAAACGTTGGATAGTAAATCTGAACATGAAAACGTGTAGCTGAAAAAAAGTATCAATGAAAATGTACTTTTGGTTGTCGAATAACGAAAGAAAAATATAAAAACGAAAATTCCGATTTTCAGTTTTTTCCCGATATTTCCGGAAATACTTGGAATTTTCCAAGTTTCAAAACAGTATTTTGTTAAGCACCAGAATACGCAACTTTGCCCCAATTTAAGCTTCGACGTATCTCCTGTAGTTTAGGATTTAGGAGATCCCAATGGTGGGGGTCGAATTTGAATTGTCCTGTATAGTAGGAGATGAGAGTTTCATATAGCTAGTAAAATTTTCGAAAAACAAGTATTGTTTCATGTAGTCCACGCTCATTTGTTGAAATTCTCCTGAAATCCAGAATATTTCTCTTTCAACGTACCGAATATATCTACCCCTTATACTCGTTTCCGTGTCTTGCTTCTCAGAAATGAACTGTAATATTTTTTTGTCCCCAACACGATGTCCAAGTCACCGATACGAAGTTTACCCTAACACTTTTTCCCTATTGGTTATCCTTTAACAAAAACTGAATTCACCAACTGAGATTCATGACCCCTGCTGACAGGACATTTAGCCTTCAGATTTCCACCGTATAGTTTTCGAGTTTTTCCTGGCCTATATTTCCTTCCCATTCGTCGTTTCTGTACAGAAATACTTCTATTTTTGTTTTTTAGTTCAGCGAGAAATCTATGCGAAGGTCAGATAAGGGATGTTTGTCTCTCGTATGAGTTGACGGAGTGTAAAGAAATGATGGAAAAGTTTTGAAAAGTTTTGGCCGTGGAATACCGCGGGCTATTGATTTCCTACATATTGAAAGTTGTTCGTGGAGCGACTGCTTCTGGTTCCAAGTTGGGATGACCGACAACTGGAATACAGGGGTCATCTTTCGTTTTCGAATTGGATTGGTGGATTCAATGTTTTCATTTCGTCAACTCCGCTCCCATGCCCAAGGACGTATTATTTGAAAACTCAAATTCGAACCGAGAATAAAGCATGGTTTATCACGGCAATTTACTGTTATACACCAAGCAATAGCGCAGTAAATGAGTGAGTTTTTAACGAAAATAGTAGTAGAAAACCGACTATGCCTTCAAATGGAAGACAGTCCGTAGTTATATTCTGTTACGTTTTCTACTCGCAACTGTCATTTATTAATTTGTTATAAACATTTGAATCCAAAAACAGCTATTTATGATACAAGTTCGTGAAGTAGGTCTTTTTTGTATGAGCGGGAAGTTTGTTGAATGAGGTGCAGCCGAGTTCAACAAACACGTGTAACGTTATTTTCCTAATTATTAACTATTCAGGGTATATCAAAATTTTTAATCATATTTTACATGTATTTTACCACTTCTTCTGCATCTATTTTCACAATGTTCAAACACTAACAATACCTATATTGCTATCAAAATGTTGCTTCTTCGAGAGTGTATTCACTGATAATCCATCCAACTATTTCTCAATTGAACACGGAATTAGGCGGCCCCATTGCATTATACTACCAGGTATATCCATATTACATTTACGTCATTGTGTTTTGGTAACGTCATATTTCAAGTTATCCCAAGGTTATTAATTGTCATTCGTGATTTAGGCTGGATTCCCACAGATCCGATGTCCGATGATCCGATGGTACGAAAATGTTCTGATTGGTTGAATTGGTAGGTGTGACAACAAATCAACCAATCAGGACATTTTTCCAACCAATCAGAACATTTTCGTACCATCGTATCATCGGACGTCGGATCTGTGGGAATTCAGCCTTAGTTGTTTACTTTTGGAACTCTGTTAACACTTTTCATTCCACGTCTGGGGTGTGCACACTAAGCGGAGTACGCTATAGACTTGTGATTGTTGTGACTTCTGCATTCAGTTGGAGTAGCACGGAGTGACTTTTGTTGGTTTCATAACTGAAGATGCTAATTGGATTATGCCATGCAGTTTTACTCAGACGTTTTTCATTTGAGGATAGAGCTTCATAATATCTTTCTAGCTTGTGGAAAAAGAATAATAAGTTCTTTATAATGAAACTATAGTTCAAATGATTTTCACATAAAGAGGGTTAACAAAACCATGACAATTGTTTCACTTTACAAAAGCTTCTTCAAGTGGTGAAGATATACAGTATATTACACTCGCGCAAGCGCTCGTGTGGTTGCCAAGCAACATAATTTGATTTTCAAATTCAAAGAAATTGCTATTTCTATAATCACCGATACACTTGTGGTATTACCTACGATAATTTCAGATTTCCGCGAGAAGAACTCGGGATATCATAAGATTTACCCCTAAAATCACTGTATCCAGATTTGAGTTTCACCAATTTTTTTAACGACAGTTTGACATTATTGTTTGAAAAAAACATAACTAAGTGGAAGTGTATATTCATTACAAAAGAATACCCATTTTGTCCAGACTCTGCCATGGTATAAAACATACGGTAATTATTTTTGGTAGGAGTAGAATTTCGATTGTATTAGAGTGTGATGTATTTTGAGCTAAAATCAACTCCATTAGAATTTGTCAGTAATGTCTTTTATTTTTATCCCATCAAGCTGAAATGATTAAATAATTATGCGAATCAACTGCTAGAAAGCATTCAATGAGATGTAAAGTAGTAAATACTAATTCAACGTTTTTTTGAATCAACATACATACACGATGGAACTTTACATTGTGACATAATTTTGTAATATTACGGTGTAATTTCCTAACGTGAATAATTTGCACTGGAATTTCACATTGCAATATTACAATTTGATTTTCTGATTTGAAAAATACACTCCGATGTGAATTTGCTATGGAATTTCATAATGTGTGATAACATCATCATTAATTCATACAGTGAGATCCTAAAGTAACGGATAAATTAATTTTCTACCTTACTAGCCATTTTCAAGAAAAACCCTCAAATATGTCGAATTATGTTTTCGAAAAGACATTCTGTGACATAAAAAAAATTGCCCCGCATCCACCTTCCTCAAAGTGACAGCCACCACACCAATTTTTTTAAATGAAATAGGGGGTTAGTGATACCTCATTTCTAAGGGTATTCAATTGTCTATATAGCCATGTCTATTTTTTTAAATTTCGTTGTTGCGTCATGAAAAAAAAAATTCAAAATGTTACAAAGTATATCACGAAAACTAATAAATTCGCTGTATATTCAGTGCACCTTAATTTTGTTTGGTTCATTTTGTAACTAAAAATAAGATCTTTATTTTTATTTACTTGCTCATTGTATACAGCAGTGCCTGTGAGCTGCTCAGATTGGTACGGGAGGTCGTGGGTTTCGTTATCTGCCAGTTTAATAGATAGATCCTTTGACAAAAATTATATACTCGAAATTAAAGAAAGTAAAGATACAAGGTAACTATATGGGCACCAGGTTCTTTTTTATGAAAATACCAAAAACACGGATTTTGTCAAAGGATGTACTTTATGCTTCTCAACAGTAAAACAAAAAAATTCTGAAAACACTATATTTACAATTTGTTTCTAAATTTGGATACAATAAAGAAAATTATTTAAACAATTGAGGTTTGAATTTCTACAAAAGTATGATTGAAAAGATTTGAGTTTACAAATTTGGCAAATAATCGCTTACAAATATCTGGTTTGTTTACTTTTATGATCAGTGTTTGCGATGGTGTAGGAAGACTTACTCCAGAGCTCTACTTCAACGTTGGATGTAGGAGCCTTGTAGGGTGTCTCGAGACAGTGGCTGCTCTACTAGCTGGATACAGTTTGTAGTAGCTTATCTGGTATATTGGAGTCTTTCCTAAAGCTCAGATGTTTGAATGCTGAGGTTACACTGCGAAGAAAATAAAAACAAACCAGTACCTTGTCTCAAATTGACAAATGCGATAAGAGTAATCAGGGAAAAATCAACTTACAGATTAAATACTAAAGGTTGTTACAGAAATGATGAAATATTATAATTTTACAAAAATTACATTTGTCTAAAAAAATAACATGTTAAAGATTTGCTGAGTTAAACAATGTGTTAAAGATTAAAATTGTGTGAAGCACAAGAATTTACGATAAAGATTAAATTTAGAATCTTCTCATACAAAATTAGAGAAGGCCAATCTCAAGCGAGCATGAGAAAAATAATTATCATGAAATATTGTTTTCATAAACTAAAGAATAAAATATTTAAATTTGAACAGTCATTCAGACTAGCAAAAGGATATCAAATTATTGATCTTTCTTATCGATAAAGATAAATAATTATGGAATTTCTGAGACTGAGGAGAAAGAGAAAGTGTAACGATAAAGCGTAATGATAAAGAGTACAGATAAATTGTAACGAGAAATTTCCTCGACAAGTATAAATCAAAGATATGTCTCCAGACTGAGGAGAAAGATAGTGTACTGAGAAAGTTCCTCGTTAACAAATTTGCAACGCAAGCAGATGGTTGTTTTGAGTTTTTTTTCTGACTGAGGAGAAAGAGAGAGAGAGTACTGAAAGAGTACTTCGACATCAAATTTCACAAAGCAAATGAAAGGTTGTTAAGACAATAGATTTTCTCTTTGGCTAGGCCTTTCCATCTAAACGTAGCTAGTGAGTGATCCAGAATAGATCGAACCTAGAGTTCGGAGAATCATGAGTGAGTCTAGCTTCTGTAATTTAAATTAAGTGAAAGCAATGACTCACCCACGAATTCCGTGCTCCTAGCTACCAGACCAGTCCTTGTACAGATCACCAACCAGGTTCAGGAGGAGTGCCTTTAGCTCCTATTCACTGTTCACACTTCTAGCAGGCTAGTATTCTCTGAGCGTTACAAGAAAACCTGTGGAATAACTTGTATTACTGAAAATCATAAAGCAGGAACAGAAACAGGTCTAATTGATATTTAAAGTCGAGATATAATAAATTTAATCGAAATCATCAAAACATATCATCACATATCATCACTTTTAGAGGTTATGTTATGGACTGGTTAAATTTTGACATTCTCGGACCGACTAGTCAAAAGACGATACGAAACGTTATTCAAATGTTAATAAGGTATCAGGATTATATTAAATTATTTAAGATTGAAAATTTCGAAAATATTTATGAGTGACGCTCATGTAGCCATCTTTGTTTCACCAGAGACGTGAACCAAGTCGCCAAAATGAATTTAATACATTTAAAGAAAAATCTGCCAAAGAGAAAGTCGATATGTAGGTAGATCGATTCGATCAAATAATCGAATCCAAATTAATCGTTATAAAATATACGACCTTTCATTTCTTCGTTGTTGAAAATCAGTACATTTCCCGAAGGAAAACTCAAAACACCCAAACGCCTTCAATGCTCGCTTCAGAAAGGGGCGATGAAGGGCCTCCAAGAAGGATATCCCTTCCCTCTCGCTCTTTCTATTTGCAGTGTTACCAATGTAGTAATGTTGCATTTCACATCACAGAACAATAAGGTACATCGGAACAAACTATCTAAATGAGATGTTCGGAATGAACTATCTCAATCAGATGTCAAATCTATTTAATTATGATATAATTTCAGATGGAAATATAAAAGGAACGCAATGTTTTACATTTCGTTACAATTTACTGTTATTTGTCATACATGACAGTAGAGTTGAAAAATGTATGTGAAAAAATTAAGATGGATTGAATATACAGCGAATTTCGTAGTATATGTGATATATAATTTTGAAACATTTTGAAAGTAATTTTTTTCATCCCCTATTTCATTTAAAAGAATTGGGGAGTGGCTGTCACTTGGAGAGGGTGAAGGAGCGGCGATTATTTTTCATGTTACAGAGTGTCTTTTTGAAAACATAAATTGACATGTATGAGGGTTTTTTTTTAAAATGGCTAATAACGTTGAAAATTTATCTAGCCTTACTGTATTGTTTCATTGTATACGTATAGGTACATTTTGTGTTTTATTCAATACCCCATCGATGTATCCATTAATTTGAGAAATTTGTCTCCTCGTCACCAAAGCCCTTCATTATACTCGACTTACGTTTCGCTAATAAAACTAGCATCATCAGGAGTGATAATAGTCTCCAGATGAATATTTATAGCAATGAAGTGTTTTGGTGAATTGGAGATATAATGCCCAAATTTTTGAAGAATTCAACGTTTCCAAAATCCTCAACATTTTTCCATCCACTTCTATAACATTATTCACCACTCTGGCTGACGGATTAAAACCGTATTCTCTGGGTGAGAATCGTCTATCGCTATTCATATACTAGACAAACAAATTGAATCTGTGGCGTTTAGTCGTAAAATTAAAATTTTATGGTTTATAAGTATAAATAGATTATCTTACAATATTTTGGTCAATCATGTACAGTACCCTTTAATAATAGGAAATAAAAGTACAATTTCAAACATAAACTGAATATTTAATTCTAATATAGAAAAAACTCCAAACATGTACCAATAACATTTTGCATATTAAAAATCAACATTAATTATTAATATATTAAGAAAGATGTGTTTATCTGCTCGTCCTAGTGCGATTGTCCTAAAAAAAAAGCGGTATTATACAACAAGCCAAATGCTCTCTCTCCATATCGTCTTGTTAATTCTAGAAACAGGACAGATACCATTAAAATTTAAATCATCATAGATCATGGAGTTATGCAAATATCATTCGACAGCTAAATATTTTCTTTTCGGAAAAATGTCATTTGACAATGATGGAACAAATGAGACTAGTTCATTCGATTGAAGAACAATGAGAATTCTCTAGGAAAAGTAATATTTTCAAAATTCCCTAAAATATCTACGTTACTTGATATCTTTATTTTTAACTCATGATTCACAAATTACCAGTGAGATAGAGGTATTGTCTACATACAAAATTATGAAGAGAGAAGAAATGAAGTAAAAACTTACTGTTACAAAATCTGACAAATTCTTCAGGAACCGAATCACTGCATTCTTTCTGCAATTGTTTGTCTTCGTTCCCTTAGGGTTAGTTTTCATCAAATACCTTTGAACTAATTCAAGGGTGGACATTGCCTTTTCTGGATACTTTAGGTTGAAAATGAAGAAGGATGCATATAATTGTTGGAATGCATCCAAGAATACAGGAGTACCCTCATTAATTACAATTTTTTCTATGACGACGTAATACCTTTCACGATCTACACAACAAATATTACGATATATCGTTCCAGTTGCTTTGCAAATTTCGAAGGAACAGTTTATTTCTCGGTCAGCAATAATGTGTTGAGACATATGTCTTGACAAATCTCTTTTTGATTTAATTTCATAAGGGCAATTCATAATTCCACATTTTGTGATTTCAGAAATTCTTTCATTCCCTTTAATTTCATGGTTTCTGTAAACGTGCATGTAAAATGTTTTATATGACTTGAACTGTTTATAACAGCCCTGTTCATGGCACTAGAATGAACATTCAGGCAAGTACTTGTGAAGTTTTTGGTGTGAGTTGTAACTTTTTAAAAATTTGAATTTTTTGGAGCAAGTGTCACAATTGAATCCAACAACAGCCAACATTCTCTAAAAAAAAAGTATATGTAGATAAAAAACGACCGAGGAATTTATTGGTTTTCCTCATATAGGTAGGTCAAGCTGAAAAACACTGTAAAGTGACGCTTCGCCTTTTCATTATTACGAATATGAATAAAGTCGTTTTATACAGTACAGGAGGCAGCGACAGAAAATTTGTACATATGTCTACAAAGCTATAGTTTCTTGTCAGTTTGTTGTTTCGATATAAAAAGTAAACAAAATGAGAGTCTACCACCCCAATGATGTTGCGTTCATATAGGTTCATAGAATGTTATGCTTCATAAAAATTGGTGAATTAAGGAATACCTGAATTTGACAAATCAAAATTCTAAATTTCCGAACGGTGTACAGGAGAGAACAAAAAATAAAATGTTGATCAAGTCTAAACTACCCTGGCGGTGATTTCAAATTTGAACACTATTTTCGATGTTCTTTCAATTTTCCACAGCTTCTTTGAATACAATTTATTGATAACGTCAAAAATAAAGATAATTTATACTTTATCAAAATTCCTATTTTTGTTCTCCCCTGTACACTGTTTCGAAATTTAAAATTTTGATAACACATATGGAATTATTCTGCAATGCACCAATTTTTATGAAGAATAAAATTTTCTGACTAATCGATAATAAAAAATTTACCGAATGGTTCAAACTTTTGAAACTCACTGTATATGAACGCAACATCATTGGAATGGTAGATTCTCATTTTGTTCACTTGTTACATCGAAACAACAAACTGACAAAAAACTAGCTTTGTAGAAATATGTGCAAATTTTCTGTCTCTGCTTCCCGTACTAATAAATTGGGATTTTTTAATTGAAAGTTACACGTTTCAAAATATATCACCTTTCGAAATCAAAAGTTTTGATGTGATTAAGTTATTTTTCATATGTAGGTACCAAACTCAACACATACTATCGGTGTTTCCCACAAAACGTATCATGATTTTAAGGTTACGTTTCTTAATTTCATCAGACAATTACATATTATACAGAAGAAACCTGAATGCAATTTCGTAAATATGTAATGATTCTAATAAAGTTCACTTACCTTTTATTGACGATGCAATTCACAATATAAACTTTTTATTTATTCCTTGCTATAATTAGCTTAACTGAGCTTCAACGGCACCAACAAGAAATACAAGAAAGAAATGAACAGGAAAGTGTAGGGGTTGACTTTACGCTGTGGATGCGTAATTATGCAACCAACGCGGAAATTTACGCCAAGACGAATGTACATTTCAGTTGGAGGTGGATGTTCCCCTAGTTGAGGGATATTCGCAAAACTATTTTCAGTATATCGAAGGAAATCTTACGCGCTAAATGAAGTATCATTTCAATTGCGTATAGATACATTTTGCAGTTTAAAATTTGAACGATAGAAGTAAAATTCTCATGAATCTGAAATAAAATTCCACTCTAAGCATTGAAAATACATCGCAAATTTAAAAAAAATTTCTCAGTGCACCTACTAGATTTTTTCAATTCTATTTACAGAAGATCCGCTCCTACGGACAAAACACAGAAGTTAGAAAAGTTTATAATTTTCGACAAGGATTCACCTCATAATAAATTTTGCACTTATTTGGTTACACCCTGTATATCTGTCGGTGTCTGAATCTTCGTTGAAATCTATATTTTTCACAAGAATTCGTTTTAATCGGTGCCATGTCCGATAATCGACATTTCATTTCGGTAATTTTATTATTACATGAAAAGTTAATTTTATTGACATACTATTTAATGCTACCAAGCAGTCTATTCTTTATTATTAATAATTATTTCCACATTTTATCTTGATAAAATTGAAATAAAATAATTTTTGGGCGTAGGTATAAAAGTTGATGGACGCCTAGAATAAAACCACGCCAAATTCAATGGAAATCACTTCCTCCAAAAATAATTATTTTTTGTTTAATTCCATGGTAGAGTCTGAACAAAATCAGCAGTATTTTGAAATGAATGTCCACTACCAATTGGTTATGTTTCTTTCAGACAATAATGTCAAACATTTTTTTAAAAACTTGCTGAAATTCAAATCTGTCATTTTACCCTCATTTCTTGGATTTTTTTTCACTTTCTGAAAAACTGTTCTGTACGTCTAAAAGCATCACTCATCAGTTATCTTCAGCAGCAAAGATATTTGAATTTGTCTCAATTTGTATACATGGCACTCAAAAATCTTAGGTAGCGACTTTCCAGAAATTCTTAAAATGCCCATTATCTCGAAAACGGTGATATTTTTACTTAGGTGAAATTCCGATATTCTGAACAGTCACAACCTGGTCTATCACCAGCTTCAATATTGTACACGGTTTACCGGACACCCTGTATATATAGATGGCGGATGTTGGTAGAAGTGGTTGTATTTCATATTCGAAGGTGAAATAATGATCTTTGATAAATAAACAATGTAATTTTACAGATTCCTCACGTTTTTCTGTCGAATTAGCTCGACAACCTGAATTTGCACAAAGATTCAGTAGGTCAAATTTGAGCAAATCAAATATAACATCTGATTATATCTGATATGTTCAATTTGACCCACTTAATTTTTGAGCAAACTAAGCTTGTCGGGCTAATTCGATAGGAAAACGTAAAAAAATGGTAAAATTACATTGTTAATTTATATCAAAGTTAATTATTTCAGCTTCGAATATCAAATCTACCGACACCGCCATAAATATGATAATTTAAGAAGGAGTTTTCTTCATAACACCCTTCAGTTTATGAATTTTTGACCAAAAACAAGGGAGGTAGAGAAATTTTGGTCGAGCGTCGGTGTGAATCTCATATCCCGAATTGTTCGAGCGGAAATCTGAAAATATCAGTTATATCTCGCATTATCTCTCAAAGGAAGCAATTTTCGAAAAAATATGTGATTACCTTTATTATGGAGATTTCTACGTTCTACAAAGTTGTTTCTTCATATCATACCGAAATTTCCAAATCCTTCCAAGTTGTAGATTTTCCGTACTTTCCCGGGAATTTTTCCCAGTTTCCATAGGTGCTCGCGTGCAGAACATTTTTTTTTCTCAAAGTACTCCTCAAGAACTGACTGTGAGCCAAAAATCATTTCTATTGGATTTAGTGTCAGGTTAAAACCCCTGGATCTTGTAATACATAGTAATGGAATGAAATAATATAATTTCTAACGTATAACAGAATCAATTGATGATTTATGGAAAAAAACCTCAGAAATTTAGTGAAACTATATAAGAATTAGTAAGGAATTGTTAGGTATTACTGGGTATTACTCAGGAATTACAGGTATTACTAGTGCATTGTGGGGCCAGGTAGCCAAGTGGTTAAAGCGACATTGTTTCTATCACTTTTGGCTGCCAGTCAAAGGTTCAAACCCTAGCAACTGCAGAACTTTTTCTGATGGTCCGAGAAAGTGCTAGGAATCGCACGTTAAAAGGTAAGACCTCGTTAATCCTTAGCTCGCACAAGTTTCGACTTCTGAGGGCTGCGGTTCGTGAGGGGACGACAGCTGGTTAACGGAAAAAACAATTTTAACATTTTTTTTTTCAACAATTATTCGGTCATTAGAAGAATTAGTTGGGCATTAGTGGCATTACTTGGGTATTAGTGACATTACTTGGGTATTACTCGGGAATCACTTGGGTATTAGAGGATTTAGTTGGGATTTTATTTCCTCAGCGGTTTCCCCCTCGACTCACGTTGAGTGTAAGAGCGCTGCTTCTCAACTCTCGGTTGAAGAAGTGCGAACTCTACCTTTTGTGGCATTGATGTAACTATTATTTTTCATCTTTCCTTCTGTTGTTGTAAGATGTATCAGTGCTGTAATAAAAACAATTATAATAATAATAATAATAATAATAATAATAATAATAATAATAATAATAATAATAATAATAATAATAATAATAATAATAATAATAATAATATTTATTTGTCAAAAAAATAATACAGTAACAAATGTCTATCCCAACTCCTAAGTATAACAAATAAATAAATAGGTAGCCACATAAAGCTATGCTTTGAATTGTGATTGCAAAAAGAAAGAAGGGAAACGGAAAAGAAAAAGAAAGGAGCACACTAGGAGAACAAAATAAGAAAATAAGGGGAGAAAAAGGAAGAAAAATAACAATTTATCTATAATACATATATACCAATGTAACCTAGATGCATATAATCTATAGACCATAATAATAATAATTCATAACAGTTATTTACCCATGTTATCATAACTAACAATTTTTTTTTGTACTGGCGTTTTAGAACAGGATTTAAAAAAAAATCTCAGGTTTGAACATAAAACCGGTTTCTATTTTTTGCAGTACATTAAAAAGAAAAGAAAAAGAGTGAATGAATGAGTGAGGTAAGTCTTCAAACTGGAATTTAGTTCTACAAAATCAAGGTAGTTTGCTTGAAGAAAAATAAGTATGTTTATTTGCCATGAATATATACACACACACATACGTATATACATACATAAAAGTTTCAACTGGTGCAGAAGTTTCCTTTCGTAACATATGTTATGTTTTTTTCCATTTTTTCACAATAATCACCCATAACAAATGTGTAATGAAGTAATTATTTTTTGTATCTATGAATCGATGTAAGTTTTCTCGAGGTATACTAAGTAACCATTTTTTTGTATATCTTTTAAATATTTCTAAAGAATTATTTTTTTTCATCTCAGTGTCCAAGGTGTTATATAATTTGGATACTAGGTAAGTATGGCATCTTTCTGCAATGGTTTTTTCTGGTTTTGGTATCTTAAGTGCGTTTGTTTTGTTTCTTGTATCATATGTATGTGATGTTTTAATTGACAATATTTGTATTTTTGTGTTGGAACATAAGAAGACTGTGACAAAATAACTGACAAATATCAAGCATTTTGGTCTCAGTGTCAGATGAAAATCGTCTTATTTTTTTGTAAATAATTTTCAACAAAAATTTTTGTATTGTCTCAACATTTCGTATCAGAGTTTTATTTTCCCCTCCCCAGGCTATGACTCCATATGATAAATGAAATTCCGCTAATGATTGGTAAATTATTTACATTTGGTCCACTTTCAGGATATTCGTCAAATATTTGAACTTGTACAATAGGTATCTCAATTTTTTTATGACATTATTGATATGCGTTTCCAACTTCAAGTGACTGTCTAGAAACACTCCTAAATATTTAATATTTTTCACAGATGAAATTTCAACTTGGGAAGTATAATGCAAGAATGTGAGCTTATTATATACTGACAAAGGTCTTCTATACGATGTGAATGGAATGAAAAATGTTTTCTCAAAGTTGATTGTTAGTAACTTTGTATCAAACCATTGCATAATTTTAGGAAAATCTCTTTCTACCTTTTCTTTCAGACATTCCCATGAAGAATCACTATAATGCACAACAGTATCGTCAGCAAAAGTTACGATTTCTCCTTCGGTTTCTATCCCAAATAAATCATTCAAGTAGATGATGAATAATATTGGTCCTAGAACCGTCCCTTGGGGTACCTACTCCGTATTTTACATCGAAGGGGTCACTATAAATTTCCCCTATTTTCACGCATTGTTGTCTATCTGATAGGTAGCTCTTCATTAGGTCGTATGGAATCCCTCGAAAACCAATATTTTCTAAAGAGTGGAGTAGTTGATCATGGCTAACAGTGTCGAACGCCTTTGATAGGTCTACAAATATGCTAAGAGATGGTTTTTTTCATCTACTGACTTATTTATCTTTGCAACAAGTCATCATTTGTAGATCTGTTTTCCCGAAACCCGAATTGTTTGTCTGAAAATACCCTATATTTAGTTAAGTATTTCATTATTCTAATTTTAAGAAGTTTTTCAAAAATTTTAGCCAGGTTTGTAATCAATGATACCGGTCTATAATTAGTTACCTCCATCTTATCTCCTTTTCACGGCTTAATCACAGCTTTTTTAAACACTGCTGGACATTTACCTTCTCTGTTTATAACTCCAGCCAAAGGAGCTGAAATAAATTCTGAAATACTCGTATCTTTCAATGTTTCTACTCTTATATTGTCGTATCCGGGAGCTTTGTTGTTTTTAAGACTATTTATCACTTCTTTCACTTCATTAGTACATGTGTCTTCTAGAAAAAAGGAGTTTTTTAAAATAGTTTCTTTATGTTTTTGTTTTGCGTAATCCTTTCGATTTGTAATAATTTTCTCCCACATTTCTGAAGAATTGGCAAAATGTGTTTGAAATATCTTTTTTATCTTTTGTGATGTGTCCGTCTTTTTTTCTTACCTGTTTAATGTCATTTGTTTTCTTACCAGCGGTAATTTCATTTACACATTTCCAAAGATTTTGTGTTTGCATTCTATTTTTGTTTATTTGATCTTGATAGTAGTTTTTTTTGGCATTCTTAAGAAGTTCGTTAAGTTTATTACTGAAATTTTCAAATTTCGTGATATTTTCTGCTATAGAATTCTGTCTCATATTCTTATACAATTAATTTTTTTTATTTACAGAGTTCACTAACCCTTTGATGATCCAAATTTGTTGTTTCTGTTCGTTTTCTTTCATTTTGACTTTTTTGGTAGTTTTAGTTATCATTGATTACAGCTTGTTCAAAAAATTTTTCGTCGCCTGCTCGGCATCAATATTAGGGGAGTATACAGGGTGGGTCACGGTCGATGGTACCTTAGACGTTTACGAAGAACGGGAAATAGGATCATTCTGAAAATTTGGTTTCTTAAGCATTTGCTCTTGGTCTATCGATCTAAAATATTTTCAGCAATGCAGCGTTGCCGCTTATACCAGAAAGTTGCAGCATCTTTGTTATTTCAAATGAGTCACCTTGTATATTACCGCATTTTTGAACTTGTCATTCCTTTCTGATTATTTCTGCATCATACTCCCCTATACCTATCTCTAACGATTTTAGAGATATTGGTTATTTTCCATATTTTTTATCCAAAACGTAGCTCGAATTAAATGTTTATTTCTGCGGTATTTAGATTCTTAGGAAGTTGCAATTTTGTGTTTAGTTCATCAAGATCATGTACATTGATTCTGTATAGAGAAGTTTGTTCTGCGTTATACACGGTCGTTCAAAATTCATGATCTTACTGCTAGATACAAAAAGGGTTGAAAGTGCGTTTTTTCAAATAGAACATCATGTATATTATGAAATATCCTGAAAGATGATTAAATTCCCTTCGAATTGATATATCATGTTCCTATACCTAAATAGCCAGAATTCCGAGATAATAGCAATGTTCACTTGTAATCTCCCAAGTGCTTGAATTATTGCCGGAAATTTTTCGAGTACATGCATTTTTTAAAAATATTAAATTAAATTTACGACAATTCATTCAAGCACGAAGGGGATTCGGTAAGAAAATTTCACACCGAGAAATGAAAATCATCCAACAATTCATAAGAAATAACTAACGATGGTTTCACCTGAACTATTTATAACCACTGAAATATTGATATGTAAAATACTTGACAAAATTTTCATCAATAAAAGTGTTTAAATTTGGAACAAAAAAAAATAAAAAAGTTGTGTTCTTATCGTGGAATAAACCATCGACCTAGTGACTCATAGGCCGCAACACTACCGCTGAGCTACAGGGCTTGTGATAAAAACTTGTGACAAATGGTGTATTGAACTTCTTCTGAAATTTGATTTCAGAATTGACAATTTCTGCAATAATCGTGGAGAAAATATTTTCAGACACATTCCAAATATAATTATCTCCTTTCATATGAAAACTAGACCTCCATTTGTGCATTAAAGCAAAATATCAAGTTGTCACATGTCAAATGTTTGACAGAAAAATTTCCACTTATTAATTTCGCCCAGGGTACCCAGGAGGATAAAAATTTCCGGAAATTTTTAGGGTTGCCATGGTATCTGAACAAAAACGAATTTTTTGATTGGCTACAAAGGTGAGGTATGAAATTTTCAAAAAAAATCAATTTATTTTTCTCATATTCATCTAAGGTGGCTATTAAATGTCATGATGGTACATGACATTATGAAAATTTGTCAATTAGTGCACTATTAATAATATCGTTGTGTGTTTCTTAACGAAAGTGACTCAAAAATAATTGAAATGGAGGGAAATAACTATTCAAACAAAGTTCTGATGAACTTGTTTATTCTTCATGGAAAATGTGATGGAATTATAGCAAGAACGTGTAGAAAATTCAATGAAACGTACTCTGTTTTACAAAACATTTATTATGTTGTCTTCATCTGAAGTTATAGGCTACGGTAAATGTCGTTCCGTTTTCAATTTTGATCCATAATTAATGAAATTATGTTGTAATCGTAAAAACTTCCTTTTGTTCATTGGTTGTAAATCGGGGTACGTTTCATTGAATTTTCTGCACGTTCTATGCGGCCTATGAGTCGCTAGGTCGAAGGTTCAATCCACGATAAGAACGTAACAACTTTTTAATTTTTTTTGTTCCAAATTTAAACACGTTTAGTGATGAAAATTTTCTTAAGTATTTTACATATCAATATTTCAGTGGTTATAAATAGTTCAGGTGAAACAATCGTTAGTTATTTCTTATGAATTGTTGGATGATTTTCATTTCTCGGTGTGAAATTTTCTTACCGAATTCCCGTCGTGCTTGAATTAATTGCCGTAAATTTATCTCGTACATGAATTTTCACTTGTAATCTCCCAAGTGCTTGAATTATTGCCAGAAATTTTTCGAGTACATGAATTTTCTTTGAAAATTCATGTACGAGATAAATTTACGGCAATTAATTCAAGCACGAGAGAGATTCGGTAAGAAAATTTCACACCGAGAAATGAAAATCATCCAACAATTCATAAGAAATAACTAACGATGGTTTCACCTGAACTATTTATATGCATAGTACAAAAAAGATGCATGAAAATATAGATATGTAAAACACACTTGACAAAATTTCAATTTGATTTTTTTAATAAAAAAAAAAGTAAAAATGTTTTTGCTCCACTGGGTAGTGACCACGCGACCACGAGGCGGACACTTTACCGACTCGCCACGGGGCCTTTGATTTACATGTAGACAACTGGTGTATTGAAGTGTTTCTGAAATTTGATTTCAGAATTTGCAAATTCTGCGATTATCGTGAAGAAAATATTCAGACACATTCGAAATATTTAATAAATACATAAATATGAAATATTATCTCATTTCAAATGAAAAATACAATTCCATTTGTACATCAAAGCAAAATATAAACTATCCCCTGTCAAATATTTGACAGAAAAATTTCCACTTATTAATTTCGGCCAGGGTACCCAGGAGGATAAAAATTTCCGGAAATTTTTTGGGTTGCCATGGCATCTAAACAAGAACGAATGTTTTGGTTCTCTCTAAAAGTGAGGTGTGAAATTTTCAATAAAAATTCATGTACTCGAAAAATTTTCGGCAATAATTCAAGCACTTGGGAGATTACAAGTGAAAACTGCTATTATCTCGGAATTCTGGCTATATAGGTATAGGAACATGATATATCAATTCGAACGGAATTTAGTCATCTTTCAGGATATTTCATAATATACAGAATGCTCTATTTGAAAAAACGCACTTTCAACCCTTTTTGTATCTAGCAGTAAGATCATTAATTTTGAACGACCCTGTATAACGCAAAACAAACTTCTCAATACAGAATCAATGTACATGATCTTGATGAACTAAACACAAAATTGCAACTTTCTAAGAATCTAAATACCGCAGAAATAAACATTTAATTCAAGCTATGTTTTGGATAAAAAATATGGAAAATAACCAATATCTCAAAAACCGAGATAGTTATAGAGGAGTATGGGGCAAAAATAATGAGAAAGGAATGACAAGTTCAAAAATGCGGTAATATACAGGGTGACCCATTTGAAATAACAAAGATGCTGCTACTTTCTGGTATAAGCGGCAACGCTGCATTGCTGAAAATGTTTTAGATCGATAGACCAAGAGCAACTACTTGAAAAACCAAATTTTCAGAATGATCCTATTTCCCGTTCTCCGTAAACGTCTAAGGTACCATCCACCGTGACCCACCCTGTATATTTTCCCAAGATTCTGCAGAAAGAAGTGAAATCAGTTCATTTGTAATCAACACCATTTTATGTTACCCATTATCATTTTGTTCGAATTTTTTTTCTTGTAAATTAATATGATTGGCCATTGAATAATGATCAGTGAAACCTGTTTGTATGACAGCTGCCAAGATGTTTTTATCAGATAGATTTGATTTTATGAACATATGATCAATGCATGTTTTGGATTCACCACTTATCCTTGTATGTTTATTTATTGGTGATACCAGACCAGATTATTAATTGTGTGTCAATTTTTCTCACAGGTAATGTTGAGTGCCTATTGTTGAATGTAGTGTCCATCATTTTTATGTCCAGAGCTGCGTTTGTAGAAAAAATCTTGTGTGTATTTCGAGCATTGCCGCTTTCCAAATATTACCGCGCTCTGCTTCACTACGCGTAACTCTCGTTGTCGAGTGGCAATCAGTTACTTTGCTCTCTAAATACACAAATATCTATTGAATTATTCCTTGATAATTTTCTGTATTTCACAAAGACGCTAAAAAAACATTTGTACATAAACTATTAAAAACAGGATATGTTTCCTTTGACAACGTTAATACCAAACATATTAGCATTATTTATTTTCACTTTGCAATTCCATCGAAACATTCGAATCGCATCAGTGCCAGTACGTTCGTGCACCGTACGAAAAGGGATCATTTGCATAATGATATTGTGAAAATGGGAGCGGAGTCAGACGAGAAAAACGATTTTCGATTAGCGCGGAAACGTATAGAATGACAGAATATAATTACGACGAAGTAATCAGTGTCGTTTCGCAACCGGAAGCGATTCTGCAATGCTTCGTTTATCAATTGGTTAAATCGTAAAAATATGGCACCGAATGAGGGCATCCGAAATGGTTGCAACCCTTGTAATCGAACAAGCGGGTCGCATTTTCAGTAGAAACTGTTGTGAGCAGGGACGTCCTGATTTTAGAGTAGTGTTGAATACATATTATTTTTGCCAGAAAATAAAACACGCAAAATACACAAATTTGTTTGTTCTTGTCCCATGATTGAAAAAATCAATAAAATAAAATATTTAGCGGTCATCTTAGATAAACATATTCGTTGGGATGAGCATGCTATTTACATAAGAAACAGACTGAGACAACTTATCTACAAATTTTATTATTTGAAAGATATAATAGATAAAAAAAAAATATGCTAACCATATACTACTCATTAGCAGAATATGTTATCAAGTATTGTATTACAGCATGGGGGGGGGGGGGAAGTACAATAATAACCTTGGCTGAATACAAACTGTGCCGTGGTGGCTGTGCTGGTAGAACGTTCGCCTTTGGAGCGAAGGGTCGAGGGTTCAAAGCCTCGCATGGTCATCGGTCTCGTGCATGGCATCACACGTTAGAAGGTGAGGGCTGCGTCTTACCTAGCTCACACAAGTCTCTCGAAGACTTCCGAGGGTTGTGCGTAGGGGTGCAATCTGTTGACGGAAATAACAACAAATAACAACATAACAATGTACAAAATACAATTTTGAAGATTATATTAAAAAAAGTTATTCTCAACTGAAAAACTGTATAAAGAATCTAACCTACTTGATGAAAGGAGCCTTTATACCTACTCATGTCTCATCTGGATGTTTTTGCATAAACATGAATCTGAACCTTCTGACCAAAAAAATACCAGGTCATGCGAAAATATGTCCATAAATTTGCCATTGTTTAAGAAGTTAGTCTCAAAGATTTGTACACTTTCTGGGTCCAAAATTATATAACTGTTTGCCCCTAGAATAGAAAAAAATTGTTAAACTAAATATACCTATTTAAACATGCCATAAGAAATTTTATACTTTCCAACAAAGAAAAACTTTTAAATAATTGCCAAAATAACACAACAACCAACCTGACATTATTTCGCTTCAATTTGTCCCCAGACCAGAACCATATTTCATGTACTGTCTTCTTTTGAGAATTACTGCAGAGCACAACACAAGCACACACGTGCTTAGGTGTCGTAGTTAACTCAAATTGAGGAATAAAATATGATATAAGAATGAATAATACTTATTGATACTGATACTATTGTATTCACTATAATGCACATTGCTATCAATTGAATTGAATTGAATTGAATTGAATTGAATTGAATTGAATTGAATTGAATTGAATTGAATTGAATTGAATTGAATTGAATTGAATTGAATTGAATTGAATTGAATTGAATTGAATTGAATTGAATTGAATTGAATTGAATTGAATTGAATTGAATTGAATTGAATTGAATTGAATTGAATTGAATTGAATTGAATTGAATTGAATTGAATTGAATTGAATTGAATTGAATTGAATTGAATTGAATTGAATTGAATTGAATTGAATTGAATTGAATTGAATTGAATTGAATTGAATTGAATTGAATTGAATTGAATTGAATTGAATTGAATTGAATTGAATTGAATTGAATTGAATTGAATTGAATTGAATTGAATTGAATTGAATTGAATTGAATTGAATTGAATTGAATTGAATTGAATTGAATTGAATTGAATTGAATTGAATTGAATTGAATTGAATTGAATTGAATTGAATTGAATTGAATTGAATTGAATTGAATTGAATTGAATTGAATTGATTTGAATTGCAGTGAAAAAAATATGTCTATTTCCACCAGTACAACCATTTCGACCATTCCATCATTATCACACTAAAATTTTATTAAATACGCATGTTTATATAAAAGACCCCGCAACGAACATTATGGAAAATGACTTTTGGTGAAACTGGATGATAGTTTGGGAAGTTGTAGATGTCGATGTCCTGATCAAATGTGTTGAAAGCAATTGTTATTTCAATTTCGATAGAAATTGTGATAAGACTTAACAATGCTGTACCGGAGGGGCCCGGCACTGTAATTAACAAGCTTACTTGAACACAGGAAAATTATCCTTAGGCTAATGACACAAAATTAGCCATATCATATATAAGAAGTACCATTAAGAGTGTCGCATTTATACACTTGACAACGGCTGTAGACAGTTGAAATGTCTTGAATAAAAGTTGCAGAGTATTGAATTTTCTTTGTTCTTTTTCAGACAATGAAAGTCCAGAATAACCCTACTCAGTCCTGTGAAAGCTGTAAATTACTGGAGAAAATTTACTCATTTGCCCTTCTTCACGTGTATTAAGTTTTTTGATTTTGCGTTATTTCACTTTTAGACTTTGGAAGGTTACAAACCCACAAAATTAATTTCGAAGGAAGAAGGTCCTCCATAAAATCAAACTTTTAATCAATATGTTCGAAAGTATTCATGTGATTCGGGTGACTATCCTTCCATAAAATAGACCAGAATTCATCTCTTCATCATTAGAAGTCAGTTCTGATTTACGTATCTGTTAACAATTTATTTAAGTTTAGAGTTTTATTCTTTTTGTGAATTATTACTTTATTCTTTATATTTGGAAATTAATGAATATTTTTGTTATTATTATTATCAGTTTAGACTAAAAAAACAGGTCAGTATATTTGTATACATTCAAATTGTTCGATTGGAATATTGAACTTTTAAGATTTCAGCTCCATCTAGTGGAACAATATTAACGAACATTCCTAATCATAAATAAGTATTTAAATACGTTAACAAAGAGTATCAAAAAGCCATTTTGGAATCGAAAAGGCATGATCACGATAAATTCATCAGTGACTCAGATAATAAAGTCAGAGATAGCTGGAAACTCATCAACTTTGAAAAACATAAAAATAACTCGCGTAAAACCTGTGATGATATCATACCACATGAATTCAATATTTTGTTTACCATCAAAGCCGAAACTATAATTAGTCAACTTCCTTCCGATATTGATATTGCTTGCCCATCATCACTTGATGCTAGTCTCAAACCTTCTTCAGCAGGATCCTTCTTCTTTGAACCTTTGACCACATCTGAAGTCTTCAATGCCATCAGTGGGTTGAAAAATTCTAATTGCTTCGATGTCTATACCCTTAATAGTAGAATGATAAAAGAAACAAGTTCCTATTCGATTGAGCCACTCACATGTCTTTTCAATGCTTGTTTAAAAGAGGGTACATTTCCAGATAAATTTAAAATCAGTACGGTTATTCCAGTTTTCAAAAACGGTGTTGTAAACCTACTTAAAAATCATCGACCTTTTTCTATCGTTCCCATATTTGGCAAAATTTCCGAAGTTATTCCTAAAAAAAAGGCTAAATCTCTACTTTGAAGTAAACAATTTCCTTAACACTGATCAATATGGTTTTAGAAAACCTTGTTCCACTGTACAAGCAAGCTGTTGTTCGTGTGGTCAGGAACATAGTTGATGGTTTTGAACAAGAACAGCGTAGCTTAGCCAAACTGTGCGATTTGAGCAAGGCGTTTGACTGTGTTTGAATGAATATGGAATCAGAGGAATTGAACTCTCTCTTTTCTGCTCTTACTTGAACATCCATATACAATGCGTTGATCTTGGTGAAAACATATCTTCGGATTTTGCCAATCGAGTCTGGAGTACCACAGGGCTCTGTTCTGGTACCTCTGTTGTTCATCATCAACAGTGTGTCCCACTTTGAGCAGCCACACCTTCATATTTCGTTGAGCATGAAATAATTCGAAATTTTCTTTGACTCAAGTTGTGGTACTCGGAAATACCTACCATTATGTTTACGTAACCTTTGTATATCCATTTTCCACGGCTAACTACGACCAAATGAAAAGTGAAAAATTGGGAAAAACATACTAGGCATTTTTTTATCGCAAAAATAACACCAGATTCAGTTTCAGAACACCTTAAAACCCCCAAATCTCAATGCTTGAATTATTTGAATATACAGGGTATCATCTGTAGCTGGTAGCATTATCAACTCTAATCCATAAATAATGCTTGGAAAATTTCCAAAATGTCTTCTCTTGTCACAGAATTCCCAAAAATATTTAATTAATACTTTGAAAAATAGCCAAATATCACTTTTCCAAGGCTAACTCTGATCAGAATGAATGATACCCTGTATATTCAAATGAATCAAGCATTGAGATTTGGGGGTTTTAAGATGTTCTGAAACAGAATCTGGTGTTATTTTTGGGATTAAAAAAAATGCCTAGTATGTTTTTCCCAATTTTTCACTTTTCATTTGGTCGTAGTTAGCCGTGGAAAATGGATATGCAAAGGTGACGTAAACATAAAGGTGGGTTTTTCCGAGTACTACAACTTGAGTCAAAGAAAATTTCGAATTATTTCATGCTCATCGAAATATGAGGGTGTGGCTGCTCAAAGTGGGACACACTGTATATAGACTTCTTTCACTTATTTCCATATAAATGCGTAATCTTAGCCGATGATACAACTATCCTTTGTTCTAACCAAAACTGTGAGAACCTGCTTGCCACAATGAAAACTGTGGTAAATCAGGCTAAGAAATGGTTCAATGCTTACCTTGTGAAACTAAATAGAGATAAAACTCAAACTATCACAGTCTCTACAAACAATAATATAGCTAAAGGTGAAACTGTTAAACTACTAGGCATCCCCTAGACGAAACACTAAATTGGTCATATCACATTGAAAAATTAGGTTCGAAACTTTCCAAATAACTATTTTTACTCAGGCAATTGAAGAAATTTGTCAGCTTGGACACTCTTTTATCAGCATACTATGCTTTCTTCCATTGTCACGGAACTTTACTTTGGGGCAACTGCCCCAGTGCTGAGAAAATATTCTTACTACAAAAGCGAGCTATTAGAATAATTTCAAATGCTGGATTCAGAGATACCTACCGTCCCCTTTTTTAAAAACTAAACCTAATGACGGTACCTTCTATTTTTATCTTTCAATCCCTTTTGGAAATTCATAACCACAAAAACAAACATCTGACCAATTCACAGGTTCATGAACATAACACTATATGTGCAAATCTTCTAAGACCACCCAGGCTAAAATTATACAAATCCTCGATCAATTCACTCAATGTTAATATTTATAATGTATTGCCACCCACGTTTAGAGATCTACCTATATGTAGTTTCAAGAGGTTAACCAAAAATATCTTAACAACACATAGTTTTTACTTTTATTTCTTTAGTTATTTACATCATGTTCTCGTCTTTCATATACTTTTGTGTCATCTCTGTTGATAGTTTTGTTCGTGTAAATGAAATGTTTGTTATGTACATACTCTGTTACTCTTCTATTTGAACTGTTCACATTTTTTCAATTTTTATTCACTTGAAATGTTCGTTATTCATCTATTTGTATAGCTCAAACATTTTTGTCTTGACTTGCTACAAATGAATTTTTTTACATAACGTAGTTATTAAACTATCCATCTATCTATCTATATATCTATCATTGTTACACGGTACCTGGTTTTTGTAGCACCATGGGCAGGTGAGTCATTATGAATTTTTTGGCAGTCAAGGTGTTGAAAAACACCCCACCTAGAAACTATTCAGACCAGGGAGATGAAACAAACCCCAATTCGCAAAACCTCATTCAGTATTTTTCTATTTCACACCTCCAAATTATAACATATGTCAGAACCCCTTCGCTACGCCTCTGGCGTCTCATATCAGTTGGCGACGCGGGAGAAGCCGCCAATAAATGGAAAATAAAGGACTCGTCCTACACCATGTAACTGATATATGCCCGTCGTTCTGGAGCACCGTCTCCTCTATCTTGCTCCTTTGATAGACAATTTACTTTCAGCAGTGGAAATAAATGAGGAACACAAAAAGGATACTCCAAAACAAATGTCGGAGGGGTGAAAGCTATTTGGTCTTTCGTATTAACCTCGATCAAAATTGTTTGATAGGATCGAAGGGAAGAGTTGGTGGTGGGGGAAACGAGGAAATTCACCGAGAGACTATTCATCATGTCCGTAGTGGAAATCGAACAACCGGTTGGGGGTTAGCGCTTTTTAGCAGCGATTGTTTCGAAGATGAGTTTTGGAAAATATAATTTATATGAATGGGCGCTAGAAGAATGAATGTGTGGGAAGCTTCCATGCCAAATAAGTTTTCTGTCAGATCAAGTAGATCAGTTTTTCAATAGAGTAATGCAAAAAATGGCTTCTGATTGCTAATCTTCAAGGTTCTTATAAAGTCAAATATTTCGCGTTTCTGAATTGTAAGATGGCACTGACAAGACATGTTATTTAAGGCATTTTTAAGGTCACTGAATCCTAGAAGTCTTTGGACTTCTTACGTGTATGGCCAATGGGTGCTAGACCACAAGCCCAGGCACAATTTCAGGGGGTGATTTCATACACCACGGGTCATATATTATGTTGAAGTACTGGTCGAGAAACAAACGTTGGGCACTATGCCGTCAATTTTCCGCGGTACAGGTGAGTGTACAGGCGAGTTGAAATGTCGTAAAAAAGGGGGTACTTTTTGATTACTTTATACATGACGGCACTATTCTCGTCAAAGAGGCAATGAAAATAGAATGCTCTAAAACCCAGTGCCGTCAAAAAATAGCGGTACAGGAAGTCGGAATTTTTTTTTGAAATCGGCCATTTTACCCCCCCTCCCCAGTTAATCGAATACTTGACGGCGTTGATTCAGTTACCTTTGCCTTTCCTTAAAAAACTATAATACATCTATGCCGTCAGAAAAAGGTGGTACATAGGGTCAAAAATCGCGAATCAAATCCTGATTTTTACCCCTTATGGGGGTGGTCATTTAGAATTTGACGGTACCGATTTCTAGCTTTGCATTAACATTTATTGAGTATTCTAAACATGGTGCCGTCAAAAAATTATGGTTCATGCAGAAATAAATAAAAAATTACTAAAATTTTAGAGCAAAAATTCAATGTTTTCTTATAAGGTCATTTATTTCAGGACGGCATACGTTTTTTTAAAGCAGAAAATACTTATAATGGCTTTATAATTATGCCGTCAATAATTTATGGTACCCAATTGAAATACAGAATAAATATAAAAATGAAAAAATTTAAAAAATTTTTAAATTGCCTGCACATTTATAAGAGTTTATTTTTGAAATATTATCTTGTTTAGCACTTATTTAAACATTAAAAAACCTTGTTATATTTTATGCTTTTGACGTGAAATCTCTTGCTACTTTTGGCTTACTGTACCTACCGTATCGGTAATAATTTTGGTCAAAAATTACAGGACGACATTAACGATATAATATTGACCATTTCAAATAGCAAAATTGTGGTGCAGTCAACATTAAACGGAAACTTTACGTAATATGAGAATTTCAAAATTTTAACGATAATCTTGAGAATATTCGTTTTCGTTCCAAAAATCGAATAGCGAACTTTCATGCACAGATATGTGATAGGTATATCATCAAAAAAGCAGTATAAATTTAAATTTTTATAGAAAATTTTAATATTTATAAAATAAGTGATTAAGGATTTGAATAACAATGTATAAGTCATTAAAATTTTACTCTTCTGAAAAATGAATTGAAATACAACTACACACAAAAAAATCTGATGTAATAAAGATTCAAATAAACCACCTTGTTGTGCCAAACAATAGCCGAATCTGTGATACAGAGATAATCTCATATCGCGGAGTAGATTTGGCGTAATGTAGGCACAAAGTTGGATAATTTTGCCCCTTAATTCATCAGGATTTGTTGCTCTCTCAAATGCATGTCGATACGCGGATTCTTCCAGATATTCCCAAAGAAAGAAATCATTTAAATCTGGTGATCTGGGAGGCCACAATATCATACCACATGTAGAAATTAGGCGATCAAGAAATGTGTTTTAAAGAAATTGTGTCACTGGTCGTGACTCGTGACATTGTGACTCGAACAACCATTCTGTTGAAATCAAATGTCCCCAAAATTAATAGGAAGTAGCTGCATTGTCGGACTAATTTGATTTCGACATGAAAAACACATTTTTCAGCGTATTGTACCATATAAAATTGACGGCATAGTAAAATATGTTATCTTTGAAAGATATAGCATTTAAACAGCTAAATTTTAGGTTGTATAAAATGACCACCCCCATAAGGGGTAAAAATCAGGTTTTGATTCGCGATGTCTGACCCCATGTACCACCCTTTTCTGACGGCATAGATGTATTATAGTTTTTTAAGGAAAGGCAAAGTTAACTGAATCAACGCCGTCAAGTATTCGATTAACTGGGGAGGGGGGGTAAAATCGCCGATTTCAATACAAAATTCCGAATCCTTGTACTGCTATTTTTTGACGGCACTGGGTTTTAGAGCATTCTTTTTTCATTGCCTCTTTGACCTGAATAGTGCCGTCATGTATGAAGTAATCAAAAAGTACCCCCTTTTTTACGACATTTCAACTCGCCTGTACACTCACCTGTACCGCGGAAAATTGACGGCATAGTGCCCAACGTTTGTTTCTCGGCCAGTACTTCAACATTATATATGACTCGTGGTGTATAAAATCACCCCCTGAAAATGTGCCTGGGCTTGTGGTCTATGCAGTCTAAATAGTTCCAATGTTCCAAAAACACCACGAAAATCAGGTCCGATGTTTGAACTAGTGACACATGTCAAAAGACAATTTTTATGTCATTGCCGTCATTGGTAATGTTATCAAGGATAGTTTCAGCAGATTCACAGTAAAGAAAGCAGATTGTTCCTAGTCCCAAAATCTTCTGTTGAGCCCTGCTGTCACTGATCCAACTTAGGGATATGTTGGTTACTTTTTTTACTGATACAAATATTCCTTTCTTCTGAAAGTGAAGTACCTATTGCGCAGTGAAAACTTGCAAGAATACATTTTATTGTATTCTCAGAGGTGAGTTCAAGATCATTTTGTTTATAAATTGTTAATTAGTAGATTCCTGACTTAAGACAAATACTGGGGCAGATCAAACGAAATCTCGCGGGTATTTATTTTGCAAAAGCGATTCATTCGCCTAATATTCAACTTAGACTACAAGTCCTGTAGAGACACTTTCAGGAAGAATGGCTTACTGACCTGTACAGGTACTTACCTCCACAAGCTACTCAGTTATACCCACAAGAACAAGGATAAATTTCAAAAAAACAGTGACATCCATGTTTATAACACCCGAACCAAGAATGACGTCCACCTATGCAAATTCAACCGAATGCAACTAAAAAAATATCCGCTATATGCAGGAGGATACTTCTATAACATGCTACCAGACAAAATAAAAGAACTTGAAAATATACATAAATTTAAATCCACCCTGAAAGCTTTCCTGATTGAAATTGCTTCTATTCATTAGAGGAATTCACAAGCCAATGCTCATAACATATCATATTGTATTTTCAATGACTGTAAAGTAAAAATAACCGTAGAAAAGTTGAAAGAATACAAGAGATGCAGTTGCACTGGATTGGTAGTTGAAAATGCGTCATAAGCAAATATTTATTATAAAAAAAAGGAATACACTTGGATAGTATAACAGAACATGTTTATCAAAGAGGTGACCTACTGGTCTAAATTTCTAATTATTGATTTGGAAAATTATTAAACTGAAGTTTTCGTATGGCTGTCCTAAGCGAATTAATGGCACATTCTTCTCATCTGGCGAAGAACCTAAAACAATAATAAAAATCCTTTAACAGCATACATTTTTAAAGAAAAAAAATCCTTATTAATAATTGAGCAATAATAATAATAAATAATGAATTTTGACACACCCCTGACTGAAAGAGTGGAAATGAGTCAATGTCACCCCATACAGTTTTGTTTTTATTTTATTTGAAAAGGAATAGGAAATAGCATCTCAGAATGATCTACCGACAGAAAACTGTGTAGAATTATAAGAAGTAAGTGAAGCATATAGATAGATAGAAGATATATTGAAAAAAGTAAGAATTTAAGATTGTTTTGAAGATTATATTGAAGAAGAATTATATGTATGGACTATACAAATGAGATAAATGAAAGCACAGGTTGAGGAGGACGCTTCCAAAACTGCATGTCATTTGTAAATTATTCAAGGTATGGAAAATGTGCTACGCCACGTATAGTTGTTGATGAAGAATTAAAAGATGATTACTATTATTTTTGAGGCATGAAATGAAATGCCAATATATGAGGTCTTTTGAAGAAATACAATAGGTAAAATGTTGTAGAAAGTACTACGATAGAGAAAGCTGTCTCAACAGGAGATAATAGTGAAGTAAGATGTAGAAAGTTGACTACGTCATGATTATGAAAATAAAATATATATGCAATATCTTAGAGATGCAATTAACATGTGGTACTACAAAATTTTTATCAAATCTAATTCAATGTTCGTCGTAGGTACTAGCCAGGAAAGTAGTTGTTTTTTTGATAGAGATTTTCAAGAACTTTTTTTTTCTCACTTTCCTATTCTTTCATTAACATAAAATTATCAGATAAGGTGACACTCAAATAAATAGGCAGGTGTCGAATAGTGAAAGATCAATTTTAACAAAGTAATGAGTATTATAGTGGGTGTGTCATAATTAACCAGTAATCCCTGAAAACATTTTCACATAATAGAAACCAGCAAGTTTCATTTACAGTTAAAAAATATTGTTATTGATCTACTATTGTCTTGTAGACCTTAAACACTTTTCTTCTCTAAGAAGTAATACATCTTGATTAGTTATAAGAATGTTATGTGATTTCAGTGATTTTTTTCCCTAATTTTTATGAATATTAGTTATAAGAATACAAATATGTACTTAAAGAACTTACTGCCGAATTTCTCTCTTGTTTCATGCGATCGAGCCACCACCACACCCCAAGGCACTACAAAGTAGCCCCTGAAACAGTCACTACTCCATCACCCCTGTCACGGTTTCCACTCCAGGACGTTAGGCAGAATGTAACAGAGTCGACAGAAGGACCTAGAAACATGAAGTTGAATTATTGTGATCCAAATATGCAGTAAACAACCAGAAGCAAACACTTACGTTGTTGCGTTCGCAGTTTTTCTGAGTAGCCGGTAACCAGTTCCTGGGTGTGCAGGAAATATCCACCAACAAAGATGAACTGCTGCAGAAGGACCCAAATCCCCGGAAACCTAGTGGAAATATTTCAGAACTCTCATTAGAAAACGAGTTTTACAAAATGCTGACTAGACATATCTTACCAGAGTCTGGAAACGATAGATGTTTAAAGCATTCCGAAGTAATCCAAGGAGTGAAAGTCCATAATCAAAGTTGTCCAACAACTGGATATACCATTACACAAAAAACACGAATAAAAATGTCTTTTGTAAACTGAGTGAATATTGTTATAATGAACCGCCAAAATTTACCGCTACATCCAAACAACCAAACGAGCAATATTATGTCATATGTCAATGTCATTTCATGTCGTAATTCTTCTTCTCTTGAAACAATTGACAGAATTGGCATGGCTCTGACTGACAGATAGAGTTCGCAGAACAACACCAATATGTTCTGTGAATGCAAGAAACAACGCAACACGAAATAAAAGTATTTGCCAAGATTCCAAGTCCAGTCCACTATGCTACATTGCCATCCAGCCAAAACCGTTTCAGTCGGGAACGTTAAGCAGACTTCAGCCGAGATACGATCCTAATGTACATGGAGCGCTGCGCAACAAGATCGGTGTAGTGACACAAGACAAAGTTCAGTGCCGGACTATGACAATATTAGTGTGGGAACTCATAATTGCCAAATTGATTAATTGGACGAAATAGTTTTGTTTTTTTTTTATCTGTATAGATCACATTAGTATATTGTACAGTATTTGTTATGATTGCATGTGAATAACTTATTATTTAAAATTATTTTATGTTAATTCTAAGTATTATTTTTATTCTTTCACTTTGAAGTTAATTTCAACTAGTTGTTTTGATTTTGTTTGCCGTTTTTTTTTTGTACTGTCCAGAAAGCTGGGGGCCAGCTTTGTCTACGGAGGGGAGATGTGTCAAATATACAAAATAATCATGAAATAATTCAAATCCATGTAGGCAAATGCAAAGTTTGAAGATTTTTTAACATCAACTTCAACATTTTCAAATAAAAACACTCAGTATTCACAATTCCATAGTTTAATTCTTCAAGTTCATAGACATCAAAATTGATACAATTACCGGATACAGAAATATAAACTAGCTCGAAATTCACAGACTTGCACAGAGAAGGTAAGCAATTTCATGCCGTGCAGCGACCTAACGATAAATGCAAGCTCATCATATTGTTTCTCTATAAATACACCTTTTGGGCAGGTCAAGATTCATTCTTCTCTTTCGATTCATTTACGATTAATTATTGGCAGTCACTAGAAATGTCCTGCATCTCCCCATCTCTGGCTCTGCTGGTTGCCAGCACAATGTAAGTAACTTTTATATTTTTACGTTTGCTCTTTTACTATTCAGCGTGGTCATTCATTTACCTGTTTTTTCTATAACAGTTTCATTTCTTATGTTGGTTTTTTGTCTTAATAAATATTAATTCGATTAGAAAATGAGTTTTTTCATTTATTGGAAAAATGTGGGTTGGGTGAAAACAGCTTAAAAAAACTCTCGGAAAGCCAAGCGAGTTCTGAGTTGCGACAATATTCATTGGGAATACCAGAACGTCTTCCCAGAAATATTCAGATTATGTAAAATCACTACTTCGTAAAATGAATTACACTTACATGTTTTAACAATATTATGAATAAGCTGCCAATCAGTGAATTTACTTTCTGGAATAATAACAACATTCTACTAAAAATCAATTGTAACCGCTGACTTGGTCACTACCGCCACATGAAGAGCCACTGTGAAAAGCCAATTTGGATATTATATTTTATAAACTCTAAGTTTGAAAAGTTTACTACAGAGTTGGATATCTTCCTGTTGCACAATATACAATTCACTCATTTGCCCTTCTACACTTTTATAGATCATCTTGAGAACATTAATTCATTTTTAGACCACAAAATTCATTTCAGGGGCCGAATGTTCTTCATAAAATCAAACTTCTAATCAATATGTTGAAGGTGTTCATGTGGCTTGGTCTATTCGTCCATAAAATTCACCAGTATTCATCATTTTATCATTAGAAGTCAGTCAATTATATTCTTTTTGTGCATTATTTATTCTTTTTATTTGGCAGTGAATACATATTATTCTGTAATTATAATTATTTTGGACTAAAAAGACAGAAATATGTGGATGGATCCATCCCTGCACCCTACCAACTACATTCGAATTGTTCGATTCGAATATAAATCTTTTTCGATTTCAGCTCCATCTAGTAGTAGTGGACGAATATCAACAAACCATACATTTTTTAAATGAGTATTCTGAGAAAATTGATAATCTGATGAAAATGGACAAGGTGCAATTTTCTATAAAAAAGTTGTCTGCACTTCTGACTCGTCCTGTAGGATTATGTCAGAAATGTTTCAATAAAATTTCGTATATTTCAATGCTATACCTCTACTTCAAATTTGAAATCTCTATGTGAAGCGATAACTGAATGGTTGGCTTATCTCATATATCATTGTTACACAGTACCCGTTCTCTGTGGCACCATGGGAAAGTCAGTATGAATTTCTCGACAGTCAAGGTGTTGAGCGATATATAAAAAAAAGTTTTGAAATTATTTTCTCTTTCTCATTTGGTTTCACCCTGAGCATGCTGGGATGTAAAAAAGGAAACCATGATGAGATGCTCAATATGACACCGTATCAATTTTACGATCCCATCTGTATAGCGTATAATTTTATTATCCAGGCATGCGAGTTGAAAAACGTCGAAAACAATAAATGCACGTATTTTATTCAGAGCGTGGCTACCATTGGGATTGTGGTTTACGTGACCCAAATTTCTACCACAGCTTTTATTATCTTCTGGACATTTACCGCCGTGCGATATTTTCCATAAGTTTATGTCTCGATAAAAATAGAAATATTCCCAAACCTGGGCATTGTTTGGGTCGAACTCTTTTGGCGAATAAAAATATTGAATCGGTCACTAGGGAAAATATACGAGCTACTCAACTTTATTCCATAACTGAGTTCTTGGAACTCCAATGCCAGAACACATCATCGCTATCAGGAGTTGAATCCACAATGAATCCAGAAATCCACAAGAAATTCGAATTGACTCAGAAGAAGAAATATAACCTAGGTAGCACATGAAAGTGGTTGAATCTTGATTTTACAATAAAAAAATTGTTTAAAATTGTTTTTTCTGTCAACCAGCAGTCGTCGCCTTACGAACGGCATCCCTTTGAAGTTATGAAACTTGTGCGAGCCAAGTATCAACTAGGTCTCACCTTTTTACGTGCGATTCCTAGCACATTCTAGTGCTATCAGAAAAATGTCTGCTGTCGCTAGGATTTGAACCTTCGACGGGCAGCCAAAGTGTTTTCAAATGTATATTCTGAATGTGAAAATAATATTGGTATAATATTGGTAAATGTTTAGAAAACAATATTATATAAATGATAGATAGATAGATAGATAGATAGATAGATAGATAGATAGATAGATAGATAGATAGATAGATAGATAGATAGATAGATAGATAGATAGATAGATAGATAGATAGATAGATAGGTAGATACCGATAAGTGCCCCTATTGTGGAGAGATAGATGACGCAGAACATGCACTCTATGTTTGCCCCAGGTGGAATACAAAGAGAGAGGAGTACGTGAGAAAAGTGGGTATGGAATTCAATATAGAAAATATGATGAAAAGCTTACTCAGCTCCGAAGTAGGATGGAACAGAACATATGAAGTAATTCGCTATATTCTTGAAACTAAAGAGAAGGAGGCAAGGTGAATAAAGAATACATCTGAGACAATTAATGAGAATACGGCTCATCACACCGAAGAAATGCGAAAGCGGATTCCATTGTGGAGAGTTACGAAGGACGAAGGGGAAGTTTTTTAGTCGGTAGGCGGCTCTCTGTAGGGGGTCGAATCCGACACTGGCCAGCCGCCAGAACAACAGGCTGGTGCGTCTTTCGAAGATTCTTTTACCACTTCACAAAAAACAAAAAAAAAGAAAAAAAAAAAAAAAAGAAAAAAAAAAAAAAAAAAGGATAGATAGATAGATTGATTTCTCATAACAATGACAGAAAAATACATACATATTTACACGTCAAAAGTCAGTTCCTAAGAACGTGTGAGATAACAGTAGATAACAGTAGAGAAAATTAATAATTTGTATTGTTTACACATTAATTTAAAATAAAAAAATATATATTATTTGTATTGTTAACACATTGATTTAGAATAACATTGGAAAGGAGATAAAAAAAAACAAAAAATTTATACATATACAAACTTACATCTAGTATACATTTTTTTGGTACTCTTCGGCAATTATGAGTCTGGTAATCTTGGAAGGAAGGTAGTATCGCAGTGATATCTGTCTATGTACATATGTGATTAGTTTGAAAGCGTTAATCTTCATGAAAAAAAAAATTGTGAAAACAAATTATTTTATTTGTTATATACGTGTATAGTATTATGGATTGGTGGAGAAAAATTCATCCAAGGTATAATAAACATTTGAGAGTAGATAGTGTCTAAGTGATATTTTGAAATGATTAAATGAAGAGTTTTGTAATAGTGACTTTGGACGGTTATTTAGAATTTTTATACCCATGTAAGACGGACCTCTCCTATTTACTTCATAATTAAACATCGGTGCAATATATAATCTGTTGTTACGAATATAATGGCTATGGATATCTGAGAGTTTTTTGAAATTATTTTTTCTTTTGAATGCGTCGATCGCTACTCTGTAAATGTACAGGTTGGTTAGTGTGAAAAGCTTCAGCTTAGAGAAGTGCTCACGGCATGAGTCACGACTCTTCAATCCAACCAAAGCTCGAATTGCTTTTTTTGAAGAATGAATGTGGTGTATGAATTTACAGAATTTCCCCAGAATTCCACCCCGTAGTTTAGAATGCTGTAAAAGTAAGCAAAATAAACAGTTTTGGCAGCAGCAGGACCTATGTATTTTCTTATTGTGGTTATTGCATAAATTGCACTAGCCAATTTATTGTTGATGTAGGATATCTTTTTGATTTCCAGTCTAGTTTATCGTCAATAACAAATCCATTAATAGTTGGGGTATTCATTGGTGCCATTTGTTTATTTGGTTGGATAATCATATTTAGTGTTTTTTCCAGGTTGATCATGAGCTTGTTTGCTTTAAACCAGTCAATCATGTTATTTATGTTATCTTGTGTTGCTACTTTGAGATCTATTGAATATCATCGGCGAATAAGTAAAATTTTGAGACGTTTTCTACCAGATCATTAATATAGAGCAAAAACAGGGTTGGCCCCAATATGGATCCTTGGTTTGAATATTGGCTCTTCCTAATGCTACATTTAATATTTGATTAATATTTGTTGAGTTATTTCAAAATAATCGACAAAGCAGTATTGTCTGTTTATTGACAGTTTTGATGACACAAAACTAAGCAATTGCTTGGAAGGTATTTTTGGATATAAAATACCGCCATGTCAAAAAAAAAATTTATGAGTTAGAAACAAATGCAAGGTGCTGAAAAAGTATACGAGATGAAAGCAAACGACTACATATATCATAATAATCTAACACTTCTTAAAGAAAGCTTTACATAGAAACATGACTTCCACTGTTACAGAATGTAATAATATCCTGAGAAGATCTAACTATCATAGGAATAAATTCACCATCACTAATACAGGAAAGTGGCCAATTTGTAAAAAAAATTAGAACCTTTCTCATCAACAGCACTTCCAAGGATGGAAAATTATACAAATAATCCAAAAATCATAAAACACAGGCCCCAGGAGCACATGTACCTAAAGTACTAGCTCCCGACTTACAAGTACAATAATAGTGAAGTTCCAAAAGTTGATTTTTGATATCATCTTCAACAGTGGAAGCTGTCCGCAACATATATTTACATGAATTACGAAACGTGGAGTAAACTCGCATTCGCAAAATGTTCGACTCCTCCACCATTTCACCGAATTGAAGAATTTTTGTTTGTCGTGAATATAACTTTTTGTCAAGTTAACATGATAAATTTCCGTCAACTGTTTCAAATAATGTAAATTCAAACGAGGAAATTCAGGTGCGTGCAAGTGGTTTAATAAAGTCCAATGACCATTCCTTAAATGTAGGTTTTCAGCTTGAACTCTTATTTGCATAATATTAACTTCTTCTAATTGATCTAATATTTCCTGCGCTGTTTGTAATGTACCAGGTATGGTAGAAGTCCATTGTATCTCGAAGTGGAGTGACATAGTTATACAGCAAGAAAACACAGAGTCGTCTCCACAATTTAATTCACCAACTGGATAGTGTAATGGTGTACGGCAAGGGCTATCAATCAGCTAACCGTAGTATAATAGGGACATGTTTCGAACCCATACAGGCTCATCATCAGCTCATCAATAATTCTACAATAAAAGGAAATCCAATATAACTTAATGTAACAAAGTACTTTAGAATTACTTACAAGGAGAGGGAAAAATTGATGCAATAAAATATATAAAAGAATTATGTTGTGCGTTGCCACATATTACCTATACTAGGTCAACATATTCAGGAGAATACAAAAATTATTATATTAAGGAAAAAGATTTTTTTGTTTTTCCGAACGGAGAAAGGAGCGGCTATTAAGCCTTGGTGCCTTTTTTCTTCCGAAAGGAACACAAATTATTTGTAATGTTTGGGGCCACATGAGGCGGAAAAATTAAATTAATGATGAACGTGCTCATTAGCCTAGTCACGCAGAGAGAAAGAACAAAAGGCCACAAGGACCTTTGGCAGTATGAGCTGTCAGAAATCATTTAACGTCATTGATGACATGGAACAGTGACAGGAGAGCCGGCCACTCGGAACGAAATTGAAAGGAAACAACCTGCCAGCCTGGTTATGTGACATGAGATCTTCGTGCTCCGAGCCTGGATTGCATAGGAGTTGTTTCCTTTCAATTTTGTTCTGAGTAGTCCTTGTCACTATTCCATGTAATTAATGACGTTAAATGATTTCTGACAGCTCATACGGCCAAAGATCCATGTGGCCTTTTGTTCTTTCTCTGTGCGTGACTAGTCTAATGAGCACGTTCTTTATTAATTTCATTTTTCCGCCTCATGTGGCCCCAAACATTTCAAATAATTTTTGTTCTTTTCGGAAGAAAAAGGGCACTAAGGCTTAACAGCCGCCCCTTTCTCCGTTCGGAAAAACAAAATTATTTTGCCTTACTGTAATAATTTTTATATTTTCCAAAATATGTTGACCTAGTATAGGTAATATGTGGCAACGCACAACTTAATTCTTTTATATATTTTATTGCATTAATTTTTTCCTCTCCATGTAAGTAATTTTAACGTACTTTAAGTTATATTGGATTTCCTTTTATTGTAGAATTATTGATAAGCTGATGATGAGCCTGTATGGGTTCGAAACATGTCCTTAATATACTAAGGTTAGCTGATTTATAGCACTTGCCGTACACCATTACACTACCCAGTTGGTGAATTAAATTGTGGAGACAACTTTGTGTTTTCTTGCTGTATATGAAATGTATTTATCAAAGCTCCAGCTATCTGATAATATTCCTTTGTATTAGCAGCATGGTGAATGGAAATTGTATTTTTCAAGAATTTGAATATTGACTTTTAATGTCCATTATCTTTTTTTCAACGATTACAAATCTCTTGTGTTAAACAATTTTGAAATCACCATAAAAAAGTCAATTTACTGATGTGATGTGCAGCAGTAGCCCAGTACATTTTGTTTTCACTACTATGGGCTAAACTTCATGAAAAAAAAATTCTACTCCCAAAACATCTAATAAAAACATTTCTCACAGCCCCCCTCTGTATTGTTCGAAGTATTTTCGTCACGTAGAAAGTAGAATAATTATTTAACAATATTTTACCGAGTGAATAAAATGGAAAAGTGTAAAAATGTACGAACAGCACAAACTTACTACTGAGAGGGGCAAAAATTGATAATTTTTATAAAAATTAAATGTTAGACTTTCATTTTTCTTTCCATTTTCTTTACACCCGTATTTGGAGGAAATAATGATAGGCTTCCTATCATATTGTCGGGATAAAAAATACTGATAAAAGCAAGTTGACCAAACTTCTACATCTACATATGAGAGTATCACAGCAAATATTTAATTACAGGGAGATTTCCAAAAAAAATCGATTCTCGGATTTTCTTCCATACATATATTTTGAATAGCCCTGTATATCATATATAAATTGAATATATTCCAAAATGACTCAATGTCACCTACTAACATGCAGTACAAGGTTTATAAAATTTTATTAAATATAGGAAACAGGGGCAATCAACTTCCTGACTCGCCCTGTGAAAAGTGTTTGCTAACCAGAAGCAAATCCAGCTAGATATTGAAATTCCTGAAAGTGGAATCATATTTCAAGTTAACGTTGCGTTTGTTTAATTTTTGAGTATCCCTGTAGCAAATGGAACTTTATCTAATGAGGAAATGATATATGGTAATATCAGAACACTATTACAGAAAATAAAAATTGATGCATTGAAGAAAATAAGTAATACATGCTTTTGAAAAATGGCTATTTTCCAACTTCAACACCCTGTATCTCTGAAACTAGTAATAGGATTGAGTTGGGCCTATAGACACTATTGTTCGAAAAGTCATCAACTATAATATACTAACAATTCATGAAATTTAACTGAAGCCCATTTCTACATAAGCCGGCTGCCTGGTCCTTTGCTGAAAAAAAGTTTCGACTCCCGAAACTGTACATCCAATATTTATAATTTCTACAGAGCCCTGAGAATAGTACGAAGGCGTAGAAGGGCCACGGTTTTTTCCTATTTTTAATCATTACTTCTATCTCGGGATCTCGAGATCCCGATATCTAAGTCGGGATTCCGACTTCTATCTCGGGATCTCGAGATCCTAACATCTAAGTCGGGATTCCGACTTCTATCTCGGGATCTCGAGATCCCGACCTGCTCTGATTCAGCCATGGGTTTTCTATCGTTCCTGACGAAACGAATTATATTTAGAGTTCACAACCTCGCACGCGTAAAGAGTGTTAAGACTGACGAGGTGACGACTGAAGTTGACTACAAAGAGTAGATATAGGCGATATAGCCGAGATCCCGACATCTATCTCGGGATCTCGAGATCCCGAGATAGAAGTCAGGATCTCGACTTAGATGTCGGGATCTCGAGATCCCGAGATAGAAGTCGGAATCCCGAGTTGGATGTCGGGATCTCGAGATCCCGAGATAGAAGTCGGGATCCCGACTTAGATGTCGGGATCTCGAGATCCCGAGATAGAAGTCGGGATCCCGACTTAGATGTCGAAATCTCGAGATCCCGAGATAGAAGTCGGAATCCCAACTTAGATGTCGGGATCTCGAGATCCCGAGATAGAAGTCGGGATCCCGACTTAGATGTCGGGATCTCGAAATCCCGAGATAGAATCCCGACTTAGATGTCGTGATCTCAAGATCCCGAGATAGAAGTCGGGATTAAAAATATGAAAAAACCGTGGCCCTTCTACGCCTTCGTAGAATAGAGCCAAAAACTGGTAGTCTGGCTTCCGCGCGCGTTGCGTCACTCTGACACAACAACGAAAACATTTTGTGAAGAGAAACATTCTCAATCTTAAATTAAACCAATACATGACTCCTCTGGAAATGGAAAAAACCTACTATAAAATTGAAGTTACTTTTTTGTAATATCTAACAGAAAACAACTACTTCCCCGGCTAAAGACACGCTGGACATTGAAATACATCTGATAGATATTGAGAAAGACCCTGAATAACTTGAGAGAGAAAATCTGAAAGTGAAAATTTGCATTTTCATTCAGATAGTTGATTATTTACTAAATGTCCAGTTTCCAATGGAGATTCTCATCTATAAATGAGATAAGGGACAATGTTATTCAGAAGTATCGCTCACAGAAAATCGCTCATTTCATTGATGCGTGAATTGCATTTCTTTCGCTAGGCCTCCAATACATTTTGGTCTACAAAAATCTATTTCACTCTTCTAAGATCATCAAAAATAAAAAAAATTATTATAACATATTAAATATGAATGAAAAGGAATAAAAAAAATCATGTACTATTGGGATTCGTCATTTATTATTAATCTGCGGATAAAATCTACTACCAAAACTTTCCAAATAACATTTCTAACAGCTCTGTCAAATATTCGGAAAATATTTTTGATGCATACGTTAGAATATCCTTTCATCAATATTTTACTGAAAAAATTAATTAGAACGCTGTAAAATTGTACCACCTGCACAAGCAAAACTGCTAAGAGAGGCAACAATTCATTGTTTTTATAAAAAAAAAAACAAATATCTCGAAAACGCAAGACTTTCAATGTATTTTTTAATAGGGATCTTTTGATCTACATTCTCCTTAAGTTTGACTCGAAAATGCAAGACATTTATGGTGAGTATTTTTTAATAGTAGGTATAGGGTATCTTTTGATCTACATTCTCCCTGAGTTTGATTTGGTCTTCGCTGAAGGTATATGGAGGATTCTAAAGTATTTGATATGTGAATCATGAGGTCTAAAAAAAGTAATTTAATGTCTGTTTCAATTTCCATATTGAAGTAAAGATTAATAATGTATTGAGGTTATCCGAAGTGCCATTGAAAAGTTTTCTTCATTTCTTCATATCCACTTCCCAAATTAATTCAATAATCTGTTCTGATCACCTGGTTCATTTTATTAAAAGGAAGACTACAACTGAAATGTATTTGATTGTTGTAGTCGATACTTGAAAATCTATGTTAATATCTACAATATAATACAATATAATAATATAATAATTTAATAATATAATAATATAATAATATAATAATATAATAATATAATAATATAATAATATAATAATATAATAATATAATAATATAATAATATAATAATATAATAATATAATAATATAATAATATAATAAT
Organism: Chrysolina oricalcia; assembly: GCA_944452925.2. Taxonomy (NCBI): domain Eukaryota; kingdom Metazoa; phylum Arthropoda; class Insecta; order Coleoptera; family Chrysomelidae; genus Chrysolina; species Chrysolina oricalcia. Next base: position 54,477,178 of record OX101819.2, on the reverse strand, counting down.
ATAATAATATAATAATATAATAATATAATAATATAATAATATAATAATATAATAATATTAGTTATTTAAGTAACAAGGAATGTAAAGACGTGTTAACATTCGAGGTGAGCGAGTACGAGCCGAGGCAAAGCCGAGGCTTGTCGCTTGCCGAGGATGATAACAGTCGATACATTCCGTGTTACTTATTACGGTTTTCCCGCTGCTTGTTGACATTTCTCAAAATTTGCCTGAATTGAAGTTTGTTTTCTTACCCTTCCTTCATGATTATTCGTTCGTTATTTCATTCTAAGTTGCTTGTGCGTGTAACTAAGTTACCGAATAAGCAGACAACAATAATATTCAAAAGGTCTCATAACCTAAAAATTGATATGAATGAAGCTGAAGGTATTACTTGTCAAAGTCAAAGTCATTATTACCCTAGGCATGTAAATGACACTATTAAGTTCCGTTGTCAAGATGAATTAGTAAACGAATGATATAGGCCATTTACCTGTTTTGTTGCTAAGCATTTACAGTGTCGGCAGCGGGAAAAATAATATAATAATATAATAACATAATAATATAATAATATAATAATATAATAATATAATAATATAATAATATAATAATATAATAATATAATAATATAATAATATAATTATATAATAATATAATAATATAATAATATAATAATATAATAATATAATAATATAATAATACAATAATATAATAATATAATAATATAATAACATAATAATATAATAATATAATATAATATAACTTCATTCATTCAAAAAATTAAAACAAATACATGGATGATGAACATGAATAAAGATGTTTAGCGATAAGTGCCATGCACTTGTTTCGCGATGAAGATATCTTGTGCGAAAAACTGAACTATTAAATATAAGATGTATAATGTGGAATATAAAGTATGACATGTAAAAGTTGAGATATAAAATGTAGAAGTTGATGTATAAAATGTGGAAATAAAATGTAGAATGTAAAATGTGAAATACAAAATAAAAAATTCAAATTGTAAAACATTCATTCGGAAAATTATCAAAAATTTTCGGGGCCAAGAACTCGTTAGATCATTGACCAATTGATTTTGCCTTAAACGTGATGGGTTGTTGATTTTTTTAACATGTGTGTTGTGTTCTTGCATACGTTTTCTTCTGATGCATGATAGTTGATCATACATTCATAAAAGAATTCCTGTCTCAAATCAAATACTCCAGTTTCTTTATAGGTGCGATCAGTTGCGTAATCTTTTTTTTATGCAGCATTAGTTTCAAGAATCCACTTTGTGAAATTTCTAGAGGTGTTATGTGTTTTTTGAGTGCTGCTCCCCAAGCCAGTATCCCATATTTCAAATGACTGTCAACAAGTGCAAAATAAACAACTTTGAACTGTTTCTCCTCGTGTTATATAGAATCTGAATTTATATAGTATGAACTGCAATTTTTTTATCATATATTGAAAATGAATATACCATCTCAAATGGTCATCAATGAAGACTCCTAACTATTTTATTCATCTACTATAATGAACTGAGAGGCAGCCGTGGAGAGGAAGGAAAGCAAGCCTCCTCTAAAGAAAAAGGTCGTTAGGGGAGCACTGCAAGGGAAAGGTAAATCCGTCCCGAGTGTTGCGCCTCGGACCAAAAAGCCTGCGAGTGTAGCCTTGGGGAAAGGTAAATCCATCCAGAACAGACCAATACTTAAAAAGGGTGCAGGCACCTCTGAAGGGAAGGAAGGTAAACCGCCCTCGGAGGAAAAGAGCGGGTGAGGACCGCCAAAAGACGGCAAATAAGGGCCTGGCTGATACAACAATCAGACTCCTGCAGGAAAACCTGCAACATGCCAAGGCCGCCACCTACGTCCTTGGCAAAAATTCGTAGAGGAGCGGATAGATCTGGCCCTTATCCAGGAACCATAGACCTCCAACACAGGCCGAGTTACCGGCATGAGTAACACATCTGGTAAGGAAATTGCGGTCAGTTATGGTGTGGAACCTAGGGCATGCATTTTAGCCAGGAACAACATTAATTATTTCATTCATTCAGATTTCTGCACCAAAGACATGGCAACAATCCATGTGAAATTTCCAGAGAGGGGGAGCATGACAGAAATGATCGTCTGCTCAGCATATTTTCCTGGAGAAGTGGGTCTGAGAGCATCTCTGAGTTATAGTAGGTTTACTTACTGGCCAATGCAAACTCAAACATCACATGCATAAAATCAGACTTGCACAAGCTGCAAAGTGCCGGCTATTCATGGAGGATAATGAAACGGCTAAACACATTCTGTGTACATGCCCTGCAGCTGCCAGAACCAGATTCTTAATATTTGGCGATACGACAGTAAGGCCAGAAAACCTGGTAAATTTTTCTCCCAATTCATTCCTCAATTTCGTCAAGAGATTGAATATACTGGGAGAAATATAACCATAGGGTGAGCCACAATAGGCCATTGGCCGCAGTGAAGGGCCTGATACGGGCCCACTCACGTTCAAACCTAGTCTATAATGAAACTAAATGAATGAATTTCACCACAAAACGTAATTCTTTGTAGTAAATATCATTCATTTAGTTTCATTATAGATATGAACTGAAATAGAACACTGTAGCGAGTGAGTCCAAATGAATAACAGTAACAGAAATGCTAATTGAAGCTTGATAGTTCGTACATGTACGTTCAATTGAATTATTTGATAAATATGAGCTCCAACTATGCACAGAACATTCCTCAATGGATAGCTGTAACCGGAAGCAACTATCAAATTCCACTGTAACTACAGAATAAATCGAAACAATACATTGTAATTAGAGTTTAATGGATGTTATATGTGCAGGAGCCTATTACTGAATATGTTCACTGGTTGGAATTTGTCAATTAAACTACTTCCGTGTAGGTGTCGAACAAAAATTATCATAAGTTTCCTCGTCTGCAAGTTGTTTATATATGTTGTTTTTAAAATATTTGTTATAAATTGGGTTTTTACTTGAAGAAACTGTTTGACAACTTCGAATTATTTTTTATTTTAACAACTCTAAAAAACATTGAAAAATACATAGCAACTTGACTCCAAACAAAAATATAAAATACAGTGTGACTTGATATATATTTCATTAAATTCAATATTCCAACACTCCCACTAATTTATTGAAATAAAATCATTTCTGCAACACAGCCCCAACTTCTTCCTGAAGTAGTTGAATTTCATCTTGCACAGAGGTTTGGTGAGAATATCTGCTATCTGATATCTGCTCTGAAGACTCTAGATACTGGATATCCATCAAATTTTCGTTATATTTTTCTTTTATGAAATGGAATTTTATATCGATATGTTTGGTTCTTTTATGAAACTCTTGGTTTTTTATCGATCGTATCGCACTCTGATTATCAATATACAGCACTGGTCGTTTCAAATGACAATCTAGATCCAAACTCGAACGATTCAGCCAAATAAAATCCTTTACTGCAGTACTAGCAGCTACATACTCGGATTCAGTAGTTGACAAAACGACCCCTCCTTGCCTTTTTGAATTCCAAGTGACAGCACCAGATCCCAAATTGAATATAAATCCCGTTGTTGATCACCGAGTTAATTTGAAATGTGCACGAAGAATCATATCTCAGGCCAACATTTACTGTTCCAGTTATATACCGAAAAATCCTCTTCACCATTTTCCAGTGATCTACTGTCGGACGTTCAAGATATTGACTAACCTTTGAAATGGCGAATGACAAATCAGGTCTTGTTCCTATCGAAAGGTAGATCAAACTCCCAACAGCTTCTCGAAACGGTACTCCCACTGCTTTTTCACCATCTGTTCTTACTGAAGATACACCTATAGGTGTTTTCATTGGTTTTGAATTTTCCATTCCAAATTTCAACAACTTTCTGAGTATAAGGAGACTGACTCAGAAATAATGAACCTTCTGCATGTCTGAAAATCTGCAAACCAAGATAATATTCGAGACTGTTATGTTTGATCTCAAATTCTTGTTCCAAGTACTCCAAAATATCCTCTATTTGTTAACAATTTTCAGCAGCAACTAATCCATCATCAACATAAGGGGCCAAAATGTCGAATCCTTCAGATTGCTTAGAAAATACGCAACAATCAGCATCAGTTGCTTTAAATTTATATTTCTTCAAGAATTCTGTGAATCGGTTATTCCACACTCGAGGAGCTTGCTTTAGGCCGTATAAACTTCTATTCAGTTTTCAAACTCTGTTCCGTCTTCAAAACCGTATGGTTGCTTCATGTTATAAATTGGGTTTTTACTTGAAGAAACTGTTTGACAAGTTCGAATTATTTTTATTTCAACAACTCTAAAAAACATTAATTGAAAAATACACAGCAACTTGACTGCAAACAAAAATATAAAATACAGTGTGACTTGATATATATTTCATTAAATTCAATATTCCAACAATATTAAATATTAAAACACATTGACCGCCAAGAAATTCACACTGACTTTCCCATGGTGCCACAGGGAACGGGTACTGTGTAACAATGATATATGAGACAAGCCTACCATTCAGTTATCGCTTCACATAGAGATTTCAAATTCGAAGTTATTGAAACGTTCCTGACATAATCCTACAGGACGAGTCAGAAGTGCTGCCAACTTTTATATAGTAAATTGCACCTTGTCCATTTTCAGAGGCTCAACAATTTTCTCAGAATACTCATCACAAAAATGTATGGTTTGTAGATATTCGTCCGCTAGATGGAGCTGAAATCGAAAAAGTGTAATATTCGAATAGAACAATTCGAATGTAGTGAGTAGGATGTAGGAATGGATTCATACACATATTCCAGTCTTTTCAGTCCAAAATAATAATAATAATTACAAAATGATATTTATTCACTGCAAAATATTATAAAGAATGAATATTTCACAATAAGAATGAAATTCGAAACGTAAATAAATTATTAACCGATAGGTAATTACTGACTAACTGACTTCTAATGATAAAATGATGAATGCTGGTAAATTTTATGGACGAATAGACCATGCCACATGAACACTTTCAACATATTGATTAAAAGTTTGATTTTATGGAGTACATTCGGCTCCTGAAATTAATTTTTTTGGGTTTGTAACCTTCCAAAGTCTGAAAATTGATCAATGTGAGATCAAGATAATCTATAAAAGAGTAGAAGAAATGAGTCAATTGTATATCAAAGATCCTACTCTGAAGTGAACTTGACAAACTGAGAGTTTATAGAATATAATATACAAATTGGCTTTTCACAGTGGCTCCTCATGTGGCGGTGATCAAGCCAGCAATTACAATTGTTTTTAGTAGAATGTTGTTATTATTCAAAAGTGAATTCACTGTTTTACAACTTATTCATGATATTGTTAAAACATATAAGTGTAATTCATATAACGAAAAAGTAGTGATTTTACATAATCTGAAGATTTTTGGGGAGAAAATCTGAAAAAATTCGTGAATAATCCAAAAGAGATACAAAATGATGATGAATGATGAACCAGAAAATTAAGAAGATGTGTTCAATTTTTTAAATGAAATAATGGACAAATCTGAAGCCATTGCCGTTAATGAAAATCATGAAATTTTGCTGTTTAATAACGAAAATCTGAATAGCTGAATTCTGTTTGGTTACTGTCTTATGATTTTATCTATATCAATCAAATTTGGTTGAATAACAATGGTACTCCTATCCAGTCAATGCTTCATGAATGAACCTCAACTTATAGAAATAAAATACTGGCTCACAGGTAATATAAAGGGTTAGGATCATAAGCTAACATTTTGCCAATTATTGGCCAACCGATATGTCCTTTCATAACCTGTTCGTTCCACAAATCATGACAAAGAAAGGATTTCAATTCTTCTTGAGAGTGTGTTATTTTCCATTTTACTGGCACTTTCCACAAAATGAGATTCATAACTGAAGAAACATTATGTAGGTATCAATATATCGCCAGTTCCATTCAGAAGACGGTTGATTATGAAGCAATATTTCCCAGAAAAGCCTATCAATTGTGGAATAAAACTATTCAAACTGTGTTGTGGAAATTATTATACCTACCTACATGAAATTTGAAAATACGTTTTGTGAAAGAACGTGTTACTGATACATCAGTCGCATCAAACATTGTGTTTCATATTCCAGAAGAAGACCCATTGCTGATAATTTTGATAGTAGTGTATCGCTGGCTACCAAACCTGTAAAGAACTCACTATATAAATAATTTTTTAGGCACTCAGAAAAAGTAGGTACTTGTAACTGACGAAATCAAAAACAAGAGTTTGCGATAAGATTATATTTGTTCAATACTGAATGAACTCGTAATTTATGTCATTTAGTGGAAGGTTGAATAGATATTCGGTCTCAATAACAAACACCGTCAAACACGGTATCAATAAGTCAGAAATTCCCAACTTGATGAAAGCAATATGGAAATCAAAGATTTAGATTGAAAAATTTAGATGTGCAATCGATGAACCAGAAGCAATATTACACAGCATAATGAAAGAAAAGCTTCTGTAGATGTTTTTGATGTATCTGTCTATAATCAGCTACTTAGAAAATCATTGAATTTGTAAAAAAATAGCAATAGATCTCATTTTCGATATAACGCTAGTTCACCACAATAGATTTATTCTTAAATAAAAGAGCCCATCAAGAAATCACAACTCCTACGTGTGACCCAAGAACAAGATCCACCTTATCAGTTATAAAAGATCTTTGAATAAATTTCATCGTCTGCTCTAACAGAAGGAAATGCCGTGAGTGTCAAAGAACCCAACTCAACCCAACCCAAACCCAATTTTTCAGTAGTAAAATGTACCTACTTATATATTTTTCTGAAGAATTAATTTTATTTTGAACATCATCTATAGTAATCCTTACATTTACAGTCTTTTCCTAGTCTGCTTTCGGTATGGTAAAATATTTTTACATGTTTTGAGGTGAATCAATACCATTACCTCTCCATCTCTACTATCAATTGTGTCGTGCAGTTCACAACCATTTGTACAGTGTTCGACAGAACCCATTCCCCCCTTTTTAGTAATATTTGAAACCAGAAACATAGATTGAATCAAAATGGAGTTGAAATGGAAATGGATATTCACAATACGAGGATGTATTGATATCTAGTTAGCCTAGACCAGTTCCCTGCATAAACAAAATATTGCTTTACCATAGCAACGAACAATAACTTGTTAGAAGTGTCAGTGTAAAGTCTGACGTCGAAAAAGTAAACCAGAGTTACTAGAACACCCCCCTTATTCACCAGATTTGACTCCGTCCGACTATCATCTCTTTCCTTAACTGAAAAAAAGTTCAAAATGTCTTAAATTTTCTTCCAACGAGGAGCTGTGGAGGTCTGAAAAACATTTTTTTTGAAAGATCTAGAGACGTTGCAGGTTCGCTGTAATAAATATATACAATTAAGAGGAGAATATGTTGAGTAAAAAATTATTTTGACATTGAAATTTTGTTTGGTTCTATAGTAGGCTAAAAATTTTTCAATGTATACTCGTGACTTGAAATTTTAAAAGTGGACAAATTTGCGTGAAACGTAACCAACTGCCAATTTAAGCTTTTTAAGTCGATGATGTTCCATTCGGTGCATATAAAAGATCAATGCCGTTCTCTTTTCAGCCATATTCACAAACGTTTCATGTGTTGATTTATAGTGATTCATCCCTCACAAAGAAATTCAAAGTTCAATATGACCGATATTCTGTATCACCCAGTACAATGACAGAGTTTTAAGAAATACCAATTTGAGATTAAATTTCATATAGATTACCACGATCCCTTTGTAGAAAAAGTGTTCAGTCTGGTTAGATAGGAATGTGGTAGATTATTTGTAATTTGCCTATTCAAGTACAGAAAGGAAAGAGCTCTGAAATAGAAAAGTTGTCTAATATACATCACATTAGCAACCATATGTAGCTAGTCTGAGGAGTATACCGGGTGGCTACGGAAGTATTGCCTACGGAATATCTCTGTTATTGTATGAAGTAGGTTTGTGAAATTTGGAGCGTCGATATAATGACATAAGAGCTAGAATTTGAGCATATTGACATGTCGAAGTTAACTTCCGGTCTGACCGGAAGTAACATCAACTTTCTTATTTTAAATGGAAACCCTATTTTTTTTCTTTTCGCTTTATTCAGCATTCAATTCCCTTTCTAATGACATATCACAAGTTGGTATCTAACCAGAAACTAGATCAGAAACAAATTATTATTGAAATTCACTGAGTAGGCCGTGGAAGCAAAATGAAAGCCAAAAATTGAAAAGTTGGCTATGGAAACCATACGTCACTTGATAACAGTTGCTACTACTGTGATATTTTATTTTCATTCGTCGGCGTTATAAAAAGCCACCAAAAAAAATATTGGAAAAATTGGGAAAAAAACAATACTCTGTAGGTCCATAACTTAAATAGGAACATACAACTTTTTCTTGCCTGTACTATTCAGCATAACCATTCCTTTCTAATGATATAATAGAAATTAATTTTTTGAACTGAGATACCGAAAAATCCAATTATTATTCTTCAAATAACAAAACAGATTATCGCCATACGCAAAAATAAAATTAAAAATAATGTGGAATGATAAATTATATCCTGTTGGTTCTAGGTTGAATAGGAACATAAACGTACTTGGTCTGTGCCATCGTCCATAGATATTCTAATATCTACCTATGGACGATGTTTGTGCTATTCAGAATAATCATTCCATTGCAATAATCATTCGAACCAAAATATTAACAAGTAGGCTGATTAAGATGTATTTTGGAATGAAACAAAAAAGAAATGAGAGCTGTTACGAACGCTGCTATCCATATTATTTTGACGTTCGAAGTATTAGTGTTTTTGATTCTGCCATTTTAAAAGGGTTTGGAAATCGAAATCAGTTAGTGGAATATTCAAAAAATGCCCCGTTATTCACGAACCGAACAAATTGACATGCTTCTCATTTATGGTGAATGTTTAAAAAATTCTTATGCCGCTGAACGATTGTATTTAGAGCGATATCCAGGGAGGCAGCAACCGTCAAGAAGGTATTTCCTGTGGCTTGAAAAATAAGGAACTGAGCCTGATGTTCACGAAGACCAAGAAGCATTTGTTATTAATGAGGAAACTGAAATTAATGTATTAGCTTTAGTACAATATGATAGCACAATTTCCTCAAGGCAGATTGGCGCCGAATTAGCTATAAATAAGGACTCTGCTAGGAAAATTTTGAAAAAACATCGATTGAAATCCTTCAAGTATCAGTTGCATCAACATTTGTGTGAAAATGACGGTGAAAGGCGCCTGGAATATTGTAATTGGTTTCTTCGACAAATTGCTGAGAATCACCTATTTAACTATTATATCTTGTTTACGGACGAGTCAAGATTTACCAACAATAGATTATTTAACAGGAATAATACAAGGTAGGTACTGTACTTTATTTGGATTATTGTCGATAGTCGAAGTGTAAAGTGCTAAAAGTGTGAACGGTCTTTTGTTCCAGGTACTGGGCGATAGCAAACGAGCACCGGTTTCGACAAGGCGGCTTCCAGGAGTGATTTGGTGTGAATGTTTGGGCAGGAATAGTTGGAACTCATATTGTTGGCCCCATTCTTTTTCAAGGCCAACTAACCGGAGAGAGATACTTTAATTTTTTAACGAATGAAATTTCGGAATTCATTAACAACCTACCAGCGGAAATAACTGAGAGAATGTACTTCCAGCAAGATGGCGCCCCTCCGTATAATTCAAGAATAGCGAGAAATCATCTTCAAAATCGCTTTCAATAGAGACTTATAACAACCCATGGTCCAGTCAGGTGGCCACCAAGGTCACCTGATCTTACTCCGTGCGACTTTTTTCTATGGGGGCATCTTAAAAATAGGGTGTATTCCACACAGCCTACAACTCTACATGAGCTAGAAGTAAAAATTCGTAGAGCTTTCCAAGATATCACGCCCCAAATGTTGAGAAACGTTTTACATAAAAATATCACCAGAGTCAATAAATGTATTGACGCTGAGGGAATGCATTTCGAACATTTGTTTTGAATTTATTTTATCTTTAATCCTATCAATTTGAATTTTTTTTTCGATAAATCTGTTTTTTCGTTATTTGAAGAATAATAATTGGATTTTTTGGTATTTCATTTCAAAAAATTACTTTCTATATCATTAGAAAGGAATGGTTATGCTGAATAGTACAGGCAAGAAAAAGTTGTATGTTCCTATTCAAGTTATGGTCCTACAGAGTATTGTTTTTTTTCCCAATTTTTCCAATATTTTTTTGGCGGCTTTTTATAACGCCGACGAATGAAAATAAAATATCACAGTAGTAGCAACTGTTATCAAGTGACGTATGGTTTCCATAGCCAACTTTTCAATTTTTGGCTTTCATTTTGCTTCCATGGCCTACTCGGTGAATTTCAATAATAATTTTTTTCTGATCTAGTTTCTGGTTAGATACCAACTTGTGATATGCCATTAGAAAGGGAATTGAATGCTGAATAAAGCGAAAAGAAAAAAAATAGGGTTTCCATTTAAAATAAGAAAGTTGATGTTACTTTCGGTCAGACCGGAAGTTAACTTCGACATGTCAATATGCTCAAATTCTAGCTCTTTTGTCACTATATCGACGCTTCAAATTTCACAAACCTACTTCATAAAATAACTGAGATATTCCGTAGGCAATACTTCCGTAGCCACCCGGTATACGAGGTTTGTTAAGCATAATTTTCAGGATCCATTTCTGAACTATATCAATTGGTTGTAAATAATTTTATCTGATTCCACCCCTTCCCAAAATACCATATTGCAAAATGGAATCCAAAAATGCATAATAGATTGTTTTCAAATGGAAAAGTATTAGGAATCCAGCTAATTGTTTGAATTTATACATCATACCTCTAAGTTTATTCACAATACTTCTAGCCTGTACGTCCCACCTCAGGAAATAGTAAATGTAGATGCCTAGGTATTTGATTGAATGAACAATTCCAAAAGTGTTAATTTTCACACTTATTGAGACATTATTTGGCAGAAGAGGTTGGTAAGAGGTGAAAGGTATTATTTTTGTCTTCGCATCGTTGACTGTTAATTTGTTTTCATCAAACCAATGAAAAATCGTATCTAGGTCTGCTATAGCAACTTGTTCAATTTAAGACCAAGATTGACCCTCATAGATGATGGCAGTGTAATCTGCAAATGAAAATATAAAACCTCTCGAGTTCAAGTCATTCAAATACAATATAAACAGGACAGAGCCAAGGACGGTACCTTGTGGGACTACATAGGTGACTGACTCTTCGTGACTGTGAATATCATCAATTTTTACTACATGCTTTCTGTCTCTCAGGTAACCAGAAAATAGATCTAATGCGTATAAAAATGCGTTCCAATTTATCAAGCAACTGGCCATGGCTTACCGTATCAAAGGCTTTTGCCAGATCAACGTGCACCCAGACAAGATTTTTTATGATCAACAGCAGAATAGACGATTGAAATCAATGCGTCCTGCGTAGATTTACCCTCTTGAAAATCATATTGATGGTCAGATATGATATTATTTTTACCTATGAAATTATTAAATCGATTATTTACTGCTTTTTCAAAAATTTTAGCCACTGAATAAATTAGGGAGATTGGTCTATAGTTACAGACCTGAAATTTTCCATCCGATTCATATATAGGATTGATTAGCGCCTTCTTTAAGTGTCTCGGAACTTGGCCTTCTTCGAACGTCAAATTAATGAGATATGAAAGAGGTTTAGAGATATAGTTGCTGGTTAGTTTTAGGACTTCGTTAGAGATACCATTAATTCCAGTAGCTTTTTTATTTTTCAATTCACCAATGAGTGAATCAATCTTGTATAATTTTTTTAAACTCTTGGACTATGTGGAATTGCATCAGCCATTTTGCACCTATACTAGAATAATGTTCATTGAAACCATTTGTCATTTGTAGTTTGTTGGTTACCTTGGGTTCATTTTCTAACTTGATTTCTTTGACGGAATTTATATTTGGTTTAGCACAGAATCTTTTTTAGATAAATGCAGATCCTCCAAAATCATCGCATCAAGTCTCGGCAGAAATAGATGTGCCACAGACGAGCTTTGGAGGGAATTTAAAAAAATGTGTTTGAAATGTTATATAACATATTTCACAAAAACTAAATCCAGGTGAACCTCATAGAAGGATGGAATTCTGTTGCTGGCTCTCGAATAGGGAAGAGTCTTCAAAACTTTTTGAAGAACATTATTTGGACTGACCAAAGTACTTTTTCGAACTGTGGCGTCTTTAATAGGAATAATTAGCACATTTGGAGTAAAAATTATCCACGACACTTCAGAGAAATCAGACCATAAGTTAGGTTCCGTTTGAATGTGGGCTGGAATTCATAACGACCGAATACTTGGACCTCATTTCTTGTCTAAACTTTGAATGGGAAAACCTATCTTCTGTTATCAAGAAACGAATTCGAAGAATAAATGGATATGTTTCCCCTAGTCAATTATAACAGCTGCTGGTTTTAGCATTACGGGGCTCCTCCACACAATAAAATACCAGTTTGCGGATATTCAATCCAAAGATTTCCTAATTGGTGCCTAGGGAATTCTGGACCAGTGAGGTGGCCGGCAAGCTCACCTGACCTTACAGTTTCAGATCCTTTCTTGTGGGGCACTTCAAAAATCAGAATCTATGGAGAGCAATAAAATGACACAGTTGATGAACTTAGAGAGAATATCATTACGCAATTTAGAAAGAAAACGAAAATTCCGATTTTCAGTTTTTTTCCGGATATTACCGGAAATACTCGGAATTCTCTTGGATTCAAAACAGCATTATATCAAGCACCAAAATACGCAACTTTGCCCTAATTTAAGTTCCGACGTATCTCCTGTAGTTTAGGAGATCTCAGTGGTGGGAATCGAATTTGAATTACCCTGTATACTGTCATTTCCTACGTACAGATTTTATGTATTGTAGGGACAACAGTTTATTCCCTTCCATATTTTTGTATATAACCTATAGTTATTGATGTGAATCAAAAGGTGAATAAATTATTATTACATTATTATAAAGGAGAGTCATCTTCGTTTATACTGTAGTATATTCAAACCCTAATTCACTCTAAAATAATTTATTTAACGAAATACAATGATTCACAATACTCTAATTTATATAGCAATCACTCTACTATTTATATTCGACTTTCACTTCACTGACTGTCTGTCTGTCTGCTGCGTAGTTATTTTTATATCCACTGCTCACTTCTCCGAATGCTCATGAAATTTCTCGAAAAGCCTCGAATCGTCCAGATTCTTCTCGGTGCATAGCGCATCGATAGTCACCCGCGGCCGGGCGCCGGCCACGCGAGAGTTCAGGTCCGGCATCGCCCGCAGCTTCGCCACGATACGGTAGTTGCAAGTGTAGCTATTGTATGCTACTAATAAACAATCACGAATTAATCAACAAAAATACGATTTTCTTTGGATAAGAAATAACTTTCGAAAATTTCTGTTATGTTTGATGCAAAGTTAACATATTGTCAAGCTTTCAGGATAGAAATTTATCTTAATAGATATTTGTTCAATCAGTGCATTTTGCAATTGGAAGTGGTGAAAGATTAGTGACCCAAAGCTATTTTTTGCATTGCTCTATTGAAAAACTGTTTGACTTGATCTGACTGAATAGTTATTTTTGTATCTAGTGCGCGAAATGCTACTTTGGTGATCGAGAACTGATTTTTTTTTAAAGAGGCGCAGCCAAGTTAAAAAAAATAGTCGAGATCACCAAAGTATTTCACGCACGAGATGCAAACATTTTTTTTTACAAATGTCAAAAATATTTGTCTACTAGTTATTTATGCAACAAGTGCAAAAAGTGATGTCCAACTCGGCCTAACGGCCTCGTCGGACAATTTCACGTTGAGTGCAATAAACAAGTTTTGCACGAGTTGCATACAACATTTTTCTACGTTCATGCAAAAAGCAAAAAATGATTTATTGAGGTGCGGCACTAGGTGTAGGAAAATGAAAAGCGCAACTTGAATACTTTATTATTAATATCGATTTGCATTGAAACAGGAACTAATACGTTACGAACAATTTAACTCAAACTTTATTTTTACCCTCAATGTTGAAAGTGAATGAACAATTGGTGCAATTTTCAATATGAATATTTCGTAGTGAAGTACCTATTGCCAATCTCACAGAATATCTGCTAAATATGTAGTAGGTTTATACGTTTATGTTTGTCATGATGACAGCACGTTGAAGTAGAATGACAGATGAGTGCAATAAAAACTTTATTGCACTAGTGCAATGAAGAACTTCTTTTTCCACTGAATATAGTTCAATAAAGTTTTGCTTTTTGCATGAATGTAGAAAAAATAATTAATATGCTTATGAGCTTATTATGAAAACTAGTATTGAACTGGCTTAAACTGTTTTTCCAAATCAAGTAATTACTGTAACCATGGAAGTAAAATGGTATTTGTTGACAATTATTTCAAAGTGACAGTTGTTGAAAATTATTTAATAGTGACTTTTTATTCGCGTCAGTCTCGTGCCTGATATTTATAACTGTAAAATAATGGAAATTTCGAGCGACGATGAACTGAGCAGTACACCCTTGCTTGATCAAGGAACATGAGGGTTAAAATATAAAAATCCCATATAGTTTACATGCAATGTGCGAATTGAGTATTTCACACACTACTTCGCGCACGGTGTCATGGTAACGAAGGAAAATGAAAAAAGAGTCACTTTGCATATTGTTGTTAATGCGCGAATCTTGTCATTTTTTGACGTTTGTAGAATAAAGTTATTTTGCATGGAAGCTTTTCACAATTTTGTATCAGAGATTTCAGATCTTTTTAGATTTTCATAGTTTGATGTTAATCACCAGTTTGTGTTCATTCCGCACCCCTCATAAGTTTATTATAAAATCTAATAGTAATTTGTGTATTCTGATATATACCTGTAAAGTGAATAATCCTCTTTCATGTTCGATTCCAATAAAATATCTATTTACCGTACCCCCATACTACCCAAAAAACAAGTTTATATACCATAGTATTTCTTCATCTGACATAGGTCTCGTTTGCGAAAGACATGTGTTAAAGAGTCAAAATAAAATTGAACAAAGTTGTAAAACTTCGCGAAATCCAATTTCAAATTCAATAGGCATCAATCGCACGAATATACAATCCTGATCGAATCTCGCATACATGATTTCAATATGAAACGTCCCAATCCATATTCGAATTTCTGTTATTGAATGTCGAACATAAATGTTTCATTCAAATTATGATTTATATAATCGATTAACACGCAATTTATATTCAGCATTTTTTCCGCCATTATCACATATTCGGAGTAATCGTCTGGAAATCCCCCATTAGAGCCATTTTGAATGACGATACCTGTGACACGTCAAATCTTTTCACACCCTGTCGGGATTTATGTCCTCGACACCTATTCAAATTTGAATTCTATGTAAAGATTTATGCAGAACGGAGTACTTCTGTAAATATATACATTTTTCAATTCGAATTCAATCGAATTAATGATGTGGAGATTAACACTCCATTGAATGGGAGTTTAAACTTAAAGCCGTTATATTTCGGTTGAATTGAATGCATCAATGGAGCTTCATTTGTTTTGAAGTGGTAGTCACTCAATCATTTTGAACGAATGTTTCTCATTTTGGATTCATTGAAAATCTATTGACATTTTTGTGTTTAAAAGGTTTTGGAAAGTCTGACAGCTACTGATAGAAACGCAATTTTTTTCTTCAAAACATTATCAAGCAATAAATATTCTTTTTGTTTTTTCCTGTTTGCAATAAGATTGCATGGACCAGTAGTAGTAGTAGTAGTTCTTTGGGGAGGCCGCTACCGCAGCCAGGCAAGTAGGCCCTCATGGACCCTTTTTGCCATCCCCTGTTCTCCACATATCTACGTTCATCCTCCTAATTTTCCTTTTCGAACCTTTGTGAAGGTCAGTATGTCCGACCATTCCAAATTGATTAGTTCCTCGTGTTGGAGTTTGTCAACTCCGAAGATTCCAAATCTTACCCTCCCGTATGCCTCACACTCGCCGAGGAAGTGAGATGAAGTTTCTTCATCTTCTTCGCATTTTTGGCAAGTGGGACTGTCTTCTATGCCTATGAGTGATAGGTGTCTGCCTAACTTGTTGTGTCCTGTTAGTATTCCTATAAGGAGGCGTAGCGCTTGGCAATTTTTGCCTAAGAGCCATGTCGTCCTTGACTTATTGGAGCCGGCCACGAAGTCTTTTGACTGCCTGCAGCCGGTGTTATCCCTCCAAAGTTCATTCAGCTCTTCTTCTGCCCACTCGTCCAGGGCTGAAGAAGTTTGGCTTCTTGCGATGCCTAGTACAGGCTCCGGTCCACAGAACGGCGTTGCGGATCCGGATCTGGCAAGTCCGTCTGCCACCTCGTTTCCGCGCACCCCTTTGTGTCCCGGGACCCATACCAGCTGAACTTCCTTCGTTTCAGCTAGCTTCTAGAGCGCATCTCCACATTCCTGTACAAGCGCTGAGCTTGGTTTAGGATGGCAGAAGGCTCTGAGCGCTGCCTGACTATCCGAACAGATATAAATTCTCTGTTCGGATACATCTTTCACCTCTTCTCTCATAGCTACGGATAGGATGGCGAACACTTCAGCTTGAAAAACTGTTGTATATCTGCCCAAAGCGTAGCTCTCTCGTACTTCTCTTCCCTCCAGGTAGATTCCGGCACCCGAAGCCTGTTTGTCAGTTAGACGCGAACCGTCCGTATAACATATTAGGCTTCCTGTGCTAAACTCCACCGTGTTTCCTTCCCATTGTTCTCTGCTCGGAATAGTAAGCGTAAACTCTCTATTCCATCGCAGTCTGTCTTGTGCGCTTTTCACTCTGAGGGCATGGACCAAATCAATCTTGGAAATTTATGCTCTCTGTGATGAAGCCTCAATGGTGATACTTTTGGATAGCAAGGTAGCCGAAAAACTTGCTTCGAAAGGAACCAAAGAACCGCTCTGTCTTCAATGGACTAATGATTATGTTTCTACACAAACTAACTCCCAAAAGCTCGATCTGAAGATTTCTAAATTAGACCAAGAGCCATTTTTTCTGAAAAGCATTCGAACACTAGAAAATGTATCTTTGCCGTCGCAGACAATATTAATGGAAAACTGGAAGAAATACCCATATTCGAAGGGAATACCTATCAAAAGTTTCGAAAACGAAAAACCCGTCAAGATAACATAAACCTAATTATTCATAGACAGCTAAGATGTGGTTCAGAAAGTGTACCGGTTGGCACCAGATGTAAATTGGGATAGCAGTCCATGGTCTATCAAATCATTCGAAGGATGAGGAACATTTTAAGGCTCATATTTCACATATTTGCGAAATACGCAACCCAGACGAAAATTCACAACAACTTGTAACACACTCTTTCTATACAGAGTCATTCAGGTTACTGATTACTCCGCATGATGAACTTAGGTTTGAACGTGAGTGGGCTCGTATCAGGCCCTCCACTGCGGCCAATGGCCTATTGTGGCTTGATGAACTCAGTCAAGAAAATTCTGTTGCTACTAAATTGATGAACGAAACTGTGAATTATGTGGAAGACAGATACGAAATAGGACTTCTGTGGAAAAATGAAAGAATACAACTACCAGAGAGTACATACAGGGTGATTCAAAAGTACTTTGACAAACTTCAAGAGGTGATTCCTCAGAAAATTCTAATATGAATTGTCCAAATGAATATATGTCCGGAAACGCTTCGTTTCCAAGATATAGGGTGTTGAAGTATTATTTTTATTTTCGTTTGTTTCAAATAACTTTTGAAATACTGAACTTAATTGAACGAAACTTGGTAATAAGAGGTTTTTGAGGTGTCGAATTCGAACCTGATGTTATTATTGCTCGTACTCGTAGGGAGCGTCACCAACACGTCTTTTTCTTTTTTGAAGATTCATTACTTTTTTGAGTGTTCTTCTAGCACATTTTTCAGTAAAAATATCTACGTAAAAAAGCTACCTTTGTTACAAGTCGCTGTAAGCAACCGTTTTCTAGATATTAGGACTTGAAAATTTCAAGTGGATTATTTGATAATCTATGCATGTAATAATTATTACCTTTATTTTGCATTTGCATTAATTTGACTAAGTAAGCAGTTTTGGATTTTTTGTAGGGGGCGCCACCTATTCTATCACTTTTTACTCGCTTGAAGAGGTCATTACTGTTGGGTAAGTTCCTTTATGACATCCTTAAGCGAAATGGTAATTTAATAATAATAATTCAATAGTTATAATTAATAGTAATAAAATTTGCAAGAAATGTCAACATTTTATTTCAGGAAATTTTGAATATGTAGAATAAACTAAAATAAACGAAACTAAATTGTATTCAAATAAATTGTTGAAAGTGTTCACCTTCAGCGAAGATACAGGCAGTCAGTCGTCTAGTCATTGAATCTCGTACCCGCTCAAAAATTATTGGTGTGTTCCTTATTGTTTCACATGCATCTACTATTCGGTTTCTAAGATCGTCCTCGTTCGCTACTGGAGTTTTATAAACTAGTGACTTCAAATGTCCACAAAAATAAAAATCTATCGGGTTTAGATCTGGGGACCTTGGTGCCCCCGGCTGGTTAGGTTCTTCTACACCCCTACCGATCCATTGATTTGGATAGACTGTGTTAAGGAATTCCCTGGCTACAACGCTAAAATGGGCCGGAGCCCCATCATGCATAAACCACATGCGGATACGAATTTCTAATGGTACATTCTGAAGTAGTCCCGGCAATTCATTTTCTAAAAAGTGTCTGTAAGTTGCGCCATTCAGTCGGAGCGGAAGAAAGAAAGGACCTATCAAGTAATTATCAATTATTGCCGCCCATACATTTACAGAAAATTGATACTGATAATGTCTTTCACTAACTGCATGCGGATTTTTGAGAGCCCAAACATGGTTGTTATGAATGTTTGTGACAGCATTTCGGGAGAAGTTTGACTCGTCCGTGAAGAGTACATATCTTAAAAATTGAGGATTTTCAGCCAATTTTCTCAAAAACCACTGACACATAGTAATGCGTTGGGGAAAGTCTCGTGGCAAAAGAGCTTGTACCCTTTGAATATGGTATGGATAAAACTGTTGATCGTGGATAATCCTCCAAACTGTGGACTAAGTAGAATTGACAGCTTCAGCAATTATTCTTGTACTTGTTTCTGGATTCTCCTCGAGAGCGTTCAAAACAGCTTCTTCCAATTCTGTGGTTCGGACTGCTCGTGGTCTTCCAATAATATCAGCTGCCCTCTTAAAGCTACCTGTTTCTGCCAAACGACGGTGGAGACTAGCAAATGTTGGAGCTGAAGGCAGTACTCGATTAGGAAATCGCTCCTGGTAAATACGTCTGCTTCGCGAGCATTGCCATCTGCAAGGCCATAAACGAAATGCATATCGGCTAAATGAGCATTATTGTTTAAATAATCCATTTTTTCAAAATGAGTGTTTTCTACTTCTACTTACGGAAACTTCAACAAAACGTTTAACTGTCACAAAATATGTAATTACCAAAACTACTTACTTAGACGTCAAATTTTTTCCAAAGCATTCTTGTGGAAAATGCAAAATATTGGTAATAACTTCAACATGCATCGATTATCAAATAATTGACTAGAAAACGGTTGCTTACAGCGACTTTTAACGAGGGTAGCTTTTTAACGTAGATATGATAGAGGAATCGATTTTTTTACTGAAAAATGGGCTAGAAGTACGCTCAAAAAAGTTATGAATTTTCAAAAAAGAAAAAGACGTGTAGGTGGCGCCCCCTACGAGTAAGAGAAATAATAACATCGGGTTCGAATTCGACACCTCAAAAACATCTATTACCAAGTGTCGTTTAATTAAGTCCAGTATTTCAAGAGTTATTTGAAAAGAACCAAAATAAAAATAAAACTTCAACACCCTGTATCTTGGAAACGAAGCGTTTCCGGACATATATTTATTTGGGCAATTCATATTAGAATATTGTGAGGAATTACCTCCTGAAGTTTGTCAAAGTACTTTTGAATCACCCTGTATAGAGCGATGCAAAGATTGAAATCTGTTGAAGAGAAATGCAAAATGAATGAAAATTATGCAAATACGAATTGTTCCAAAATTAAATATTATTGAAAAAAGGGTACATCACGAAACTAAAACCCGAAGAAGCTGAACAAGAATTTGCTTCAACCTGGTATCTTCTACATTTCTCTATTGGAAACCAGCCAAATAAAATCAGACTGTTGTTTGATGCAGGTTTAAAATCTTATGGTATAAGTTTGAATGACTTTCTACTAGCAGGTCCTGATTCATTACGATCTCTCGTGTGAATATTGTGGAAATTCAGACAGAGCCGTTACGGATTTTGTAGTGATGTTAAGAAAATGTTCCACCAGGTGTTAATACGGAAATAAGACAGGAGCTCACAACGATTTCTTTGAAGAGATCTGGATTATGTTAGTGCTGAAATAGAGCACAAAAATATTATTTCAAATATTCAAAAGTATATTGATTTAAATATATTTCATGAACATTTGATGTTAACTGGGTGATGGCTATAGCTTCTTCATTTTCGAGAAATAACGATAATCTATCGAAATTTACTTAGCAATAAATAAGTTTATCTAGATATAAATCGAAATGAAGTATGCAAGGTATTCATGGATTTTGAATTCATCATACTGTATAATAACTTTGATCTTCTGTCATTATGATATTCAAGTTGTCATCGTGACGTTTACAAATTGTCGGTCCTTTTCGAATAGGTGAATATCCTTATCCTACTGATGGCTTTACCAAATATGTTTCGAACTGTCCAGTTAGTAACCATGCATATTTTCTTGATGAGGAAAACAAAATTAAGCGGAAAAAAAAACAAAGCTAATTTAAAATATTTTACATTCCAAAATCTAATCAATTTATTTTGGAAGAAAATTATTATTACATTATTTGGACGAAATGTGTTAGAACCACAAACTATAGTTAGAGTTGTGTGGTTCAAATTCCCAGAGCAATATACATATAGACTATTATCCATTGCATATAGAGATACAGCAGCTAAACTCGATGTGTTATAACTTATAACTAAAAGCTAACGGATATCATTTTCAACGTTTACTTCTATATTTGGTGGAATTCCATAGAGTGCCAGAGTCGATTTCAGACGACCAGTTTGATACAATTTCAAATAGAAGGTATCGAATACCATGGATGTTGACATCTGAATTGGATCAGAAGGAAAATGACAAGATCTTCAATATATTATTTATCAGAATATAATTGGCGACTATACCAAAGTACATTCCATAGCCTTTTCAATATTGAAAACATGTTCTTTGTTAATGTATATGTTGATAGAATACCAGAAAAAAAATTATATTAATTAAATCAAGTGATTTCTTTTGTAAAACATTCTTTGAATAAAGTAAAAAAAAACGTTACAAGTAGTAGGGTATACTGATAAACTGAGTAAACACTGCAAAATAATATGAAGACATTGAAATAATTCCCATTGACTCCTACCTGACGATAACTGCTCTCGCTTTACGGTAAACAAATCCTCAATACGCTATTGTCTATAGTTGCTGCATATTATACATATTATTTCAATGAATAAAGTGATTTTTAAATTAACTTGAGTGTCCCACGGCTTCAAAACTTCATATATTACACTATTTAAAGTTTTTGCTTAAGGAACTCTATTCTCTAGGTCGTTTTCAATAATTACATTACGCGTACTTTCATGTACTCAAAGTAATTTAGGCCCGTCTATTGTTAAGATGCGACTGTCTGCCAAAGTTTTCTTTTTGAATTTTGGTTAGTAACATATTTTGTTAAACTTTGGCACGAAAATAAGGGTGGTAACCTGTGCTCCAAAATAGCGACCATTACCAACGGTAGACGCTTACGATTTCAGTTTAGTTACGATCTTAGACTATTTTCACAAAACTTTAATTTTGGTTATGATGAGCAATTCTGAGTATTTTTTTCAAATTATAAATCTAATAAAGCGACCGCTTACGCCTGGCAGACGGGCGATTTTGAAATTACAATCTAAAGTAGAACCGACGGCGACGTGCCAATTCAAACCTTTGGTAACTATGAGAAAGTCATTTTCACCGCAGCTCTCGAACAATTTGAATAAATAAAGTTTTGAAAACCTTTTTAGAAAAAAGATTTTATTTCAATGAACCTAATATAGAAGAAAATAAATTTTGAAGTGGATTAGACCCGTCATTTTGTTACATTATTAAAATAAATATTAAATTCAGTTGCGAGAACTATCTATGTATCTGTTATTGTAAATTGAATTACCTAACGAGTTTTTCTCGAGACAAGCTTTTATATCATTTCAAATTTCAAAATGTAATAAAATGATGGGTAAATTCACTTTAAAATAATTTTTTTAATTTTAAATGCATTTAAATAAACGCTTTTTTCCAAAACAAAGCAGTGTGGCCTAGCACCCCCAACACTAGATTGGATGATTGAAATGGTGAGGAAATCGTACAGTCGGAACACCAAATTTACTTTCTTGATCGACGTATGTCTGATGAGCCGCAAATAGAAAACTTTTGGCGCATACCGTACCGTTCCGAATATCTTGGTTGATTTTTCTAGTTTCGTGTGCTCTAAGACTGGTCATGTTCAGATATTTCTGTTTCATCGAACATAGGGTATCAGGTATGAAGATGCCACACAAAGTTAAAATTTTGTCGAGCTCCAATAGAG
This sequence comes from Chrysolina oricalcia, assembly GCA_944452925.2. Classification (NCBI taxonomy): domain Eukaryota; kingdom Metazoa; phylum Arthropoda; class Insecta; order Coleoptera; family Chrysomelidae; genus Chrysolina; species Chrysolina oricalcia. The sequence goes on along the minus strand of OX101819.2, from coordinate 54,454,375 downwards.
GTTTGCAGTGATCGGAGTTTTTAACTCGGCTTAAATAGCGTATTCCTCTTTTTTGCATTACAAAAACAGAATTGAACAGTTGTTGGCTGCAGAAGCCCCAGAAAGGGATGCCATATCGCAAGTGCGACTCAACCAATGCAAAATAGGATGTTCTAGCAATAGAAAATCCAAGTTCTTTTATAATTATTCGTACAGCAGAATAACCGCTAGGCAGTTTTTTGTGCCAGGACATTATATCATTATTGAATTTCAATTTATCTACACCTCAACAAATCTTTGATGCTTTCGATGTCATATTTTGCATTCTGAAATATACGATTGTATCCAATTGTAGACAGTACCTCTGATCCCATAACAGTACAACTTTTGGAGCAGTATTTCGTGATTCACACAATCAAAGGCTCTTGAAAAATCACAGAATACTGTTTCAACAGCATTACCATCGTTCAGTTTCAGGTAGACAGAGTCCAGAAGAATAAAAACTACATCGTTTGTGTTATTTGATGACTGAAATCCAAATTGTACGCTAGATAATATATTATTATTTTATTGTGATTGTAATAGTCTTTTTTGAATACTTTTTCTATTACCTTTGATATGCTAGACAAAAAAGATATTGGTCGATAAGCTGAAGGATCATCTGGGAAAACTTTGGATTACGAAAGGTTTGAAAATATCCGCTGAAAACATGAGAAGTCTACATTTGATTAGGAAATATGCTATGGATTATTGTCATTTTTTAATAAGTACCGGATCATTTTCAAAAGGATTCTGCAAGCTGCTAAGCAAATGTATTATAGACAAAATAAAGATAATTCAGGTAATAAGCAAAAGGAGAGCTGGGCAATCATCAATGAGCTGAGGGGAAAAAATACTCCAAGCCCATGGAAACAAATCTCGAGTGTGATGATATTAATGATTATCATTGCACAATATAGTAGAAAAGATTCCGATGAAATCCACCCAACCACGGACCCCATGGATTATCTGAAAAATATTCCCATATTGGAATCTTTCTTCCTCATGCCAACGGATATTGATGAATTGAAACGAACTATTCATGAAGTGCAAAATAAAAAGGCATCAGGTTATGACGAATTATCTACACAAATTTTCTCTCACCTATCTGACTGTGCTCTTATGAATCTGCTGGAAGCTGTTAAATTTTCATTTTCAACAGGAGTATTCCCGATATGTTTAAAAAATGCAGTGGTAATTCCATTACATAAAAACAATCTCTTTGCTGCCCATCCTTTCTGAACTGATTGAGAAGCTGATAAAAATTACAATAATGAGTTTTCTCAAAAAACACACGTATATAAATTAGTTTCAATTCGGGTTCCAAAGAGCAAAAGGAACAAATGATGCTATTTTCAACTTATTTCATTATGTATATTCCAATCTAAATGAGGGTGATGTTAAAGCTGCAGTTTTTTGTGATTTGACGAAAGCCTTTGACTGTGTCAACCATAAAATCCTACTAAATAAATTAGATAGATATGGCTTTAGATATACAGTTCTGAAATGGTTTGAGGCATTCTTATTAGGTCGAACTCAAAGTGTATCTCTTCATAACATATTATCAAACAAATTTGAGATGAAATGGGGAGTACCACAAGGATCTGTGCTCGGCCCATTGCTCTTTTTGATTTATATTAATGTCCTAGCCTCGATAAATATTATGGGAAAGTTTACTCAGTTCGCAGATGATACTACTCTATTATGGAAAAATGGGAATGAGATGGATTTGCATCAACAAATCAAAATGGATGTTGTCAAGATAAAAACGTGGTGTGATGCAAATATGCTATCTTTAAACATAGCAAAAACAAATATCATCAATTTCAAAGGTCATCTGCCAGAACTTTATCTGGAGAATCAGGAAATTAGCAGTAAGAAATCAACCAAATTCCTCGGCTTACACATCGATGATAAGCTAAAGTTTGAGGATCATATAAAGACGATGGGAAAAAATTTGCCTCTGGGTGTTTTGCAGTAAAAACAACCTCATGGGAACTGGGCAGGGACAGAAAAGTATACTTTGCAGTAATCGATTCACATCTTAGATACGGAACTTGCTTTTTGGGGATCTTGTAGTGGTTTTTTACTTGACACCATATTCGTTTAGCAGAAAAGGACAATAAGGTACACGATCAAAGCCAGGCCCGGGGACTCTTGTAAACCCTTAATTATAGAACAAAAAATCTTACCGCTACCTTGCATCTACATATTGGAAACAGTGTGTCTCATCCACAGTGAGTTAAGATAAAGAGTACATTCTACAGCACAATAAACTACTAGACAAGCCCTCAGTTTAACCATACCACTTCCAAGGTCCTTACTAGTAAAAAATTCCTTTATATATAACGGAAAGAGAATGTTCAACCACCTACCTGATGAAACAAGAAAGAATACTGATAAAATGAAATTCAAAGATTCCGTGAATTCTATTCTGAAAGATTCTAAATTTTAGATTTTACTTAGTCTTACATCTTTGGGAGGTTGATTTGCAAGCATATGCTGACGATCTGGTCCTAGTAATAAACGATAAATCCGAAGAGACGATCTCCTACGTCCTTCAGGATATATTGGACACCATATATAAATGTTGTGATAGGGAGGAAATGTCCATTAACCCCCACAAAATGGTCATAGTACCATTCACCAGGAAGAGGAAGCTGGAACATTCAATACCTCCTTCCATCAATGGTGTAACAATTCCTTTTGCGAGTGAAGCAAAATATCTGGGAATAACCCTGGATAAAAAACTTAATAGGAACTCGCACTTGGAAAAGACTATCCGGAAGGCTAGCCTTTCATTATGGACATGCCGCAGAATATGTGACAAAACATGGGGCATGTCACCAAAACACGTATACTGGTTGTACGTGACCGTCATACGTCCAATGATAACGTATGGCTCTATAGTCTGGTGGAGCAAGGGACATAAAAAAATGGCCATTGCTAAACTTAACGGACTACAGAGACAAGCGTTCATGGCGATTACTGGAAGCATTCGCTCCAAGCCAACGGCAGCAATGGAAGTCCTCCTTGGATTACTTCCTCTCCACATAGTTCTGGAGAGATAGAGGCAAGATGGGCAACATACAGACTTTATCAAGCGGCCATTAGTCTACCGCAGGCATGTGTCATGAGAGGCAGCGGCATGCTGGAGGGCATAATAGCTCACAACATTCTAGGAATGCCCCCAGACATCATGCCTAAAACTATCAACCTTCACACGTCCTACACTGTGGTCTTTCCCGAAAGAGAAGACTGGGTCCGGAATGAATCCAACCTATGTAGGGCAAATGAACGTTGGTTCACCGATGGTTCCAAAACTCAGGAAGGCGTCGGAGCCGGAATATATGGGATGAACCCAGTAGTGAAACGCTCGTTCAGTATGGGCAAACTAGCTACGATATTTCAGGCAGAGGTATATGCCATTGAAATGTGTGCCAGGGAGCTGGAAAATCGACACCATACACGAAAAACAATAAAAATATTTTCAGATAGTCAAGCAGCACTCAAAGCGCTTGAATCCAACTGCTTCAAATCTAGGGCAGTATGGAACTGTAGAGACATCTTAAACCGACTGGCGCAACGCAACAACGTTACCCTAGTCTGGATACCAGGTCACACAGGCCTAGAAGGAAACGAAATAGCGGACGCCCTAGCAAAAGGGGGGGCCGAAACAACGTTCACTGGACCAGAACCGGTAATCAGTTTAGCATATAGCACTGCCAAGAATGTCATAACAGCTTGGGCAGACAATAGAAGACTCGAGAACTGGCGTAGTCTACCGGGCCTAGCCCATTCCAAAGCATTTATTGATTGTACAAGGAAAAAACAGGACTCTGACAAACTGCTAGAACTCAGCAGAGGGCATCTCAGAGTTATAGTAGGTTTGCTTACTGGCCACTGCAAACTCAAACATAAGATGCATAAAATCGGACTTGCATAAGATGCAGAGTGCCGGCTATGCATGGAGGATGATGAAACGGCTGAACACATTCTGTGTACATGCCCTGCAGCGGCCAGAACCAAATTCTCAATATTTGGCGATACGACAGTAAGGCCAGAAAACCTGGTAAATTGTTCTCCCAATGCATTACTCAATTTCGTCAAGAGATTGAATATACTGGGAGAAATATAACCATAGGGTGAGCCACAATAGGCCATTGGCCGCAGTGGAGGGCCTGATACGGGCCCACTCACGTTCAAACCTAACCTAGTCTTACATCACTCCACTCAATATATCAAATAATACTTTTAAATGTTGTTCATTGAATCAGAATTACATTCTCCTTATGATACGATGTCTGTTTTCCTGTTTTTTATAACAATAATGACTTTATTTTTGAACGATTGACTGATGAATTTGTTGTTAATTTTGTAATTACAATTACTTCTAGGTATATGTTATTATATAAATTTTATATTGTATATTGTGACTATTTTCATTGTATTCACAGTGTTTGTAAGTATGAAATTTTGAATTTTTATACCATAAATTTTTATTTTTACAAATTGTTCTATTTTTTGAGCAATTTCTTTGTCAATAAGAATTTTTATTATTTCGATAATAAAGCGTAATTTGATTGATTTATTCATCCACATAACCACTCTTAAAAAAAGGTATAACAATTTCTGTTTTCAAACAGTAGGAAAATTTGCCTGTCCTGAAAGAAATAATTATTGATTCCGTTAAAACACATAGTGCAGGATATGGTAGATTTTCTAGTGTATTAGTATTTCAAATGATTTGTTCATTATGTGATGGAACTATACCGTTATATGGTCCGCTTTTACTAAATTCAAAATAAAAGGCGTTGAATTCCAGCTATCTATGCAGCCATTCCAGTGTTGATGTTCCCACAGCGTAATTCTGAGCACATAATCCATAACTATCTTCAGACAGCCATCCTGCACTGAATAAATGCATACAGAGCTTGCCGGTATTAAATTATTCAAAGAGCGCAACAAAACCCGAGCTCACACTTAGCAGATTTCCTTAGCTCCATTGAGATTACTCAGCTGAGATTACTGTAATGAACGGGCTTTAAAAATCGTTATCGGAGTTTACTTGCATTACATGCATTGTTCGGAAGGATGAGAGGTTTATAGCTGAAGTTGAGAATAAGACTTTGACTGCTAGGATGGTTGGATACTGAGGGTGGAGATTAGTGCCTCAACATTATCATGTTTCTTCTGCCCACGCGAATGAAAGAAACAGACAAGAAACACTCGTTGTGAAAGACCCACAACTGAAGGCTAAGGAAAATTTAATAAAACGAAGTAAAAAACGTGCGTTTTTAAGTAACAAAAATGTTAGAACATTTTCAGTTGATGGTTTGGTATCATTGAAAGCTTATCAGATTTCTTCAGCCTTGGACCATGAAGCTAAAAAAATCTGTCATAATAATATTTTATAAAACTTAGAAATGGTTTGAAGAATTAAATTTTCTGAGAAACTTTTAATAAAAAAGTATTCAATATGGTTCCAACGTTTTAGCGGTCACTGTATATACAAAGCTGAGAGAGTCATAATCTGAAGGGTTGAAAATAAGGGTCAACAAGAGTCCCTGCTTTGCATTTGAAACTATCTTAATTGCCTGTTTCTGCATCAGAAAAGCATGAATTGCAGTTGGAGAATTCCCCATAGACATGTATCATATGATAGGTGAGAATGAGAAAGATCGAAGTATGGTACCGTACTACAGCAGGACTTATACAAGTTCTGATTTTCTTTAGGAGAAAGGCTTGAGTAGATAATTTTTTGCACAAGGATATGACTTGCCCATTTATCAATATAGATACCAAGGAGTTTAACTGATTGGTCTTTTGTTGAGATTATGATTTTAATTTTCTTTACGTTGCACTTTAGAGTATTAGGAATTAGCCACTGACTGATTTCGGGAAGCATGTGAGCTGATACTAGATTCAAGTCGTTCAGATTTCTACATGAGTGGTAAAAATTTTCATTATCAGCAAACAGTATGCTGTTTATATAGTTCATATGGTCAAATATATTATTTATATGAATTACAAATAAGAGTGGCCCCAACACTAACCCCTGAGGTACGCCCAGTTTCACTTGAGTGATATTAGAAGTTATACAATTATAGTAGAAGGTTATATGTCAGTTTGCTAGGCAGGACTTGAAAAAATCCAAGGCCACTCCTCGGATGCTATAGTGCTCCAGTTTATCAAAGAAAACCTGATGTGAACTGCAATCGAAAACTTCGCTTAGATCTATTAGGATTTCAAACCCATCTACGATATCAAGGTTATAGTTGAACGATTTTTACGAAAACCAAATTGTCTAACAGTTGATTATACCTCGAAATAATCCATTACTCTTTTTTGACAATATATTCTATTATTTTGCCAAATATTGGATTGACAGCAATTGGCCTGAAATTTTCTGGTAATTCAGCGTCCCCTCTCTCGTAGATTCAGAAATTTTGAAATTGTCTGGAAAAACACCTCCGAGAAAATACACGTTGGAAAGCTCTGAAAGAGGTTCAGCAATTTGGGTTTTGATTTCCTTCATTATTCTACTGTTGAAACAGATCAAGTGTATTTGGGTTTTTCAAGTCATTAATATCTTCTATAATACCATTTGGGGTAGTGGGTACGAAGAAGAACGAGCTTATCTTAGAAAGATTTTTTAGAAAGTCTTTTGCAGTAGAATTAGAAAATGGCAAACTATTTATAATGACCTTGGCAATAGAGGAAAAATATACAACAAAATCATCAGCTTTAATATTGCTTGTAGGCCAATCAACAGGGCTATCAACCTCAACTCAAATTGCTCAGCTAATATATATTTTTTTGAATTGTAGAACACAGTGTGCACATTACTTCTGAGAAGAATTATCACCTCCAGGGGGGGTGGAATCCCCCCAAAAAACGCGTTGAAATTTATGTATGAGGTAATTTCGAAATATCTCAGAAAATTTACTTCAAATCAAAAAAACAACTTGATATTCAGAAAGAGCACAAATTTTTACAAAAAAACTGTCCCTACCAAAATTTTGAGAAATCGCACGGTATTCTTGAAAAAAATTGTTGAAGTTATATGCTTTCGCAATGGAGCAGGTGTTGCGTCGGCTCCCGCCAACGTTCATTTTTTCAACCAGCGCGTGAAGTAAAGTTCTATAACTCCACACATAAATGTTCAATTCAGATAAATCTTACGTCATTTTGAAGATAAAGATTGCAGCTTTGTATTCTGATATTATTCATATTGATACGCGCAGTTGCCAGCTGCAAAATTGCAATTGAAAAATCTATTAATGTTCCTGACATCGTGAAATAATGCTTGTGATTACTGAAATAATGTCTTATCACTAGTAGCAAGTGAAATGAACATTTGAGTAATACTTCATTGTCAAATTGCATAATGTTTAACCGGTCCAAATAATGATGGTTTTAAATACGAGTGTTTTCAATTCTTCGCATATTTTATGTTAGAAAATCTTGAGGGAGTTCATAAATTCAAATGATAATAACTCAGACGTATCAACATGAATGAAAAGCCAGTTTGCAGAAAAGACCCTGCTCTTATCAAAAATATTCATACAAATTCGGTTACTTGTACAAATTTTAAATGCAATCCAGTCAATCTTTCAAGTACTTAAAATAGAGGTTACTCGGCATTTGATCGCATTATTGTTCTATGAAAAAAAAAAAATAAATCAGTCCTTGATGGAATATGGGGACTCGAGACCGAGGAAGACAGTGCACCAAAGGAAACTGTTCCGAAGTGTACCTGCTTTAAACTCATTGAGATTCTAAAACCTGAAAAGTATCGGCTTGAGACCTTGTCAATGCGGCAGCTGGCGCGCCGCTGTATAGTATACAGCGGCGTGGTTCTGTCGGTGGGCAGTGGGCAGCAGTCAACGTTGCTTTATGTGAACGTCAGATAATATAAAAGTTCCTGTGCAGAAAACACTGGATACTGGGATAATGGTTTTTTGTAACTGCACTACTGGCTGCATCAGAGACTCCTGCTCTTGCAAAAGGAGTGGTCTAAAATGTACCAATGTCTGTAATAAATGTACCACAGATATCTGTAGAAACTTGGCAGTGATCGTTCCGGATTGTGAAGATAAAGACGAGGAGACTGAAGATGAAGTAGATGATGAGTTGTATGAGTGAATAAATATATTTTCCTATACATTTCTTGATGGTGATTACCTGTGGTTCATTTCTCCATACCCTTTCCTGATATCATTGAAAAACACTCTCATATTTCGTTACCTCCGGTCCGCATTTGATTTATACAATAAGTTGATCATCTCTCGAATTTGCGAATAATTTTCATAACAATACTTCTAAATCTCAATAAGGACAGTTCTCAACGATATTTACCCACATTTATATCTAAGAGTAGTAGTATGAGGGTTTTTTCTAATATTCTCCCCCTTCCCTCTCGCCCCAATGTTTCTGCGATGCGGGGGATATGCCCCGAATGCGGGGGCGGGAAAATCGTTTCTAATAATGTATACCTATTATTTTTACAAGGGGTTGATGCTCTAGGAGTGGGTTTGATTGTTGAAAATAATAATACCGATTTTCATTCATATTTATTGCCCAGAGCTGAAATGTCAAGAAAATACCTTCCAGAAAAAAGTTTTTACGATTTTGGGGGGTTGCACCCCCCAGGGGGTGATAACTTTATTGCTAATTATTCAACCCTCCGTGACGACCGAACTGCAAAAAAGAAATCATAGGAGCAATTTAATAAGTTGAACTTTTATGAGAAAAATTGCTCTGTTTATTGGCCTATTGATTTTTTGATTTGTTAGTTTTGAACCCCGTCCACTATTTATCAGTTTCTAAGTTTCTCTAATGGAGTTGAGGATATAATTGTCATAGGCATTTCTTTCAGCCTCAATCAGGGGCTTTTTGTAGGTTCTATCATAGTTTGCAAGAGTTACGAAACCTTACGTTGATAATCATTGAATGATCCGACATTGGATAAACATGTGTTTGTCGACAGGTCTCGACAAACTTCCACCTATTGAATCATTAAACTACCGAGATTAACATAGTTTCTGATATAATAAACGTCATCTGTTAACATGAGTCCCCACCTTCGTGAAAGTTCCTTGCAGACTAATTCCTGAAAGTTTTCATCGTTTCTGTGTGGGTTCGGGCTTTTGCCGTGCCTTGTCTTTATGAGGGAAAGCATTACTTTTAGAGTGTTCCTTTGTTAGCAAGGCAGGAGTTTGGTATTTACAGGAATTGTTTCCAGGATGACAATACATATCGTAATTATAAGTGAAAAATATATTCAACTCACAAACGAACAGTCAGGCTCTATTGAATAGGGAAGAAATCCAACATTTTATTTCGATTATTTTATTCACACATGGCTGCAACAATAAAATTCCATGAGTGCTTGTGATATCAGCGGCTATTTAGGTAAACACGGCTATTCATGTAAACAAAGAAAACTTCGCTGCTCTCTTTTGCCAGTATAAGTGCCAAAGTTTAACATAACTTAAAATTAAAATGACTCGTTTTGAGTTATCTTCCAATACAGAATGGAATACGGGTTGAAGTCCATGAAATAATCTTCCTGAATATCTCTCGACCATGACCAAAAATAGCGACTAATATTAATTTTTCTTCAATTTATCTCGAGTAACTCGTATTTCGTGACAATTCAATTCGATCATATGAACATTAATAATCAATGTTCCGTCTTCCGGCCACCATAATCAACTTTATTTTTTATTATGATTTTACCTTTTCAATGATGTATCATGAGTTATCATTCGTTTTCGAAAAATTGGAGATATTGAAATAAATGTATTCTTATCATAATAGGCTTTGACTTCGATGATTCTAAATTTGACTTTCAATTTGTGACATTTTGTTATTGAAAAATGGCTTTCACGAATGAAGAAAAAAGAGATATGTTACAAATTTATAACAAATACCATATAGACACAGTGTTAGGATATCGGAATAGTATATTCTGTAACAAGGTTAGAATGAAAATTCGATGCGAGTGGAAAGTTCCAAGCGCGAGCCGAAGGCGAGCGTGAGGAACCACGAGCATCACGAATTTTCATTCTAACCGAGTAGCAGACTATATTTTCTCCACGATCAATGATAGGAAACGTGACAGCAATAATTTTGACACTTACTCAAATTTTGCCACTACGATGACAATCAACTGCGTCAAAGGCTAATGTTATTATTGCTAACCAGTGTGAGAATATTATTCTATCACAAGAGAGAGAACGTAATAGCTATTTATATAACAAGTTGCAAAATGAGCGTGTTTTTTGCATCAGACGTGAACATTGGAACACGAGCGTAGCGAGTGGTCCAACACGTCGTGTGCAAAAAACCCGCTATTTTGCAATGTGTTATATACATGGCTTTTTGTAATTTCGTTTCAATATGGCGACTTTTTGTTTACAATTTGAATGTCAAAATGACGGTCATATTTGCACAAGTGCGAATATGAGAGTTCATATTCACACTAGTGTGAATATGGAAATCAGTTTTGATGTTCATTTGGAAGTATGAATGGGATGCTCATAATTTCAGTAAATTCAGTCATAAAGAGTCCACAATGTTGAAGGCCTGACGTTTTTCGACTTCTCAAGAAAGTATGCCAACATTACTTTCTCATTTATGATTGATAATTTATTTTGATTATTCCATTCTTGAAATCGTTGGTAGGTTGATTGGTAAATTGCTTTTGATTTCACTGGTAATAAACTTGAAATTGCCTCCTCCGCGGCAGCTTCAATATTACTTAGCACATTATTTTCTGTATCAGAATCACTCATTTTCGTTTGAATTTAATCAGACAGTCCGTCAGGTAATTCAATATGTTTGTATCTATCCATGACAACTGTCAACTGACGGCTATATATCCGGCAGTGTCTCCGCTACCGACTTCCCGGCAACCGAATCGCAACCATCATTCTAGACTCGTGCTATGTAAAGTACTAAGCAATATTAAAATAGTTATTGACCGATGCCCGTATTCAGTGTAATCCATGATTGTATATGAATAAATATTCCAACGAAATTACAAAAAGCCATTTAAAATGTATGGGGACAGAGGCGTTGCAGAATATTTCTTCAATCTCAAGAGAGAGAATTACAGCATTCTGTAATCAAATTTGATTTCAGAATTGGCAAATTCTGTGATGATCGTGTAGAAATTTATTTAAACTAGTATCGTGAATGACGACAACCACATCGAACTATGTTCAAGTTATTGGATCGAAATCTCACCGAGTTTTGTTCATTTGAAATTCCGAGGAAAAATACGGAGACAGACTGGACCAGGAAACTAAAGAAAATTTGATAAATTAGGTAAATTAGATATTGTGTTCTTTTCAATTCAATTTCAAAATTAATAATTTGCAGATAAACATAAACCCGGGGAAATCTACATTTCAAATTTCCTGCGATATGAATATTTGTCATACAAGTGCTTGGAGATATCTCAAAAAAGCGGTTTAAAATGTTACAAAATACACATATCTCAAAAATTGAATCCAGGTGATCCCGAGAGGCGATTTGAATTTTGTAATTGGCTAATAAGAAGACCTAATGGTCCTGTTTTCCTGGAGAATGTAACTTGAACAGATGAAAGCAATTTTACGAATTGTGGGATATTCAACCGAAATAACGAACAAATTTGGAGCATAAACAACCCCAGGCAGTTCCGGGAAATTCGACCTCAGGTGCGATTTAGTATTAACGTGAGGGCAGGAATTCATAAAGAAAGAATTTTGGGTCCTCATTTATTTGACGGAATTCTGAATGGACAAACCTATCACTAGTTTTTAATGTCGATTTTCGAAGACTATTTGGATGATCTACCTTTGGCTAACTATAACAACATTTGGTTTCAATATGATGGTGCTCCACCGCACACTACCAGACGAGTATCTGATTACCTGACTGAAAGGTTTCGTGATAAATGGATAAGGAATATTGAGCCGGTGAGGTGGCCAGCAAGGTCTCCAGACTTGAATGTTATGTATACATTCTTATAGGGGACACTGAAAAATAGAGTTTATGGTAAGAGGGACTATCAAAATATTGAGGAAGATTGAAGAGGAGGGAAATTAATCTTGCAGTGTATAATAATCGAAGAAGGCAAAGTTCTGAGCATTTGCTGTGATTTACTTTTGTCTTGTCAACGTTCTATTTTCATTGAAAAGGACACAATGTCTAATTTACCTCATACACACCTCATTTATCGAATTTTGATTGTTGATTCTGTCTGCGTATTTTTTCATTGGCTTTTCAAATGAACCAAACTCGGTGAGATTTGGTTAGATTTTGATCTAGTAACTTGAACATAGTTCAATGTGGTTGTCGTCTTTCGGGATACAAGTTTAAATACATTTCCGATGCCTAAAACTGTTTCTATGGCATTTGTAATAAATTTGTATCATATCCCATTTTTTTCATTCGTGAAAGTCATTTTTCGCCAAAAATTCAATGACTGGTGCAATAAGAAGAAGAAGAAGAATCTTTATTTAACCAAGTTACAAAAAATATTGTTTTCGGCAAGTCAATACTATACCACAGTATAAGTGTACACTCAAGGTTTACAAAATATAGAGTGGAGAAATACATAAAATATATAGAGATACTTAAAATATTTAAAATACATAAAATTTGAAATCGTTGGACAAACCAGATTTTTAAATAACATCAATTGTTTCAGAAAAAATATTTTTGTCAACTTTGACAATGAAAACAGCAGGTCACATAAAAAATTTAAAAATATGTAAAATATAAAAATAATTGAAATATAAAATATATAGCTACAGTATATCTGTGGCTTGGTACAAGAAGTGACCAAGTCACTTTTCGCCAGTTTTGAGATTTTTGCGCAAAATTTATCATAATAACATGAAGTTTTTGATGTAAAAAGTGTCTAAGTTGAAACACAAGAAGGATGCAATTTTTTTCTCAATAAATACGTAAATAAGAGCACTCATAAAACAATTATGTTCTCGAGCGCATGAAATTGCCGCTCCTGGAAAGTTACAATTTTTGACTTAGTCATTTCTTCTACCTTAAGCCACAGATATATGCAAATTTAAAGTTTACAAAATGTAAAATCAGGAAATATATATAAAATTTGAAACCGTTGAGTAACCCAGTGTTTTGAAACCTTGAAATTGTTTTCCATTAATGGTCATCGCTGACATAACAGTTTCCTTGAAAATTTTGTCACTCAACTTCAAAAAATGGTGTGTGAAAATATTCTTCAACTGTATAAAAACAATGAGATAAAATATGTCTTTTGATTGTGGATTTGAATTTTCCAATATTATTCAATGATTTGATACTTCTAGGTAAGAAATTGAATAAATTCAGATCTAGAGAATTTTTTGTCGATTTTGTGAGCCTGTATTGAGGTAATTTCAAATGATCAGCATTCCTTGTCAAATAGTTATGGACATCTGCATTGGCTTTGTTTTTATTGATTTCTATTATTGAAACAAAAATATATAATGATGGAAGGGGCATTATATTTAAAGTTCTGAAAATTTCTTTACAGTGGTCTCTGAAACCAGCACCGGCTACGATCCTGATAGCTCGTTTTTGCAAACGGAAAATAATGTTAGCATGACAAGAGTTACCCCACAGCAACGTACCGTAACTGAGATGAGAATGAAACAAAGCGAAATAACATGATCTCATAGTTTCTATGGATAACTGTTTACTCAAATTGCGTAGCACGAATATGGAGCTTGAGAGTTTTCGGCATAGTTGTTGGACATGACAGGACCAATTCAGTTTATCATCGATGACTAATCCAAGCAGCTTCACACTATGACCTTGAGCAATGTTATTGTTCGTTGAGATGATGAGATTCTGTGTTTTATCGTCATTAAGTTTCAAATTATTGGAAGTAAACCATTTTCTAGCTCGAGTGGTAGTTATAAGACTATTTATCTTCAAATCTTCTATATTCGTGCTAGCATCAACCAAAGTTGTGTCATCTGCAAAAGCAACGCAAGTCTTCGGATACATATTGTGAAACAAGTCATTCACACAAATAATGAATAAGAGAGGTCCTAACACAGAGCCTTGCGGTACTCTATGCATGACAGCTCTATAATCAGATGATGAATTATTGATGCTCACACATTGTTTTCGATCACTCAAATATGACCTGAAGAAGTCGAGCGGCAAACCCCTGATTCCAAAAAACGTCAGCTTTTCGACCAGTATTTCGTGAGAGACACAGTCGAAGGCCTTGGAGACATCACATAATGTAACTGATACACTTTTGCCACTCTCCAGACCTTCCACTATGTCACTCACTATCCTGAACACTGCCTACATTTTTTTCTGAACCCAAATTGGCATTTGTCAATGAAATTATTGGATTCGATATATATCATAAGTCTTGATTTTAAAATTATTTCAAAAAGTTTTGAGAAAATAGGGATTATTGAAATTGGACGGTAATTGTCGATTTTGGCAACGTCGCCTTTCTTGAAGAGAGGTATGACTTTTGTTAACTTGAAAGCATCAAGAAAGTTCCCGTCACGTATACATGAATTGAAAAGTACTGTCAGTGGGCGAACTAAAATATCTGTCAAGTTTTTCACAATTTTACTATTTATATTGTACACGTCAGTGCAAGCGGAGTTTTTCAATTTAGCGATAGCTTCAATGACTTCATTTTCAGTGATCGGCTCCATTAAAAATGATTTGCAAGGAGTAGAGATGTCTTTCATATAAGTGATTGCATTTGTATCCGATAAATCTTTGGGCAGTTTCTTAATTATATCTTCTGCAATTGAGGCGAAAACGTTGCTGAAATCAGAATTTTCAATGTTGTGAACAGATCTTTTGGAAGTGTTTGTTCCTTTCATAATTCACCAATCGCCAACTATCACGAACCTTATTATCAGAATTTGAAATATAACAATCGTAGGTATATTTTTTCTTTTCAATTATTTTGCATTTATATTGTTTTTTTAAAATGTTGTAAACTTTCAGATCACGTGGATCCCTAGTTGAATCAGAAATCGTTTCAATACATGATAATGTATCTCTCATACTTCTCAAATTATTGTCAAACCAATCAATAGCTTGTTTGTTGTTATTTGAGTGACATTTTCTAAGCGGAAAATGTTGTTTTATAAGGGATTCAAAGTTTGTTACCAAAAAATTCGCAAGGAAATCAGAATTTTTTGATGGATTGTCATAAATCAACCAGTCTAAATTTTCTAGAGAAGTTTTTAGTTTTTCGATGCCACGAGAAGAAATAATTCTACGCCAAACATTAGAAGTGCTATTTTTCTCAAGTTTCAAAGTCATAATCTGAGCTCGATGATCAGCTATGCAAGCATCAAGTACTTGAGTTACATAACTAGTTTCAATAAGGTTTGTTAAGATATTATCAATGCAAGTAGATGACTGTGGGGTAACCCTCGTATAGTCTGAAACTGTTACGTCAAGACCAAAGGAAGCAACAAGGCTAGCTAGTTCGGTAAGATCAGGTGAAATTTTTCGAAAGTTTACATTAAAATCGCCAAGTAATATCACTTTTCTGAAATTATTCGTAGAATATGATGACAGTTTTTCTAATAGTTCTAAAAAAGTATCAATGTTTCCATTTGTTGATCTATATAAAGTGATGATGACGGTTTTAGATTTCACCAGTTCAATAGCGCAAAACTCGCAATCAATTTCTCTAGAGAATTCTACTAATGAAATTGGTTTGTATTCCAATTTATCATTTGTGAAAATAGCGACACCACCATGGATTCTCTGTGCTCTACAGAAAGAGGTGGCAAGGCAATATCCTGGCAACTTCACAGAATTTATGACAGTGCTGTCTAGCCAATGTTCAGAGATACATATTATATCAGATTTTTGTTTGTCCAAATAAAGAGCTAGCATGTCTATTTTATTAGACAGACACTGTACGTTGACATGAAAAATGCTCACCAGACCAAGGTCAGTTTCAGAAGACGAATTTTGGATATTATCAGATGATATGGAATTTACTATGTCACCTGGACTCTTTTCTGTCTTGCGTGAAAAAAACTGTTTTACCATAGCTCCTCTGGGGCAAATATCTGGGTTCCAGGCTGCTTCCCTGTTGGATGCATCAATCGTGATTTTGAAAGATGAGTAATAATGTGGATATTTTGAATATATTTTTTCGCTTACCACTTCAGGAAAAACTGGTACCAAAATTGTGGATAGTTCCTCACTTGTAAACTCTGGATGGAGTTTAAACACATGGAGAAATGCTTTACTAGGTGCTAATTTCGACGTGATGGTTTCATTTTTGCCTATGATGGTAGGTTTGTTCAGTCTCCTCTTTTTCTTATAACTGATTTCTGTAAACGGAACGTTCGAGGCGTTTATGAGTTCATCACACTTCACCTGACTGATAGCATGGGAAATTGCATTCGAAACGGCAACACCGCTAATAAATGTCTGTTTAATTTCATTAGTATTTTTATCATCGCTACTCTTTTCTTTGGATACAGCACGATTTTACTTCGTTTTTTGCTTCACTACTAGTATAGTAGGTTCGGAAGCGGTCACTGAATTGTCGATTTCAGGAGAGAAGTTAGTGGATTTCGAGGTGGATTTACTACGTGTATTCCAGAAATTATGGATTTCACTGTTCGATCTAGATGGAGTGGTGTCATCTCTATTGCATTCATTATTTTTATGCTTTTTAGGATGCCTTGAACTCTCCTGTTGTAATTTACTTATTAATTGAATCCTTCAATGAACATATAACATCTACTTGATTTTTAATAATCAGGTCCTTTTGACTAATTATTTCTTTCAAATAATAAATCTCACTGTAATCTCCGTCATTGGCACTGCTAATGGTAATGTCGGGGTCATCGTCACACATAGATTCCACTTCACAACAAATGTACGTGTTGTCATCCAGATATTTCACATTTTTCTGGTACGAAAAACAACTATTATGAGATACTGTACCACATAAGGAGCACTTTGGACCACTATGAGCAATTCTTTTACACTTTTTACAGCTTTTGGAGACAGACGCATCAATCGTGTCTGATCCATTCGCGGCCATTTTAGATGACAAAATGTCATTGAGTGTAACAAATTGAAAGTCAAATTTAGAAACATCAGAGTCAAAACCTATCATGATGAGAATTAATATTTTTCAATGTCTCCAATTTTTCGAAAAAGAATGATAACTTATGATACATCATTGAAAAGGTAAAATCTGGTTCTATTTAACACGTTGACTGCCGTGCTCATTTTTTCATTTTTGGTATGAGAGCCGAAGCAAAATCGAAAATTTTGTCCCAGAAACCATTATAGACTCTATGTAGGTACAGCCTACAGAAGATAGTATATCGTTGAATTTTTCAGAAATTGAGACTCTGAGTTCAGTATTCGTCTTCCAAAAATTCGTTGTTTTTACTGATTTGTCTGCCACGCCGACTCGGTCTGTGCGTCGAATGAGAACAATTTGCAACGCAAACTTGTTACTGAAGCCGTCTCGGTCTGTTTTCGCGATATTATCGACAATAATTTAGACCGATGGCTTCAAGAACAGTTCAATTGACTCGGTCCCATAGATCGAGTTGGCCTGGTGTATCAGCCTCAACCTCGGTCTATGAGACCGATGTGGCTCACCAGAATAATTTTTCCTTGGTCTCATAGACCGACATGGCAGTCAACGTGTTAAAACAGAAAGAATCCAATGCAGCGCCCATAAGAAAAAATAGTGTTGATGATGGTGGCCGGAAAACGAAACGTCGGATAGTAAATCTGAAAACACCATTATGCAGCAGGGAAAAGGTGGCAACTTGAAATTGCAATTTATTTTCGAATCCTTCAAAAAATAAAGCCAAAAAAAAATAAAAACCAATTTCCGAAATTTCTGTTTTTTCCGGATATACTCGGAATTTCAGAACTTTCTCAACGGCATATTGTTATAGTCACGTGAATGCGCAACTTTGCCTCAATTTAGCCATATTCGTATCTCTCGTAGTTTCCAAAATCTCAATGGTGAGGATCGATTTTGTACCACCCTGTAGATATATTGAGAACATCATCGAACGGAAAATTTATTCCATATATTCCAGTCCAATGCCAATTGCATTGAAAAAATATTGTTACAACGTTTTCTCTTTTGAAAACAAAATGCATTAGTGATGGTCTCATCGTTCGTATGATATTTTCCCAACGTCATTTCAGATAACAATGGAATTTGGATGAAGTGGCCGGCAAAAATCCCCATTATCCTCGTCCGGATCTATTCTGCATGGCAGCACAAATCTGTAGAGGATTTATAAAATTGTATTCCTTATAGTATAATTTTCCATCATGAAATTCTACAACGATGTGTAACCATGCTGAATACGTTTTCATTCTCTCGGTCGCGAAAAAAACGGATACATATTTTTTTGTAGCATCAAATTGAAATCCTCTAGATAATTTTGTCCTCCTCAAAAACCAGTCGGTTTTTTACTGTTCGTATGGAAATTATAATTATGTTTTCCGAAAGGGAACGTTGGTAGATGCACTATGTGAGTAGTCATGAGGAACAATCTTTTGTGACTTAAAACTCTTGATTTTTTTGGATAACGTTGATCTCATTCACAATGCTTTTGTAGCAGTTAAATCAACTACAGCAAGTTAATGAATGATGGTTTTTCAGGTTTTTAGACCGACGTTTATTTAGAGACAAACTCGACGTTTTGCCAACACGAGTGGTTGGCATTTTCAAGAGAAATTTTTACAGTTTCGATCACTGAACACTACTTGTTTGGTATGCGTTGTCTCAGCCAGTATTTATGGGTCGACGTACTCGTACCTGCGTCCGGTGCCATCGTCCCTGCGTCGGGTACCCCCTCGGATTCATTAATTTCCCGGTATGGTGTTATTACCGTTTTCTTGAGAACAGGTAGCCATGCTTTATTCAATTGTAACCCTTCTTCAATTCTGTTGAAATTGTTGGGATGTTTTTTGATTTCGATTGCTTCTCGGAAGTGTCTTGGATAATATGCATGTGTTGTGGCAATTACTTGGGTTTCTTCGAACTTCACTCTGTGATTGTTATTGTTAAGCGCATGTTCTGCGACAGCGGATTTTTCTGAGTGTCCTAACCGGCAATTGGCCTTGTGTTCCTTTATTCTGGTATTTGTGGAACGCTTCGTGGTTCCGATATAAACGTTGCCACAGGTGCATGGAATGCGGTACACCCCAATCACAGAGTGAAGTTCGAAGAAACCCAAGTAATTGCCACAACACATGCATATTATCCAAGACTCTTCCGAGAAGCAATCGAAATCAAAGAACATCCCAACAATCTCAACAGAATTGAAGAAGGGTTACAATTGAATAAAGCATGGCTACCTGTTCTCAAGAAAACGGTAATAACACCATACCAGGAAATTAATGAATCCGAGGGGGTACCCGACGCAGGGACGATGGCACCGGACGCAGGTACGAGTAAGTCGACCCATAAATACTGGCTGAGACAACGCATACCAAACAAGTAGTGCTCAGTGATCGAAACTGTAAACATTTCTCTTGAAAATGCCAACCACTCGTGTTGGCGAAACGTCGAGTTTTTCTCTAAATAAACGTCGGCCTAAAAACCATCATTCATTCAACGATGGCCGCGAAAGCCTTTCACAATTTGTACAGCAAGTTAACTTTCAGCAGCTAAGTAGTAGAGTAATGTCACTATCAAGCAAATTTTCAACCCACAAGTAGATACTGATAATATATTTGAACCATTCCAGTATTCGAAAACACAGAAAACAATCAAATCCAGAAAATACATTAATTTTACATCAATTTACACAAAATTTGTCAGTGTGCTCTTTCCACCAACAGAAGAAGAAGAATTTACCCGCCATTATAAATGACTTACCCTCTGTAATAAAAGAAATAACTCACACAGCCTTCGGAAATTAAATGGGTAGATATTTGATGTCAAAATAACTGTCTAAGTAAGGCATTCTGCACACGTAGCGTATCCTCATAGTCGCGCATTATACGCGACGTACGGAACGTATACGCTTTTGTGCTGCTCACTTGTATTTCTATAGAGAACTGTACACGAGGCGTCCGCGGGGGGTTTTGTCAAAGCATACAAGCTGTAAAAGTGAGTTCCCAATCCAGCGTTTTTGCTTTTCGCGACCTGCGTCCCGCATTCTGATTGGCGACGCGATTTACAAAAAATTTCCACTGCTTTTGGATCGTATCCAATGAAATAACATCAGGAAGTCTGCGTTATAACAAGAATGTCTAATTATCTGTGGTTGTGTCGTATTTGTTTGACGTGTAGTCTTTCGCCAGTCTTTCTTCTTCATAAAAAAGGTTACAAATAAGCAATAGATAACTACCGCCAAAGTTATGCTTGAACGTTGTGTATACAATATAGTAACTAGTTTTGTAAAACGCTATGACCTGTTAACGCTTTCTCAACTTTCAGGAAAAATAAATCAACGAAATCAGCCATATACCATTTACTAAACTACGTTTACACTTCCTTAGATAAAGGAAAATATGTTATGTCTCTTATGTTTGATTTCTCCAAAGCTTATGACTGCATAAATATAAATTTCATATTAGAAAAATTTAGTTATCTGGGTTTAAAATGGTTCGAGTCTTATCTTTCCCACAGAAATATTCTCATCAAATTAGAACAACAACTATCGCATGAATGCACTACTTTTCTTGGTACCCATAGGATCTGTCTTAGGACCCTTAAACGATATTTTCAAGCATATAAACGCAGGACAAGTAACAATGTACGCCGATGACACAAGAGTTACAGTCTGTGGAGAGACCCTTGAAGAATTGCACAGTAATATAGAAAAAGCTCTCAGTCTGCATAAATTTCCATACGGAAAAATCAGTTTCAAAAACCTAAAAATGTTTAATATTTAGTGACAATCGAGTTACTCCGGACATTGCTTAGCTCAGACCTTAGTTTCTCCTCCCAGATAGATTCTGTTTGTAAACAATTAAATAAAGCATACTATGCAATTCTTCTGATGAAAACAACATTGGACCAAAAAAAAAGGGGTTGCTGAATTTATACTATTCGTTTGCATATAGCCATATATCGAACAATATTGCAACATGGATACTTGCTACTGAATATAAAAGAATTTTTCTACTACAGTGCGTAAACTAAGCTTCTACGCACTGCTGACAGTGCGTAATGTAATACTTTTTCGCACAAGCGCGTAAAAAAATCAACTGTGCGTAAAGTAATTTTTTACACACTGTTCATACATTCATGCATTTTTGAAGAATACAGTATTTTGCGTCAAATGTAACTCGGAAGTATTTATTTCATAATTCGACGATAATTCTTATCATTAAACATTCAAATTAATGATATAATAGCTACAATTTGGTAATATAATAACTGTCGGAAAATACTTAGTATGAAACACTTTCGTAAAGGGCTTTTTTGTGCTCGCGTGTTTGTTGAACTCGGCTGCGCCTTATTCAACAAACTTCACGCTTATACAATTTGTATCGTATACCGGGTGTCAACGAATCTATTAGACAAGTCATAACTTCTAGACCATTAGGTATTTCAAAATGAGATTTGGTATAGGTAAATGGTATGTGAAGAGGAGAGTTTTCACATATTTTTCACTTCCACGGTCAATTCTGGTTTCACCGGAAATGGCACCGGTTCTAAATTTTTAAATAGAACACCCTGTATATTGTAAAATTTTTGGATTTCTGAGACAATTCTAGATCAGAATGTGATATTTTCGAAAGTTTTTATGTCAACTTAATTTTTTTGGAGTCACTTTTGAAATTACATCTAGGTGGCCATGATCGGAAGTAAACTAATCTAAGGACCTCAGGTGATATCAGAATATTACAATCGCGAAGTTTTAGATACTAGTATGATAGATATGAATAGTACAAGTTGTCAAAATTACATTTTCGTGTCTAACTATTATTTTTCAAATGGCGACCATTTTTTGACAAGTACTTTCCGAAAAAAGGAAATTTTGACGAATCTTACGATACTAATTTATTTGCGATTGGATTACAAATAAGAACATAAATTAAATATTACTGAGGAAAATACTTCATAATAATTTATTTACTTTTGTCAAGTGTGTCATGGTTAATAATTCATTTACCTTTGTAAGCATTTTCCGAAAAAAGGATATTTTGACGAATGTAACGATACTAATTTATTTGCGATTGGATTACAAATAAAAACATAAATTAAATATTACTGAGGAAAATAATTCATAATAATTTATTTACTTTTGTCAAGTGTGCCGAGGATAGGCATGATGCATAATATTTTGCAGTTATTTCGAGCAAGTCTTCTTTGGAGAACGAAACACTCAGGTTATGACAGTGACATAAGCTTTAAGAGCAGAAGGTAAAATTTTCTTGATTTTCGTTAAATTTCAGTTCAATTGTCCGTCAAAATAATGTATTCTCAAAGTGAAAAAGTGGATATGTTGTTATTGTTTGGAGAATGTCACAGAAATTCAAGGAATGCTGCTGAGTTGTATGCTCAGAGATAGCCCTATCGGCAACATCCATCCCATCAGAAAGGCAGAACAGAGGTTTATCATAAATGAGGAGACTGAGATTATCGTTCTTGCTATGGTTGAGGTTGACAAAACGGTTTCTTTAAGAGAAATTAGTCGAGAAATGCAGATAAATCACGAATCAGCAAGAAAAA
The DNA here is from genome assembly GCA_944452925.2 of Chrysolina oricalcia. Lineage (NCBI taxonomy): Eukaryota > Metazoa > Arthropoda > Insecta > Coleoptera > Chrysomelidae > Chrysolina > Chrysolina oricalcia. The sequence continues at coordinate 54,431,652 of OX101819.2, read as the reverse complement.
TGTTGAAAAAGCACGGATATCGAGCATTTAAATATCAGTTACATCAACATTTGTATGCTGACGATGGCGATAGACGAGTAGTGTTTTGTGATTGGTTGCTCCAAAATCATAGAGTTAACCCAAATTTCATCAACTCTATTCAATTTTCCGACGAATCACGATTTACAAATAATAACTTGTTTAATAAGCAAAATTTTCGGTACTGGGCCTAACAAAATCAACATGCAATGAGAGAGGGCAATTTTCAAGAAAGGTTTGGCGTCAATGTCTGGGCTGGTATCGTTGGAAACAGAATAATTGGAACAATATTATTTCAAGTTCAGTTAACAGGGGCTAGGTACCTACTTAGGTTTTCTTCAAAATGAAATCGAGGATTATCTTAATAATCTACCTTTAGCAGTTTTACGGCAAATTTACTTCCAACAAGATGGAGCACCCCCTCATAATACCAGATACGTTCTTGATTACTTAATAGAGCATTTCAATAATCAAGTTATTGCAACCAAAGGTCCAGTACGGTGGCCTGCCCGCTCACCGGATCTGACTGTGCTAGATTTCTTTATTTGGGGATATGTTGAAGAAAGGGTCTACTATGCAACAGCCCCAGCCACTCTCGTAATCTTAGAAGAAAGGATTCTACAGGCATTTAGAAGTATAATGCCACAAATGTTACGAAACGTGTTGAGAGAAACAATTGAACGAGCTGAAATGTGTCTTCAACAAGGAAGAATGCACTTTGAAAATATACTACAGTGAACATTTTAAGAAATTAGGATATTGAAAAAAATTTAAGTGCATCGCTGAAATTATTGTTGATTTTGTTAAATTCGTTGATCCAATCGCAAATAAATTAGTATCGTTAGATTAGTCAAAATATCCTTTTTTCGAAAAGTGCTTGTCAAAAAATGGTCGCCATTTGAAAAATAATAGTTAGACACGAAAATGAAATTTTGCCAACTCGTCTTATTCATATCTATCATACTAGTCACTGAAACTTCGCAATTGTAATATTCTGATATCACCTGAGGTCCTTTATTTATTTATTAGTTCACTTCCGATCATGGCCACCTAGATGTAATTTCAAAAGTTACTCCGAAAAAATTAAGTAGGCATAAAAACTTTCGAAAACGTCACATTCTGATCTAGAATTGTCTCAGAAATCCAAAAGTGTTACAATATACAAGGTATTCCATTAAAAAATTTAGAACCAGAGCCATTTCCGGTGAAACCGGAAGTGACCGGAAAGTCAAAAATATGTGAAAACTCTCCTCTTCACATACCATTTACCTATACCAAATCTCATTTTGATACACCTAATGGTCTAGAAGTTATGACTTGTCTAATAGATTCTTTGATACCCGGTATAGCTATTTGGCCACTCAAAAAAGAATCATTGAATTATTATTCAACTCAGAATACAGGGACTCATGTGGGGCTGTCTTCAAACAACACTTCATTCTAACCTTCCATTATATTTTCATTTTAAAATGTGTAATTTTTGTGAAAAGCAACATTTCTGACTTCATCAAAACTATCCCTTAAGAAGTTTTATGTTGGAAATACCAAAACATAAAACTGCAACATTAGAGAAGTTTACTTTTTATAATTCAATATCTCTTCATAATAACCTGCCAAAATATATGAAGGATATCAAAAGCTATAAAAACTTCAAAAATGCATCAAAAAAATGCCTCCTAGAAAATAACTTTTATTCGATAGATGAGGAGTTTCTGACATTGGAATCCAAACACTAAATGTTTTCTGAATAAGCTTTTTAATGAAAAATACGTATATATATTTTTAAACTACATTTTTAACTTTTAACTATGTAAAGTGAACTTTTTATATTCTCATGAATGTCTGCGACATCATTTATTTTTCGACTGACAATTGTACTCTGTATGTAATGTGGCCAATAAATACTGCTACTACTACTGCCAAAACAGAAGCAAATGAAGCAGAAACTGAGAAAATTGCTAGTATTGGTTTATTTAATGAGAAAAAACAGAAAACAGGAAAAGTGATGGATCATGCCTAATATCGGTAATATTATCCAAATTCTTTGTTGAGGTATTCTTTTATATCCATCCATAATTTGTTCCTTTTAGGTTTGGTTTTTCTGTGAGTGGCATTTTGTGGTTCCGCAAAACCTTTTAACATTTTTTCTGTGCTCCGGTGATCATCTAGGTTACTTTCTCCTTGGACAGATGATATTTCACTTTTAGGTTGAGTTTCTTCAGATTCAAAACATTTATGTTCAGATAAATCAGAACCAGTGATTATTTCAGTGCATATTCCATAATAATACTGCAATTATTTAACAACTTCATTATATTTTATAACCTCACATTGACATTTCCTTCATTTCCTTGTAACTTTATTATACTTTATTGAAAAAATATGAAATTTTCAACTTTTCACACATGTCCTCAACACCAGAATAATAACAAAGACGCTTCAAAACTCATTCTCATCGCAATCCGCCATTTACATTGACACGCATCTGCCAGCAGCGACGCAAGGAAGCTGAAATATTTCAACTTCATCCCGCCAAATAATATTTGAATCCAGCATTACCAATCAGAATGAGTGACGCGTCGCAAAAAGCAAAAACGCTCCATTGGAAACTCACCTTAAATCGCCTGCCATACAGCGGTGTCAGTCGCTTAGCTGCATTTGTAGCGTTAAAGGGTCACATTTTTACGTAAAATGGCCGATGCATCCGTGAAATTTGTGCAATTGATTGAAAATCATCAGTCTTTGTACAATAATACTTTACAGGACTTTTCCAGAAAGAATGTAACAGAAAAAGCATCGAATAACTCCTTCGCCGCAATGGCTGATTTCCTATATCACGATTCATTTGGTTATAGGGATGCACCCAGAATCTTCTATTTTTCTTTTTGTTCCGACGATGTAGATACCAGTGGAGCAATATATCTTCTTCGTCACTAGACATCGTTTCTACGGCCATTCTAAATGAATTTCTTACGATACCCGTACGGTTCATGTATAGGCAGAATGCCTAAGTGACCAAGTTACATCACTTTATAACGTAGATACGTATTTGTAAACTGTACTTTTTCAAAAAAAAATTTTGAACCTCCTCTGTAGACTCTCGGGGTTAGGTGGAGTGTTACAAATGCTGAATTTATAATTAAATAGAGCATTATCACAACTGACTAGACCTAGCGGAGTCTTTAAAACATAATAATAAATGAGAACGTTGGGATCTAATTTTCTAGGAACCAGATTTTCAACTCACCTTACTTTTTCATCAGATGATCTCGACTTTCTATACTCGATACTCCATTTGTTTTTTCTTGCTGATGCTGGATTGAGAACTCGTTGCGGAACTCACTTTAGCACCCAAAACTTACTCTGTTCAATTCAACTAATTAAAATAATTTTCTCTCGAATCAAAAGGATTTTTGTAAACTGGAATGTGAACTTTTGAGACTAAAGAGCCATAATTCAAAACACTTATATCTATTGAACAAAACAATAAGGAATAACAACAAAAGATGTTTGGGACATTTCTCAAATTATTTGATAAAGCAACTTTTGATTTTAACTAATAACCTAAATTAAACCGGAAAAAAGGTGAATGAGGCGAAATCATTTACTAACAATTGAAGCACATGAAACATAAAAGACTCGAAATTATTCAAATACAACACATACTAAAAGTTAATTCACTTCACTTGTTCTGATACCTTAGCTCCTTCACATTTATCGTTCACTCCAAAGTCTGCTGGAGCCGCTGCTATCTCGAGTGAGAAGTTGAAAATTCAAAAATATCAAAAACCTGGAAGTAGTTACATATTTCACCCAATAGCTGTTGAAACTTTTGGTGTTTTTGGTCCGCAATCTCTATCTCATATACATGACATAGGGAGAAAACTAGGCCTGGCAACTAAAGAAAGCAGATCAACTTCATTCTTAATTCAACGGATCAGTATCGCAATCCAACGTTGTAATGCCTCTTTTCTTTTCGGCACCATACCTTCTAGCAGTAGTCTGAGCAGCATAAACAGCTCAAACTCCATCTGGCCTGCAGTTGATAAAAATGTCCAATCATCTGGTCTCATTGGTTTGACCAATATTGGTAATACTTTTATGAACAGTATTATCCAGTGTTTATCGAATACTAGATGGTTATTGGAGTATTTGAATAGAGACGCCCACACAAGGGATATAAACACCAACATATCTAGGAAAGGAGCGTTAATCAAAGCATTTGCCCAGGTGATCAAGGAACTTTGGTCAGATGATTCGTCTGGTAGAGTTGTTGATACAGTCTCCTTGAAAAGTAAAATCCAAAGAATCGCTTTTCGTTTCATCGGTTTTGCCCCAGAAGATGCTCAAGAGTTCTTACGATTCCTATTAGAGGGTCTACATGAAGACGTCAATAGAGTTACCGAAAAGCCGCTACCCATAATGGAAGAGTTGGATGAGAGATTGAGTGACAGTGAGAAGGCTCAAGAGTCATGGTCAAGATACTTAAGGACGAACAATTCCAAAATTGTAACCAACTTCGTTGGCCAGTTAAAATCTACATTGAATTGTACTTACTGTGGTCACTGTTCAGTCTCTTTCGATCCGTTTCGGGATCTTTTCCTTTCAATACCACGAAGAGCAGGCCAACTGAATTTGTCACAATGTTTGGATTCATTCAAAAGGGAAGAAACTTTGGATGGTGACGAGAAGCCAACATGTGCGATGTGCAAAGAGAGAAGGAAGTGCACGAAATCCCAATCAATTCATAAATTACCTAAAATTTTAGTTATCCATTTGAAACGGTTTTCTTCAACAGAAAGATTCCAAGAAAAATTGAATCTTATCATTGATTTTTATTTAGAGGGATTGGATATGAGTCATTATACAGCAGAAAACGTAACCCCTTGTCGATATAGTCTGTATGCATTATCTAATCATAATGGGACTACCTATTGCGGACACTACACAGCCTACTGTAGACATCCATATGCGAACTCGTGGCATGAATATAATGATTCACGTGTGAACCTAGTTTCAACTAGATCCCTGGTGAGCGGAGATGCCTATGTTCTTTTCTACGAGAAGGAAAGCACTAAATCTCCGCTTTCAGATCGTTCTTAGTTTTATTATATGTTCCATCTGTATTTTTATCATTTTTATATTGTATTGATAAATACAATTATACCTTTACTTCTTAGAGACAGGTGGAGAAGATCGACTTTGTATATACAGGGTGGCCACGAAGTTTATGACAACGAATATCTCGGACCTCGAAAGTAGTGGAGGATTGTAATTTCGGGGTTCTGGAATTATAGCAATTGGTCCAGCTTTTTTGATATTATGTTATCCAATGAGCTTTTTGTTTTCGGTCACGTGACATCAGATTCAAAGTTTTTAATGAGACACCCTGTATATTTTGGCATTTTTATGTTCCTACCGATGAAACAATCTCAACGAACTACACACTTGTGGTCTAAAACGAATAAATCAAGAGATACAGGTACTTCAATATCATCAATATCATGTCAGGAGACCGAATACAAAAAGCTCATTGGGTAAGATAATAGCAAAAAAAGCTGCACCAATTGCTTTAATTCAGAACCCCAAAATTACAAATTTCCACTACTTTCGAGTTCCAAAATATTCCCTGTCGAAAACTTCGTGGGACACCCTGTATATACTGGGCAATTCAAATTCGACCTCCACCATTGGGATCTCCTAAACTACAGGAGATACGTCGAAGCTTAAATTCGGGCAAAGTTGCGTATTCTGGTGCTTAACAAAATACTGATTTGAAACTTGGAAAATTCCGAGTATTTCCGGAAATATCGGGAAAAAACTGAAAATCGGAATTTTCGTTCTTATTTTTTTCTATTGTTATTTGACAACATAGCTCAAAACTAAAAGAACATTTTATTTGATACTTTTTATCAGCTACACGTTTTCATGTTCAGATTTACTATCATCAACTTTTTTTTTTCTGTTATGGACGCCGTAGTGTTTTTTATACAGAAAAGTAGTGATTCTCATTCTGATTTCATTGATGTATAATTTGTTATGATTTGCACTTCTGAAACCACAGATATTAAAAAAAAAACAAATTCATCTGAGATGGTCATGACTCGAAAAATTTTGTTTAATAAACACTAGTTATCAGAACTCATTAAACATCAGCCAAGTGTTTGTCTAAAATTCCGAATAATGTTCTATCCGGCTGCTGTCTTTCCGGATATAATTCAAAATAAATTTGTGCTGTTTTCGTACTATTCCTATCAAATTTATAATAAAGTTCAACATATCTCGTTTATCTTCATTTGAGAATGAGGACATATTGACTGAAGTATTTGTACAAACTTATGATGTTTAATGAGTTCTGACAACTAGTGTTTATTAAACAAAATTTTTCGATGGAGTCATGGACCATCTCAGATGAAGTTGTTTTTTTAATATCTTTGGTTTCAGAAGTGCAAATCATAACGAATTACACGTCAATGATATCAGAATGAGAATCACTATTTTTCTGTGTAAAAAAACAATATGGCGCCCATACAGAAAAATAAGTTGATGATGAATGCTAGAAGACGGAACGTCGAATAGTAAATCTGAACATGAAAACGTGTAGCTAAAAAAAAGTATCAATGAAAATGTACTTTTGGTTTTGAGCTATGTTGTCAAATAACGATAGAAAAAAATAAAAACAAAAATTCCGATTATCAGTTTTTCCCGATATTTCCGGAATTACTCGGAATTTTCCAAGTTTCAAAATAGTATTTTGTTAAGCACCAGAATACGCAACTTTTCCCCAATTTAAGCTTCAACGTATCTCCTGTAGTTTGGGAGATCACAATGGTGGGGGTCGAATTTGAATTGCCCTGTACACAAATAATGAAAATCAACGATATTACCCTGACTGAATTTCGAGTTGAACAGAGTTGAATTATGACCATTACAATAATTTCAGAAAACTAATAAATAAAATAATAGCGCGACATGTTAACTTTTACTTGAGAAACGAAAGACTAAATGATTTTTTCCCATTCTATCTAATTTCAAAGTGGATCTGCTAAACCGTACCCTCTCGGAGAACTTTTGGGTGGTCTATCGGGATATCATCACAATTTATGCCTCTCATCAGAAAATAACTATATCCATACCATTCGAAACTTTAAAAGTTGTAGTTTGGTCTGTGTTACTCTGAAATGTCCCATTTGGAAATATTCTTACATACTGACTCTTAAATGTAGTATGACACACTAAAATATTTTTAAGGTGTTCCTTAAAATCCAAAGTATTTCTTAGAATCTTTGTTTGAATAATGTTATTTCTACACAAGTATCCGGAGAGGATATTTGAGATATTTCAACTAGGGGTTGGGTAAATTGTTATGTCCGGTCATAAAATGATTGTACGTTCGGTTACAGGCGGAACAGGCAGTAGGGTACCAGTAGCGGGATCCCACTAATTAAATTGAGGTTGATAACGATAACAATCGGTACCCTTCTTGTCCCCTCGCCCATCGTTCGTTCTCAATTGTTATTGATTGGTGAAATAGGTATCCTGTAAACAATTTTATCAATCTGAATTGTTAAGTAGTTTGATAAGTTATCACGTTACCCATTCTTGTTGATAACTTGTATGCAATCGTTTATTTTGTGTTATAACCTCAAAAGTGAAAATTGTATTTTTGGTTTTGTTGCACTTTGCATCCGTGAAAATAATTTAAAATATTCAAGAGAATAAGAGAAGTTTTCGTGTGCGACAGGAGCACAAGGATAGAAGAAGCGGAGAAGAATCCAGTAATCCTGACGATGAATTTTTCCTCTCCAAATGCTCGGGCACACTACAATAAATCTTGGGAATTATTGTTGACGATCCATTTGAATTCTTTGGGTTATGGGGAAAAATCCACAGACAAATGGCGAAGGGTAAAATAATGTTCTGATAATGTATGCATATATTTAAATGTAACTTCCTATAGGTTTTGGTTGATTGGATTACTTCAGTCAAGTCAAAATATTCAAAAACGAAGAAAGATATGGGAAAAACTGGAGGAGGCCCGTTCAGTAATATTCACCTCAGTCCCCAAGAAGAGCGGTTAATGGCCATCAAAGGATTGTCCAGTGTCGAAGGTGATGGCGAAATCCTTGAAATTGGTATACCAGTACCATCAGCGCAGTCTGCTGTTGTTGAAATTTGTGATTTGCCTGTAGACCATAGCTATTTCATCAATAGTGAGTTGACAGCTAACATATCAGAAGTAAATGATTGTGAAGTGATCAGCTCAGTGGAGAAAGATGTCACAAAAAAGAAAAAAAAGAAAAGTAGGTGATTCAAGAAACATGTCCAAAACTTTTGAAGAAATGCACATGGAAACACTTGAACAACTGAAAACTATCAGCAACAGTTCATTGGTTATTGCAGATTCCTTGAAATCAATTTTTGTTGGTTTGAACAAAGATTCATAAGATGTTTAATTTTTCATTACTCTTAGGCTTAGATAAAATTTAGGTGTTATTATGGATTTTTTTAGTGGATGTGTGTTAGTATATATCATTGTTATTAATTGATTTTATGTTGTATAATTATTTGTGAATCTATAACTAATAAATTTTATTTTTGATAGACATTTGTTTTCGACATAATTTATTCATGAAAAAATTGGAGTTAACTGGTGTGGATTTTGTAATATGGGAAAAGATAAATTTCTTTCAACAACCAATTTAGCAAATCTTTCCCTATTAGTATACAACATTGAAGAAAAGTTTAGGTGTAAAATACAAATGCATTTTTTATTGATACTGTAATCTCTAAATTATTTTGACCAGTCACAAATGTTGATACATTTTACAATAACACATGTCATTACATTTTCTACTATGCAACAATAAAATAGTTTTGGGCAACACAATTTCTCCTGATATCTCCCAAATCATGGGCTGGTGGTTCTTGTAGGGCAGGAACATCATCTAAATAATTATCTTCATTAATATCAATTTCTTCTGGTTCTTCTGGAAGTACAGCACACGTGTTTACAATACTTCCAACCTTTCTTGGGGTAAAAATTTGTAAAAAATTTGTAAAAATTTGTAAAATTTATTTTTACGAAACTCCCAGGTTTTCGGAGAAAACCCCACAAAAGCAGAGCTTGTGCGAGCAAGGGAGATCCGGGACCAACAGTTTAAATAAAAGTGGAATCCGAACCACTTCAGCTCAGTGACACACGACCGGGGATCGAACCCGGACCGTCTAGGTGGAAGCCAAACGCTCTAACACCTCGACCACTTCGCTGTACGGTATATCTAAGAACACGTTCTCCATTTACACAGCGGAACCTCATTTTAAGAAGTCCTATGCATCGTTCTACACAATTTCTAGCCCGACAATGAGCCTGGTTGTATCTTTCTTCAGCTTGTTGGGGCAATGGGCGAGGAAAAGGTGTCATCAACCAAGGTTGTTGGGCATTACCAGAATCTTCAATTAGCCACGAGGCATCATCTCCGTTTCGGAAGTTTCTCTCCATTTCATTTTTAATATTAGAGTTATTCCAGATAAAAGAGTCATGGGTCGCTCCAGCATGTCTGGCATTAACCCATTTACACCTACCGTCCTTTTAAAAGGAGTTCAAAACGAAACCTGTATTTTTCTGATTCAGCTGACGGTTTGAAGATGTCGCCAGTGTCACATTATATTTAGTTGACATCTTAAACAAGGTCAATCGCGATCGTTAGGATTCTGTTAAGTTTTGGATCGATAGTGACGGTTAAAAAACGCTGTGTTTCTAGTGATTTTGCAATGAGTGACTCAAGGTAAGACATGTTGAAACTCGTTTATTTTTCCGATGTTGTTTTGATTATTTTTAACAAATAACATAATATACTTACATTTTTTTATATTTGTGATTATGTTTCACACTTCTCGATCAATCTAGGGGCGTTCTATTGAACGAGTCCTTTTAAAAGGACGGTAGGATTATATGCTACTATGCGTTTTTTTTTGCAGGTATTGGAAATAGCCACTAACCATGGCAGAGCTCTTAGAGGAATTGGAGAATGACTCTACGCCGGACATTCCTACAAGCATTATAATTTTTCCACCCGAAAGTGCCAACGAAAACTGCGATACCGATGAAGATTCTGGGGCCGAAGACGATGTAGTTCCGAATAATTTACCCGGAGTGCAACTAAGGGCACCGGCGGAAATTGAATTTGACGTGGAAGGTGATGACGACTGGGACAGTGATGACGATCTACCACTGTCCACTTTTGTTAAAAGGCGACCTAAACTCAAAAAGACGTTTGACTATACTCTCAATGAAGATTTAGATTCTACGTTTATGCAATGGCAACCAGTTCAAACTGCACAAAGCAATCGTTCCCCTGGAAATATTTTCAAGCTGTTTTTTGATGAAAACTTGGTAGGAGAAATTGTCAATTTTACCAATATTTATGCACAGCAAAAAAACCGCCCTGGTAACGTTACTGCAGACGAAATGTACTGCTTCATAGGGGTGTTACTTGTCAGTGGATATACAACTGTTCCAAGGCGACATATGTATTGGCAAAATTGCAACGATACCCAGAATAAACTTATATCAGCCGCTATTTCCAGAGATAGATTTCAATTCATAATGAGTAATCTTCATTGCAATGATAATACTTCTCTTACTAAAAATGACAAGTACTCTAAACTGCGTCCTCTTTTCAACAGCCTAAATGAAAAATTTTTTGTTTATGCCCCAGTTGAAGGGAATCACAGCTTTGATGAGGCTATGATACCGTATTTTGGGAGACATAGCTGTAAGCAATTTATCAGAGGCAAGCCTATAAGGTGGGGGTATAAATTTTGGGTAGGTACCCTACGCCTTGGATACATTGTTTATTTTGATCCCTACCAAGGTGCGTCGACAACAATTCCGGACAAATATAAACACATGGGTTTGGGAGCGTCACTTGTTCTCCAATATGCAGATGTTTTAGAGAAAATGCCTTACCAGCCCTTTCACTTATTTTTTGACAATTTTTTTACATCTTTGTCACTTCTAAAGGAGCTAAAATTGAGGAACATCAAGGCAACTGGTACTATACGTGAAAACCGGATCCCTCAATCTGCATTTAGCAATGCTGCAGTTCTGAAGAAGAAGACACGAGGTACATTTGAATGGTGTGTTGCCGATAATGAAATCGCTTTATGCAAATGGAATGACAACAGCGTTGTTACTTCAGCCACCAATGCGTGTTCGGTTTTGCCAGTAAATAAGGTCAAACGATTTTCACAGGCTGAAAAAAAGCATGTTTATATAGATCAGCCTCAATTGATCAAGAAATACAACGAAAATATGGGAGGTGTAGACAGTAGTGACCAAAACATAAGCCAATATAGAGTTTCAATACGAGGTAAAAAGTGGTATTTTCCGTTATTTTCCCACTGTGTCGACATGGCCTCACAAAACTCGTGGCACCTCCATAGGAATGATGGTGGTACCCTTGACCAACTTCAGTTTAGGAGGGACCTAGGGACACAGCTGCTCGAAACGTACAGGAAAACAACTAAGAAAGGACCTTCGAAATTGCCAAAAACCGCGCTCCAATTCTCACGTTACGATAGACTAGATCATTTAGTTACATATCACGAGAGTCAGCGAAAATGTGCTATGTGCCACAAAAAAGCAAATTTTGTGTGCCAAAAATGTGACGTTGGTCTTCACCCAAAAAACTGTTTTGTGGCCTATCATACTAATTAGTTTTTAAAAGTTTTTGTATTTTGCTAAGCATTTTGTGAGATATAATATAAACATATTTTTGAATCTTTATTTATTTTTCTAATAGTAGCCCTTTATCCTACCGTCCTTTTAAAAGGACCGCTGTTTTTTCCAAAACTGCAAATCGAAAATTTTTTCTATGATTTTTTCTCGACTTATGGGACCTTCTATTAACAGTTTTTAAGAAAGAAATATACAAAATCGGAAAAAATAGTTTCAGGGTCAGATGGGTTAATAGCAACTATTTTCAGTTCATAATCACATATCTGCAACAAAGGTGAAATATGAAAAAAAGTCATGTTAAGGAAGTAACATGGAGGAATCTGAATTGCTGAAATTCTAGGCATAGATATTTTTATATTGAGGAATTTCCTCAGAAGCTCATCTGAAAGCTTGTAAGGTTTTGAACCTATCTGAAAATCTGTGCCGTCACTAACATTTCAGATAGATTCAGAAAGGAGAAAGGCTATATGGAAGTAGCTATTGAGTTATATCAAAAGAAATATGTATGTTCCTTAATTATGTAATTCAAAATTCCTATTGAAATCTATATTGGACAACATGCTTCCTTACTATTTGAACGTTTTTAGAATGTCTTCCTTTCCTGTTCAGATAATTATGTTCTTCTTCATTAGGTTTCAACATATATACATGGGTGCAATCTATTGCACCAATTGTGCCAGGAAATCCGGTAGCTTCCATAAACCTAGTTTTATTAGCGTTTTTTTCCCTTTCCGTTGTTGGAAACCGTATCCAATTCGGTGCCAAGACAGTATTCACTGCCTGGCTAACTTCTGTGATTCATCGGCCAACAGCTTGTTGGCTCAGAGATAGTAAGTAATCTTGCCCTGCTCTCCTTTGATAGGAACCAGTTGCAAAAAACGCCAAGGCAACAAATACTTTGAGGGAGTTTGAAATTCCATCATTCCTTTTCCTTTCATTGAAATGAGGTCGAATAGTTTTTATTTATTTTATTTTTAGACATAATACAATAGGCCTAGGCGGCCCAAGTTACAGGAGTATATAATAAGACGAAAAAAAAATAAAATTAATGTTTGAAGAGTGAGAGAAGTGGAAACTATAAATATATAGAAAGCGATAGAAAAAAAATTCTAACAATTAATTAAATTGACAATTAATTAAAAATTAACTAGTTCGGTTGGAGAGTATACAGTTGCTTTCTAAATTGAGTAATATTGGAAAAGAAAACATCAACCGAAGGTACATTATTTAAGCTTCTACACATAGATGTGATTGGACTATGAAAGTGGTGTTGTGAATTCGGTACATCTATTCTGAAAAACTGATTTGATCTAGACGAAGTACGGGGTACATTGAAATTGAGTAGGGATAGTAGGGACGTTGAGTCAATGTGATTGTTGATCAGTTTATATGCGAATATTATATCCGCTATCTCCCTACGTTTTCTCAGACTAACAAATTCAAACTCATCCAATAATAAATCATACTCGTAGTGACGTTCCGGATAAATGTTGTGTTTCTTGAAAAACATAAACTTGAGAAATTTTTTCTGGACTGCCGCTAGGGCTGATATATATTTGAGATAATTTGGGTTTCATATTGCACTGCAATACTCCAATTTGCTACGTACTGAGCAATAATAAACAGACTTGATTGCTTTGAGCTTCGTAAATTCCTTACAATTACGTATCAGAAAACCCAAAGATTTATTGGCATTGGTTATAATTTTTTCGATGTGTTGATTGAATGTTAGCTTGTTATCAAATATTACCCCCAAATCCTTGCATTCGCTTACCCGACTTAGTTTACAGTTATCGATCATATAGTCGAATTTAATAGAGGAGATTTTCCTAGAATAGCTCATGACCTTACATTTATTAATGTTCAGTGGTAATTTATTTGTAGAACACCACTCGAGTAGGGTATCAAGGTCATTTTGTAGCCGAAGGCAATCAGTAATATTTGTGATTTCTGCATAAATTTTCATATCATCTGCGAAAAGAAGTTTACTCGAATGGACTGTATCGCAAATAGTGTCCATTAAATATCGAGTCAACTCCTTATTAAGCCTGAAAAGAATATCTGGCAGCGAGAATGGATCACTTTGATCTCTCATTATGTTTCTTGAGATTCGAAGCCTCCGATTTTATCAAAGACGTTGAACAGCAACGAAATTTCTACAAACACGCGAATAACTACATTACATTACATTAGATAAAAATTTCATGTTCTATGCTGATAAGTACAAATCACACCAAAACATAGTCTTTGGATTTCGAATTCAATTGGTAATTTCCGACTATTGCCGAACGTATTATCAAACATTCAGCAGAGTCCCAAATTTTTATCAAGTTGATACTATAAACGTTATCAAAAATTAACAAACGGTAGTTTGTTGATTAGTAGGATCCCGCTGCTGATGTGAATTTTGCGCTAACTTTCAATTTTCTTAATTTTATTTTGTTAAACTCAATTAAATTAATAAAGGCATTTATCATTATGATTAATAATTTGTAGGAACTGGATAGAAACTGCCCACTAGGAACCGTGCAAGCTCACATTACAGAATAGCAGAAAAAAATAGAATAATTTTGGCAAATCATATACAAAACACTGCACAACAGAATTACATGTTATCATATTAAGACAGATAGTTTGCGTTAAACCAAGTCTCCGACTAATCACACGGGTGCTTGTTAACGGATTTTCTTCGGAGAACTGCCTCATCAACAACAACAGCACGATTCACAGCAAGTTCGACGTGAGTTGGAAAACATGACCCTGTATCACAAAGTCTTTGCACTGCACCCAAATTCGTTCGTAAGTTTGGATAAGTCTATTTAGAAATTTTCTCCCTATTCGATACGACCACAGTTGCAATTCAAACTGACGGTGTTTTGACTTTTGACGGGTGACATACGTGCACCAGTGCCATGTCGTCTCAAAGGACCCCGCATAATAGCAAAGGAAATTGGCCCACATTGGGATTTGCCAGAAATTTTTATATGTTATTGTTATTGAGTTTCTGATCAAATGTTGTCTTAAGCCCAATCCTCTAAGACCAATGATTTAGCTCTCAGGGCCGTATTTAGCATAGGTGGTAGATAAACAATGACAGTTTTTTCTCAAGTCCATATTTTTTTATTTCCTAATAAATTTTAATAAAATTAGAAATATCACAAAATCTCAGCATTTATCTTTTCCTATCTAAGTCCTCTGTGAAACATGTTTTGCCCTACAGGACCGTATTTAGTAAAACTGTATTTTCCAAGTGATCCACAAGAAACTGAATCAAATTGATTTTGTTATAACTTTCTTATTTGTTGATCTATGTCAGTGGTTGATGGCTCGTTTGATAGATGAATGTAGCTTTCTTTGTGTACATAACAAAAGTGGTCGCCATCCTAATATCCAAGATGGCCGGCCCAACCTATAGACTTTATGTAGGACTTGTCTTGTAGCTTTTTTAAGAAAGAAAGTAACAGGAAAAAATAAGAACTACGTTTTGATTGTTTAAATTGGTCATTTACCCTTTGAATTATCTAACTCAATAATATAAATATAACTCTACTATCTGATCTTAGAGTAATGATTTCATAAGGTTCAATACATCAAAAATAATGAACCTGGATTTATTAGACATAGAGTGTATTCACGATTCAGGAGAGAAAAATATCAAGTACTCGTATGAATACAATAAACTATGCATGAAAACCAGCCTGACGAGAATAATTGTTTAAATTGTTTGAATTGTTTAAAAAAATGTTTTTAATTGTTTTCTTCGTTAATCAGCTGTCGTCCCCTTACGAACGACAGCCCTCAAAAATCGAAACTTGTGCGAGCCAAGGATTTACGAGGTCTTACCTTTTAACGAGCGATTCCTAGCACGATCCAAGGAGAATATCGAAAGGAGGTCCGTTGGTCACCCATCCAAACCCTGGCCTCGCCTAGCGTTGCTTGGCTTCAGATATCAGTGAACCGGCCGCTCTCCGTTCGAGCTATCCCCGCGGGAAGAAGATGTATAGATAATAGGATACTAATGCATTGCAATCAGGGGCAAGGACACCAGTAGCATGTGCTCATATTTGTTGCATATTGTCGTATTTGAGATTTGCACGTCAAAATCAAAATGCGAATTATCCATCGACTTCTGTGTTACAGCATTTTAAAGATGCCGCAAATGGTCCAGTGCAAGATGCAACACTCCCGCATCTGTAAGTGTTCAAGTATTATTTTGTTGATTTTGATTTTTTGTTCTCTTCCAACACTCTGGAAATATCGGTTTCAACGTTGTTTGTTATGAATTAGATATAGTTTCAATAAGATAATAGGGTTATATTTATATTAAAGAATTAGATAATTCAAAAAGTAAATGACTGATTTCAACAATCAAAACGTTGTAGTTCTAATTTCTTCCTGTTATCATCTTTCTCAAAATGCTACAATATAAGTCCTATATGGTTTATAGGTTTGGCAGACCATCTTGGATATTAAGACGAGCCATCAACCACTGACATAGATCAAGAAATAAGAAAGTTACAACAAAACCATTTTAATTCAGTTTTCTGTGGTACATACAGTTTTACTAAAAAAGGTCCTGTAGGGCAAAACATGTTTCACAGAGAACTGGTACTAAAAGACAAATTCTGAGATTTTGCAATATTCCTTATTCAATTAAATTCTAATAGGAAATATGAAAATCATGGACTTGAGAAAAGTGTCATTGTTTATTTGGCACCTATACTAAATACGGCCCTGAGAGCTAAATCATTGGTCTTAGAGGATTGGGCCCATGAGAACATTTGATCAGAAACTCAATACCAATAACATATGTGAATTTCAGGCAAATCCCACTGTGGCCCATTTTCCTATGCTCTTGTGCGGGGTCCTTTCTGTTCTTAGGCCTATTACGGTTCATAATTGAAATATTTGTTATTTGTTATCTCTTATTTGCTAACACCTATAGTAAATAGACCACTACATCTGGTGAAAAACACAGGCCCATTTAACTAGAAACAACTGACAACAAAACAATACAATAGACCCCAGCTGGTCTCAGAGTTAAGGGAAACCGTGGAGGTGAACTCGGTATCTCGCTTGTCAGTCTTCAACCAATCAACCAACCAGCTTATCAGTCAAGTAAATGCACGTATTACTGTCTGCCAACCTGTATACAGTGGTACAAGTTATTTTCAAACCGTAGTCGTACATTCTGGAGTATTTGCAATGTCACTTCGCGACTTACGTTAATAATTCTTCTTTGTATCTTTTCTAATGTGTCTAGTGGTGTTTTGTAAACTAGTCTTTCAATGTGTTACCACAAAAAAAAAGATCTAAAGGACTTAAGTTGGGTGACCAAGGTGGATATTTAATTGTGACCCGTTGTCCTATTTATCGTCCTGAAAACATGTCATTTAAATAATTGTCCACATTTTGGCAGTAATGCGGAGGAGCTCCGTATTGTTGGAAAATCAGTTCCTGTTCATTGTATGCGGGATCGTTCTCAATTTTTTTTTATGGCCTTTTGTAGTGAATCCAAGTATACAGGGTGTCCGGTAAACCTTGTACAATAATGAAACTGGTGATAGACCAGGTCATGACTGTTCAGAATATCGGAATTTCACCTCAGTAAAAATATCACCGTTTTCGAGTTAATGGGCATTTTAAGAATTTCTGAAAAATCGCTACCTAACCTTGGATTTTTGAGTGCCTTGTATACAAATTGAGACGAATTCTGCTGAAGATTACTGATGAGTGATGCTTTTGGATGTACAAGACAGTTTTTCAGAAAGTGAAATTTTCTTCAAGAAATGAGGGTAAAATGACAGATTTGAGTTTCACCAATTTTTTTAACAACAGTTTAACATTATTGTTTGAAAAAAAACATATCCAAT
The DNA here is from genome assembly GCA_944452925.2 of Chrysolina oricalcia. Taxonomy (NCBI): domain Eukaryota; kingdom Metazoa; phylum Arthropoda; class Insecta; order Coleoptera; family Chrysomelidae; genus Chrysolina; species Chrysolina oricalcia. The sequence continues at coordinate 54,414,018 of OX101819.2, read as the reverse complement.
TGGAGGTGGACATTCATTTCATAAGAGTGCTCATTTTGTTCAGACTCCACCATGGTATAAAACAAACTATAATAATTTTTGGAGGAAGTGATTTCCATTGAATTAGGCTTGGTTTTATTCTAGGCTTCCATCAACTTTCATACTTACGCCCAAAAATTATTTTATTTCGATTTTATCAAGATGAAATGTGGAAATGATTATTATTAATAGAGAATAAACTGCATGGTAGCATTAAATAGTATGTCAATAAAATTAACTTTTCATGTAAATAAGCCTAATGAAATTATCGAAATGAGATGTCGATTATCCGACATGGCACCGATTGATACAAATTATTGTGATAAATATCGCAATTGTCCAACGTCCAGATTCCAACGAAGTTTCAGAGACCGACAGATATACAGGGTGTAACCAAATGAGTGCAAAATTTTTTAGGAGGTGAATCCTTGTCGAAAATTAAAAACTCTTCTAACTCCTGTGTTGTGTCCGTAGAAGCAATAGTTCCCTATTGAAAAAATAAAATACAACATTGTGCATGAACGGATCTTCTGTAAATAGAATTGAAAAAATCTAGTAGGTGGCTGTCACATTTTGTTTGAACAACTTGTGACTTCTGTCGTAGTTTTTTTGAAATTATTCCGCTTGTATCATTCAGTGGTATTTATTTCTTTGTCATGCCGTACACACGTTATACTCCCCGAGAATATGCGCATATGCACTACATTTATGGTGAATGTGGAGGTAGTGCTACTGCTGAAGCAGCTCTTCATGCAGAACGATATCCGATTGCACAATGCCGCTCAGAGAATCGCTGATTCGGGGGCTATAACCTAAAACGCATTTGAAAAGGTTCTTTTTTAAAAAATGTCGTATCTGCGTACGAGTGAATGGAAAATGACATTTTTGTAATATTATTCAGTGCGATGTTGAATAATCGTTATTGTGGTTTATAGTGTATGTTGATCCAAAAAAACGTTGAATTAGTATTTACTTCTTCATATCTCATTCAATGCTTCTAAGCAGTTGATTCGTTATTACTCATATTTATTTAATCATTTCATCTTGATGAAATAAAAATGAAATACATTACTGACAAAGTCTAATGGAGTTGATATCAGCTCAGAATAACATCACACTCTAATATAATCCAAATTCTACTCCTTCCAAAAATAATTATCGTTTTATACCATGGTAGAGTCTTATCAAAATGGGCATTCTTTTGTAATGAATTTCCACTTCCACTTGGTTATGTTTTTGTCAAACAATAATGTCAAACTGTTGTTAAAAAGATTGGTGAAACTCAAATCTGGCATTCTACCCCCATTTCTTGAAAAAATTGTATCGTTTTCTGAAATAATGCTTTGTACATCTAGAAGCATCACTCATCAGTAATCTTCAGCAGCAAAGATATTCGAATTGGTCCCAATTCGTAGACAGGGCAACCAAAAATCGTGTGTGTGAGTTGTGGAAAATCCTTGGATTGGTGTCAGCCCAGGAACGGCAATTGTGGCGATTCACTTAACCATTCAGAAAAGTATAAATTAAATAGGAAATTACCAATGTTTAACTCTCGCTCACTCATAACTTCGGAAAATTGCAAGCGAAGATCAGAGTCGTCTTCATTTAGTTCGTGCACGAATCGAATTTTATGAGGATAGAATTTGTATTTTTTTCCTGCAACTTGTCCCAATACTGCTATCTCCGTAGGTTCATTTAGTACGCGAAATTTTTCCAGAGGTATTTTTGTCAGGATGCCGTTGGTTAAGCAACTCCGCAACCCGATTTCCACTTTTATCGTTAAAAAAAAACTCAATAATTTCCACTCTTTCTGCGATTGAATACACCATGAATTTTAAAGTCAACAATTTTTAAACACTATAACCACGACACGTATCTAGCAACTACCACTTGACCTACTTTGAACGTGAAGAAAGAAACTCGATAATTTTTACTCACTAAAATGAGCCTAAAATACCTGCAAATCGGCAAAAGCATTTTTCTTCACACATAATTGTTGGAGTTCCAAGGCTCTATATTTTCTAAAAGAGTGGATCGATTTTCAAAAACGAAGCAGCTCTGTATAGAGAATGACAAGCCCCTTGTAATGAGGTATCGTTCCCATCAGAAAAAAGTTTTGGGATGACACCCCTACTTAAGGGGTTGCAGGTTTTACTATGCTTTTTGCGTCAATGTGTTTCCTTCGAGAAACAATCTTGACGTGTTTTCGGATTGTGCAGAAATAGTATATTGTGTATCTAGTAGTAAAAGCAATACATTCCCGGACGACAATGTAAATTGTTGGCCGAGGCGTTAAGCCGAGACCAACAAGCATTGAAGTCTGGGAATGTGCTTTTACTACGAGGTACGAGGTACACATACTATTTTTTCTGAAATCGTGAATTCAATAACTGTCTAAAATGTAAACAAGCCGGCAAAAATTTTCCCGTATCGTTTTCAATACGGGAAAGTACTTTTTCGGCAACCATCCGGGAAGTGTTCACTTTCCGGACACCTTTTCTTTGGGAAAGTAGCACTTCCCGGCCTAGTCCGGGAAGTACGTACTTCCCGGACTTTGCCGGGAAGTGCACGAATTTTAATACAAATATTGATATAAATAAGAATTAGAATGTTTCTGTTTGTACCTATCTTCTGTTCGAATTTTAATATATAATACAAATAATAACTGAAATTTGGAATCGTTTCATCCGATTAACAGATAGGTGAAAGTCGACCTCTCTTCGTCTCTTAGACTAAATGCGTCTCATTGATTTGTTATTCTACATGGTTGCCGAAAAAATAGTGTACACAACACGTCTGAAAACAGTTTTTTGGACTCGCAGACTACCAGGACTCGCTAACGCTCGTCCTAGAATTTGGTCTACTCGTCCAAAAAAACAGTATTTTCCGGACTTGTTACGTAAATTACTATTCCCGTACCGTTTAGGCCCGAAAACGGTCCGAGAAAGTTCGTTGCTTAGCAACGGACTAAAATACTAGATTAGCTTATTTCGAGGCCTGAAGTTGCTCCGAGAAAGTGGGCATTCTTGAACGATTTCAGAAAAATTCTTTCCCACCCTGTAATAGCTTGAGGTACTTCTCTGTAATCAATTATAATTCTAATTGTATGCACCTGTGAATGGGCTCCGGAGCCTGCTGGATGTATGGTATGAATGAATGAATAAATAACAATTAATGTGTGTGAACAGCTAGGATATGAATTTCGTTGCTAATACAATATTGCACAAAGGCTTTTAGTCGTGAACGCAATAATAATACAAACACTTGCGTTGTTTACGGTAGACATGGCATGAATAGATCTCTAAAATGCGGTACAGTTTGCGGTAGTATGTCGATATTCTCGTGAATTGAGTTGTAGCAATAAGGTTTAATGGTTTTCATTTTCTAGAACGGTTCTAAATTCTTGTACAGTTGAAATAACGAATTGAATGCGGTAAATGTGCAAAAATAGATAGTGCCAATTATCTGATGCTTTTTGTATTTTTGTTATTTTTTTTCTCATAATAAGTTCTTACTTTCAGGCAGAACTGAAAAAACCAACGTTTGTTTGAAGTTTTATTTGTTTCCACTCAGATATTAATTTTGTAACGAAACCTGCTAGAAAACCAGCGTAATTTTTCTGTTACTATTGGGTTATGTTCATTTGTTCGTAGGTATACCGAGTGTAACAGGATCATGGTACACCCCTTGTATCTCCGTTAGTTTTAAAGGTTATAGATCAAAATTTGGGATATCCCATATACATAATAAGCGGCACTTGTTAACCCATACATTTTTTTTCACTTCCGGCTTTGCGCTATAGATTATTTCATTTCTGAAATCTGCATAATTTTTTGAATCCAAAGATAAGTGACATTTCAAGCGTCTAATTTTTTATAATTTAATTTTTAGTTTTCGATTCAAGTGTGCCATGATGGTTCCGATTTGTTCCAGTTGATACTAGAAAAATCGAAATCCCGTCAAAAATACTAAATTTCGTTTTTTATGAGCAAATAAAGTTCATCGTACTCATTTTTGGGGTAAAAATCAATTTTTTCAAATGGAACCATATTGGTAACGTGGTACCATTTATTAGTACTATTAATAAGGAATTTATCCATACCTGGCAATATTATGTGCGATCAATACAATCAAAATTACAGCTAAAAGAAAATAAGAAAATACAATTATTTTGTTCTACTATAATGCTAAGAAGTTACTAAGGTGGCTTTGAAAACAATGAAATTATTTCTTCAGATTGTCAAATAAATATTTGTTGGTTAATCGGTGTTTTTATTGTATACCTATTCGAAAAGTCTTTACATTTGTTGTTATTTTTGTTCAAAATGCTGCACATTTATACAAGGGATGAAAAAGTGGACATGTTGATTATTTATGGAGAATGTAGGAAAAATGCCGATGCTGCAAGAAACCTTTATGCCGACCGATATCCTAGTAGACAATGTCCAGCGAGAAATTATTTTAATCATCTTAAATCAATTCCGAAGAGAGCCTAATCATGATCTCGAGGAAAACGTTATCATTGACGAAGGAACGGAAATTGATGTTTTAGCTCGAATAGAAGTTGATAAGACTGTTTTTTTGAGTCAAATTGGGTTTGAATTGAAAATTAGTCACCAAACGGTAAGCTGAATCTAGCACAAACATAATTATAAATCTTTCAAATATCAATTGCACCAGCACCTGTACGAAAATGATTATGAACGTAAGATGGAATATTTCAATTTTATCTTGCAGAATAATGTGCAGCCAAACAATGTTTTTTTGGGAAGGATTTTATTTTCGGACGAGTCTAGGTTTACAAATATGGGATTATTCAACCGACAAAATACGAGGTATTGGTCACAAGAAAATCAAAATTTATTGCGGGAGGGTAACTTTCAAGTGCGGTTCGGTTTCAATATTTGGCTTGGTATACTCGGTCGTAGAATCATTGGTCCAATAATATTTGAAGGACACTTGAATGGAGCTATATACTTAGGATTTCTGCAAAATGAAATTAAGGTCAGTTTAACTGAATTACCTGTTCATTTACGACTGGGAATGTTTTTCCAACAAGATGAAGCTCCAAAAACAGTAAGTGATTACCTTGAACAGGCATTCGAAGAAAACGTAATTTCGACGAATGGTCCTGTGCGATGGCCTCCAAGGTCACCTGATTTGACACCTCTTGATTTCTTCGTTTGGAGCCATTTAAAAAACATTGTCAATGCAATCGCCGTTACAACCCGCGAAGACCTGGAGTTGCGAGTAAGACGCGCAATTAATAGTATAACGGCCCAGCAATTAGCAAACGATCTTCAAGAAACAGCTAAGCGAGTTCAGAAGTGCATTGACGTTAATGGACAGCATTTCGAACAATTTTTGTAATGTTTTGTGTTAATTTTTTGTATTTCAAAGCCACCTTAGTAACTTCTTAGTATTATAGTAGAACAAAACAATTGTATTCTCTCATTTTCTTTTAGCTGTAATTTTGATTGTATTGATCGCACATTTTATTACCAGGTATGGATAAATTCCTTATTAATAGTACTAATAAATGGTACCACGGTACCAATATGGTTCCATTTGAAAAAATTGAGTTTTACCCCAAAAACGATTACTTACAATGAAATTTATTTGCTCATAAAAAACGCAATTTATTATTTTTGACGGGATTTCGATTTTTCTAGTATCAGACGGGTCAATTGGAATAAATCGAAACAGTCATGGCACACTTAAATGGAAAACTAAAAATTAAATTATAAAAAATTTCTAAGTTTGAAATGTCACTTATGTGGTATCATTGGATTCAGAAAATTATGCAGATTTCAGATATGTAATGATACACAGGGTGTTCCATTTAAAAATCGAAAGTTGGTATCACTCCCGGCGAAACCGGAAGTGAAAAAAAATAATTTATAGGTTAGGCTTATTATGTATATGGGATATTTCCAATTTCAATCTATTACTTTCAAAACTAACGAAGATACGGGAGGTGTATCATGATCCTGTTACACCTGGTATGTAGATGATATAAATAGATTTTTTAACGCAGAACTTGAGATAAGTTCATTCCTGGGAACTAGATTTTCAATCTATAAGCTTATTGCAAACCACTTTGTATTTTTATATGAACAGTTGTCAAGATGACAGTTTATCTTTGATGTTTTCATGATCTATGTCACATTATGTTGCAATTAAAAGTTGTCGATTTTTGAATTAGATTTGGTTATCATTTGAAAAGGTGTGTACATACTGCACAGTAGTGGACTCTAAGAGACTGAAGAAATAGCAGTTTCAACAAAGCTCTTCATAAGAGAGAATGCTGTTGTAGTTATAAGATGATTAAAAATACATTTTTATTTATTGTGTAATGTTTTACTTCTGCGTAAAACAACTTACGAGCAATAAAATATATAGAGGTGCCATTTCTATATGCACAACACACGTTGTTATGAAAGCTGCATATCACTATCCTTTGTGATAGTTTGTTGTTGAGGGGTTTGTTCAGTGGGAGATATTTGTTATTGTTATGACATTCAGATGTAAGCTTAGAACCAGTGGCGGAGTGCTGATACATTTTTTTCATGTTATATTTTTATCTATAGACGACCACATATGCCTGGTTGAAAAGCACGTGTGTTGTCAAGATGTCAATCAAAAATACTTTTTTGTGCGAAGAATTAGATTATTTCTGACAAAGCATAGGATAAGGTCATACATACTGAAAATATAAATGAAATTGCGGAAATAAACAACAGCTCTATTTTGATGTAGTCTTGAATTGGTAACAGGGTGGAGCGGTGACTTACTTATTGTAAAACGTCTGTCCAGCTTGAAACAAATTGAAATTTTGGATTGCATTCTTCTATTCCTTTGCTGAAGTAGTCTAATTTTTTGTTATCATTATATTTCTCCTTTCTACTTTTAAACACTTTCTTCTGGTATCATCTGTGTATCATCGGTTTCACGATTACGAATTCCTCTAAAATAGCATACATTTCAAATACACACACACACACACATAACTGCCAAGTTATTATAATGTTATAGTTGCAGAACACTGAAGTAAATTCCATGACCAACAAATTCAAAGTAAAAAAATATCACTGAACTTTGTATTGAGTACTCGAAACACATTCCAACAAGACTTCACAGTCTATATGAATAGCTAGGCATAATGTTATTCATAGAATAGCTCGGAAAAAAAATCTATGGCTTGCACTTCTCTTAGGGCCAGTTTCACAGGTTCCAGTTAGAGTCCAGATTAATTAACTGATGATTAGAATGTGAACCTTGAACGTCATTTAAAGAATGTCATTCACCGTCTAAACTTTCACTTAGTTATTTGAAGGTTAACTGGGACCTGTGAAACTGGCCCATAGAGGCTATAAACCCTATAGGAAAGCCTATACCTATTTGGAATTCCTCTGAAAATGTTATTCTTCAAAAAAAAAAAAAAAAAATCCTGCATCTTCCCAAACAATAAATTCACTATTCAAACTGTGCTTATTTTATTTGGAGTGATTTATACAGGGTGGGGCACCGAAAACGAAACAGATCAAATATCTTCAAAACGCATGTGTTGAGAATAAAATGCAAAAACAGGTCGATTTTTAATTCAAGGGGGACATCTTCCTATCATAAACTCAACTGTTATACCTCTCCCCCCACCCCTTGGGCATTATCACCCAAACAATTTGAATAGGGAAAGTAACAAGTGTGACACATCATTGAAAAGGTAATTTCATAAGGAATTCAGGCATGTCAATTTTTGCCACCTAACTTTTTATTTTGGCGCCCTCTTGCGGGAAAAATAACTGTTCCGTATTCCAAATTATGATACTGCATTTGCAAGCTATTTTGACATGAGTTCGGTGACAATGCATTATGGAATTTTTCTAGGAGAAAAAACAAAATGATGGCTCCAAAATGGCGGACATGATTTGCATTTATGGTCCATTTCGATTCAAAATTAATATGTGAAGATTTTCAGGGATTTTCAGACGCGGTAAAATTCTGATTCTGTTACGCACAGAATAACCTACGTCACACATCTAAATAAAATATTATTTCCTAATTTGTATAAAATCTGGAATCTTGCAAAACCTCCATATGCCAATTTTGAATCAAATCTAACCACAATTACTAATTTCGTCTGTCATCTTGGTTTTTTGCATTGACAAAAATATCATAATCTTTCACCCGGAAAATTCCCACATATCAATTTTGATTCGAATCGGACCAGAATTACAAATTTCGTCCACCATCATGGAGCCAACATCTTGTTTTTTTGCGAACAAATCATAATTTCCGACCTTGAAAACTACCACATATTAATTTTGAATCGAAATGGACCATAATTGCAAACCATGTCCGCCATTTTGGAGCCGACATTTTGTTTTTTATCTTAGAAACATTCCATAATGTATTGTCACCGAACTTATGTCAAAATAGCTTGCAAATGCAGTATTATAATTTGGAATACGAAAGTTAGTTTTCCCGCAAGAGGGCGCCAAAATAAAAAGTTAGGTGGCAAAAATTGACATGGCTGAATTCCTTATGAAATTACCTTTTCAATGATGTGTTACACTTACTTCTTTCCCTATTCAAATTGTTTGGGTGATAGTGCCCAAGGGGTGGTGGGAGAGGTATGCCAGTTGAGGTCGTGATAGGAAGATGTCCCATTTGGAATAAATATCGACCTGTTTTTGCATTTTATTCACAACACATGCATTTTGAAGATATTCGATCTGTTTCGTTTTCGTTGCCCCATCCTGTATATGTATATGTATATGTATATGTATATGTGTTTTATATAGAGAATCATAGCCTTGTATGATGGAGTAAGTTACACTTTTCATTTACTAATTGAAGGAATTCAATGAGAAATTTCCTGGAATTGGGAGTATGGGCTCTCCCAAAACATTAAAAATAATACTCAACCCATTGATAAGATTTCAAACTTGCGATGATTTACAGTTTTCCATTTACAATGAAGAAGTTTGTGACACGACCAGTTTAACCGTAAGCGCTACGCCACTGAAGAAATTCCAGATCGATTATTCATGTAGATATATGTGATATTCCATGTTTAAAAATTTTTATTCAATTGTGAACATCGAAAAGTTCGGATGAACCAATTACTTACGTGATAATCCCTGTGATAATCCAGTACCAATCAGATTGGTCTATAATGGCTAGTGGTGTATGATTTGATTTTGGTTGTAAATAGTTGAGTTTGTTTACTTACATAAGTTTCAGTGTGCCTACACACTGCAACAAGTTTTTCCTAATTATTGATATGTAATCGTTTTTAAAGTTGACTTACATGGTAATGAAGTTCTTTCATAGCTATTTCAATAAATAGTGTATTTTTGCCTCAAAATCGGGATAAAAATCAGCAGATTCACCAAAAGTCAACTCATTCAATACCACTAATCAGGTCGATACGGAATGCCAATTAAATATGGGTTATGCCATGATTACCTTGCTGCGACGCCCATGGTTTGATTTGACAAGGCAATAAATAAATCAAAAACAGATGTAAACAAACATGATCGCCAAGTTAAGAATGAATATAATACGGAATTCCAGCCTGATCAAGGAGTACAAACGGAAATATCCGACAATGTCCTTTCTCAACACGACTCGGGTATTGATGTTTGTAAACAACGTCGGGAATGTTGCTTCCAAGAAAGAGATAGAGAAGCCCACTCTATATCTTTTATTGCTCGGAGAAAGCAACAATTATATTAGTTTTCTTAAGGAACTCTAATGCAACTATTCACACAGCTTCCTTTACAACCAAAATTTAACGTCGTTATTATAAGTAATATAATAGCTATGCAACCGTATTATAATTTGTATAACACTGTTTTCAAATTATACCATAATTATGAAATAAGTTCGTTGAACCGTATTATAATTTGTATAACACTGTTTTCAAATTATACCATAATTATGAAATAAGTTCGTTGTTTTAGGGGTCTATTTTGATAGTTTGGTTATTAACGGAAAAAAACAATCATGAATAATTTTTAATCTTGCTTTGTTAATATGTCCGGTTTGAAAGTTGAGACACATTTTTGAAAAATTTGCTGTTGTCTAATTGAGCTGAAATTTTACAAACGTAATAGGAATCGATGACAATACTAACAATAATTCGAAAGATGCGTATGAATTCGAAAAATTAAAAGACTGAAAAAATGTATGAGAATATATATAACGCTTACAATTGGAACTTATCGCCTTGGAAATTACGTGTGATGGATACCTGTTGATTATCATATCATATAACTTTAGAAAAGTTCATGTTCCACATGTGACAATAAGAAAAATATTCACCTGGTCACTACTCCTGAAAATTAATGGAATCACTGGTGAAGATAAGAAAAGCGTTCGATGATACCTACTAAGTATTGATTTGAAGTTAACCGATGTGAATAAAACACAAAACTCATTTAAATTTCAGGTTGACCTGACTAATTCCTATCGACAAGTCTGCGGGAAATGCGACTATATTTACATTCACAGTTTGTTTGCATTATACTCAAATGCGGAATAATGAACAACTAGGAATTATTTCAAATTCAGTTGCCATGAAATTTGTTTCTCGTAATAATTTAAAACTTCTACAATTGAAATATTACTAAAAAGCTGTGGTATATTTCAATTAAAAATATATTCAGTGTTTTCTAATTAATTTTATGAACAATGAAATGTTTTCCCGAAGCCACCTATGATGTTTTGAGTTCTATGAAATGATGAATAGATCAGTTGTACCTGTTTCCCGTTATTGTGTAGAGATTCAACGTGCTAACAATAAAGTTGGCACCCATTTCATATCAATTGAATGGGAGATGTAGGAAAACTCACATTAAAACTCCTAATTATATTAGTTTTGAGAATTTAACAATAATATGATTCGGAAAATCAATGAATTTCTCTGAAAACCTAGAACTAGAAGCTGTAGATGAAAATAAGAGGTTTTTTTCACAAAAAATAAAAGACGCAAATGGCCTATACTACTTTTTATAAAATAGTTCGTAAATGAAAACCCCGCTTTTCGCCCTAGCAAAATCGCTTTGTGGAATTTTTTAAACAAGAAATAGTAAAGAACTTACACCTTTTTTGTTTTTTTGCCCATATCTCAGAAAGTATTGGGAAAATCGTTCACCAGTCAATTAAACTTTTGTAGAGAATTATGAAAACTACGAAATGGTTTTTCATAAGACCAGATCGGTGCATTTTCACTGAGAAAATCCGGGAAAACCTCGAAAAAGAGACCAGTTTTCAAAAATTAATAATTTTTATAAATCCGAAGCTGGACAAACAATATTGTAAAAACTGATAGATACAAATATGTGGTTCAACTGTGCGCAATCATAGGGCTGTTTTGAGCCTGTGAGTTTGTTGAATTTAAATAATCTATTTGACATTAAAATGTTTTATTTTTAATGAAGTTGGTTTAGAATATTTTCTATACATAACCACAGCCAAAACCGACTTAAATTAATTTAATTGGATATTTTACCAGTTGAAAAAATAATTATGGCGTCCTGAAAGGAATCCATTGAGTTTATATATCCATTTGAGTTAGGTACAATTGCTAAATCACACCTGAAGATTCTGGAAACAATGCAGAAATGGTTCCTGAAAATTATGTACATATGTATAGAAAAGGAAATACATACTAAAATGATCTATTGTACAGTTAGGCGAAAGTTCTGGATCCAAAACCACTCTTTCTTGTCATCATAATAAGAAAACAATAGAAAAATAAAAATACGATTCACAACATCGATCATTCGAACTCCACTAGGCAAAAACATAAACAACTTACCAAACACAAACATTGTTTCACATACCTTCAACTTAAAGTACCTATTCAACTTCGTTCCAGAAGATATAAAATTAATTATTGAAACAGCTAACCCAATAGGCTTGTCAAAAAATAAAATCAAACTCATTACATTCTCCACATCTCGAACCACGATAAATGCTTTTTTGGAATGAGAAATGAAAAAAATCCCATTCTAACGAACATTCCATTTATATACTCACCCATTACAGTACGAAAATCTTGTTATTGATACAATGTAAATTTTTCTAGTTTTAATCTAATTATTTATATAATATTTATTTGAATTCAATTTATTCCCTTCTCTATGTAATTTAAGTTTTATTGTAACATTTTACAAATGTCAAGCTAATTATAAAAATACACAAGAAGGTACTCTCTATATTTTGTAGATCAACTCGTGTACAATCACATTACTTTCACTACTATACATATTGTTACATCTTGTTACAACTTGTAACATTTTTCCTTACAAGGTACTCTCTATATTTTGTAGATCAACTCGTGTACAATCACATTACTTTCACTACTATACATATTGTTACATCTTGTTACAACTTGTAACATTTTTCCTTACATGCTTTGAGCTCGTCAAGGACATACAAGAAAATGCCAACGTACAACGTTGTATTTTGTGGGTAAACATTTGTTTATTACCTGATCGAAAAATGCATTACTTTGCATTTATGATTAGTAATGTCCCTGTGGAAAGTTAACATTATTACCATTATTTAACGAACTAAAATACTGAATGTCTTCAGCGAATTGACTTATTATGACAAAATGACATATAGAATGTACATCTGCAAAGTGCCCCAATAACAACGCAAAATTAATTTTGTCAAAACACAGTAGCGCAAGTGGAAAAAAGTTGTAGAGAAGCAACGACCACGCGAAAGAGTAAGGAGGTCTGCCGGAGTGAATACCATAGTCAATACGAGTTCCCGTCCACTCTCGAATACTGAAGAGTCCTTATTGGGGAAGGGTTTGAATTTTGCTATGGCGCCGAAGACGATACCTACTTTGGAGATAATTACAGCCGTTGAATCTTCCAGTGGTCGCATTGATCAAATCCAGGCTGACGAGTTCAGATGGAAGTTCAGAGAACAACTGGAAAAAGAGCAACATCTGAAAAGCAATCTCAGTAGAAAAGAACAGAGGGCACTAAACGAACTAAAAAAAGACAACAAAATTAAAATTCTTCCTGCGGATGAAGGCAACGCATCGGTTATCATGGACATCGACCTCTATAAAAAGAAAGTTGAAGAAGTACTCAGCAAAGGTAACTACAAACTATTGGCTAAAGACCCAACAGCATCAATAGAAAGGAAGGTATACCAAACCCTGAGAAAATATCAAAACTACTTCTCAGACAATTAAAGGTCTACACTGACACCGCACCACAGTAAGCCTCATCACCTTTATGGCCTGCCAAAAATCCGTATCGTTTTCAATACGGGAAAGTACTTTTTCGGCAACCATCCGGGAAGTGTTCACTTTCCGGACACCTTTTCTTTGGGAAAGTAGCACTTCCCGGCCTAGTCCGGGAAGTACGTACTTCCCGGACTTTGCCGGGAAGTGCACGAATTTTAATACAAATATTGATATAAATAAGAATTAGAATGTTTCTGTTTGTACCTATCTTCTGTTCGAATTTTAATATATAATACAAATAATAACTGAAATTTGGAATCGTTTCATCCGATTAACAGATAGGTGAAAGTCGACCTCTCTTCGTCTCTTAGACTAAATGCGTCTCATTGATTTGTTATTCTACATGGTTGCCGAAAAAATAGTGTACACAACACGTCTGAAAACAGTTTTTTGGACTCGCAGACTACCAGGACTCGCTAACGCTCGTCCTAGAATTTGGTCTACTCGTCCAAAAAAACAGTATTTTCCGGACTTGTTACGTAAATTACTATTCCCGTACCGTTTAGGCCCGAAAACGGTCCGAGAAAGTTCGTTGCTTAGCAACGGACTAAAATACTAGATTAGCTTATTTCGAGGCCTGAAGTTGCTCCGAGAAAGTGGGCATTCTTGAACGATTTCAGAAAAATTCTTTCCCACCCTGTAATAGCTTGAGGTACTTCTCTGTAATCAATTATAATTCTAATTGTATGCACCTGTGAATGGGCTCCGGAGCCTGCTGGATGTATGGTATGAATGAATGAATAAATAACAATTAATGTGTGTGAACAGCTAGGATATGAATTTCGTTGCTAATACAATATTGCACAAAGGCTTTTAGTCGTGAACGCAATAATAATACAAACACTTGCGTTGTTTACGGTAGACATGGCATGAATAGATCTCTAAAATGCGGTACAGTTTGCGGTAGTATGTCGATATTCTCGTGAATTGAGTTGTAGCAATAAGGTTTAATGGTTTTCATTTTCTAGAACGGTTCTAAATTCTTGTACAGTTGAAATAACGAATTGAATGCGGTAAATGTGCAAAAATAGATAGTGCCAATTATCTGATGCTTTTTGTATTTTTGTTATTTTTTTTCTCATAATAAGTTCTTACTTTCAGGCAGAACTGAAAAAACCAACGTTTGTTTGAAGTTTTATTTGTTTCCACTCAGATATTAATTTTGTAACGAAACCTGCTAGAAAACCAGCGTAATTTTTCTGTTACTATTGGGTTATGTTCATTTGTTCGTAGGTATACCGAGTGTAACAGGATCATGGTACACCCCTTGTATCTCCGTTAGTTTTAAAGGTTATAGATCAAAATTTGGGATATCCCATATACATAATAAGCGGCACTTGTTAACCCATACATTTTTTTTCACTTCCGGCTTTGCGCTATAGATTATTTCATTTCTGAAATCTGCATAATTTTTTGAATCCAAAGATAAGTGACATTTCAAGCGTCTAATTTTTTATAATTTAATTTTTAGTTTTCGATTCAAGTGTGCCATGATGGTTCCGATTTGTTCCAGTTGATACTAGAAAAATCGAAATCCCGTCAAAAATACTAAATTTCGTTTTTTATGAGCAAATAAAGTTCATCGTACTCATTTTTGGGGTAAAAATCAATTTTTTCAAATGGAACCATATTGGTAACGTGGTACCATTTATTAGTACTATTAATAAGGAATTTATCCATACCTGGCAATATTATGTGCGATCAATACAATCAAAATTACAGCTAAAAGAAAATAAGAAAATACAATTATTTTGTTCTACTATAATGCTAAGAAGTTACTAAGGTGGCTTTGAAAACAATGAAATTATTTCTTCAGATTGTCAAATAAATATTTGTTGGTTAATCGGTGTTTTTATTGTATACCTATTCGAAAAGTCTTTACATTTGTTGTTATTTTTGTTCAAAATGCTGCACATTTATACAAGGGATGAAAAAGTGGACATGTTGATTATTTATGGAGAATGTAGGAAAAATGCCGATGCTGCAAGAAACCTTTATGCCGACCGATATCCTAGTAGACAATGTCCAGCGAGAAATTATTTTAATCATCTTAAATCAATTCCGAAGAGAGCCTAATCATGATCTCGAGGAAAACGTTATCATTGACGAAGGAACGGAAATTGATGTTTTAGCTCGAATAGAAGTTGATAAGACTGTTTTTTTGAGTCAAATTGGGTTTGAATTGAAAATTAGTCACCAAACGGTAAGCTGAATCTAGCACAAACATAATTATAAATCTTTCAAATATCAATTGCACCAGCACCTGTACGAAAATGATTATGAACGTAAGATGGAATATTTCAATTTTATCTTGCAGAATAATGTGCAGCCAAACAATGTTTTTTTGGGAAGGATTTTATTTTCGGACGAGTCTAGGTTTACAAATATGGGATTATTCAACCGACAAAATACGAGGTATTGGTCACAAGAAAATCAAAATTTATTGCGGGAGGGTAACTTTCAAGTGCGGTTCGGTTTCAATATTTGGCTTGGTATACTCGGTCGTAGAATCATTGGTCCAATAATATTTGAAGGACACTTGAATGGAGCTATATACTTAGGATTTCTGCAAAATGAAATTAAGGTCAGTTTAACTGAATTACCTGTTCATTTACGACTGGGAATGTTTTTCCAACAAGATGAAGCTCCAAAAACAGTAAGTGATTACCTTGAACAGGCATTCGAAGAAAACGTAATTTCGACGAATGGTCCTGTGCGATGGCCTCCAAGGTCACCTGATTTGACACCTCTTGATTTCTTCGTTTGGAGCCATTTAAAAAACATTGTCAATGCAATCGCCGTTACAACCCGCGAAGACCTGGAGTTGCGAGTAAGACGCGCAATTAATAGTATAACGGCCCAGCAATTAGCAAACGATCTTCAAGAAACAGCTAAGCGAGTTCAGAAGTGCATTGACGTTAATGGACAGCATTTCGAACAATTTTTGTAATGTTTTGTGTTAATTTTTTGTATTTCAAAGCCACCTTAGTAACTTCTTAGTATTATAGTAGAACAAAACAATTGTATTCTCTCATTTTCTTTTAGCTGTAATTTTGATTGTATTGATCGCACATTTTATTACCAGGTATGGATAAATTCCTTATTAATAGTACTAATAAATGGTACCACGGTACCAATATGGTTCCATTTGAAAAAATTGAGTTTTACCCCAAAAACGATTACTTACAATGAAATTTATTTGCTCATAAAAAACGCAATTTATTATTTTTGACGGGATTTCGATTTTTCTAGTATCAGACGGGTCAATTGGAATAAATCGAAACAGTCATGGCACACTTAAATGGAAAACTAAAAATTAAATTATAAAAAATTTCTAAGTTTGAAATGTCACTTATGTGGTATCATTGGATTCAGAAAATTATGCAGATTTCAGATATGTAATGATACACAGGGTGTTCCATTTAAAAATCGAAAGTTGGTATCACTCCCGGCGAAACCGGAAGTGAAAAAAAATAATTTATAGGTTAGGCTTATTATGTATATGGGATATTTCCAATTTCAATCTATTACTTTCAAAACTAACGAAGATACGGGAGGTGTATCATGATCCTGTTACACCTGGTATGTAGATGATATAAATAGATTTTTTAACGCAGAACTTGAGATAAGTTCATTCCTGGGAACTAGATTTTCAATCTATAAGCTTATTGCAAACCACTTTGTATTTTTATATGAACAGTTGTCAAGATGACAGTTTATCTTTGATGTTTTCATGATCTATGTCACATTATGTTGCAATTAAAAGTTGTCGATTTTTGAATTAGATTTGGTTATCATTTGAAAAGGTGTGTACATACTGCACAGTAGTGGACTCTAAGAGACTGAAGAAATAGCAGTTTCAACAAAGCTCTTCATAAGAGAGAATGCTGTTGTAGTTATAAGATGATTAAAAATACATTTTTATTTATTGTGTAATGTTTTACTTCTGCGTAAAACAACTTACGAGCAATAAAATATATAGAGGTGCCATTTCTATATGCACAACACACGTTGTTATGAAAGCTGCATATCACTATCCTTTGTGATAGTTTGTTGTTGAGGGGTTTGTTCAGTGGGAGATATTTGTTATTGTTATGACATTCAGATGTAAGCTTAGAACCAGTGGCGGAGTGCTGATACATTTTTTTCATGTTATATTTTTATCTATAGACGACCACATATGCCTGGTTGAAAAGCACGTGTGTTGTCAAGATGTCAATCAAAAATACTTTTTTGTGCGAAGAATTAGATTATTTCTGACAAAGCATAGGATAAGGTCATACATACTGAAAATATAAATGAAATTGCGGAAATAAACAACAGCTCTATTTTGATGTAGTCTTGAATTGGTAACAGGGTGGAGCGGTGACTTACTTATTGTAAAACGTCTGTCCAGCTTGAAACAAATTGAAATTTTGGATTGCATTCTTCTATTCCTTTGCTGAAGTAGTCTAATTTTTTGTTATCATTATATTTCTCCTTTCTACTTTTAAACACTTTCTTCTGGTATCATCTGTGTATCATCGGTTTCACGATTACGAATTCCTCTAAAATAGCATACATTTCAAATACACACACACACACACATAACTGCCAAGTTATTATAATGTTATAGTTGCAGAACACTGAAGTAAATTCCATGACCAACAAATTCAAAGTAAAAAAATATCACTGAACTTTGTATTGAGTACTCGAAACACATTCCAACAAGACTTCACAGTCTATATGAATAGCTAGGCATAATGTTATTCATAGAATAGCTCGGAAAAAAAATCTATGGCTTGCACTTCTCTTAGGGCCAGTTTCACAGGTTCCAGTTAGAGTCCAGATTAATTAACTGATGATTAGAATGTGAACCTTGAACGTCATTTAAAGAATGTCATTCACCGTCTAAACTTTCACTTAGTTATTTGAAGGTTAACTGGGACCTGTGAAACTGGCCCATAGAGGCTATAAACCCTATAGGAAAGCCTATACCTATTTGGAATTCCTCTGAAAATGTTATTCTTCAAAAAAAAAAAAAAAAAATCCTGCATCTTCCCAAACAATAAATTCACTATTCAAACTGTGCTTATTTTATTTGGAGTGATTTATACAGGGTGGGGCACCGAAAACGAAACAGATCAAATATCTTCAAAACGCATGTGTTGAGAATAAAATGCAAAAACAGGTCGATTTTTAATTCAAGGGGGACATCTTCCTATCATAAACTCAACTGTTATACCTCTCCCCCCACCCCTTGGGCATTATCACCCAAACAATTTGAATAGGGAAAGTAACAAGTGTGACACATCATTGAAAAGGTAATTTCATAAGGAATTCAGGCATGTCAATTTTTGCCACCTAACTTTTTATTTTGGCGCCCTCTTGCGGGAAAAATAACTGTTCCGTATTCCAAATTATGATACTGCATTTGCAAGCTATTTTGACATGAGTTCGGTGACAATGCATTATGGAATTTTTCTAGGAGAAAAAACAAAATGATGGCTCCAAAATGGCGGACATGATTTGCATTTATGGTCCATTTCGATTCAAAATTAATATGTGAAGATTTTCAGGGATTTTCAGACGCGGTAAAATTCTGATTCTGTTACGCACAGAATAACCTACGTCACACATCTAAATAAAATATTATTTCCTAATTTGTATAAAATCTGGAATCTTGCAAAACCTCCATATGCCAATTTTGAATCAAATCTAACCACAATTACTAATTTCGTCTGTCATCTTGGTTTTTTGCATTGACAAAAATATCATAATCTTTCACCCGGAAAATTCCCACATATCAATTTTGATTCGAATCGGACCAGAATTACAAATTTCGTCCACCATCATGGAGCCAACATCTTGTTTTTTTGCGAACAAATCATAATTTCCGACCTTGAAAACTACCACATATTAATTTTGAATCGAAATGGACCATAATTGCAAACCATGTCCGCCATTTTGGAGCCGACATTTTGTTTTTTATCTTAGAAACATTCCATAATGTATTGTCACCGAACTTATGTCAAAATAGCTTGCAAATGCAGTATTATAATTTGGAATACGAAAGTTAGTTTTCCCGCAAGAGGGCGCCAAAATAAAAAGTTAGGTGGCAAAAATTGACATGGCTGAATTCCTTATGAAATTACCTTTTCAATGATGTGTTACACTTACTTCTTTCCCTATTCAAATTGTTTGGGTGATAGTGCCCAAGGGGTGGTGGGAGAGGTATGCCAGTTGAGGTCGTGATAGGAAGATGTCCCATTTGGAATAAATATCGACCTGTTTTTGCATTTTATTCACAACACATGCATTTTGAAGATATTCGATCTGTTTCGTTTTCGTTGCCCCATCCTGTATATGTATATGTATATGTATATGTATATGTGTTTTATATAGAGAATCATAGCCTTGTATGATGGAGTAAGTTACACTTTTCATTTACTAATTGAAGGAATTCAATGAGAAATTTCCTGGAATTGGGAGTATGGGCTCTCCCAAAACATTAAAAATAATACTCAACCCATTGATAAGATTTCAAACTTGCGATGATTTACAGTTTTCCATTTACAATGAAGAAGTTTGTGACACGACCAGTTTAACCGTAAGCGCTACGCCACTGAAGAAATTCCAGATCGATTATTCATGTAGATATATGTGATATTCCATGTTTAAAAATTTTTATTCAATTGTGAACATCGAAAAGTTCGGATGAACCAATTACTTACGTGATAATCCCTGTGATAATCCAGTACCAATCAGATTGGTCTATAATGGCTAGTGGTGTATGATTTGATTTTGGTTGTAAATAGTTGAGTTTGTTTACTTACATAAGTTTCAGTGTGCCTACACACTGCAACAAGTTTTTCCTAATTATTGATATGTAATCGTTTTTAAAGTTGACTTACATGGTAATGAAGTTCTTTCATAGCTATTTCAATAAATAGTGTATTTTTGCCTCAAAATCGGGATAAAAATCAGCAGATTCACCAAAAGTCAACTCATTCAATACCACTAATCAGGTCGATACGGAATGCCAATTAAATATGGGTTATGCCATGATTACCTTGCTGCGACGCCCATGGTTTGATTTGACAAGGCAATAAATAAATCAAAAACAGATGTAAACAAACATGATCGCCAAGTTAAGAATGAATATAATACGGAATTCCAGCCTGATCAAGGAGTACAAACGGAAATATCCGACAATGTCCTTTCTCAACACGACTCGGGTATTGATGTTTGTAAACAACGTCGGGAATGTTGCTTCCAAGAAAGAGATAGAGAAGCCCACTCTATATCTTTTATTGCTCGGAGAAAGCAACAATTATATTAGTTTTCTTAAGGAACTCTAATGCAACTATTCACACAGCTTCCTTTACAACCAAAATTTAACGTCGTTATTATAAGTAATATAATAGCTATGCAACCGTATTATAATTTGTATAACACTGTTTTCAAATTATACCATAATTATGAAATAAGTTCGTTGAACCGTATTATAATTTGTATAACACTGTTTTCAAATTATACCATAATTATGAAATAAGTTCGTTGTTTTAGGGGTCTATTTTGATAGTTTGGTTATTAACGGAAAAAAACAATCATGAATAATTTTTAATCTTGCTTTGTTAATATGTCCGGTTTGAAAGTTGAGACACATTTTTGAAAAATTTGCTGTTGTCTAATTGAGCTGAAATTTTACAAACGTAATAGGAATCGATGACAATACTAACAATAATTCGAAAGATGCGTATGAATTCGAAAAATTAAAAGACTGAAAAAATGTATGAGAATATATATAACGCTTACAATTGGAACTTATCGCCTTGGAAATTACGTGTGATGGATACCTGTTGATTATCATATCATATAACTTTAGAAAAGTTCATGTTCCACATGTGACAATAAGAAAAATATTCACCTGGTCACTACTCCTGAAAATTAATGGAATCACTGGTGAAGATAAGAAAAGCGTTCGATGATACCTACTAAGTATTGATTTGAAGTTAACCGATGTGAATAAAACACAAAACTCATTTAAATTTCAGGTTGACCTGACTAATTCCTATCGACAAGTCTGCGGGAAATGCGACTATATTTACATTCACAGTTTGTTTGCATTATACTCAAATGCGGAATAATGAACAACTAGGAATTATTTCAAATTCAGTTGCCATGAAATTTGTTTCTCGTAATAATTTAAAACTTCTACAATTGAAATATTACTAAAAAGCTGTGGTATATTTCAATTAAAAATATATTCAGTGTTTTCTAATTAATTTTATGAACAATGAAATGTTTTCCCGAAGCCACCTATGATGTTTTGAGTTCTATGAAATGATGAATAGATCAGTTGTACCTGTTTCCCGTTATTGTGTAGAGATTCAACGTGCTAACAATAAAGTTGGCACCCATTTCATATCAATTGAATGGGAGATGTAGGAAAACTCACATTAAAACTCCTAATTATATTAGTTTTGAGAATTTAACAATAATATGATTCGGAAAATCAATGAATTTCTCTGAAAACCTAGAACTAGAAGCTGTAGATGAAAATAAGAGGTTTTTTTCACAAAAAATAAAAGACGCAAATGGCCTATACTACTTTTTATAAAATAGTTCGTAAATGAAAACCCCGCTTTTCGCCCTAGCAAAATCGCTTTGTGGAATTTTTTAAACAAGAAATAGTAAAGAACTTACACCTTTTTTGTTTTTTTGCCCATATCTCAGAAAGTATTGGGAAAATCGTTCACCAGTCAATTAAACTTTTGTAGAGAATTATGAAAACTACGAAATGGTTTTTCATAAGACCAGATCGGTGCATTTTCACTGAGAAAATCCGGGAAAACCTCGAAAAAGAGACCAGTTTTCAAAAATTAATAATTTTTATAAATCCGAAGCTGGACAAACAATATTGTAAAAACTGATAGATACAAATATGTGGTTCAACTGTGCGCAATCATAGGGCTGTTTTGAGCCTGTGAGTTTGTTGAATTTAAATAATCTATTTGACATTAAAATGTTTTATTTTTAATGAAGTTGGTTTAGAATATTTTCTATACATAACCACAGCCAAAACCGACTTAAATTAATTTAATTGGATATTTTACCAGTTGAAAAAATAATTATGGCGTCCTGAAAGGAATCCATTGAGTTTATATATCCATTTGAGTTAGGTACAATTGCTAAATCACACCTGAAGATTCTGGAAACAATGCAGAAATGGTTCCTGAAAATTATGTACATATGTATAGAAAAGGAAATACATACTAAAATGATCTATTGTACAGTTAGGCGAAAGTTCTGGATCCAAAACCACTCTTTCTTGTCATCATAATAAGAAAACAATAGAAAAATAAAAATACGATTCACAACATCGATCATTCGAACTCCACTAGGCAAAAACATAAACAACTTACCAAACACAAACATTGTTTCACATACCTTCAACTTAAAGTACCTATTCAACTTCGTTCCAGAAGATATAAAATTAATTATTGAAACAGCTAACCCAATAGGCTTGTCAAAAAATAAAATCAAACTCATTACATTCTCCACATCTCGAACCACGATAAATGCTTTTTTGGAATGAGAAATGAAAAAAATCCCATTCTAACGAACATTCCATTTATATACTCACCCATTACAGTACGAAAATCTTGTTATTGATACAATGTAAATTTTTCTAGTTTTAATCTAATTATTTATATAATATTTATTTGAATTCAATTTATTCCCTTCTCTATGTAATTTAAGTTTTATTGTAACATTTTACAAATGTCAAGCTAATTATAAAAATACACAAGAAGGTACTCTCTATATTTTGTAGATCAACTCGTGTACAATCACATTACTTTCACTACTATACATATTGTTACATCTTGTTACAACTTGTAACATTTTTCCTTACAAGGTACTCTCTATATTTTGTAGATCAACTCGTGTACAATCACATTACTTTCACTACTATACATATTGTTACATCTTGTTACAACTTGTAACATTTTTCCTTACATGCTTTGAGCTCGTCAAGGACATACAAGAAAATGCCAACGTACAACGTTGTATTTTGTGGGTAAACATTTGTTTATTACCTGATCGAAAAATGCATTACTTTGCATTTATGATTAGTAATGTTCCTGTGGAAAGTTAACATTATTACCATTATTTAACGAACTAAAATACTGAATGTCTTCAGCGAATTGACTTATTATGACAAAATGACATATAGAATGTACATCTGCAAAGTGCCCCAATAACAACGCAAAATTAATTTTGTCAAAACACAGTAGCGCAAGTGGAAAAAAGTTGTAGAGAAGCAACGACCACGCGAAAGAGTAAGGAGGTCTGCCGGAGTGAATACCATAGTCAATACGAGTTCCCGTCCACTCTCGAATACTGAAGAGTCCTTATTGGGGAAGGGTTTGAATTTTGCTATGGCGCCGAAGACGATACCTACTTTGGAGATAATTACAGCCGTTGAATCTTCCAGTGGTCGCATTGATCAAATCCAGGCTGACGAGTTCAGATGGAAGTTCAGAGAACAACTGGAAAAAGAGCAACATCTGAAAAGCAATCTCAGTAGAAAAGAACAGAGGGCACTAAACGAACTAAAAAAAGACAACAAAATTAAAATTCTTCCTGCGGATGAAGGCAACGCATCGGTTATCATGGACATCGACCTCTATAAAAAGAAAGTTGAAGAAGTACTCAGCAAAGGTAACTACAAACTATTGGCTAAAGACCCAACAGCATCAATAGAAAGGAAGGTATACCAAACCCTGAGAAAATATCAAAACTACTTCTCAGACAATTAAAGGTCTACACTGACACCGCACCACAGTAAGCCTCATCACCTTTATGGCCTGCCAAAAATCCATAAGGCAGAAGTACCGTTGAGACCAATAACCATTACCAGAGACTCAGCAACTTACAACCTTGCTAAGTTTCTTTTACCGATTATCCAGCCTCTGCAAGGAAACACCCCAACATTCGTAAAAAACTTCAGGCATTTCGTTGAGATCCTGGAGCACATCGACGTAGTGCCGGAAGACCAATTAGTTAGCTTTGATGTGGAAAGTCAATATACCAACGTTCCGGTTGAAGATTTTCTACAGGTTATTCGCGAAAGACTACAAGAGGACGAAGCATTGAAGAGCAGGACGAGCCTACCAGTAACTGGTATTATGGAACTACTGGAATGTTGCCTTCGGAAGTGTTACTTTAAGGAAAAAGACCGTTTTTTCGCCCAGGAGGATGGACTACCAATGGGATCCTCACTGTCACCTGTCATAGCAAATATATACAGGCTGATTCACGGTGGATGGCACGTTAGACGTTTCTGGTGAACCAGACAACGGATCACTTTGAAAATTTAATGGAGGGCATATTCGGACATTCTCTAGCCAACTAAAATATTTTCGACAATGCGGTGTTGCCGCTTCTATTAGAAAGCAGTAGCAACTTTGATTTTTCAAATGGAACACTCTGTATATAATATTATTTTTGGAATCTGCAACAATTGCCCGACAACTTTTCTTGATATTTCCCTATACCTATCTGTTACCGTTTTCGAAATAAAAATTAATTTCAATTTTTTTCTTCGAAAATCATGACTTCTAAAAATGCCGATATCTTTTAGTTAAGAAGTACTATGATATCGAAATTTGGTTTGGAGTTAGGTGATACTTGGACACTTCCCACACGTCAGCCTAATCTCCGTTACTTCAATACAGGGTGGTAAAATAATACAGTTTTTTCGTTTGCTTGAAAAAGTTGCTGAAATTTGATTATTTTAAATGGAACACCCTGTATATTATTAAAAATTCGGAAAGCTGCTGAAATTTGCTTTCTTTCTATGTATATCATACCTATACCTAACTAGTCAAGTTTCGGACTTATGAGCATTTATTTGTGAAAATGTCCCTTCAGAATGGTATTTCCATTCGGTATTTGGTAAGCAGGCAATGATTACTATTTGACAGTAGCGTTGTGACATTCTCCTAATAATATCGACATTTTCGTCACTTCAGAAGTTGCAAATACCTTCAAAACGATGGAACAAAACTATTCAAACGAAGTTCTTGTGAATTTGTTTATTATTTTTGGACAGTGTGACAAAATTAGCAGCAGAACATGTAGAAAGTTCAATGAAATGTATCCGAATCTACCGCCAATGAACCTCAAGAAATTCATACGAATTCAGAACAATTTCAATATGTTTGGATAAACTTTAAAAAAGCACCAAGAAACTTGAAATTGGAAATATTGATATGAATAATTATAAAAAAGTAAAACAATCATGTGGAATATTTCAAAATATGTTCGAATCGCTGGCTTTTCACTTCCAATCACTTTAAAATGCGGGTGTTGACTGCTTTCGTGGTGGCAGATCTGATTTCATTGGGATCCAAATCTTCAAATGTTTGGGCAATCCTTTCTAACAATTCTTCTCTCGAACGCACGGGTATTTTGTAAACTGTTTCTTTAAACATTCCCCACAAATAAAAATCTAATGGATTAAGATCGGGTGATCTCGCTGGCCAATTCCATGGTCCCAAGCGCCTTATCCACCGATCGTCAAAAAGTCTTTCCAGTTCTGCGCTCACTTCTCTTGTGCAATGTGCAGGAGCTCCGTCTAATTGGTACCAACAGTTTCGATATTCTTCGAGTGGCAGATTATCCACGAAACTCTCTACAGTATTCTCCAAAATATTCAGGTAGTTTCTGGATGTTAATGACTCCTCGTATATCACGTACCTCAATTTGTTGTCCATCAACATGCAGAAGACATTAAAACTAAATTTTTCTTGAAATCCGGCTTCTTTTGTGACGTGAGGATTTTCACTGGACCAATAATGAATTGAAAATCCCTTCTCTCGAAAATTTCGATTCATCAGTCCAAATAATTTTATTTAAAAAAAGTGGATCTTCTTGAATGCGTGTCAACAACATTTCACAAAATTCTACTCTCTGTTGAGGGTCTTGAGGCTTCATTGCTTGAATTTTGGTGAATTTATAATCATGCATTTTATGTCTTCGCAAGATTCTTTGAACCGATGAATATTTTATACCCAAATCTTCTTCAGCATTTCTTATCGATGACTCGGGAAATGCGTGAAAATATGCTAAGACATTAATCTGGTTGTCTTCAGAAGTTACGGGTCGAGGCAAGTTTCTTGGTGCTTTTAAAGTTGATCCAAATGCATTGAAATTGTTCTGAATTCGTATAAATTTCTTGAGGTTTCATTGAACTTTCTACATGTTCTGCTGATAATTTTATCACACTGTCCAAAAATAATAAACAAATTCATAAGAACTTCGTTTGAATAGTTTTGTTCCATCGTTTTGAAGGTATTTGCAACTTCTGAAGTGACGAAAATGTCGATATAATTAGGAGAATGTCACAACGCTATTGTCAAATAGTAATCATGGCCTGCTTACCAAATACCGAATGGAAATACCATTCTGAAGGGACATTTTCACAAATAAATGCTCCTAAGTCCGAAACTTGACTAGTTAGGTATAGGTATGATATACATAGAAAGAAAGCAAATTTCAGCAGCTTTCCGAATTTTTAATAATATACAGGGTGTTCCATTTAAAATAATCAAATTTCAGCAACTTTTTCAAGCAAACGAAAAAACTGTATTTTTTTACCACCCTGTATTGAAGTAACGGAGATTAGGCTGACGTGTGGGAAGTGTCCAAGTATCACCTAACTCCAAACCAAATTTCGATATCATAGTACTTCTTAACTAAAAGATATCGGCATTTTTAGAAGTCATGATTTTCGAAGAAAAAAATTGAAATTAATTTTTATTTCGAAAACGGTAACAGATAGGTATAGGGAAATATCGAGAAAAGTTGTCGGGCAATTGTTGCAGATTCCAAAAATAATATTATATACAGAGTGTTCCATTTGAAAAATCAAAGTTGCTACTGCTTTCTAATAGAAGCGGCAACACCGCATTGTCGAAAATATTTTAGTTGGCTAGAGAATGTCCGAATATGCCCTCCATTAAATTTTCAAAGTGATCCGTTGTCTGGTTCACCAGAAACGTCTAATGTGCCATCCACCGTGAATCAGCCTGTATATGGAATGGTTCGATGCCTTTGCTATAGACAAAGCCGATAAGAAACCTAGGATGTGGCTAAGATATGTTGATGATACCTTTATCATATGGAATTATGGAGACCAAGAACTTGAGGCTTTTCTGCGGCTCCCCCAGGAGGGGTTACCCTTTCTTGATGTGAAAGTCTAAAGAAAGAATGGCAAGTTTCAAACATCAGTGTAAAGAAAACGACCTCACACCGGACAATAACTGAATTTTGAGTCGAACCATCATGGAGCGACGAAGAGAGGAATTATCCGCTCGTTGGTTGACCGGGCCTACAGCCTCTGTAACACCGATGAGAGTCTGACCAACGAATTGAACAACATCAACAAAGATCTGCGACGGAATGGGATCTCCAACAAACATATAACAGCGGTCCTTAACCGCAGAAGTGACAACACCGAGAAATCAGATGAACCAACACAGCCTACCCTATGTCTTCCCCATGTGAGAGGTTTATCGGATAAGATACGGCAAATTGGATCAAGGTACAACATCCGAACATGCTTCCGATCAAGTAATACCATCCGTAGCCAACTAACAAAAACGAGACCACCCAACGAGAATAGTGACTCCAAAAACTGCATTTACCGTGTTCCGTGTGAATGTGTGATGGATTATGTTGGAGAAACTAAGAGGCCACTAAATGTGAGAATCGGTGAACACAAGAGAAATACTCAGCGAGGAGAAACGGCGAAGTCGGGAATAGCAGATCACGTATGGACTAATCAGCACAGCATCGCATGGTCGAAAGCCGAAGTTATCCACAAAGAACAGCATTGGTAAAAGAGAAAGTTTATAGAGTCGGCTTGTATTCAGAATAATGACGTGTTCAGTCAGCCGAGCATAGAGATTCAGAATGTGTGGAAGCCACTTATTACTCAGCTAGATCAAAAACTCTGTGTCAAGTCCTATCAAAATCGGTCAACAATAATAACACTCATCAGAAAAGATCTTTGTATCAAATTAATCAACATTGATGACCTGAGAGACCCCATGAAGATCATAATTACTTTTATAGCAGGTACACCAGTTGCAGTAATAGTATCCGAGATATCTTGTCGCATTCACACACTTGATAACGACAGTACCCAGTCAACACAGAATGGTCTCAGAGATGGTAGTGGGATTCACATTCATGTTTCAGATCACACCAGTGAATCGCAAAGTGACTTCCATTATTATCGCGTAAACGTCTATTCGGTGCCCCGTTGGTCATGTCGAGGCATCAAAATGTGACTCGAAATTAGCCCAATGTGACATTCCATTTATACTTCGGAATCGAATGCACATTGAGACCCTTTCGATGTAACAATGTGAAATCGAATGCACTGGTACTTATTTAAAAATGCGCTTCACTTTCAGATTCACCTGTATGACAAGAATAAAACAAAGCTCACCATATTTCAACATAAATAGAAATTATACCTCAATATTAATATTCTTACCAATGAATTACTGTTCATATGGATTGGAATGCTAGAAAACAAATGCGAAAGTGGATTCCGTAGTATATACTACTCAGAAACAAAAAAAAATTTATCAAACTATGTCTGATTCATGAAAAAAAACATTTAGAGAAATGTAGAAAAATCTATAATTCAACTCCAATCCTCTGGACAGCATTTTCTTCGCGGCGAAATCAGTAGGTACCTATCCTGAAAATGCCAAATTCTGTAAATCACTGAATTTACCTTTCTGTTTCTACTCACCGTTCCGGTCCATGAAGAGATACAGTTCTTGGTAGAAATAATAATTGGGCATTGTTAATAAACATGTTTGATTCAACTATGGAAATAAGAAGAAGCAAACAGAACACTATACACTATCAGAAGTACCTATAGAATATTTAAAGAATGGCGTCAACCAAATACAAATTCTACTTGACTCGACTCGACAAACACCTCTGGCCGCAATTTTGTGCCGTGATGGTGATGTCACGATCAATTTTGTTACCAAGCTAATTCCTTTTATACCGACAAAATCGCAATTAAACCAAAATTCATGTTAATGTGCTTCGCAATTTTCTTTTATGCTCAAAGTGACACTAATGAGAAGAGAATTGTGAACAATTTATAACATTTGGCATCACTAAGTATTAACAATGACTTCTAAATGCAACTCATTTTGTTACCATAATAATCAAGAAAGCAACATCTCCTAGATGTTTGTGTTAACTGGGTAGATGTTAACTGTTGAAACTTCGTGACTCAAACACATGCAAAGAATTTATTTTCTTTGTTTCTAGAAAGTGGAAGTCCAGAAGAATTCTACTAACACTAATATATTGTCAACCTCTTTCAAACAATACCAAATTAAATCCAAACATTACTGACTAATGTTCTCCCCGTAATGATTTGTACCATATCTTAATACAAAAATATACCAAAACTTGTGTATTGCTGATATAATGTATGTAGACCATCATAACTTCTTTCACGTTCTTGATGAATATTTTTCAAATATGCACATGAAATGAGAGATTGGTTTGAAGCTACTTTTGTTGAAATGGAGCGCAATAACGCTTGACGGAACCCCTGTTGCTCTCGTATCGAATTGGCCCCAATCGCATAAATACGTATAAGTTTACTCCCTTCAGTTGTTTGAACTGACATATTCGATTTCAATTCAAAACGTGCCCGCTTGGAAGTAATGCCTATATTGAAATTTGCCTGGTGAAGCTTATTGCAAGAAATGTCATCGTCAGCATATCTTCCAAGCACCTGCAACGATTTCAATTTCTATAGCCATATGCACACATACAAAGTGTTTTCCCTGTGATGGAGCAGTCTGCATTTTCTTGAGAGCATGTTACATATCAATATTAAGAAATACCAAAGAAAAATTTAACTACAGTCTGTTAATAGGACACATGAATATTGATTTTTTACAATCTGACATTTCCCACAACTACTTAACTATCCTGAATGAACTTGGCTACTTATCGGCAATTAACACGGTCACACGACTCTCGTCTGAAACGTGCATAGCTCATATCTTCGTAAATTCAAAAAATAATGAATACGACACAATACTTTCTGCAACCATAGAAAGTAATATAACTGATCACTGAGCAGTAGTATACATTCTAAAATAATAAAACAAATCAATGAAGAAATATTTAAACAAAAAATCAATGAAGCAAACTGGTCTGCCGTACTTACCAACGAAGATCTAGACACAGCAATATCCAAATTCATTGACATTATACAACATGCCCTCAAATCTTCCGAAAAGACCAGAAAAATAAACAGCAAAAAAATCAGGAAAATGGAATGGATAACAAATTCGTTAGTTAAATCCATCAATAAGAAAAATAAAATGTACAAAAACCTAAAACAACAGCCTAACAATGAAGTACTAAAAACCGAATACAACAATTATAAAACTGAACTCAAAACACAAATAGAAAATGCAAAAATTAATTATTATAAAACCAGATTGACAAAATGTGGAAACTCAAAGGACATATGGAAAACTATCAATGAAATCCTCAAACCTACAACTTAACTGAAAATCCTGAGAATATTGCAGAATATTTTAATGATTTTTTCGTAAATATAGGTAAAACATTTTCGAAAGAAATAATTCTAGATAAAAACTATAAAGAAAAGAAAATCATAAATTCAAATACAATTTTTTTGTTTCCAGCTAAAGAAATATAAATTATAATCACTATTCTGAGCCTTAAAAACAACAAATCTCCAGGCCCTGGTGGAATAAAGTCAGAATTGATAAAATCTATTATACCACAAATCATAAGACCACTATCATACATTATAAATAAATCACTGGAAACAGGAAAATTCCCCACACTGTTCAAAAATTCAACGGTTATACCAATATTTAATAGTAAAGAAAATACGGAAAGAACAAATTACCGACTTATTGCATTGATTTCTAGCTTCTGCAAAATAAAAAAAAATATATCAAAATTAGGTTAACTAACGTTCTGAAGAGATATGAAATCATTTCAAACTCACAGTTTGGATTCCAAGAAGGAAAATCGACACAAGATGCTATTCTACACCTTCCCAAAAATATATATATAAGGCAATCGATAATAAAAAACCATGTATTGGAGTATTCCTGGACTTGACAAAGGCTTTTGATACAGTCAACCACCAGATACTACCAGAAACTCTCGAAACCATGGGTGTAAGAGGTACAGCACAATCACTCTTCAAATCGTACCTAACGAACAGAACTCAACAAGTCAAAATACAAGACTCGCAGAGCAGCAAAAAAATAGTAGAATGTGGGGTACCACAAGGAACAGTGTTGGGGCCAGTATTGTTCACGATATACATAAATTACTTATTCTTGGTGGAGCCTGAAGGGAATATTATAAGTTTTGCTGATGACACGGTCATCTTATACGAAGAAGAAACATGGTCTAAATTAAAAAAGAAAGTAGAATCTGATCTCCCTCTCATCAAAAGATGGTTTGACAATAAATTATTATCAATTAATTTACAGAAAACATTATACGTGTCTTTTTGTAGCTATAGTTCGCAACTTCCAAATTACAATGAAATTAGTTTCCAAGATAATTTACAAATAAATTGTACTAACTTTATGAAATATTTAGGAATAAAAATAGACAGTCACCTGAAATGGGACCAGCAAATTAACTTTTTCCTCAATAAATTAAGATGCGTGGTGTATAAGATAAAGCAAGTCTCAAGAATACTCGAAGAACATCAATTGAAAACGTTATACAATACAATTTTCGAACCTCATTTGAAATATGGAATCATCGGATGGGGAGCTGGAATGAATGTACACCTCAGAAAAATCATACAGAAACGAATAATAAAAATAATATATAAAAAACCGCCACGTTATTCTACAGAACTTCTATTTCTATTTCAAGAAACAAAATTGATGGACATAAAACAACTATACTTTTTGAGCCTGGCAACACATCAGTTCGTGAATAAACAAGAATTGATTAGAAAAAATCATCAACAAAATACCAGAGGTCACAACCTTTATCAAATTCCGTTTGTTCACAAGTCAATAAGCCAGAGGACTTACAGTTATATAGGACCAAAGGTTATTAATGCGTTACCAGAAAATCTGAGAGACGAGAAGAGACTGAAAAAATTCAAAACTCAAAAAAAAATACATCTTCGTAAACCCTTGACAAAAAATTCATGAAATAATAGAAACATAAAATAACAGAAATATCATATTTCTAAACTTCTATACTTTTTAAATCTTTCAACTTTATATGTCTATATTTTACGTATACTCATATTTTTTTCATATTTTATCGGTATTGTGAATATTTAAAATTATAACTCTTATTTTATGAATCATATCTACATCTACATTTTTAAATATAAACACTTCAAGAAACATCTGTAAATTTAAATATTTCAACATCTAAACATTTTTAAATCTTTACATAGGAATATTTAATTTCATATTGAATATCGGTAGACTCTTAAATTTGTAAATAAGTAGGTAGTATATAGATTTTTTTTTTAATTTATTCTACTTGATTGTGATATTATCACATCCTGTAATTATTACATATTTATATTTTTATATCCTTATACTGGTTCATCACATATTTCACACATAGTTCACATATGAATCTTTGTTGAATACGTCCACAAACAAGCAGTATTAACTGATCGTGGTATATTCATTATTCATAACCATAATGTATACGTTGATGTCAACTCTGTATCTTTGCTTGTGAATTAATTATTATTATTATTATATTATTAATCCCATCTTTATATCCATTCAGGATTTGAGTTAATTTAAGACAATTTTCATTCCCTGTATTCAATAATAATTATAAATGACAATAAAAATAAAAGACAATTTTCATTTACTGCATTTAGTGATAATTACAAATCCCATATCCATATTTATTCACATTGCAAAATAATTCAAGACAGTTTTCATTCAATTATTCAATAATAATTACAATCTCAATCATACGAATAGCTAGAACTATCTGAAGAGACATCCCACTGAACCCTCTTATGCTTCTGGTTATGGTCAACGAGCAGTAAAAGACATAGAAAGGGCTTTTCTGTCTCTTTTTCGGAAGCAACATACCCGACGTTGTTTACAAACATCTCAGCCCGTCTCATGTTAAAAAAAGGCATTGTCGGAAATATTCGTTTGCACTCGGTGATCAGGTTGGAATTCCGTATTATATTCACTCTTAGCTTGGCGAACGTGTTTGTTTACGTCTGTTTACGACTTATTTGTCGTCTTGTCAAATCAAACCATGGGCGCCGCAGCATGGTAATCATGGCATAAACCATAGTTGATGTTTTCATTGGTATTAATAAGTTAATTTTTATTGAATTTGTTGAAATAGCTGTAAAAAAAACTGTTACAATGTAAATCGACTGAACGATCACCTATCAATAATTAGGAAAAAAAACTGGTTGAAATTTAGGTATACTAAAAAGTAAGTTAGTTAGTAAGTAACCAAACTCAACTCTTCATTAACCACATTCAAATCATGAGCCACTAGCTATATCTAATGGGCATTGGAATGTTTTGCTGACACACAGGGATTATCACGTGAAAATCCGTTCATCAGAAATTGTCGATATTCCCATTTGAATAAAATTTTATATACACAGAATTTCACATATATCAATATGACGTATAGCTTCTGGTAAAACCGGACGAGGACATAAACTTCTTTACTGTGAATGGAACTCTGTGAATCATCGCAGGTTTGAAATCTAATCAATGGGTTGGGTAGTATTTTTAATCTCTTGAGGGAGCCCATACTCCTTCCTAATTTCGGGAAATACCTCATTGAATTTATTCAATCCTTTTGGAGATGCAAGACGTTAAATAATAACTACATAAGAAATTATCGATTTTCTATCGACAGACCTGTAATATCGATCGCTCTCTAAGCCTAACTCCACACAAGTTAAGAAATAACTTTTTGACAACTCTAAAAAAATGTCAATCATCTGCCCCAGAATATCAATAACCTGAATTCAGAAAAAACATCAGAAAAAGAGTTAAAGGGCTACTAGCTTACTACACTTTGGATGCGTACTTCAATGATACACTTTCATCATAAATTTGAATGTAATCTCTTATGTCTATTATAGTTTATGCGTAAATTCTTATGTGTATTATAATTCAAGTATACCGGATGTAAAGTGTATAGTATAGTTTACTAATGTGATTCAAAGATTTGGAGATCTTGATTTTTTTACTTCAGCACTTTCATTTATTTTTTCATTATTATGACCTTATTCTAGGCTTTATCAGCAATAATCTAATTCTTTGCATAGAACAGTATTCTTGATTGATTGAACGTCAAAAGTAAGGGTTCATTGCTTTGAAGCGATTCATTTTCTATTGCCACCCAACAATAATCACTAACATTTCTGCTTTCACAATTGACAAATAAAAGTCAATTTTTAAAAGATCGTAAAAAAATAGTGTATGCCATGGTAGTACACATGGCGTTCCAGCAATTCTCATGTCATTTACAATTGTTACTTATTTTTGTACCTATCCATCGTAATAAAATATGTTACTCTCTACTGACAAAGATTGGAAGAGTGTACTCAAAGACATAGCCTGTGAGGGTACATGGCGGTTATTATTTGCCCTGGCGCTCCGATGTGACTTAGAAATTATTGGTAGCGCATTCACTGGCCAATACATGTGAGAACAAATTTCTCTGAACCGACTGAGTCTAATTATACAAATTTTTAATTAAAAATGAAACATGAGAAAATATATTAGCACGCCACTGGTTCTACGCTTACGTCATAACTATAACAAATCTGCCCCTCCGAACTCGGAGTTTTACCCCTCACCCACAATCTGTAACAATGGATAGTGTCATGGCACTTTCATAACAAATGTGTGTTGTGATTATAGAAGTGGCATCTCTATGTCTTTTATTGCTCGGAGGTTATGGTACCAGAAAGACAAAGGAAACTATAATTACATTTTCAATGGCTTTGATAGATCAATGAAGTTATTCACACCGTGTATAACAGTTTAGAGTTAATATTCATCTAACCTCACCAGTTTCAAATTCGAATATGTCATATCAAAATGAAATTTGTGTAATTGATGACTGGTTTATTTTGTGGAAATTCATGACCACTTTAATGAAACGAAAGAAACGCACTTTTGTCTTATTTCCACTAGTTTTTTATTTTCACGACCGGTTTCGGATTTTATCCCAGTATCAAGTATAAAACTAACTAATACAATGCAAAACAAATGGAAACAAATGCCTACTTCTTAGTGATTTTCTCATTCACTCTACTTTATTGTCTCACAATTTCTTCCACTAATTTTTTTCTTTTCTTTGGTGTTTGTGGCATCGACTGCTATGGTCATTAGCCTCGTGTTCTGGATAGGCCTTGTTACTAACTCCATGCACCACTTTAGGAGCAGCACTGTTAATTGGAACGCAACAGTGAATCGTGCAGGACTCACCTCAGTCCAGCCTCGAGATTTAAAAAATTTAATCGGTCAAATTAATTTTAAAAATCCCAGCCGTAACTGGGGCTCGAACTCCGGACCTTTCGACTCAAAGTCGGACGATCTAACCACTGCGCCACGCCCCGACATTCTTCCACTAATTATTTCGAATTTCATGATTACTCATTTTACCTTGGTTGATTTGCCTAGATTATGACATTCACCTTCAAATTGAAAGATTTTGCCTCCAGTTTTTTTTTGGCTCACTTTGAGTGAAAGCATGTTTCACTGTTGAACACACATTTTTGGATTTTCTAGTAAAAAAAAAAGTTATATAATGTTCCATAAAAATTATTATAGCTGATAATAATTCATCCATCTGATTGAGGATTTGGGAAAAATATACTTAATCAATCTATTTATGATATTTTCGAGGCCACACCCCATCCAAGGCAAGGGCCTAATGTCGATGGTTCAGAGAAACATCTAGCTTTCTTCAACGCATGTATCATTCTGAAAGTATCTATTATATTTCGGGCCTCTTTCGTTACACTTCACTCACTTTTTCTATTCCTACCGATTTGCACCAATCGCAGGTGTCGTTATTCATTCCTCAATATCAGACTAGCTGAACCAGGACCATCAGGAATAGAAACAATAACAGGACTGAATTTACTACTTCCGCGTGCTCTAACGCTTTGTTTTGCATGTTGCTTGTTTCGCCTATACTTTTCAGAGACCACTGGAAATGAAAAACCATCAGTCTACAAGTAAGATCATTCTTTTTTCTTATCTTATGGATGAGCGATGCACTCCATAAGTTCTCATGCTGGTACCTCTACGCAGGTTCTACCTGACCGCACCTTAACATGAGCTCGACTAATACTTAGTAGTTGTCTCTAAGACAAACAGGATTACCGAATGAAGGAACTATTTATTGTAAAACCCAAGTATACTTCAGGGTTGTCGTTATCAAGAGACCTGTAAAATCGTCATTCTCTCTCACGGTAGTTGATGTTGGTACAGCTATTCAGAGACTCAAGGCGGATTCACCGGACTCACAATGCATAATTTATTGCATATGCGTAATTTTAAGGCGGATTCACCGGATTCAAACTGCGTTATTTTATAACGCTCTAAGTCAAATTTGAAACTATTCCTCTCAAATTTGTGATGTTACGCTCTATTGCTCCAGCAGCTCATTATTTAATTTGAAGCAGTAATGGTCAGATGGGTAAGAATCATCAGAGGTGGTATATCTTTTAAACCAAGACTCACTTTTATCATTTAGTTTGGTAAAAAATTAGGTTAATTAAAATATGTCAGGAGGACGCCACTGAAAGATAAAAAAATTTAGATCGGCCTGACTTCTATCAAACTGAACTCACTCTTTCAGTAGAAAAATTGACTAAAATAATATTGTGTGGGTTTGTCACCTGAGAAAAGAGATTGAATAAATACGTATCAGTTTGTGTACTCAAAAATTTTAATTACGGTTCTGTAAATATGGGTAAGACTAACACAAGGATGACTGAACGCTGCTAAACATACAAATGTGAAATATTTGTTGCCTAACGTGGCAGATGTATCAGTACCTGAAAAATTGTCCTAACCTGAAGTTGTCAACAAATCAAAAACGAATTTTATGGTCGTTGATAGAATTTTTGAAATTACTAGTGAGCTAGTTTCACATACATACATATGTTGGTTCCTGCTACAAGGCCTTGTAAGGGATTCACAGGTATATTGTAGATATAAATTTCAACCTATTTTACGTAAGGTACACTAAGTCATGAGGATATGTTGACACCAAAGTACATGCACGAATATCAACAAAGTAACTTTTGGGTGTTATTATGACTTGTATATGATAAGGCACTATTTAACTTGTGTCACCTGAGTCTCGTCGTAGCAACAAAAAGTTCTCACGACGATTGATGAAAGATAAATATTGTAAGCTGTACGTTACCAAGTTGCAGCAAATGTGATCATGTTCAGTGTCCTCATCCCATGTGATACTCGGTCCACAAAAATCATATGTACCAAAAGAGGCCCCCAAACCTGTGGAAGGGTGTAACTTGCTGGTTGTATAGAAATAGTAGCTCAAAAACTGGTGAGTGAATAGTTTGTTCGTTTAATAACCATAATCTTCACGCCTGTCCAGCGTATTCTCAATAAAATGGACTCTTGTACAGAGCTTAACTTCTTCTAGGGTATCGAAAGTCCTCAACTGCTTCGTGTGCAAACAATCCTTAGAGATCGGTTCGCAGTGATCCTCTGGTGACTCAACCAGACGTTTTATCAATACGTTCAACCGTATTGAACTCAAAAATGAAAAGGCACGTCAAAGAGTTTGCCTGAATAGACTTCAATGCACGAAGCTTCGATTATGTTCCATTTGACTTAAACATTTGAGCTTGTACATGAGTATAGGCCTAGACAAATCTTCTAGAAACTGTCTAACTTTTGTTGAAGTAACTTTACTTCTACTCTTCAACAAATTAGCCTAGCATTTAGAAAATAACTTTATCATAATATCAGATAATAGCTTTATGTTAAAACAATAGTTTTATGCTAGAACAATAATTTTTTTTTTAGAACAATAATTTTTTTGTTAGAACCAGCATGCTACACACCGCAAAAGAAAGAATATGTTAGCATGTTCTTCAAATTCTTAATCCTTTTTTTGTTTTTGAGAAAACAATAAGTTTAAAAATATTACCAACCTGATTGTGATCAAATTTTTCACCAAAGGAAAGTTCAAAGAATTTCCAATAAATTATTTTTCCCAAGAGGTCAGCCAAGTGATTTCGCTGGTTACAGAGATTGATGCAAAATGGCCGAAAAGCCCTTCTTTTCGCAGGAATATAAACGCAGTGCCTAATATTCTGATTTTTGTGTCTAAATTAGCAATCATGATTTTAAATATTTACAATCTCATTGGTTTATACAAATGACGTATACAATGACGTAGTTTGCATTGTATCTAAATATAGATGGAGATAAATGACAGAAATATAAGAGCAATCATATTTTTGTATCCACTTTCTCTCTCTATAAACATGCTGAAACATTGTATTCAAATTGACAGGCGGATTCGATCTTTCCTTCCACAGAATTTGTGTGCTATGATATTGGCTATTTCCCTGAGAGCCTATCAGCCTTAATCAGTTACCTAGATTAACTACTTGATGAGTTCGGACTCACAGCGGATCAGCAGTAAACTTGTGCACTTACTTAAAAACATTATCGCCAAATGACATAGAATTAACAGAATGAGACGAAAGTTGAAACGGAACTTTTGTGACGTTACAATTTTATTTAATTATCTATACAATTTTAACACGGGGATTTCTTTATAAATTGTGAAACGGTTAAATCATTTCAATCGAGTCCCTGTATTGAATTTTTATGGATTAGGTATGCATTAGAATTACGCATATGCAATAAATTATGCATTATGAATCCGGTAAATCCGCCTTTAATAGGCTTGTTAAACTAAACGAATATATTTTACCCAGCAACTCCTCCCGACAGAGCACCATATTCTTCGAAAAGTAATTCTAGTCGAATTGATATGCCTTGCTAGATTTTTCATCTAAATCAGAGGGTAGCAAGCGCTTTCACTGAATTGTGGAATTTTACGATACACTCAACCCGAGCGCCATTTTTAATTGCGTCCAAAGGGTTCCTCTCTAAAAATTCCCCAGAAAATCCATCAGGAAGTTTATTTCGGTGAAGGCATCGGTACTTTTTATTTGAAATGTTCATCAAAGGTCTGTAGATCGCAAAAATTATTGGAGCGCATTTCAAATGGGTATAAATTCCGTGACATGAATTTAAGTGGATCTATAACGAAATCATTTTACGTTATACAGGGCGTTATGTAATAAGTGTTCGATATCTAAAAGGACGATTCCTGAGATATTTATAAGGTAAAAAGTTCATATAAACATGGGTCCGCAAGGCCTTCAGTTTTGAGATAGAGGATGTTGAAAATTTATTTTTATTTTGATTTTTCGTGAATAAATTTTGAAATAATGTCTATATTTGAATAAAAATTGGTATTTGGGGACTTTTCAATATGAGAAATTCAAATTTGACCTCTGTTTGGCACTTTATTATAGGGGGCGCCACCTACAGGTCTTTGTCTCATTTGGGGAGTCACAACTTTTTCGTGCATGTATGAATCACATCTTCTAGAAAAAATACATATTCCACTATTATTTTTACGTGAAAAAGGAATACTTGTCAAAAGTCGCTACAAGCTGCCATTTTCGAGATATTTTAATTTAAATTAACCGATGCATCCAATCGCCTTCTCATTGATTCGCGAACTCTTTGAAAATTAAATGAGTAGGCCAGTAAGTTTATTCCAATGTTTTTTTTGTGCTGTCATTTCAAAAATTATATCTTGACGCATAGTTGAATAGTTTTATTTGTTACTAGTGTGATTATTTTATTGAAAATGGTAAACTTCACCAATGCAGAGTATGCTGACATACATTTTACATACGGACTCGCTAACGGAAATGCATATGAGGCTAGACGTTTACATCAGGAGCGTTATCCAAACCGCACAACTCCTACTTCAAAAAACTTTTCAAGAATTCACACTCGGTTAAGGGAAACAGGAAGTTTTGAGAAAGCTAGTTATCTGTCGGGTGCACATCGGACGGTAAGAACCCCAGCAACCGAGGAAGCAGTTCTTAATCTGGTAGGAGAACACCCGGAAACAAGCTCCAGGAAAATAGCGCTGACGTTGAACATTTTTCATGTTCTGGTATGGAAAATTTTAATTGATAATTTGTTATATCCCTACCATATTCAGAGAGTTAAGGCACTCCTCCCTCGTGACTTTCCGTTACGTATCAACTTCTGTCGTTGGTTTCTCTAACGCCTTATTCAAAATCCTTTTTTGAAAATCAAATCCTGTTTACCGACGAAGAAAATTTCTCACGCAACGCTACACGCAATTTTCACAACAATCATTTGTGGTCAGAGGAAAACC
Source organism: Chrysolina oricalcia (assembly GCA_944452925.2). Taxonomy (NCBI): domain Eukaryota; kingdom Metazoa; phylum Arthropoda; class Insecta; order Coleoptera; family Chrysomelidae; genus Chrysolina; species Chrysolina oricalcia. The sequence continues at coordinate 54,373,157 of OX101819.2, read as the reverse complement.
CCCATGCGATACAGCAGTGGGACTCTGTGTCATATAGAATTCTACCCCTCGTTTTCTACAGTGGATTACTACTATCGCAAGCGACGATCACGTTATTTGGCACTTTGTGCATTAGTCGCCTGCACATCGGGTTTGTTCGGCAACGTACTACCCGATTTAAAAGCATTTGCCAAAATTTGGTAATATTCTAGTGATATTTTATGTTCTTGTGTCCAAAATTACTGTCACGACACTGTCACGCATTTTTATTTTCAACGGCTGCTAATTTCATGTGCTTTTTAAGAAGTTTTAAATAAAATGTGATATAATTGCATTATTTTACCTAAAAACGGATTAAATTTATAAGATCTGAAGAAAAAAGAAAGGCTACAGGACATTTGTTCAGAAAATATTAAAAGAAAATTCATGAGAGAAGAGTCACATCCATTTTCAATAGAAGATACGAGGATTGAAGAACTCTTTAGAGTAAATAAGGATATGGTTCAATATACTTTTACTAGTAATAAGACAGTTTTCATGCAAAAGGATCATACCAACGAGTAATAGGTAGAAGTCATCATCTTTCTATAGCTCAGCAGCCTGTTTCGAGACCATTGTAAATACTTTGTGAGAACATGAATTTGACCGGGAAAAAAACCTAAATTGAAGCTAATCATGGAGAAAAGAAACTTTCCTGAAGAACATGATCATTTCAATAGGAAGGGATACCATTCCTAAAACAATAAAATTGTAAGTTGGTAACGTGAAATTATTTATATAAATTATATAAATGTAACATTTTGTAGATTTATGATCAAGACTAAATTGTAAATATAAATGGGAGATTTATATCGAGTATTATTTGCCATTGTTCATTCCGTACTTTCATTATTCAATATTTCATATTATTTGCATATTTGGATTTTGAAATAGAACCATAAATATGTTTGACAAACATAAAAAAAGAAAACGACATGTCTCGACGTCTTGCTTTCTTGCTACCGCGAAAGTCGAGTTTAGGCGATAATTTTTGTGCACAGAGTACCAGTCATGTCGAATTCAGTCGATAAGTAGAATTCAATATGACACAGAGTCCCACTGCAGGAAACACATTTTCAAGAACAGTTCTCTCCCAACGTGTGGGCAGGAATCCTTGGAGATTATCTTATAGGCCCATTCTCTATTCCGGGGAGATTAAACGGAGAGAGATATCGTCATTTTCTTGAAGCAGATTTGCCTATTTTACTGGAATATGTGCCGCTTAGACTACGACATGAAATGTGGTTTGTGCATGACGGTGCCCAGGCACATTTTAGCATACAAGCGCGAGAATTATCAGACCAAACTTTCGGCAACCGTTGGATAGGTCGGGGAGGGCATCAACCATGGCCCCCTAGGTCACCAGACCTTAATAGTTTAGATTTTTTCCTGTGGGGACATCTAAAGTCCTTAATTTACCAGACACCTATCGAAAATAGAGAAGAATCAAGGAATCGAATAATTAACGCATGCAGATCGATGCAAGATACTCCAGGAATTTTTCAAAGAGTGCGATAATCAATGAGAAGAAGATTGGATGCGTGCATACAGGCAGGAGGTGGACATTTCGAACATTTATTGTAATTTTAAAATAGATTAATATTTACTGAGGATTTTTCCTATTAAATATCGGACACCTATTACATAACACCCATAGTGCGGCCGTAAAATATTAAAAAATCCGGAACTCTATGCAGAAAAGGAATATGTATTATTGAAAATGAACAACTGATGATTTCCAAAATTCAATATATCGAGAACGACTAAAAGTACCCATAGATTCATTAACACAATTTTTCCTAATCCTACATCTTATGATAGCAAAACATACGGAATTTTCCATTTTAAAAAATTATCAAGGACTCACAAAACGGTTTTTACCCTGGTAGGGCAGAGCCACCACCTATGGCCAGGTTAAGAGAAATATGTAACTTTTGATATTGCTATTGGTTACTAAAAGTGTGGAACAAAAAAATTCGAATGAATTCGTATAGTTGTAAGTGTCCTCTATTGAATTGAATAGATGAAATAATTTGTTTTTAAGAAATTACAATTTTATAACAATTTTTAGAAAAAATGTAAAATTCACCACTAATGGTCATCTTTACCCCACTTATGACCACATGTATTACCACTTATGGCCAGATATTAACCAGAAGTGTTAAATATTTCTCGAAAGATTTTCTGGATTTTTTTTGTCACTTTTTTTATAGGGTCAAAAACTGCTATATTCAGTAGTAGGAGGATATATTGTGTAGCGTTAGGAACCAGTGCTATTAGAATAATCTGATGTTCCCGACAAAATTTGCTCAAATGTAAGGATAAATGAGAAGTATGTCCATCTAGGAATACGAACAGGAAATTTGTACTTCGTTCCCCTTTAAATTCGGTAAAAAAACATTGCAGAAATATTCAAAGAAACATTCTGCGGTCATCCATCCATTCTCGCTTTTTCCAATTCCCCAGCCCTGAGGAGATAATTCTACTATTGCTCTAGGTGTTCTGTCGTTATTAAATATTGTTAGGAGAGGTGCAAATTTTCCCGAGTATTTACAGCAAAAAGTGTAGTTATGTTTTCTTTATCTAACGAAGTTCTTTTATCGTAAACGTATGTTTTCCACGGGGACCGAGTTTATGGATTTCATTGAACCATTTTCGAATTCTTTCCTCTGTCATAGCTTCAAAGAAGCATAAAACCACTTTCTTCCAGGCCTATTATTCGAAAACGGTGTTTTATATGTAACTAGCTAACTAGCTTTTGACCCGATGTTAGAAGACCATCTTTATCTATAGGAAACTCCATTTTGGCGCAATTAAGTATCCAATTAACCAGTATTTTTACTGTATCTTTCCCAAGGAACTAGCAGAAGCCACATTGTCCAGTTGAATCAATTGGAGATTTTCCAGTTGTTTTATTTCTCAGAGTGGTTCGAGGAATCGAAAAGATCTTGCTAGTCTTTGAAACAGCCATTCCACCTGCAATGGCGTCCAGTGCCAACATTACTTTTGATGGAGAATACTTAAACTTTGAAAGTTTCTGTATTTTTCCTGATTGCACTCTTGTCGGCATTTTTCACTGAAAAGAGAAGAACAATTAACATCCATTTGGTCTTGTTTGCAACAATGAGCAACATTTCATAGTGCTCTTGTTGTGCCGTCCAAAATAAGTATCGAAATAACGGATGGCCATTAGTGGATTTTGCAGTTCCACTTATAGCCACTTCTATGGCCATAAGTAGAAACACGCTCATATTTTATTTCCACTAACGGCCATCACGATTTTAACAAAAAAAACAGTTTGTGGATCTCTTATAATAAAAATACAAATTCAAGGACACCTCACTCACGTTTGTGCAATATTTGAATCCTATTTTTTGCGTAAAAATTCACCAAGTTAGTAAGATGATTGAGGATAGATTTCTTAAGGAAACCGTTAACAATTTCCGGCACTCGATGTATCTGGTCATTCTCACATTTATATTGAAACTAAAACTTATTTCCAAAACTTCTCATGGCACTCCCCCCACTACCAACATTCAAACGCTTCGATTGCCGTGCGAAATTTGATTTGAAATTTGCAAGGAAGCTTATTATTTCAAAGAACTACCGGGAGTGGCCATAAGTAGGGTGATGGCCATAAGTGGTGCCTCTGCCCTAGATCGACTGAAACGGCTATTTGTAAGTTTGACGAGTATATTTACAAATATCTCTACCAAAGAAAGCTCTTGAGTGCTCTATTCTTCGACCTCACAAAATATTCCGATTGCCTAAACCTTAATCACACCGAAACTAAATTACACTCACTTGAAATTCGTGGAAATATACTCAAGTACATCATATCTGAATCATAGAAAAATCATTGTGAAGCTCATTGGAGTCCGATCTGAGATGAACAGTGTTGACTTAGGCGTCCCACTAGGTTCTATACTAGGTCCACAAATATTTCTGATGTTTATCAATGACCTTCCTGGCTATAAGGAAACTGACTGAATGGTTTTATATGCGAACTTGATAACAAATTCAATGGACTATATAGTGACTGGTGCTACACTAATCGATTAATAGTCAATCATACAAAAATCGTCGTTATGCAATATTCCATCAATAACAATAATCATATACCCACAGATATTAATATTCATAATGCAACAATGAACATTTCGCGTAACACCAAATTCTTAGGAACGTTTCTAGATTCAAATCTATCATTCAAAAGCTGCAAAAATCATATCAGTAAAAAAGTTAACAGTGGATTTTATGCCATCCTTCAGATGAAAAACATACTTATTTGATAGACATCAACTAATTAGCATATATTATGCACTAATATATTTCCATTTAACATATAAGTAATTTAAATTGTCTGGGGAAATGTAGTTTCATCCCAAAGACTGCTTATATCACAAAAAAGGATAGTACGATTAATATTTGGATTGAAACGTACTGATTCATGCAAGTCATACTTTACCGAAAACAATCTTCTCACTGTGCCTTGTGTATACATCATGAGATCTATACTACTGATAAAAAGAAAACTTTCTGATTTATTGACAAAAAGCTATAACCACAACTATAATACAAGACACGGCAATCTTCTACAGATACCAAGCGATAAAACAAAGTTTTTTGAAAACTCTCTTTCTTATGCAGAAATACAGCTTTACAATTAATTACCAGAAGAAATTGTTGGTGAAAAGAATTATAACATTTTCAAACTTGAATTGAGAATACTCCTAGTAAGAAAGTGTTGCTATAAAGTAAATGAATTCTTAGAAGAATAACAATGATATCGAAATATATTTGTTGATGAATTCCTTTCCTACTAGTTTAACTTATGTGTTAGCTTCTACTTGTGATATTTTTTTACCATTTTATACATGTATTGCACATGTTTTCAAATATCCGCTGTTTTTTGGTCAATTTTATGATTAATATCACAATGATCAAATGAAATTATTTTATTTGTATAACCATTATATATTTCATTTATATATTTCTGTGATGTAATTTTTAATATTATTTTATAGGTATACAATGCTGAGTGTATTATACTGACTCTTCCAATATCATGTAAAAATGATCTGACTGAAAGATAGTAGATAGTAGATGAATATTGGAGGGGTTTGAGGTTACTGAAATACTTAAATAAATTTGCTTGTATAAAAGGTATTATAATTTTTCAAATTGCCTTCGACCATGTACATTTTCCTCGAAATGTCTAGTACATTCTGAGATCATTTTCTTCGCAGACCCTGTTGTAATTTGATTTTTCAATCACCTTCCTAACCATAATAGACCTAGAGCAATCGACTCTGAAGCACTACTGTCCCATCATTGACAAATGAAGCACAAAATAGTGATTTTCACTTCTCACCCATAAAGTTTTTTTTAACCATTCCAATATAACCATATTTCCATGACTACTATTTTCGACAAACCAAAAAAATCACGAATATGATCATTATTATTATTAGTAAGTGCAATTATAACTCGTAATTAATAAATATGACAAGTAGTAAAATCATGAACATAATTTAGTAACGAACAGTCGTTGCCGACCGTTGTTCAACCCTTTGCTCCCATATACCCCTTCTACGTAGACTCATCATGGCAAGTACCTGTCAGAAAACAGCTACTCCTTTGGCTAAGACCACGACGGATATCGAATTATATCTAACAGATACGTCAACGTGGGCAACGTTCCTCAATGCATCAGGGGACGCAATTGCAAGTGCCCCCTCCCTGTAGCCAACCAGCAGAATTATGTTTTGATTCGAACAAAACATGCAGACTAGTTTCGAGGTTTTGCCTCTCATCAGTGCGAGGGTAGGTCAGCACAGACAACACTGGAGCCATCTGTTCCCCGTCCAAATCATTACATTCTCCGCTACTTGGTCACCACTGGTTCACGCAATGAAGCAAGAAATTTATTTATATCCAGATTGGTTATCAATTCATTTCCTAAAGAAATATGTGGAAGGACACACTGATGTTAATATTGAATGAGAGTAAATTAGCATCACACCATTCTTTTATCTTGGATATATCTCGTAGCATTTTTATGAGAGAGAGAGAGAGAGAGAAATATACTTTATTGTCATAAGAATGATATTGTTGACAAAGTTTCACTTAACCTAAGCTAAGAAAAATAAAAATCACTTTGTAAATATATATCTAAAAATATTTAAATGGTCCAAAAAACATTTAAAGTAATGGAGATTGGATTGAAGTTAGTTTGTATGTATAAAAACATATAAGTCGTGCAGATTGTCTACATTGTTATCATGCCATAAAATAGTTGTATCGTCTGCAAAAAATGTAATGGTAGCCAGGTCTGATGTAATGGTAGCCAGGTCATTGATATACAGCAAAATCAAAATTGGACCAAGCACCAAGCCTTGAGGATCACCACAACGAATAACACCAGTGCGTGATAATTCATGTGTCTTTACAATTTGGGTTATCTGGTTTAGGTACGATTATACCCACTAAAGACTTTGATTTCTTAGACCATAAAGTTGTAATTTGCTTAACAGTTTTCTATGGTTTACACTGTCAAATGCTTTTGACACAAAATACAGCAGCACACACTTCTTTTTCATCTCAGTGTACAGTTTATTAAGAAATGTGAATATAGCATCCCCTCTGCTTTTCTGCTGTTGAAACCCAAATATTTTTGTGTGTTTAAGATGTTGTGTGTTTTCATGAAATTTATAAGTCTCACTTTTAATAGCTTCTTATGATTTTACCAAGAACTGGAATAAGTGATATGGGTCTTTAGTTAGAAGGATCGTAATTATCACCTCCTTTATGTATAGGGACCACGATGGTGGTTTTAAGAAAGTCAGGATAGGTACCTGTAGCGAAAGAATTATTAATTAATTGAACTAATAGTTCAAGTATGTAGATTGGAATATTTTCGAGAATTTCTATTGAAATATTGTCAATTCCACAAGATCTTTTGTCTTTCATATTTTTAATTGTTGTCATCACTTTAAGTTTGTGTCAGATAGTATAAAATTTTGTTTAATGTTTATATCGTTCAAGTATATTCGTGGATCACATGCAGCTGGAATATTGTCTGAAAGCGTTTTAGCAATGGAACAGTAGTAGTTATTGATACGATCCGGATCAATGTTCTCTGGAGTAGCCTTGTAGTTGTTATTTCCGCAAATGTCTTAACGACTTGCCAGGTTTCTTCAATCTTTGAGCGGAAGTGCGATTCCTTTGGTCAACCACATTTTTTTATTTTTATTTTTCGATTTGATTTTTTGTGTTGCAAATGCATGGTTGAAGCAATCTAACATGATATTATAATAAGATATTCAATTCAATTCAATACACTTTATTGTCCAATATATATATATATATATATATATATATATATATATATATATATATATATATATATATATATATATAAATATAAAAGTGGACATATACAAGTGAAGTATAAAAGTGAAAATATAAAAGTTACTCGGGGAGAGAGGTAAAATTAATGTTTATAAACAAAAACATCACAAAAAAGTAAAAACATACGTCTATATGTGCAGAAATGCCTAATATACAAATCTAGGGAACACTTAAGTGACCACAAAGTCATCACATAGATACTTAAAGCGGATCGTTGTAAAACTCGTCCAAAGTGTAGTAAGCCTTATCCAACAGTAACTCTTAGACACTTTTCTAAATTTTCATTTCTGAAGTTATATTTTTGATGTTCTGAGGTAGATGATTGAAAACTTTTTTCAGTGAATTCTTAGCTTGAGTAGTGTTGGGCTTAGGGAGATCAATATTACAGGTCTGTCTAGTCGGAAAACGAGAGTTTCTTATGGAGTTATTGTTTAACTTATGTTTTTTAAACATCAAACACACAGTCTCAAGTATAAATACAGAGGTAAGGGACATTATTCTGTGTTTTTAGAATAGGGGCCGACATGAATCTTTGCCCTGCAAACATAGGAAAGGGTCATCGGTTCCCAGACAAGCATTCCAATCCTTCTGTATGCAAGTTACATAAATTTTGTTATAGTTGGTTTTACTGAAAAGTCTTTCACATTTTTATTTACTTTCATGTTTGGGTTTTGAAATAAGCTTCATTCCACTGTAGGGGGAGTTGGGGGAATGGCGGCCCCCTAAGCCATATCCCCAATTACTCTAGTATAAAAAAATATTTTCACCTTCTGATTTAGAATGAATAATTAGACAGGATGTGAAGGAACATGTATTTATTAATTAAACACCAATATAACGAAATTTACAATTTCTTATGGAATAAAATAAAAAAGAATGCTTAGCCGTCATTACCCCATGCATGTGGAGTAATCACAGCCGTGGCCGTGATTACCCCTTATGGAAGTTAGTATGAACAATAATCGCAAATAAACTGAACTTTTTCAGTGTCTGTGCAGGCTTTGTGTGCCCAACTTAAACACTCGATACACCTCAATCACATCTCTCCGTTTTTGCCAAATTCTCCACACACCAAACAATGTCTTCATTAATTTCCCTTTAATTTTCATCGTCATCGGAACTGAAATCTCCTGAAGATGAACTGTCTTTTCTCGTAGGCTTTGTTTTACATTTCCTAGAAAGCTGCAATTTTTTCTCATTATTTTCTTGATTCTCGGATTCAGCGAAAAATATTTTCTTCAATTTCTTCTCCTCCACCATTCGCATTTTTTCTTTTTTGATTTTCTTTTTATTTTCTTTATCTTCTGAAGTAGTTTTGTTAAGGGTATCTGTTATTATTTCTGAGTGTTGTTTTTTGTCTTTTCTCTTTGGAGCTGTGTTTGGTCTTGATGGTCCTGGCAGAGGTAGAATTTCCTCGAAGGAGACATTGATAGGGGCAGCTACCGGATCTGGGGTTCTGTTGCCTTGTACCCTGATAACTGGATCTGGCAAAGCAACTTCGGGTGTTATCGAATTGATAATTTGTAGCTCTGAAGCAGCAAAGTCCTCTTCTGTGAAGTTATCAGGATTCAAGGGAAAGATTCCCGTCACTTTGAATCCCTTTATAGCCTTTTCGGGAGTTGCAACTCCTCCATATGCATTATTAAATAGCTCTGCTATCTCAAAAGAAGTTATTTTTTGAAATGGGTGACTTTTCAAATACTTATTGCATTCAGTGTTATAGGCTGTCTTCAATGGCGAGTAATATGTGACGTCCAAAGGTTGTAGACGATGCGAAGTGTGTGGAGGAATTGTCAACAGCACTATTCCATTCGCCTTGCAAAAATTGTAAGCTTGTAATGTGCAATGTGTAACATGGTTGTCCATAACCAATAGGACAGGATCTGCTGTAGATGATTTCACGAATTTTTGGAAATGCTGAAGCCAATCTAAGAACAGGATTTCAGTAATCCAACCTTTATCAGAACAGAAGAAGACAGATCCTGGTGGGCCTCCTTTTTGTAGTTGCAAATTCATCCTTTTTCTGTTGAAGATAAACATGGGTGGTACGTAGATACCCGAAGCACTGAAGGCACAAATTACTGTAATATTTTTGCCTCGTTCCCAACTGGTGACAAAACCAACTTGTTTTTGCCGTTTTTGGGCTAAGATTTTGGTTGGCACCTGTACTGTAGAAATTCCCGTTTCATCCATGTTGAAAATCCTAGTTGGATTGAAATTTAATTTTTCTTGGACTTTTTCCAAATTTGTATAAAAGAGTGACACCACTTTCCTGTTAAAGGCGGAAATTCTATTAATGCTGGTAGCCTCGGGCTTTCTCAGTGTAATGGTGGGGTTTCGTCTCATGAATCCTCTCAGCCAGTCTTCACCTGCACTTAGAGAATCTCGGTTGAAGGGGTGTTTTTTATTGTTTTTTTCAGCATACTCGAAGGCACATTTTTTTATTTCTGACCGGCTGACTCCATGAAATAATTTGCATAACTCAATAATACGCAAAGCAAGAATTTCTTCATCCTGTTTATTGAAGATTGCATTACGTCCCAAGGATGGAACTCCCTCCTTTTTATTTTCTATTCTTGCTTGCAAAGTAGTTCTAGGAATTCCGAAACACCGGGCTACCTGTCTCAGTGGTCTTCCACTTTCTACAGCTGCAAGAGCATTTTTGATTTGATCAGCAGACCATGCTGCTCTATTGGTTTTTCTCATGTAACTTCTTGGCATCTGAAACAATAACATCATAAATGATCTTATGGGGTAATCGCGGCCGGCTGTCATTACCCCATGACTTGTGGCTGTCATAACCCCAAAATTTTATAACAGACGAAAATTTAAATAGTTTATTCCATTCAATCGAGAGGAGCTGTTTGAAGTATTCAGAGTTTCATATGACCACGTGAGTGAATGATAATGGTTTAACAATTATTTTAAACCAAACTGAAGTATTTTATTTACCTTTGTCCACACCAGGAATTCTTCTTAGAACTAGTCACAAAATATGAATATGCCGATAAATGACAAACCGTCACTACGGCTGTCTGCAAATCTTTTCTGCGGGTTCAGTTGTGCACCACTAGATGGCAGAACATGTCTTTTTGAACAAACTAGCAATCTATGTGAAAATAATAGATGGCCGGTATTACCCCGGTGGAAGCCATTCCCCCAACTTCCCCTATACAGCTTCATGGTCGGCAATATTGGCTGGTATAACAGAGCAAGATACATTTCCATTCTTCAAGTTATGATAGATTTTAGTTTGTGAGAATATTGTGATTTTCGTAGTATGTATTGTCAGATTGAAGGTTGTAAGTAAATTATCGAATTGCTGTGTTAGAAGTGATTGCCCATCATCATAGTCAATGTTATGCCCCTCGTCTTTCTGTTGAGGATATTTATGGTATTATGGCTCCAGTATAGCTCATTTGCCCGAAGTGTAGACTATCTGGTTTCGTATGATAAATTGCTGATTGCTGTCAGATATGGTGAAGCGTTCTTCATGGAAAGTCTTCGTTCCCTTTCCTCATCACTCCATTCCTGGTTGGCCTAGGATCGAGTACAAAATCTTCACGGTGGTGTCACCAGAGGAACAGGTCTCACTAACAATTTCTTATATATGATAAAATCCTACTATTTCAGTTTTAATTATTAATTCTTATTCAATATTGATATTCTTCGGTTGGAGTTCATATCTTTCAACGACGATCTGATAACCATCACATAGTACTATGCGCTGGGAAAATTGATTACCTAATAAAATCTTGCATGTAATGAATTCAACCTCACATGCAACAGATATAGAATGTTGAATATTACTAGAATCACAGTCTCATTTTTGGAAACAGTTACTCTGACTAGTGAAGGTTAATTCATATTGAATGTTTGTGTGTTAATTCATGTTTTATCTATTTATTGATCAACACTCTTCAACTTGACAACATCGTATGGTGAATGAAGTCTCTCAAATAGTTTTGGGTGTAACATTTAAATTGTCATTATTCGATTATATTCGAAAGATATATTAATGTTGATGTGGCGCCCTCTCTTGTTTTTGTGACCATTCAGTTACTATTCAATTATATAATTCTGATACCCATAGTGCCTACCGACAAAGAGCTGCCGTCAGCATTGCTCCTCTTTATTTAACTTTTCAGAAAATAGGGTTGCACCCTTTAGCTGATATCAATTTTCATCAAAAACATCAATGTGACCAGTAACTGTAGATACTGAAGTTGAATTTCGAATTGCTTTCTATACCACCCAAACTGTCATCACAGTCCATGTAATAGGTCGATAAACTGATGGAAATAGATTTTTCACACACGATGCCCAAATTGCTAATACATCCCGGGAAAAAGTAATGCGTATGCATGTCAGGTCTGGTTCGTTAGGGTAACGTGAATGCGAATGAAACATGCTCTCGTTACAGGTCTTCCGAAGCGTGTAGAATGATGTTATTCGTTTTTGTGGAACGATGAAAATGATCACACCGAAATCATTTTTTTGTGGATATGAGGATGTAATGTTTTGGATTGCCGTGCGGTCATCGAATTTGAGTTGCCATTTCGTGCATAACAACTCGTATCCATTGATGGAACAAAAAAAAAACAGGAAAATTCAACGCGTTCAATTTTATTTTCAGCATTTCTGCTGAAATTTGGATCGTTAGTCATGCTTGTTAAGCAACAGTTTTCAACAAATCGGGATATTTTTCAGCGCTTGATATTTCGAGAATTTTATTTTCTCTATCAGAAAATATGTGAAATTATAAATTTCTTTTGCAAATGTTTCGACGATTTTTTTATTCTGTAATACGGATCTTCGTACACTATCATTGAGGATCTGGAATCTATAATTGCTATGCATTAAAATGAATGCTTGGAGAAACATTCCGAACCATCCATAAGTAACAAGAGAAAAACATCAATATTGTATACCACTGTCGTCTAAGTCCATTAGACAGAAAATCAAGCCCCAAAGTTACTGAATTCCTTACCAAAGGATATTATAGATGAAACTATTCTAATACGCTTTGAAAAGCAACTTATAATATTTATAAACAGAAATAAAACTCATGTACATAAATTGTTCAAAAAAAAAAATGTCAAGCTGAATACATATTCCATTTCACTAAGCATTTGATAATGAAAAGAGAAAAAAAAGAAAACCGACTTTTAAAAATGAATAATTGTAATCTTATATCATCTAATTTACGTCACCAGACATTTTTCAGACTTTTCGACCAGGAAATTATTGATGAAAAATCCTTGTTCTCAACTAATCACCCCGTTGATCTTTTCGATAGGCCCATTACGAGGCCCAGGGTAACACGACCCAGTGCTCCATACAAATACAAATACAATGAAAGGAATGATATCGATGAGAGACAAGGCATTACCGAATAAAAGAGAACCAAATCAGAAGCTCATTTTCAGTTTTATAAGGATATGCGAAATTATATAAATAAAGCTATAAAAAGAGAAAAAAGGCATTCATTTCGTCCAAATTCCAAAATATCTGTTCGAAGGAGATGTGGAGAACTCTAAAATGCAACGAATTTGTGACAACAAGAGTTAACAGTATTCCAGAAAGCTTAAAGAACGTTACCGATATCAATAACTTTTTCATTAATTCAATACCTCTTGAACTCTTGAACTTTTCATGAGAAATCATCTCAACAATTCAGAAGAATTCAATTTCAAAGAAATTAATGACCATTTTGTAGCTGAAACAATTTCAAAAATCAAAACAAACTGTTGGATGTGACAATTTGTGTATAAGACTAATTAAATTCTGCTGTCCGCATATATTCGAGTACATCACCCATATTATCAATATATGTCTTCGTGAGGGAGTTTTTCCATTTGCGTGGATAGGAGCGATGGTGAAAGTATTGCCCAAGAAATCGAATCCAGTCGAATATAAACATCTTCGAGCCATCAGTATTTTACCGCTTCTATCTATAAAATATTAGAGAGTGCTATGGAGAAACAACTGGTACAATATCTCGGAAAATTCAATTTGTTGCTACATATTCCATCAGGATTCAGAAAAAGATATAGTTGTACCACCGCTCTTCTACAGGTTGTTGATGATAATATCAAAGCAACTGACAGAGGACAGTACACAATTCTCACTTTGCTGGACTTTAGTAAAGCTTTCGATACCATCAATCATTCACTTCTAATTAGTTTGTTGAAGTACATAGGGCTCTCTGTTGTGGCTGTCGATCTATTCAGGAGTTTTCATAGTAACCGATCTCAAAAGGATATGATTGATGATGATTCATGCAGTCTTTGCAGTCTGGAGTCCCACAGGGATCGATTTCATGCCCTCTGCTTTCTGATTCGTACTGTTGTAACCTGCTTGAAAGTCTTCAACAATGTAAGTACATCTGTATGCCGATTATACGGAAATGTATTTAAATGTTTTCTCTCATGAAACCATTCATGCTTGTGACACATTGAATGAAGAAGTTGACAAATTTGTGAAAAATGCAACAGATCGCTGTCTATTATGTCCAACTGAATCTAAAATCATCCTTTTTGGGCATAATAGTCAACGAAATACTATTCGAATATTTTTTGATATTAGAGTAAACGATGAAACTATTGAATTATTTGATGGTGTCAAAAGTCTTGTTGTCTTGCTGGATAGTAACTTTAGAATCGAGAAACACGTCAATGAATTGTTGCAAAGGGTTTACTCATCTTCACGAGTAATACACGGGATGCGGCACTATCAACAAAATTAAGAATAATTCTGTGTGAAACATTATTAGTGACGAATTTCAACCATGCGGATTCTTTGTTTATGGATTTAATCTCACCACCCAGTATAAACATAAAATTAAAAAATTAAAGAATTCAAAAATTCAATAATTCAAAAATTGAAAAATTGAAAAATTCAAAAATTCAAAAATTCAAAAAATCAAAAATTCAAAAATTCAAAAATTCAAAAATTCAAAAATTCAAAAATTCAAAAATTCAAAAATTCAAAAATTCAAAAATTCAAAAATTCAAAAATTCAAAAATTCAAAAATTCAAAAATTCAAAAATTCAAAAATTCAAAAATTCAAAAATTCAAAAATTCAAAAATTCAAAAATTCAAAAATTCAAAAATTCAAAAATTCAAAAATTCAAAAATTCAAAAATTCAAAAATTCAAAAATTCAAAAATTCAAAAATTCAAAAATTCAAAAATTCAAAAATTCAAAAATTCAAAAATTCAAAAATTCAAAAATTCAAAAATTCAAAAATTCAAAAATTCAAAAATTCAAAAATTCAAAAATTCAAAAATTCAAAAATTCAAAAATTCAAAAATTCAAAAATTCAAAAATTCAAAAATTCAAAAATTCAAAAATTCAAAAATTCAAAAATTCAAAAATTCAAAAATTCAAAAATTCAAAAATTCAAAAATTCAAAAATTCAAAAATTCAAAAATTCAAAAATTCAAAAATTCAAAAATTCAAAAATTCAAAAATTCAAAAATTCAAAAATTCAAAAATTCAAAAATTCAAAAATTCAAAAATTCAAAAATTCAAAAATTCAAAAATTCAAAAATTCAAAAATTCAAAAATTCAAAAATTCAAAAATTCAAAAATTCAAAAATTCAAAAATTCAAAAATTCAAAAATTCAAAAATTCAAAAATTCAAAAATTCAAATATTCAAAAATTCAAAAATTCAAAAATTCAAAAAATTCAAAAATTCAAAAATTCAAAAATTCAAAAATTCAAAAATTCAAAAATTCAAAAATTCAAAAATTCAAAAATTCAAAAATTCAAAAATTCAAAAATTCAAAAATTCAAAAATTCAAAAATTCAAAAATTCAAAAATTCAAAAATTCAAAAATTCAAAAATTCAAAAATTCAAAAATTCAAAAATTCAAAAATTCAAGAATTGAAGAATTCAAAGATCCCGAAAGTCTTGTTTACGTCTATGGAATGAGAAGACGCGAACGAATTACTTACAAACTACGTGAATCTGGATGGCTAAAATGGAAACTTGAAGAATCCACCATGCTGGAAGCCTCTTCCATAAAATTATAGTAATTCGTATACCTTCTCATCTGCACAGAAAAATTACTTTCCACAAGGATGTTCACAATGTTAATATCCGAAGTCGAGGAGTACTATCTCTCATCTTTCAGAACCAAGTATTTCAGGAGATCATATAGCTACCAAATTTGCAAGATATACAACATGATTCGGTCAGATTTCAAAGTTGGAAGATATCATGAATTCAAAGTCCAATTGAAACATTTTCTATTGAACTTTCATTAATGATCAAAAGTGTTTAATGAGATTGTTGAACTGATTAATCTATGTTTTCACCAATTTGGATTTTTTATAGACCAGGATAGCACGCCTATTTTCAAAAATGATAAATGACAGGCTGAATCTTCCTGAGTAGCATCATTTTGCCAAGAAGCCCAACTTTTTCCTCAACGAAAATTCTCGATAGTGGAAGCTAATAAAGTGAGCAGGCGTCAATCATGTCGATTTGGTGAGTGCAAAATGTCGAGATAATTCGATAAAGTACTCAAAAAACGTTTGTCCTACAAAATGAATAATAGGACTGAAGAGCCCCCCACTCCCAACATGTACCAATGACGTGGTCATAAGAAATCATTAGTACCAAGCGGATTTTTTTACCGTTGCTTGGTTAATATTTGTATAATTGAATGGTCATATTGTCTTGCAAGTTAAATGGTAGGTGTTCCCAGTCTTACGCTCCGAAATTGTCAATTCCATGGTGAAAAAAAATTATTAGTAACTGTAGGACAATTATAACACATGAAAGGTTAATGTATTCTCCACCTGAATGATACAGTGTCCTACAAAAAACGGGTATGTATCGCTAGTCCTACAAAAATTATTCAAAATAACGAATTAGTTTGAAATTGTGGTTTAGCTAATTTAATAAACTTTTATTCGTAAAGAAATGTTACTTTCAATTTATAAGTGATTATTCAATTCAAAAATATCATAATTTACGTGAAAAGTTCATAAAAAAAATTATCTTTACAACCATCTAATTTTTTTTGAATTTCGTTAATATTTTTTTTTGCAGTTCAAATTCGAAATGTCAAATATAAATGCGGATCTGAAAACCAGTCATACCTTGATAAACTTCAACGGTTTGTTGTGGAATAATGACCAAAAACATAGCGAAGGGTATTATCGATAGTACTTTTTGAGAGAAGAAATATTGCAATTACACTACTGATGGCGCTGGGGGCACATCAACTAGAAAATTTCGATAGGCATAAAAATCGGAATTGGGAAAAAATTCCTCAACTAAACTCAAAAATATTTATGGTTGTAAAGAGAATTGAATTTTCCTTTCCACGATGTGACACTCGACCCCCCATGCCATTTAAAATTTTTGAATTGATGTGCCCCCCCGCGCCCCCTGTCGAGCAATCACCATATTTTTTGTTTCAAAAAGTAGTATCGGTAAAATCCTCCGAACAGTTTTTTATTCATGTTTGTACGTCGAGCCGTTCAAAAGTTAACAGGGGGGGGGGACTAAAAAAAGCCGCACTGTATGTGAAATTCTGTGTATATAAAATTTTATTCAAGTGGGAATATCGACAACTTCTGATGAACTGATTACCTACGTGATAATCCCTGTATGTCAACAAAACATTCCAATGCCCATTAGATATAGCTAGTGGCTCATGATTTGAATGTGGTTAATGCAGAGTTGAATTTGCTTACTTACTTACTAACTTACTTTTTAGTATACCTACATTTCAACAAGTTTTTTCCTAATTATTGACAGGTGATCGTTCAGTCGATTTACATAGTAACATAGTTTTTTTACAGCTATTTCAACAAATAGTGTATTTTTGTCTCAAAATCGGAATGAAAATGAGCAAATTCAATAAAAATTATCTTATTAATACCAATGAAAACATCAACTATGGTTTAGCCATGATTACCATGCTGCGACGTCCATGGTTTGATTCGACAAGACGACAAATAAGTCGTAAACGGACGTAAACAAACATGATCGCCAAGTTAAGAGTGAATATAATACGGAATTCCAACCTGATCACCAAGTGTAAACAAATATTTCCGACAATGCCCTTTTTTAACATGAGTCGGGCTGAGATGTTTGTAAACAACATCGGGTATGTTGCTTCCGAAAAAGAGACAGCAAAGCCCTCTCTATATCTTTTATTGCTCGGAGCACGAAGTTATAACTGAGACAAAAATGGATATTCATTAAATAAACATGACCCCTAAATCATCATTCCTTATTATGTTCGGATATGAATAACCTGGGTATAATAGACGAAACTGTGCGGTAACAAATTTTAGGAAACAATCGCTTTTTGCACCTGTAATAATGGAATGTGCGTGTGGTACGCGATTATTACAATGGATGTTCTTTGTATTCACCCTACTATCCGAACACCCTATCTCTTCAATCCAGACTAGTTGATTAATTGGTCTGAAAACTTTGAATACATTCACATTTAACCAGATTTAGGTTTTGTCGTTAAAACTCAGATGACAGGATGATAAAAGCTTGGAAAAAAAAAAAGAATTTTCAGTAGTCATGAAGATTAAGTTACCGCTTTTTTCATGAAATACACTAAAAAATCAATGGGATTATCATTTGATCTGGTGATCTAAATATAAACTTGATGGAAAGTGACGATTATGTAGAAGAATATAAAAACATAAGGAGTTGTTTTGGGTACATATCATACATAAACGATTATACCAGAGTACCCAGTAATTCATGTCTAGATCATTTTTTTGTAAATAGCAATCTACCTTCAGATCAGATTAATTTGAAATCCTATATTTTCAGGTATTATATAACAGACCATGCCCCTATCGCACTGACATTTGATATTGAAAATAGGCACACAACAAATTCTGAAATAATAAAAAAATATATCGACTACAAAAAATTGAAACACGATATAACTCTTGAAAATTGGGATAATATTATATATCGGCAAAATGAAGTCAATATTATGGCAGAAAATTTTATCAACGTACTGAAACTTTTGATTCATAGGAATACACGGAGTGTGAAAATTATTAAAAAACAGAACGCCTTCAAGAAAAAGTGGGTAAATAAATGTTTACTAAGTCGTATAGACGAGAAAATGAAGGTATATAACTTGACACTGAAATACCCAGAAGATAATGATATTATAGAGCAGTATAGAATATGCAGGAATCAACTTAATAAAGAAATTAAAAAAAACAAAAATAATTACTGCAAGAATCTAATTGAAAAAAATTGAAATAGTTCAAAAGCTCTCTGGGAATCCATAAATGATATAAGTGGTAAATCACAATAAAAAACAGATATTAAAATGATTGAAGGTACAGATGGTATTCAAGTAGAGGAAAAGTTTCATATTGCCAACTTATTCAATAATTTGTATAGTGATCTCGGTGAAAAATTAGCAAACGAAATTCCAGATGTTCTGAACTATGACGAGCGATTGGACAATTCAGAAAAAAACATTATATCTGTTTTCAACGAATACATCTGAAATTATTTCGATTATAAAGAACTTGAAACTGAAGAAATCTCCGGGGCATGACAATATTCGATCCGAAGTCTTGAAACAAGTAGCTGATGAAATTGCTCCAGTTTTGGCTCACATAGCTAATTTCTGCTTTCTGACAGGTATTTTTCCAAAAGTTTTGAAACATGCCATCGTCAAACCTTTATTTAAAAGTGGCGTAAAAACTAAAATTGAAAATTACAGACCAATATCGTTGATTTCAAACATCTCAAAGATAATAGAACATCTTATAAAATCGCGCCTCACACTTTTCCTCAAAAAATTTGAAATTTTGTCTGAAAATCAGTATGGTTTCATCTACAGAAGATGCAATTTATAGGCTAACATCAACCATATATGATTCCTTGGATAAGTCAATACCAACCATCAGTGTATTTTTAGATCTTTCAAAGGCTTTTGATACTGTGAGTCATCAGAAGCTTTTAAATAAACTACAGAAATATGGAATAAGAAGAAATGCATATAATATTATAGAAAACTACCTTTCTGATCGGAGTCAAGTTGTACAAATTGAAGAAATATGTAGCAATCCTAGAACAGTAACTTATGGAGTACCTCAAGGGTCAGTATTGGGACCAGTTCTTTTCATTCTGTATATGAATAGCCTACTCACTATGGATAGCACTAGTGAAATCAGTTTTGCAGATGACACCGTGATTGTATATAAGTCGAATACATGGAAAGAAGTAACAAACAAAATTGAAACTGATTTTCCTAGAATTTCTAAATGGCTACAGTATAACAAACTTACGTTAATTTAAAAAAAAAACAGCTATTTACCATTTTCATTATACTCCACTGGCTTACCAAATCTAGGAGATATCAATCTTGGACAAAACTCGACAATTCCAGAGGCTGAATCGGTAAAATATCTTGGGATAATTATAGATCGGCACCTGAGATGGGATCTTCAGATATAATACATAGCAAGGAAATTAAGAGGAATACTCCCAAAATTTAAATACTTAAAAGATTTTTTAGGAATAAAACATTTAAAAACAAATTATTTTGCTTTGGCACAGTCGCAACTAACTTATGGTAGCTTGGGCTGGGGTGGAGTAAATGAATGCTTCTTAGAAAAAATTAACGTCCTACAGAAATGGATTCTGAAGATAATTTTTGCGAAAGATATCACCTTTTCGTGAAATAGTCTCTTCAAAATGGCCCAAGTGCGTGATAGTAGACAACTTTTTTGTTTGAAAATATTCCTATTTTTGAGAAAAGGTAAGATCGTCCTGAAAGAACATGTACATTCGCACAACACGAGGAAACAAGATGGCGTCTTTTATCCACGTAGCGAGAAAACAATTGGTCAAAAAAGTGTGGATTATATAGCACCAAAGATTTCATCAATGCTACCAGCAGAACTAAAAAATATTTTGGGATACCATCACTACAAAAAAAGATTTAAGGAATGGATATTTGACAAGCCTCGGAATTACTTCCAATACTATTTATATAATAAAATTTAAATAAATTAAATTGAATAAATGAATATTAATATAATTACACTAGCGTATGGTCATGTGTGTGTATATAGTGTGTGAAAAACTGATATGTGTGCATTGCGTCTGCATTACATTGTATTTATATTTGTATGCGTGAATTTTTATAAACATATTTTGAATGCATCATGATTTCACGAAAAATAAATTCCAACGATAACAAAAAAATCTGAACTATGACAATAAGTACCGACTAAGTAAACTGAGAAACATAACTCATAAACACTCACATGAGTGTACCCAAATAAGGCATAGCCTGTTTTGGACGACTATTATTGTTACTTCTGCCGCACATTTAAACGATGACAAAAACCCAATCTATGACAAAATAACCGATCAAGTCAATTATATAAACCCTTAATTTTTCTACACGTTTTTGTATTTCTATTACTTTTACTTATTACTTCACTTATTATCTTGTGTATCACTCTATAAAAGTGAATCTATAGAAACTTTTTTATACATATATAGGTATGTCACGTACAAGCAGCAAAATTGACTGCTTCTGTGATTTTTTCTCTGCTTTATTCAAAAATTATACAAATATTTGTTCTTGTAAATTTGGTTGAATAAACTTTATTATTATTATTATTATTATGAACCATTAAATTTTTAGATGTCAGAGGGATCCTCATTAAATTGAATTAACATGTTTTTGTTGTCATTTACATCCTACTAGTACGTCATTATCTCATTATTCAACTGAATTTCAATGAGTACATATTGGCCTGTTATGGATTCATAACAATATCTAATAGTTTGATTTCTCTAGATTTATTTAAATTTTTTCTTCCTATGTGTTTGCACGATATCGAAATACTGTTGTATGCTGATGAAAACCTGTGTCAGTCTATCGTACCCTGGGCGACATTTTCAATGGACCTTTCCAAGAGATATGAGGTAACACTGAAATTAGAAAGTAAATACGCTAATATCACTCGGGATTTTTTATTTTTTTTTCTGACCGCTAGTTTATTTATAATCAGAAGAAAAGTGGTTTCGTGACGTCAGGTTCATCAAAACTAAACTTGGCAACGTTGTTTAAGTTGTGCACCAAATTCTCATTCAAATATGAATAAAGCGCTTTATTTTCCTCTGAATTTATTTGAAGCGATTTAGCGGCCTGTAATTTGACATTTTATGGACCGTCTAGTAGACTTGTAAAGCGCTTTTATGCTTCATCCAGCAAAGCGCTTTCCGCTATTTTCTCATAGACGCAGCCATTGTGTCGTATGACAGTTGTCATTTGATACCAGATGGGTTCTTTCGTCTGTTTCACGGTGCGATCAATAAGAATAGTTTGTCTCTGTCTAACTCATTTGCTTACCCATTTGATACAAGTGAAGCAGTTCCATCAGATCTAAACTTCAACGAACACTACCTTGATTTATTTTTTGAGGTTAATGCAGTTTTGAAAGTTTTGAGAGCTTTTGTTGTTTGTGTTCTAAAATTTGTTATTAATCCAGTACCTGTATCCGCTTCAAAAGCTGAACATGTCGAAAAGGTGCCTTGTACCCGGTTGTCTGAACACCAGAGCAAATTCCGATAAATAATTTTTTTATGCACCTAAAGATGAAGCGCGTCGGAAAATGTGGTTCGAAACAGTGAATAAACCTTTTGTAAAAAGCGGAAATATATGTTTTTGTGAAAAACATTTCCAAGTGAGTACTTTACGTTATGTTATTATTGTATTAAATTTTGACATACATACATACATACATACATACATACATACATACATACATACATACATAAATATTTATTCATATAAAATCACAAGAATTTTACAATTGTCACAGGAATACAACACAATATTAAAAATATTAAGGTATAAAAATACTTCATTAAAATTGCAATTTTAGTTTTAGTTTTGTACCTGAGAAAGAAACAAATAAAGATGAAATAGAGAAATCAAAAATTAGAGATATGTCCACTCTATGATTCAGAAAATTAAATATTCAACAAATTAAATATTCAACTCGCATGTACAGGAGGGCATATGTAAGAGGAACTCCTCAATTGTATAGAAACAATGTATAATTATTATGTCATGGATTTTTTTCTTAAATGTATTGTAAGTTAAATCTTTGTAGCGGTGAGGTAAGGCATTATAGAGCTTAACGCTTATATATTTATATGTATCTTGTGTTTTCTTTATTCTGCAGAAAGGTATGCAGATGTTGTCGCTGTTTCTAGTTGAGTATTTGTGTATATCATTGTGTCTAGTTATACCTTCAGTTAAACATCTTTTATGAATGAATAAGAGGCACTCCAATATATAGCAACAAGGCAGTGGCAAGATTGATTGGATTTTAAATAGAGGTTTACAATGCGTTCTAGAGCCGCTAAAACGCATAATACGTATCACCTTCCTTTGTGCAATAAATACGTTTTCTTTGTTAGTACAGTTTCCCCAGATTATCAGTCCGTAAGTTAATATGCTATGGAATAAAGAGAAATAGTCCATTCTTAGGTGTTGGTTGTCTAACTGGTACCTTAACTGTCTTATACCAAATGTCGCTTTAGCTAGGCGCTTGCTTGCTTATTCAAAGCAGAGTTCAAGGAATGATTTTAAATTTTAGTCATTGCAAGAAAGACCGTGAACAATTACACAAATAAATTCACACCAAATCGTTTATGATAACACTTCACTACACTATTATCGAATTAAGAACGGTATTGCCTGTTTCGGAACGTGGATTATGGTGGGAGGTATTTCCGATGAACGTGACGTCAGCGGCACACTTTCAAATGTGATATTTTTTTAAAATGAAAGAAAAATAAAGAAACTTTTTGTTAAATGGACTTTTCAGACTAACAACTATCGATTTAAAGGAGTTTTGTAAGTTATTTTCCGTTAATGTAAAGATCCATTACAATTTTTTCTGTCAATTCTGTTCACATTTTGCTTTTATGAACGAATGGAATTTTATTTTTCATATGAAAGGAGATTGATTTTTCATTTTTGCTTTCTTCCATATTCCATTTTTTATTCAGATAGGTGAGATGAGTATTTCTATTATAGGTGAATTCTTTTATCTTCAAAAAGTTCTTCATAATATGCATAATGTATATTAATATTATTTTTCCATTATATCTCATCTAATTATAAAATATCCTCCGCAATATTATTTTCTTGAAATCTTGAAAACAACAATACGAAATGAACTAGAAATATTCATCCTAAAACTGGTTAGTTTAGTGGTGAAGCGTTAAGCTGTCAATGGGTGCGTCTAACAGCATGCAGCAGCTGCAGCCGCTTTTATGCTTCACGTGATTAACGGCTGACAGGTCTTCTAGCCGCTACAGATGTAGCGCTTCATTTTCCGCTGGATTTAATTGAAGCAGTTCAGTGGTCTGTAATTTCGACCGTCTAGCAGACTTGTAATGCGCTTTTATGCTTTATCCAGCAAAGCGCTTTCCGCTTTCCTCTAACACATATTTCCAACACACCGCCACAATACGAATGCGTATCTGTCATTGTGTCAACAAAAACCATTCATGGCCCACTGATTTATAGATAGATAGTTTTATTGTCTTAGAAAAATTACATTTTCGTCACAAGGATTCGGTTTACTTGCTAACTCGATTTAATAGAACATAAATATAGTGAATAAAGTAGCTACATTGAGAAAAAAAAAGTAAAACTTATATGAAAGTAGTGATGCAGAGTTACACAAATTCCTATATTATACCTAGTTTCCACCATTTGAACAGTCATTCATTCAAAATGAAAGATCGCAACTTCATAATATTAATCAAGGATTTCACAAGGTTTGTTGAGTGTAAAAAGTTATGGGTATTGAACAGAAGTACTAGATTCTGATGATTCTAATAATTTTCGAACTTATGCCTACGTTATACAATTTCAGCCATAATAGATTAGATAGATAGATAGATAGAACAAGGTGGGCGGACGAAGCCATAAGCATGTAGGTCTCTCAATCGGGCCCGTTATGCACCCGCTACTGCTGGGGGATGGTTCAGTTTTGAAGGTAGCCTATCTCGCGAGCGAAAGAGGCCAGCCTTCTGACCGATACCACCCTCAGTTCAATACGATGCTCCCGAGGTGTGCTTCCCGTATTACTGCTACTGCCGGGCATTCCATGAGAATGTGAGTGGCTGACTCCGCATCCTCCAAGCACCACCTGCATTCGGTATCATCCGTGAAACCTAAAATGTTGGGGTGCCTGTTGAAGTGGCAGTGTCCCGTCAGGAGCCCTGTCACTAATCTTGATTTTCTTTCTGCTCAGTGTGAGCAGAGTCTTGGTCCTCCTGGTAGAAGGGCCTCCGATGTGGAGTTTCGATTGCCTCATGCCTGGTGTATCTTTCCATGTATCCTGGAATATTACTTCCAGAATTTCCTTCATGGTTGAGACGCACCATGATCTTGAAACTCCTATGATAGGTTCTGGTCCCATCGCTGGGCTTTTTGCACCTTGTCTGGTCAAATAATCAGCCCGTTCGTTTCCAGGTACTCCGGTATGACCAGGGACCCAAAGTAGCTTTACTTCATTGGCGGAAGATAGCCTTTGCAGATCATCGATGCATTCAGACACCAGCAACGATGTGACTCTATATGTGAGAGCCTTGATCGCCGCTTGGCTGTCGGTGCATATCGTGATTTGCTGGCCGGGGCAGCCTCTGTTGAGATTTTCTCTTACACAGGCGAGTATGGCAAACATTTCTGCCTGAAATACAGTAGGAAAAGTTCCTAGAGCGTAACAAAGTTCCGCTTTCGGAGTCTGCCCGTATACCCCGGCGCCGGCTGACTAACCCATTCTGGAGCCATCTGTGTACCAAATGATCCCCTTGGTGGGAAGCAGGCGGTGTCCGATCTGCTCCCAGTCTTCCCTTATGGGAATTACTGTCAGCGGCCTTTTACTGAATCGTGTGGCAGGTAACGAACTGTCACCCGGCATTTCAATAAGGGGACAATCCCTTACCGTCTGATTCTATAATCGAGAATGTCCATACATTCCTTCGCTCCGCCATTGGTTAGAACTTCTTAGGCGAGCTGCGGCTTTGCGTGCCTCATGTTCGATAAGGAGGTATAAAGGGGGCAGTCTTACGAGCGTCTCCAGCGCCCTGGTAGGTGCCGTCCTCATTGCACTTGTTATCGCAAGGCAGGCAAGCCTTTGTACCCTATCCCATAATGATTATGATTAATGCTATCGAATGCTCGACGGAAATAATCAAATACTGCATACACTTTTCTCCCACGAAGCCTGAGGTAAACTTGCAAGACAAAGTTCAATACAAAAATATTGTCCACTCATCCCCTATCCTTTCTAAAACCAATCTGAGACTCTGGAAGGATAGAATTATCTTCACACCAATTTGAAAGACGGTTCAAAAACATTAAAGTGAATAGTTTTACTATGCAGTTGATTAATGCTATCCCACGATAATTATTTGAATCATCTAAAGGACCTTTTTTATGCAGTAATATAATGCTTGTTTCGTGCCATGCTCTTGGGATTACTTCTGATTCGAAAACTTGATTATAGAGTCGGCAGATATAAAGTTTCCAATTTTGTGGCAAGTATTTTGAGTATTCGTAGATAATTCCATCCTTGCCAGGAGATTTACCATTTTTACAGAGGTATAGAGATGCATTGAATTCTTCCCTAGATACAGTTTGGTCTAGGACAATATTTCGTGCATCATAAAAACATAAGTCAATGACAATTTGATGTTATAATTTGTTTTGTCTTGAATAATCTCCAAGTCAGATGAAATTAGCATTAATTTAATATATTTTGGTGTGAAATTTTCTTACTGAATCCCCCGCGAGCTTGAATTAATTGCAGGAAATTTTTTTCGTATATGCGCAACTCGCGAAATATTCAAAAATTCATGTACTCGGAAAATTTCCGGCAATAATTCAAGCGCTTGGGAGATTATAGGTGATAATTTTTTTGCCAAACTGCAATTATGGACGTCTATCAATGTCAAACGGATCCTTGATTAGTGCGATGATAGGTCCGACTACTTTGAGTTGTCTTGTCCCTGCCAAATGAATTATAATTGTTAGGAATCATAGTTGTTATCATTCATAGTTCCTTCAGATGTTAGATATGATGTTTTGATGACAGATTCTGGAATGTCATTATAGAGTTTGAAGAAATAAAGATATTCAATCATAACATTTGGCGACGAGAGTGTTAGAACCCACCACCCACCTCGAGATCAATCAATCAATCAATCAAAATATGCTTTATTGTCGAAAAAAATCATTTTTGTTGACAAAGCAAAGGTAGATATATATATATATATATATATATATATATATATATATATATATATATATATATATATACCGGGTGACCACGGGGTGAGGTACGCCCCCCAATTTTTCTATAGTTTTGAAGATACAGGTTTCAAATTTGGCACGTCGATATATTACTCAAATACGCATATTTTCACTCCATAACCGAAAATTCACCACTTCCGGTTTAACCGGAAGTGACCCCAAACTTTTTTTTTTTAATGACACCCTGTACAATTTTTTTCATTATCAGGAAGAACACGCAATTTGTGATAACACTCTTCTCCAAAATTGAAAATCGGTTAAAAAATGGCAGAGATACAGTTGATTGTTCAATCGAACAAAGTTGGCCATGAACATCAAACTCAAATCATCACAACTGACGAACGGCGTCAGCATTTACGAGAGGAAGGTTCGAGGTAAGATACAGCTGAAAATTGAGCTTCCCATGTAATTGCAGCAACCATATTTCCCATAAATTATCAAACATTTCCTCAAAACGGATTAGTACCCATAAAGAAAGGCTCACAACTGCCATTTCTCAAATAGCAACATACTCTTTTCACATTGTTATGTTGAAAGATGATGAATTATCAGATTACCGGAAGTGGTGAATTTTCGGTTATGGAGTCAAAATATGCGTATTTGAGTAATATATCGACGTGCCAAATTTGAAACCTGTATCTTCAAAACTATAGAAAAATTGGGGGGCGTACCTCACCCCGTGGTCACCCGGTATATATATATATATATATATATATATATATATATATATATATATATATATATATATATATATATAACAATGTAACCAAGAATAAAGTGTATATAGAGTCACAATCGAGTTAGTAATCAATCGTAGTCATAAAACATGTAAATAAAACGTATATAACATAAAATCATATTATAAACAGTCACAATTTAAAATAATTAAGTTATACAAAAAACGAAGTAACATGAAGTAACATGAAAATAAATGAGCTTTATCTTTAATAAATTGTCAAATAATCTTGAAATAAATAAATTTAGTCATAGAAGTAGACTAGTAATAAACATAATTACACTCTTACCAGTAGTTACTCGTATAGCTGATGTAAATTTGTCATTGAAGTACTCTTGCAAATTATAATAGGGCCTATCTGCTAAAAATGTGTTAACTATTTTCCTGAAGTTTTTTGTATTCCTGTTAACCATCTTGATATGTTGAGGCAAGTGATTATACATCTTGACCCCATTATAATAGATGGAATCCCTAATTAGGTTTGTTGTGGGAAGTGGTAATTTTTACCCATTATTACGTGTGTCGTATGGATTGGTGGGAGCTTGAAACATGGATATATTTTTGTTTATGAGGCATACTGATTCCAAAATAAACAATGATATTACTGTCAGAATTCTTTCTTCGGCAAATTTGAGTTTGCATGACTCACGAGGTTTCAGCTTACATAAATATCTGATAGCCCGTTTCTGCAGGACTGAAACAGTCTGCAGTGCTGTTGAGTTGCAGGCTCCCCAGAATGGAATTCCATATCGTAAATGAGATTGTATGAGAGCATAATAGACCGTCATGGCAGTTTTTATTCCCAAATTTATTGAGGTTACTCTCACTGCATAGCAGCCCGAGGAGATTTTACTTTTTAGTTGTTTTATATGCGAGTCAAATTACAGTTTATTGTCTATGTAGAACCCCAAAAATTTTGTAGTAGCCTTATTTTCAATGGTTGTGTTATCATTAAACAGGAGGTCGTCAAGACTACATTTGAATGATATTACGTTTGTTTTTGTTGTGTTGAGTGTTAATAGATTTGCGTTGCACCAATCCTTAATTTTTTTCATATCACCTGTTATGGTGTTATGTAATTCAATCGTAGTTTTGCTATTCCATAATATTGTTGTGTCATCCGCAAATAGGGTGAAATGTCCAGAGATGCTTAAATTTGTAAGGTCATTGACATATAGTAAAAATAATATGGGACCTAGGACTGATCCTTGAGGCACTCCTGACATAATTTCCTTCCTGCTCGAGAGTTCTGTTGTTCTCACCATCTGATTTCTACCTGAAAGGTATGATACAAATCATTTGTGTGTGATTCCTCTGAGGCCATAATGGTAGAGTTTGCCTAGCAGAATCTTATGGTTGACACAGTCAAACGCCTTCGACAGATCACAAAAAACTGCTGCGGCCACATTACCAGAATTTAACTTACTGTAAATGTTATACATGAAGGAAAATATTGCATCATGCGTATTAGTTTTGTGTTGAAAACCAAATTGATTTTTACTAAGAATTTTGTGACGTTCCAGGAAATTAGTTAGTCGTGATTTCACCAGTTTCTTTATGACTTTGGCCATTGCTGGGATGAGAGAGATTGGGCGAAGATTTGAGGGATCATCCACAGATATGGAGAAGGAGATATTACGATTAACGATTCAATTCCTTTCAACATATTGATGGAAACTTTCGACATGGAAGCAAGTCCTGTTTCACAGGCAACTGATAATTCGCTGAGTGATACACCAATTTCAAACACTGAAGAAATATTTTCATCAAACGTTGAATGCGAACCAAATCATTCTGAAGTTCCGGATCATACTGTTTGTGAACCAACTCATTCTGATGTTTTGAGTCATGCTCGGCCAACGAGAAGTTGTAGACGTCCAAGTTATCTTGAAGACTATAGCCGTGTTCCGTTTCATGCATTGAGGACATAATGCGCATATGACCGTTCCGTTTCCTACATTGGGAGTGCATTGACACGCCCACTTTTATATTCCCCTCTTTGGCCTTGAGACATCGAAAGTGCATGAACTGCTGCCCGTTCGTCTAGCAGCGATGAATGCGATCCAAATTAGATCTGTCAAACTCAAAAGTCACGTTCAAACAGAAACGTCAGAAACCGAATCAAAAGTTTAAATTTGATATTCGATGAAGTGTCCAGTATCGTGCATTATCACATTTACCTGATTTACCGTACAATGGAAGAAAAAAACGTCATTTCATTCAACATCATAATTCGTCGGTCTCATGCCAAAACCACGAATGTGCAATTTGTCATTTCGAATGAGAAGAGTTTTAAGAATATTCGTGCGTCTTGTTTTGGAAACCTAGGTAAGTTTTCACATTCGCGAATTCACTCTCGTTCACAGTAGACAATCTGACAGCACTTTCGTGAGTTTGGCATTGAAAATTTGTGTAGAAAATTAGTATTTTACATATTGAAGTCAGAACCCTGGAATTAGCATATTCGCGGTTTCGGCGTGGGACAGACGATATTATCCTCATAACTATCACTTGTATCAGAATTTGAGCTACTCTCATTTTCACAGAGATCGCTTCCTACTCTTGCTCTTAACACTTTCGTTCTACCCATTTAATATATTTACTAGATTAACAGATTTGCTTTTGTTACATAAGAATTTGTTTAACTGGTAAAGTGATAAATGTCAACATCTGCGGGAAAAGGCATGCACCACGCAAGCAAAAATCGTTCCGATTCAACCCACCAACGTCAATGTTAGTTGAAACGGAACGCTTGAATATGTCTGCAACAGTGATGCGATGAATGCATGAAACGGAACACGCTTTATATAACATAAAAAAATAAGGGGAGAATTGTTAGGAATCATAGTTGTTATCATTCATAGTTCCTTCAGATGTTAGATATGATGTTTTGATGACAGATTCTGGAATGTCATTATAGAGTTTGAAGAAATAAAGATATTTAATCATAACAATAATTTATTGTTTATCTAATAATTCCCTACGGATGAAACAGCTACTTACAGTGAAGTCAGTCGCAGCGTCACCCGCCAGGAAAATCAATAAGCACTCCTCGAGACAGCAAAAGACCCCAGAAGAGTCAATGCAAAAATTTGAACAAATTCGAATGTTTAGCCGGAGAGTACAAATAAATGATAAGAATAAAATCGACAAAGTCGAAGTACCCTTCTCTCCAAATATTTCCACAAAGTGGAAAATATGGGGCAAAAATATGACAGAAAACCACCACATCTTACAGATATTTGTGCAACGTTCTTCCAAAAAGACTCCATTGCAAGTGCTTATTGTAGACAAAAAAAAAGATTATCCTTAATTTGGCTGGCGATGACCACCTGCAGACGTGTTTCGAGGTTGTTGCCTCTCATCAGTGCAAGGGTAGGTCCGACAATTTTGAGTTGTCTTGTCCCTGCCAAATGAATTATAATTTAATTTAATGATAACAATTTTTTTTAATAATAATCAGTGTGGTAACGTTACAGCTAATTTGTTCAATGAAGCGGATACAGGTGAACTTGTTGCTAGAAATTACGTTCCAGAATTAGTGCAAATATCTCGTCAGACTGGATCAGTGACCAACAAGGAACGAGACCCACAACGTGAATTTCCGTTGAGAAATGAACCTGTTTAAGTTGCACTTTTGAGACAAGTTCATGCAGACTCAATATTGAGCACAAGGAAATTGGCTAGTGTTACCAATATCAGTAGAATCAGGATCTATCAATTCCTGAATTTCATGAATTCCATTATGTACACCAATTGAATGAAGATAATTTTGACATACTTCAAGAATATTTTGAAATTATGACTATGAGAATAGATGCTGATGAGAATTTCCTTTACAGCATCTGCTTTTCTGATGAGTCTATTTTCCTTTTGAATTCGACTGTGAATCGTCATAACTGTCGTCATTGGTCAGATGCCAATTCACATATTGTTTTCCATGAAGTCCATACTCATCCCCAAAAACTCAATGCCTGAAGCAGGATTTTTGGGGACCGTTTGACTGAAGCAGTATTTCTCGACGGTAACCTCACAGAAGAAACTTCTTTTTGAAAGAGGTTAACAATGTTTTAGTGTTAGTAGGATTTTTCTGGAATTTCATTATCTAGAAACAATGAAAATAAATTATTTGCATTTTTTTGAGTCACGGCGTTTCAACATTTAACATCTACTGTCGTTATCAAGTGTGTGAATGCGACAAGATATTTCGGATACTTATTAAAAAGCATGCTATCAATGTACCTGCAATAAAGGTAATCATGATCTTCGTGGGGTCTCTCTCAGGCCATCAATGTTAATTAATGTGATACACCAAGAAAGGTCGTTGTTTCACATTAATTAACATTGATGACCTGAGAGAGACCCCACGAAGATGATAATCACCTACATTGCAGGTAAATTAGTTGCATGCTATATAATATGTATCCGCGATATCTTGTCGCATTCAGACACTTGATAACGACAGTAGATGTTAACTGTTGAAACGTCGTGACTCAAACACATGCAAAAAATTTATTTTCTTTGTTTCTAGACAATGGAAGTTCAGAAGAATTAATACTACTAAGGAAAAACTCATTTGGAATTATTGAATGAATTTGTTTACCCACAATTAGTAGACTGACTCATTGAAAACGACGATTGTTATCATGAAGACCACTTGATATTTCAACAAGACGGGTACCTCTACAGCGATTTTTGATAGAATGTTTCCTGGAAGTTGGATTGGATGAAGAGGCTTTATACAATGGCCAGCCAGATCTCCAGATTCAACCTCACTTGACTTTCTCCTATGGGGTCATTTGAAAAACAAAATCTATGCAACTGAACCAGAATCTCTGGAAGATTTACGAAGTAGACTTATTGAAGAATGAGAAGAATCTTTTTTTTTATGAAGAATAACACAAAGTCGTCTCCACGTAAAATTTAATAGAAAGATCTGGATAAAGATCCTACTTAAGACATGTTGCGAACACATTGATGTCCATCTTCGGTAAAATTAGATTGAGTGGAAGAAAAAAAATTAAATTAGACTAACAACGTAGATAACAAAACATGAAACAATAGGGCCCGTAATGCAGTATGAGCCCATATTGCTTAATGTTTTGTTATCTACGATGTTAGTCTAATTTGAATTTAATTTGTTTTTCTCTCCACTCAATCTAATTTAACTGAAGATGAACATATATATGTTCGAAATATGTCTTAAGTAAGATCTCTATCCAGATCTTCCGAATACATTTTACGTGGAGATGACTTTGTGTTATTCTTCCAGAAAAGCTTGGTCTTCCACTTCGAGTATGGACTATACCTTCGAATTTGAGGAATGCAGTCGAATAACGCCGGGAATGCTACGAAATGTGAGTTTTCTTTTTGAACAAAACTTGTCCTATTGTATGGAAATGGGTGGTAGACAGTTTGAACATTTAGTTCATTGACGATAACAATTATTGCGACAGTTGCTTTATCAGATAATCAGCCCTATGAAGTATCTCTTCCGTTATTTTTTGAGGGCAGACGTTATCCCAATCTAATGGCGAATTGCCATCAACTTGGGATAACGTCTGACCGCTAGACATAACATAACATAACATAACATATTGATTGAGTGAATAAAAAGTGAATTCTCAACTTCAAGTTTCTATATTTCGAAAACGAATTGATACAAATAATTAATTCTTGTTGTTTCATATTAGGAAGGAAAATAACTTTCACATGAGGTGTATCACTTGCCATATGTTCCCATTTAAAAATAAAGGGGTGGTGGTCACAGCTCCGAGGGATGGAATGGCCCCCCTCGAAAATGTAGTTGATGTGCTCCAGAGTTTTCATATAATTCGGTTCTGCCAATCTTCAGAGCAGCTCTTTCGTTTCCAATGGCCCACTCCATATAACTTTTCCAACCTTCAGATTATTCTGTTCACGAATGCAGAACTTAGAGGGATGTCCCGATACTTTGTATCACCCGGTTTAATAATCAGATTGAATATCAGAAACGGAGCCAACATTTTACATAAACAAAATGGAAATGAGCAGTTGGAAATATCACAGAGTACTTACACTTCTACATAAAACTAAAAGATTCATAATCATTTCCAAGAATTCTGAACTAACTAATGGATGCACTTCTATTTCCTGAAATGCATATGCATATAAAATTAATATAATTTTTGATGTCATACTCCTACGCCTATCCCTTGTGAATATAATCCTATCTTTTGTCAGTTTGCGATATATTGCTCCATATATATGTAAATGATCTTCAAATCCACTTTACCATCGTCAAAGCAAATAGCTGTATAAACAAGAATTTGACTTTTAAAAATGTGACGTGTATCCAATTTTTTCTTTTCTCTTTTCGTTCATGGAAGTAACTAATCCCCATGATTTGCTATGAGTACAAACTGATACGGGGAAGAGTAGTTTGCTTTGGAAAGTCCTTCAAAATTCAAGATTGTTTAGTGATGGTCATGCAAGTGTGTTCGCCATAATATCGATGAATGTTTTGATGGGATCAGAGTGATGATTTCTCTCCCCGTATGGAACCCCCCGTTCCTACAATAATAGGACCAATAGGGGACGTATGACTCGATAATACGCAGTTTGACCTTATATCATACAAAGTGTATATTGCTCGAAGTACGTGCTGTATGTAAACAATATTAGGGATACAAATTCATGCGTTCAGAATCCTCAATTTTCTAGAGACAAAATGATTATTTTTACATGTAGGTAATAATTTCCTCATCACAATCGAAAAAAAAAAATTGCTATTTGTATTACTAGGAAGGAAAGTGCTACTTTTCCTCCCGCAGGATGTAGTTTACTGCCCGACGCGAAGCGATAGGGTTTGAACAGGAGGTTTAGTATTTGAAATATTTTTGCTTAGCACATTGTAATGGTGGTAACTTCTAGAAATGCTTGGCTGATTGTGATCGAGTTCAGGTTCTACAGTATTTCCCATAATTTGATAAAAAAAAATTATTTTTTTGTGTAAGATCGTTCTACATAACCTTCTGCGATACTGGTTGATTTCCAACCGCCGGCGCCGTGCTGTTTTAGAGCTAAAATATCTCCACCACCGTTTACTAACAGAGTTGCTGAACTTCTTCTGAAACTGTGCCCTGTGTAATGTTCGGCATTTGGAAGCTTAAGATATTGTGCAATTTTTTGTGGTACTTTGGATATAGAATTCTTGCCAATCACTTGATTTATACATTTGCCTGCTTTAAAGCATAGGAACAATCGTTTATGTTCAGTTTTAGGACGTAGACAGATATACTTTTTAACGATTTGAAAAAAATTTGGGCCGTTACCTGTAGTAGTATTGATTACGAAAGTTCGTTGTTTATAAGTTTTTGAAGTGGGGATATTTATTACTAAAAGATTGTCTTTATCTTCAATATCCTCCATAGTCATTTTAATAAGCTCCAATAACAAGGACTACAAGGATGAATATTTTATGTCAAAAATTAAATTATTTGCATGGGATTTCATTTCTTACCTGCATGAATAAAAAACATCATCGGGGGCTTCCATTAAGAATGTATTTATTTCTTCTCTTGTAAAAGTTTTAGCTTTATTTGGTTTGTACCCGGCATTTTGACGTTTTAGAAATGCAATCAACTTTGGATATTTAATATCGACATTGTCCTTTATTTGTATCATTGTGTGAAGCATTGAATATTTAGACCAAAGTGTTGAAGCTTTTAATGTATCTTGTTGTCTTCAGCCCATTGCTCATATTGTGTATATTGTTTTCATACCTATCTTCAGATTTTTGCGGTAGTAAGGATAATGACGCTACTTTGGCTTGTTCCTCAATATTAGGTGGTGTATTTGGAAATTCAAAATCACTTGAATCGCTCTCCATTTTTCAAAAATTCAATTAAGTTTAATGAGTTTAATGAACGTAGCGACTTTGCACCTTAAAAGTCAATCGCCGTGTTTACTGTCAGTGAGCCACAGCATACTATGCTTTTAATCTATTCCTGATTCCTGTTTAAATTTAAAGTTTAAATTTTTATTTTGATACAACCGCTTATATTACCAGAATATACTTTTTCTACAACCGCTTACCAAAGTAGCTTTTGACGCTTTCAGATCTCAACGCAAAGTTAACGTTTCCCGTGAAATGTCATTTTGTGACTTTGCAAATAGACCTATTCTTACTTGATGGAAGGTATAGACAATACAGTCATGTGTATCTGAGAAACTGCGGTGGTGCAATGGCTAGTGTCTTGGGCTTGTTATTCGAAGGTCCCGGGTTCTTCTCCTGGCAATTACATTTATTTTTTTCAAGAACCTTATTTTACTTTCTTCTTGTTAGTGATTTGAATAATTGGACATTTAGATAGCTTGTACATTTCGGATTGCTATTGAGTGATTTTCTCATAAGTAATTTTATGTGCCTATTTGAATGAAGTGTTGATAATTTTTTTTCTAAGAGCTGCGCTTGTAGAAAAAATAATGTGTGTATTTCGAGCACAAAGTGCCATTGTCGTTCTCCAAAGATTAATCTCTTTGTTGAGCAACAATCAATCACTTTGTGCTCTAAATACACAAATAGCTATTAAAGAACTAGAGTAGAAGTAACATTCATGTATGATTTTTACCAGAATACAGGATTTATAAGATGTTCTAGAAATTACGGAAACAAGTTGATTATAATAGATTCACAAGTTTCATCGTTTACAACTTACTTGAAATGAGGGGGAGGAAAAGTATGAGTTTCCTCCCTAGTTTGAGGGAGGGAAGTGTGTACTTTCTATAGTGATAGGAGGAAAAATATTTTACTTGGATCATCCGTTTCCGTGTATGCAAGATTTTTGTAATAAACTGTATAGTTGTGTGCGTAAAAAATTCGTACAAAGTTTGTTTATTATAAACCTGCATATGATGTTCCAGATTTCATTAAAAAGTAGTACAGGTATACAATTGGACCGTTTATGCCGTTTTAAACTTCATTATATTAGAAAAAAAGCATGGTTTCATTTTGTCCTGAAATATTCCAATGATTATTTATCATTACAAAAAATGGAATGAATACATAACATTATAACAATCAACTACATAACGAAGCTTTATTAAAGCTCTATTAGTATTCGTTCATAGCGCCATTATTTTCAATTATTTTGTTTAGTCTATTTAGTATCGAAGCATAAAGATTTCGTATCAGATCGGGATCATTGGCTATTTCGTCCTACGTTTCTTCTATGAAATTCATCAGAACATCAAATGTGTCTGGTCGAAAGTTAACTCTGTAGGATTATTTAGTCATGAAACCTCAAACAATTTCTATAATGATAACGTCGGGACTTTTTGCGGGACACTACTCGCTCTATCTTTTGCTGTTCAAACCATTGTGTCATGATTGTTGCATTGTGGACTGGGCAATCATCTTGTTGGTATATACATTTTTTTCAAAATAATTCTATATGTAACAGTGTTAACCGATTTTTCTGAATTATGAACGAATTCTTCATTTAACTTTGTTTCTCTAGACCTTTACACTCTTATATTATATCCATTGAAGCATGACTGGAGCTTTTTCATCGGTAAATACTACACTATTCCAGTTTTCGCATAAAGTATTATTCAAAGCGAAAATAACTCTTGCCTGTTCATGTTCATTTTCCAGTATTACCTTTTTGGCAGCAGCATAGTTTTTCAGATGCGATCTTTTTATTTTAGGACTTGCTGTCGATCTTGATGCAGGAAATGATTGTATGTCGAATAGCATTCCGCACTACTTCAAAGGGATTGACCTCCAAATACCGCAACAGCTGGCTGTCTTGTGTCTCCCAGTTAGCTTTTTTCTGTTCTGTACTTTGTGTTTTGCACGGTCTTCTTATTCACATCTTATGGGCATACCATCCTGTAAATAAAGAATTATTTGGCCTCTTTTGAAATTATCTAGGTAATTGTACTAGAAAAATGTTAAAACTGTAACTAAAAATGTTACTAACAAAAATAGTTCGAATTTTGACACTACTTGTAAAAGTCGATAAGAAGTTCAATAATTAACCCTCAGTTGGTGAGCCCGGGTCAATTGAACCTTTGAGATTTTGAATTTCGCGCTAAATCAAGTCGGTTGGTGGTATTGATCAGTGCATCTCAGTAGCTTCCTGAATGTTAATGGAGAGTGTGTCTGTGCTGTGATATTGTTCCTCCTGCCCACAGATATTAGCTGAGTAAGTAATGTAGGGTTATTTTGACCCCTCATCACCAAATTTTACATCAGTTAACACAAACATCTAGGAGATGTTCCTTTCTTGATTTTTATGGTAACAAAATGAGTTGCATTTAGACTTCATTGTTACCACTTAGTGATGCCAGATGTTATGAATTGTTCGCAATTCTCTTCTCACTAGTGTCAGTTTGACCATAAAATGTGAAGAAAATTGCGAAGCACATTAACATGAATTTTGCTTTAATTGCGATTTTGTCAATATAAAAGAAATTAGGTTGGTAACAAAATTGATCGTGACATCACCATCACTGCACAAAATGGCCAGCGGCCAGAGGTGTTTGTCGAGTCGAGAGACAAGTAGAATTTGTATTTGGTTGACGCCATTCTTTAAATATTCTATAGGTAATTTTCTGATAGTGTGTAGTGTTCTTTTGCTCCTTCTTATTTCAATATAGTTGAATCAAATGTGTTTTTTTAACAATGCCCAATTATTATTTCTACCAAGAACTGTATCTCTTCAAGGACTGGAACGGTGAGTGGAAACAGAAAGGTAAATTCAGTGATTTACAGAATTTGGCATTTTCAGAATAGGTACCTACTGATTTCGCCGCGAAGAAAATGCTGTCCAGAGGATTGAAGTTGAATTATAGATTTTTCCATATTTCTGTAAATGTTTTTTTTTTCATGATTCAGACATAGTTTGATAATTTTTTTTGTTTGTGAGAAGAATATACTACGGAATCAACTCACGCATTTGTTTTCTAGCATTACAATCCATATGAAGAGTAATTCATTAGTAAAAATAATAATATTGAGGTATAATTTCTATTCATTTTGAAACATGGTGAGCTTTGTTTTATTCTTGACATATAGGTGAATCAGAAAATGAAGCGCATTTTAAATAAGTACCAACCCTTTCAATTTCACATTGTTACATCGAAAGGGTCTCAATGTGCATTCGATTCCGAAGTATAAATGGAATGTCACATTGGGCTAATTTCGAGTCACATTTTGCATCACATTTTGGTATCTCGACATGACCAACGGGGCACCGAATAGACGTTTATGCGATAATAATGGAAGTCACTTTGCGATTCACTGGTGTGATCTGAAACATGAATGTGAATCCCACTACCATCTCTGAGACCATTCTGTGTTTACTGGGCATGCTCACCTGATAGTCTATCCCTCAGAGATAACTGAATTTTGCAGGTTAATGCGGGCCCATCACGAACTGTTGGGTTTTTCGATGCAGACTTCAAAACTACAGTTCAGAAATGGTTAGAAGATGCAGACAGTAACGTAGATGATATTCGGAAGGATGAAGATGAACTTGTAAGTGAGCATGATTCCACGAGCGAGCAATCTGCAGATTCTGACTGTAACAAAAATCTAGAAGATGATGTTGCTGAGTTAGGTGATCGTTATTACGATGTTTCCGAAGATGAATGTGCTGGAAACAATGTTGCTGAAACCGATTCAGAGCAACTTGGACTCAGGAATATACCACTGAGTGAAAAAGAAAATAACAATTCATTCTGGCACCTACGATGATGCAGATGATTTCCCTTTATCAGAATTATTAGCTAGACTAAATTCCAAGAAAAAATATTACCATGGAAAAAAAAAGTTTCAAATGATCCAAGGTACCTCCATCAGCGAGAGTTCGGCATGCTGCACATATTATTGTTGTTTCTCAAAAAGGATTGCGAGGTCGTGCCATACAGTTGTGTTACAATCCTGATCACATAGATGTTTGGCATCTGACATTAGTAATAATAATAATAATTTTTTTCCAGAAATAAATAGTACAAAGTATAAATACTTGGGGTATATAGATACTAAACACGAAAATAAACAGGATACCTAATATACATGAATGGAAATACATTTATCCAGGAAAATAAAAGCTTTAGAAACAAACGGTATACAATGTATAAACCTTGTGAAAGGCTATGATGACTTGGAAACAATGACTCACTCAAGTTCAATAAAGAACTTGTCCGTAAGTATACCTCCATCTTTCATTTCTTTTCAAGGTTTGTAGCTATTTCAAAGGATACAGGTATAGTAATACAGGTTTGAAAATACAAAATGACGGAAGTTTAAATACACATCAATAAGTTAAGAATTCAAAAATATAAAACAGCTCTGGATGAAAGAATTTAAAAACAGATATAACTAGATATAACGAACGCCCCTTATAAAATTACAGAATCATATTCAGTTAAAGATACAATAATGTCATAAAGTTACATTTAAAAAATAACAGATAAAATAATAGTAAAAAGTAGGTTCTTAAAAACACAATACTGTCATTTAAAAAAAATATAGCAGATGAAAATAACAGTAAAAAGTAGGTGCAGTAGGACATATTCGGAAAGGTTTCATTGGAGTGGTATGTGAATGATAGCGATTATAAAGAATCAACATTCGATAATGTTGTAAATCGGTCTCTAGGAACCAAATTTTCAATATTTTCATCAATAATGATTTTGCGTTGATACTTTGAAGTTCATCAGGCAATAAACGGAGTAAGCGAGGAGCAAGTTAAGTGAAGCATCTCTGGCCATTTGACTTATTTGCTTTGGGCATGAACACATTGGTCCCTTCGTTGTTTCTGGTGGAATATTTATGGTTCACCGAATGGATGTAGCTTTAATTCCCAGAAACAAATTGGATAATCATTTTACAAAACAGTTGTCTCATGTCAAGTAATCTTGATTCAAGAAACAACCGTACAGTTGAATGAGTTTTCGGTTTTCCCAAAATTATTTTGATAAACCATTTTTGGAGAACCTCTAGTGGTTTTAGATGACAGCTTAGAATGCCTCCCCAGCCAATAATACCATACTGAATAATGAATTCTACCAAAGCATGGTACAGGATTTTGAGATGTGTAAACCCTAAAAATTTCTTGAACTGCCAGAATCTGTATATCAGTCCTCTGGTTTTCTTCACTACATTAGCAATATGTATGTCCCATCTAAGAAACGAATCAATGTAGATTCCCAGATATTTCACCGACCTCTCTAATGGGACATCCACATTGTTCAACGTGACGGTATTGTAATGGGGTAAATTGTTTTCATATGACGTGAATGGGTCAACTTTAGTTTTCTCTACGTTTACTGTAAGGACATTGCAGCTGAACCATTTGAATAAATTTTTAAGATCGCTTTCAGCTGTTTCACGTACTTGTTGCCATGAATCTCCAGTATATATTGAAGCGAATGAAATTAAAGTTCCAGAATTTTTTCTCGAAAGTATTTCGTTTATGTAAATTATGAACAGAACTGGGCCTAGCACAGTCCCTTGAGGGACGCCATATGTTATGTCCATTTCATTGCTTACATCGTTTTCTATTTGAACACTTTGTTTGCGGTTGGTTAAAATTTTTTTCAATAAATTATGAGAAGTACCACGAAACCCCAGACATTCCAATTTTTTCAACAACAATCTGTGACAAACAGTATCAAACGCCTATGCTTAATTGATAAAAATTCCTTAACACGCTTTTCTCTTATCACTGATGAAATGAAAAATGAGAGTTTATGTTGGACTAACCAGATGATTAGAGCTTCAAGAATGAATTTCAGTGAGCCAAATAGACCTGAATTATATGCTCTGGATGGAGTAGAATTCGACACATTCATTAATTGGCTTACTGCTCTATACGCAAATCTTCAAATCCAATCGAGAAGATGTACGAGCACTTTAGTCCAAAGATGGGACCGGAATAGATGTGTTTCGTTGTACAATGTCAGAGAAACGATTCCTATTTATTTTAGCGTGCCTCCGTTTTGACAATCCAGACACTAGGAATGATAGGAAGGAATCCACTAGCAATAACGTCCAGTTTCGAAACATTTGTTAGGAACTGCCAAGAAGTATACAGTCTCAGCGAACATACTTGCATTGACGAGGTACTGGTTTCCTCCAGAGGCCGTTATAACTTCGAAATGTACTTTCCAAATAAACCAGCTAAATATGGTTTGAAAGTTATGGCTCTAACAGATGCTGAAAACAACTATTTCTACAATAGATATTTGTATAGTGGGAAACAACAAACAAACAACAAAGCCGTTTTGCTCATCTCTTCAATGCATCATACCCCCGATATTGAGCCGAATAACAAAAAACCTGAAATTATAATTCATTACAACAGCACCAAAGGAGGAGTAGACGCATTAGACCAAAAATGTTCAGTATATTCATGTGGACGTCACACGAATAGGTAATTTTTTTTCGAATCATTGAAATATCTTCAGCTAATTCTTATATACTTCACGGACTTTATAGTGGAACGTCCGATGAGTCAAGATTTGATTTCATAAAATCACATGCACATTCCCTTGTGCTACCTCAAATGAACCGGGGAATAAAGATACCAAATCTTCAACGAGAGCTCAAACTGACCATACCAAGAATAACGAATACGCGACTGGAGGAACCACCAAACGTCGACACCAAACTCTGCAAGAGAAAAAGATGTGTTTTATGTTCATACAAGAAGGACAAGAAGACCTCATATGCTTGTGCAAAATGTAGTAAACCCATTTGTAATGACTGCAGCAGGCACATTTGTAAAGAATGCTCGTAGAATTATGTTTTCATGAGACGCCAGAATAATGATCCGAGTTTTTTTT
Source organism: Chrysolina oricalcia (assembly GCA_944452925.2). Lineage (NCBI taxonomy): Eukaryota > Metazoa > Arthropoda > Insecta > Coleoptera > Chrysomelidae > Chrysolina > Chrysolina oricalcia. The sequence goes on along the minus strand of OX101819.2, from coordinate 54,330,775 downwards.
TTGGTAAATATCTCGCTGCTCTGGTTATTTTCTGTTCATAGCCTGATACGTTCTGATTTGTTCAAACCAATTCAATCTATTGTTTGCGAGTTTTTTCTTCATTTTTTCATATTTTTAAAATGAAGTTGTGCAAAAACTTTTTCATTTCTCTTACATATAAAATAGTCGATAGATATTTTATGACATGATTTCTGGAGGGACTGAAGGGTTACGAATAATAGATTTCATTTTTAAAGTAGTAGCTGAATATAAACGCCAACAAAAAAGGAAAAAAGGTATTGGTCATAATGACACTGCTCACCAAATACGTTAGTTGAAACACATCACCAACTGAGGGTTAAGATTGACAGGCCTGAGTCACAATAGCATATTACTGCTGTACGACTTTTTTATGCACACAAATGTACATGTTGACAAGACTATGAACTCCATCAACAGAAGCAAATTTCATCATAATAAACAATAGAGTAAAATTTCCTGAAATAATATTGCTTATAGTCTTTGATGTAATAAAAACTCCATTATTGATTTTGACTCCCTCTCCTTTATCCTCCATCACCAAAGAGTATTACGCTTCGTACATAACGAGGCACTGTTAATCGTGTGCCAATCAACTTGAAAAATGCCTTTACTTCCTACACAATGAGAAAAAGAGACATGGAGAGGACGGAATTCTTTATCTTACATTTCGGTTCGGTGGCAGTTTGTTATCCTTCATTAGCTTTGCCTGATGATGTTTACATATTCCGAGGGATGGCTCTTTATTTTCTTAGAGATTCAGATGGCTGGTGTGAGGTTTATAGAAAGGTTGCTTTTTCACGGCATCAATTTTTTTTTGTTTTGGAATGCTTGAGAAATTAAAAAAGCAACGATAATGTAAAAAATACTTCTCAAATGAATCAGTGCATTTTTTTATTCATATTTTTATTTAGTTCTATTAATCATAACAGAATATTACGTGAAAAAAAAAGTTAGTCTAAAAACCGGTTGCCGTAGATATATTTATAATATTTTTTTTAACAATATGTATGATTCAATGCAGGTAATTTTTTATTTTTTTATATTACTTTATGCACCAAAATTTTTAGACGCTATAATTTCTGAAAATCCTTTTATGTGTTGAATAATAATGTGGAACTTATGCCGTACATATTGCAATGATCTTGAAATATACAGGTCTAAGTACGAATTTGTGTGCGGAGTTCCCCACCCCTGTACCGGCAAATATTTACGGCGTTGCTGAAAAAATTAAACTATGAAGTTATACAAATTCAATTATACAAATGCCGTACAGTAATAAATCACCCGAATTCATAACGAAAATTTGCGGAAGATAAATTTTAAAAAATCCTTGCTTTCAGTACCTTTCTTTTTGTACGGCATTAGATAGATAGATAGATAGATATCCTCCATTAGTTCTTTGTAATAAAAACCATTTCAGCTGTAGAACATGTTAGGTCCTACTTGATTATTTTTCAGTGATCTATCATCTTGAGAAATGCCGTACAAAAATTTTTTCTTGAAAAATATCTCCTCTGGATGGAAAGTTTCTTTGACCTGCGCTCAAAACTGACGGCACAGTGCGAAAAAGAGTTGTTTCGTATGGCACTATAATTCTGAATATACAGGGCAATTCAAATTCGACCCCCACCATTGGGATCTCCTAAACTACAGGAAATACGTCGAAGCCTGAATTGGGGCAAAGTTGCGTATTCTGGTGCTTAACAAAATACTGTTTTCAAACTTGGAAAATTCCGAGTATTTCCAAAAATATCGGGAAAAAACTGAAAATCGGGATTATCGTTTTTATTTTTTTCTATCGTTATTTAACAACATAGCTCAAAACCAGAAGTACATATTCATTGATACTTTTTTTCAGCTACACGTTTTCATGTTCAGATTAACTATCCGAAGTTTCGTCTTCTGGCATTCATCATCAATTTTTTTTCTGTTATGGGCGCCATATTGTTTTTTTATACAGAAAAATAGTGATTCTCATTCTGATTTCATAGATGTATAATTTGTTATAATTGTGAAACCACAGATATTAAAAAAACAACTTCATCTGAGATGGTCATGACTCCATCGAAAAATTTTGTTTAATAAACACTAGTTGTCAGAACTCAATAAACATCATAAGTTTGCACAAATACTTCAGTCGAAATGTCCTCATTCTCAAATGAAGAAAAACGAGATATGTTGAAACTTTAGTATAAATTTGATAGGAATAGTACGAAAACAACACAAATTTATTTTGAATTATATCCGGAAAGACAACAGCCGGATAGAACAATATTCGGAATTTTGGGCAAACTCTTGGCTGAAAACGGTGCGTTTCAAAAAACAAGAATGAAATCACGAGCTTTTAAAAAATGCATAAAAAGTATTACAACAACTGATCGAAATGATGGATTTCCTCTTGAATACATAACCGAGCTCGTCGTCTCAAACTAAGAACAGCCCTAACAATATCCCTTCTTCTGATAGACCTGAATTGCGTGATGATATTGTCTCTAAGTTCATCTACTGTGTCATATTCTTGCTATCCATAGATTCTGTTCTCTGAAGTGCCCCACAAGAAAGTATCCAAAATTGTAAGGTCAGGTGACCTTGCCGGCCACCTCACTGGTCCAGAATTTCCTAACCACTTATTAGGAAATCTTTCGTGTAAATATTCGCAAACTACTCTGTTATTGTGAGGAGGAGCCCCGTCATGCTGAAATCAGCAGCTGTTATAATTAACAAGGGGAAACGTATCCATATAAAATTTCATGACCCATTAACAAATAGCGATCAACCGAATGAAAAACTTTTGAAGATACATAAAATCAATTGTTCTCAAAATATCTGCCAATGCCCTGCGATTGAAAGAAAAAGCAAACTAAAGTATTTGGTAGTTATTGTTGATCAACATTTACGATGGGATGAACATGCTTTGTATATGAACAAGAGGCTGAGGCAACTCATCTATAAATTGTATTCTCTGAGAGATATCCTATCTCGTAAGAACATGCTCACTTTGTATTACTCACTGGCAGAGTCTGTTCTCAAATATTGCATCACAGCATGGGGAGGAACTTTTGAAAATAATTTGGGAAGCTTAAAAACAATGCAAAACACTATACTAAAAATTATTTTCAAGAAGGTCCGATTATTTTCTACAAAAAAGTTGTATGAAGAAAACAACCTATTCAATATAAGAAGTCTTTATTCTTACTCATGTTTAATTTGGATATTTCACAATAAAGTTAACTTTCTGAGGACAACTAATGAGAAAGAAACCAGATCAGTTGTAAAAAAATCTGTCCATATGCCATTATTCAAAAAGAGTCACTCACAGAGATTTGTGCATCACTTTGGTCAAAAACTTTTCAACTTATTACCACTAGAGTCGAGAAATATTATAGATATTAAAAAATACAAAATTGCTATAAAATCATTTGTACGCTACAATCAACTTATTATTGAAAAGATTTATTGAACATATAACCTTGAAATCTCCATTCTCCACAAACATTCAAAACTGTAGACAAAGTGAAAAACCCCTTTCAAATATAGGATACCTTACACAACACAAGCACATCTGCGCTTAGGTGAAGGGTTCAAATACATGAAAGGAGGTTCTATTATTATAATAAGAAATCATGTATTAACAGAAATAAATTCAGTATCTGTTAACCCACTTACTAACATATGACCCAATAAATTTGATTGATTGATTGATTGATTGATTGATATATTCTTCGAATTTGTTTCTTGAGAACCGAAGATAGGTTTCCCCGTTCAAAGTATTAGAGAAGAAATGAGGTCCAAGTATTCGGTCGTCATAAATTCCAGCCCACATATTCAAACGAAACCGAACGTGGTCTGATTTCTCTGAAGTGTCGTGGATTATTTTCACTCCAAATGTGCTCATTATTTCTATTAAAAACACCACAGTTCAAGAAAGTACTTTCGTCGGTCCAAATAATGTTTTTCAAGAAGTTTGTAGGGTCTACCCTATTCAAGAGCCAGCTACAAAATTCCATCCTCTCTCAGGATCACCTGGATGTAATTTTTGTGAAATATGTATCTTATAACATTTCAAACCACTTTTTTTTAATTCCCTCCAAACGCTCGTCTATGGCGCATCCATTTCTGCCGAGACTTGATGTGTTGATTTGGAAGGATCTGCATTTATCTAAAAAAGTACCAAAAATAATTATAGTTCGAATATGGAATGAACAATTATTTTACCTCGGCTAATAAGTTACGTCTACTATTTTATCCCATTCTGCTTCCATATTTCATTCTTCGTTTTTGAAACACACTTTACTCAGCCAAGTGTTTGTCAAAAATTCCGAATAATGTTCGATCCGGCTGTTGTCTTTCCGGATATACCTAATTCAAAATAAATTTGTGCTGTTTTCGTACTATTCCTATCAAATTTATGATAAAGTTTCAACATATCTCGTTTTTCTTCATTTGAGAATGAGGACATTTCGACTGAAGTATTTGTGCAAACTTATGATGTTTAATGAGTTCTGATAACTAGTGTTTATTAAACAAATTTTTTTGATGGAGTCATGACCATCTCAGATGATGTTTTTTTCTTAATATTTGTGGTTTCAGAAGTGCAAATCATAACAAATTATATATCAATGAAAACAGAATGAGAATCACTATATTTCTATATAAAAAAACAATATGGCGCCATAACAGAAAAAACAGTTGATGATGAATGCCAGAAGACGAAACGTCGGATAGTAAATCTGGACGTGAAAACGTGTAGCTGAAAAAAGTAACAATGAAAATGTACTTTTGGTTTTGAGCTATGTTGTCAAATAACGATAGAAAAAAACTAAAACGAAAATTCCGATTTTCAGTTTTTTCCGGATATTTCCGGAAATACACGGAATTTTCCAAGATTCAAAACAGTATTTTGTTAAGCACCAGAATACGCGACTTTGCCCCAATTTGAGCTTCGACGTATCTCCTGTAGTTTAGGAGATCCCAATAGTGGGGGTCGAATTTGAATTGCCCTGTATGTCATGCTGGGTCAAATGACCCCTCCAAAATCGGCCTGGGCTGGTAGTCTATAAGGCTTCCCTGTATCAAGACAAATGGTAATATTTCTCAACATACATTGGAATCAGCTGATTGAGTCCTCATCAGGATGATGGATACTCAAATATACGCAATTCAACTTCTCGGATTTAAAAAAACTCAGTGATTTAGTTCCATACTCAATCAAACAATCAATCAATCAAAATTTTATTGATTCAGGTTTCTTTCACAATAATATTAAGTAAAACCTAACAAAACTGGAAAATATTAACTACTCCAACAAGTCAAAAGGACAAAAGATAAAACACACAAAATAAACACTAAAAGACAGTCACTAAATAGAGTGAAACCATGAGTTTTGAAATATTATTTGAAACTAGTATATTTTCTTATACTTAAATAAAAATCACATAAAATTATGAATCTTTGAGAAATTCATCAACTGAGTAGTATGCTTCCTTCAACAGAAATAATCTTACTTAATTCTTAAATACACTTACATTTGAAGATGATTAATTTCAGTTGAATATATAGTTTTACACCACTGTACATGGAATGATTCTGCGACACTGTCAACCTTTCAAAGGGTTGGTGTAATTGTAAATTATTCCTGGTGTAATGGTCATGTATTTGTTCATTCTTTGGTAGACAAGAAATGTTCCTTTCGATGTAGATCAAAGTTTATACAATAGGTATAATCGTCGGCAAGTCTCCAACAGAAAACAACTACTGCCCCCTACGACCATTGAATTATATCTGTTAGATTCTTGGCAAAGTATTCTACAAGAACTACTCTGCAATGTTCTCCCAATCTCAACGCCAAAACAGGTCTCAACCCACACGAGGGAACACCTACGGACCGGTTTCATGGTTCCTTGCCAATCATCAGCGCAGGGTAGCTCACCCAACGCAATCGAAAAATATCTTGACCCCAAGATTCGAAGAGCACTCCGACTATGGTGTCGACTTCGTCTAAAGCCAAATAAATTCAGAAGAAAATATTTGATGACACTACTTGGCAGAAGCCCATTAAACTAATAATAAAATGGATTAAGCAATCCAGACTTCTGCATTTAACCTATACAATAGGTATAATCGTCGGCAAGTCTCCAACAGAAAACAACTACTGCCCCCTACGACCATTGAATTATATCTGTTAGATTCTTGGCAAAGTATTCTACAAGAACTACTTTGCAATGTTCTCCCAATCTCAACGCCAAAACATGTCTCAACCCACACGAGGGAACACCTACGGACCGGTTTCATGGTTCCTTGCCAATCATCAGCGCTGGGTAGCTCACCCAACGCAATCGAAAAATATCTTGATCCCAAGATTCGAAGAGCACTCCGACTATGGAGTCGACTTCGTCTGAAGCCAAATAAATTCAGAAGAAAATATTTGATGACACTACTTGGCAGAAGCCCATTAAACTAATAATAAAATGGATTAAGCAATCCAGACTTCTGCATTTAACCTATACAATAGGTATAATCGTCGGCAAGTCTCCAACAGAAAACAACTACTGCCCCCTACGACCATTGAATTATATCTGTTAGATTCTTGGCAAAGTATTCTACAAGAACTACTTTGCAATGTTCTCCCAATCTCAACGCCAAAACATGTCTCAACCCACACGAGGGAACACCTACGGACCGGTTTCATGGTTCCTTGCCAATCATCAGCGCTGGGTAGCTCACCCAACGCAATCGAAAAATATCTTGATTCCAAGATTCGAAGAGCACTCCGACTATGGTGTCGACTTCGTTTGAAGCCAAATAAATTCAGAAGAAAATATTTGAAAGTTGAAAGTTGAAAATCGTCTATTTTTGTGGAGTATGATTTTTAAAAGAGTGTTTTGGGTGGTTTGTAGATTTTGTAAGGTCGTTGTGAAGGTGCCTCCCCAGATGGTAATGCAGTACCTTAATGTTGATTCGATTAGTGAATTATACAGCATCATCAGATTTTTTCGCGATAAGATATCTCTCAAGTTGTAGAATTTATTCATCAGTTTCCTTATACGTTTGACAAGATAGGTAATATGATCATTCCATCTGGTATGCTGATCAATCATAACGCCTAAATATTTTATATCTGCAGTATTCTGTAGTATGTAATTTAATATACATTTTTGGTTGGTCTACTGTAGTCGGGGAAAATGTAATATATTTTGTTTTCTCAATGTTTAAACTGAGTAGATTGTAGTTCAACCATTTTTTAATATATTTCAAGCTTGTCTCAGTTTTTGTGTGAACTTCTTCCCAACTTTTACCGGTAATCACGAGGGCAGTATCATCAGCATAGCAAACCAATTGACCTTCCAAGTTATGTATTCTAGAAATACTATTGATGTATATGAGAAACAATATCGGTCCCAGCACTGTTCCTTGGGGCACACCTACTTTGACTATAGATTCAGAACTCAATTCATTTCCTATTTTGGTAGTCTGTATTCTATTTGACAGATAATCTTTGAAAAGGTCAAGAGCCAAACCACGGATACCATAGTCATTCATTTTGTCAATTAATTTGCTATGGGAAACCGTGTCGAAAGCCTTCGCGAGGTCAAGAAAGACAGCTAGGCATTTATTTGATTTGTCCAATGCCCCTACCACTGATTTGAGTAGGCTCAGGACGGCATCTTCAGTACTTCAGTTTTTGATAAAACCAAATTGATTCTCGTTAAGAACTTGGTGATGTTCCAAAAATGCTACGAGTCTCTTCTTGGCCGCTTGTTCAAATAATTTCGCAAAACTATTGATAACTGATATGGGCCTGTAGTTATTTAGTTTGATTCGATCACCAGCTTTGAAAATCGGGGTGACAATTGACTCTTTCCACTGTATTGGTATTTTGGCAGTTGAGAAACTGGTATTTAATATGTGAGTTAATGGTTTAAGTAAATGTATGTGGATATGTTTTATGCGTTTGGTACCAATTCCATCGGGTCCTGCAGAGCAATTATTTTTCAATTTTGATAACAAGAGGATTATTTCTGTTTCACTAACGGGTTCCAGAAAGATTGATGAATTTATTCTTGATTCGTTTAAAAAATCATTGGGAAAACTTGTTTTTCCTATATCACGCGCCAGTTTTATTCCCAGTTCCGTAAAGAAATTATTAAATAAATTCGCTTTTTCTGCATTATTTTGAATCAGAATGCCATTTTCATTTGAAATGTCTGTGCTGGATATTTGTGAAGTGGTTTTATTTCCTGTGATATCCTTGATAATATTCCATATTTTTTTACAGTTTCCACTGGCATCATTTAACTTATTTTTATAGAAGTCATTCTTAGTTTTTTTAATCAATGCATGAAGTTTATTTCTGTATTTTTTATAGCATTCTTCAAGTTCCGGATTATTATTTTTTATAATTTTTTTTTTTCATTTTGTCTCTTTTGTGGATTGATGATATCAAAGCAGAAGTTATCCAGGGTTTTAACTTTCTAGTTTTATTGTTTATTTTTTTTTTGTTTCAGTACATTCGCTAATATATTTATTTAGTGTTCCAATAAATCTATCATATGAATTTTGCACGTTATTTGTTTCTATTACGTTGTTCCATTCCTCATCACCAAGCAAATTATTGAGTTTTTGATAATTATTTTTTTTATATGTATCTTCATTTCTTTCTTCAATTACATTTGAATGCTTTCTGAAAGATATTTACACGAATGGTGCAAAATGATCAGTGATATCAGTCTGGAAAATTATTGGGTCTATTTCAATACGATTTCTTATTATTTTCGATTTCCTTATGAAAATGTGATCTATAGCTGTTTTAGATGTAGTAGTTACCCTTGTAGGTTTATTTATATGTGAAATGAAACCATATGAATTCAGTATATTCAAATATTCAGTTGTTTCGTTCAATTCCGTTTGTAGAATGTTTATGTTGATATCTCCTGAATATATTTCTAAGTCTTGATTATCAAGTTGCTGTAAGAATATTTCCAGATTATCCAAGTATCAATTGTATCAACCTTGGGCGTTATACTATTATTTATATAAATTACTGTTCCATCGCATTTATTTATACTGGAGTTATTGTAGTAAGCTGTATAGTTAGGTATTCGAAAATTACTAATGTCTATCCATTTTATCCATTTTATTATTAGTTTAATGGGCTTCTGCCAAGTAGTGTCATCAAATATTTTTTTCTGAATTTATTTGGCTTCAGACGAAGTCGACACCATAGTCGGAGTGCTCTTCGAATCTTGGGGTCAAGATATTTTTCGATTGCGTTGGGTGAGCTACCCTGCGCTGATGATTCGCAAGGAACCATGAAACCGGTCCGTAGGTATTCCCTCGTGTGGGTTGAGACATGTTTTGGCGTTGAGATTGGGAGAACATTGCAAAGTAGTTCTTGTAGAATACTTTGCCAAGAATCTAACAGATATAATTCAATGGTCGTAGGGGGCAGTAGTTGTTTTCTGTTGGAGACTTGCCCACGATTATACCTATTGTATAGGTTAAATGCAGAAGTCTGGATTGCTTAATCCATTTTATTATTAGTTTAATGGGCTTCTGCCAAGCAGTGTCATCAAATATTTTCTTCTGTGTTCATTTCATATTCGAAAAAGTTTAATTATTTTTGATACTTCTTTAGATAAATGCAGATCCTTCCAAATCAATACATCAAGTCTCGGCCACACACGAGCGTTTGGAGGGAATTCAAAAAAAGTGGTTTGAAATGTTATAAGATACATATTTCACAAAAATTACATCCATGTGATCCTGAGAGAAGGATGGAATTTTGTAGCTGGCTCTCGAATAGGGTAGACCCTACAAACTTCTTGAAAAACATTATTTGGACCGACGAAAGTACTTTCTTGAACTGTGGTGTTTTTAATAGAAATAATGAGCACATTTGGATTGAAAATAATCTACGACACTTCAGAGAAGTCAGACCACAAATTCAGTTTCGTTTGAATGTGTGGGCTGGAATTTATGACGACCGAATACTTGGACCTCATTTCTTCTCTAATACTTTGAACGGGGAAACCTATCTTCTGTTCTTAACAAACGAATTCGAAGAATATATCGATACGTTTCCCCTTGTTAATTATAACAGCTGCTGGTTTCAGCATGACGGGGCTCCTCCACACAATAAAAGAGCAGTTTGCGAATATTTACACCAAAGATTTCCTAATAGGTGCGGTTAGGAAATTCTAGACCAGTGAGGTGGCCGGCAAGGTCACCTGACCTTACAGTTTTGGATACTTTCTTGTGGGGTACTTTAAAGAACAGAATCTATGGAGAGCATGAATATGACACAGTAGATGAACTTAGAGACAATATCATCACGCAATTCAGGTCTATCAGAAGATGTGATATTGTTAGGGCTGTTCGTAATTTGAGACGACGAGCTCGGTTATGTATTCAAGAGGAAGGCCATCATTTCGAACATTTGTTGTAATACTTTTTGTGCATTTTTTACAAGCTCATGAATTCATTTTTGTTTTTTGAAACGCATCGTACTCAGCCAAGTGTTTGCCCAAAATTCCGAATAATGTTCTATCTGGCTGTTGTCTTTCCGGATATAATTCAAAATAAATGTGTGTTGTTTTCGTACTATTCCTATCAAATTTATAATAAAGTTTCAACATATCTCGTTTTTCTTCATTTGAGAATGAGGACATTTCGACTGGAGTATTTGTGCAAACTTACGATGTTTAATGAGTTCTGACATCTAGTGTTTATTAAACAAAATTTTTTCGATGGAGTCATGACCATCTCAGATGAAGTTGTTATTTTTTAATATCTGTAGTTTCAGAAGTGCAAATCATAACAAATGATACATCAATGAAATCAGAATGAGAATCACTGTTTTTCTGTATAAAAAAAAAAACAATATGGCGCCCATAACAGAAAAAAAGTTGATGATGAATGCCAGAAGACGAAACGTCGGATAGTAAATCTGAACATGAAAACGTGTAGCTGAAAAAAAGTATCAATGGAAATGTTCTTTTGGTTTTGGGCTATGTTGTCAAATAACGATAGAAAAAAATAAAAACGAAAATTCCGATTTTCAGTTTTTTTCCGATATTTCCGGAAATACTCGGAATTTTCCAAGTTTCATAACAGTATTTTGTTAAGCACCAGAATACGCAATTTTGCCCCAATTTAAGCTTTGATGTATCTCCTGTAGTTTAGGAGATCCCAATGGTGTGGGTCAAATTTGAATTGCCCTGTATATGGGAATAAATTCTGAGAGCTTCAAAATGTCTGGAACGGTCCCTTCTACAAAAGAAGTGTTTATAATATGACTCAAAGGCTCAGATGTGCCACTCTTTTGATGATGTGACCTGGAATTTCATCAATTCCTGAAGACTTCTTCTTACAAGCGTTTTTTACAATATCTTCGATCTCTTGCCCCTAATCCTACCAAAAATCATAAAAAAAATTTCCAGCACTCCAAATATATACGTACCTACATCTTTCATTTCAAGTTGATGAGGTGAATCCAAAATCTCTTTGAATTCACTTGGCTGATGAAAGCATGGTTCATTTCTAGATGGTAAATTAGCTCATTAGAAAACAACTTTTACATACTTTAGTTTCCGTTTTCGTTGATTGTGAATGCAGTAACAACTTACAAATCGTGAAGTAATTGCTTTCAGGTCGAGAACGAGAGGCAAATTATGTCGCATTGAGAAGTTTGTTGGAGTTGGGAGTCTGTATTCAAACCAAATCTCGTAATTGAGATACATAGATTGAATTTGTGAATTTGAAACGATCTACCACGAATATTTCAGTTCCTATACAGGCTGTTTCAAATTCGATCCTCAACATTGAGATCTCGGAAACTATGAGAGATACGAAGATGGTTGACGAAGACAAAGTTGCGCATTCACCTGACTAACAATATGCCGTTGAGGAAGTTCTGAAATTTTTAGTAAATCTGTATATCCGGAAAAAATACAAATTTTGGAAAATGGTTTTTATTTTTTTCTGGCTTTATTTTCCTAAGAATTCCAAAACAAATTGCACTTCCGCATTGCCACTTTTATCCTGCTACATAATGGTGTATTCCCATGTATTTGGTGCGGAGTCCTTTATATTACAATTTTGTAAATAATTTGATTAAAAAAACTTCTTCAGAACATACCAACTCTATAAGGATATTGTTACGTCTATTAGAACACTGCAGTTTGTTGTCAAAGAATAGAATCAAATAATATAATTACCAATATTAATAACATAAATAAACTACTACAAAAGAATGTATTGACATGACAGTGCCTACACATTAAATTGCGGGCTTTTTGATCAAATCTCTGTTCAATTCGATAAATTCATTGTATCGTTTTCTAATGTCAACCATAACATTCGATAACTGGTTGCAAGGGATGATATCTCTGCAAGCCTGTTTTATTCTTCCATGCAGTTCCTCTTTGCTCATTGAGAGAGGTTTGTAAACTTCTCATTCAACGAAGCCACATCAAAAAATTCAATTGTCCAAGGATCTGTGAGAAAACTTGATCAATGCACTATTTCGCTTCACCGATTAGGAAAATTTTCCTCCGAACAATCTCTCACAATTCTGCTATTGTGGATGGAACAGCTATATGATTAAAATAATTCTGCCAGTGGAATAGCGTTGAAAATTTGTCTTTGAAAAGATTTTAAAAAAATTTGACAATTCAAATTGCTTCTAAAGATGCTTTCCGACGTTTCGTCTTTCGGCCACCATCATCAAATTAATTTTTTCTCATGGGAGCTACTTTGGATTCTTTCTGTTTTGAATAGAACCAGATTTTACCTTTTCAATTATGTATCATAAGTTATCATCCTTCTTCGATAAATTGGAGATATTGAAAAAAAAATTATCATAATAGGCTTTGACTTTGATTTTTCTAAATTTGACTTTCAATTTGTTATACTCTATGACATTTTGTTATTGTACAAGTCATTGAATTTTTGGCGAAAAATAGCTTTCACCCATGAAGAACAAACAGATATGATACAAATTTATTACAAATACGATAAAAGCAGTGTTAGGAAATCGGAAATGTATTTAAACTTGTATCCCTAAAGACGACAATCAAATCGAACTATGTTCAAGTTATTGGTTCAAAATCAAAAAGTTTGGTTCATTTGTTTTCATCCCATTAAATAGCCAGCGTCCACGTCCAATACTGTTCTCAGTCTCAACAAATTCAAAAATGAGTTAATACTAACAAATCTAACTTTAGAAATATCTTGTTCTATGTTGAATATGGATTTTGACTGGACTATTGAGCAACACTCTTTCATTTTGCAAATTAATTTTATTTTTCACTACTCAACTTTAACATGTCTCACCTTACTCATTACTACACATATAGTCAGAAAATACATTACTTTCAACGTCACTTACATATAATTTACTACAATTATAGTTATAGATAGTAGAGAACATATAAAAAAAAGTTGTCATCTGGTTGTTACGTTGTCAATATTATATCTCGCGAACTCGGAATGGCACCTTCCTTAACTGCATAATACTCATTTATTGAGTCCCACCTACGGTATGCAATTCCATTATGGGGTTCTTGCAGTCAAGTTTTATTCCAAAGTGTTTTCGTCCTTCAAAAACGAGCTTTAAAATTTATCTTCAAAGTGAAGATGCGTGAATCGTGCAGGCCAATTTTCGTCAGTGAAAAAATATTGACGCTTTATGAAATTTTCATTTTAGAGACAGCTAGCTTGATGCACAAATACAGGGAGAAATTCATTAACTCAAACACGTAGCGATTTACACGTCAGGAAAAAAAATCTTACCCTCGCTCTTACCACTTCAACTCTCACGAAACAGTCTTTGATTTACAGAAGCAAGCAAATTTACAATCACTTACCTAATCAAATCAGAGACATTATCGACATGAAGTATTTCCGAAAATCAGTTAAAATACTTCTGATCGGAAAATGCTTCTATAATTTAGAGGAGTATCTTGCATATGCATTCTAGTCGTTCTATACTCAATACTCATTATTCAATATTCTGTTTTTGATGATACTGTGATATTATAATATATTTTACATGTTATTTTGTTTTATGTCCTTTTTGTAACTTTTAAATTTTAACTAGTTTTATTTTTATGGGAGATTTTCTCCTTAGGATAATAGGTTGAGAATTACCTGTGTAATACTTTGACTTTGTCGACAAATGTTTTCATTTAGACAATAATAGTTATTTATGCAACAAGTGCAAAAAGTGAATGTTTATTGCACTCGACGTGAAATTGTCCGACGAGGCCGTTAGGCCGAGTTGGACAACACGTCGAGTGCAATAAACAATTTTTGCACGAGTTGCATACAACATTTTTTCTACGTTCATGCAAAAAGCAAAAAATGATTTATTGAGGTGCGACACTAGGTGTAGGAAAATGAAAAGCGCAACTTGAATACTTTATTATTAATATTGATTTGCATTGAAACATGAACTAATACGTTACGAACAATTTAACTCAAACTTTATTTTTACCCTCAATGTTGGAAGTGAATGAACAATTGGTGCAATTTTCAATATGAATATTTCGTAGTGAAGTACCTATTGCCAATCTCACAGAATATCTGCTAAATATGTAGTAGGTTTAAATGTTTATGTTTGTCATGATGACAGCACGTTGAAGTAGAATGACAGATGAGTTCAATAAAAACTTTTTTGCACTAGTGCAATAAAGAACTTCTTTTTCCACTGAATATAGTTCAATAAAGTTTTGCTTTTTGCACGAATGTAGAAAAAGTTTATTTAATTATCTATCTATCTATAATTAGGTGCAAGTTTTACAAAAAATGCCACATTCGAGAGAATTTATGGCCTCGATTAACACTCTCATGAGCCATTAAAAAAACACTCATTTCACGCACTCAATACTAAAATAACTGTTTTATGTTCTGAATTAGACCTATTTTTTGCAATTAAAAATTTCTTTCATTACATTCAAATCATGTTTATCAAGTAGAAAACTTGAATTTCAATTTGTAACACTCAATGACATTTTGTTATTTTACAAGTCATTGAATTTTTGGCGAAAAATGGCTTTCACGAATGAAGAAAAACGAGATATGATAAACATTTATTACAAATACGATAGAAGCAGTGTTAGGAAATCGGAAATGTATTTAAACTTGTATCCCGAAAGACGACAACCACATCGAACTATGTTCAAGTTTTTGGATCAAAATCAAAAAGTTTGGTTCATTTGTTTTCATCCTATTAAATAGCCAGCGTCCACATCCAATACTGTTCTCAGTCTCAACAAATTCTAAAATGAGTTAATACTCACAAATCTAGTTTGAGAAATATCTTGCTCTATATTAAATATGGATTTTGACTGGACTATTGAGCAGCACTCTTTCATTATGCACATTAATTTTATTTTTCACTACTCAACTTCAACATGTCTCACCTTACTCATTTATATTTCACTAACATATAATTTACTACAATTATAGTTATAGATAGGAGAGAACATATAATTAGATGCAAGCCTGTTCGTCTTCTGTAATAAATAAATAAATAAATGTATTGGAAGTATTTATTTTCAATATATTTCAGACGAAGTAAATTCACATTCACAGTTTTAAAAAAAATGCCACATTCGAGATAATTTTTGGCCTCGATTCACACTCTCATGAGCCATTAAAAAAACATTCATTTCACGCACTCAATACTAAAATAACTGTTTTATGTTCTGAATTAGACCTATTTTTTGCAATTAAAAATTTCTTTCATTACATACAAATCATGTTTATCAAGTGGAAAACTGTTTATAACAAAAATGTATTATTACATAGTGTTTATATTGAAATTTAAGGAAAAAATATCGGTTTAATCTCATCTTCGTTCGTTAATTACCAAGGGAGCGAGTAGAGGGAAATCTGTTGGGAAGCATGGATTTGATCTATTGTCAGTTGTCATTTCCTGATTTTTTAATTGTAGTCAATGTAGAACGTAGTTTCTGGATTTCGATTTCATTGGGTACAATAAATTCTTCATTGAGATTGTGCAACATAACTTTTGAATTGTCATTCTACTGCAATAACGAGAATCGGATGTGACAGATGACAGATCTCAAACATCCAGTAAAATATCGTTCGTTGATTACTTTTTGCTTTATTAGCTCTGTGATCACGTGGTACAACCGAGATCTGCCCTCTTGGCTACGATTTTCGTCAACCGAACGCACCTTATATTATATATAATTTATTTCAGGGAATTGGCTACTAGAAGACGCCCCCTCACCCGAGTATTTCAAAGAGGTTCGAGAAAAATTAATATTTCATTGCAAAAAAGACGTCTAATTTTGATCATAGTGTAACAAATGCTGATTTTATAATTAAATAGAGCTTTATCAAACTGATTCGACCGAGCGGAGACGTTAAAACATAATAATAATTGAGAACGTTGGGCTCTAATTTTCTAGCAACTAGGAATCATACCTCACAGCATTTAAGATTTCTAATTCACCTTACTATTTCAATAAATGATCTCGACTTTCTATACTCGATGCTGGATTGAGAACTCGTTGCTGAACTCACTTTAGAAATTTACTTATTCAGTTTAGCTCTGTAAAATAATTCTCTCTTAAATCAAAAGGATTTTTGTAAACTGGCATGTGAACTTTTGAGAATAAAAACCATAATTCAAAACACTTATATCTATTGAACAAAACAATGAGGAATAACAACAAAATATGTTTGGGACATTTCTCAAATTATTATCTGATTTTAACTGATAATATAATTTAAACCGGAAAAAGGTGAATGAGGCCAGACAATTTAGCAATAATTCAAAAAGATAAAACGCAAAATACACAAAATAATTCAAATACAACAAATACTAATAGTTGATTAGGAGAATCAACTTTATCAGGAGAGGTTGAGAAGATCGACTTTAGACAGTGCGTTCATAAAGTGTGGAAACGCTCTATTATCTTACGAGTTAATCATTTTCGGAGGAAAAGCTCGTATAGGTCGATTTTGTATTTTAGTTTTCCACCCTTTTTTAGAAAAAAAATCAATTTTTCCCCACAACCTTTCAAGGTATGACGTCATCGATTTTTTTTATTGAAATGGTATATTTTTAGGTCAAAAATTGAAACCCCATATTTTTCTGAGTTCAACCATACCACATACGTTATATCTTACAGCTCGAATTACAGTATACTGAGTATAAAGGATACCAGTGAATTCTTGGGTTACGTTAGACAACACCTCTGGTGTAATATATTCGTTGAATTTCAGTTCGAATTCTCTCTTCAAGTTATTCCAAAATGGTGGGTCGGTTTATGTACACTTTACTTTTTATGTAAACCCAGAGAAAGAAGTCCATGGGAGTTAAATCTGGGGACCTAGCAGGCCATTCAATGTCCGCGTCGTCTAATCCAGCGATTGGGGAAAGTTTCATTTAGAAAATCTCTAATAACTCGAGCATAATGTGGCCCTGCTCCATCCTGATGGAACCAAATAGAAGAAACTATTGGTTGATGCCTGGAAATGTCTCAGTTGAATATGGAACCACATAAGTTTGTAACATTTCCAAATAATTTCCACTTGTCACAGTACCGTCAAAAAAAATATGAATTGACCAGTGGAAAAAGGATGAGGTTCCATTTTTTCCGAAATCGACATTGTAGCGGCATCTGTTAGCTTATAGCACGGAGTATCAACATACCAAACCTTACAGGGGACAAACAATGACGTTCCATAAAAAACTGCGGTTTAAAGTAGGCAGCGCACTGGAAAAACGATGGGACTCCCACATTCAATTTCGTGTTCCTAAATTTTTCCAAAAGTGGAACCTCATCGTTTTTCCACTGGACCCTTCATATGGTCCTACGATGGTATTCCTGAGAACCCCAGCCCACACAGGGTATATTGGGTATGAGCTTCCATCGTTCAATTGGGATTTTCTGCTGCACAATAACGACAATTTTGTGTATTCACAGTACCGTTTGTAAAAAAAGTTGATTTGTCGGAAAATAAAACATTAAATTCAGAGAGGTACATTCGGCTAGAAGACCACATTAAATCTCTTTCGGAAAAATTCTACAGGTTTTTCATCCTGGAGAGCCCTCTGACTACGAACATAACAGCGGTGAGAGCCCACTACAATGTTAGGTGGAAGCATGGTGGCTTTCTATACCAAGCACTGGATATTTTTCAGCTAAAAACCCAGAAGATGAGTGACACATGAAACCCACAATGAATACAACCCGGTTTTTTCGCTGTTTTTACCCGGGAACCCCTCGAAAGCCCACGAAGGAAACTCTGATCGCCTGATGTCTTACAAATAACATATAAATTCACCTGCATAACTTGGAGGAGGCAGGAACCATCTAAGCTGAGACTAACCACATACAACAAATACTGTCCACATAAGACCGTGGGGTCTGTCCTAGGACAGGCGAGGATAGGTTTGCCCGCCCGCTGGAAGCCGCAGAAGGGCAGGATAAAACCCCAATTCCGGAGCAGTCGAAATTCCCTCCTTTACCTCTACCCTGTGGCGCTATCGGATAGTTTTAACTGTGTCATATTTTAATTTATTTTATGTGTACACTTTTTATATTGTAAATTTAATGAATAAATGTTTTTGGATTTTGGATTGGGACTGGTTTTAGTTAAAAATAGGGTAGTTTATTCGGAATTTGTCGGAACATAAAAAGGAAAAATCTTGTCGTTCGAACAATATTTTGCTACTCATCCAGTAGGTCTCATGGTGTTAATTTTTTTTTCGTTTTTCATATTTTTTGGCGTCCATCAGCTAGCACTGGTCCGAACGAAGCGTATTAGGACATATACAGGGTGGGGCACCGAAAACGAAACAGATCGAATATCTTCAAAACGCATGTGTTGCGAAAAAAATGCAAAAACACGTCGATCTTTAATCCAAGAAGGACATCTTCCTATGATAACCTCAACTGTCATACCTCTCCCTCCAATTCTTGGGCACTGTCACCCAAACAATTTGAATAGGGAAAGTATTAAGTGTGACACATCATTGAAAAGGTAATTTCAAAAGGAATTCAGCAATGTTAATTTTCGCTATCTAACTTTTTATTTTGGCGCCTTATTGCGGGAAAAACAACTGTTTCGTAGTCCATATTATGATACTTCATTTGGAAGCTAATTTGACATAAATTCGGTGACAATGCATTATGGAATTTTTCTAATGGAAAAAAAAACAAAATGGCAGACATGATTAAAAGTTATGGTCCGATTCGTTTCAAAATTGATATGTGGTGGTTTTCAGTTTCGGAAATTATGATTTGTTTTCCAAAGCCAAAAAACAAGATGGTGGCCCAAGATGGCGGACGAAATTTTGTAATTATGGTCCGATTCGAATCAAAATTAGTATGTGGGGATTTTCAGGGTTGGTAAATTATGATTTTTTATCTATGCAAAAAACAAGATGGCGGGCGAAAATTGAAATTATGATTCGATTCGACCCGGCACCAGAAACGAATTTTTTAAAACAAATGTGTTGTGAGAAAAATGCAAAAACACGTCGATTTCAAATCCAAGGGGGATATCTTCCTATCATTATCTCAACTGACAAAACAACTCTTCCCACCCCTTGGTCACTCATACAATTTGAATAGGAAAAGTACGAAGTGTGACACAGCATTGAAAAGGTAATTCCATAAGGACTTCAGACATGTTTGTGTTCGATACCTAACTTTTCATTTTGGCGCTCTCTTGTGGAAAAAACAACTGGTTCGTATTCCAACTTACGACATTTGATTTGAAAGCTGATGTGAACGGTTGACAAAAACATAACAAAAATTGAAAAAATTAACATTGTATGAACTTACAAATTGAAAAATTTTGCACATATTGCTCAAAAACGTCAGGCAGTTTTTCGAGACTAACTTATACTCATGTATCGCAGTTCATGGCAAACACTTTGAGCTACTACTGTGTAGTTTGAAATGATTGGATTCGAATTAATGCAAGGTTTTACAATCTTTAAGTTTAGGCAATGTCCAATTTCTTTATTTTTCAAAACCTTTCATTCAACTTGCCCTGCTAGTATGTAGGTTTGTATGTGTGGGACAAATCTTGCAGCTGACTTTTGACCCACTTCTAGTTGTCTGATCAACTTGAACTTTGGTTCGTGTTCACAATTGCGATGACAATGTATATTTGGAATTTTTATTGGAGATCCATGATCCATGATGTGAAATTTTTAGGTGCATCTTTTCAGCTATGAAAAGAAAAAAAATTATTTTTTTAGATGTGGGACGTTATTCTGTGCGTAAAAGATTCGAAAGCTTGCCGCGAGTACAAAATAGGTATTTTAGCGAGGATAAATTTTGATTCTGTTACACACAGAATAACCTACGTTACACATCTGAAAAAAAAATTATTTTTTAGCTTTTTTAATCAATTCAATTATTTCATTTTAGTCATACTGGAAACTTGTAAAACCCCCATATGCCAATTTTGAATCGAATTGAACCACAATTACAAATTTCGTCCACCATCTTGGTTTTTTGCATTGATAAAAAATCATAATTTCCGACCATGAGAACCACCACATATCTATTTTGAATCGAATCGGACCATAATTGCAAATCATGTCCGCCATTTTGGAGCCGCCACTTTGTTCTTTCGTTTACAAAAATTCCAAAATGCATTTTCACCGAATTCATGTCAAAATAGCTCGCAAATGAAGTAACATAATTTGGAATACAGAACAGTTGTTTTTCCCGAAAGAGGGCGCCAAAATAAAAAGATAGGTAGCGGAAATTGACAATGCTGAATTTCTTATGACATTACCTCTTCAATGATATGTCACACTCACTACTTTCCCTATTCAAATTGTTTGGGTGAAAGTTCCCAAAGGGTAGGGGAGATGTATGAAAGTTGAGGTTATGATAGGAAGATGCCCCCCTTGGATTAAAAATTGACTTGTTTTTGCATTTTGTTCACAACATTTGCGTTTTGAAGATATTCGATCTGTTTCGTTTTCGGTGCTCCACCCTGTATATGTTTATGAAAGAGAAATCTCACTTTGACCTCAAAAATACACCTTTTAATCTTTGACACTGAATTTCAAAATTACCTCTATCTTTCTTTCCACTAGACAAACAGACCAGTAACCGACTGAACAAAGTTTGAAATGATACCAACTAATATCGCTTCATTTTATCTACACAAATCTTGCGCCAAATTTCCTTTCTCCTCGGCACACAAAGAATGAATTCAATGAGTTTTCGTACTCCCAGCTGCTAAGTAAAGATTGAATTCCGTTCCACCTTTCAGTAGTTTGCACGATCGCACATTTTAGAGGCATCATGATCGCAGTATTGTACAAATCTTATGTCGATAGCAGTTTTGGATTCCCTCGTGCTCTGAACGTATTACCGGCACCATAGAGTAGTCACAGATTGCCTATTTACTCAGGTGACGTGATGCGAATTCCAAATTATGTCACACTCCCGAGTATTCGACGAATTCTACCGTGGTCTTGCGAAAAGTAAAACGCGATTCCAGGTGTGCATTAGCTCTGATTGTATCTTGACTTTGGAGTGCCCATTAATTTTTCAACGCGTAGTTGGTTTATTTTTTCTTGCGGCACGTATCTGAAGTGGCACTTGTGATACTTTATAAACTAGAATGAGTGACAACTTTCCTAGTAATTTTTAGCATTGTATTGATAGTATATTTTATTACGAGTTCAGAAAATAGGCTTTTTCCGTGTGTGCGCAACATGTTCCCGTGGGAGACAAAGTCGAACACGGGAAGTAGTGCAAGCACGGAAAAAGCATTTATGGAAGACTAATGAACGATATCTTTCATTATATCTACCTGAAAATCACAGATTGTTAAGAAACATTTATTTTTAGAGATAAAGGAACAAGAACATGTATTGTTAATTGAATTATTCATGGTACAAAAATATCCAGAAATTGCCACAAAACATGCGTTATTTACACTATTGGTAATGAAATATCCAAACAATTTGCGATTTTTAGAGAACTGTCAACAACATATCATTTAATTTTGACATGTAAATAGGCAGCTTTAATGACACCAGCGCACGGAAAGTGCGGGCGCACGTAAAAAAACCCTTTTCAATGCTAAATAAGCATGTAAATATAGTGTTTTCAGGTAGGTACAATGAAAATAAAATTACGACACATAATTATTGAAATCGTGCCTACTATTTCACAATAGTAGGAATCATTGTTTCGGTTACAAAATTCGTAACTTCAGATATCTTTAGGTATAAAATCAAATTAATTTCAAAATAAAAAAAAGGAAGTAACATAACCCAATTTTTCAATGTCTGTAATTGCATATTTGAACGAATTTTTCAATTCTGAACAATTTTTTTCATATAAGAATTTTCGATATTTTCAAATATAAAGGTACTTTACTCTTGTGTAAAATTAATATTTTTTGTCACACCGCGTATACGACTGAAATAATATGATATCTGATGATTGTATTGAAGATTATAAAACTAGAAGAACTTTTTATGAAGAATAACTTTTTTTCCTAAAATGAATAATAAAAAAGTTTTCCATATGGTTCCAACTTAGTGAGACAAACTGTATATGATGATGAATACTGTGAAATTATGCTTTCAAAATTATTTGGGTTAACTAACAATCTTCGTTTTTCAACCTCAATAACGTTGAAAAACAAATAACTGTACTGGTCAACTGCTACCCAGTTGTTCATATTTCCAACTAACAAAAATTGTACATACTTTCTTCAAGTGTAAGTAGAATTTTAAAGAATTTGAAACAGACCGGCTCACTAGAATATAAACATAATACGGTACGCGTACGAAACCTGTATGCACAGAAGAAAACCAGCTTGACGTACAGGTCGACAAGCGTGAGGATGCCTCTGAGATGCGCAAACGATAGAAAGCGTGAGTAGATGTGCGACAAAGATCGACTACTGTTTACGGCTGGTTATCATCGGAATGTACAATCGGGAGAGACATTTTTCTGCAACACGTAGGAACGTAGGTTCTTATCTGAATTTTCATTAATTCCTAATGAACTGTTCGAATAATATAATTGTCTGTGATCACTGGACCGTTTATGAAAATTGCATAATTTTCCCGAAGCCATAAGTATAGATAAAGTACGACTACAAAAAGAATGCATCGCCACACAATATCAGAAATAGGTAAATATAATAAAGAACACGAGGAACATACTTACAGAAGTTGACTAACAATATCACATGACCTCTGACCACTGCCAAATCAGCATTGTCCATGGTAACTTTTGATTTTTTGTTTCTCTTTTTATTTGGAGTTGAGAATTGTTCCGTTTCACCTTTTTCAATTTTATTCATTTCTGAATTAATTTTCCTAATGCATCTAACGCAAACTCCCGTTGCGGCAGCAACTCGTTCTTGAACCTTCACAAGAGGAATACTGGTTTCACCTATCATTGCTTCTGCCTGCATAAATTTAATGACATTATTTCTCACTTTACTCTTTGAAGGCATTTTCAAACACAACAAACTACACTATAACCTATCTAATAATATTTTAAAACTATACACAACACAACCACAACACAAAGATTTCAAATTCAACACACAATCGGAATAACGCCACAATAATTTTATTCCACTGACTGTACACTTACGACGTTAACTGCTTGAATAATGCAGAGCAATTGAGCTCCTGCCCCACTCCAGGGTTGTGTCTACTGCGCAACCAATTCATTCACAGTACTTCAAGCAGTAGTAGAAAATCCTAGAAGGTCCACCCAAGAAATTTGTGATTATATCGGTATAAAAAAACCTCTGTGAAGCGTATTCTCAAGAAACATAAGTACCATGCTAACAAACCTACATTCATTTGTACATTGCAAGAAAGAGACTATGATTTGAGATATGATTATTCCATGTGAATTCAGGGTGAAATAGAAGAACAAAGAGATTTTCATCGATGTATTCTGTTTGGATATGATTCGACTTTTACAACAAATGGGGTTCTATCATCACAAAATTGCAGATGGTGGTCAGATGTCAACACAAATTTTATTATCGACAACAAAAATCAATACTATCAGAAAACAAACGTTTGGTGTGGTATTAAATGATACATTACTAGGTCTGTTATTTTTTCGAGAGAATTTGTATGGTGACAGGTACTTGAACTTTTTGGAAACTGAAATAGGAGAGTTTCAACATGACGGATGTTCTGCCCATTCTACTAGAAAATGTTTTTCAGTGGCTGAATAGGACATTTCGTAATGAATGGTTAGGACGAAATACCGATCCTCGATGGCCTACTCGTTCTCCAGACCTTACACCTCTGGATTATTTCTTATGGGGAGACTTAAAACAAAAAGTCTACAGAGATCGCCCCTTTAATAATGTTTGAAACTTCAATACGAGTTCATTGCAGAAATATTCCCGCTAATGTGTTGCTATCTACACCTGATTTGATTGTGGCTACATCACATTTATCTGAACATAACTTCCAATTCTAAGCAACTTTTCTCTTCAACATATTTCTATATTTTTTTAAATAAGGGTACTTTACTCCTGAACGAACTTTATATTTTTTGGCCTATCCTGTATGGTGTTTGTCATAAAGCCATTTCAGGTACACTTGGTATAGTTTTGGAACATGCACCAACTTTTGTCAAGAATAAAATTTTCTGAAAAATCGATAATAAACAAGTTTCCCATTTGTTGCACACTTAGTGGACCACACTGTATACAAATACATTGTTTATAAGATATTTTAATTTTTGTTTTTGGAATTTCAAACAGCAATAAATATTATGATCTTTAAGAACAAAACCATATCTTAAAAAAAAATATTGTTTTAAAAACGCATTTGGTGATTAACAATATTTTTTTTTAGGTACTAAATATTAATATTGAGTAACAATTTTTTCAAATTATAAATTGGTATTCGATATTTGAGAAGAAATATTTATTTATATTTTCTTTGTTTATTTAATAAACAATGAATTTTCACGATACAATTCTTCTTTAATACCGCAAAAAATAACAAAAACAACCATGTGTCATTTGTTGTGTGAAAAAAATTAATATCAATATTTGGTAGCAATAAAAGTAGTTAATCAATAAATGCGTTTTTCAGCAAAGAATATTCTGTTTTAAGAAATGATTTTGTTCTTAAAGATCATAATATTTATTGATGTTTAAAAATCCAAAAACAAAAATTCAATTATCGTATAAACAATGCATTTGTTTATAACAATTATTTCAACAATCAGAGTAACAAATTTTTAAAAAACATTTTTATGTAACCTTAAATAGTTAAAATAGCAACAGATTGGAACAAAAAAAAATTCAGAGCTTTATTTGCTTTTTTCATTTTTTAGTCTCTTAGATTGTTGATAACAAAGTGGAAAATCAACATTTTTCAATTTTTCCAATATGGATATTTTTAAAGCCTTTCTAGAATATCTTGAAGAAGTGAAACGAATGTTTTTAGTTTAACAATTATTAGGGTTTGTAAGTAAATTTGAAACTTGGAAAAACTAGTTAATTAACAGAAGCATATGCAATAAAATAATTACGGGAAAAAAATTTCCAAGGGATTTTTGTTTATTCAAGTGTCTGAAAGGTGAGTGAATTTTTTTTTTCTTAATATTGATATTTAATCGGTTAAAATTATTTTTATTGTTCAAGGGTCCGTATCAGTCAGCGCACGCGGGACTCGCATCACCTGCTTTTAGCGCTATTTTCGCCTCTGAATTAACATTGTAACTATTCCGGGAAGAAGGGCTTTTCAGGGAAATTTCCTTCTCTTTCAGGATCTTCTTTTAACTTTTGGATGTCTTTAAGACCCCCTCCCTTTTTTTACTGAATTTTTTACAGTTTTTGTAATTTTTGCCAGCGCACCTTAAAATTTCTCAAAAAATTTCTATATGTCATTCGGAATCGAATGAGCCCTGGATCATTTTTTTCGGTGCCCTTGAAGAGAAATTTACCAAAATAGTTTTTGTTGACTATACAGTGTGGAGGGCCGATGCAGTCGACCTTTCACTTCTCCTTCCCCTCACTCCATAGTAACTGCAAGTCAATGTTTTCCTTAGATACTTGTAAATTAATGCCATTTTTCTCAGACTATTCATACCACAAGTATCATCTCACCGTTGTTTCTTCAGATAATCATAATCAATAGAATGTTAGATGGGTCGTGGAAACTAACGTTCTGGAAAGTTATTCAACAGAAATTGTAATTTATCGTGCAATTTGTAGGTGTAGGATGCGTCAGAAGAGATATTAATATAATTTTGGGTTACGTATCTTGTGAAAGGGATTCAGTGCAAACTAATGAACGCCGTATATCATGGGCGCCCGATAATTCTGATTCAACGATTTCCAATGAATCAACTCTACTCCAAAAAGAAGGCGATGTTAATGGGATAAAACTGCCTGTCATTTTTCTCGCGCTCGTATTATTTACTGGAATTATTTTTTGTTCGAATATACGATAGGTATCAGTCACTAATGATATCTTGTGCTTGTGAGGAAATTGGAAAAGCGTTGGTGTAATGACGGTGTTTCTGCTACAGGAATAGGAAAAATTGAAGACTGTTGAACAGGGCCGTGAATACTCAGCTGGGTCAGCCGGTCTGTGTAATTTTTTTATTTTTTTTGCCTTTGAAGATAATGGAATGAAATTTGGAGGATATGCAAACAACACATGAAACTGCATTAACTGCATTCACTACCACAGTCCTAGTCTCAGTCGTTGTCTTGATAAAGGACCCCGCACTTTTCATAGGTAAAATGGTTCTCGGTAAAATTGTCTAAATTTTTAGTATACAGTGTGTCTCACTTCTCATGGAAACACCCCCGTATCTTCCGTAACAATAGAGGTAAAATGATAAAACTCTCAGGACTGATGGAAATGCTCAAAATCCACCTACCACCTGAATGAGGTTGGCCTAAGTGATATACACTGCCCGCCACTCGCGATGGAACAACCCATTTTTACGGTAAAACATACTAGTGGGCAGAATAGGCTCATAATTCCTACAGATTCGTGATCAAGACCACCAACTTACTACAGAGACACATTTTCCCTGAAAAAATTTCAGTCCTGAAAAATCCGAATTTATCTCACTTCTCATGGAAACACCCCCGTATCTTCCGTAATTTTTTACGTATATCCATGAAATTCACAGAATCGATAGATACACTGAAAATGAACTCAGTTCACGGAAATGGTCAATCTACGTAATATACACTGCACGCCAGCAGTGAAGGAACCACCTATTTTTCCATCGCTGCTGGCGTGCAGTGCACATCATGTAGGATTACCCGTTTTGTGCAGTGAGTTCATTTCTAGTGTATCTATCGATTCTGCAAATTTCAGGGTTCTACGTATAAAATTACGGAAAATACGGGGGTGTTTCCATGAGAAGTGAGACAAATTCGGATTTTTCAGGACTTAAATTTTTTTCAGAGAAAAACACTATCTGTAGTAAGTTGGTGGTCCTGATCACAAATCTGAAGGAATTTTTAGCCTATTTTGCCCCATAGTATGTTTTACCGTAAAAATGTGTTGTTCCATCGCGATTGGCGGGCAGTGTATATCACGTAGGCCATCCCCATTCAGGTGGTAGGTGCATTTTGGGCATTTTTATCAGTCCTGAACTTTTCATCATCCAACCTCAATTATTACGGAAGATACGGGGGTGTTTCCATGAGAAGTGAGACACACTGTATATAGCATCCGATGTACTCATTGAACGTGCAGAATCTCAAAGTTCGTTGATGTATAGATTTTGAAATACGTTCAAGTTAAAAATCAGTAGTTTTCATTTACTTATTTTCTCGAGATTTGAAAGTGCCAACTGCATTTTTTTCCGCTCTCATCATCAACTTCATATTACTAAATATCATTCAGATGGTGCAGATTATGTCATCATGTAGAGAGTGAAAAATAAAAACATTTTAGTAGTGTCTAAAAATTCGATGTAATAATGAAATATTGATAAAATTATTTTGGCATGCAATCACATCATACATTTTGTACAGGGTGATTTGAAAAGTTGGTGAAATATGTGGCTGGTTCTTTCGTACACATCCTGAATATTCAAGTGAATTATCATCCTCCGAAGATAGCTGATACCGTATGAACATGATTTCGTTGAGATATATAGGGTGATCATGAAAATTTGTATGATAAAAATGACAAAATATCAACGTTTCAGAAATCACCCAGTAATTCACGATTAACTTGATGATAATCCTTTATTATTATTTAATATATTCATCATTTTCTCCTCAACACTGTCCCAAAAATTTAGTTTCCTACTATGACTAGTTTCATAGTTATTAATTGAGAAACTTATCACCATTTACATGACGAGTTGAAGAGACTTGTTCACGCGTACATTCTACTAGTGGCCAAGATTTTTCAGAAATAGTGAAATGTTAGAATGTGGAGATCAAAATAAATGTGAAAGAGGGTGAAGATTAGAGATAACAATCACATAAGGTACAGAATATACAGGGTGGATCACGGTCGAGGGTACCTTAGACGTTTACGGAGAACGGGACATAGGATCATTCTGAAAATTTGGTTTCTCAAGTAGTTGCTCTTGGTCTATCGATTTGAAATATTTTCAGCAATGCAGCGTTGCCGCTTATACCAGAAAGTAGCAGCATCTTTGTTATTTCAAATGAGTCACCCTGTACATTACCGCATTTTTGAACTTGTCATTCCTTTCTGATTATTTCTGCCCCATACTCCCCTATACCTAACTCTCACGGTTTTTGAGATATTGGTTATTTTCCATATTTTTTATCCAAAACATAGCTCGAATTGAATGTTTATTTCTGCGGTATTTGGATTCTTAGGAAGTTGCAATTTTGTGTTTAGTTCATCAAGATCATGTACAATGATTCTATACACAATTGACTCGTAACGGAATTACCCAAGAATCTATATAATCCAGAGCCTAATATTCCCAGAGTAATAGCGGCTATCGACGGTACTTATAGCTTTATTCCAAAAAGTAGTAATTTTAGAGCTCTTCGACAATTATACTACACTCATAAGGGTCGACACTTGGTGAAACCTGCTATAGTAGACGCTTCAGATGGGTTTATACTTGCAATTCAAGGGCCGTAATTCTCAGACGCGAGGAATAATGATGCAGCTATATTGCAGAATGAATTCGATAAAGATGCGGATAGAATGACTAGATGGTTTCAGGAAAATGACATATTTATTGTCGATAGAGGATATCCTGACAGAATTACTTACCCGATTATGCATTACATGGAAAATGCCGTCGCATCTTCATGCTGGTCAAAGACAATTATCTACTGCAAATTACTCACGATTGGTAACAATTATTCTTTGTTACCAATCGTGAGTAATTTGCTGGTTGAAGCTAGAAATGGGCACATTGAATCAAGTTATTGGAAAGAACAAGTGAACGAAATTTTCTTCAAGCTTTAGTTGAGGCAGAAAATCTACATACAAGGAATGCTCAAAGATGGGCCCTGTTAGCTACTGATCAATTACGTGACTTTCCAATTTTAACACTTGGTTATTCGAAAGATTTAACAGCTGGTATATACCAAATTAAATCAGCACCAGGCTATATACAAGATAAATTACAAAGAGAAGAAGAAGAAAAGTTTAAAGTTGAGATGTTGAGAGATGAGAACAGATTGCCACGACCAGGACTGATGAGATTAAGGGTCCACTAACTCCACCCCCACCACAACCACACCTCTCCCACCACTAACACCACCCTGCCGATATACACAAAAAGATAAATGCACCGATCTACCACGCATTTGCATACAATCACCCAAAGTAGTAGATGCGAATTCTCTTTCGATTGCGTGAGAGATCTGCACTATACGCAACTTTTGACCTTCGATACCTAAAAAAACTGTCCATTTTCAGGTCTCGGGTCCATGGAGACTTTTGATCAGAAAGGTCAATTCAATTCAATTTATTTTTTGGTCCATCGAGCTGAATAGCTATAGGACAAGTCAGGTTGTACATATAAAATTTGGTAATAAAATTATAGAAAATTGACAACACACCAAATATTCACAAGAACATAAATATATAAAAAATATATCTATCACAGTATAAAATTGTCTAAGTAATCCTTCAGGCTATAGGGACAGAGGTTGAGGAGAAGTGTTTTCATTTTATTTTTGAAAAGTAGCAGGCTATCGATCTTCTTTATTTCTTTTGGAAGAACATTATAAACTCGTAGCCCCAAGATATCTGGTGTTTTTTGGAATAATATGAGACGAACGTTTGGAATATGAAGATAATTTTTCTTCCTAGTGTCATGGTTATGTATTGATTCATTCGTGGTTAATTTTCCCCTCTGTCTGTGAACGTAGATCAAGAGTTCATATATATATATATATATATATATATATATATATATATATATATATATATATATATATATATATATACAGGGTGTCAATTTGAAAACTCCCCACCCTTAATATCTTCCTTCCAGTAAACAATATGAGTAATCGAAAAAACAAGTCAATTTTATTGTCAAGGGGGACACTTTCAAGGACTATTTGTAGCCCTCGTGGTTCAACCCCCTAGGAGGGGTAGATGTTACCCTTAGAATTTTAAATGGGAAGGGGGGTCAAGTGGCACATCATTTTGATGGGCGTTCAATTCTTGTTCCAATGGTACCCTGACTTATTATTTTTTGATGAGCATTTTCCGAAAAATTGCGTTCTAAACTAACAGAAGTAATTATTAGAACGCCTATACTGAGATGCATGATTTGGCCAGAACTGGTTAGAATATTAGGTGGTACCGTTCCAACCCTTTATTAGGGGTAACATTAGCCATTAGTTCCAAACACTTTACATAAAAAAGTAGTCTAATAGTAAAACGTAGATGGTAGTAAAGTTGTGTTTATTGAATGCTGAATTTTTAAGTGTCATCGCAGAAATTGTACAGATAGCCTTCCTTTTTTGCTACTTCTGCTGTAAAAAGTTTCTGTTTTCCGGCAAAAAATTGGTTAGCAAATTTGAACTATGTGGTAGTATTGTGAATACCGTTGTACCTGTTGGGCTGTTTAGGAATTACTTTAATAAGTGTATAAAAGTGTAAAAATGGTTTACATTCTTCAAGACAGAATTGAAATGATTGTAATTTATGGCGAAGTTGGAAAGTGCGCACGAAGGGCGGCATGTCTTTTTAACGAAAGACATCCAAATTGTAATGTAAGTCACCGGTATGTGCTTGATTTGGTGAATAAGTTTTACGAAACTGGTTCAGTGACAAATAAAAAAAGAAATAACCCCAGAGTACTAAATGAAGCAGCTCAAATTGAAGTTTTGGGAACATTTGCTGCAGAGCCCACGAGCTCCTTACGATCAGTATCAGAACAGACGGGAATGTCACGCGAGACTATAAGAAAAGCATTGAAAATGCATAAATTTCATCCATATAAAATGCAGATTCTTCAAGAGCTCCACGAGGATGATTATGATAGAAGAATAGAGTTTTGTGAAATCATGTCTCATCGAGTCAATACCATCCCTAATCTTCTGTTAAACATCTGTTTCAGCGATGAGTGTTCATTTTTTCTGAATGGCAATGTTAATAGACAAAATTGTCGCTATTGGAGTGACGAAAACCCACATATTTTTCGGGAAGGGCATACACAACACCCACAAAAAGTTAATGTTTGGGCTGGTATTCTTGGAAATGCCATTCTTGGTCCATTATTTCTGGAAGAAAACTTGACTGGCAATCTGTACCTTGATATGCTTGAAGAGACTATCGATCCTCTTATAACTCACTAGCTAGAAACTCAAATTGATGCAGAAGGTAATGGACGGTGCTCCACCTCATTATTTTCTTCCCGTCCGACAGTGGTTAAACGAGAGATTTCCGGGTAGATGGATTGGCAGAAGGGGAGCAGTTGAATGGCCTCCGAGATCACCGGATTTAACACCCTTAGATTTCTTTCTTTAGGGGCATCTTAAATCCGTTGTTTATAAAACACAACCTTCTGATATTGACGAACTTAAAAGACGAATTACAGCAGCATGCCGGTCAATTCCTAGTGAAGTTTTCCGTAATGTTAGAGGGGAGTTCGAAAACAGACTGTATTACTGTTTAGAGCAAAATGTACAACATTTCGAACAGCTAATAAGATAAGCGTAAGTAGATTTTATGTTGGAAATGTCTTTCTCGTAAATTAAATTTTATTGTGTAGAAGGAAAATAACCACCAAATGAAAAATCCCATGCGTAATAAATTTATTCCTGTCTTTCAAGGGTTGGAGCGGTGCCACCTACTCTTCTAACCATTTTTATTAAAGGGAGTCAATACAATAATGCATCTCAGTATAGGCGTTCTAATAATTACTTCTGTTAGTTTAGAACGCAATTTTTCGGAAAATGCTCATGACAAAATAATAAGTCAGGGTACCATTGGAACAAGAATTGAACGCCCATTAAAATGATGTGCCACTTGACCCCCCTTCCCATTTAAAACTCTAATGGTAACATCTACCCCTCCTAGGGGGTTGAACCACGAGGGCTACAAATAGTCCGTGAAAGTGTCCCCCTTGACAATAAAATTGACCTGTTTTTTCGATTACTCATATTGTTTACTGGAAGGAAGATATTAAGGGTGGGAAGTTTTCAAATTGACACCCTGTATATATATATATATATATATATATATATATATATATATATATATATATATATATATATATATATATATATATATCCCATAAAATGGGAGTTTTCTATAACGTTTGAACAATTCCCTACATGAGGTTCCATTTGGGACATTTGATAAACATCGCACAATTCTCTTTTGGGCTACAAAAACATTCTGAACGCTACACGAGTTTCCCCAAATGATTATTCCATAAGTAATTCTACATTGAATTTCACCAAAGTAGAAGAGTAACATTCCATGAATATCCAAAATGGATTTTTGAGATCATAATTGATAACATTTAGTGTTCAATGTTTTAGCTAGTGCTTCACAGTGAGTATTGAATGATAAATTCTGGTTCAATTTGACACCTAAGAAAGTAATACATTCCTGTTTATCTATTGTTTCGTTATTTATTTCTATATCTAAATTTGTGATATAATTATTTTGCCTCGTGTGGAAGTTCTGGTTTTGGAAGCATTTAAGAACAATGACTGTTCGTAAGACTACTTGCAGAGTGACTTGCAACAGGAGTTAATTTTATCTTGTATTTGACCTGAAGATTTATCTGTGAATAAAAGCGTGGAATCGTCCGCATAAAGACAAGTAAACGCATCTTGGAGCACTAGAGGTAATTCATTGATATAAATGATAAATAATATAGGACCCAGCACAGACCCTTGGGGAACCCCTATTCTACTAGAAAGTAGGCTAGAAATGTGCTCTGTTTTCATATTATCCTTTTTGTGATTAATCCAATATTTTTCCGTAGAAATCATGAATTGCGGTGACTGTGGAACGACCAGAGCGGAAACCATGCTGGTTGTGCATAATTATAGAATTTTTATCCAAAAAGTTCAATAATTGATCCAAGATAGAATACTCAAAAATTTTCGAGATAACGGATGGGATTGTTATGGGACGGTAGTTTTCTAGATTTTCAGAGATTCTTTTTTTAAAAATAGGAGATACTAGAGCTGTTTTCATTCTCGTTGGAAATATTCCTACCTGTAGCGATAAGTTGATCAGGTATGTAAGTGGTTTTATGATACAATGGGCAATTTTTTCAATAAGGAGCCTGAAATACCATCTGGACCATGGGTGTGTTTATTTCTCAGTTTATGCTTTATAACATACAGGTATAAACTCCAACATATCCAAATTTCAGCCAAATCGTCAGGGATCCATTTCCCATTTGATTTGTGCGGGGTCCTTTGTTATCCGTATTTTTATAACTAATTTTTCGAAATGGCAACATGGTTGGTTGGTTGGTTAAAGACTGACGAGCGAGACACCGGGTTTACCTTTGAGGTCTCCCTCAACACTGAGACCAGCTGGGGTCTATTGTATTGTTCTGTCGTCAGTGGTTCCTACTTAAATATGCCTGTGTTTTTCACCAGGTTCAGTAGCCTTTTTACTAGGTGTTTCGGATTCATGTCTGTTTCTAGGTTGATCTGTGCGAATATTTTTGTTGTGCACTGCGTCGCATTCGGAAATAATATGAGAGGCTGTTTCCTCCTCGTCACCACAGACTGAACAATCCACGGTTTCTCTATTCATTCCCATGGTGTGTAGGTATTTTCTGAAGCCGCAGTGTCCGGTTAGTAAGCCGGTGATCTTGCGTGTCTTAGATCTGTTCAGGTTGAGGGTGTCAGCCGTCAGTGTTTGGCTCAGGGCCTCACCATGGCTGTGCTGTGTCAATGCCCTTCGATTTAGTCACAAAATGTTTGGTTTTGCATCGGGTTCTGCTAATTCCAAACGCTGGTTCTGGGCTTGTGAATGGTGATTCAGATGCTTGTTTTGCAAGTTGGTCTGCTTTTTCATTGCCCTCAATTCCTCTATGTCTGGGCACCCACACAAGTGTAACCTTGTTGTGTTTTGTGGTTCGATGGATAATTCAGAGCTTGTACAGCGCTCTGGCTGTCAGCTGGAATGTAGATGTGTTTTCTCTCATACCCACGGTCTAGATTCATCTGTATACATGTCCTTATGGCATGTGTCACTGCTTGGAATACTGTGGTGTTGTTGCCGAGTGGGACCATTACTTTTTTTTGGCCTCACCCCGTATATTCCTGCTCCTGTTGCTCCATCTGTATTTGAACCATCTGTGTACCAGATAATGTTTTCAGATGATAGTTAGTCCCATCCATTCCACCAGGGCTGCGTTTTGAATGGTTTTCCGTACGAGTATTGTGGAAGAGTTGACTTCATGGATGATTTTGGTGTAACCAGTTTGTGGTTGGGTTATTCAATTATCTGTTCGTTTAAGTCTGTATGCACGCATTATCGCCTCCCCCATGACTGTGACTTCTAAAGGTAGAAGGTTCAGGATAATTTCCATAGCAGCGGTTGGAGTACTATTTATAGCACTCGTGATACACAGACAGGCGAGCCTCTGTAGTTTACCAAGGTTGATTTTCGACTGTCTCTGTTTCATCTTGGGCCACCACAGCAAGATAGTGGCTTATCGGTTTGGGAAAAAATGGCATTTCATGACGATCAATTCGATTCCAACAAACCTCCGTTATCAAACTTTGAAAGAGTACATTAGATATTTCTCAAAATTAAGTATCCTTCCAGATTGAAATAAAATTGTATTCCGTATAGTAACCTATATAACCAAGACAACTTGTAAACCAGAATCATCAATGAAAGAGCTGTTTGAAAATCAGTTATTTGAACAATAGCGCACTTCGTGATTTCCTAATTACTCATTGTGGTCCGATCAATGTAGGATTTTTTTGTAAATAGAATACTACTGAGAAACCGACTAAGCCATCATATGAAAAACGGTCTGTAGTTATATTCTGTTATGGATTGAACTCGCAACTGTCATTTATTAATTTTTTGTTTACATTTAAATACAAAAAACCCCAAAGCGCAACCCTCAGAAGTCTTCGAGAGACTCGTACGAGCTGAGAAAGACGCAGCCCTAACCTTTCAACGTGTGATGACTTGAACGAGACCGATGACCATGAGAAATATGAATTTTAGTAATTTGACTCCACTTTCAATTACGACATGAACCCTTCTTTCGATCCCAATTTCAACCTTAACCTCACTCTGTCCAGACAAAACTATGTTTCAATTTTCAATTTCATATGATTTACTGAAAGTTCGATCATTGAAAATGTCTCTTGGTATTTTTCAAGAAGTGTTCTATCTGGCTTAAATGTGTTATTTGCATTCACTGTGAATGAACTGTCAAGATCGTTCTAGTATCATTAAAAAAGGTTGGGGCCCAAAACTGTACCTTGAGGAATTGCAATAGATGGACAGATATATTTATTGACTACGTTACTTTCACTTAAATCTGTAGCAAGTATAATATGTGAGTAACGTAATCAAAATCACAACAATTGAGACGTCACAATTAAAAGTAACAGTAAATGTTATCTAGTTCAATATCCGTCGATTTTTCCTTCATATTTTCCATTTTGTGGAAATATTTGGTGAGAAGGGTACTTCGACTTCGTCCATTTTATTCTTATCAAGTAAATGTTATGACAAATGCTAGCTCGTAAAGTTCAAGGCAGTCAAATATTACATTTGCAGAGTAGTATAACTAGTAGGCTTATCAGAACACTCAATTTTGAGCGATGACAGTTTATGGGTAAAATAAAATATAATGAGGTAAATAAATGATGAGGCGTCATAATACTGTTCGTGGTTAGAAAAACATGGTGAGACAACCGGTGTTTCCAAATATTGGACGATAGTGTTCTCTGTAGCCCACATTTGCTAGAATCCTTACTACCTATTTTTGTTTTCTGAAGATCTCATCTGCTCCAGATGAATTGCCCCATAGTGTTATTCCATAACTAATCTGAGAATGGAAAAGTGAAAAGTAAGCAGTCTTCAGTTTTAGTTGGCGAATGATGAAAATGTTTGTAGACAATCTTCTATTAAATATGATGAGGTCAGGACAGTATATCATCTATAGTGATGCCTAATAGTTCAACTGTTTGTTCGTTTTGATATTTTGGGTTTCTGGTAAATATTTTTTCTTGAGATTTATTGTCATTGAGTTTGAAATTATTTGAGGCAAACCAGTCTTTTGTATTTTTCTCAATGATAAGGGGACTTTTCTATCAACTTGTCGTAGTCAGCTTCTGCGAAATAGTGACCAATCATTCTGATGAAGATTAGCCATGTCGATTAACCGGCTTCTAGAATGTGCGCGACACAATAAACAAATCAATATGAGATAAAACTACAGCAACAATAATAGTTATAAAAATCAACAAGTAAAATAAGTATTATGAAATAAAAGTGGCGTTCACATTGGAACGAATAGAGCAAATTGTATAAACAAATATAGGTTAGTTTTTATTGGAGCGCATTCAAAAAGCTCATTAATTAAATTGGAAGAAGCATACACCAAGGGCACTTTACATTATTCTATTGTTCTTTCAATCATTTCTCTTGACTTTTCTGAGATGAAACATTCCACAATCTGGCAGTATGTTATACAGTTTAGGGACATGATAAGTCATTCCTGGCTTGCCGCTTTCTTTGTCTTTTCCAGTACGATCAATTCATTTATTTCATTTTATTGAATCTTGTGTTTTGTTCATGACCGTTTTTTTGAGTTGATGTTTATGTTGATGTTGGTAGTTGATTCTAAAATAATAGTATTGCTGCCGTATGTCCATTATGGAGCTTTTCCGAAACAAATTGCCTGATGGATGTACATAAATTTGATGATATTTCCTTGAATATTCCCAAGATTTCTCAAACTACTTTTTTTCAAACCATTCTAATATTATACCATAAATTGCATGTTACTGGAGAAGTGAGATATAAACCGTATATAGCATCTTGGATAGAGAATATCTCGTAGAACTTTAAACTCGTGTATTAAAAATCTAACTTTCTTGATTACATATTTGACGAGTTTATCCAATCTCAAGTTTTAATCCAAGATGACTCCTAGGTATCCAAATACAGTAACAAAATTTATATTTGCGTTATTTATTGTTTTTATAGTATGAAAGTCTGGTGAAGAAGTACTGTCAAAATATTGTTGTAAAGTTTATGGTCAGTTATTTGCTACTGAACCGTTTTCGCCACCTGCACTCTGACTGAGTTTGGAAAAGCCAGTAAAATAATTTTCACGATTATGATTCGATTAAGAGACACGACCATATACAGAATGTCCGGTAAACCTTGTACAATATTGAAACTGGTGATAGACCAGGTCATGACTGTTCAGAATATCGGAATTTAACCTTAGTAAAAATCTCACCGTTTTCGGGATAATGAGCATTTTTTAAATTTCTGGAAAATCACTACCTCACCTTGGATTTTTGAATTGAGACCAATTCAAATATCTTTGCTGCTGAAGATTACTGATGAGTGATGCTTTCAGACGTATAAAACAGTTTTTCAGAAAACCATACAATTTTTTCAAGAAATGAGGGTAAAATGCCAGATTTGAGTTTCACCAATTTTTTTTAACAACAGTTTGACATTATTGTTCTAAAAAAACATAACCAAGTGGAAGTGGATATTCATTACAAAAGAATGCCCATTTTGTCCAGACTCTACCATGGTATAAAACATACGATAATTATTTTTGGAATGAGTAGAATTTCGATTATAATAGAGTGTGATGTTATTCTGAGCTAAAATCAACTCCATTAGACTTTGTCAGTAATGTCTTTTATGTTTATCCTATCAGGATGAAATGATTAAATAATTATGAGTAATAACGAATCAACTGCTTAGAAGCATGCATGTATAGAAGTAAATACTAATTCAACGTTTTTTTGAATCAACATACACTATAAACCACAATAACGATTATTCAACATCGCACTGAATAATATTACAAAAATGTTATTTTCCATCCATTCGTACGCAGAGACGACATCTTTTCAAGAAGAACCTCTTCAACTGCGTTATAGGTTATAGCCCCCAAATCAGCGTTTCTCTGAGCGGCATTGTGCAATCGGATATCGTTCTGCATAAAGCGCTGCTGCAGTAGTAGCACTTCCTCAACATTCACCATACATGTAGTGCATAGGAGCATATTCTCAGGGAGTATAACGTGTGTACGGCATGACAAAGAAATAAATACCACTGAATGAAACAAGAGAAATAATTTAAAAAAACTACGATAGAAGTCACAAGTTGTTCAAACAAAATGTGACAGCCACATACTAGATTTTTTCAATTCTATTTACAGAAGATCCGTTCATGCACAATGCTGTATTTTTCATCATTTTTTCATCAGGTAACTATTGCTTTTACGAACACAACACAGGAGTTAGAAAAGTTTTTAATTTTCGATAAGAATTCACCTCCTAAAAAATTTTGCACTTATTTGGTTACATCCTGTATATCTGTCGGTCTCTGAAACTTCGTTGGAATCTGGATGTTGAACAATTGCGACATTTATTTGGTGAAATCGAAATGAAATAATTTTTGGGCGTAAGTATAAGAGTTGATGGAAGCCTAGAATGAAACCACGCCTAATTCAATGGAAATCACTTCCTCCAAAAATAATTATAGTTTGTTTGATACCATGGTAGAGTCTGAACAAAATGAGCATTCTTTTGAAGTGAATGTCCTCTTCCAGTTGGTTATGTTTTTTTCAGACAATAATGTCAAACTATAAAAAAAAAATTGATGAAACTCAAATCAGTCATTTTATCCTCATTTGTTGAAAAAAAATTCACTTTCTGTTCTGTACATCTAAAAGCATCACTCATCAGGTATCTTCAGCGGCAAAGATATTTGAATTTGTCTCAATTTGTAATCATGGCACTCAAAAATCCAAGGTGAGGTAGCGATTTTCCAGAAATTCTTAAAATGCTCATTATCTCGGCGGTAATATTTTTACTGAGGTGAAATTGCGATATTCTGAACAGACATGACCTGGTCTATCACCAGTTTCAATATTGTACAAGGTTTACCGGACACGCTGTATATTCACAATTACAATTTTTTAATAACAATACTCGTCGCTGTTGTGGCTTACCTCTTTGACATTCTCAGTTCGAACAGAATTTAACACAATACTGAAAGAAGCAAAACCATAATGTTGTCGTCGGCGGTATTAAAATTTCACCCACTCATCTCGTGAGGCACTTAGAGAATGATCCATTTTGGCAGACACTAATTCTCTTATGACGGGACTGGTAAATGCTTGACAGGTATTTACTACGAATATTTGCTCAGTAATTGGATACATTGTTGATTAAACTGTTCGGTGATATCGCCTTGGCAACAATATTTGCGATATGTTAATTGAAATCGTTCAGTTATGCTATAGTCTAGTCAACATGTACCATTTTTTTAATAATTTTGTATAGTTACCTAAAGTTATGATCGTGGTGTCAGTCGATTCGTAATGTCATGGAGAAAGTTTAAGATAGTGTCCCAATAGAAGCCGAAAAAAATTGCAGGAATTATAAACAATCAAGTTAAAACAAAATTGGTGATTTTTTTTTCAATATCTCGAAAAAGATTGAAGATTTCAGAAATTTAGAAAGATATGTGAAAAGATCAGCAAATTTGCTGAGAAAAAGTTCTGGATCCCGAAACCGTACCTCCAATATTTATAATTTATACAGAGCCCTAAAAATAGAGAGAATAGTAAAAAACGCGCGTTTTTGAAAGGTCGATTTGAACACGCTTGGGCGTTCTTGAAATAGGTTAAATGGGGCACCAATGAAAAAAATTATATTCCACTTGTAAGTTTTTATCCATATTTTCATATTCCAATTATATCAACAAAATTGAACATTTCATAGCTTTTCATCAAGTACCAATTATTGATACAATCAAAATTTCATTACATATAGACTGCATATTGCATCTCTTCAAGTTCAAAGGCGACTTCAAACGTTAAATACAAATGACAATATTTTTGCTTTGGTGATCACTGACCAAATATTCCACATGGCATTCGTTCAGCTTGACGCTGCAATGCAACGGAAAATAGAGGAAAATGTATCAGAGAGTTTAATTTATATGAATTATTCTGATGCTGAAGTGTGTTGTCATCGTATTTGATTTAAAAATCAGTAAGTGTTCACTTTTTAGGCCAATTAATAAAGACTTTTTCCGTTACAAAAATACTAGTAGGAAACCGATTATTGCGTCATCATATGAAAGACAGTCGATAGTTATATTGTGTTATGTTTTCGACTCGCAACTGACATTTATTAATTTGTGATAAACGTTTAGGTACAGAAACGTGTATTTGTTTATTGTTTTGATTATAAAATGAAAATAATCAGAGAGATCTGGTTGTTTCAGAAAAAAAATTGTAGAGAATTGACTCTTCGATCAAATGAAGTGACAGAGAAATATCGAAAAAAAAGTATTTTTTTTAATTCATTACTCCGACATTTTTCAGGAAGTACTCAGGTAGCACATCATATCGGCTGAATCTTGGTCTAATATTGGGCCAATATAATAGATATATTGTAAATGAAAATATATTATTGGTCCAAAATGGGAGGATATTCAAAAAACAATATTATATTAATAATATTAGTGGAATATTGGTTGAACCTGTTTTGGAAGTAGATCGTCACATGTTATATTGGGTAAATATTGGTTGAATAATTTCTATCAATACCGATAATACAGTATTGTCCATAAATTGTTTTCCACATCTAGAATTAATATTGCAATCCCAATATTTCAGTCATTTCGATTCTAGGGGTGAAAAACTATATTGTATTTCCAAGTCCAAGTCAATTCGTTCATTGTCTCCATATTGTTTTCTACATCTGGAATACGATGAATTTTAAATATTGGTCAAATATTCGATGAACCATATTGTTACCATATATTGAGTAGTAGAAAGTTATGATTCTATCAAATTGAATGTGCTTTGCAGTTTCGGTAATAGCCATGTAATGGCTTCTCAGTCTGCCCTTTAAGATATTGTTTTCTACTCATTGTAGTTACACGGTAATGCAGGTTTATGATGAAATACATTACATTCTTTGATTTTTTCATTTACTTCGGGCTACTACAAGTGGTAGAAAATGGAAAAAAAATAGTTTTATAGATACAAACCTACAGGAACAGATTACATAATAATATTCAGTTTGTATTTACACCAATGGACTCTTAGCCTATAAACTGTTGATTACTTCTGATTGTAGTAGCTCAAAAGTGCCATTCAGAAACATAAAATA
Source organism: Chrysolina oricalcia (assembly GCA_944452925.2). Lineage (NCBI taxonomy): Eukaryota > Metazoa > Arthropoda > Insecta > Coleoptera > Chrysomelidae > Chrysolina > Chrysolina oricalcia. The sequence continues at coordinate 54,288,916 of OX101819.2, read as the reverse complement.
TAATATTCTTTAATTTTAGTTTTACTTGAGCTCACTACAAGTGGTAGAATATCATTATTTTAAAGGTTTTTCGGGAAGCTGCATGAACAGATTCATAGCGCGTCATAGCTTTGTCAGCAATTATGTAGGCCTTCAAATTTGTAATTTCTACTCATTGTGGTTGCATAGGAATACCATTTCAAGATAGAGAATAGTGAATTCTTCAATTTTACACAAGTTTTGAGTAACTACAAGAGGTAGAAAATCGTTTTTTTTTCACGTTCTTATCAACGTGCGTTGTGCGCGCTTTAATGGATATGGAATTCATATCCAGAGTCAGCGAGCATCAATCATAGGAGTCTGTGATCATTGTATTTTGACATTTCAGAACGTCAAAAAAACTCGCGTCTTGTTGCAATAAAAAAGATTGCACAGCCAGTGAAACCACTAAAATTCTTTGTTTAAAGAATGAATCGATTTGAAAATTATATGCAGAATATGCGTGAAACTGTCTGATATGATGATAAATCATCGTACCATGACATATTTATCCGCGTCAATAGAGGATTGTGGCTCCAACATGGAGAAAATTTGTTCCGAATTGTCCACGAATATTTGCTTCTAAACCACGCAAAGTTGAAAGTACTGAATGGGAAAAAGGTAAATAAATTAGTGTCTGAATATTATATATATGTTATTAGACATAGACACTCAATTGAAAACATTCAAAGTTCTGCATTTTCGCCACTAAGAAGAGAGGAGGTGTCCGAAAAATATAGAAAACATCTTAGCTTTGTAAATAAAATGTTTCAAAACTAAATATTATGTGAACAAATAAAAACCAGTCTATCAAAAATGGTCTGTTATTGTAAACGTCAAAAAATTTCCAGTATAATTCACTGTTGGTTATCCCACGAGAAAAAAAATTCCACTAAAATACCTCCGTCGCCATGGTGATCTGTCAAAATAACGTATTTTGATGGTTCAAAATTACAGATGTGGAGTTTTCAGTAGTAATATACCGACAAAATGCTGAATTTTCAAAAAATACTTTCACCTTGCTGTCACGAAAACTGTGTTGCTCATAAACACCACAGAGCTTGCAACACAGTTTGAGCGACTGGCAAGGTGAAAGTATTTTGAAAATTCTGCATTTTGAAGGGACATTCGATCAGACAATTTCACGAATACATTAAATTATTTTGGACTAAATGCGTATTGCAGGAACGGTTCATCATGTGTCATTGATGTCAGTTGAAGAGTTGAACCGTCAAACTGACCTTTCTCTATTCACAGAAATTGTTTGAAAATACCACGAGTTGGAGACAGTGTTTCCGAAAAGTTCTTTTCTCATTGGTTTGAGTTCAAAAAATGATGTCATTTGGTTGGTTTATATAATATGAGGAAAATTGTCAGAGTAATTTCCACCTTGTAGCTCCATTTCATTATACAGGGTGTTAATTAAGTACGTTGACAAACTTCGGGAGGTGATTCTTTGAAGGTTTTCAGTACGAAAAGTTCATATAAACATGTCCCAAACGGCTTGGTTTTCGAGATACAGGGCGATAAAAATACATTTTTTTCAAGATTTTTTAGAGTTAACTTCGACATTTTCGACAATAATCAGTTCAAATTAGGCAAGTACAATCCATTCAATAGGGCGCACGATACAAAATAATGCATTTCTTAAATAATTCACAGGGTCCTCCTTTTTTCAGGGTCAAGCTTTGTTCAACCCTTCAGAATTTTTTTTTCCGCCGCCACTGACAAATTATGAGAAACGAATAATCAATGTTGTTTCATTTAACATCTTTTTGATATCTTGCATTTTTTCATTTACTTGTACGGTTCAGGGGCTATAATGAAAATATTAATTTAAACATTTTCCAGTGTGGCATAACATTAGAAAATTTGAAAATTAAAAATTTTCAATTATTGTAAATTGATGGAAATATTTTTTCAGAATTAGAAAAATCTACGATGAATAAAAATTATTCAATAAAAAATATAAAGACAAGCTTTTATACAAATGCACTGAAAATGAAAAAATAATTTGTTTCATTTTTTGTAGGTTATTCTGTGAGTATCAAAATCTTTCTGTACAAGATTACCTAGATCAAACAATGAAATGAATTATTTTTTCCTTTTCAGTGTATTGTATAAAAACTTTAAAATGTTTTATTTTTATAATTTTCATTTTCAACATTTTAATTTATTTTTTATGTGAAACTGAAAATCTCCAACCCAAAAACCATCACATACCAATTTTGAACAGAATCGGATCAAAATCACAAAACTCGTCCGCCATATTGGAGCCGCCATTTTGTTTTTTAACAAACATTTTTTTTAATGCATTGTCACCGGAATTACGGAAACCTGCCAAATTTCAAATTAATCGGAGTATTAGAAGTGGGTCAAATTCAACTTTTATTAAATTGTTTGTTAGTTAGTTACAAGTGAAGCTAAATAAAAGCTTGTTATTTTAAAGATGTGATTTCTTTTTGTGATATCTAACAGAAAACTACTATCTCCCCGTCACTGCGGTACGCTGGATATTAAACTAGATCTGACAGATATTGGGAAAACCTTAACTTTCAACCTGAAGATTCTGCAAAATGTGCATTTTCATTGAGATATTTGATTAAAAATGTCTTTACCCATCAGTCTTGATAGATAACTCATACAAATTTCTTGTTATTTTAAAAAAAAATATTTTTTAGTTTTCAATTGAACGTTTCCTTTTCAACATAAAAAACTTCCGAAAGGTAATCCTGTAATGGAAGATAGTTAATAGGGTTTATCTAATAGTCGCAGATCATTACACATTTGATTTTCATTTATGAATCTCTGGTCATAACTCCTAAAAACTAAATCAAACAAATTTTTGTTTCCGTACGGAGTACATTATTCTATCAGAAATTTTGGTTTGTTTTTTCTTCTGCAGTAACGCAGAAATTTTGTAATCAATTTGAATTCATAAAAATAGCAAAGTGGGCTTTGATATTAATTCATTTATTTAAATATCAACAACTTGACAGTTATCGAAAGTTGAGAAACTGTCTCATTGTTAATTCTTCATTAGTGCAAGCTATAAAGCAGATTCATTCAATATTCCTTGGGATAAAATGGTTGAATATACAAATTCAGAAATGGCAGACATGCACTTAATGTATGGAATGGCTGATGGTAACGCTCGTGCCGCAAGACGAATGTATCTAGAAAGATTTCCACAACGTCATATTCCCAGCACACAAATGTTCATCAATATTCACTCCTATCTTCGTGGAACGGGTACTTTCAAGAGGTCTGCTGTTCTCATAGGAAGACCCAGGAGAGTTAGAACAGTTCAGATAGAAGAAGCTGTACTTAACGAAATTGAGCAGCATCCAGACACCAGTACAAGACAAATTGCGGCACAGTTTAACGTAACCCATGTATTGGTATTGCAAATTTTAAAAGAGCAACAACTTTATCCCTATCACATACAGCGTGTTCAAGCTCTTCTGCCAAGGGATTTTCCAAAGAGATTAACTTTTTGCACTTGGATTCGAAATAAATTGTTGGAAAATCCATGGTTTTTATCTCAAGTGTTATTCACCGATGAGGCATGCTTTTCCCGTAAAGCCATTATTAATTTTCACAACAATCATATGTGGGCTGATGAAAACCCACACGCCGTGATTGAAAACCATTTTCAAGAGACGTTTTCTGTGAATGTTTGGGTTGGAATTGTAAGGAATTTCCTTATCGGGCCACATTTTCTGCCTCATAGACTCAATGGTGACCATTATCGACATTTTCTTGAATTCATCTTACCTGGACTCTTAGAAGAGATCCCACTGAGGGAAAGAATTGGAATTTGGTTTATGCATGATGGTGCTCCAGTACACTTCAGATTGGTTGCACGCCAATATTTAGATGAGAATTATTCTGATCGCTGGATTGGGCGTGGTGGGCCACAACTTTGGCCACCAAGGTCACCCGATATGAATCCACTTGATTTTTTCCTCTGGGGGCACCTTAAATCATTAGTGTATCGAACTCCAGTTCAAAGTGAAGAAGACCTGAGGAATCGCATACAGGAGTCATGCGGAATTATAAGAAACACTCCTGGTATTTTTGAGCGTGTCCGCCAGTCTATGGTTAGGCGCATAAACGCATGCATTGAAGTTGGCGGTGGCCATTTCCAGCAGCTGCTCTGACATATCAATTTCAATAATGGTCCTTTTCTGAAATTAATTGTATTCCTAGGGAATTTATGTTACTTTGCTCTAGTATTTGATAATAAAGTTATTCACTATTGAAAATGTCCAAAATTATTTTGCCATAATTAACTTTGTGCAATACATATTCAACCTGAGTTATGGTAAAAAATGTATGGGAGCTCCATAACATTACATTTTCTCTACACGAGCAGAAAATAGCTATTTGTGTACTAAGAACAAAATGACGTATTGCGTCACGCGCTAATCTTTGGAGAGTGGCAATGACACTTCGAGAAATGAATTATTTTATATCATGCGCACTATTGAATGGATTGTACTTGTCCAATTTGAACTAATTTGGATCGATTATTGTCGAAAATTTCGAAGTAAACTCCAAAAACTCCTAAAAAATTTATTTTGATCACCCTGTACTTCGAAAACTAAGCCGCTTGGGACATGTTTATATGAACTTTTCATCTTGAAACCTTTCAAAGAATCACCCTTCAAGTTTGTTAGACTATTTGCTTCTCAAATTTCTTTATGTTATGCGTTACTGGAAAATGTTTGCGTTAATATTTTCATTGTAACTCCTGAACCGTAAAAGTAAATGAAAAACATCAGGAGAGCAAAAGGATGTTAAATGAAACAACATTGATAATTCCTTTCTCATAATATGTCAGTGGCGGCGGAAAAAAAAATTCTGAAGGGTTGAACAAAGCTTGACTCTGAAAAAAGGAGGACCCTGTGAATTATTTGAGAAATGCATTATTTTGTATCGTGCGTACTATTGAATGGATTGTACTTGCCTAATTTGAACTGATTATTGTAGAAAATGTCGAAGTTAACTCTAAAAAATCTTGAAAAAAATGTATTTTTATCACCCTGTATCTCGAAAACCAAGCCGTTTGGGACATATGTTTATATGAACATTTCGTCCTGAAAACCTTCAAAGAATCACCTCCCGAAGTTTGTCAACGTACTTAATTAACACCCTTTATGTTGAAACCTTCCAGTTTTTTTGTTCAAATCTACCCCACTGATTGGGAGAGTTTGAACACAACTAGTGATTTGCTTAGAGTTATTTTCGTATCAACAACTTACAGTTTAGATTTTTCCCAACAATGAAAATGTATAACCTCTAACATAAAACAAAAAACATTATGAGGAATGCTAGAATGAATATTACCGAAAACTGTTCAAACCATCCCCTTTCCCCTAATATTGCCCTGTAATGTGACTCTGGTGATAGAACAATGAACTACGTGAAGTTGGTCAGTTATTTCTGGAAAACTAATTCGACAATTTTCAAAACTTTAATTCAAAATACTTACCTAAATTTTTGTTGAACTGAATGGAAATTCCAGATTCTGAAACCAAACAATTCATAAGATACGTTTTAATATTCGAGCATTTTTAAAACGATTTTCTTGCATATCCTGACTCCACCACAACACCGAATGATGTCATCCTTGCCTCATCCATAGAAATATCCCGTTAAAAACTCTACTCATCCGAAATTGAAATCCGGATAGCGGGCGATATCATTAATATAAATTAAAACAGAACTAAACGGATCGTTAATCTACACGACTGCAGCTCGAAAATAATTTCATTTAATACATTTTAATAAATTTATGACATGGTTCCGAGGATTAAACCGCTATTATACGTCTCATGCCTCACTCCTCAGCCGTTGAGAGCAATTCTCCTTCTTAAAACGATCCGGTCCCATTTGGGATGCAAATTAGGCTCGCGCCGTTAAATTTTGTTACTAAAACCGGGGATTTTGCACGTGATAGTAACCCGAGGATCGTCTCTCACTATGTGCAGGACGATTTGCTCAGGAATCATCTTCCCCACTCCAATGCTTTTGGTGATATTAATCGAATTTTCGTGTCTCCTGTTTTCGGGAGGAGATTCTCCGTAGTCTAACAATAAGTAATATTCTTCCACGAAAAGTGTCATCCAATATTGACATTTTTGTTAAAATCTCAATTGGCGAAGTTGTTTTTTTCTGTCACTCAGCTGAGAAATACTTTTCTCTACGACTATTGTATTCTACGTTCATTACATATTGATTTTTAATTGAAGAATAAAGTTGATTCCAAGACACCGTCGATCCTAACTCATTATTCAACGGCACTCGGCCAATCACAGGTTCAGAATTTTCAGAATCCACGAGCACTGAGAGGTTTAACAAAACTTCTCAAGAAGGCTTTGCTTGATTGAACTTTTGTCACAGCTTGGCATCCGCGAATGTCAGATTGACTATTTTCTTAGTTTTAACTTTGATCTGTGTGACAAGTACACATTATAAAAATGAATAGAGCGGATTTATCAATGAAGCACCTGATGAAATCTATCTTGCAACAAAGGTATGTCAAACAATCTATCAGTTCTTGGTCAGAGTTTCTCTAGTAGGTATTTCATTCACAAATTTTCGAGTGCCTGTTATAGCTGCGTTGGTAGAAGCGTGTACATGAAGTAAATGTATAACGAAGGTAGTTGGAAGTCTTGGAGGTCTTGGAAGTTTTTTTTTAAAATCATTTTCAATTAAGGCATTCATTCATTCATGAATGAACACCGATTATTCTCGTATACTTCTTATTATCAAATAAATCTGAAATCCAAAATGATTGAATGAATGAAGTATCTATTATTTCATAATAATAATATTTAGATTTCATTAAAACGCTGACTATCGTATAGTCGTAGAGAAAGTATAGTCTTATAATCGCGTATAATAGCTATTATTTTCTTGAATAATTCCGAAACTCGCCTTCGGCTCGTTTCGGAATTTTTATTCTCGAGAATAATAGCTATCGTTATACGCTCGTTGAAGAATACACTATAATAATAATATTAATAATAATAATCGTCTTTATTATTTTCAAATAAATATACAAAAATAATGATAAGTAGCCTAAATGTTGAAAATAAAGGGCGAAGTTTATTTTTGATGAGTGTTAGACACCATCAAAAATATTCTTCCACTTAACCCAAAAACAGAGATGTGTTCTAATTTGATATACATTTTATTAACTTATTGCGAATGCAATCCTCAGTGAAAATTATCTAGTCCATAATTGAATTGTATAAAAGTAAAGGAAAAAAAAGGAAAGGAAAAAAAAAAAAAGAAATATGAGAAAAAAAAATTAACTATTGCTATACACACAGCATAATTATGATTTACGATTAATCCTATTTAGACTACAAGCCCATATAACACCATGGGATACCCTATAGATTACAAGCCCATATAACACCCTGAAAACCCTATAGATATGTTTACGCACCTATGTACGCCCAAAACACGAGCATCGACAGTTCCGAAAGTAAATGAAACTTGAAAATTCAACTGGATCAATAGAGTATATCTTCCATCAAAATCTTAATACTTCATAAGTTACTTTATGTGAAATTTCAGAAGTAAAGTATTTATTTCTGACAATGCAATAGATGAGTCATAAAATGATCTTTGAATGTTTTAACACTATGGCTTTTAAGTTCTGAAGAAATTCCGTTGTAAAGGCTATATACTTGGTAACTGAACGAGCGTCTAAAAATTTCTGTAGCAAAGGAAGGAACACTCAATAGTCCTCTATTTCTAATATTTATGTTGTGTATATCAGTGCGATAAATGATTTTACGATGAAGATACGCAGGTTTTTTATTGACAATAACGCTATGACATAGATTAGCAAAATGTAGCTTCCTCCTGTTCTCCATATTCAGCCATCTAATTTCCCCTAGTTTATGCGAAATTCTTTGCCGTCTGCGCACTCCAAAAATTAAACGTAGGCATGAATTCTGAACTTTCTGAATTTTGTTTTTGTATTGTACAGTTAAATTAGGTCCATACAGAGCATCCGCGTAATTAAATAACGACAAAACTAGTGTTTCGCAGAGTATCTTTTTTATGTTTATAGGAAAAAGATGCCGGTTTCCATAGATCAACTTGATGTTAGAATAAGCACGCTGTATCAACAATTTGATATGCTTTTCGAACCTCAAGTCAGAATCCATTACTACGCCCAGATTTTTTGTTTCATCAACTAACGCTATTTGCTCATTGTTTATATTAATATTTATATCCTTAGGTAACGTTTGCCTATGATATTTACCTCCAAACAACATGACTTTAGATTTTGTTGAATTAATGAGCAGGCAGTGATCAGTGGCATAATTAATAAAATTCCTTAAATCGTCATTTATAGCTGCACATGCATTTTTTAGTTCTTGAGGCTTGAAACTGTAGTATAGCTGAGTATCGTCAGCGTAGAGACGCACATTGCAGTTTTGGATTTTGGTAAGAATATGGGAAGAGTATATGGAGAACAATAATGGACCAAGTATGGATCCTTGCGGGACCCCAGATCTCAGCGACATATAATCCGAGCAAACACCATTCATACATACCTGCTGTTGTCGATTTTTAATATAATTTTCTATCAATTTACAAGCATTGTTGGAAAAACCCATGTATTTTAACATGCCAACCAGTAAATCATAGTTAATGGTGTCGAAAGCTCGACTAAAATCTAATAGCACCAGCATTGTTACCTGTCCTTTATCTGTAGCTTTTATTATATCATCAGTAATGTGAAGTATGGCAGTGGTGCAGCTGTAAAACTTACGAAAACCTGATTGAATTGGAGGAATTAGAGACTGGTTACATAGGTAATCCTTGATTTGGGTTTCTAGAGCCCTTTCCAAAATTTTTGACAGCGCCGGCAAAATACTTATTGCACGCAGGTCTTTGAATCCAGTGGGTGCCTTTTTTTTTGGTAAAACCCTTACAATCGCCTTTCTCCTTGCGTTTGGAAATACGTTTTCGGTTATACAAAAATTTATTATGTGCGTTATGTAGGGAATAATATGTGGACAACATAATTTGACCATATCAATACCCAATCCATCAAAACCCTTAGCCTTAGTCTTTATACCACAAATTGCTTCATAGATAAATAAATCATTGATTTCATGAAGAGTAAACACAGAGTCAGTAAGCATGTTAGATTTATGAAAATTTATTATTCCATCAGATGGTTTGGTTTGGGGAATAGACTCGATAAAAAATTTATTAATATCATTTGGATCGCTTATCATATCAGGTATGTCAACATTTTTCTGAGGTAGGAATTTATTATATCGTAAAGTTTTCCACATATCATTTGGAGTGCCAGTATTACTAAATTGTTGCGTGAAATATGCTCTTTTCTCTCTTTTAATTGATTGAAATGTGTAATTACGTAAATCTTTATATGATTGAAAATGAACAGCTAATTTTGTTCTCTTATATCTATTTAGTGCTTTGTCTCTCTCAGCCATCATCATTTTTATGGGAAACGTTAGCCAGGGTGCTTTAGGTTTTGTAACTCTTGAAGTTACAATCGGAGCGTGCCTATCGAACAAATTATTCAACGAGTTTACTAGGTAGGAAACTTTATCATCTATAGATTCTTGATCATATATTATAAAAAATGATGTGCTGAGAAGGTCATGACGAAAACTATCTTCGTCAAAATTTTTAAAGTTCCTGTAAGTTATAAATTTTGGCCCTGCCTGTATATTAAAATCAGTTTGGAATTTGCAAAAAAACATAGAGTGATCCGAGATCACCGGCTGCATGATACCTTTTTCGCATTGAAAACCCTCTGGGACTATTACATAATCTAGAAGAGTTGCAGATGTTGCCGTGATTCTCGTAGGTTCATCAACCAATTGACGCAAATTCAGCGATTCTAAAACTGAGTTGAACTTATTGACATTTGAATTTTCAAAATCAAGTAAATTTAGATTAAAATCACCCATGCAAATAATATTATCAACCGTAGGGTATATAGAGATAAGACTGTCTTCGAACTCATCCAAAAAACTACTCGTGTTTTGCTCGTGAGGTTTGTAAACAACACCTATGGCGTACGACTTTTTATTTAGACTGACTTTTATCCACATCTGCTCCCAAATACAATCCTGCCTGCTAACGATTATCTCGGAGTGGATTTTATTTTTACTATATATACATAATCCTCTACCATTCCGATTTCTGTCGGCTCTAAATAGGTTATAGTTTCGTATATTTATAAAATTATTATCAATGGTACTCTTTAACCAGGACTCGCATATTAGGAAAATGTCAAAATCATTTTGCACAATAACTTGTGTAGCATCGTGTATAGAGGGTAGTAATGATCTAGCATTAGCAAAGCCGATTTTCAAAGAATGCATTCACAATAATCAACGATACACACAAAAACAAGAAATAACTAGAAAAAACAATAAGTAATAAAAAAAAAATTATAATAACATAAATACACCTGGCAAAAACAAGCACCAGGGAACAACCCAATTGCACGTGTGATGATAATGCTGCGAGATTATTCTAACTTAAAATTCACTAGACGTACAAATATTAATAAAAAACGAAGCAATAATACGAGGAGCATGATTTGAATAAAAGAAAATTAATTTGTTACAAACAATAGTTAAAGTTTATCTATATCTTCAGCCTTCATGATTTTCATGATGCGATCAGAATTATTTCGCTTCACAAATATGTTGCTATGATTTGTCCATACCTTTCCCATCTTCTCTATTTTTGCCAAAGCTGCTTTCAACAGTGTAGCTTTACCAGGCGACAGGTCCTCTCTGATAACGTATTTTGTCCCTTTTAGTAACTTTTTATTATAATAAACCATTTCCCTGTGATATCTGGTAGAAAATTGTATTAATATCGGCCTGCTCCTATTGCTTTCTTTTTTCCCAATCCTAAAGCACGAGTCAATATTTTCTTCCTTGATATTCAGTTTCATTTTTTCTGTGATTATTTGCATCATGAACTCATTACAGTTTTCTCCGTCATGTTCTTCCAAGCCATAAACAATTAAATTGCGACTTCTGAAAGTTTCATCCTGTCTTTCTTTCTGCCTTACTAAATTTTCTATAACCTTATCTTGTTCTTCAAGTTTTTTCATAATACGTTTATTTTCGCCCTTCAACTTCTGAATATCTTCTTTGAATTTCTTACTAATACTCTCTGTTATTGTTTTCGACAGTCTATCAATAAACTCATCTGAAGTACATAACGTCGTAACTAAAGACTTTATTTGTGTGAGCAGTTCGTCCTCGCCCTTGCTCGAATTCTTTCGGTATCTGCTCTCCATTTCAACAGCAAACAAAAAGCAAAACTTACAAGCTTATAACACACAAGTTTCAGTTCGGAGTTTACTCAACAGATTCCACAACACTCCTTGATGATTTAATCCAAAAATATACTTTTAATTTGACGTCTTTCAATCAGTTTTTTAGCTTTAAAACACAGCACATCAGAGCACGTCCTACTCGGTTCTACTCATCTCTATCTCTACGTCTATTGTATTCTACATTGATTAACCACTCTTCCGCTTCAACCCATACAATAGGTGTATTCGTCGGCAAGTCTTTAACAGAAAACAACTACTGCCCCCTACGACCGTTGAATTGTATCATTTAGAACAGGGATCAGCGCCTATATCTAGCTGCATTGTACAAAATTTTGTTGTATTGTCATAAGCAGTTGCTGTATCAAAAATTATTCCTTGCGATAGGTATTTGATACTTCTTTTTTCTGCTTTTCTCTTTAATGCCAATTCTAGGGGTGTGTTCTCTTCTCCATTAGGTGCACTCAAAGCCTCTCCTAATTGATCTTCAGATATTTTTCTTTCTTTTACTAAACCTAAAATCAATTCCAAACATGCGAATTTTTGTCTTCCTTTAAATGAAACAATATAATGAAGAGCATATTTAATAATATGGGTAACTTCCAAACCGTACTAGTAAGAAGGTCAGTTGAATGGAGAAAAAGTTGCACATCTGAATGCATAATCTATCAGTGGAAACTAATCGAAAATATCAGGGCAGGTTCTTGAGATATGACTAAAAAAGTAAATTCGTACATTTCTGTTTTTTGGTTATACTTCATTTATTTTCAGAAATATTGTTATATATGTGTTTCACTAATCTTGATGTTCACATATTATGTATACTCTGTATGATTGTGTAGAGTGTTGTTCTGTCATTATGACATGTTTGATGATTAATAAGTATGGTATAAGATACTTCTTGTGTACATCTCGATTGTAATAAAGATTATAGTTCAACCTTTATCGGATGTTATTTCAAATTAAATAACTGATATCTAACATTGGTGACGAGCAGTTAACTGAAGAACCCATTTATTGAGTAATTTTGGAAAGTCCAGAGGATAATTTCAACTGGAAATGTCAACTTCAGGTGTACTAGGAATACTCAACAATTTCGATCCAAAAATCTCAGATTTCAACGTATTTGGAGAAAGGCTCACTCAATTTTTCGTGGCAAATGCTATCACGGACTCGGCAAGAAAAAAAGCAATTATGCTCAATACTCTCAATGAAGAATGTTATGTGCTGTTACGAAACTTATGTTTTCAACTGGAAATGTCAACTTCAGGTGTACTAGGAATACTCAACAATTTCGATCCAAAAATCTCAGATTTCAACGTATTTGGAGAAAGGCTCACTCAATTTTTCGTGGCAAATGCTATCACGGACTCGGCAAGAAAAAAAGCAATTATGCTCAATACTCTCAGTGAAGAATGTTATGTGCTGTTACGAAACTTATGTGTTCCCTCTAAAATAGAGGATAAGACTTATGATGAACTAGTGACACTTCTCACTACCCATTTTTTTCCATTCAAGTCCTTCATCTATCTTAATCATGTAGGTTCTTCTTCCAAGTACTTCATTTATTAAACCCATACACCACTTTTCCTTATTAGCTCTATAATTGCAGCTATTGTTTTCGGAGTTAAGAAATTTTTTCAGTACCTTTATGGCAGAAAATTTCTGCTTCACACAGACCATAAACCACTTCTCACAATATTTGGAGAGAAGAAGGGTTTGCCAATTTTTGCTGCTAACAGACTGCAACGATGGGCACACATATTGTCTGCGTTCAATTACGAGATTAGTTATATCAACTCCACAAGAAATTGTGCAGATTCGCTTTCTAGGTTACACCCTGAAAACCACTTATCGGAATTTCCAACGAAAATATCCTATCTTTTTTACAATAATGATATAGATGATATATCATATATGAATTACATAGAAAATTCAAATTTTCCTATCAATGTTCATTTGATCCGTAAAGAGTCCGCTATTGATTCAATTATAGCAAAAATTATATTTTACGTTCGGCATGGATGGCCAACTATATGCCCCAGCGAAGAAATTAAACCCTTCTTCATCAGAAAACATCAGCTAACAATAGAAGGAGGGTGTTTGATGTGGGGATATAGACTAATAGTACCGGCTGGTTTCAGAAAAGAAATTTTGATAGAACTACATTCCTCACATTTGGGTATTGTTAAAATGAAATCTTTAGCCCGGTCATACGTTTGGTGGCCTTCGATCGATGAACAAATAGAACAAATCGCCCATGAATGCAATATTTGTGCAGTTCAATCGACTGATCCTCCGAAATCATCCGTATTATCATGGAATTGGTCAAGAATAGCTTGGAGTAGATTACATGCGGACTTCTTTGGTCCCTGTTTGAGTAAATATTTTTTAGTTGTTGAAGACGCAACTTCCAAATGGATTGAGTGTTTCCCAGTGGATAATATTACTGCGAACACAACTATAAAAATATTACGCAGAATGTTTTCACGTTTTGGAATACCGAAAGAAATATGTACAGATAATGCACCAACGTTTACATCAGAAGAGTTTTTAAATTTTCTGCTAAGTTTTGGGATTAAACACTTGACGGGTGCTCCATATCATCCCGAAACTAATGGCCTGGCTGAGTCAGCGGTTAAAATAATGAAAAGGGCAATTTTGAAAGGAAATTACGATCACGGTGGCGATGTTGATTTGATAATAGATAACTTTCTATTACAATACCGTAATACGGTGCATGCAACTACCGGAGAAACTCCTGCCAAGCTAATGGTTGGTCGTCAACTCCGCACTAAATTAGATCTTCTTTTACCCTCAACCGAAAATGAGGTGTTGAAGAAACAACGGTATCAGGAACAGTACTATACAAAAAAACACGATGCGATCTTTAACAAAGGGGAAAAAGTATGGGTTAGAGATTATAGAGCTAATAAGGAAAAGTGGTGTATGGGTTTAATAAATGAAGTACTTGGAAGAAGAACCTACATGATTAAGATAGATGAAGGACTTGAATGGAAACGTCACGTGAATCAAATAAGAAAATGTTATTCGATTTCGATGAGAGGTACACAGTCTAATGATTCAGTTTCTATCACTCATCGATCTACCTTGCATGACCATTCTGATGAAGTGAATGATAATACCGACGTACCAAACACCCCTTCATGTAGCAATAGTACTGAAGTTTCTAACAACAGGGTATTGCGAAAACGTAGTGAGTTGAAGCCACCTGAAAGACTGCAAATACATTAAAACTGATACTATTGTTTTTGAAGGGGAGGTGTTATATATGTGTTTCACTAATCTTGATGTTCACATATTATGTATACTCTGTATGATTGTGTAGAGTGTTGTTCTGTCATTATGACATGTTTGATGATTAATAAGTATGGTATAAGATACTTCTTGTGTACATCTCGATTGTAATAAAGATTATAGTTCAACCTTTATCGGATGTTATTTCAAATTAAATAACTGATATCTAACAAATATGAAGAACTATTTTCATGGTTTTTTATTCGAGAGAAAATCTTCTTTGATTTGACGTCTTCAGATTTTGTATCCAACGTTTCGACTTCTCAGGACCACTCTCAACTATTTTTTTTAAATACAGACCTGGATATTTTATGACACTGTTCGAATTGCCTTTTCATTCTGAATCCAGAGGTGTATCAAACAATGCCATTTAAAGATGGGTATCGGGTAACATGGACCGTAATCAAAATTTTATTAAATTTCAGTTAGTTCCCGTTGAATCAACATTCAGGTAATAAGATCCTTATCCAAGTTTTATTGGTGTGAATCTGTACTGAATTTATATTCAGTGTTCATTTCTATAAATAGTAAAATAATACTTCTAGCATTAAGTGACTAATTACGAAAAAATAAATGAGAATCAATAATTATTATTCAGTCATTCGAATATTTCAATCAAAGAATGCAATATTTGTCATTTGAAAAGCGAGTTTCCAATCGCCCGTGCGCGATATGGACAATCCACTCGAGTTGAACAGTATACAAAAACAGAAAAAAACAGTTGAATTTAATAACTGATACCTATCTGACATTTTTTATGCATGTGAGAAAAAAAATATATGTTTTGATAAGATAAATAAGTAACTGATCAACAATGAGTCATCGAAAAATAAATTTTAATTGTTCAAAACCTCTATAACTTTTTCAATGATTCAAAAAAAAAATCTAACATTTAGGTATTTCGGTTATGCTTCAACACAGTAAAATAGAAAAATGAAGTCAATTCTCCAGAACTTATTTAATTCTCCGAAAATTTAACAATTCAACAACAAGAGCTGATATGAATCCATTAGATTTTTATTTGTGTAGGCATCTCAAAAATAAAGTGTATAAGAGAACGAATGAAACGATTGAGATTCTCCGTGAAAATATTGAAGTTATATTGAACGATATCCAAGGAGAAGCAATAAGCAATTGCATAAGAAATATAATATCAGAATTGCCAAGTGTATTGATGAAAATGGTGGACATTTCGAACAATTAATCCATTAATTTAAATGACATTTTCGAATAATTTGGTTTTAACTTTCTTCATTAAAATTGATTGCTCTTGTTGTTGAATTGTTAAATTTTCGGAGAATTAAATAGGTTCTGGAGAATTGACTTTATTTTTCTGTTTTACTGTGATGAAGCATAACCGAAAAACCTAAATGGTAGATTTTTTTTTTTTAAATCTTTGAAACAGTGGTAGAGGTTTTAAACAATTAAAAGTCATTCTTCGATGACTAATTGTTGATTAGTTACTTATTTATCTAATCAAAACATATTTTTTTCTCTCACATGCATAAAAAATGTCAGATAGGTACCAGTTATTGAATTGAACTGTTTTTTTTTGTTGTATACTGTACAACTCGAGTGGATTGTCCATATCGCGCACGGACAATTTGGAACTCGCTTTTCAAATGACAAATATTGCAATCGTTGATTGAAATATTCGAATAACTGAATAATTATTATTGATTCTCATTTATTTTTTCCTAATTATTCGCTTTATGCTAGAAGGATTGTACACTTCATAGAAATGAATACTGAATATAAATTCACTACTGAAGATGACGGAAACTAACTGTAATTTAATAATCAAATCAAATCAAAATCAAATCAAATCAAATAATATTTATTTCTTTGGTTGAAAAGTACAGTTTGAAAAAACAGTGCACAATAAACAAAGAAAACGTCAACAATAATTGTAAATTAAGTCATATGGTATAAAAATTTAAAAAACACACATGAGCCTAAAAAATTTGATATATACATACATACTCGTATTATACACATATACACACATTCACATATAAATATACAGACTTATACAAATGTAAAAACATAAACAAGTAGAAGTATTATCATAAAAAGAAATCATCCAAGGAGTAGCAACACTTTGTGATTAAAAATTTTTTCAGTCTTGATTTGAAAATATAAACGTTGTGGGATGACTTTATATAACTATCAAGAATATTATAGATTTTACATCCAATACAATAGAAATTTTTTTGGTACAGTGATGTGCGATGATAATCAGGCTGCAAGAGATTTCTATGACGGGTATTGTAACAGTGATTATTATCTATTGCAAACTTATTCTTGTTCTTGTAGACGTAAGTGCAAGCTTCCAGTATGTACAGACTGTAGACTGTCAATATACCAAGAGATGTAAAGTATGGTCGACAGCTGGTTTTCATATCGATACTTTCAATAATGCGAATTGCATACTTTTGGATAATAAAAATTCTATTAATACCAGCACTATTTCCCCAATTCAGAATACCATACTTCATGTGGGAGTGGAAGTGTGCAAAGTACAGCGTAAGCAAGACATTTTTGCTGCAGTGATTTTTCATATATTTTATGCTGTAGCAACTACTTCTCAGCTTATTGGACAGCTGTTCTATATGATCTGTCCACTGCATGTGTTTGTCAAAAGTTACTCCTAGAAGTTTCACTTTATCGCTACATGTTATTTCTTTTTCGGTATTTTCGAATAACACGGGTGATCTTTGTTTGGAGCGCCCAAAAAATACTGTGACTGTTTTTTGGTGATTCAATAATAAACAGTTTTTATCAGACCACTGAATAATATCTTTGTAAACCCTTTCAGTTTTAATTAGTAGCAGATCTATGCTTTTTTCAAAGATCAATAAATTGGTATCGTCTGCATAACACACTACTTTTATATCTTGCTTAAGTTCCATAAGATTGATCAGATCATTGGCAAAAATGTTAAATAACAAAGGTCCCAGTACAGAGCCTTGTGGGACACCTTGATTTATTTTGCGGTAACTACTCAGAACATCATTCAGTCTAACAACCTGATTTCTACCATTTAAATAGGATTCAAACAATTTCAGCGGTATTCCCCTAACTCCATATTGTTCTAATTTGTTACATAAAAGACTATGATTGACCAAGTCGAAAGCTCTTGAAAAGTCAATGAAGAGACCGAGAGCATATTTTCCTTTGTCAAGATTGTCTACAAGACATTTTTGAAAATCACACAGAGCAGATTCAGTGCTCATGTTTTTAGAGAATCCATGTTGATTACTGGATAGCAGTCTCTGTCCCCGCAAATATGTTGCCAGTTGATTATTGATGTCCATTTCAATGAGTTTGGAGAGACTTGACAATAAACTGATGGCTCTATAATTGGAAATGTCATCAGAATCACCTTTTTTATATAATGGCAGAACCACTGCCAATTTTAAACATTCCGGGAAAGTTCCTTCAGAATAACAAAGATTGATGAGAAAAGCCAATGGTTCACATAAATCTGCAATCGATTTTTTCAGTAGGTTATTTGATATTTCATCAAAGCCACTTGAGTTGGAAGATTTCAGATTACCAATCAAGATTTTCACATCTGCAGGTGTAACTGGCATTAAAAAAAAGGAACTTTTCGATACTGGTACATTTAATTTTAGATAATCCAGATCATGTTGATTTGCAGACGATGGTTCTCTAGTGAAATGGATGTTGAACTGCTCAGCCATTTCAAAGGCAGTCATCTGGTTTCCATTCTCATCGTGAATGTGGATAGACTTATTTTTTTGACAGCCCCCTTTCAAATTATTAATAATTTTCCATACAGTTTTTGATTTATTATTAGATTCCATTATCAAATTATCATTATATCGTTTTTTAGCCTCTGATAATGCAGTGCAGTAGCGTTTCTGTAGTACTACTCTTGGTTGATGATATATCGGATTAATGGTTGCTAAATCAGATATAATTGTCAGTTGTTGCTTCAAATGCTGAAGTTCCTCGTTAAACCAAATTCTATTTTTAGATTTTTTATTGATATCTATTTTTTGTACAGGAAAACAAGAATCTATCAAACCACTGATTATATTCAAAAAGTTGTTCCAAGCATTATTAACATTATTTTCAGTGTAGATCTTCTCCCAGTGCTCATGTTCCAACTGATTTAAAAATTTTATAGTATTCTGTTCAGAGAATTTTCGCGAGTACTTGTATTGTTGAGGACTAGATTTGAGGTTATATTTGATATTGAATGCCAAGTGCTGAGAGAAATGGTCAGATAAATTCAGGTTCGTTACTTCTGATCGCCAGTCAGTTATACTGGAGCTTATGAAAATATTGTCTACACAAGTACTGGAAGTTGCAGTTACTCTAGTTGGAGACCTAATTGTTACTGCTATATCATAACATCCTAGCAAATCCTCGAAGAGTGCTCGGCTATTACTATGTTCCAAAAAATTAATATTAAAATCACCACCAATAACAATACTTCTGTAATGGGAAGCAACTTTTTCTAGCATATTTGCAAAACATTCTAAAAATAGTTTGAGATCAGAACCAGGAGGCCTATAAACTACAATCACAATAATATATTTTTCAAGTGCTACTGCACAACATTCAAATATTCCTTCTAGAGAGAGATCATTCAAATCTAATTTGTGAAGAGACAGTTGACATTTATTATTCCTATAGATTGCCACTCCGCCATGTCCCATAATTTGTCTGGAGTAGGCATTAGCCAGAGTAAAATTCTCAAGAACCACCTCTTTTATTTTCAATTCATTTTGCCAATGTTCAGATATCAGAAGAATGTCACATTTGACATCAGAAAATACATCTTCTATTCTAAGAATTTTATTTCCTAAACATTGTATATTTTGATGAAATATATCAAGGGAGATATTTTTCAAATGATTATTATTTAAATTTTGAGATAGATGATGTATTTGATCCCGTGAATTTTTACGTACCTTGTTCACGAAAAAACTGCTTTGGACCCATTTTCTCTAGAAGTTTGATTGATTTCAATACAATATTATTATATGATGATTTATTCAGCACTGTTTCCTTCACCTCAAGAGCAACTTTGAATTTGCTGCCTTTCAGCATTGGATCAACAAGTAATGAGATGGAGAGATTCCTTACCATATTTTTGTATCTCTCAATGTTATGTCGCATTTTGTTGATTATAGCTGTGTCTGAGGGGGTATTTATTTGCGGTACAATAATGATATTTGTAGTGCGGCCAAGAGGCAGCAGATTCCTAGTTACTTGATTCAGTGATTGTGTGTTGCTAATATTGTTTGTGTTGAACATTACAATTATATGATCCAACTTGCCAAAGTCTAGTGCATTTTCGAAAAATCTTTCTGTGAGCTGAGCAAAATTTTTATTACGGTCCATATTACCCGAAACCCGTCTTCAAATGGCATTCTGTGACACACTTCTGGATTCAAAATGAAAAAGTCATTCGAACAGTGCCATAAAATATCCAGGTCCATATTTAAAAAGAAATTGTTGAGGGTGGTCTTGAGATTACGAAACGTTGGATACGAAATCTGAAGACGTCAAATCAAAGAGAATTTTCCCTCAAATAAAAAACTTTAAAATATTTTTCGATATTTCTGAAAATAAATGAAGTATAACCAAAAAACAGAAATAATCGAATTTACTTTTATCGTCATATCTCAAGAACCGGCCCTGATATTTTCGATTAGTTTCCACCGATAGATTATGCATCCAGATATGCAACTTTTTCTCCATTTGACTGACCTTTTTACTATTATGGTTTGGAAGATACCCATACAATCCCATTAAAAAAGTGGCATGGCAAACCTGGTGCTGAATATGTAGAAGTGAAGCAAGCAGGCATCAGCGCTTATGCGATAGAATTAACTGTCACAATAATTGAAAAAGAGACGTATTTTCTCAAAATTTTCATTTCATTCCAGTAACTTGCCCAACTACAGAAAAATTCGATTCAAAATAGCAGGGAGATGAAATTGAGGTATCAGCAGTGAACTCAACAAAATATCTAGGTATAACGGTCGATTGCGATTTGAGCTGGGAAGAGCATATTAACACAAGCTATAAAAATATAATTCGACCGCACAGGGTTAATACACTTGTTGAAAAATTGCGTTCACTGCTGTATCAATTCAGGTTCTTCAAGAAATTCTTTCGCATCCAACATCTGAAAATTATGTATTTTTCTTTGGATGGGGAGGTATTTCAAAGACCTGTTTGAGGAATCTGAAAATTATACAAAAACACATATTGAGAATCGTATTTAAGAAAAGCATTACTTACTCGAGCGACTGTTCATTTTCTGAGTCACGAATACTTGAAATAAGGCAGATATACTACAAAAAACTTTTAATTCACCAATATCGAAAAAAATCAAACTCACCAAGAATCGAACACACATACAGCACACGCTATGAAACTGAATCACTAACTATTCCAAGAGCCGAGAAAAATATTGGACAAAGATGCCATACCTACATTGCAACAAATTTGTTCAATGAACTTCCATTTGAGAACAAAACCATACATTCACTTAGTCTGTTTAAATCAAGAATATCAAAATAAATTAGTGAACAGATCAGAAATACTATACATCAAGGCAATGACATGAAAAACATTTATCACGTTCAAGACAAGTCAATACTTATTATTTATTCATAGATACCTAAACTAATAAGGAATTGATCCACTATGTTCGAAATGTATATTCCCGCGCTAGGAACATTATCATTCTATCATTTCATGTTTTATATTTTGCTTCCATAGTAGCACACCTATATTGGTAAAATATTGGTACAATTTGATTTCTTTGAAAATATGAACAGGATGTTCATAAAGTCAGTTGTGGAATCATCTGCGACTGAAAGTTGGAATTTAGTCGCTATTTTCCATCGTACAAGATAACCTCTCTTGGAAGAGATGTTTAAAAGAGAAACATTCTCTCCGCAGTCATAACTACATCTTTAAATGAAAATTCCAATATAGAACAATTTATGACTCCTCTGGAAATGTAAAAAACCATACGATAAAATTGAAGTTACTTTTTTGTAATATCTAACAGAAAACAACTACTTCCCCGGCTAAAGCCGGACCCCCACCATTGGGATCTCCTAAACCACAGGAGTTACGTCGAAGCTTAAATTGGGGAAAAGTTGCGTATTCTGGTGCTTAACAAAATACTGTTTTGAAACTTGGAAAATTCCGAGTATTTCCGGAAATATCGGGAAAAAACTGAAATCGGAATTTTCGTTTTTCGTTATTTGAAAACATAGCTCAAACCCAAAAGTACATTTTCATTGTTACTTTTTTCAGCTACACGTTTTCATGTTCAGATTTACTATCCGACGTTTCGTCTTCTGGCATTCATCATCATCTTTTTTTTCTGTTATGTGCGCCATATTGTTTTTTTTATACAGAAAAATAGTGATTCTCATTCTGATTTCATTGATGTACAATTTGTTATGATTTGCACTTCTGAAACCACAGATATTAAAAAAAAACAACTTCATCTGAGATGCTCATGAATCTATCGAAAAATTTTGTTTAATAAACACTAGTCAGAACTCATTAAACATCATAAGTTTGCACAAATACTTCAGTCGAAATGTCCTCATTATCAAATGAAGAAAAACGAGATATGTTGAAACTTTATTATAAATATGATAGGAATAGTACGAAAACAACACAAATTTATTTTGAATTATTTCCGGAAAGACAACCGGATAGAACATTATTCAGAATTTTGGGCAAACACTTGACTGAGTACGGTGCGTTTCAAAAAACAAGAATGAAATCATGAGCTTTTAAAAATGCACAAAAAGTATTATAAGAAGTGTTCAAAATGACGGCCTTCCTCTTGAATACATAACCGAGCTCGTCGTCTCAAATTAAGAACAGCCCTAACAATATCCCTTCTTCTGATAGACCAGAATTGCGTGATGATATTGTCTCTAAGTTCATCTACTGTCTCATATTCTTGCTCGACATAGATTCTGTTCTTCAAAGTGCCCCACAAGAAAGTATCCAAAACTGAAAGGTCAGGTGACCTTGTCGGCCACCTCACTGGACCAGAATTTCCTAACCACCTATTAGGAAGTCTTTGGTGTAAATATTCGCAAACTGCTCTTTTATTATGTGGAGGAGCCCCGTCATGCTGAAACCAGCAGCTGTTATAATTAACAAGGGGAAACGTATCCATATATTCTTCGAATTCATTTCTTAAGAACTGAAGACAGGTTTCCCCGTTCAAAGTATTAGAGAAGAAATGAAGTCCAAGTATTCGGTCGTCATAAATTACAGCCCACACATTCAATCAAACGAAACCAAACTTGTGGTCTGACTTCTCTGAAGTGTCGTGGATTATTTTCACTCCATGCTCATTATTTCTATTAAAAACACCACAGTTCGAAAAAGTACTTTCGTCGGTTCAAATAATGTTTCAAGAAGTTTGTAGGGTCTACCCTATTCGAGAGCAAGCTACAAAATTCCATCCTTCTCTCAGGATCACCTGGATGTAATTTTTGTGAAATATTTTTCTGTATAAAAAAACAATATGGCGCACATAACAGAAAAAAAAGTCGATGATGAATGCCAGAAGACGAAACGTAGGATAGTGAATCTGAACATGAAAACGTGTAGCTGAAAAAAAGTAACAATGAAAATGTACTTTTGGTTTTGTGCTATGTTGTCAAATAACGATATGAAAAAATTAAAACGAAAATTCCGATTTTCAGTTATTTCATGATATTTCCGGAAATACTCGGAATTTTTCAAGTTTCAAAACAGTATTTTGTTAAGCACCAGAATACGCAACTTTGCCCCAATTTAAGCTTCGACGTATCTCCTGTAGTTTAGGAGATCCCAATGGTGGGGGTTGAATTTGAATTGCCCTGTATATAACTTGAGAGAAAAAATCTGAAAGTGAAAATTTGCATTATTTATTAAATGTCCAGTTTCCATTGGAGATTCTCGTCTATGAATGAGATACGGGATAATGTAATTCAGAAGTAGCACTCACAGAAAATCGCTCATTCCATTGATGCGTGAATTGCATCTCTTTCGCTAGGCCTCCAATACATTTTGGTCAACAAAAATCTATTTCACTCCTCTTAGGTCATCAGGGAGGTCGGAAGAATTGTTAAACATACTCTTCAGAAGCAATTTCACACTGTAATGAGGAATTGTTGTCCATGGAAAATAGCGACTAAATTTCAACTTTCAGTCGCAGATGATTCCACAAATGACTTTATGAACATCCTGTTCATATTTTCAATGAAATCAACATGCCATACCCATGACAGGCTCCATGTCAGAAAAATATTTTCAAAGTTTCACTGCACAAGAAATAGTCCAACAATTCCTCATTACAGTGTGAAATTGCTTCTTTTTTTTTAATTAGCTTTATTTATTGTCTCATCAACCCTTAAGATTATCAAAGACATTCAGTTGACATTGATATTATTGATATATAACTAAATTTTGTCTACATACTAAGTTTTGTTTACATATTAGATTTTGTCCATAAGGTTACTGTGTTTCAAAAAATTTATCACAGTTTCAGTAACACTACATTTTCATAAGGTATGGATAATACTCTCTGGGATGTTATTGTCCTGTCTTTGTTGGTAGTATAATGGGCATTCTTGAATAATGTGTTTCACAGTGATTTTTGGTTGGCAAATATCACAGTGTGGTTCTTCTGTTTTGCCTATGATGTATCCATGGGTAAGTCGTGGATGTCCTATGTGGAGTCTTGCTTCTGAAGAGTATGTTTTCCAATTCTTCCGACTTCCCTGATAATCTTAGAAGAGTGAAATAGTTATTTTCCTACGACCACACAGGAAAGTAACGTATATCGCACCGTACAGTCCCGCGGAGAGTGGCTCATATCCACAAGCGTGCGAAATACTTTCCGCAAGCGTGCGGAAAGGTACTTTCCGCACGCATGCGGAAAGTATTTCGCACGCTTGCGGATAAGTTGTCAAATACATAATTTCTATTAAGATTCACCGAAGTCAAGTTGTCAAATATATAATTTCAATTTAGGTTGAGTAAATTTGAAGAAATCTATTTGAAAAGATTTTCATTCAGAAGGCCGAAACTCTACTAGCTGATACTATCTAAAAATCAGTATATATACTATCTAAAATCCTACCAAGAAAATCTTGAAGCAGTCTATTTGAGAAGTGTAATTTTTTTCATCTTCTTAAAAAAAAAGTTTCCGCGGACGAGGATCGAACCCGGTTACTCTTCGTCAGAAGTCACGTCGAGTCCCGCTGCTTACCAACTGAGGTATTGGACACATATTATGACAAGAAAATATATTGTATTGGAGTGTAATTTGATTAGTAATTTTTATCAAAAATAAAAGATGTCTAATTATTATTTTGATTTCGTCGGTATTATATCATAAAGAAAATATTTTACTATGTCGTCTTCAATTATAATATTTTTATACATTATTTAGAAAAATTATTATGTGGTCGTGGGAAAAGTAGTGTACATTACTCGTGCAAAAGTGATTTTTCAAACTCGTGTGATTGCCGCACTTGGCTTACTCCTCGTGCCACAATATTTCCCACTCTTGTGAAAAATGTCACTAGAAATGTTATATACTATTTCAGCACTAGTGCAGAAAAGTAACTTTTCCGCATGATTTTATCTTTCCGTGAGATCGAATCTAGTCTATTAAGGACTGTTTGATAATAACTTTCCGATATTCCGTAATTTTCATAAAATTAATTTCAAAATATAAAGTAATTAAGACATTATCAAAATAAATAGTGATATTTAATATTTTACAGGATTTGATATGGTATTATAGCAATTGAATTAATATCTGAAATAGCCCAGTTGGCAAAGTAAGGGAGCAGTCGTTCTACGCTGGTTAAAGGGGTAGGTGGTTCGAATCCTGGGGAAGTTAGTTACTTTTTTTTTGTTTTTGTTTTGAAATCGATGAGAGTACTTACTGTTCAATTTTCGTTATCCCTATTTTTCAATATTTGTATATTCAATGACGACATGAGTGTTTTTGATAGAATCTGTAATGAAAAAAATTATTCGCTCGTACTACAAAACTTCATATCCCTACCTACTCGTGGGAAATGTATGTCATTTCATGCTCATTGTACAATATACTAATCTTGAATTAAAATATTGTGCTTTAATGAGAAAATCTTGCGTAAAATTAAAAATCGTGCGGAAAAGTAAAAATCGTGCGGAAAAGTAGAACTTTCAAAACGAAAAATCGTGCGGAAAAGTTACTTTTCCGCACACTCGTAGGAAATAGATTTTTGTCGACCAAAATGTATTGGAGGCCAAGCGAAAGAGATGCAATTCACGCATCAATGGAATGAGCGATTTTCTGTAAGTGATACTTCTGAATAACATTCTCTCTTATCTCATTCATGGATAAGAATCTCCAATGGAAACTGGACATTTAATAAATAATCAACC
The DNA here is from genome assembly GCA_944452925.2 of Chrysolina oricalcia. Lineage (NCBI taxonomy): Eukaryota > Metazoa > Arthropoda > Insecta > Coleoptera > Chrysomelidae > Chrysolina > Chrysolina oricalcia. Next base: position 54,262,755 of record OX101819.2, on the reverse strand, counting down.
ATCTAAATGAAAATGTAAAATTTCACTTTCAGATTTGTTCTCTCAAGTTGTATAGGGTCTTTCTCAATATCTATCATATGTATTTCAATGTCCAGCGTGGCTTTAGCCGGGGAAGTAGTTGTTTTCTGTTAGATATTACAAAAAAGTAACTCCAATTTTATCGTAGGGTTTTTTCCATTTCCAGAGGAGTCATGTATTGATTCAATTTTCTATTGAGAATGTTTTTCTTCAAATTGGTACAATATCGTGAATATATTGGCGAAATACTTGAAATGCAGTATTGGCGAGAAAAAAATGTGAAGATTCATCGATAATATTGCTTGAATAATATTGGCAAAATATTCTCGAAGCAATATTGGCCTCGAAATATTCGGTGATATTGGTACAACATCGCGGGTACCATATTCTGACAATATTTGCAGAATATTCATACGTTATATTGTCGAGAAGTGAACTGTGAACAATTTGCAATATTGGTCAAATATTGTTTAGACATTTCAAAAAAAGTATAAATAATGGCCTTAAAATATTAATCGATATTGGTACAATATCATTTGAATATATTGGTGGAAGTGAATATACCTTGGTGAATTATTAAATATCTTACAGTTGATCAAGATGACACCACAGTATGCCTTTTGATCGCCATAACCACTGAGTAAACTGTCTTGAAAACAAGTTGTGAGAAGTACTTCCGTGGATTTTAGAATACGTTCTATATGTAGAGCCACCTGATCATGATATAATTTTGATGTTTCATTGAATATTCGGCCAATATTTAAAATTCATCTCAATCTAGATGTAGGAAACAATGGGCCGTGCGTCGGGCGAGGAGTGCCCGCGGCGATTCCAAACACCGTTGGTTGAAAGCCGTGGGTCCTCGTCCAGTCAACATGGTAGCGGCTGAAATGTCACGAACGGTCAACCATCTATCGTAGGCTGGAGGGATCTAGTCTGACATATGTATGCAATATGGGTGAAAACGACTGCGGAATCTGACTAACATGGGTACCTAGGGGGAAGGGGAGCCCCGTCAAGGTTACTTGATGCCCTTCCATAAGGTGTTGGCCTCTAAATTTGCTGGGGCACTGACACTGCAGAGCCAGTAGTATGCTTCAAGTATACGGCCTCACCATTGGTAATATGCAAATGGTAGCTCGACCTGTGTGGTCTTCGGACTGCACAGGACGAAGCCTGTTGATTTAGCGTATCTAAATCTCCACTGCGCCCGCAGCCGCATTGCGGATTGAACGAAAGTTAGGTGCCGTGGACGGTGTCGGGGCGTAGTGGAACCCGGATGGCGATCCGTAAAATCGTTACATTCCTGTAGGATACAAAATGTCGACAGTATTGTTTTAACGATGTCGGTAAATATTATTAAACCAATATCGACCCAATATTAATTATTAAGATTTGTTGAATATTGGCGAACCGATATTTAACCAATGTGTAACCACACTTGGATATACAATATAATTTTTATTCTTAGAATCGATATGAGGGAAATATTGAGATTACAATATTTATTATAGATGTCGGAAACAATATGAAGACAATATTGTTTTATCGATATTGGTAAATGTCATTGAACCAATATTGACCCAATATGAGATATTACAATTCGTTGAATATAGTTGAAATGATATTTAACCAATGTGCTATCAAACTTGGAAATACAATATAGTTTTTCATCCCTAGAATCGATATGACTGGAATATTGGTATTGCTATATTTATTCTAGATGTGGAAAACAATATATGGACAATATTTGTATCATCGATATTGGTACAAATTATTCAACCAATATTGACTCAATATTACATATGACAATCTACATTGAAAACAGGTTCAAACAATATTCCACCAATATCGTTAATGAATATTCATCCGTATTGGACAAAAATTATTTTTTCATTTACAATATATCTATATTGGCCCAATATGGAACCAAGATTCAGCCGATATGATGTGCTACCTGGGCTTTGTTAATCTGAATCTGCATGCTATATATATACTGTTTTAACCGCGCACAAGTATTTTACTTACTGCGGTTTTAACCTGTTTAATTATGAATGCCTCAAATTTCACTTTTTTTATATTATATTGTACTCACTTTGTTATTAACAGAAATAAACATATTATTATTATATTATTATTATTACCTCTTCCGAAGGCAACGTTTCATGAGGACAATGTCAATACTACTTGACGGGAGACAATTAATTAAATGATTAAAAATGGATTTCATAATCCACTTTTCTGCTTCAACCTATACAATAGGTGTATTCGTCGGCAAGTCTCTGACAGAAAACAATTCATGAAACCGGTACGGAGGTGTTCCCCTGATTGATTCGAAAAATAATTTTAGCTACGCAACTTTAAAATGTAACTTCAAATTATCACAATGATGAACCTAGATTGGAGTACCAGGTTTAAATTTTTTTTGAATTTTTTTGACGAAAAAAAAATATTATTTTGTTTGCTACTTTCGACAGAGAAAATGCATTTCAGGACACCCAAGTAGCAATTTAACGTTGCGGCAACGTGTTTAAAAAAGTTGCGCAACCAACCAAAAGTTGCGATGCCGACCTCAAAACAACGTTGTCACAACCCTGTTTTGCACCAATTTGGTCAATCATTTCTGGGTTTTAAGAACGTTTCAGCTCCAACTGTAGGTAGCTGATGGACGTTTTCTAAACACAACTACATACCAGCGCCCTCTCGCGCTTTTTCATGGTGTTTAAGACATAGTTAATTTATCAACCTAATAATTAATGAGGGCCAAAATGGACACTTGAAGAAAACTTTCTGGTTACCGTTAATATCAAAATGTTATATTTTCATGCTCAAGATACCTGAAAAATAACGATTTTGATACAGAAATTGGCAACGCATTTCATTTTACTGTCAAATATACTATTATTTCATGCCAAAAAACTCTGACTCAACATGTATATTTTTGTGTCATATTAGAAATGGATTATTTTCAGCAGTGAAACATATTACACACACAACGCTATGCATAACAATGGTGGTATGGCTTGTAGAATTTACATACCTGTACAACATGCATCGTCATCAATCCAGACTCGAACGTTATTTCCATATTATGGCAATTTGAAGGCAAGACCGAATGGGCATATCGCCACCAAGCTCCGTATATCACTCACAGAGTAACGGTCATTTCCATATTTCAGCGATAAAAAACTCAACAGCTTGGTATTTCATGAAAAAACCTTATTGTTTTCGAACAAATTGATGAAATTGAAAACGTGAAGTGAGATACCATACGCAGTTATTTTCTTTCATATACAGTTATGATATTCACCACAAGTAAAATCAGTTCTCTATGATAAAATGAGAAATAATGATAAGCTATAAACTAATGAAATCATAGATTTATCATAAAATTTTAAATTAACTGACATGTGGAAAATATTTCCTGAAATGAAAATAATTTTTTCCTAACTGTAATACACTATTGTTGTTTTTCAATGAGAATTTAGTATGAGTTCCCCAAGGGACCGTTTTGGGCCCAATCCTCTTCAATATTTACATCAATGGCATGTTCTCTGTCAGGAGCAGAAGAGAAATTATAGTATTTGCTGACGACACCACAATATTCTATAAGTCAAGCACCTGGTAAGAACTGAAAAACACAGTGGAGGCAGACTTTTCTTTAATATTAAAATGGTTGTAAATGACGTATGGATGGAATCGCTCCTTCTCTCAGCTTTTACGTCCACGAAGGGTCCTGGTGAACATTTTTTAAATTGTTTCATATGTGGAACATAAACTCAACGTCTCATGAATAATGGTCAACATGATCAATATATATCCATTATACGTATTTTTTGAGGTGATGAGTCTCAATTTTCAGCGTTGTATCAACGTCATACTTCAATGATCATATTTTCATTATCAAAATGACGTTTCATGCTCAATGTCCAAATAGCATATTATAATATATGTCAAGTAACTGATTCAAAACTTATGTTTCCATACGACGGTCTTTTCTGAGGCAATAAGTCCCAACTTTTAGCGTTGTATCAACGTCATATTTCATTGATCTTATTTATATCATCAAAATGACGTATTATGCACAATGTCCAAAGTACATATCATAATGTATGTCAAGTAAGTGATTCAAAATTCATGTTCCCAATACTACGGTCCTTTCTGAGGCGATATGTCCCAACTTTCAGCGTTGTATCGACGTCATAATTCATTGATCATATTTTCATTATCAAAATGACGTATTATGCACAATGTCCAAAGACTAAAAAAAATGGTTATCAGAGTATATAAACTGAGCAGCCTATTAGGACTTTTGTTGGCTATCATGGTTAACCCACGGGGTCCAATACCTGGACAATTCACAATTTCACAAAAGCTTTTGATAGTATTCATATACTGTTACTGAGTTTGAGATGATGCTTCGTAACTTCAATAGCAGCGACACCTATCGTTGGGTAGAATACTTCATATTGATTATATTGATCAATATATGAACATATTTTTTAAGGTATTTAACTTACGTCAGGCAAAGTATGCAATAATACATAATTATTTGATCGTGAAATGTATAAATTTAAATAAATCACATTCATAACTATATTATGAGGAATGAAAAATATGCATATTTCGTCTGATACCAAGAAAAATTCGAAGGGACAATTTTTGTAAACATATAAAAATTATACGTTTACATTTGATTTTCAAAATGATCATCACCCAGGAGATACATAAACGATATAATAGTTTGAAAGTATGAAAAAAAGTACCCAAAGTTACATAGTTATTTGGTCATGATATGGATCGATTCAAATATAATATTTTCGTCACTATATTACGAAATATGTAAAATTTTCATATTTTGCCTGATGTCAGGAAAAATTTGGAGAGAAAATGTTAGACTATGTTTGGAAACATATATCAATAATATGTTTTTCTACAAACACACTCCAAGACATGCTTTTCTGCATAGTTTTACGTTCGCAAACATGATTATTTCTCACAATAATTGAAATTTGACATTAGTGTGCCGCAAAGTGACATTTCTGTGCCACAAAGTGACATTTCTGTGCCAAAATTTTTCAGTACCTAATTTCCAAGCAATACAGTTTTCGTGACAGCAAGGTGAAAGTATATTTTGAAAATTCTGCATTTCGAAGGGATATTCGATCAGGCAACTTCAAGAATTAATAGACAAAGTCTATAGGTTTATATAATATGAAGGAAATTGTCGTACAAATTCATAATATTCTGAACAAAAATCTTAGACCTCACTACTGCTGTCTCAAATACCCACATACACACTATCCATTGCTAGGCAACGGAGCAACATCTATCGAATCATTTGAATGTCAACAAACGTCAAGCATAAAATATTCAAGGGTAATATAACAAGTCTGGGCGTGGGATCCGCCTACGCTAGGATCCACCTAACGCTCAGACTTGGCCTCCGGCGGTTAACTCTCGCGCAAGCGCTCGACCCTGCGCTTCGCGCGAGCACTTCTCGAAAGCTCGGAAGTTGAAATGCCTGGAAGTTGTAGAATTTTTTTAATACAACGACCTCAATTTTACCTATAATTGGACACCAATAATATGAATACAACGACCTTAATGCCTTTGAAACTATAATTGGACACCAATAATTTGAATACAACGACTAATGAGAGACTTGAGAAAAAATCCGAGTATATTTTTCAATACAGACTGTCTTGAATAATTTCCCACGAAAATACGCGTTTTCAATACATGACTGTTTTGACTAATTTCCCACAAAAATTTGCGTTTTTAATACATGACTGTCTTGATTAATTTCCCATAAAAATACGCGTTTTCAGTACATAACTGTCTTGAATAATTTCCCATAAAAGTACGCGTTTTCAATACATGACTGTCATGAATAATTTCTCATAAGAGTACGCGTTTTCAATACATGACTGTCTTGAATAATTTCCCGTAAAAATACGCGTTTTCAATACATGACTGTCTTGAATAATTTCCCATAAAAGTACGCGTTTTCAATACATGACTGTCTTGACAAATTTCCCATAAAAATAATCGTTTTCAATACATGACTGTCTTGAATAATTTCCCATAAAAAAAACGCGTTTTCAATACATGACTGTCTTGAATAATTTCCCATGAAAGTACGCGTTTTCAATACATGACTGTCTTAAATAATTTCCCATATAAGTACGCGTTTTCAATACACGACTGTCTTGAATAATTTCCCATAAAATTACGCGTTTTCAATACATGACTGTCTTGACTAATTTCCCATAAAAATACGCGTTTTCAATTCATGACTGTCTTGAATAATTTCCCATAAAAGTACGCCTTTTCAATACATGACTGTCTTGAATAATTTCCCATAAAAGTACGCGTTTTCAATACATGACTGTCTTGAATAATTTCCCACAAAATAAAAAACGCGTTTTCAAAACATGACTGCCTTGATTAATTTCCCACAAATCCAGGCGCTTCGCGCCCTGGAATATTCGAAGGAGGGGAGGAGCAAATGGATTTTTGAAAATCCCGGCGCTTCGCGCCCGGGAAAATTCAGAGAAGGGGGAAGTGAATATTCAAAAATCCGGGCGCTTCGGCCCGGGAAAATTCGAAGGAGGCGGGAAGTAAAAATTCAAAAACCGGGCGCTTTGCGCCCGGAAAAATTCGAAGGAGGGGGGAAGTGGATTTATTAAAATCAGGGCGCTTCGCGCCCAGGAAAATTCGAAGGGGAGGGGGTTCAGTTGATATTCAAAAATCCGGGCGCTTCGCGCCCGGAAAAATTCAAAGGGGAGGAAGTGAGTGGATATTCAAAAATACGAATGTACCAAATTTTTCGTTTTTAGGAAATATTTCCCAGATTATTCATTTAAGGGAAAAAATCTTGTTACAATTTTTGTAGACTTTCATGAGATGATCAAAAAAGGTTGATTGTAAAACTTGAAAAACTGTCGCTATATTTGAGTTTTTGGTGTTTTTATAAAAAAAAATCAACATTCTGTTTATTTTTCAAGATATGAAAAAATACCATTGAAACTTTTGATAGACATCTTTGAGATAAATGAGATTATTTATTTACATTTTTTCGATATCTCGTTTACTTTTCAAGTTTTTGGTGATTTTTGAAAAGTCCCAAATTTTTCGTTTTTTCGAAATATTTCCCAGATTATTGATATAGCAGAAAAATTTATTGAACATTTTTTGTAGACTTTATCGACATGATCAAAAAAGATAGATTGTGAAATTGGAAAATCCGTCGCCATATTTGAGTTTTTGGTATTTTTATAAAAAAAAAGTCTATATTTTTTTATTTTCCATGATATGGAAAAATTTCAACGGAACTTTCCATTGACATTCCTGAGTTTATTAAAACTGTTCATATAAATTTTCTCGATATCTCCTATAGTTTTCGAGTTTTTGGTGTTTTTAGAAAAAATGTGAAAATTTTTCCCAAAATTCTCAAAATCAATTTTTTTTTTTCAAGTTATGGAAAAATTTCATCTGAACTTTTTGTAGAACTTCTTGGGAACTATAAAATATATACATTTTTTCGATATCTCGTTTATTCTTCGAGTTTTTGGTGTTTTTAGACAAAAAATGGCAAATGGCAAATGGCACTCGCTTGCGCTCGTGCCGCAACTTTTTCAAACTCGTGAGAAATTAGCACTTTTCTTCACTTGTTGCACAATATACTATTATATTCAATTTTCAAAATTACCATCACTCAAGAAATATATTTATGGCATAATAATTTTTATTGCTTATTTACATCAATAAGTAAACATATTTTCTTAGGTATTTAACTTACGTGGGAAAAAGTATGCAAAAATACATGCTTTTATTTGGTCAAATTTATTAATATGAATGAAACGTTTTTATTACTAAAATGTTGAGAACAAAAATACACATATTTTGTCTGATACCAGGATATAGGAGGCAAAGATTGGAAATGTGTAAATAATAATAATAAAATACATAATAATACATTTACATTCGATTCTCAAAATCAGCATCACCCAGGAGATGTATCCACGATCCTCGATTATTTTGATCAATAAATTAATTTTTTTTTTTTCAACTTACGTCAGGCAAAGTATGCAAAGATACATAGTTTGTTGGTCGTTAAATGTATCCAATCTAATTTAATATTTTCATTACTATATTAGGAAGTATGTAAAATTTTCATGTTTTTCCTGTTGCCAGAAAAGCTTTGAAGTTACAATGTTTGGAAACATATATAAATAATATGTTTAAATACAATTTTAAAAATTACCATCGCTCAAGAGATGTATAAATGATATAATAATTTTTATTGATTATTTACACCAATAAGTGAATATATCTGTTCAGGTATTCTACTTACGATGGCAAGAGTATGCAAAAATACGTTGTTATTTGGTCAGAAAATGTAATAATCTGAAAGAAACATTTTTAATACCATATCATGGAAAACGAGAAGTACACATATTTTGTCTGACACCAGGATAACTTTGGAGAGAAAAAGTTTGGTAACATATATAAATAGTAGGTTTACATTCGATTTTCTTAATTATCATAACCCAGGAGATATATCCACGATAGAATAGTTTATATCGATTATTTTGAACAATAAATGAATATAATTCTTTAGTCATTCAGCTTACGTCAGGCGAAGTATGCAAAAATACATAGTTATTCGGTCGTTGAATAGATCGAATTCAATGTTATGTTTTCATTACTATATTAGCAATTATGTGAAATATTCATATTTTGCCTGATGCCAGGAAAACAATGGAGAGACGATTCTTGGAAACACATATAAATAATATGTCTTTTTCGGTTTTCAAGGTTATCATCACTCAAGATACATATTAATGATATAATAATTTTTATTGATTATTTTGATCAATAGTTATATATTCTTTTTGGGGCACATAACTTACGTCTGGCAAAATATGCAATAATATTTAGTTATTTGGTCTTACTATTGATTATATTGACGAAGATGTATATACGATTATATTTAAAAAAGTTAGATATTTTCATGTTTATCTTGATGTCTGCAAGTTATTGAAGAGACAATATTCGAAAAAGTACATAAAAAATATGTTTATATGCAATCTTCATTCATATCATCATTCAAATGATATATTCATGATTATGCAGTAATGCAACATAATTGAAATGTGTTAAAGCGAACGTTTGACGTAAAATGGTTTAATTGTGGTATATCATATAAGTACGTATCGGTTGAGTTCATTCAACATAACGCATAAGACATCTGATGAAAACCATTATATGACTTATAATTGTAAAGTTGAATGTTCACTGGGGTAATATTGTCGAATTCCTTCTTCATTGTGAACCTGTGGTCCCTTACTGAAATAATCAAAAATTCGCCAAATTTGTGAGAGGCATTTTGGAAAATCAATAGTTATTTATGCAACACGTGCAAAAAGTGAATGTTTATTGCACTCGACGTGAAATTGTCCGACGAGGCCGAGTTGGACAACACGTCGAGTGCAATAAACAATTTTTGCACGAGTTGCATACAACATTTTTTCTACGTTCATGCAAAAAGCAAAAAATTATTCATTGAGGTGCGGCACTAGGTGTAGGAAAATGAAAAGCGCAACTTGAATACTTTATTATCAATATCGATTTGCATTGAAACAGGAACTAATACGTTACGAACAATTTAACTCAATTTTTTTTTTACCCTCAATGTTGAAAGTGAATGAACAATTGGTGCAATTTTCAATATGAATATTTCGTAGTGAAGTACCTATTGCCAATCTTACAGAATATCTGCTAAATATGTAGTAGGTTTAAACGTTTATGTTTGTCATGATGACAGCACGTTGAAGTAGAATGACAGATGAGTGCAATAAAAACTTTATTGCACTAGTGCAATAAAGAACTTCTTTTTCCACTGAATATAGTTCAATAAAGTTTTGCTTTTTGCATGAATGTAGAAAAAAGTGTATATACTCGTCAAGAGAAACTCATTTGATAACACATTGAAGAATTTTGAAGATAGTATGATATGGATGAGAGTTTTGCGATTTGCCTAATCTATATTTGGTTAGCAACATTTCCGAAAATATGTTCCTTGTTCGTGATATTGCCAAATCTTAACTATAAATAAACAAAATGGCAAATAAAATATCAAACTGAGTATGATCATGATATTCAGTTTGTAACAGCACAGTGTAAATATTTATAGTATAAAACATATATGGGTATAGATAAAACGTACATAAAATTAGTATTGGTAGTATGGGTTGATTGAGATGTTGATTCAACAAGCGTAAAATATCACATTATCTTGATATTGTGTCACAATAAGTGTAAATGTCTGGATCATATTGCTCGCAGATAGTAAGTTACTGGTGATTATTTCGATAAGGTAGGTGGTGATTTTGAAGTTTTTAATCATTTTGATTTATGATGTGATGGAACGTCTTTCTATCGGAAGTTTTGAGCCAATTTTTCATTTCTTTTTTAAATTGCAATTTATGGCACCTATTAATGGACTGTATTTTTTCTGGTAGTATGCTCCAAATCTTTGGGCCAAGGTAGTTGCAGTGTCTTTGCCCTACTAATTTATGGCATCTTGGGGTTACGAATGCCTTTTCTTTGCCTCTGGTATAAAATTGATGCTCGATTGGTTTCGTTTCTATTTTGTTTTCGAAAACTCTCATTATTATTTTCTGGCTAAATAGTTGTCGGGTATCCAGGACATTACTGTCCTTGAATAGCTCATCGCTTGAGAACGTCTTTCCTTTACCTAATATAATTCTCAGAAATTTTTTCTGTATCGTGTCCAGGCATCTCAAGTGCGAATTCTTAACTCCTCCCCAACCTGTATTGCCATAAGATAATTGTTACTGAACCAGACCATAGTATACAGTTGTCAGGTAGGGAATTTCTAGCCATTGTTTGAAGGTTTTGAAACGAGACAAAAACACTCGCAATTTTCGATTTAATTGGTTTATGTGTAAATCCCATTTAATGTGTCGATCGATTATTAAACCTAGGTATTTAATAGATGTACTTTCGGGAATCGTCAAGTTTTAATTGATTATTAATGGTACCATGTCTGGCAGCTTGTTAGTGTAAGACGTGAATGGTAAGTATTTTGTTTTTTCTGCTTTCAACGTTATTTTTTAAATTGAAGCCATTTTAAAATATTTTTGAAATCTCTCTCTGATTTTGTTTTGAGGTCATGCCACGTGTCCCTATTATAGAAAATTGCTGTATCATCTGCAAAACTGAAAACGGTTCCTTCGGAATTCATTTTCAGTAAGCTATTTATGTAGATAATGAACAAGAAAGGTCTCAAGACCGTACCTTGAGGGACACCGTAAGTTACCGTGCTTGGGCTACTTCTATTTCCATCAATGTCAACTATCATGTGATTTGCCCCGTATGCCGATGTTTTCTAATTTTTCGAGGAGGTTTTTATGACATACAGTATCAAAGGCTTTTGAAAGAAGTGAAGATTTTTAAAGAAAGATTTGCAATAGTCGTCGTATATAGTCTGTGCCATGATTTTGGTAGATTTTTTTTGTAATTTGAATATTACATCTAGATGATAAAATTACCACATACCACCAGTTCATATGACATTATGCTGTGACAATTGGCAAAATGAGCTACTCTTAAACAATCTGTTGTCTTATTATTTAGGTACACGTTGATACGCGCTTTGATAATTTGTGAATATGCGGCAAGCAATTTAAAGACGAGCCCAGTTAACTCCAAGAAGCGCAATTGGTTCGTTATTTTCCTCAAAATTTTGGTTTTATCGTCCTTGTGAGATAATTGATTCTAGAACCAGATTGTTGAAAAGCTTTCAGATTCATAAGCGTTGAAAAGTAGATTGGAGGGCATAGTGTCACTCAACAAGAAAGTGGCGTTATCAGCATCACTATCAAAGACCCATTCGTTATATTAAAAAGAATATCATCAATGTGAATGATGAATAGTATAGCCCTGTGGTACTCACAATTGACTTTCAGAGTTTTTGATATATCACCGTTAAATTAAACACGTTACTGGCGGCTTGCAAGATATAGGATATAAGTATACTCGTCACTCACAGAAATAAATGTTGGCTTCTCTTCTTGGATGCACACGGAAGAAAACTTATTTTATCCTCCATCATCATCATCATCAACTCAGCACATTTCTTTCCTTATTTTCTGCTACACTTTTCTTTTCTGAGAGACACAAACATCTCGTCGTTTCCCACGATACATTTGTCATCAAAACACGAATTTACGCACCACCATCAAAATCTGGCATCTGCCCCAAATAATGGGAATCCACCTTCGTCAAATTACAACTGACAGCATCTCTTCTTGCATACACCGTAAGATTATTAACGACGCGTAGTTTCCTACAAGATAGAATCTCGAGGCTCCGCAGGAAGATATACTGCAATCATTAGCGTGCGCCAAAAGGTGTTCTTACGTAAAAACCTAACAGAAATACGCTCGCGTTTACCAGATAAATAAGAAAATATAGCCTCGTAATGGCAAGATATATGCTGAAGAGGCCAGCGGACTGGGGAAAGCCAACTGAAAAAGCTGAGTGAGGAATGGAGGTTGTAAATACATTCTGTTTTTATGACGGCGTGTTTTAAAATGCTCTCGAATTCGGAGGCAGCCGATGATTCTGTGGAAATACAATAATGGTTTGATTCTTTTTGAGATTCTTTGGTTTATTGAGTTCATAATGAGGCTAAGCTGTAGATAACAAAAATGACAGGCTCTTTTCACAGTAAATAAAAGACGTAAACGACCTGTATAACTTTTTTTATTATACCCATCTGAAAACACTATATTAACACGCTTATTTAGCATACTGAAAACCATTTTTTTTTCATGAGACCGTGAGACACACACATATATTTTGTTATGAAATGAAGTATTTAAAAATTAAATAGTCAGAAAATGTCAAAAAATAGCAGAAAAACCAAGCAGATACTTTTATACCTCTGATCTAAAGTAGGTACTTTACCATATCAGCAGAACATCATAACTATTGATGCCATTGAAAATGCTGGATCTATATTAATTGTTGAAATACCTAACACGAAGACCTATCGCGCAAGAACTTTCACTGTTTCAAATTCTGGTTATATTGAGATATACCGCAAGTACACAGGGCAATTCGACCCCCACCATTGGGATCTCCTAAACTACAGGACGTACGTCGAAGCTTAAAATAGGGCAAAGTTGCGTATTCTGGTGCTTATCAAAAGACTGTTTTGAATCTTGGAAAATTCCGAGTATTTCCGGAAATATCTGGAAAAAACTGAAAATCGGAATTTTCGTTTTTATTTTTTTCTATCGTTATTTGACAACATAGATCAAATTCAAAAGTACATTTTCATTCATACTTTTTTTCAGCTACACGTTTTCATGTTCAGATTTACTATCCGACGTTTCGTCTTCTGACATTCATCATTAACTTTTTTTTTTCTGTTATGGGCGCCATATTGTTTTTTTATAAAGACATTCTGATTTCATTGATGTATAATTTGTTATGATTTGCATTTCTGAAACCACAGATATTAAAAAAAAACAACTTCATCTGAGATAGTCATGACTTCATCGAAAAATTTTGCTTAATAAACACTAGTTGTCAGAACTCATTAAACATCATAAGTTTGCACAAATACTTCAGTCGAAATATCCTCATTCTCAAATGAAGGAAAACGAGATATGTTGAAACTTCATCATAAATTTGATAGGAATAGTACGAAAACAACACAAATTTATTTTGAATTATATCCGGAAAGACAACAGCCGGATAGAACATAATTCGGAATTTTGGGCAAACACTTGGCTGAGTACGGTGCGTTTCAAAAAACAAGAATGAAATCATGAGCTTGTAAAAAATCCACAAAAAACAAAGTGTTCGAAATGATGGCCTTCCTCTTGAATACATAACCGACCTCGTCGTCTCAAATTAAGAACAGCCCTAACAATATCCCTTCTTCTGATAGACCTCAATTGCGTGATGATATTTTCTCTGAGTTTATCTACTGTGTCATATTCCTGCTCTCCATAGATTCTGTTCCTTAAAGTGCCCCACAAGAAAGTATCCAAAACTGTAAGGTCAGGTGACCTTGCCGGCCACCTCACTGGTCCTGAATCTCCTATTAGGAAATCTTTGGTGTAAATATTCGCAAACTACTCATTTATTGTGTGGAGGAGCCCCGTCATGCTGAAACCAGCAGCTGTTATAATTAACAAGGGGAAACGTATCCATATATTCTTCGAATTCGTTTCTCAAGAACCGAAGATAGGTTTCCCCGTTCAAAGTATTAGAGAAGAAATGAGGACCAAGCATTCGGTCTTCATAAATTCCAGCCCACACATTCAAACGAAACCGAACTTGTGGTCTGACTTCTCTGAAGTATCGTGAATTATTTTCACTCCAAATGCTACAAAATTCCATCCTTCTCTCAGGATCAACTGGATGTAATTTTTGTGAAATATGTATCTTATAACATTTCAAACCACTTCTTTGAATTCTCTACAAACGCTCGTCTGTGCCACATCCATTTCTGCCGAGACTTGATGTGTTGATTTGGAAGGATCTGCATTTATCTAAAAAAGTACCAAAAATAATTATACTTCTTCGAATATGGAATGAACAATTATTTTACCTCTGCTAATAAGTTACGTCTAATATTTTGTTCCATTCTGATTCCATATTTCATTCTTGGTTTTTGAAACGCACCGTACTCAGCCAAGTGTTTGTCCAAAATTCCGAATAATGTTCTATCCGGCTGTTGTCTCTCCGGATATAATTTAAAATAAATTTGTGCTATTTTCGTACTATTCCTATCAAATTTATAATAAAGTTTCAACATATCTTGTTTTCTTCATTTGAGAATGAGGACATTTCAACTGAAGTATATGTGCAAACTTATGATGTTTAATGAGTTCTGACAACTAGTGTTTATTAAACAAAATTGTTCGATGGAGTCATGACCATCTCTCTCTGTGGTTTCAGAAGTGCAAATCATAATAAATTATACATCAATGAAATCCGAATGAGAATCACTATTTTTCTGTATAAAAAAACAATATGGCGCCCATAATAGAAAGAGAAATTGATGATGAATGCCAGAAGACGAAACGTCGAATAGTAAATCTGAACATGAAAACGTGTAGCTGAAAAAAAGTATCAATGGAAATGTACTTTTGGTTTTGAGCTATGTTGTCAAATAACGATAGAAAAAAATAAAAACGAATACTCCGATTTTCAGTTTTTTCCTGATATTTCCGGAAATACTCGGAATTTTGCAAGTTTCAAAACAGTATTTTGTTAAGCACCAAAATACGCAACTTTGGCCAAATTTAAGCTTCGACGTATCTCCTATAGCTTAGGAGATTCCAATGGTGGTGTTCGAATTTGAATTGCCCTGTATACTGTTATATTATATGTTGGAAATAATTGTTCAAACTTCACTATCAATTATTATTCCAATAAATGAAATTGTTTTAT
Organism: Chrysolina oricalcia; assembly: GCA_944452925.2. Classification (NCBI taxonomy): domain Eukaryota; kingdom Metazoa; phylum Arthropoda; class Insecta; order Coleoptera; family Chrysomelidae; genus Chrysolina; species Chrysolina oricalcia. The sequence goes on along the minus strand of OX101819.2, from coordinate 54,247,233 downwards.
GATGAATAATCATTTAATAATTGACTCTGTTAAAAATAAATCCTTCAAAGACTAATATTTCATGTTAATTTGGTGAATTATTTTGGCAGTGAGAAAAAGTACTTTTTTCTCGGTGAGAATAGACTTTTTCACGGCGAAAAAAGTAAGCATTCACCCATCAATAGAGATGCAGGCGTTTTTTTGACAGTTGTACAAAAATGTTATACCACCACAAACAATTCTATTTCTTCATTCATATATACGTTCTATAAAAAAACAACAACAATCAATGGACCTTTCCACGAGATATGAGAAAACACTTTAATGAGAAAGTATATACGCAAAAATCACTCGGGATTTTTTTTCTCTCTCTCTCTTCTCTCTCTCTTCAATTATTGTCCTTCGGTTTTCATACGGCGCCATTTGGACATGCCCTGCTGCGAGAAATCCGTTACCATCCGGCCTCTAACCGGCGTAGACAGCAAAGCTGTATCGGGGGGACGCAGTTGTCTTGCTCTAGGCAATACTGCATCTTGGGTCGATGCACATCCTAAGACGGCGGACATTACACACATTAACCTGACTTCCAAAACGAGACCGCCGTCTGACCTCAACCGCTGCCGGAATTCGAATTCCGACGTCACGTTCATTAAAACTAGACTTGGCAATGTTGTTAAAGTTATGCAGCATGAAATTTCAAATTATCATGCAAATATAATGTGTCGCATGACAGTTGTCATTTGGTACCAGACGGGTTTGTTCGTCTATTTCACGGAGCAAACCAATAAGAATCGTTTGTCTCTTTTTAACTCGTTTGCTTACATTAAATTTGGACACAAGTCAAGCAGTTCCATCAAATATTCATGCTGCACGCGAACAGACCCTACGTGATTTGAAGTTAATTTTCAAAGTTTCGAAAGTTTTTGTTGTTTGTATTCTACAATTTTTTTATTTCCTGTATCTGTATCCCTGCAATAAGGTTAACATGTCAAAAAGTGCTTTGTACCCGGTTGTCTGAACTCCAGCGAAAATTCTAATAAACAATTTTTCTATGCACCTAAAGATAAAGCGCTTCGTAAAATGTGTTTGGAAACAGTGAATAAACCCTGTGAAAAAAGCGGAAATATAATTATGTTATTGTGAAGAACATTTCCAAGTGAGTACTTTACGTTATGTACGTTGTATACAAAGCAGAGTTCAGAGAAAGAGTTAAAATTTTAGTCATTGCAATAAAGACCTTGAACTATCAAAAAATGTTAGGTACCAGTAAAGATTCAGAAAAACATACTTGAAAAACCAAATTCAAAGAGATGAGAGTCACAATGAAATCATATACATTGCTTTATCTGATTTGATTTCACCCTATATATGAATAATGAGCACGTTATTACGATTTGTAATATTGCCAATGCTCGTTTCTCATCACAAGGATGGTGGTCCGTTCAGAAAATTTTAAAACTATAAATAAAATAAAAATAGGTAATGTGTTTTTTTTTCAGAGTTGATCAAGTGACAAAGTTTTAATCAGTTCTCAATGGCTTATATTAAGCTAGAAGCTATATTTTCTATTGCCTGTTCGGAATTCGGATTGTGGTGGGGGGGGGGGGGGTGTTTCCGTGAACGTCAGCGGCACACTTTCAAACGTGATATTTTTACAAAATGAAAGAAATGTAGTGGAACTTTTTGTTAAATGGACGTTTCAAACTAGAAACAATTGATTTAAACTATTTAAATTTATTTTCCGTGAATGTAAAGGTCCATTATCTATCAGAATGTAAATTAGTATCTAATATAATAAACAGTATATTCGCTTTAAGCTTTCAACCTCTCTTTTCTCGCGAAAATAAAACAAAATACTTCCTTTATGTGAACTGCTCTCACCAATAAAAGCAAAGCAGCAGCATCGTAAGCCATTGCAAAGTGTTGTTCATGTGGCTGTCTCAACGCCATATATCATTTATAAATTTCCAGACTCCAGTCCCGCTGGCGCGAGCTCATGCCACCAGGAACAACTGTAAACAGCGAATTGACATGCTGGTGGCAAACAAAGAGTAAACTTTGACCAACTAACGTGGGAAAATTCCACAATGGGCCGGGTTTGTTTGTATTTCAACCACGCATTCCCTTTTCACGATATGCAGATGTGCAAATGTCACAATTTGTGCTCATTATCGCGTGGGTTTGGAAGAGTTATGCATGTTTCAAGTCTGTTAAAAAGTATGTTACACCACTCGTACTGTAACAAAAACTCAACGGATGTGTTGTGGACTGGATATTTACGATAGGTACGTAAAAATTTACCCAAGTAGCATTTTGGCGACTATAACCACATAATACACAAAAATTAACGTTGTACTACTTGGTGTAGAAATTAGTCATTTATGAGACGATACCCTCGTTACCACCAGACGTTGTATTAACGTTGAGCATGACATCAGTTGAGCTAAGGCGTTGTCAGAACGTTCACCCAACTGACTACAACTAGTAAATATTTTGGGAATGGAAATAACGTTTTTAAAACGTTCAAATTACAACTTTAGTTATGTTAAACGTTTTCCCGACGGAAGGTCGACCTTGTAAGATTCAACTTAGCAGTGGACAATTTTTCAGGGAAGTTGTCGTGGATTTATCTTTACAACTAATTTTTTTCCAAATATTTACTATAGTGGACGTGCCAGTAATATTTAGATATTAATAATTTACACATTTCATAATTTTTTTCATTCTAATGACAAGGATATACTACTGGCCAAATTGATTGGAACTGGAATGATCCTAACCTAATTTTTAAATCGGAAAAAAAAACAGCATTCCAATACACTGCTTCCTATTACAGGTAAAAAAAAATAACATGGTGAAGAAACTTCACAGACAAGCCCTCATGAAGGCTGACAGTCGCGCTCCGGATATAAAGTTAGTTGCCTGAGAGACTAACGTTGAAAAGTAACTACATTTTCAGTTATCTGACTTCCAAAGTCGCTTTGACGACTTTTATACTCCTACGCTAGTTGGAAGTGTAATTCTATTTGAAAACAAGGCCAGTCATTCGAATTTTGGACTCAAATGAGCATAAACCAATGCTTATGAAGCCTTATTTTAGTATTTTAAAAATATTTCATGTGTATTTCATTCAGTTCGAGATTTAATTAATATCTAGATTAAACATTTTCATTGAAATGATTTTTTTTAATATTGAATTTCGAAAAGTTCGCAACAGATTAAAAGCCCGCGTTTTTTTGGCATGAAACTACAGCATATGGCTATGGCCAATTTCTGTTTCGGAATGGTTATTTTTCGGGTATATTGAGCATAAAAGTATAACGGTAGGAGTAACCACAAAGTTTTCTTTAGGTGTCCATTTTGGCCGTCAGTAATTATTTGGTTGATAAATTGACTATGTTTCAAACACCATGAAAAGTAAACTGTGTTACGGGTTTATTTCCACTTTACCTTCCAGCATTTTTAGATTGTAAATATACTATTAGATCATCAACTAGAGAAGAACAATATTTATTGAATGGTCTTGTACATGATACTCGAGCTATCTCAACGACGTAGTGCCTCTCTGGTACTATCAGTGGTTTCCTAAACTAATAATAATATTTTACTATTATGCTATAACAAGCAACTTTCTTAACCTACCTTTCAGCTAGCTACGAGAAGGACCCCTGGATCACTTGTGGATGAACAGGTTCTGCTCACCTATGAAAAGATGTCATTTCATAACCCTCATAGTTTGTTTTTATCATATTTGTTTATATCGACAATTATCTCTAACCTCTTGATTTGTCACGACTCATGTGTTCTTCTTCCAATTCCATGATTTTCAGAACAGACCTCTTCTTCTGGTCAATTTCAATTTGTGGCCTCTCCTATTCCATGAGAAACGCCAAGTCTTCTTCTTCTTTGGTGGAGAATATTCCAACTTCCTACCGGTACTCATTTTCTGGGACTCGGTGATTCGTGGTTTAGTTTTGCCAATTTAATCCATCCAGGCAATAAGTAACCGAAAGCCAACTAACATAAAAAAACTGCCTTTCTTTTTCCATGTGCTTGGAAGTGAAACGTAGGTACGCATCAGCGAATTCTTCTGTTGAAATTCTCAAGAATACTTGTGGAAAAGCTAAAGTCTGTAAGTGTTACAGCTATTCACATATTGTGGATTCAGTTTTCTTTGATATTCTGAATTTCAACTTCTTCGGCTAACCGCAGCAAAATCACTCGAAGGCCACACATCATCCCAGGTATGTTTCAGAAACCTGAAAAACATTCAGAAAGTTCATTAGCTGTCTATAACTAACATTTCATACCTACTTCACATGTCTGAAATCGATACTTCTCCACAGGCCTTCTCTTGTTTGTAAACCGCCCAGTGGCACCATCCATTTCAAGACACTGTGCGAAACACTTTGAGAAATTCCCTTTGGTGGAATCCTTCCTCACTAGCCAACCCCTACTGTGGGACCGTACCATCTACCGTTGAAAGGCGAAGCTGACCAGTTCATACCACGAGTGACTCCACGAGGCCCTGCTCTCAGTGGCCCTGGCCCTACACCGGCACAATACCATCAAGGAACCATCAGATAAGCTTTATATTCATTAGTAGATTTTGATTATTTCATATACCATTACATCCTATCGCTTTCGACTCAGACGCATGTCCTGAAAAGCTTTGCATGAGTATTGCTACGTGCTTGTAAATAATATTGTATGAGTATGAACAGGGATGAAACGACGAATTTGTTCCTACGAAACAAAACATTAAAACCTTAATGAGGGTACGACATTCGTACTACTTACCTGATATTACATTTAGTGTGAAATACTTACTTATAGATTCTTGCTGTGAACTTTCAGCATACGTATGGTGGAGGGTATTTTTCAATAACAGTATATCGCTTACTAGTTTAAAAGTATTTACCTTGGTGCTTGGGTGCATTTGTTTAGCGATTCATTATTTTATTGAGGTTGAGATATTATTAGATCAGTAATATTAATTTAATTCATTCACAATCATTTGTTGCCGTATTCGTACCACACATCAGTCTGGCCAACGTTGATTAATCAATAAAAAGATTACATAATACTCAGTACAACCACCATTTTTTTACCCACCCCATCTCCACTAGAGCTTTGGGATTGAAAATTAATATATATCAAGGTTAGTCAGTGACGAGGTTGGCCCATTTCCCTTTCATTGGAATTTGGCGATTATCGAGACTAACAACTGTCATCGCTGCGCGAGAGGGCGCTGGTGTGTAGTTATTTTAAAGAAAACTCAGCAACGTTGAGAAAACGACCATCAGCTACCTACAGTAGGAGCTGAAACGGTTTAAAACCCCAAAAATGATTAAGGTTGTGTTGAGGTCGGCAACGCAACTTATGTTTGGTTGAGCAACTTTTTTAAACACGTCGCCGCAACGTTGAATTGCTACTTGGGCATACTACGGTGTAAGATGAAAAATTTGTCCATTCAGGCTCTGAGGACCAGCTTGGAAACCCATAGATTATCGTAATATGATAATAATAAATTGCCTTTATTCATTACAAGAAGTACATGAAATGGTGAAGTTTCAGCTCAATGGTGTTAAACTTTTCCGCAAAAAAAACTGAAAAATCAAAAATCAATAATGGACAATCTGAGAACAAAATCGAAGATTAGTTGAAGTGAACTAAAGTGGAATGTCCATAGAAAACAAATGGATAATTATATGGTGATATTGTAAAGAGAAACATTCTCAATTGAAAATTGAACCAACACATGACTCCTTTGGAAATGGAAAAACCTACGATAAAATGAAGTTACTTTTTTGTAATATCTAACAGAAAACAACTACTTTTCCTGCTAAAGCCACACTGACCATTGAACTGCATCTGATAGATATTGTGAAAGACCCTATATAAGTTGAGAGAAAAAATCTGAAAGTGAAACTTTGCATTTTCATTCAGATAGTTGATTATTTCTAAAATGTCCAGTTTCCATTGGAGATTCTTATCTATAAATAGTGGGAGAATGTTATTCAGAAGTATCACTCACAGAAAATCACTCATTTCATTGATGCGTGAATTGCATCTCTTTCGCTAGGCCTCCAATACATTTTGGTGGAAAAAAATCTATTTCACACTTCTAAGATCATCAGGGAGATCAGAAGAATTGGAAATCATACTATTCAGAAGCAATTTCACACTGTTACGATGGAATTGTTGGGACTATTTCATGTGGGGCGACACTTTGAAAATATTTTTCTTACATAAAACCTGTCATGGATAAGGAATGTTGATTTTATTGAAAATATAAAAAGGATGTTCATAAAGTCAGTTCTGGAATCATCTGCGAATGAAAGATGAACTTCAATCGCTATTTTCCATCGTCCAAGATAACCTCTCTTGGAAGGGATTCATGTTGTAAAGGGAAACATTCTCAATTAAAAATTGAACATATTTGTAATAAAATCTATGATAAGTCCTTATAATAATGTAGCACAGATCAGAAACACGGTTAATCAACGGATGAAAGTTAAGGTATGTTTCAACCCAGATATGGATTGTATAATCTCCGAATTCAGGTGGCAACATGTTGTAGTGCTTAGCTGTCAAATAAATGAAGTTGCTTTGGTATGTAGATAAGTGGTGCCTGGCGATTTTCAATAGATCTTTTTTGCTAGTATTTACGTTTTTTTTTCTAGAATTTTAGTTTATTGAAAAGTTAGGAAGGCTGTTTTGACTTGATAATTTTAAGAGCTGAAGTGAGTGCATGTAGAGTGATAGAAGTATTCATATGCTGCAATCCTATTTCAGAAATTTTATTTGATGGCCGTGGAGCGAAGGGTCGAGGGTTCAAAGTCTCGCATGGTCATCGGTCTCGTGCATGGCATCACACGATAGAAAGCAAGGGCTGCGACTTCCCTAGCTCACACAAGTATCTCGAAGAGGGTTGCGCGTAGAAGTGCTCGGTTGACGGAAATAACAATTTTATAACAATTTTTATTTTTTTATATTCGGTCATATTAACGCAAGCCTGTACAGAATCGAGCACTTGAATTTTGTATAATTTATAATTTGCGTTTACTTTGTTGGGTCAGAGCAATGCCGTAAACGGAATCACAGAAGGAGATTTTAAAGAAAATCAAACTTTCACACAGTTTGATTTTGATGTGTGGCATAAAATGATTTGCGGAGGGTTTGCACGTGTTTGCCAAACCTCAACTCAGAGTCGAACCAAAGTCCAATATTTTTACATTCCTGTACGAGAGGTACTGGTGCTGTTTATTTGTATGTCCATTGCTTGTTCAACTAAATGCAGTTTATTGGAGTTACCAAAGAATATGATTGACGATTTGTCAAGATTCAGCTTCAAATTTTGACAAAAAGATATGTTAAATAGTTTACTAAGGTCATCGTTGATCTTCAGAGTAGTTTCATTTAGTTCATAATGATGGACATCAAGGACTGATTGGGTGTCATCGGCATTGTTAAGCATTTCACGATAACTCGTAAATTCTTTGAAGTCCGAGATTTAACGGAAAAGAGAAGCGGGCCTAAAATAGAACCTTGAGGAACCCCATAATGAACAGGCAATGCGTTCGACCTTTTTATTCAAAATAGCACATTGTGTCCTTTCGGATAAGTAATTTGCAAATAATACAACTACATCGGTATCAAATCCAGAGAAATGTAGTTTTTTGCAGAGAAGGTCGTGACTTATGGTGTCGTATACCTTGCTAAACTCAAGAAGAGTTAAAGAACTCATATATCCCCTATCCAAGGAGTACATAATGCTATCTGTGATATTTGCAAGCGTGGTAGTAGTGCTGAATTGTTTGCGAAATCCGGACTGGGTATCTGGTACGATTTTATTCAAGAAAATATATTCAGTCTTTTGATTTTTCATTATAATTTCCATAACTTAGAGAGAGTCGGCAGGATGCTGATCGGTCTAAGATGACTGTATTCTGTGGGTGGAGAGATTTTGGTAGAGTTATTCTATTAGTATGTATCCAACCAGTATGAAAAATTTCACTAATTATTTCTGTGTTAATTATGAATGTGATTTATTCGAAAAGATACTCAACATTCTGATAGAAATTTTATCAGATCCAATACAATTGCTATTTATCTGCTTATTTTGATTGGACATGGTTTGAATTGTCGTATTTAGAAAGCAAGACTTTCCGTGCAAATCTTACTTTGGAACTGACTATTGATAGCTTCTACTACATCACTTAGACTTTGGGGCACACCAACAGACTTGATGTCATCCATTTTTCTTAGTGTAGTCCAGAGCAATTTGCTATTTTTTTGTCTCATATTCTCTAGGTAAGCACGTTGATTTGCCGATGCGAATATTTCACCTACCTGCTCAAATGTAATTTTCTTCATCCAAAAACTTAATATACTTTCCAAATAACGACTTAGATTTCGAGAAAGCAGCAGTATTTTGTTGGAAGGAAAGTGCTTTTTTGAATGAGGTAGCCACATACAGAACGTTAACGATTTTCAAGTAAAAACATTCATATTCAAGTCTTTGGGATAAACTGAACAATGTAGAAACAGTTAATTCTGGCGGAGGATACTTTGTGCTTTTGGTGGAGGAAACATCACGATTTTGGCGTGAGCAGTGTGGAAGCTCGTTGTCTAAGAGGTTTCAACAAATAACTACAATGCATCAGTTTCCTTTTAGAGTAATTTAGTTATTATTAGAAACAATTATCTTTCATTGGATTTCAAATAGTTTGGTGAATTATTGTAAATTTTCATCTACTCTAGTGAAAGAATCTATATTCACAATGGATGTGAAATGTTTATCCACTTATCAGAAAATATCAGGGGTGTAGTATATGGTGTTATTTTCAGAAAGGACGACAGTTTTCTGATAGACCTTATTATAGTTTGAAGAAATATTTCAGTGATAATATTTTTTAATAATTCGTAGTAGTCGAAACAAAATTTTCAAACAAGCATATTGCGTATTTTCTGTTCTTCATGTTTTTTTTCTGTATTTTGATGTTTCCTGTTTATACATATCAACTAGTTTTCGACGGAATTTCTTCTTAAACTTTCTCTTTCTCATCAGTCTGGAGACAATCTATAATTATTTATCTTTATTAATACGAAGGATCAATAATTTCATATCCTTCTGACCAGTCTGAATTACTGTTGGAATTTGAATATGTTATTACTTCGTTTATTGAAAAAAAATCTATTTTCGTATCTCTGACAGTTTATAAGTAAAAACAATTTGTTACTTGACAAATCATGCTGACGGTTCCACTTCGGTTCGGTGTAATATTTAAAAGTTTTATAAAAATAGAAGAACATTTTTTCAGTACCTTGATATAAATATATATATATATATATATATATATATATATATATATATTGTTGTTGTTGTTGTTGTAATTAACTATTATTAAAATGCGTTTAGAACACATAGTCAAGATAACAAACTTTGAAATTATTTAAAAATAAATTGTTTATCCATGTAGAAATGCCTATTATGATTTTTAGAGAGAAAACAATTTCTTAACTAATTATTTAAACAATCAAAAAATTAAAAAAACGATTATAAAAAATAAAAAAACTCATTTCAGAAAAAAATAGTTTTCGTTTGATCATTATTTTGCCAAGTCAGTGGAGTAGAAGAAAACTTTTTTAGCAAAACAAAAACCTTGTCTATTTGTTTATAAAAAATTGTATAACAATTTATGTAAAAAAATATTCAACGTTACTGAATGCTATTGTTAGAAACAAAAACAGCAATAGCATAATATTTGGTTAAAACACATTTTTTATTAACAACATTTCCTTTTTGTTAATTTTGAAAAATCAATATTAACAAAATAATAGACTTCAATTTACTTTAATTTCGTTATCTCATTGAGTATATATGTAGGAAGGGCTCCACGAAGCGAAAAATTCATAGGTATATAATTTAAAATTTTATGTAGCCATTCAAGATAATACAGATTGAAAAAAAATTTAATAATCAACAATAAATAGCCTAACTTTTTGGAGAATTTTCTTAAATTTTTTTCCAACTGAGATTTATTCTTTGAAGTGTCTGAGTGATTCCATGATTTTTTCAAATTTAAAATTATTATTAGTTGTTAAAAAAAATAATTTTTCTTTGCCAGTAGTGCGCCCTATTTTCGGCGTTGAATTATAATTATAAATAACGGAGATATAGTTCCAGGTGTCGAAACTTTTTTCTTGAAAATTGCCTCCCCTTTAAGATTCTTTTTTGGAAATTCCTTAAATGTAAATAATTTTTTATTTATTGGGAAATACTTCATTATGCAAAGTAAAAATAAAAAAGTAGCAGCAGAGAAATATACAGGGTGTCCGGTAAACCTTGTGCAATATTGAAACTGGTGATAGACCAGATCATGACTGTTCAGAATATCGTAATATTACCCTAGTAAAAATCTCACTGTTTTCTAGATAATGAGCATTTTTTTAACTTCTGGAAAATCACTACCTCACCTTGGATTTTTTAATGCCATATATACAAATTGGGACGAATTTGAATAGTTTTGCTGCTGAAGATTACTCATGAGTGACGTACGAAACAGTTTTTCAGAAAACGATAATATTTTTCAAGAAATGAGGGTAAAATGACAGATTTGAGTTACACCAATTTTTTTAACAACAGTTTGACATTATTGTTTGAAAAAACATAACCAAGTGGAACTGGATATTCATAACGAAAGAATGCCCATTATGTCCAGGCTTTACTATGGTATAACACATTATTATTTTTAGAAGGAGTAGAATTTTGATAATATTAGAGTGTGATGTTATTCTGAGCTAAAATCAACTCCATTAAACTTTGTCAGTAATGTCTTTTATTTTTATCCTATCAAGATGAAATGATTAAATAATTATAAGTAATAACGAATCAACTACTTAGAAGCATTCAATGAGATGTAATGAAGTAGATACTAATTCAACGTTTTTTTTTAATCAACATACACTATAAACCACAATAACGATTATTCAACATCGCACTGAATGATATTACAAAAATGTTATTTTCCATCCACTCGTACGCAGAGTCGACATATTTTCAAGAAGAACCGTTTATAGGTTATAGCCCCCATATCAGCGATTTTATGAGCGGCATTGTGCAATCGGATATAGTTCTGCATAAATCGCTGCTGCACCAGTATCACTACCTCCACATTCACCATAAATGTTGTGCATATGCGCATATTCACGGGGAGTATAACGTATGTACGGCATGAGAAAGAAAGCGGAATAATTTCAAAAAACTACGATAGAGGTCACAAGTTGTTCAAACAAAAGTTTTTAATTTTCGACAATGATTCATCGCTTGAAAAAGTTTGCACTTATTTGGTTACATCCTGTATATCTGTCGGTCTCTGAAACTTGGTTGGAATCTGGAAGTTGAACAATTGCGACATTTATCACAAGAATTCGTACTAATCGGTGCCATGTCGGATAATCGACATACTTATCATTTCGATAATTTTATTAGGCCTAATTACATGTAAAGTTAATTTTATTGGCATACTATTTTATGCCACCAAGCAGTCTATTCGTCATTATTAACAATTATTTCCACATTTTATCTTGATAAAATCTAACTAAAATAATTTTTGGGCGTAAGTATAAAAGTTGATCAAATAAATGAATATTTTGGAACCTTTGGTGTAAATACAATTCAAGAAAAAAATAAAATAACCAAACACCAAAACTACGTCACAATCTTAAAATCTTAAAAGCTTACTTTTAGCTCCTGAAGATGCTAACTTTGTTGGCGAAACGCGCGTCGAGTGTGATTGTAGCGCAGTTTTGGTGTTGGGTAGTTTCCTTTATTTTGTTGATTAAAAGTGGATAGAAGCCTAGATGAAAACCACGCCTAATTCAATGGAAACTACTTATTTCAAAAATAATTATAGTTTGTTATATACCATGGTAGAGTCTGGACAAAATGAGAATTCTTTTGAAATGATTGTCCACTTCCAATTGGTTATGTTTCTTTCAGATAATAATGTCAAACTTTTTTTTTAAATTGATGAAACTCAAATCTGTCATTTTACCTTCATTTCTTGAAAAATGTTTTCACTTTCTGAAAAACTGTTCTGTGTGTCTAGAAGCATAAGTCATCAGTAATCTTCAGCAGCAAAGATATTTGGATTCGTCCCAATTTGTGTACGTGGCACTCAAAAATCCAAGGTTAGGTAGCGATTTTCCAGAAATTCTAAAAACGCCCATTTTCTCGAAAACGGTGACATTTTTACAGAGGAGAAATTCCGATATTCTGAACAGTCATGACCTGGTCTATCACCAGTTTCAATATTGTACAAGGTTTACCGGACACCCTGTATAATGAAACTCTTAGCGCTACAAGGCTGCTTACATTAATTCGGTGGCGCATTCGCTTTTACAGCTGCAGGAAACCCAGAAAATCCTGCAACACCACATCATCTTTAGAGTTAAAATTGGTTAAATGATAACTCCTAAAGAGGTCCGTCGTATTTTGAATCTCTGCCTTCCGGTAATTATTAACAAAATACGAAATGCTATCTTCTTTCCATCCTAATCCTAATTTGCTAATAACAATTGCAATTTTTTAAGTGTTAATACATACTTTTGATAAACTTTTGCAGACGTCATTCCAAATAGCTCAAAGTTTTAGGAGTTTTTTCAATAAATAAAACCTTTTTGAACTTGTTAATCAGACTAATCAGTTATAGACCGGGGGATAGTAACAGATTTTGGGACACGATTTTACTCAGTATGCCTTTTGGAGGGCATTACTGTCCGTATATCCTCGTGATAATAATGCATGATTCAAAGAGTCGTCGTAGGTTCTTCATATTGAAAAATAATAATAATATTTTCGAAAAATTATGTGTTTCGGTACGATTCCAATAATAATAATTAAAATTATTATTATTATATTTTAATATGGAGAACCTACGACGACCCTTTGATTCATGCATTATTATCACGAGCATATACGGACAATACTGTCGTACAAAAGGCATACTGAGTAAAATCGTGTCCCAAAATATGTCCCTATCCCCCGGTCTATTATTGGAGATCTGCGCAATAAATGTGAATGAGTATTTGTGAGACCTCAAAGTTGAAAAAGTGCGCACAGAGTACTGACAATAGAAATCACAGTTTCAGAACGAGGCACAACGAAACTGGAAGAACACTTAATTCCCCAAGTGAGAGAATTGCTTTCAACATGGTGTTGGAAACGGAAGCAAAAACGCACTCAGCAAATGATGAAAACGCTGTAAAACTATTGGAAATGCCCAGTAAGACATAAAAAAAAGATTATTCGTTTCGTCACAAACTCCCAGCAAATTCGTTTTTATTGTTAGCACAATCCATCCGCAGCAACCTATAAAGCTTAAACACAAGAACGGTTTACACAAACTGAAATGCGAGCTGGAATGGCCGAGATTGCCATTTTCTCTCATTCATGTTCGAGTTGTATTCCGCTCGAAAATACGACACGAGTCGGTCTGGCAGTTGGAGATTTGATTAGGATTTGAAGCTAACAAGTTGAGGTTGAAACTCTGATATGGACTGAATAGGGGATTTTCTTGTTTGTGGATTGCTTTAAAGAATGTTAAAAATGCTTGAGTCTCGATTGAGCACGCAGAAAAATCCGACAGACTGATTTATCACACAGTCTAAAAATCGTGGTACTTGACAACCCGATCCCGTAGAACGAATCGCAGCTCCGACTAGTAAGCTGTACTTTTACCAAAGTGAACGTGAATATTCAAATGTGGTTGGATATTTCGTGTATTAGTGGACAGATGATAATGAAATGAACATTACTTTGTACCAAAAAAGTTTATCCTATTAAGATATTTCAGAGTTCTCCAATATTCTGGTAAATAAAACTGTCTCTTTCCTGTAGAAATCGCTACAAGATGCATCATAGTTCATCATTCTCTCCTGACAAAAACGTAGTCGTATTAATTATTCAGTTACAAGTATTGAAGTTTATAACAGTGATTACCGCCCATAGAAGAAAAGAATTACTAACGATTTTGTGTTGATAAGGGATAACAGTAATAATAACCACATTCTCAGTGAATCTGAACGCGAATCAACTGTTATGATTACTTTTCATTCAAGTTGGATATTATTCACCAGAATTCATTGCGTTTTGTAGTAATACTTACAAAACAGAACGGTCAACATAAACCGGGCGATGACGGTTGAGAGAGAGTTCGTACACCTATGAAGATTTATTAAAGTATAATTTTTCTAGTAGCTTACGCCTGAGTCGAGAGGTCTGAGTATATTATTATCGTGAGTAAGAAGTGAAATTCATTACTACTCTTGGAGGTGAGTCTGAAGTCAACAGAATTTTCTGAAATTAACTGAAATATGGCCTTTAGTTTATTTTATGGTATGGAAATATAGCCTGCTTCTATGGCATGCAATTTGGACATTGGAAATCGTCCAAATCGTCTTTAGTAAGACCAATGCACATTTCGTGAACTCATGCGTTGCAAGTTAAACATCTTCGCATATCAGCAACCACATCTTCTTCGCAAGGTGGACACATCCAATTTCCATCTCTTTCCGCGGTGTCTACTTTTTCTTCTTTCTCTTTGTTCACTTTTTATTTTTTTGTCGTGACTTTTGCTTGCGAATTAAACATATCTTCATTAAGAAACTATGCTTTGTAATTTAAAGCTTTCTTTCTGGAAGCTCATTGTTGCTTCTTTACGCACATATCGGGGGTAAATTGCAAATTGTCTGACTCTTCTCTTTGTTATTGTCTGATTTTAATTTATCTTGTTTCTTATTTTGAACTTCAGTAGGTGGCTTTATTTTTTTTGCTTGGTGTTTTGGAATCGACTGTTATGGTCATCAGCCGTGTGTTCTAATAATAATAATAATAGTTTATTTCTGTACAATACTTTTCTACATCATAATTAAAACCATAGCAGTTAATAGTTATTTAAGTAACAAGGAATGTAAAGACGTGTAAACATTCGAGGTGAGCCAGTACGAGCCGAGGCAAAGCCGAGGCTTGTCGCTTGCCGAGGATGATAACAGTCGATACATTCCGTGTTACTCATTACGTTTTTCCCGCTGCTTGTTGACATTTCTCAAAATTTGCCTGAATTGAAGTTTGTTGTCTTACCCTTTCTTCATGATTATTCGTTCGCTATTTCATTCTGAGTTGCTTGTGTGTGTAACTAAGTTACCGAATAAGCAGACAACAATAATATTCAAAAGGTCTCATAACCTAAAAATTGATATGAATGAAGCTGAAGGTATTACTTGTCAAAGTCAAAGTTATTATTACCCTAGGCATGTGAATGACACTATTAAGTTCCGTTGTCAAGATGAATTAGTAAACGAATGATATAGGCCATTTACCTGTTTTGTTGCTAAGCATGTATGGACTATTTACAGTGTCGGCAGCGGGAAAAAATGATTGTACAAAAACAAACGAATACCCACAAAAGATTCCTTGCTCGTGGGTCTCATTGTCCTTATGCAATAAAGTTTAACCTTCATTTATGGTTTGTATAAGTCTACCTGTAAAAATATAAAAAGAGTTTACGATGTAACAATAACTAATGTATATATGTATATAATAAGAGAAAAATGTGTAAACAGGAGAATTTTTTTAAATTTGAACAGAGAAGTTAATTTGTACATTTGAGAAAGTCTACCAGTAAAAACATAAAAAAAAAGTTTACTATGAAACAATAACAAATAAATATAAAAAAAGTTGATAAAAACATATAAACATGGGCATTTCAAAATTTATATACTGGATCTATTTTGTAATTTTATGATAATAAAAGCATCAAAATGAGTTTATCATATAACAAAATACATAAATTTTATGAACTAAAATTTATGAGAGCATGAATATCAGTTCTTGAATAACTTAGCAGCCATTTGGTGAGTCCAGCTTTGAATTGTTTAAGGGTGTGCTTTTCTTTAAGTTCAGGTGGGATATGATTCACTACACGTGGAGTAATAAATATGTGACAACGCTGTTCAATTACTTTTTATTTTCTGGGGAACACTGCTTGTTCTCTATAGCGTGTATAAAAGCCAGGTCTATTTTCTTGTACCGTCTTTTTATTTTTGTACCACTTAATTGCTATTTGCTTATAGTATAGTTGTCTAGATTAGCTTGTCTGGAAAAGCCTTGTCACTAACTCCATACGCCACCTTAGGAGCAGCACTGGTAATTATTAACGCAACAGTGCATAGTGGAGGAATATTCCTAGCCGACACGAGCTCCAGTCATTCAAACATTAACATCTGAAAATGAAAACAGCCCGCCCCGGCTGGGAACCAAACCTGGAAACTCTTGCTCACCAGGCGGGCGCCTAACCACTGCGCTTATCACCACCCTAGGTGGCTTTATCATCATAATGTCTAGTACTTTCATCTTTGGGAAAGAAGGAGGTGTGGTAATGTAGGGGATGTCGATGTCCTTCGAGTAGAGACACGTGAAACTCAGCTCCCCATTTAAAACCGAAATTCTAACGGGAAAAAGTGTATAAACAATTTTCAAACCGAGTACGTTGACTAAGTAATCAGAGCTATAATTTGTGGTTAAGAGATAATAGAAGTTAGTTCTCAAAGTTAAGTGAAAGACGAAAATAAGTGAAAGTCAAGAACGAGGAACTACCGCATCGATAAAGCAGTATGACTAGAGGACGAAATACTTCGAGCAATACAGAAGATTCATCAGAGTTGATCGAAGCTATAGTAAACAAGATATGTGCCAAATTTTTTAACAAAATGGAGGAGACAATTGAAACCAAATTGAACACTATGGAATCAAATATAAACGAGAAAATTGAAAAATTTCAATCAACCTATAATCATCTAAAGGAAACTGTTTCTGGCCATGAACAACGTATCGAAAAACTCGAAACAGAGAAGGAGTATCAAAACCACATAAACATCCGCAATAGTTTGAGATTTTTCGGCCTAACAGACGGAAACAAAGATGCGCTAACTACGGTCTTGGAATTCCTCAACAAGGATATGAGTATTAGTTGCAACCATAGAGATATTGACACAATCTACAGAGTTGGGCCAACGATCAGGGCAAAATTTCTCTCCAATATGTTGACAAGACAAATTTTAGAATCGAGAAAACATCTAAAAAACTCTAAAGTATCGATATATGAAGATTTAACCAAGTCCACATACGAATTACTCAAGAAAGCCAAACTAAAGTATGGTGTGAAAGGAGCATGGACAGTAGGAGGAAAACTCTACGTCAGAAGTGGAGAAAACGAGAAAAGGGTGATTACCTCCGAAGAGGATCTGAACACTTAATCAAAGTGGTAGAACTATATAAATACCTATTGTCACTTCATTCATCGAATTTGTCGACTTTTTATGGAACTCAGTGAACAGAATCAGTGACTGCTTTTTCATATGTGTATTTATATATCTTTTATCTTCTTTTCGTTTTTGTCGTAAAAATGGATTTCTTATTTGCCTAACTTTTTTGCCGCAATCATGGCTTGATTTATTTTAGTTTAATAATTGTTACTTGTTATTCAGAAATTTTACATATTCTTCTGAATAAACAAACATTTATTTTTTTACTGCTCCCATTTCTCATTGCAATGTTATACATACGGGGGCTAGAGGAGATCATTAGTCCAGTTAAAATCCTACAAACAAAAAAAAAACATAAAATGAATGTAAGAATTTATTACCAAAATTGAAGAGGTCTACGAACTAAAACTTTTTTATTCTCTCAGAACCTCTGGAATGAAAATTATGATATCATTATTCTCACAGAAACTTGGCTCACAGATAATATTTTTGATGCAGAATTGTTCGACGATAGATACGCGGTATACAGGAAGGATAGAAATGAAACACTTACAGGTAAGAAAATGGGAGGTGGAGTTTTGATTGCAATCTTGAAGGATTACAAATCTTCAGTGCTCGAGATGGACACTTACCTCGAAACGCTTTTTGTGTTGACCAATATAAGGGGGAATGAATTCATAGTAAACAGTCTATATATTGCTCCGAACTCTAAATCCCAGTTATATAACGATTATGTGGACCTTTTTGACAATCTAGACAGCATGCTATCCAGTGATACACACTTAATAGCATTGGGAGACTTTAATATACCAAGTGTGGACGGAAAGTATTTTAATTTTCATTTGAACTCTAACATAACAGCTCTTATGTCTCAATTGATAAACACATACAACTTGGAATCCTACAATGACTGTACAAACGAAGACAATAAAACACTAGACTTGGTTTTGAGCAATTCTCCAATGAGTGTTAACGAAGAAGTCCTACCCCTAGTCCCCATCGACCCTAAACACCCACCTTTAATTTGTGAAATTCCCGTAATTAAACACCTGCAATTCAAACATACACCATACAACTCAAATGGAATGCACAACTTCAAACAAGCCAATTTTCCTCTCCTAACAGAACTACTACGAGACGCAGACTGGACACTTTTAGGCTACTTTAACAACGTCAACGACCAAGTCAAATACTTCTACGAGACATTATACAACATTCTGGACATATGCGTCCCCAAATTTACCAACACACACAAGAGAAAAAACTACCCTCTATGGTTCACCACAGCAATAAAGAAAAAAATTAAAACAAAAAACTTCTTCAGGAAACGAAAGGCACTTTCAGCGTTCTATATGAATAATTACAGGAGAATTCGTACCGAACTGAAAAATGATATAAATAAAGCCCAGGAAGAATATATTGTTGATGTCGAAAAAAGTATAATCAATGACCCACAAAGTTTTTGGAATTTCACCAAAAACAATAAACGAAACAGAAAAACTCCTTCGGAGTTTTTCATAAACGAAACACTTACCGATAACCCTCAAGAGATCTCTGAAGGGTTTGCAAATTTTTTTAACTCAGTCTATGATCAACATTCTTCTGGTTATGACTTTACTATCCTGAAACAATCGTCAAGCAATTTATCAGAACGAAACCCAGGTAATTTATGCTTTAGAATTACAGTAAATGACATGTTGAACGCTTTTAAAAAATTGAAAGCCAAGAAATCCTCGGGGCCTGATAATATACCGTGTTATTTGATAAAAGCATGTAGGGAGTATCTTATGTATCCACTGATGATCATATTTCAAAAGTCTCTCAGCAGCGGAATATTTCCAGATGATTTCAAATTAACAAAAACAACTCCAATATATAAAAAAGGCGACAAACAAAATATATAACTACCGACCGATAACAGTTCTAAATAGTATTGCAAAGCTCTTCGAATACATTCTACACGAAAAAATATTCAACCATGTAAAAAATAATATTTCACCTAATCAACATGGATTTTGCCGGGGCAGATCAATACAAACCAACTTAGTTACGTTTGTCAACAAGGTAGAGAAGAGCGTGAGCAAGGGACACCAGGTGGATGTGGTATACACCGACTTCGCCAAGGCCTTCGACAAAGTAAACCGTGATATATTGATAACGAAACTTTTTTGTTATGGTTTAGACGAGATGATTATACGGCTAATAATTTCGTATCTGAAAGAAAGATCACAATTTGTAAATTATATGGGTTACAAATCGAAGAGCTTTCAGGCGGGGTCGGGTGTACCGCAAGGGTCAAACCTGGGTCCCCTCTTATTCACAATCTTCATAAACGACTTAGCAGAGAAAGTATCATCGGATAGTTTATTATTCGCGGACGACTTTAAGCTTTTCAAACCAATCAGAAATATCAATGACTATCTCGACTTACAATTCGACATTGACAATATTATCAAATGGTCGAAAGATAATAAGTTGCATTTCAACTTAGAGAAATGTAGTGTCATGACATACTCCACTCGTCAGAACACGATCGAATACATCTATAAAATGGATGATGAATATATTAGCTGCATTAATAGTTCAAAAGATCTAGGTGTCACCTTCACTAGTGACTTTAATTTCAAGAATCATATAGACATAATCTGTAACAAAGCATTGAAACTACTTGGATTCATAAAACGCAACTCAACCAGATTCAAAACTACCAACTCAATTAAAGTACTGTACAACGCTATGATAAGAAGTCATCTTGAATTTGCATCAATCATTTGGGATCCGCATAAACAAAACTCAAAAAAAAAACTAGAAACGATACAAAACAAGTTCCTAAAATATCTGTACTACCGTAAGAACGGAGTAAGCCCAGGTTATGAATCTTTTCAACCGATAAGAGAAGAATTCGAGATAGGTCGTCTCGAGCACAGAAGAAAGGTCAACAAAATCTTATTTATCTTCAAACTATTGAATAATTTCATTGAAAGTCCATATCTTTTATCAGAAATTCAATTTTTCATCCCATTAAATTACCTAAGTCCGCGCCCAATACTGTTTTCAGTAAGTGGAAATAAAAGTAACAAATTACAAATCACATGCAAGCCCTATGTAACGAATTCTCTGTTCAATCTTCATCTGGATTTTTTGGGGTGAGCCTTCACAAATTCAAAAGTGAGTTAATACGAGCAACCTTAACTTAAGAAACCTTTTAAATAGAGATATTGACTGGACTTATGAGTAGTGCTCTTTCATCATTCATTGAATTTATTTTTCATTTAGTATTACTTACTATTATTACTGTGTATTAACCTTGCCAATTTTCATGTTAAACTTATGTTACACTTATGTTAGTTTGTGAGTCAGTAGAGAACATATAATGAGGTGTAAACCTGTTTGTTTTCTGAAATAAATAAATAAATAAATAAATAAGTAAAGTCTTTGGAGCATCCAGGTCTTGGTGAGCTGTTCTTTCAATTCATTTTTATTTTATTTTTATCCTTTTTAACTTCATTGCTGATATCTTGTGAATATTCAAATTCTGAAGAAACAAGAGTTGAGTGGTTTATTGAATCAATGAAATAATATGATTACTTATATTTCGGACGTCCTTCATCTTATTGGTTGAAAGATTTCTTTCTCTTTCAACCATTAAGATGATGGACGTCCGAAATATAAGTAATCAAGTTACTACATCGTCTAAAACATTCAAACAAACAATGAAAGAATAGTTATCTCCCGAATCAAAGTCATTCAATTCCTCAGTGCTGTCATTTGTAACGTTTTTATGTGTTTATGTGGATGCTGCGAATGCCACTTCAGGTATAATTTCTGGATTGAATGGGAATATCCCAGAGGCGCGAAATCCTTTTTGGATATTCGATAATATTGGGATTTGATTCTGAACTGACTTAAATATATTTCCAAAGCCCTTTGAACAGAAGGATTTTCCTCTCAATAACGCATTAACTCTAATTTCCGATAATGTTCAAATGCTCTAAATACAGCCTTGTCTGAAGGTTGTAACGTAACTTGAAAAGGTTTATTCGTCAAAAAAGACACAAGCAACTAATTTATATTACCTCGAATTCCTATGTTGAAAACTATGTATACCGGGTGTAACAGGATCATGGTACACCAGCCGTATCTTCGTTAGTTTTGTAGGTAATAGATTGAAATTGGGAATATCCCATAAACATAATGAGCGGCACTTTTGACCTATAAATGATTTTTTTTTCACTTCCGGCTTCGCCGGAAGTGATACCAACTTTAGATTTTTAAATAGAACACCCTGTGTATTATTACATTTCTGAAATCTGCATAATTTTCTGAATATTACATAAGTGGCATTTTAAACGTCGAAATTTTTTATAATTTCATTTTTAGTTTTCCATTTAAATGTGCTATTATGGTTCCGATTTATTCCAATTGACCCGTCTAATACTAGAAAAATCGAAGTCCCGTCAAAAATACTAATTTGCGTTTTTTATGAGCAAATTTTTTCACATGGAACCATATTGGTACCGTGGTACCATTTATCAGTACTATTAATGAGGAATTTATCCATACCTGGTAATAAAATGTGCGATCAATACAATCAAAATTAGAGCTAAAAGAAAATAAGAAAATACAATTATTTTGTTCTACTTTAATACTAAGAAGTTACTAAGGTGGATTTGAAAACAATGAAATTATTTCTTCGGATTGTCAAATAAACATTTGTTGATTAATCGGTGTTTTTATTGTAAACCTATGGGAAAAGTCTTTACATTTGTTCTTATTTTTGTTCAAAATGATACACATTTATACAAGGAATAGAAAAGTGGACATGTTAATTATTTATGGAGAATCTAGGAAAAATGCCGTTGCGGCTAGAAACCTTTATGCCGATCGATATCCTGATAGACACTGTCAAGCGAGAAATTATTTTAATCGTCTTGAAAATCAATTCCGAAAAGAGCCTAACCATGATCCCGAGGAAAACGTTGTCATTGACGAACCATCATGGCACACTTGAATGGAAAACTAAAAATTAACTTATAAAAAATTTCGACGTTTGAAATAGCACTTATTTGGTTTTATTGGATTCAGAAAATTATGCAGATTTCAGAAATGTAATAATATACAGAAAGTTCTATTTAAAAATCGAAAGTTGGTATCACTTCCGGCGAAACCGAAAGTGAAAAAAATCGTTTATAGGTCAAAAAGTGCCGCTTATTATGTTCATGGATTAGTCCAAATTTCAATCTATTACCTTCAAAACTAACGAAGATACGGGTGTACCATGATCCTGTTTCACCTGGTATGTGACGTATATCTCGGAATTTGCCAGTATCAACCATCACATTTCTTCCTAGTAAACGGCTGATGCACTACGCTCTCTGTTTACGTATTCCTAATGAGAATAGTTTTCCATATTATCCTCCAATTACTTTACATGCACTGTTTCATTAGCTCGAGTTAATTTCGTCCTTCACAGTAATTATAGCCCTAATAACTGTGTATTCTGTCACGTCATAATGTTGTTTAAGTTAGGGTGGATATGGGATCATGTTCCAGGAGATTCAGGTAACAACGGCTATTTCTGTGGGAATCTAAGGATTCCTCAGACTATATTATGACTGAAAGGGCGGAAGCAAGTTTCCGTTTTGTAGATGACAGGAGCAGTTCTGGAGGTATAGTATAATCAGGCTTCATATTCATTTCATTGATGCATTTCCATGATATGCCCAAGTGTAGATAAAAATAAGAGGCTCTTTTCACACAAAATGAAAGACGCAAACGGCCTATGCTACTTTTTATAAGATGTTTCATAAATGAAAACTACTGTTTTTGCCCAAGCAAATTCGCTTTGTGGAATTTTTTAAACAAGAAATAGTGAAAGAAATACTTATTTGCTTTTTTGCGGATATCTCAAAAAGTAAAGGGGAAATCGTTTAACAAGCAATGGAACTTTTGTAGGGAATTAGGAAAATTATAAAATGGCAATTTAGTCCGGGCGCGAGGGGGGGGTCGAGTATCCATTTTTAGGTCCACGAGTTAACTTGATGTTATAATACGTATTTTGGGTCGCTGATTCCGAATTTCGAGGTTACCAGGCCCAATGCCGGTCCCATTTTGAACTATGGCCCATTTTGGGTTAAAAAACGCGAATTTTGACTGACAATGTTCTTGTAGAAAAACTATTTCCGAACAATTTTTCCACTCAGTCTGTTAATCAGAAAAAAAAACTCAATTTGTGTTTCCATCGGCTTCACGCCTAACTGTTGAGTCTATTATTGTCGAAATCCATATCCGAGTGAGGAAACACTTCTTTATGTAGTTGTATTTTTGATTTTCGGAATTCTGGAGATTGAAGTTGGTTTTTCACTTCTACAAATCGATTATTTAATTGATTAGTTATTACCCCAAAAGTATGTGATAATAATAATTACAAAGGATTCATTGACAAGACATAACAAATTTTTTTACAGCAGTTCAAACCACTTGTTGATTCTTCACCACTATCCCACTATTTTTGTTGAAAAACAAAAATGTTATTGTTTGGAGTTATACAATTGGGAAAAAATCTGTCAATTAGAGTTTCTCGGGTAAGAATAGTATATTGTGTATCTAATAGTAAAAGCAATACATTCCCGGACGACAATGTGAATTGATGGGGAAATATCATAAGTGTCCATCACTTCAATTCACCTCTAATTTTCTCAGTTTGCGACATTACAATATTGAAAAATCTAATTCTGTTGTAAATTTTTGTTATTGCTTTCATCATTTTCGATTTGTGACTCACCTCATAGGGAGATATATCGAAAATGTGGTTTATTATGGAGCTGAATAATTTTTCATCCTAAAATAATATTGATGAAGTTTGATGTATGAATGTTTCCAAAAATTTCGTTTCATTTGGCATGAAATTATCGTATTTGCAAGAACCTGCCGGATTTTTCTCTCATGGAAAATACAAATGTCTATAACAGTTTGTGATGGTCTTATTAGAACACCTTTTTTCCTATTCAATAATTTAAAATTTTCCGCATCTGCAGAAGATTATGTAATGTCTTCAAAAGAAGACAAATTGAACACCAGATCTGGTGAAATTGACACCGGAAGGAGTCAGAAAACCAATACTCAACTTAGAAGAAGAAAAAAGAAGACAAACACGCTCTACATTTGATAAATGCTTTTATAGATTTAAAAACAAATCCTTTATTATGTGTAACCACATTTTCAGTCAGAGTACTCAAAGAAAGGGGAGAAATTAAATTAAATGATAAAATTCCTCTATTTTGATTAACATATCGTTGACATCAATGTCATATATTTTATAATGGACATATCATCCAAATTCAAGTCCGCATAATTTTTTCTGCCTCTGTGCCGTTGCCAATATATTGGTGTTATCCAGATTCACACAGTTTCCCTGAACAACTGCTAAAACCTAACAAAAAAAAATGCCAAATCTCAGAAGATGACACTGTTATCTTTCTTCGCTTGATACGCCACGATTGGATTTTGAGGCGGTGTTGCCAAGTTTACTGGACTTCCCACAATTACCTGCCCCCAACCACAGATGATATTCCGAACCTCATTTGGAACATGAAAAAAAAAAGAATAAAACATGGCAACAACGTGACCAGAAACAGCGATAATGCGCAAGTGCAAAGGTTGGTCATCATTCCCTGTGAAAGGTCATTCAACTGAATCTCGGACAGCAGGACTGGCGTTCTAGTGGATATTATATTTCTATGGGTAAAACTCATGAAAAGGTTATGAGTGAACCATACCCAAATATCGAAGAACACAATACACGTAAATATGGTAGCAGTAATTAAGCAGGTGAAATTTCAGAAAACATTCAAAATAATTTTTCTTAATTCAAAAGTGATAGTAATTTACGCAGATTTCTGATCAATGCAAAACGTAAACGAGATAGAATGAAAAAATCAGGAATATATAGATTATAATGCATGGAATGCTCTGTATATACAGGCCAAGCCGGTAGAAATTTTGACGTCTATTTTGCCAAAAAACAACAATGTACGAACATCTGCAATAATCTAAACACAAGATAAGTGAAGATAATCTGAAAATCCAACACATATTGTTACGTTTTATTTCATAAATCAGTAACCTAGTTTGGATATCTATTCTATGGGTTATCCTGTATATTGTTTCGAGCAAATGAAACTCCGTAAGAACGGCGATCTCGAAAAGGTTTTTGCGGGTGGCTATCGTCGCACGGAGAGTATGTGAGGAACTGGCATTTTTATTTAATGAAAAGTGAAACACAGATCGTTCGTTGCTGTTCAGAATAAATAATTTTGGTTGATACAATTATTTATTGTCATTTTGGATTTTTATGACTTCTCTTCACCGATGTTTGATGGTGGATTTGGCATCTAACGAAACAGATCTCATTTAGTTTGTTTGAGATCTTACCTTTTGAAAAAGGGATTTTACTGTGTGTTTTTCCATTGCCTCTGGAATTCTTTCGAGGTTCGTATACTTTTTATTATTTCTCCTAATCATAACTCGATTTTCAACTTTATCGATTACTGTTTTATGAATATACTTTTTTTGTAAGAATAAAGGTTGCACGAATGTTAGTCTGAAGAATGTATGCGACTTTTCATCTTTCTTCAAGTATTGAAATATCGTTTCTATGATATTTTAGGCAGTTTGCAATACCTGAGATTCTTCTCGGAATAAAGGAACTGGAAACCTATGGTACTGGTACTTGCTGTGAATAAAATAAAATCATACCCGTTCCGCCAACTAGATAGTTTTGATTTTGGAAACAAAGAGAAATTGGCTTTTCCCGTTTATGTAAACCCCGATACCAGCCAATCATACCGGGAGGATTCATGGTGACAGTTGGAATAACCAGGTGCATTCTTTCTATTATTATTACCTTTATTTACCTATTTTTGGGGTGTACAAACCGACAAACGTATTTAAATTTATATTTTTGGCCTCATCTGGATTGCATTGTTCACTGTTTCTTTTGGAATCATGAAAACTCGTACACACCTAGCTATTTTGTAGTTTTGTTCAAAAGAGTTATTTATATCTTCTTTTGGACATTAGATGATATAAGTACAAGGTTTATAATTTCTAAGTATATATTTTCGGTACCGAAAAGAAATAACCTTTTGGATCTTATTAGTATTATTATTATTTTTTTTTGTATGGAAACTTGTCATTTCTTCCTTGGAAAAACTTAGTAAATTTCTTCAGAAATACTTCTTGTTAGTTTTTGTAATTTCTCATTTAACAACAGATAATTTATATAAAAATTCATATCTATTTATATAAAAAAATTGCATGGCGCCCTATTCCGCCTACTAACCTTACCAAGCAAAAATCGATTAAACTATAGTTCGTTTTCTATAAAGAACCACCCCCATCTCGCTGAAGCGTAGCCGTGGTACTGTGCTTATTCCCTTTCTGGGTTCCGGCACTTTTATTTTGCAATCCCCAAAAAAAAAAAAAAGAAAAGAAAAAAAGGGTAGCAGCATGTAATAAAGGGAAGAAAATTAATCTGTTGAAAGCCATGGAAATTAATCAAAAGCGAGAAATATAGAACTCCCAACGAGCAATTCGCTTTATGTAGGTCTCCACATTTGAATTTAAAATTTTGACAACCCATGTAATTACCATAACCTCCAATATTGAATTTATATCATTTCACCTTGTTCATTTAATTTCATTCAATTACCTCTCCACCCACTTCACCTGCAAACTCCCTATATAACTAGGTCATAGAGTTCAATTGTATTAGTTAGGTTTTATACTTCATAATGGGATAAAACATGAAACCCATCGTGAAAAGAAAAAAACTAGTGGAAATAAGACAAAACTGAGTTTCTTTCGTTTTATTAAAGTGATCATGAATTTCCACAAAATAAACAAGTCGTCAATTGCACAAATGACTTTGATTCATTCCAGATGATTCAGAATGTCACCAATGACAGGAGTCCGCAATATTAGCGTGAACCTTGAAAACAGCTCCATAAACAAACACACACAACCTCCAGCATCCGAACATGATAATCTGTTTATACTCTCCCGTCTATCAGGATTAAAAGCATTCCTGCAACCCTTCAGACAAAGAGTGACGGCAAACGGACACACAAACGCTGTCTGTCGGAGGTGAGAAAATAATCTTTTATCACAGCATGCCATGGCGTGGCCGCTTTCAAAGCCTGTCCGCCTCTATCAAATCAATCTTTCGAAATAGCTCTAAAGTGCTGACGATGTAGCGCTCCATTCAAGTAGTCCACCGAGCGGGGTGGGGAAAACGGCGGCTTTTGTCGTGCCCTTCTCTAGGGCTCTTGGGCTGCCCTTTCGGCCGATGTGAATATGCAGTTCTGCTATTAGGTAGCCGCGACATCGCGATCCGGCAGAGGCTTTCACTCGCTTATCTTTCTTTATGGGCGCGAATATGGGATTGGCGAGAACGAAATTGCCGAAGATACGAACACCCCTATGTAAAAACACGAGGGGTGAACTTCGAACTGAGCTTTGGCCTCCAGTTTCATCCCGAAAGGAAAAGCGGAGTTTATAGTCCTGGTATAACTTGTAAGATGAGGAAAATGTTTCCATTATACGTGATCAAACATTTTTCCCTACAAAAATAACATGATATAAGTAGTTCTCATAGAGTATCAATATTCAACACTGTCTAGAGTAATGGATTTGATTCATGTTTTGGGTGTCATGAATCTTCATCCGTAAATTCACACTGCAAATAGTGTTTTGTGAACTTACAAAATCATGGGTTATTAGTGGCACTAGATTTTTACTGTATTTGATTACCTTTGTAGTTGTGAAATTCCACAAGAAAATTTAAAACTTTCAAAAATCATTGTGAAATTACAGTGAAAGCTTTGGTTTGAGCAGACTCCAGAAATTGATATTATTCGTATTTTTACGTTGTGAAATTACTGGAAACATGAGAAAATACAATGTGAAAATCACAGTTCAACTAATAAGGTATTGTAATTTCACATGTGACTTCCACCATATGTTTGTGAATGTACCCAATGATTATGCAAACGTTTTGTGGAATTGAATTGTAAAAGTGATTGAGTATGGCGAATTCACGTTGTATTTATTTCTTGTATAATCACAGCAATAGATACTTTCTCATGGCAGAATCACAATTCAAAATATCAATAATAATGTTAGTTCACGCGATATTGTGAAATAACCCGAAGCCTATGATGAATATGGATTGTAAATTCACAGTGATGATGCCTTAATTCATTTTATAGAAATATCAGTTGTGAATTCACATTGGTCTTGTATTAACTACTGTTTTCACATCCCCGTGTTCTACGTATTCCTGTCAAAGGCAACGAAGTGTTAACAATGGAGAGTGTTGAAAATGAATTACTCAATATTGCAATTTGATATTTATGTTGTTTCCAAATGGTACAATTTTACAATTGAGTCAAGGTGACGTGACTGACATTCTCTCATTTTTGAGTGGTCATCTATTTGGAACAAGCTAATACACTATTTCGATCGGAATTACTGTTTGAAGTAGGAGACGGTTATTTCATTTGATCCACACTACCATAGGATAAAGGTGAAAAAAGTTATTCTTCAAGCTTTATGTTCAATGATACTGACTCTTGTGCTAATAAATTTCATTGAATATTAATATTTCAGCAAAAACAAACAATTCACTTATATCTCAAAAAATGTGGAAGAAATTGAAACATTCATCAATTTCATTGTTTTTTATTTACAATTACTGTGATCTAAAAATGAATATAAAATGAATACAGCTACACAAATGATAATAGGCATGCAGTTCGCATTTTCCAAGCATTTGTATACGATACTTACAAATAGTACATGTAGACATCGTCAAATGACAGAAGACAAAATTGACGTACACATAAATGAACTTATTTCAGTTGCACTTTTTCACATACTGATCACTATAATCACGTTGGGAGAGAGAGTTGGATGGATCCGCCAGAAAAAGGTTCTCTTTCCTACTCCTACTAGCTTATGGATAAAATAAATGACAATATCTCTGTAGTCATTAGAGACAACACCATCAAACCTGGTATCGGTGGATTCCTCATGATCATCTCTAACCGATCATGTAATAGTATACAGGGTATCCTATTCGAAAAACGAAACTTGATGTCATTTCCGGAAAAACCAGACGATGAATTTGTTTTACAAATATGCCAAAAAGTTCCGTCTAGTGAGCATATTCAATGTTGAATATTTCAGAAATATAGCCAGAGAAACAAAGGAGAAAAAGGGAATGTACCATGAATCTGTGTCACACGGTATAACTTCAGGGCTTTCTACACAGGGGAAAAGTATGATTTTTAATTTCCGTGATCCATGTAACACCAAAAATCAGCCTTCGAAAAAGCATACGTCAAATAATCGTTCTTGGATACTACCTTTTTTCACATGTTCAGTTGTTAATTTCAGCGCTTTCTACATGAGAGAAGAGTATGCTTTTCAATATATGTGATCCATATGACAACAAAAATCAGCCTGTGGAAACGCATACGTTAAAAAATCATTTTCAGATACTACCTTTTTTACATGTTCAGTAGATAATTTCGGGGCCTTCTACTTGAGAGAAGAGTATGCTTTTTAATTTTCGGGATCCATGTAACACTAAGAGTCAGCCTGTGAAAAAGCATACGTTAAAAAATCGTTTTGAGATAGTACCTTTTTTTTACATGTCAAGTTGTTAATTTCAAAGCCTTCTACACGAGAGCAGATTATGCTTTTCAATTTTCGTGATCTATACATATAGCAGCAAATATGAGCCTGTGAAAAAGCATACGTTGAAAAATTGTTCAAAGATAGCCGAAATTTTTGCAACTTTTGAATAGCCTTTTGAATAGTTTTACATCCCAGAACAGTATGCAAATGAATATACAGTCAATGGGCAATATGAACTTTATATTCAACCCGGTTTTATGTGTTAAATAATTGTTCCGAGTTATTACAAAAAAATTGCATATCAACAAAACAATTGCAACGCATGTGCACGCCGCCAATGTATGCTATTTGTAATTCGTGATCCATATAACACCAAAAGTCTTCCGGTGAAAAAGCATACGTTAAAAAAGCATACGTTGAAAAATCGTTTTGAGATACCACCTTTTTTTTTAAATGTTCAGTCGAAAATTTCGGTTCCTTCAACACAAGAGAAGAGTATGCTTTTTTATTTTCGTGGGTTTTTCAATTCAAACTGTCGGAAAAACCAGTTTGCATAATTTTTTTTTTGAAAATTCAAATTGGTTGCGAACAGTCTTAGATATTTGGTGAGAACATTCATAAACCTATAATAATCATAACTTAAAAAAAGCAAACGTTAAAAAAACGTTTCAAGAAATGTGTCGTTACCGGCCGGTCTATTAGTTGAATTCCCAGTCTACAGATTCATTTTTCTAACGCCTGGTGGGTTTGTTGACAGTGTCGTGGCATCCACCCCGGAGATCTAAGTTCAAATCTCACCACCAACAATTTTTTTTTTAAACAACTCAGCCAGACGCGTCACCATCTCGGTTGGAAACGGCATGGACTCTGGGGGGATTTTTGTTTTAAAAGAAATTTGACTTGAAAAAACAGAATTTCAGTTGATAAAAGATTTTTTAAGATTTCCTTAGCGCAAGGCAAATACTCGAAAGACGAAATTTTTGTACCCCCTGATTCTCAGAGCCAGAGAAAACAAATGTTGGGAATATTTTTCAAAAATCATTGAGGAATGAAACTGTTTCGGAAAACATCAAAATATTTTCCGAAAAAAAAATTGTCAGGTACAAGATTTGAACTCGGAGCTCCGAGGTGGATGCCCGCGACACTTTCAACAAACCCACCAGGTGGCCCAAATATTTTTTTAGACTGGGGATTCAACTAAATTAAGTGATGTTTTTACTTACCTTGATTCCCTAATATCTGAAAAATGTACATCTGGCCAAGCGAGCAGGTAGGCATGCGATCATAGTACATAGTAACACTTCTCAATGGTACACATTCCGTTCGTTCAAAAATAAGTGACTTCTGGCGGCCCTGGGATCTTGGAATATTTTGTCTTGTTTGCGGTAGAAGTACGAACAACTGCAAATAGGAGTCAAGACGGTTACACTCTGACTCGGGTATACACACTGGAAGTGAAATTCCTCGAGCGTCAGATGATTTCATTGGTCAGAAAATAAAGCAATCTTAGAAATTCTCAATGCAACTGTGAAGAGTTCACATAATTTTATTATAGGTAATTGATTGCATTGAGAATCATGATTAATTCACATATTAGAAATATTCAGAATCTGAAATGAAAATTGTTCAACCTCGTATTGAAACAACAAATTTTTCTGAGTACCAGCATAGAGAAATCTTTACTATTTATACTATCGAAATTACTGTAAATTTCAATATTGAAATGAGTTATTGCGAAAGACATAAGAAACAATATCTTTGGAAGAGCTGAAAATGTATGTGCTCGAAACTCAGAATATTTATTAGGATATAATTCTAACCTATATCAGTAGTTACATTTTCGAATATGAAAGTGTGTCTTTATAGTAAATGGAAAGTTTTCGCATTATTCATAATGTTTTCGCTGAAAAAAGCCTAAGATGCAGATAATTATGAGAGAGCAAATAAGAGCAACAGACAACAAAGTAAAACCCGAATGCAATATAAATTTGAATATACCATCAAAAACCTTTACAAGAAACTCAGACTCAAAAAATAACACACTGTACAACAAACTTCACAAACTAGAAACGAAACGAAACACTGACTATGACAGACGAAAAGAAGATGAGAAGCTAGATTGTGAGAATTGAGTAGGGAAGAACTAGAGAAAGAATTAAGAGGAAAATATTATAGATGTTTAGGAATAAACTAAAAAACTTCTTAGAAGTAGAATTAGTAGTAAGAAACTTCATTGTGAATAGTAATTTGAGAAAAAGTAAAAGTAAGGAAGTTATCATTGGAAACAAACAAATACAAACTGGGTGCGAGAGAAACGGTGGTCATGACAACGAGGAAGGCGAGAGAACAAGAGGGAAAGAAAAATAATTTGAGGGAGACTGCGTGAGAAAATATTTTAGACCAACAAAATTAAAAATCCTAAATACAAGAACTACCAGACAAACAAAATTAAGCAAATAAAAGGACAAGAAAACGACGCTGAGTACCAGACTTCAATAACAAGGACCACCACTGCAAACACTACCGCAGAAAAAATATCGACTACGTGGCAGCAGCAGCAGCTAACAGGTATTCACCACCACATTAAACATCCAGCAATATAAAACCATTAATTAATCTTTCTGAGTGCATTTCTAAC
Organism: Chrysolina oricalcia; assembly: GCA_944452925.2. Classification (NCBI taxonomy): domain Eukaryota; kingdom Metazoa; phylum Arthropoda; class Insecta; order Coleoptera; family Chrysomelidae; genus Chrysolina; species Chrysolina oricalcia. The sequence goes on along the minus strand of OX101819.2, from coordinate 54,214,583 downwards.
AATCATTGATCCTTCAAGACATTCAATTCGAACTGATTTTCAAAATAATTTTCACTAATAGCATAACCCAATTACCCATAAATTCGACCCTGAGAGACTGAAGTAGGTTTCCTATCTAAAATCTTTCAATCTGCGACCCAGAACTGTTCTGAATTGCACTGAGTACGATGAGGAACGGTTTCTCCTAGCTCAGGGAAACTGAGCATGAGAAGATTTGCATTGATTATTGGATATTCGGGTTCATTGGAAATGTTTGGGAATTAAAAAAAAAACAAAATAAAATTGATGATAGAAAATTTGAATCCATTACTTTTTTTTTGTTATTTCCTCACGGAATTGCAATTTGACATCAAGAAACGACAACATACTTCACAGCAACCACCCTGCAGAGGAGGAGGACTCATATTCAAAGGTCACAATTATATATAGAAAACTTCCAAAATTATAAAAACAAAAATTTGTATACTTCAATTTCATTTCAGAAACAACAATATTAAAACAGAGGGTGCCACAACGTGAAGGCCCATTTATAACAATACATACCACAAATAGTGTATTTGGGACTATTCACCCTCAATTCAATTTCAATTCTCTCTGAAACGACGCACTACCCTTTGTTAAAATTTTAAATTTGTTATGTTCTGCTGAGTCAATCCCTCTGTATGTCAACAGCTTTATGAAAATTCACAACTAATCGTGAGGGCCACGATTATTACCAAAATCGATTTTACGTAACTGGAGAGTAGCTGCTGAATTCCAGTCACATTATTTTTTTATAAATCTTACTGATTCAGCATCATGTAGAATTTTTGGTGCATTGATTGAAAGCGCTTCGTTTTTTGTTCTTCTCAACACTTCATTCATTTTGAAGAGGAAACGTATATACAGATTTTTATATCGAAATCCCTCAGCCTGCTGAATACAAAGGATATAAAAAGGGATCTGGAGTGTAGGTGGTTGCTTGCCGTATTTGAATGGGGATTTATTCATTCGGTGTACCGTTCTGTTTATGGTTTTGGCACAATGCCTGTTATTTGGAACTTTATCCAAGCTCAACTAGACTAATAATAGTAAGCCAAAGCCAGGGCTTTATACTACTCCATAAGTTTTGCCATCAGTGTTGGATCAGTCATGAATATGTTGGGGGGAAATTGGATGATTCTGATCTGCTCAGCTGAGACTTGAAAGAAAACTCAAGGGATAATATAAAATTGTGTTTTCGAAGATTTCAATACATTGCGTGCATGTCTCCATGAAAAAACTAAACCAATTTCATTGGGTGAGTTCAAATTAGTTTCAAGCGAGAGAATAATGATACGTTTCTAGGTTCCAAAATAAAAGTTTCTTTATCTCGTGGATAAGGTGGAATATGTCTAGCGTGATTAGTTACAAACATTGATATTTGACGTCATTTCAATGGAGGGAACCCTGATTTCAATGCTGTACCATTGTTTCAATCAAGTTACGATATGACTTGGAGGCCAGATCACTGAAGTTACGACATGACTTGGAGCCCAGACCACTAACGCCATCTACATGTTGGCTCCATTTGAATTCAGTATTAATCCCATGAGGTTGGCTAACTATCTCACTTCTATTTGAACGATGGTTGTTCATCGTTTACGAGGAGAAAGGTCAAGGTATCCAGGGGGAACTTCAGACTGGAATTCGAGGTGCAGGGAGGCTGCCCTTAGGAAAGCAGCCTCTCTCCTCATCTATGGTGCTCAGTCATGGACGAACTCTTGGGTAAACCCACACATGAAGGTTTCTAGGTACAGGCATATGTGGACGATGGAGTTGTCCTAATCAGCGGACGATTCATTGGAGTCGTCTGCGACCGTATGTAGGCCGTCTGCAGAATAATTGAAAGATGGTGCGGTGAAGCACGGCTCTCAGTGAATCCGACAAAAACAGAGATCCTGTTCACCAAACGAAGGAAACGAGACGGATTCAGGCCTCCTCTCATGTTTGGGCAAGTGCTGGAGCTAGTCCAGCAGGTCAAATACTTCGGGGTGGTCCTGGACTCCAAACTCTTATGGAGGTCGCATGTAGATAGGATTATTCAAAATTTGGTAGTTATCCTATGGCAACTGAGGAGAAATATTGGAAGCAACTAGGGTACCAACCCAGAGATCTAGCACTGGGTGTAAACGGCAGTCGTAAGACCAAAGATCCATTATGGTTTATCAGTGTGGTGGCCAGGTGCACAGAGCAGCACAATTGGCCGAATACTCAGCAAGTTGGCCTGTTTGGTAATAACAGGTGCGATGAGAACCATCCCAACCGCAGTCTTGGAGGTACTGCTGAGGCTGCCACCGCTTTCAGTCTGTATCAAGAAGAAGGCAATGGTTGACCATTCGAAGATGCGGGAATCTGGAGTCTGGGTAAACGAAGGAGCGATGATATAGACTGCTATGAAATAGATAGTTTGCTCTCACTATTCCGAGCAGAAGTAAATGGGAAGGAAATAAGGTGGGGTTTTGCACGGAAAGCCTAATATATTATACGGACGGTTCGCCTCTGACTGACAAACAGGCTTTGGGTGCAGGCATCTACCTGGAAGAAAAATATGTTAGAGTGAGCTACGCAAAAAGAAAGTTAAGCCTTGAGTAAATATACAATTTTTCGAACTGAAGTGTTCGCCATTCTAACCGTAGCTACGAGGCAAGAGGTGAAAGACGGGCAGGGCAGTGAATATATAACTGTTCGGATAGTCAGGCATCACTCAGAGCCATCTGCCATCCTAACTCAAGCTCAGCACTTGTTCAGGAATGCGGAGATGCTATCGAGAAACTAGCTTATACGAAAAAAGTTGAGCTGGTATGAGTTTTGGGCCACAGAGGGGTGTTCGAAAACGAGTTGGCAGATGGACTTGCCAGAACCGGTTACGGAACACCGTTCTGTGGGCCGTAGCCTTAACGCAACATACATATATGTTTATAGTTGGTTGTCTAACGTCACTTAATGGAACCTTAACAACATGCTCATATGTCGGGACGTGGCGCAGTGGTTAGAGCGTCCGACTCTGAGTCGAAAGGTCCGGAGTTCGAGCCCCAGTTGCTGTTGGGATTTTTTTATTTAATTTGACCTATTAAATTATTGAAACCTCGTTGCTCGACTGAGGTGTGTCCTGCACGATTCAATGTTGCGTTCCAATTAAAAGTGCTGCTCCTAAGGTGGCGTATGGAGTTAGTAACAAGACCTACCAGAACACATGGCTAATGACCATAGCAGTCGATGCCAAAACACCAAAGAAAAATAAACATGCCCCTGCTGATTCCAATTCAAAAACCATATTTAATGATTATTTTACATTTTACAAGTTGTCACTACAAGGAGAATAATCAATAAGTTCTAGATGCACCATCAGAGTAATTCATATATTTCCTGTTTTCGACTTGTCCTTACTGAAACTGCAAACGTAATAGTCCTATTTGTTTTTCAGAGTAACAGCGTGTATTTCTGCTTACTAGAAAAGTGTGATATGTTTTACGCTTTGCAAATGTCTTTCTGAAAATTATTAAAGGTAAGTGTTTTCGAATTATTGGCTCCGTTTAAATTTTTTGGGTTTACTGTGATTATAATCCAAATGTTTTGGTTGTTCTCGCTTTTTTCGTTCATTTTTATTCATCAGCTTTCCAATGATATTTCAACTGTTTGCAGTCAACTGTCAACTGTTTAATTTTTCGAGCTATCAGTGTAGGCAAATTAGCTTTTGGAGTGTCTGACCAAAGACAACCAACTACAAAATACATAATCAATTCTGAGCTAGTCAGATTGGTCGGTTGTGCATGAAACATTCAAATATTGAAATATCTGAATTTTGTTATGCTAAATATCGAAAAGAAGGGGATAGATGGGGATATATGGTAGAATTCAGGGAAGATACAGGTGTCTAGCTAGACAGGTGTTCCTGGTTTAGTTCTGATGAAGAATCCCGAATTTGTATATAAAGTGATCCTTAGTTATTATTCCGTTCTACGCATCCCATCATCAACTCCAACGACCTGGCTTTCGATAGTTTCGATAATTTGGCATTTTAAAACCTTGTACCACGCCAACACCTTTTTTTACAAAATAAAACCCTTTACGGAAGGTGAGTTTTCCAACTTTTCTCATTATCGTTTCCATGCTAGCGACTGTATAGAACAGTTATTCAACTGAAAAACATTAAATATTATGCGGTTGATCAACTTTCGGAATAAGTAATCTTTGACATTGACAGACTAGAAGTTGCTGTGTCGCCCCCTCTTATTTTAGTGACCATTCTGTTATAAATGAACCTATAGTGCCAAACGATGAACAGCTGCAGTTTGCATTGCTCCTTTTTATTTAACTTTTTAGGAAGAAGAGTTACAATGTGTTAAGTTAGGAAGGAGCTATACTGGTTCGAAGAATTTGCTCCTTCATAAAAAACGTTCGATGCATAATTCCTTTATTTTCGAAATGTCAGTTTCAGGGTAATTATTTGTGTTATTATATAACTCCTATCCGAGTGTACTGAAAACTCTTTCGTTATCAGCATTTAAATATAAAACGAAAGCTATCCTGCTGGTTAAACAATGATCACACCTGGCCTCACATTATCTCAAATGTCATATGTCTGTATCATAAAGAACCAGTCCTTTATAGATTTAAGCTAGTTTAAGGAAAATGTATAAATATAGTCATGTGTATATCATTTATATACGAATGTATTTTGGTTGAGTGGAAGAATAGCGAAAGCTAAACTCCGCCAAAAAAAATAAAGACCATATATTATTATTATTATTATAATAATAATAATTATTATTATTATTATTATTATTATTATTATTATTATTATTATTATTATTATTATTATTATTATTATTATTATTATTATTATTATTATTATTATTATTATTATTATTATTATTATTATTATTATTATTATTATTATTATTATTATTATTATTATTATTATTATTATTATTATTATTATTATTATTATTATTCAAGATAAAATCTTCAGCTTATTCCCATGCCAATATTCCGAAGCTTATGTGTGTCTGTATAAGAGAGTATAATGTTTCGATTGTTTTGAGTGCTCATATATTTTTTCTGTTAGGTGTTTATGAATAGAGTGATTTTCGAAAAAGAAAGGTATTTGTCATAGCAACATGTCAGAATACAAGCTTCTGATAGGAGAAAATAGACAGCTATAACACTTTCTTTACATTTTTTCCGTATGATGCCATATTTTTCAAGTACACTGTAACTGTTTTTAGTTCGAGTGGTGTTTTCAAATCTCCAAATCTCTACAAGAAGGATTGCCTACAATATACATTTTGTGCGTTAATCAACATTCATAAACAAAATTTTCATAGTCGACTCTTATTTACTCTCCTCCACAAACATGCATAATAAAATCTTTCCGGTGTGAAACTCATGTGAAATGTGTCTGGTTCAAAAAGGAGAAAGAAATGGTCGCTGTAACTTCATCTGAAATCTTAATATGCATAAAAAGGCTGTATAAGATGTCATAAAATACGTGCAGCATAACAGAATGCAAAAACTTTGTGCTGTCATTCCTCAGTTTACATCCACCCATGAAATAAAATCCCCTCATTACGTCGCGAGAGTTTAGAGAAAGAAACGATTTGGGAAAACATACGGAAATTTTGTACCAAGTTACTATTATAATCCCATAGGATAGAGTGTCCTTAGACCAATGGAGGTCTTGAAAAATCTCATTTACTTTATCCAGAATCTGCTTTCTTCCCAGGCAATCGTTTTCAGTTTTTGGGCTGTAAACTTTACAAAAATTATAATAGTAGGTATTGAATATTCAGATACTCTGCTTATTGAACAATAAAGTTTTTGAGGTGACAAGTTATGAAAATTATTTTTATTCAAATCAAATTTGACATACATTTTATGAAAAAGAAACAAAATTGGAATACAGAGTGAATACAAGTACAAATATATAGTATTGCAATAATTCAACATACCCCCTCAATACTAATAAGCACTATTCTTCTCAAAAACTTCTTCAGCTTCTCGCTATTAACCGGTTTCGTCAATGAATCTGTTAACAGTTCTCCTGTAGGACAATATTCAAAAACCATTGCTTTCGACTTCTTCATTTCTTTGGCATAATTGTAACGAGTTTCAATATGCTTGGTTCTCGTTGACTTTGTCATTATCCAGCATTTTCAGGACACTCTGATTATCTTCGGATATCGTGACAGTCTTTATTTCTTGTTTAAAATCTGCTAGTAGTCTGCGTAACCAAGTCGCTTCCTGACAGGCATCAGAAAGTGCCACATATTCTGCCTCAGTGGATGACAACGAGACACAGCTTTGTTTCTTGCTCCTCCAACATATAACTGCTCCAAATATGATGAACAAATAGCCTTTATTAGATTTTCTGTCGCTTCTGTCGCCTCCCCAATCTGCATCCACGTACCCCATCAATGAAGAAATATTTTTCTCCTCTGGTTGACCAATTCGTAATTTGAAATCCATTGAATTCTTGAGGTATTTGAAAACCCTCTTGACTTCTGTCCAGTCTACGTATCGCGGTTTGCTAACTCTCTGATGAGAATGGAAGTGCTGACTGCAATATCAGGTCTCGTATTGATGGATATGTAGAGTAGTGCACCAATTGCTCTTCGATATTTATCTGAATTTTCCATGTACTCTTCATTATTGTCGAACTTGTGATATCCAGGATCCAAAGGCATTTGTGATGGTTTCACGTGGTTTAGTTTATCCAAAATTTTCTTGATATAATTTGTTTGTGAAATAGAATAAATTCCTTCATCATCTCTTATGACGTGAATTCCTAGATAGTATTTTAAATTTCCTAGGCATTTGATTTCGAAATGACGTTCTATTTCTTCTGCTACTTTATGTATATTCTCAGCATTTTTACTAGCTATCAGAATGTCGTCTACAAATATAAGAAGAAAAGTCCATGAATTTGTTTCCCTTCTACGGTACAAACAAGGATCTGATGCTCCTTTCGAGAAACTCATCTCTTTCAACACGCTGTCGATTTTTAAATTCCATGCTTTAGCGGCTTGTTTGAGTCCGTAAATACTCTTCTTGAGATGGCATACTAGAGTCTCCTTTCCTTTCTCACTGTATCCTTCTGGCTGCTTCATTTATATGTCTTCGGTTAGGTCTCCGTTCAGAAAAGTAGTCTTTATATCAACATGTTCAACTATCATATTTTCTCGACCAGCTATTGCCAGCATAGTTCGAAATGTTGTTTGTTTTACTACTGGCGCAAATACTTCATCGTAGTCCTCCCCGAATTTCTGAGAATATCCCTGTGCCACTATTCTTGCCTTGTATCTATCGACTTTTCCATTTTCGTCAGATTTCAATTTGAAGATCCATTTACAGCCCACGACCGACTTTCTTTCAGGCAATTTCACGAGAGACCAAGTTGCATTATTCCTCATAGCTTCTATTTCTTCATCCATTGCTCTCTTCCATTTTTCTGAATTATTTCCTTGGATGGCTTCACGATATGTTCTTGGCTCTTTCTCGAATGAAGTAGTTAAACACGACTTTTCTGAGTATCTTGCTGGTGGTTTTCCTTTATTCATTCTTTCAGATCTTCTCGGTGGTGCTTCTTCCTCCTTATCATTTCCATCAGACAATTCATTTTCATCAACATTTTCGTATTCAACTTGCGTATTTGCGGAACAATTTTCTGAATCATTCATTGCAAAATTGTTTTCATCAAAACTTTCATGAGAATGCATTTGACAAGTGACCGATTTTTTATTTTGTTTAGATTCAAGAGATTCATGAGATATTTCAAGGAAACGAACGTCCCTACTAATACAAATTTTATTTGTTTTCACATCAAGAAGTCTGTAGGCTTTGCAATCTTCTTGATAACTTACGAAAATTAGTTTTGTAGATTTTTCGTCTAATTTCTGACGTTTTTCTTGGGGTATATGCACATATGCTAAACTTCCAAAAATTTTTGTATTGGTCAAGTCAGGTTTAGACTTGAACCATGAGTCATAAGGAGTTTTCTCAGTTGCCCGAGTGGGCAATCTATTTTGTATATAGTTTGCAGAAACAATGGCCTCACCCCAATATTTATTCTCTAGATTTGCATCAAATAACATGCATTTTGCCATTTCTGTGAGTGAGCGATTCTTCCGCTCTGCAACTCTGTTTTGCTGTGGAGAATATGGTGCTGTGAATTGAGATTCAATCCTGTTATTTCTAAGGTAAAGTTTCATCTCAAGACTCGTATACTCTCCACCCCTATCAGAGCGAATAATTTTTGGTTTTCTACCAAATTGGTTCTTTACTAAATTTATATAATCATTCAGTCTGAGAATCACCTTACTTTTCTTTTCTAATAGATAAACCATGGTGTATCTACTAAAATCATCGATAAATGTAAGAAAATACTTTTTTTACCAGGGGTCATTGTTTGCATCGGCCCACAAACATCGGTATGCACAAGATCTAGAATACTTTGTGATTTTATTGATTTTTTTGGAAATGGAAGTCGGGACATTTTCCCTAGCATACAACTGTCACACGCAAATTTCTCAGAACAACTTTCAATTCGTATACCATCAGCTAATTTATGGTCTACCAATTCAATGATAGCTTTTGGGTCCCTGTGTCCCAGTCTCCTGTGCCTATGGTGAATGCAAAAAGAATTATTTGAGTTGATTGTTGTCATGACTGCCTGACTCTTATCTAATTTAAATAGATTAGATTTTGCTGTACCAGTTGTAATTACGATTTCATTATTTTTTATTTCACATGTATTATTCTTGAAATTAATAGTAAATCCCAAGTTAAGAAGTTTCTGTACGGACAATAAGCTTGTTTCTAGTTCAGGTACGTACAAAACATTCTTCACGACTATCTTAGTTTCATAACCTTCTGTTATACAGTAGAGAACACCTTCACCACCACCATTTGCTTTCAGCATTTTACCGTTTGCTAAAAATATTTCAGGTTCTTTTTGATTCGACTTCCGGCAATGGTGGAGGACAGACGGCGTCCTTAGTTGGAAGTCAAGTTAATGTGTGTGAATGTTCTATTTATATCATTAGTTTCTTGAATTTAAGTGTTTTATTGTTTATTTATATATTCCCCCTGATCTCTACGCCGGTATCCAGGCCGGATGACAACGGATTTGTCGGATCGAGGGGGTTACCTGATCTGGAGAAATTGAGACCGCAAGGTTTCAGAATCCAAAAAAACTAACGTAGAAGAAGAAGAAGAAAAATATTTCATCTTCTATCATAGAGTCAAATTTAGTGAAGAATTCTTTATTATTTGTCATGTGGCATGTGGCTCCTGAGTCGATATTCCATTCGTTCTTGTCTTTCTCACCAAACACGTTGAAACAGGCATGCGCATCTCATTCATCATCTGATCCTGAGATATTTTCATCATTCTTATCTTCACCTACTACATTATTGACCCTGTGACCACCAGATCTTACTTTGGACTCACCGGGAACCCTATTCATCTTTTTATAAAAGTAACATTCACTTTTTATGTGGCCAATTCTATTACAATGGTAACATTTCTTAAGTTTAGATTGAAAGTTTTGTTTAGTTACCATCAGAACATTTTCGTTACCTCTCATTTTGGAATTGCTTTCTTGCCGTCCACTGTATTCTTGAAGTAGCTTTCCTTTAACCATTCCTAGTGTTAGATCTTTTTCCGGTCTTCCTTCTAAAGCTGTCACAAGTGATTCGTAACTGTCAGGTAAGCTACAAAGTAAAAATGATACAATTAGATGTTCAGCTAAATTTTCTCCCAGAGTTGTCAATTGGTGCACCAAATCTATAATGAGACATATATGTTCCTCCATATTACCATCCTCAGCCAGAGTAATGCGACAGAGTCTTTTTAATAAGAATACCTTACTTGATAATGTGGATTTTTCATAACATTCTGCCAATGCTTTCCATACTTCTTTGGCAGTTGTACAATTTCTGATATGTATCACCTGATTGTCTTCAACCATCAATCCAATAGTTGCTCTCGCCCTTCTATCTTGTATGGTCCACTTATCCGTGACTGGAACTGGGGTTTATTTGGAAATCACATCCCACAGGTCTTCTTTGAGAAAGAACAACTCCATTTTATATTTCCAGACTTGATAATTTTTATTGTTCAACTTTGTTATGACGACTTTCCGAACTTTCCGCCATTTCGTCGCAATTTTCTATTCCAGACAATAACTTATTCTTACTTTGAATTGTCTGGGCCCATAACCTATTGAATATTCAGATACTCTGCTTATTGAACAATAAAGTTTTTGAGGTGACAAGTTATGAAAATTATTTTTATTCAAAATAAAATTGACAGACATTTTATGAAAAAGAAACAAAATTGGAATACAGAGTGAATATACAAGTACAAATATAAAATTATTAGTATTGCAATAATTCAACAGTAGGTTCATTTTCTTCAGACACAATAGTCATTATTCAAACAGATCCACGAATGTACTAACGTCAAATGGTTATAAACCTATAATGTTATACCTACACGTTTTCTCATGAACAGGGGCTGGATTGTAAACTATTGAATTTTAACTTGAGTGACTCCAGATTTAAAGCATTCCTCATTGAAAAATTATTTAGAGTAACTATAGAAACATGGTCGAGTTTCAAGTCCAAAACCAACAGGTGGATATTTTTTTACATCTGTTTCGATATTTATTATAAAAGTGACATCAAGACTCATTCAAGTTTATCAGTTTTGCTGCATAGTTTAAATATTCAGTACACCCTGAGTTTCCGTATCAATATTGAGTGCATTCTTTGGCACACTGTCAGTTGTGTACGAATGACATTTAGCCTGGTGCCTGAAATTTCTTTGAAAAAAAAGTAGCAGGCAAGGACCAGATAGATAATGTTGTTGGGGTTCCAACTTTAGAAGAAAATATTTAAACATGAACACAGTCAAAGTGGGGATGCGGTTTGGGGGTTGAAAATGGTTGTTTGCGATTTGCGGCGAAACGTTACCTCCCAGCGAAAAATGTTCGAAGAAAAAGTTGTAGATAATAGAATAATAAAAAACTTTTGACTCCAACACTTTTCGACATAACCTCAAATTAACCGTCAAAATGGAGAAAACCGATTTTGCAGTATTCAATTAATTTCTTACGAATAAATGATTTCATTTATATGAAAATCTGTAGAAATATTATTTTTGGTGTGGAGTCAGCATGATTTTTTCGCGATTCAGAAGACAAATAGTTTTCGAGTAAAGAACGTTTTTCGAAAAAATTCCCTTATCTTCCTCGTGTTCGTGTTTTTTCTAAAAATTTACATAAATCGAAAACTAGCCGTCTTCTGAATTGTGAATAAATTACGCTCATTCGACTCAAGAAAGACATATTCTCACATATGTTCATGTGAATTCAACCATTTACATGATAGAAAAAAAATTAATACTGAAAAATTGTTTTTTCGCCAATAAAAAAGTATCTAATTTTTTCATTATCTACAGCTTACCCCTTAACTGCATCCCCGTTTCACCATTCAGTGTTTTCTTGTTTGAATATTTTTTTTCTTCAAAGTTGGAACCTCAACAACATTTTCAAGATGGTTCTTGCCTATCACTTTTATTCTTATTTTAAGAGTTTAAAATTCGTTTTGGTACTAGCCTAATTCAGAGAACAAAACAAAAATAAGTATAATTTGATGATTTTCCGAATTATTGAAGGCTATATATACTAATCCTTCATTTAGTCAAGGACTGATGTACATGTGTGGAAAACAAAAAAAAACTACCTGTAGATAAAAACACTCAAACAAGTATCTTAGGGAGCAGATTTATAGAATATATCAAAATACAATACAAACAGACAGCAAGAAACATATCACTCAATAGTTAAAATAACAATAGAAAAGTAAATATCGCAGTCAAGGATATATCAGAATTCCAAGACAATAGTGGTGATATAGCAATCTAGAAATATCCTGATTATAATCAAGTTTCGATAATAATCGTGCATGAGCGTTTCACTTCGTACATGAACTTGAAAATAGTGTGACAAATTAAAGAGGCTTGATTGACTAATATGTGCAAAGTGAAAAGCTCATGCAGCATTATCATTGAAACTTGTTTAAAATCAGAAGACATGATGTTCCTAGATTGCCATATCATCACAATTGTTTCGGAATACTGATATAACTGTTGGATACGGACCAATGTAACAGCGTGGGTTGTGGCAAAAACCAATTTTTTCTGTGCCATCTGGTGGGGAAAAAATGAGAGACTTGTGTCATTATCATCAAAATACAAATGTTTCACTATATGCTATAGAAATATAATAAATACTAGAACGCCAAACCCGCTGTCCGAGATTCAGTTAAATGACCCCTCACAGGGAATGATGACCAACCTTTGCACTTGCGCATCATTGCTGTTTCTTGTCACATCGTTGCCAGTTTTTTTTTTTTTGTGATCCAAATGAGGTTCGGAATATCATCTGTGGTTAGGGCAGGTAATTGTGGGAAGTCCAGTAAACTTGACAACACCGCCTTAAAATCCTATCATGGCGTATCAAGCGAAGAAAGATAACAGTGTCATCTTCTGAGTTTTGGTATTGTTAGGATTAGCAGTTGTTCAGGAAAACTGTGTGAATCTGGATAACACCAATATATTGGCAACGACACAGAGGCAAAAAAAATTATGCGGACTTGAATTTGAATATAAAAAAATATGACATTGATGTCAACGACATGTTAATAGAAGATGGGGAATTTTATCATTTGATTTCATTTCTCCCTTTTCTTTGAGTACTCTGACTGAAAATGTGGTTACACATATATATCATGATTCGTTGTTAAATCTATAAAAAAAAATTTATCAAATTTTGAAGACATTACAGAATATTCTGCAGATGCAAAATACCTCAAATTATTGACTTGAAAAAAAGGTGTTCTCATAAGGCCAACACAAACTGTTATAGATATTTGTATTTTCCATGAGAGAAAAATCCGGCAGGTTCTTGCAATTACTGATAATTTTATGCCAAATGAAACGATTTTTTGGGAAACTTTCATACACCAAACTTCATCAATATTATTTCAGGATGAAATATTATTCATTTCCATAATAAACCACATTTTCGATATATCTCCCTATGAGGTGAGTCACAAATTGAAAATGATGAAAGCAATACAAGTATTTACACCAGAATTAGATTTTTCAATATTGCAATGTAGCAAACTGAGAAAATCATTAGAGGTGAATTGAAGTGAAGAAAACTCACAAAATTTATGATATTTTTTCATCCATAGATTTTGAAACAAAATTTTTGTTTGATAGAAATAAGTTTGTAACATCACATAATGAAATTAGTTGAGAATCATCTTTGTCCTTTTTTCTCCAAACCTGCCATTTCTCCTTATTTAAAACAAAATGAAACAAATGTCCACCATTTGAATATTTGCATTTATATTTATTTTTCTCAACATTCGATAAAATCTACTTCTTATTACAAAAAATGTCATTCAAATTTAATTCGATTCAACAACATTTACAATGATAAATGAACCTCTGACCAAATGCAGAAATTTAGTTTCTTACCAGAGAAACTATATTTGACAGATTTTTTCCCAATTTTATATCTCCAATCACTGACATTTTTGTTTTTCAACGAAAATAGTGTAGAACTGATAACAAGAGTCAACAAGTAGTTTGAACTGTTGTAAAAAAAATTGTAATGTCTTTTCAATAATAGCCTTCATTATTATTATTACATACGTTTTACATTAATAAGTAATCAATTATTCAATCGATTTGTAGAAGTAGAAAACCAACTTCAATTTCCAGAATTTCGAAAATCAAAAATACGACAACATAAAGAAAGTGTTTCCTCACTCTGATATGGATTTCGACTATAATAGGCTCAACGATTTAGGCGTGAAGTCGATGGACACACAAATTGAGTTTTTTTCTTATTCACAGACTGAGTAGAATCAATTCCCATCAAAATATCAAATTTGAATTTTTTGACGATCACAATAATTTCTCCCTACTTGGTCACGAAAAAGCACAAAATAGAAGACCTACACTTAATATTTCTATTTTCAAGTCAAGTCAGGTCAATTATCGATTTACTGTATATATCATTAAAGAAAAACTCTGTTATATTGCAAATGCTATTACCGACAACTTATAGATTCAGGAACAGGAAGTCAAAAATCCTGATACCGTCCCTGGTGATACTTGCGCTCTATTACGCATACTTATAGGTTGGTGTATCTGCCGTAGGTGAACCACGTTAATCTGAACTATGTATTATATTTTCATGTTATAGACAAGCCATTCAGAAAAAAACTCTCATTTTCGTAAATAGATCGGAAAATATTGAAACATGATTGCCTTAAATTCTGTATATAACTATAAAATTTTATCCACAATCACCTTATAATTGAAGTTTTATCCACACTTATGAACCGTATAAAGTACCACTTTATCCACTAGTGGAATAATGAAATTACTTTATTCCACTAGTGGAATAATGAAAAATACAATCTTGAATATCAATCACATTTTACTCATTTTCAACAACTTCACAAATTTTTACAAATGGAGTCGATAAACAATCGAAAATACATAGCAACCATTCAACACCTCCCGATATTTTTGTATGTTATTTGAATGAATTTGAGGAGGTGACAGCCGCTGTCAGAGCAAAACGTCAAATCATTTTGCTCGAGCTTCGCTCTCGCGTTTAAACATTCTTGCGCAAATAAAATGATATCTGAAACACTTATACAATAAATAACTATTATTCGAAACAACTTTTTCACATAACTTTTTTCGATATCATGCCATCACCCCACTTTTGCCGTCATACACGTTATGTGTCAAAATCGATTTTTAGGTTGTCGGGCATTCGCAACATTTTTCCCAGAAATGTTTTTCCAATATTCTGACAATAAGCGTTTTTCTATATGGTACATACTTTTTGGCAGTCACTATAATAGTCAAAATGTTCAAAATAGTGTGAGTAAAATTAGGTTCAACTTAACCGAACAATTTTTAAGATATCTATTCAATAAAAACCTCGTGAATGACATGAAAAAAATTATTTAAATGGAAGGTAATATTGAACAACTGAACTCATCAGAGAGTTACTTTATCTTTTGTTCAATCAACACTGGCAATAAATAATATTTTTGTAGTATAAACGACATTTCAATTGTTTTCAGTATAAGGGTATACTTGATCCAAAAATTAAAAATATCGTATTTCAAACAGAGAGCCTTATCAAGAATCAAAACACGTTTTCACTGCCTGGAATAAACTGAAACTATGATGTCCTATCAAAATATAACTAATTGGTTCTGGAATAGTGCTAGAAAAAAATCAATAATCTACTTGTTTACTATACCCCGTATATACCCTGATGTACTATCATTGATAAGATTATAATTTATCATCTCGATGAGTTCCAATAAATTCATTTTCAAAATCAAATCAATTTAATCATCACAGAAATATACATGTGAATTTGATCTACACCAAAGACAAACGCATACTTATTGGACTAGTCAGAAAAATAGATTAAAATTTAAATATAAAATACAATTATAATTTAAATCACACTACAATATATACATTCTTAACACATGTGACTATGCAAATAAACAGATTAAAATGTAGGAGGTATAATACATATTAAAAAAATAATTTTTTGTTAAAATTTGTAAAAATTGTTCAATTGTATAAAATGCATTTTCTGTTAGAATTTTTTTTTTAATTTAGTCTTAAATGACTCATTATAATGTGTATCGTTCTTGTACATTAGTTTGACTTTATTATACAATTTGGTTCCGATATAGTTAGGTGAATTTTGACAAATTTTTAATCGGGAATAAGGTTGATGAATATAATTTTTTCGTCTGGTGTTGTGAAAGTGCACGTCCTCGTTCTTACCAAACGTATGTTCGTTGGATTGAATGTATAGGATTAGTCGATAGAAATATAAGCTGGGTAATGTCATTATTTGTGCTCTAATAACAAATTTTTACAGGTAGTTGTTGGGTGAACATTGAACATGGTTCTTTGTATTTTTTTTGGGCAATAAACGCCTTTTCAAAGTGTGCCGATGATCCCCAGAATATCAGACCATACTGTAGAATTGACTGCACGAGACCGAAATACAACAATCTCAATACATCTAAAGACACTGTTTCTCTCAGATTCCTTATCATGTATGAGCATATGCTTAACTTAGTGCATACAAGAATTTTATTGTGTCTGTAGTTTGAATTGATTTTCCTTGAATATGTAAATAGAGATCATATAGTCAGGAGATATATTTCTTGGTATAAATCGCATGAAGTATGTTTTTATAACATACATATATATATATATATATATATATATATATATATATATATATATGTTATAAAAACATACTTCATGCGATTTATACCATTTTATATATATATATATATATATATATATATATATATATATATATATATATATATATATATATATATATATATATATATATATATATATATATATATGTACATTACTAAGTTCATGGGTTGAACCGAATTGAGAGTTTATAACTCGACGTTTCGGCTCCTGCTTTGGAGCCATTTTCAAGATTGTGACTGCGAGGCCTCTATCTGCCTACTCCTCGAGTCGTGGTCTTGAGAGATATCAAGGTCTCAACCTGCCTACTCCTTGATCTCAAAAGACGATCCGATGTTGGTTGCACTGTAGTATTTATAGGTGGTTGGCTACCTGGAGGTGGGCTGGTCTTACGGGTTTTCTCGTTTGTCTTGTCTGCTGGTGCCTGCTGTGTAGTTGGAGTTAATGGGATAATTACTACACAGCAGGCACCAGCAGACAAGACAAACGAGAAAACCCGTAAGACCCGCCCACCTCCAGAGCGTTTGGCTTCCACCCAGACGGTCCGGGTTCGATCCCCGGTCGTGTGTCACTGAGCTGAAGTGGTTCGGATTCCACTTTAATTTCAACTGTAGGTCATGGATCTCCCTTGCTCGCACAAGCTCTGCTTTTGAGGGGTTTTCTCCGAAAACCTGGGAGTTTCGTAAAAAAACAAAAAAAAAAACATTCAGTTTGAGTCCATTCTGAGAGCAATACTCATGAAATTCATTAGAAGCGGCATTGCTGTTTGCCACTAGTTGGTCGATATCTTCATGGGACATCAGAATATTTGTATCATCAGCATACAGTACTATTTGATCAGGAGAGTCGCAACATTTTTTTATATCTGATATGAAAATAATGAAGAATAAAGGACCTAAAATTGATCCTTGGGGCACTCCTAGACTGGTTTCTCTTGATTGTGATCTAATATTATTGAACATTGATACTTGTGTATGGTTAGACAGATATGATTTTGCCCAATCAAGGGGTACCCCACGGACACCTACAGCCTCTAGCTTATGAATCAATAAATTCCTATCTATTGTGTCGAAAGCGCGGCTTAGATCGTAGAATAGACAGAGTGAGTTTTCTTTATTATTAAGAGAGTTATATAAACATTCTAACGTATCTTGAATTACAGTTGTAGTAGACTTTAGTTTCCTAAATCCTTGCTGTGTATCGGGAAGTAGGTTGAAGAATTCCAGATATTTTGTCAATCTTTGACAGTAAGCTGATTCAAAAATTTTTGAGAATTGATTTTGGATGCAAATTATCCTGAAGTTTGTTATATCTCTGGCAGATCCCTTATTTTTGAAGATAGGTATACCTTTAGATTCCTTTATATTTGGAAAGGTCCCAGACACAAAAGATTCATTTATTAGGTGACTCAAAGGTTGAGCAATGATTATTGCAACTGATTTGATAATTTTACCATCAATTTCATCAGCTCCAGGCGTTGTTTTTGCAAGTGTTTTACTTATTATTGAGATGATTTCTTCTGGTGTTATCGGTATCAAGAAGAAGCTCGTATGTGCCTTTTCAATATGGATGTCATAGTTAGGTGCCTGTTTGTTTTTATTACAATCTATGAAAAAATCATTTATGTAGTTAGCTTGTTCAAATGAAGTATGTCCATACTATTTTTACTCTCTTTAATAATTTTCCAGCTTTCTCGCGTTTTATTGTGAGAGTTTAAGATTCGTTGGTTGTTTATTGTTCTTTTATGATATTTCACAAGTGTTCTATACTCTTTTTAATACTGCTTGTATCTTTCTGTATACCTAGAATCATTCATAGCTTTACTTAATTCATTCATTTCACAGAGATTTTCATGCATTTGCTTGATTTCTGGAGAGAACCATTTCTTTCTTTTTGTTTTTATAAGAGTATTTTTTATAGGGAAAGCACAATCATAATTATATAGAAAAGTATCGTAGAAATGAGAAAATTTCCCTTGAAAATTTGTAGTCTGATACATTTCACTCCAATCCTCTCTTGATAACGAATTTTGGAAAGTCTGGATTTTAGTGTCACTTAGTTGTCTTTTTGGGATATATGCATTGTTTTCTATGCTATCACCATTGTTTATATAAAAGATATAGTTAGTCAACCTTGTGGGATTATAATTGGATCAAAATGGATGCGACATGTAGATGGCGATAGTGAGCTCGCATCCAAGTCATGTCGTAACTTCAGTGATCTGGCCTCCCAGTCATGTCGTAACTTGATTGAAACAATGAGACAGCATTAAAATCAGGGTTTTTTGAAGGAACCTGCATTAAAATGACGTCAAATATTCATGTTTGTAACTAATCACGCTAGATGATACTCGCGTTTGCGTCCAACACCAATTACACAGGCATTGACTAACTATCTTACTTCTATATAAACAATGCTATCACATACTATATCATTAAAGGAACATACCTGATATGTGTGGTCTGAGAAGAAAGATTCGTTCACGCTCACAACATAATTTTCTATATTTGAGAAGATATTATCGATACAGAGGAGGAGGATGTTGATGTTGTTCTTGTAGCCGTCTCGACATGATGTTTAATGCCATTTTCACCTAACATATTACTTATTTTGTGTTTCTCATCACTATTTTTTAGGAAATCCATATTGATATCTCCACATATATCATAAAAATTGTCTTTTTTATAAATATTGTGTAGCAATGTATCAAGCTTGTTCAAAATATTCTTTAGGTTTTTATAATTAGGTGGTGGATAAACCACAATGAAATAGACATGCCTATTTTTGTTTAACAGTTTAATTTTGGCACCACACGCTTCGAATTCTCCTTCAACAATTACATTTATTGGTATAGGTTTTAGTTGTATTTTGTTGTCTGTGTAGATGCATACTCCCCCTCCTTTCTTATGCACCCGTGCGAAGTGTGATACAAGTTTCAAGTCTTGGATTGGTGTGTGCTCGTTGAATAATATCCTATTTTCTACGAGAACCTCGATAAATGTTCATTTTATAACCGTAACTTCAATCATAAACATGCACATTTTGTACATAATTTCATTTTTGCATCGGTTGCTAGGCAAGTTGCTAAGCAACAAATGCGAAATGGAATATTTCGTGTTAGGTCTAGGTTTACTCTAAAATCACGACGACTACGGCTTGTCCAATTATGACGTCCAGCGACAAATTAATGAAATGTCAGCAGATTGTTTCTGTCAAAATTTTAGTAGGTAACGAGTAATTTCATAGTTGTTTTCTATAAAAACTATTGATTAAAATGGAAACTGATAGTGATATCGACTTAGATTTGACACCTCCGAACATAATAGAAGCAGCGAAGGTAACAACACTGAATTCATTACCGGAAACGTCAAAGAGTGTGTATCAACGCACTTATAACCTTTTTTGGAATGGAAGTTAAATCAAAAGACAAAATCGTTTTCCGAGAACGTTATGGCTCATTTTGGCGACTTAGCCAAAAAATTTAAAAGCTCCACTTCGTGATCACACTTCTCAATGCTGAGAACGACTCTTAGTATCTATATAATGATATAGGTATTGCCAAATATTTGAAACTGAAAGCATTCCTCAAGCAGCGGTCTAACGGCTACAAACCCAAAAAGTCAAAGATCTTTCCAGCAAATGACATGAACAGGCTCCAGATGAAATATATGTGGCAACAAAAGTGAACGATATGTTGTCATAGAAAAAGCATAGTAAGCAACTCGCAACAAAATAGCCATTTTGCACTCGTATGAATTGCAGCACTTGCCTTCGGCTCGTGCTGCTAATTTCATACTCGTGCAAAATGGGCATCATTTTGTGCTCATTGCATAATATACTATTTCGTAGGTAATATTCCAAGACCATGACAAATATTTGACTCTTACACTTTTATCTTCTTCATAATTCTATAGAGAGTACCTTGTATTTTGACAATTTGATGAGACCATATGAACATTATTAATCTTCTTTGATCATTAATGTTCATAGGCTCGAATTAAATTGTCACAAAATACAAGTTATTCTAGATGAATTAAAGAAAATAATAGTCGCTATTTGTCATAGTCGAGTGATATTCATAAAGATTATTTTATGAACAAAATGAAATCATCGATACACTCGTTCATATACATTTCTACATTCAATTCAACCCGTATTTCAACAACCATTCTGTAGTAGAAGGTAACTCAAAACGAGTCATTTCAATTTTGTTATGTCAAACATTGACACTTATACAGACAAAAGAGAGCAGCGAATATTCCTTTGTTTACATGAATAGCCGTGTTTACTTAAATATCCGCTTGTTCACCTAAATAGCAGCTGATATCATACATCACGTGACTTCAATCATGGAATTTTATTGGTGCAGCCATGTGTGAATGGAATAATCTGGGCAAATATCCTTTCAAAATGACTGAAGCAAGAATTGCTAGCCTCTTACTGACACTTGTTTCCCGATGTCCATCCAAACCAATACATCTATCTCATTATATCCAGTATGTTTCATACAGAAGTTGTATCCGTCGAAAATTCAAATGCAGAATTCACTGATTTATGTCCAATATCCGCAGCGGAACAAGTTGCGAGAATGTTCTGGACGATCCAGCAAATATTGATAAGCTATCATATACACATTTGTGTTACATTCGGCATCCCTTGTATTTACAGTTGGCAATAACGGCTTTTGTAATCAAAACATCACCGCCAGGCTGTTTGGACCCGGAATATTGAATCAGTTCCTTATTTTGTCAAAAAAGTCTACTGGGTGTTTCGAAATTCCGCGTCAGGATTTGAAGGGCGTAATTTTTAGATCAAAATAATATTTTTCATTCAAATGCATGTTGTTACATTAGGCTGGTGGCAAAACGAAATCTAAAAGTTCAAAATAAGAAGAAAAGTAACAGGCAAGGACCAGTTGGAGAATGTCGTAGAGGTTTCTACTTCAATTAAACACGAAAACACTCAAAATGGTGAAATGGAGATGCAGTTTAGGGGTTGAAAACGGTTTTTTGGAATTTGCGGCGAAACGTGACCTTATAGCGGAAAATGATTGGGAAAATAGTTGTAGACAATGAAGTAATCAAAAACACTTGTGACGATTTACAACACCTTAGCCGAATCCATAATTCGATACTAGAAGTGATCCAAAATACTCTGATTAAGATTCTCCTCAAAAAAGAAAAACGCTTTTCCACCAATCGCCTCTTTTCTGAAATCGGGTTATTCACAGTTAGACAATTATATATCTATCAGAGTGTATTATTTGTAATGAACTCTACTAGGACGTTTGTATCTCATGATTATAACACACGTATGAATAAAAATCAAACTCTACAAATCCCAAAATGTCGACTAACACACGAACAAAAATTTATAACTTACATTGGCCACAAATTGTTCAATCTGCTACCAGATAAATTGAAAAATATATCCAATAAACGTTTCTTTAAAAAATAACTGAGACTATTCATTTCATTAAACTATGAACTACTACAAAGTGTTTCTCAAAACGAATTGATCTAACAGACTCATCTATCTCAATATGTGTATATATGAACGTATTTAAATATGTGTATATTTATATATGTTTACCATCCAAGACATAATCATTGCGCTCACTTAGCTGCTTAATAGGTGTAATTGTATATATCCCCCTTTCTACCAACTCTTCAGTGTGTTTTTCTCCACTTGAAGTTATTCAAAGTAAACAGAAATATATTATCATGATTATACTACAATATGCTTCACTAACTGTAAGGTTATATATTTCTGGTGGATTTCACAAAACAAGCTCTGCTTAGCTCATAATATGAAACCTACTTCTTACATTTAAATACCATATGAATATTATATTTACTTGATATTTAGTTGACTTACTCTTTAATGTTTTTCAAGATATATGTAAAAAAAAAATTTATAAATCCAGAAATCCTAATATGATGCAATGTATGCAATGTAAATTATAAATACTGGGTATAATAATTAGGTACAATCATTGTCAAAATGCTCATCTGTCTGAATAAACTACTTACCTACTTACTTACTTACTTACCTAATTACTTGTTACGATCACATTTCGACATAACCTCAAATTAACCGTCAAATGGCGAAAAACCGATTTTTTAGCATTTAATTTTTTTCTCTCGAACAGATGATTTAATTTACATGAAAATTTGTAGGAATATGTCTTTTATGGTGTCGAATGAGCATGATTTTTTTCCTGCAGAAGACGACTAGTTTTCGACTTATGAATATTTTTCGAAAAAAATTACCTTATCTTCGACGAACAATTGTTCAGGTATTTTTTTGTATTTCGGGGTTCTATAAGTGATCATTTCAATAGTTGGAATGTCTACTTTCAAATGGTCTACGTAACTTGAAGCGCTTAAAATCGAGAAAAACGGATGAGTCTCTCTGAATCATGATTTTCTCAATATTTTCAATGATTTTCAATAGTTGTAGAAAAAAAGTAACAGGCAAGTACAAGGTGGAGATGGTTGTTGAAGTTTCAACTTTAGGGTAATGAATATTATAATAATAATAATAATAATAAATTGCTTTTATTGATAGTAGGACAGGTTACAGAGACTATCAAAAGGCAGAGTTAGCGCTTCACCCGTCTAGGACAGGTTGGTACTCTCTTACAAACACGAAACACTCCAAATGGTGAAATGAAGATGCAGTCTAGGGGTTGAAAACGTTTGCGTTTACGATTTGTGGTGAAACGTGACCTACTAGCAAAATTTGTTCAGAAAAGAAGTTGTATGATAAAAAAAAATCGAGTACTTTTTCATTCAACACTTTTTGATATAACCTCAAATTAACCGTCAAAATGGCAAAATGCCGATTTTTTAGTATTTCATTTCTTTCTCGCGTATTAATGATTCAGTTCATATGGAAATTTGTAGATTTACAGGGTGACCCAGGGGTGTGTGCATGGTTCACAACTTTTTTTCTATGCAAGCAATCGACTTTATTTTTTTTTCAATCGATAGGTTCAACAATGAGCACATTCTGTAAATATGTTCATCTATATACAAGATGTTTAAAAATGAAATACACGACTACGTTCATTTTTTTTAAATGGCAACCCTCCTTTTTTATTCCATTTTTGGATTCGCCACTAAATTGTCAACTTAACGCACCCTGGTTTCATATGCCTATCTGCAATAGTTTTTGACTTATGCCAATTTAAATCGCGTCGTGCATGGACCCACAGAAAAATTCATAACTTCAGGACCTTTCAAGATATTTCAACCTACTTTTTCCGAGACTATTCCTCAAGCTTCAGAGCATCTTTTGAAATGCTAGCGAACTTGAAGGCAATGTTCCATCGCCTACTACGATTTTTTTCAAATGTCGGTTTACAAATGGCAATAACTCGATTTTTTCAAACACCCTGTATTTTATTACACCATTACATGGCATTTTCTAAGAGCTTTTCGTCAATATAGCATTTGTGGGGTCTACTTTGTGTAGTTTGCGAAATATGTTGAAAATGAGAAATGTGGATGATTTTTGAGGAATCTACTAGGCTGTCCAATTTTTACGAAAATTGAATAACTTATACTCGAGAAAAAATTAAATACTGAAAAATCGGTTTTTCGTCATTTTGACAGTTAATTTGAGGTTATGTCGAAAAGAGTGTAAATAAAAGTTTTTTTTTTGTTATCTACAACTTTTTCATTTAACATTTTTCGCTAAGACGTCATGTTTTGCCGCAAATCGCAAAAACCGTTTTCAACCTTCAAACTGCATCACCATTTCACCATTTTGAGTGTTTTCGTGTTAAATTTATTTTTTCCTCAAAGTTTCTTTTTGTTCAAAAAATGAATCGATGTATTTAAATGTTTTTGCAGTAGAAAATAGTCACACAGAATTTATTTAAAAAAATAATACTAACGAACTAATTTATAATAGTCATTTTTAACTTATGATCAAAATATGAGTGAAGATAACAAGAATGACCACTCGGCTATCTCAACAGTTTGTAGGGAGTGGTTATGGAAAAATTAATCAGCCTGAGGTGTAGTTCATGAAATTTCACAATCCTTTATTCAATAAAATAATACGAAGGAAAGCATGGGTACATAAAACATTTAAACTTAATCAATAAGAAATTTTTCACCGGGAGGTTTATGAAACCTACAGACTCCTACAGACAATAATTGTATGATGATCACACGAATTGTTTATGAGATATGACAAAATGTCAGAAGAACTTTCTGTAGATCTTATCAAGAGCTATAAAACTGATCATTCACAGTTTTTCCATATCTCAGGTCATTTTCGAGTTTTTTGTTCATTTAGACAAAAAACTGCAAATATTTTGAAGCCCATATCTAAATTGTTTTTCAAGATATGAAAGAACTTCATGGAAACTTTTCATAAAGTTGTTCAAGGGCAATGCAATGGTCAGTGAACAATTTCTAGATATATCATTTTGTTTTAATGGTATCTGGCAATTTTGGAAAAATTTGGACAAATTTTTCACCCTTATTTTTAAATTTTTTACAATTTTTTTAATATTTAATCGGGTTGGAAAAAAACGGTTATCGAAGATGTATGTGGATTGTAAAGAAGTACTCGAAACAATTTTAAGTTCTTCGTTTGTTTCCTTAGTATGGTCAGTATCTCGATTTTCCATTTTTTTCTTTAAAAAATATCCCAGATTACTGATTCTATGAAAAAAATGTGGAGACATTTTTTCAAGATTTTTAGAAGGCTATCAAAGAATGCATCCCTTATAAATAAACATGTTCGGTGACGTTTTATAATATATTTGTTCGACAAAATCGTTTTCTCTTTTTATATAACAAAACTTTCAACAAATCCCAGGTAGAACATCATATCGGCTGAATCTTGGTTTCATATTGGGCCAATATAGATATATTGTAAATGATAAAATAATATTGGTCCAAAATGGCTGAATATCCAATAAACAATATTATATTAATAATATTGGTGGATTATAGGTTGAACCTGTTCTGAATGTAGATTGTCACATGTAGTATTGGAACAATAATTTTTACTAATATCTATATAACAATAATGTTTTCATCATCTAGAATAAATATTGTTATCCCAATATTCCAGTCATATCGAGTCTAGAGATAGCACATTTGTTGAATATCATTCCAACTATATTCAACAAATTGTAATATTGTCGTAAATATCGAGTAATGCCATTTGAATTGTTCTAGTGCATTGATCCATTCGTCTTGTATTTATCAATTTGATCACGATAGTAGTTCGTTGCCATATACGACCGACATTGAAATTAGCAAAGTCGCGTGACGAGCTAAAATCGTTGACCGAATGATATAAACATTTCCTTGTATAAATACAGAAGGAATGGAACGATGAGGGATGGTTAGTAATAGACTCCCATAGAGGAGAGAGCCCTAGCGCTCAGTTATCCTCATAGGGCAGGCCCTTTTGGCCTTGTCTGTAAGTATTGGTTCAGTTGTGGTTGTAGGTAGGAGTTTTATTTGTTCTCTATTATTTTATTGAATGTCCATTATTTCACAATGTGTATATAACTTTCCCCAGTATCCCTGTTGTTGTACAATAAATGTTTATATTCCTTTGTTACCCCTTGACTTTCAATAGCTACCATCTGTAGCTAAACCCCAAGTCGCATTTAGCATAAGGGAAACAACCCCTTATATGGCTCAGGATGCTACCCTAGTAGCCCTAGTTGCGACAATATCTCGTATTGGGGCAATGTTGTTTCAATGATATTTACCAATATCGATACAACAATATTGTCTTCATATTGTTTTCAACTTCTAGGATAATTATTGCTATCCCAATATTCCACTCACATCGATTCTAGGAACAAAAACTATATTGTGTATTCTAGTGTGATTGTACATTGGTTGAACATTATTTCGCCGATATTTTACAAATCTTATTAACTTATATTGGGTCAATATTGGTTCAATAATATTTTACCGATATCGTTAAAACAATATTGTCTCCATATTGTTTCCAACATCTAGAATAAAATGAATTTTGAATATTGGCCGAGTTCCAATGAACCATATTGAAATTATTTTTATGATCAAACTCGGATAAAAATCCGTTAAGTGGCTCTACAATAGAACGTCTTCTAAAATCTACTAAAATATGTTAAATACTTCACATAACTAATTTTCAAGACAGCTTACTTAGTGGTTATGGCAACCAAAAGGCAGACTCTGGTGTCACCTCGATCAATTAAATATCAATTTGTGTATTTAGAGCGCAAAGTGATTGCCGCTCGACAAAGAGAGTTACCGCGCGACACGAAGCGAAGCACGGTAATCTTTGGAGAGCGGCAATGACAGTTTGTTCTCGGAATACAAACGCAGCTCTCAGACATAAAAACGATAGACACTTAATTCAACATAGGCACATGATATTATCTATGAGGAAATTTACAATCAACAGTAATCCCAAATAAATAAAATATACAAATATCCAATAATTTACATCTCTAACAAAAGGAAAAAAGGGAAAAAACTTGCCAGAAAAAAAAAACGAAGCCCGAGATCGAACTCACGCCAATATAGAAAACCCAGTTTAGTAGGAAGCATCTCTAACCACCGCAGTTCCTCAGAGTGCTTTGAATATCTTTTGTTCACTTTCCATCATGCAAGAATAAGTTCGTTTTCAACGAAAGCTAGGGAGATCGAGCGATTTTTAAATATTCTCGCTCTAGAGCGTAAAAGCTGTCACAAAATGACATTCTTCAGAAAACGTCAACTTTTCGTTGAGGTCTGAAATCGTCAAAGGCTACTTTGGTAAGCGGTAGTATAAAAAAAGACCTTAAATAATTCACCAATGCATATTCACTTCCTCCAATATATATAAATGATATTGTACCAATATTGATTGATGTTTTGAGGCAACTTTTGCTTCGAAAATATTTGACCAATTCTGTTTTGAAATGTTTAAAGAATATTTGACCAATATGTTCACATTTTACTTCTCGACAATATAACGTTTGAATATTTTGACAATATTTTCAGAATATTGTACCAATATCGCTGAATATTTTGAGGCCAATATAGCTTCGAGAATATTTCGCTTATATTATTCAAGTAATATTGAGAGGTTATCTTATACGATGGAAAATAGCGACCAAATTCCAACTTTCAGTCGCAGATGATTCCACAACTGACTTTATGAATATCCTGTTCATATTTTCAATAAAATCAACATGCCATACCCATGACAGGTTTTATGTCAGAAAAATATTTTCAAATTTTCACCGCACAAGAAATAGCCCAACAATTCCTCATTACCGTATGAAATTGCTTCTAAAGAGTATGTTTTCCAATTCTTCAGACCTCACTGATGATCTCAGAAGAGTGAAATATTTTTTGTCAACCAAAATGTATTCGATGTCTAGCGAAAGAGATGCAATTCACGCATCAATGAAATGAGCGATTTTCTGTTTGTGATACTTCTGAATAACATTTCCCCTTATCTCATTTATAGATAAGAATCTCCAATGGAATCTGGAAATTCAATAAATAATCAACTATCTGAATGAAAATGCAAATTTTCACTTTCAGATTTTTTCTCTCAAGTTAAATAGGGTTTTTCTCAATATCTATCAGATGTAGTTCAATGTCCAGCGTGGCTTCAGCCGGTGAAGTAGTTGTTTTCTGTTGGATATTACAAAAAAATAACTTCAATTTTATCGTAGATTTTTTCCATTTCCAGAGGATACATGTATTTGTTCTATTTTCAATTGAGAATGTTTACAAAATTGTACCAATATTTTAACAATATAGGTGTTCTACTTGAGATGTACGAAATCTCAACGGTTTAGTGTTCATTTTTTTAAATAGGACTATAATGGTTACTATTGATTCCCTACATCAAAAGAAATATTCTGTGGCAAATGGATTCTCCGATGCCAACTCTCTCTTTCACACACACACACACACAAAAGTAATGTCACTAAGAATGATGATGACAGTTCTACGTTACCCAAATCCTCAATCCAATCTGAAAAACGAATGAGAAATAAAAACTTGTGACTGCACTAGCGGCACCCTCAGCGGAATTGTTGCATCCTCTCGAATTCTCCCAATTCTGCTTCATGTTATATCCATCGTGGCAGTATTCTCTTCCTGTGGCTAGCTCGTAATTCACCGCTTTCCCGATAATTTACAACCCTCAAGATACACGGCTAAGCCAGTTTGTACATTCATCATTCTGTTTGTTTCTCCTGCGGTACGGGTGTTTTTCTTAAGTTTTTAAACGAATTCGTATAAGAACGAAAAATCTCGCACCTGGCTCATTCCAAAAGCACTTTTGCGGTTCATAATCCTGACGGTAGGGAGTGCAGAAAAGACGCATCAAAATTATGATCTATAGCGAGGACGAGGATTCGGAGAGCTGTTGCAAGAATGTTCTTCATCTCTAGATTAGTCTGCTTGAGAGTGTATTTTTCAGGGTTTTCAGTTTGTCTTCCGAAACTTCGAACAAGTTCGAGAGTTCTGACGGAGTGTACAATTAAATGATATGAATAAAATTCACACGGTCGAAGTACCCTTTTGTAACTACAAAAACAAAATTTTCTACTACTTTGGAGTGCGTAAAGTTTTACTTTTATTCACTAGTGCGTAAAGCAAAACTCTTTATGCACTACTGCGTAAAGCAAAATTTGTCAAAAGTTGTGTATAGCAACCAAATAAAAGGTTTTAATTAAAATTGCCACTTATGGTATCTTTTTCTACGATTAAAAATGGTTTTGCTTATGTTTAGTATGCAACAAATTATCATGTTTTTTATTTTGATCATAATTTTCTGCAAATGTCATTGCTTCAATTAAATGTAAACAGACCGTGGATGTCGATTTTACTCAAAAAGTAAGTAGGCTGTGTGGTTACGAGAATTGGAAGAACTGACAATCAATATCTGAAATTGTGTTAGTATCACAGAACACAGCAAAAGTATTTGTTATAGATTGATTTACGAAGTTTATTTAGTACATTATTTGAAATCTAATCTAATCACACAAGGTAACAAGTTTTTATCAATAATGTTTGTATACCTGATAATTCTTCATTCGAATTTTATTGCAGTTTATCTGTTTGTATCTATTTGATAAACGATATGGCGAATTTAACAATACTCCTCCAAATATACTCAACAGTGCTCAAAAAGCCACTGAAAACCTTTTACCAGAAAAATCTGCACACATTTATGAACAGAAATATAATATATTTATAGAATGGTGCAGGAAGAATAAAGTGACAAAATACTCAGAAAACGTCAATTTGGCCTATTTCGCTAAGGAATTAAAGTCTTGCCAACCTTCTACATTATGGTTGATATAGTCTATGTTGAAAAGCACCTTGAAATAAAAACAACGCTGATATTTCGAACTTCAACAAGTTAATAGCGTTTACCAAACAAAAAAATAAAGGATATAAAGCAAGAAAATCTAAAATTTTTTAAAGAGAACATTTAATTAATTTTCTCTTGAATGCTCCAGATTCCCAGTTTTTTATGATCAAAGTAAGTAAACGCTTGAGTATGTATAAAATCTAAATATTTTTTGTTATGAGTAACGCTGTTGCAATGTATGGTGCTCGTATGGAGTGTTGCGTAACTACGCCGATCCTCAAAGGCCATCGGCTTAGTTAGGCAACACATCATACGAAAAATGATACAAAACCATTCCCTTTGATTACAATTTTACATTCCAAACGTCAGGATATTTTCTCATGTTTTCCTCTTCAATTAAGCTATTTTTACCACTGCAATATGTCATTTTTTAGGTTGGTTTCATGTTTGGAATTTCGGGAGCTTGACGTCGAGAGAAGAATTATGAAAAATGACAATTAACGATGTAGAAGATAAACAAACAGTGTATATTATTAAAATACCAGAAACAAAAAATGGAATGGAACGCATTTTTATGATTTTAAATCCTAGTATTTCTTCAGTTGATTATCTATCTTTCATATAAAAATATACCTTACTAAGACCATCAAATATAAATTGTAATAGGTTGTTTTTAAAATACGCAAATGATAAATGTTCTAAACAGCTTGTGGGGATAAATACATTTGGTAAAATGCCATATGTTATAGCAACCTATCTGAACTCGCCCAATCCAACAGCTTTCACAGGACACTGCTTTAGGAGGTCTTCAGCTACTATGCTAGCAAATTCTGGAGGTGACCTTCTAACTGTAAAAAAACATGGAGGATGGAAGTCATCTGCTGTTGCAGAAGGCTATGTGGATAATAAAATTACCCAAAAGAATAAAATTTCTTAGAGTATGCCATCTACTTCCAAACAGAGCGTTTCTAGAAACTACAGTTTTACTGTTGAAGACGATAATAGAGAATTTGGAGAACTGCTCGATACCAATATCACAGAAATAAAGTCACAAAATGTTTTAAACTCTGTAATGGAAAAGGCCAAATTCATAAATTATGGAAGCTGTAATAGTTGCACCTTCAATATTAATATTTCCTACAACTAAAAACTAAAAATCTAATTCATTGACCATTGTTTTGTTTGTTAATGTTATTTTGTTATGTAAGAGTGAAATATATTTTTAATCGTCAAATAAATGTATGTTCGTAAAATGTACATTCATTACCATAGTGTGTTGAGTAAATTTTGTATTTCTAATCTCAGTGAAAAATTATGTACGGTAGTAGAAAAAATATTGTATGTAATTCGTGTGTAAAGGCTTTTTTTGACTCATGTGATTGTCGCATTCGCCTTACAAAAATAAGCCACTCTACACACTTGTTACATAAATAACTATTTAACCCTTATATGCATAAAAAGTTATTTCGGCGAATTTGTTGAAATTTTTAATGTACAGTCACGTAAAAGTTAACATAATCATGATGACTGTTGTTCATTTGAAAAAAGTTGAAAGGGTTTTTTGATTTTTAATGTGTACTATATGTAGGACAATAGGTATAAATACGGCTGTCACATTATGGAGTGTGATATATTGAAAAACATTTAACATGTACACCAACATCACGCACATTTTCCATATGATTGTAGTTTTACTGTGACACTGACCACACCGAGTCTTCACCTCAGTCTTCACCTCAGTTCCAATATTTCACGAGCCCTACCTCTTTGGTACACAAACTCTCTTTCATTCAACAACTTCACTACTTGAGGTTGATCTATGTGTATGAACTTTCTGTCCTTTTGAGAGTAGCGTTTCACTGAACTTACTAGTTCAATTCCACCTTTGGTAGATCCAAAAGTAACAACGTTATTGTCATGCCATTTTACGAAAATTACGTTTTTATCTTGGACTTTGGTATAGCCAAAATTCCCTCTTTTGTCTTCTTTCATGGTTTGGGAATTCTGTAGAACAGATATCAATATACGATTTTCACGAATAGTTCCGGTACCGTATATGTGTTTTTTCTGTAAATTATCTAACAAAGAAGGAGATGAGAAGAAATTATCAAAGAAAAAGTAAAATTTCAAATCTGACAATTTCCTTCTTTAGCTGATCAGCATAACTGAGTACAACTGATGCGCCAACTCCTGATAAATTTCCTTGACGTTAGTTGAAGCTCCTTGGTACGGTTCAAACCAATTTATACATCCAAGACAATTTTTACCAATCCATAACTTGAACCCATAACGAATTGGTTTTCCATAAATGTATTGCTTGCAATCATGGCGTCCGTTATAGGGAACCATAGCTTCCATAGCTTCCATAGCTGTTGTGCTCTTCGAGTGAGGCATTTTCCAAAAATTTTTTGTTCAGATGATTGAAAAGTGATCTGAGTTTCGCAAATTTATCACACTTATCAAGGGTCAATTGTCTGCAAAATGAATATGGGTCGTGATATATTCAAATTTGTCCCGCGACATCGCTTGAGAGACGAGCTTATTATGTGCATCTCTTGAAATTTTCCAATACATTCTTATTCGGGAAACACTGGCATATCCACTCAAAATCAGTATTCCCAAAAAACACTTGATTTCTGATACATGAACTGATACGTTGATATTTCTTGTTGTGAGTATCGATTCGTTCCCTCTACGATTTTATGCGGAATATCATCATCAAAAATGCTAAAGAAACGCTCAGTAGGAGTTTGTTTTGGGTTGCAGGAAGTCAGCAGTATCGAAGGGAAAAATATAATCGTCAACTGATAAGTCTTCTTTCACGTAATGATAGACTTTCTCCTTTTTCAACTTACTTCTACTCTGGTTATGACTTTCAGTCTTGTCTCTGTTTCTTATTTCGACGAGTGGTATTTCATCATCAGAACTCCAATCATATTTTAGGATTTTGTAATTTATCTCAATCTTGCTTTTCATCTGACTTGCTGGTAAATTATTGATATCCACTTGATCCTCGTCACCAGAGTCTTCATCAGTCACTCCACCACATACGTTAACAGGTGGGAGCAAAGTGATGACTCTGCCTCAATTTCTTAATCCTCTATCATAGATAGTGCCTCGTGTTATAAGAACCCCCTAAAATGATAAAATAAAAACAGCCGGGGTTCGTAATAATTCATAAAACATACTAGCATGTTATATAGTATGTGAACTCAATGAGAAAATGGAGGTCTTTTTCCTAATGTCCTAAATATAGGACGTCTGAATCAAATACACTGTCGTTTATAACACGGCAAAAAATCAAACGAAACACATTAAAAAGTATAAACTGCAAGCCCATACCTCATTTTTTTACATAAAAAAGAACTATTTCTAAATTTGTTTAGGTTAGAAATTTGAGCTTACCTTGCGAAGTGCACGCCAAACTCGGCCATTTTGAAAAATCTATAACTCACTGTTACTTTTTTGTACAAATTTGTCTAGCACGAAGCACCTATAACATGCATAAACTTTGGAAATCAGATATATACTGATAATATATGACACGCTGCTTTCTCAAATCACCGTGATAGCGACAAGAATCGACAAGTTATAGGTGTACTGTATATAGGTCATTAGGCATATAGGGGTTAAATATGTCACTTGATGATTTCATACCGTAGTGCCTTTGAGCTGCTCATATTGGTACTGGGAGTCGTGGTTACCGTTATCTGCCAGTTTAAAAGATAGATGCTTTAACAAAAATTAGATAATCGATATTAAAGAAAATAAAGATACAAGATATATATGTGGACACAAGGTTCTTTTTTTATGAAAAAAACCAGGAACACGGATTTGACAAAAAAAGTTCTTTGTGTTTCCCAATAGAAAACATCATATATTCACAATTAATTTACAATTTCAATTGTTTGAGATCATGAATTTGAAGATACAATATAAAAAAAATTGTTATACAACTGAAATGGTTTGAATTTATGAAATTGAAAAACAAAGTTTTCAAAAAAAAATTATACAAATGAAATAGTTGAATTTATTAGATCAGAACCTGAGTATAATCGCTTACAAATGACTGATATGTTTTCTCTCCATGATCAGTATTTGCGATGATGTAGGAAGACGTACTACAGAGCTCTTCTTCAACGTTGGAGTTATTCAGACTGGCAAAAAGGTTAGAAATTATTGATCTTTCTTATCGACAAGATGAATAATTATAGATAATCTCAAGACTGAGGAGAAAGCGAAAATGTAACGAGAAATTCTCTCGACGAAGATAAATTAAAGATATATCTTCAGACTGAGGGGAAAGAGAGAGTACTGAAAGAGTGATTTGATATCAAGTTTCACAAAGCAAGCAGATGGCTAGATTTGTGCCAAAAGATTGAAATAAAAGGTTGCTAAGGCAATAAATTTTCTCTTTGACTAGGCCTTTCCATCTAAACGTGGCTAGTGAGTGATCCAGAATAGATCGAACCTAGAGTTCGGAGTTAGGAGAACCTTTGGGTGAAACCACCAAAATCAATTCAAAACATTCAAAGAAAAATTAACTGAATAGAAAGTCGATATGTAGATCGATTCGACAAAAGAATCGATTTCAAATTAATCGTTATAAAATATAGAATGTTTCATTTATTCGTTGTGGTAAATCAATACATTTTTCGAAGGGAAACTCAAAACAACCAAACGCCTTTAATGTTTCCTTCAAAAAGGGGCAATGAAGGGTTTCCAAGAAAGAAAATCGCCTTCCCTCCAGTTCGGGCTATCTGCAGTATTACTAATGCACTAAATAATGTTGCATTCACACCACAGAACAATTAAGTAAATCGGAAGAAATGGGATGGTCAGAATGAACTATTTCAATCAGATGTGAAATATATTTTTTCATGATATAATTTTAGCTGGAAATTGTAAAAGGAACGCAATGTTTTACATTTCGTTACACTTTCTCTCCAAATATTACCACCAAGTGGAAAATATGAGGAAAAAATCTGACAGAAAATAACTACTTCCCTGGCTATTGAAACGACGGATATTGATCTACATCTTACACATATTTGTACCATACGCACTTGTAGGCAATGTTACCACAGTGGGTACGAAGGTTGCCTATATTGAAGTAACTGGGTCATTATCGACCCCTTGTGCATTAAACCTTTCACTTACGAATTTTTGTTTTTTGAACTGAAATTTTTATATTTTGCAAACATCATAAATAAATGCTTCTTAGATTTTTGACGATATAGAAAAAAAAATTGTGGAAGACAATTTTTGTGATATGGGTTGTGCTCAATTTAGTACCTATACCAAGAGCAAACGGTATATGGGAAATTATAATATGGGAACACCCATTTTGTCAACTAGTCATTATAATTCAGTGAAAATGTTTCACACAGATTATAAAACATCCAAAACCGAAAGTAGAAATGTCACAGCCTAGTCTGTAACATTTAAAGTTTTTTTTTTATGCATTATTCACAAAGTAGGCACTTCAATTGATTCTGGTGAGTTTTTGTGCGAATGAAACTCCCAGTGTGCTTGTTCTTTCTCTGGACCTATGTCCAAGTAAATAAACGAGCATCCTTATTCTTATACTTGTATTATTTTGAATAATATGGCTCTTAGAAGAAAATGCCGGCAAATGTGAAATCGCCATACGCAGACGAGAGCGGTTGGATATACAATCCAAAGTAGGAGATGCAAATTCTTTTTCGATCGCGTGAGAGATCTGCACTAGTCGCAACTTTTGACGTTCGATACTCAAAAAACTGTCCATTTTTAGGTCTCGAGCCCATGGAGACTTTTGATCAGAAGGGTATAAACTACAACCTATCCAAATTTCAGACAATTCGACAGGGAACCATTTCTCATTTGATATGTGCGGGGTCCATTAGGACACCAAAACCGAAAGGCTGATGGGTCAAGAAAAAAAAAGTTCCGAATGCCTAGATCGAACCCAGTGCCTTCAGGTTACGAATATGAACTACGCTTCGACGTAACCTCAGCACCACCGTAGTTGCTTGAAGTGCTTTGAATTTATTGTCTGTACTTTCCATCATGCAGAAATAGGTTCGTTTTCAATAAAAGCTTTGGAAATGCTAGCGTTATTTCAATACAGTCGCTCTAGAGCGAAAAAGCTGCCAAAAAATGACATTTCATGGGAAAATTTACGATGAGATCTGTATGCATCGAAGGCTACTTTGGTTAGCGGTTGTAGACAAATTTCATTAAACAGCACGTGTTTGATTGCATACACAACACCTACTGGAAAGAATACTACATGAAGCTTCAGGGAGTTGTAACAATAACGGCAAAATGACAATTTCCCTCCTATTATATAAACCAACCAAATGCCATCATTTTTTTATTTCAAACCAATGAGAAAAGGACTTTTTGAAAACACTGTCTCCAGACCGTGGTATTTTCAAATCGGTATTTCGCTTCTTCCTTATTTATACGTTTCCATAGTTACAACAATTTCTGTGAATAGAGAAACGTCAATTTGACGGTTCAACTGACATTAATAAAAAACAGTACCCTGTTACTGTAACAGGTGTACCCAGTTACAGAAAATATTGATATAAAATTTTATACTGTCTTCTAAACGACAGCAAATAAGGAAAGTATTTTGTAGTAAATGATATAAATGCAAAATACAATAAAGTAGTTAATTACTAAATATTAATACAGGTGAAAAACAAAGTAAAAGTATTCAAGTAGAATTGACTAACATAATCATAACGTAATATTACGCGATTATTATAAGTTATTAACAATATGATATAACAGCGCTCAATGGGTCAAAATGAATATCACAAATCATACAAATTTTGTTGTAGCTGCTGC
The DNA here is from genome assembly GCA_944452925.2 of Chrysolina oricalcia. Taxonomy (NCBI): domain Eukaryota; kingdom Metazoa; phylum Arthropoda; class Insecta; order Coleoptera; family Chrysomelidae; genus Chrysolina; species Chrysolina oricalcia. The sequence continues at coordinate 54,178,010 of OX101819.2, read as the reverse complement.
ACATGAAATTAACAGATGATCGTATCATAATATTTGTTCGCGATGACACATAATGAACCGTTCCTGCAATACGCATTTAGTCCATAATAATTTAATGTATCCATGAAATTGTCTGATCGAATATCCCTTCAAAATGCAAAATTTTGAAAATACTTTCACCTTGCCAGTTGCTCAAACTGTGATGCTGTACAAAATACCACTCGAGCAAGCTATCGTGGTGTTTCTAAGCAACACAGTTTTCGTGACACCAAGGTGAAAGTATTTTTTGAAAATTCAGCATTTTGTAGGGATATAACTACTAAAAATAAAATACTGAAAATATCCTTGTACTGCAACAAGATATCCTGGATTCGAAAATTAATTTAAACAGCCTGTATTTGACTGCTTATATTCCACTTCAAAAAAATCTACTATATCAAGCTTTTGAAAGATATTTCGTTTACAAATGAACCGAACAATAGTTCGGAAAGTGTGGTGAACGAGAATAACCGACACTAATTTAGTTGGTTGCACTTTACTGCACTTCTGCTGCTTCGTTTGATCGGTTTGTTTACTGTGAGAGCTGCTAATGGAATGACGGAGAAAAACCGATGACGGAAAAATAAAATTACCCTTACACTGAAGCGAGATAGGCTGGACTTGAAAATTGAATCCAACAGATTGTGTTCGGCTGTATACACTTCACCTTTTAGTTAGGGTGAGCATTTCGGTATATGATTAGCACAAGTTTCACATCGAGGTGGATTGCAGTTTAGATCACTACGAATTGAGTGGGTCCAGTTAATTAAGGTCCTATGTCGCTGCGTTTCCGCGTTACTGCGAGTTGAAGTTGCTTTTGGTTGGTATTAAGAGCCACCATCACCGAAAAGTCGAATTTCTTCCTCATCCCTTCCAGCTCAGGTTTGTTGGGATACTTATCAAGAGTGGGGGTGGAGATAATGAACTCGATGAACATTGGCAACACAGCACCTGTCCGTTCTCGATTACAGCGCCAATCAGGTATACATTTCTCGATCGTAGAATCCGTTTCTTGCAAAAACCATTGATTTCAAGAAAGAGATAATTTTTGTATGGGCTCAGTGGTCCCATAAGAATTCCGGAAACTCTCAATTTTTTCAATTCATCATTTCATTTAAATTATTTTTCTTAAAAATTATCATAACCAAAAATCACTAAGGTTCCGGAATTTACACAAAAACATTGAGTAATGCAAAATAAAATTGGAAAATTTTCACTTGTAATCTCCCAAGTGCTTGAATTATTGCCGGAAATTTTTCGAGTACATGAATTTTCTTAAAAAATTCATGTACGAGATAAATTTCCTGCAATTAATTCAAGCACGCGGGGGATTCGGTAAGAAAATTTTACACCAAAATATATCCAACAATTCATAAGAAATAACTAACTATGGTTCACCTGAACTATTTATATGCATAGTACAAAAAAGATGCATGAAAATATTGATATGTAAAACACACTTAACAAAATTTCAATTTGATTTTTTTAAATTTAATCAAAAAAAAAACTAAAAATGTTCTTGCTCCACTGGGAAATGAACTAGTGACCACACGATCACGAGGCGGACACTTTACCGACTCGCCACGGGGCCTTTGATTTACATGTAGACAACTGGTGTATTGAAGTGTTTCTGAAATTTGATTTCAGAATTTGCAAATTCTGCGATTATCGTGAAGAAAATATTCAGACACATTCGAAATATTTAATAAATACATAAATATGAAATATTATCTCATTTCAAATGAAAAATACAATTCCATTTGTACATCAAAGCAAAATATAAACTATCACCTGTCAAATATTTGACAGAAAAATTTCCACTTATTAATTTGGGCCAGGGTACCCAGGAGGATAAAAATTTCCGGAAATTTTTTGGGTTGCCATGGCATCTAAATAAGAACGAATGTTTTGGTTCTCTCTAAAAGTGAGGTGTGAAATTTTCAAACAAAAACTGTGGGCTTAAAACGAATTTCCGTTTTACCAAGGTAGTGTTTGCTCTTAAGTCATTCGCACATGTTTGCATCTGGGGTTCCTGGTCACAATCATCCTGGAAATGACAAAAATCTAAGAGGCAGGCATTTAGGGCTCTGCATTATCACGGGACGAAGTTGTTAAATTGTAAAAAAGCTCTATTAAGTCATTTGCACACGCTCCTCATTGCGACAATTCGATTCATTATGACTCTCTAGATACGAAAAGACATTTGGCAGACACTTTGCACACTGAATCTCAGCTGCACCATATTTTGAATAAATGAATATTTTGGAATCCTTGGTGTGAATACAAAAGAAACTACCCATACACCAAAACTACGTCACAATCACACTCGACGCGCGTTTTGCCGACAAAGTTAGCAAAGCTTACTCAGTAAGCTTTTAGCTCCTGAGAATGCTAACTTTGTTGGCGAAACAACGCGCGTCGAGTGTGATTGTGACGTAGTTTTGGTGTTTGGGTAGTTAATTTTGAATTTCACGGAATTAACGGAACGCGAGTATTGCATTGAATGATTACGATTCTTTATAGTTCTACTATCATCATTTTGTTTGATATTATTCGTTGAATTCAACGATTCAACTCCTGGAGCTGAAATGAAACTTTTATTGAAGAGTAATTTTGTAATCGTAAGGCGCGAGTGTCGGGTTGGAAAAGAAATTCAACTGGTCTGCCTTTGGAATATCACAGGCCTGGATGTCTGCTTCATCGATTTTTTTGGTTTTTATAAAAAATCCAAACATCAGTCAGTTCAAGAGGCAGACGTATGCGCATAATATAGCTTACATCTTTTCACATATTTAAAGCGCTGTCAATAGACAACGTAGAGGCAACATGCTGGCAGACTATTTTACCATGGTCTTTCCCATTGTTTCTAATCGAACAATTCAGTTCTGCTGAGTTTTCACTTAATTATATTGTTTTTTAAATCATAAAAATAACTTTAACACTAAATACTACAACAGTCAGAGCCCTGGATGTCTGCCTCTCCGATTTTCTATGTTTTCAGGATGATTCTGACGATCAGCCCCAGCGGCAGACATGTGCACATAATAAAGCACACATTTTTTTAAAACTTTTGAAGCGCTGTTAATTGACAACGCAGCGGCAGCATGGTGGCAGACGCGTTCCTTGATGTTTCTGAAGGTATAATTACCGATATTGATAACTTCTGCCACGTGGGCAGATTATATCGAAATTTTGCTGGCCGCTCCTCTAACTATTTTGAAAAATCCGCCTTGACAAGCTTTTGGGAGTAATACCGAAAATAGATAAATGAAAATATCCCAACAATAAACAGAGGTAGGTTGGAGAAGGGTGCTCCATAATGCGCTCAAGAACTTCTGGAAGAAGTTTTTTGTAAATTAAATGTTCCCCGTCGATTGATATTCGATGAAACGTTTGTTTACCTCTGAAAGAATACAAGTATAATGTTGCATCAGGTGATTCCGAACTGCGTAAAATCATCTCAATTATGCAATCAATTATACACATGGAACTTTTTTTAAACTGCAAAACTTTCTTCCCATTCTTTTAACGCATATCCAGCATTAAAAAAATTGCTCCATTAAATTCCGTTACAAGTATGAAAGTTACCATTGGAAATATATTTAAAATGGAATTAGATTGATAACGTAGTTCATCTCATTCGAACCATTCTGTTGTCATGTTTCTCCGCCTTCGACAATTTGAGACAGGTGTCATTCGATTCGAAATAGCGTGTAGATAATTTTTGAAAAAATTCAAGATTCGTTTGCAAAAATTGCAAAAGCTATTAACAATTAATCAAAAAAAACTAAAATGGTACTTTATTTTTTGCAAATATCACTAGTACTACCTTACGTTTTTCAAATTTGAAGATATATTCATTAAGAGTGGGAAATTTCCGAAAAATACTGTACCTACCCGAACTGTAGGACCGATATTTTTAATTTATTCAGAGGGTTGAAAATACGGTCTGAAACGGGGACTCTAGCTGCGTAAGCCACTCTCTCTAGGACCTTTGATGAATAAATACTATTAAAACTTAATAAATAAGAAAATTACTGAATCGATGAATGAACAATAATCCGCAGTCAAAAAATTTTTATTTCGATTTTCATATTGATTATGCATTAGTTGGTTAACAATTTTTTCGAATTTTTTTAACGAAAATCATTATTCTTCACTTTGTTATAAACAATTTACTTGGATTAAAAATTGAAAAACTTGATTTAGCATTAAAATGTATTTATTTTATCTTTTAAGAGATCCGTTTTTATGATCAGAAGCCACATGAAAATGAATCCTAAAAATTTTCATTTCTTATTGTTTACACAATTGTTATAAGTAAATGTGTTATTAATATAATTTTTTTTTTGAAAAATGTTCATTGCTTAAAAGCGGATTTGTTAATTAACAATCTTTTCCACCAGCTGCAATGATTATTAGAGAACAATTCTCTTCTTGAAATCATAATTGACCTTGCACTTTAATAACAAAAAACATTAATTTTTGTTTAAACTTTCATCGTTTATGTAATAAACAATTTGTTATGAACAATTAAATGTTTTCTTTAATGATTTTTCTTCTTGTACATAATGAAACAAAAACAACCATGTGTTATTTTTTTAAGAAATATGATTCATTTAGATTTTTTAATTGCTAATCAACAAATCCGTTTTTGAAGGATACATTTTTTTAAAGAACTATTTTATTTTATGAATCATAATTTGCATCAAAGATTACTATCAAAAAAATTATTATTTTATCAACGTATTTGTTTATAACAACTTTGTAACACAGTAACTGAAAATTTTTAAGAATCGTTTTCATGTGGCTTCTGATCATCAAAAAACGGATGAAAAGTAATACAAAAAAAAATCTGTATGACTAATCAACCTTTTTAATTTTTAACCTTGGTAAGGAGGTGTTTAGGGGGAGGAGTCGAGTGAAACCACACTTAATCTCATGTGGGGGAGAGGGTGGTCTCGACAAATATCACGTAATATTTTTTCCGCAAGAAACCGAGTAAGAAAATGATTTCTCTACTAAAATATGGCAAAATCATATATAATAACATTCATCGCGGTTATATATGCACTGATTGGAAAATTTATTGACTATCAACAAAGTAGTTTGTTTAGAAACAACTTATTTATTCACCTGGTGCCAAAGAAAATATTTTTTTTCAAATAATTCTAACGAAATCGAGCACTGATTAACTCATTTAAATTACAAATACGCATTTTGGAAAATCTCGCGTGAGATTAGGGGAGGTGGGAGGGTGTCGAGAAAAATCTCACGACATCTCGCCAAGGGGCAGGAGGAGGGGAGGTTGAAAAATCGCCAAAACTGTTTCACGTAATCAATGGATGCTTCCTAAGCTTTTGATAACAAAGTAAAAAATAACTTTTTTATAATTTTTCCAACGGGAATCGAGCTTTACAAAGTAAATTATGAATAAGGGTGGCGGAAGGTATACTTTTTGGGAAAATTTCCTTCTCTCATTGAATCGTTTTTCAATTTCGAAAAATGTGAAATAGATTTTGAGATATTTGCAAAAAAACAAACTCCATCTTTTTGTTTTTTCAGTTAATTGTTTTAATAACTTTTGCAATTTTCGCAAGCAGCTCTTGAATTTTTCCAAAAATCATCTACATGCTTTTCCGAATCGACTGACCACTCGTTCATATTTTTCGGAGGCGTAGAAAAAAGTTTTACCCAAAAAGTACTTGTTGACTAGTCTAATATATTCTATAAGGAAACTGGAAATAATGTTTCTCTCTCAAACTTCCTTCTGATTGCTTTAAAACTCAAACAATACCGGTTCATGCAAATCTTCTATTTTTGGTGCATAGATCCCGATATAGTCACGTTCAGAGTATAATTTCAACTCGGCGAAAATCTGAGGAAAACTAAAAACATTAATTCAGAGGTTCGAATGGGTTTATCTTGGAGCTTGTCTTCGCTGTGATTTAATGTGCTGGATTGCTATGAACTAGAATTGTTTATGAATTTTATACGAAAACTTTAAATCTTCACAAAACCTTCATATATCGGCAGTTTCATAAAATAAGTTCATACGAAAATATTAATGATGGAAGTTGAAACAAGATAGATAGATAGACAGTCAGCCGAGGATCGGCGAACAGCGGTTCCCAAAATGTCAACGAATTCTAAATTTGATATTTTCGAAATATTTTTTCTTTAACTTTCATCAAATAATTTCTCATAAAATGGCATTATACACTTGTTGTTCAGAATAGAGTCAGGGATTACATCAAACTCTGTATATTTATAATAATGTCTAACACCGAATACAATATCCGAAGATCCTCGTTAGATATTTGAATATTTTTGTTCAGCAGAAGAGAGAGAACTTGGGAAAGAACTACTCACGCTGTACTCCATCTATTATATTACTCAATACAGCTTCTTTATCATAGCTACTATAGTCTAACTGATGTAAATTGGTACTTCAGGTCTTTATTCTAAATAACTCCCATTTCTGATCTGCATGAGGTGTGAAGAAATTTCAAACTGAAAAACAATACTGGAATTAATTTGCTGATGTAAAACTGAAATATCAAGGAAACAGTTTGCAGCGGAAACCAGCCAGAAATTTCCAGGAGACGCACTTATTTCAAATATCAGACCGTTGTTTCTGAAAAAAGCACTACACTAATTTTTATTATGCTTAGACTTGAGCAAAGTCTGTGTTTCTCCAAGAAATTCCAATTTCTTCTAGAGGAAATTCGCAAAATACGATTTGAGCTGGAATCTCGTGACAAAATGAACCCAAAATCTTTTCAGTCCTGTCAGAAATGACTATCTCAAAAATTTCACTGACCGTATGAATCTCTCCTTTCCTGCAATATTAGGACCAATACGGGACATATGTCTCGATAATACGCAGTTCCGTCCTTTTGAACCATTAATACCACTTTGTCATGGCAACCACGTATCGAAACAACAACGGAGAATATAATATCATCTTGCTACTAATTTTTTGAACTTTGTTGGTTTGTGAAATTATCTCAATATATTCGGATCTTCTAATATACATTTTTGAATTGGCACCATAAGTGCCCTTACTCTTACAACTCAAGTATTTTTAACATTCATATTTGGTTAATTTGACAGTGACATGAAGTTGCATTGAAGTACAGCCCGGGAAAAACCGGTGAAAACACTGCACTCTCGCTTCTACTCGAAAACGTTTACTGAGGAATTTAGAATCTGATGAAAGCTCCCTGATTATTATCAGCGCAACAAGAAACTGTGGGTAGACCCGTCATTCCAAATAATGCCTAGGTCGTTTGAAACGTCAATAGTGTAATCTACTGCGGCCCTGAGAAGCGGGTTTTCGTGAGCTTCCGCCCATTCGAATACCCTCTGAGTGTGCGCTCTGATCTCAATTTGGATAGTGACAATACCCAAATCTTCTTGTATACGAACGTTACGCACATACCATGGAGCGTTCGTAATCATTCTCAAAATTTCATTTTGTAGTCTTTCAATAACTAGATTATTTGACTGACTAGTATGGCCCCAGGCTGCTGAAGCATACATAATGACAGGTTCAAACACCATTTTGTAAATCATCAGTTTGTTCTTCAAAGACAGCTTACTGCTTCTGCATATTAAAGGGTTGAATTTTTTTATTTTTATCAAATTATTTGTTTTGATGTTTTCAATATGAGGAGTCCAGGTGAGCCGGCGATCCAGAATAATACCTAAGTACCTGACTCGTGTGGACCAGTTAATATCACTGCCTGAAACCCTAACGCTGCTGTGAGGCGGTCTAATACCTATTCCCAGCGAAATCGCCTGAGTCTTGTTCGGATTCACCTTCACTTTCCACTTAAAATACCACTGCTGAAGCATGTCAATTGCATCTTGCAATAAAACAGGACCGACTTGGTGGTTGAGTGTCGAAGAAAGCAAAGCAGTGTCATCAGCGAAAAGATAGACCTTCACGCGATCTATTCTCGGGATGTCGCTGGTATATAGCCTATAAAGCAAAGGTGACAAAACTACCCCCAGTAGAACCCCAATCTCAATTGTTCTCCTGTCAGAGACGGTATTTTCGACTCTTACTTGAAAAGTCCTTCCAGATAAAAAAGATTTCAACTAATTTATCAAGCCAAGAGAGATTTGGAATTCACAAAGCTTTTGCAAGAGGCCTTCATGCCAGACTCTATCAAAAGCTTTGGATATATCTAATGTGGGCGTAAGCACCAGAATCAAAATCAAAATCGAGTCTTCAACAAGTCTCAACGCTTGCAATTCTGTGGAGTGTTCTCTGGAAGGACATTTCTATCTTCTACTTCTTCCGTGAGACTTTGCAATACAACTTTTTCAGCAAGTTGAGCCGAACTGCAAAGCAGACTGATGGGACGATGATTTTGAGGGAGAGTCAGATTCTGTCCCACCTTGGAAATCATGACCACCATGGCATGCCTCCACCTAGGAGGGAACCACCTAAGGCTCAACGAGTTATTGATTATATTTAAAAGTGATTCTACCTGGTTTTCAGGAACTTTTCTAATTGTATAATTAAAAATTCCATCGTAACCAGGAGCTTTTTTACGATCTAATCCCTTTATGTATGCCTCAAGCTCGTCCATCGTAGCCGGACGAATGACAACATGGTCAGGCATTCCGAGAGCTTGACGAACCCGACCCTCCAACAAAACGTCTCTTTCCACATCGTCATTTGGATCTACATTTAGTCTAAATTGCTGTTCCATTGCACTCGCAAATACACGTGCTTTGGACTCGGCATCATAAACCACTCCAAACTCACTATCATGAATATAGGGTAGATCTTGACGTTTGACTTTAATGTTCTTAGCAATTTTCCAAAGTAGTTTCGAATATTCAATATTTTCCAAAGTTTCTCCAAATTTTTCGTTTCTATAATTTACAATTGCGTTTCTTACCTCCCTATTTAAACGATTCGACCGGATTCTGTCACCAGGAAAAAGACTCCTATGATATGCTCTTCTAGTACTATTTCTATCACGTACTAAATTTTTAATTCTTATTGGGAATTCATTGTTATGTGGCGGTGCCTGTTCCCTGAAGCAGGAATTCTCTAACGCGCTTTTTATGGTGAGCTCGTAGTGTTCTACAACCTCCTTCAACTCTAGTGGGGATGAAATTCACTCAGGGGTACAATATGCATTCTCGAGGAGAGTACGGAATATCTCCCAGTTTACTCTTGTGCGCATACGATTTTCCTGGGGCGGGGGATCACCTCCCATGACGAAAATAACCGGATTGTGATCCGAGTCCAGCTCTGACAGAACGATAATGTCCCAGGCCCAAGTGATATTTCTAACCAACACAATATCAAGTACGTCTGGTCTGAAATTGCCAAAATGCGTGGGCTCATCTGTAGCAACTACTTGGTAATCATATCTGTCACTATGACGCTCCAGCACCCTTCCACTTTGATTTGTAATTCGGCTCCATTGTATGAGCTTAGCGTTAAGATCACCTCCCACAATGGTAGGACGATTTGTCCGCATCAAAAGTAAGTCGAGCACTTCATCTTGTAGTCGAATGTTTGGAAGGTTATACGCAGAGATCAGTCTAAATGATCCGTTCCCCGTTTCCAAAGTAATACCCACAGCTTCCGTACCGTATGCATCATCAATAGGAATGGCGAAATGTGAGTGCGAAAGAAAACATTTTGCCAAAATGGCAACGCCTCCTCCTCGGCGCCCATCTCTGTCCCTCCTGTACAACTTATAGTTAGAAACCCTAACGATTTCTCCGTGAAAATGTTTTTCTTGTATGAAAACTATATCGATATTTTGTTCTTTTAAAAAATTTCAAAACTCCAGTCTCCTTTGAAGGAAACCATTACAGTTCCAACTCACGGTCTTGATGAAGTTCGCACGTTGTACTGATATTAATTGTTGAACTCAAGTGAAAATTGCTGCTCTAACCCAGCAAATTGACCGAAGAGAGCCCTCATCTGATCAAGAGCCAAAATAATATTTTTTGGTTGACTTGCCGGAAAAGGACTTCCGGAAGAGGCAGCATTCGCGTATGAGACATCCGCCTGTGTCCTGTGTCCTGCATTTTCATTGGAATACTGATTGGCTGTTTTGCGGGGATAACCCTTCTCACAACACGGAGGTATTTAGGACACCCCCTATAGTTCGCAGTGTGGTCTCCCTCGCAATTGGCAAATTTCGGCTTATCAATGTCTTTGTTGGATAGGCATTCACTAGTTAAATGTTGTTGGCCGCATTTAACACAAGCGGGTATCGCACTACAATTCCTTTGACAATGGCCAAACCCCTGACATCGGTGGCATTATCCTACTAATGTTCTGGGCCTTTGTTGCTCTGGAAAGACAATGATATTTAAAATAGAATTTACTTTATAGATATCTCTCATGCTATTTTGTATGATAACAAGAATCATAGGAAGATCTGTCCTATATTCATCAAGCTTTCTGAGGCGAATCACTGACTCAGGAATAAAGCCCTGTTCGGCTAAGTCGGTTTTTATATCATCAATTTTGAGAAACTGAGGGACGCCTTTGAAAACCACATTCAGTCTCTTGTCCTCTGGTAGAATATAAGTATGATGTGGAAGATTTTGATCAGATAAGTACTTAGAAAGTGTTCTATAGTCGTTAGGACTAGAACAAAATATTTTTTCGGCAACCATCCGGGAAGTGTTCACTTCCCGGACACTTTTTCTTTGGGAAAGAAGCACTCCCGGCCTAGTCCGGGAAGTACGTACTTCCCGCACTAGGCCGGAAAGTGCTCGAATTCTAATACAAATATTAATACAAATAAGAATAAGAATGTTTCTGTTGGTACCTATCTTCTGTTCGAATTTCAATATATAATACAAATAAGAACTGAAATGTTTGAAATATTAAAATTTGGAATCGTTTTATCCGGTTAACAGATGGGTGGAAGTCGACCTCTCCTCGTCTCTTAGACTAAATGAGTCTCATCGATTTGTTATTCTACATGATTGCCGAAGAAATAGTGTACGCAACACGTCCGAAAACAGTTTTTTTGGACTCGTAGATTTCCAGGACTCGCTAACGCTCGTCCTAGAATTTGGTCTACTCGTTCAAAAAAACAGTATTTTCCGGACTTGTTACGTAAATTACTATTGATACTATCTGCAACATTTTTCGATGGTTTTGAAATATTGATCGAATTTCCTTTGATAAACTTATCAACTATTAACCAGTATTCTCTATTCCTAACTATTATAGGGGGAACATTATCTTGTTTAACTGTATTCGACGAGGCAGAATTTTGGGGTGGGCCCCTTCATTATTACGAACATTTTGACAAAATTTAGAATTTTTTACCAAATTTAACTTATTGACTTGACTAGTAGATGGCAGTGAAAATTTGTCAATATTTTCATCGACCTGCCCCCCACTATAATCCGGAGATTCAACACTCATGTCACAGTCATTGAGAAGAGTTCAAATTTGTTGGAAATTTCCATTCTTGGAGCCGAAATCCTATCTACTGCTATTAGTCGTAAAGTTCTTCCTAGATCAGAAGTTGAGGGAGACGAATTGGAGTAGATTCCTTGTTGTGTAGGCTTAGGTAAAGCAGGAAATTCTTCTTTTCGTTTCCTTTGTGGTTCCATTTCGTTGGATTTTTCACTTGCTCGTCTTTCTATCGCTTCGTGTAAAATTGGGATCTTCATAATATTAACATCAAGACTTGTTTGTAACATAGACATTACTTCTAGGAGATCTGCTCTCTTGCTGGACGTGACTTCTGCTCTTCTTGCTGGACGTGACTTCTATTCCACGGCAACTATGGGAAATTTCTTTCTTGAATCCGCAAGTTTCTTGATGGAATTTCTGGTCTTCTTGATGAATTTTTAGATTCTATATGAAATTATAGATACTTATATTCGCTTGAAAATTGCGAAGCAGAATTCAAATTATCTCAATAGATACTATTCGTACTCACAATAATTGTTATTGTTATCGTTAAAATTGTTATTTCCGTCAACCGATTGCACCCCTATGCGCAACCCTCGGAAGTCTTCGAGAGACTTGTGTGAGCTAAGGAAAACGCAGCCCTCACCTCTTAACGTGTGATGCCATACTATCATTAATATCGTCAGAAATCTTAAACTTGATAAAATTGCTTTGAGGTAACACCACTCGTCCTGAAGTACTCGTGGTGTCACTAAGGAATTTGATTTGTGACAGGGTTACTATCGATAGTATTGGGAGCACTCGTGGTATTACCCCCGACAATTGATCGACTGATGATGGTCACTGACTGGTTGAATGTTTCAATTGTTTAATTTTGAAAAATTGGAAATCAAATAAAAAATAGATGTCAAATTGTAATGTATCAAATCCCAATTCTCTCAGCTATCCTACCTTGGGCAAAGCCTACAATAGATGTTGAGAATGGACAACTTCCGTACCCACATATCAAGAATCTGTCTGAAAGGTTTCATAGTCATCAGAACAACTTCTGAATTGAATATGTATCTTTCGCGCTAGTTGTGATCCATGAGATGGATTAATGGTCGATTTCACCAACTCATTCCTCAAGTTGAGAAATACCTTAATCGGATTTAGGAATACCCAAGTGCAATTTGCATTCCACCACACGTTAAGTAATGTTAGGAGTGATAGAAAATACCTACTAATTTATTTATTTATTTATTTATTTGTAATCAACAGACATATGTCCAATTATAGACTACATTCGAGACATATAAAGTAATAATAGTAGTGAATATGTATTTACAAATGATTATTTACGGAAAAGAGTAACTTATGAGTAAAATATGGCATCAGTGTGAGAAAAGTTCATCAAGATATCTTTTAAAACTAAAATAGTTGCAAAAAAATATATCCACGTGATTGAGATATTGTTAAGTTTGAGTGGGGCGTTGAGACATGGAGCATTGCGTTAATATTTCTCCGATTGTATTGGGGCACTGAAAATTGTATGCGACCTAATAATTGGCTGCAGTTAGTTTGCCCATTTATGAGTTTGTATATGAATAAAAGACCCATTATGATGCGCCTAGATTCTAGTTTTTTTAAAGACAATTCTTGTAGAAGTGTTATGTAAATTAATAAATACCAAGTTTTTTGTAATATAAATACCTCAAGAATTTCTTTTGGACTTTTTCAATTTCATTTTTTGCCTCTGAATATAATGGTGACCAGATGATTGATGCATACCCTAGAATTGATCTAACAAATACATTGTAAAGATTCTTCAAAGTTTTTTCTTTTTGAAAACCACATGAATTTCTGACAAGGAACCCAAGTAGTCTGTATGCTCTATTAATAATATTTCGAATGTTCGTATTAAAAGTTAGTTTATCGTCAAATATTACTCCCAAATCTTTCGCTTCTATTTTCTTTGTTATTGGGCTATCATTGATTTGATAGTCATATGAGATTTGTTCTTTCTTTCTGGTGAATGTGATGTAGAAACATTTAGATATGTTGAAAGATAACTTGTTGTCGACTGACCATGAGTAAATTTTGTCTAGGTCTCATTGAAGAAGGAGGCAGTCATCAATTATCTTTATTTTCCTGTAAATTTTGAAGTCATCTGCGAATAATTGGGAATGTCATTTATCATACATAAAAATCAAAGAGGGCCCAGGTTAGAGCCTTGAGGTACTCCTGAGAATGTATGGAAAGGATTAGAAGATGCACCTCTGTATACAACATATTGTGTTCTGCTTTTCAGGTAAGAGGTGATAATTTTCATGATATTGTTTGAGATACCCAAATTACACAATTTATGAAGCAGTATATCATGATCAACTTTGTCAAATGCCTTCGCGAAATCTGTATATACCACATCAATTTGACTTTTTTTATCGATTGCATCATTAACAGACTGTGAAAAATTCATTAAATTAGTTACGGTGGATTTTTTATTCATGAAACCGTGTTGCTCATTACATATAAATGGTTCTACATGATGGTAGATTTTTGTATACAGAATATTTTCGAATATTTTATTGGGAGCACAAATGATTGCAATTGGTCGATGATCAGAGATATCGTTTTTATTTTTTCCCTTAGGTATGGGACAAACCTTTGTGCATTTCCACAATCTAGGATAATTCCATTTTGTAGTATTAAATTGAATATTTTTTTGAGGGGATCTATCAGATATTCGGCACATCCCTTGAATATATAAGGAGATATATTGTCAGGGCCGGTTGATTTTTTAGGCTTGAGTTTTTTTATTGCATCCTGTATATCTTTGGTGTCGATGATTTTCACTTCTAACGAGTGGTTCCCATGCATGTCGACAGGATTGCAGGAGGGTTCGTAAGATGCCTCAGTTTCAGAGTAAACATTTTTGAAAAATTCTGCGAAGGAATTTGCAATCTGATCGTTATCTGTAATTTGATGTCCGTTGTAAAGCAAAGAGTTTGAGGTAGAAGAGTTACTTTTTACTCGTTTTATATATTGCCAAAAATTAATAGGGTTAACAGTTACTTCGGTTTCAGTTTTTTCTATGTATTCTGCGTAAGCCAGTCTAACGTCTGTTTTTATTTTTGATCTGAGATAAAGGAAAATTTGTTTGTGGTTTTCGTTTTTTGTAATTTTGAATTGTTTTCTATGGAAATCTTTACTTTTGATATCTGTTATTATGTTTCTTCCAAACCAAGGTGGATAACATTTTTTGCTCTTCACTGCTAAAGGTACACACTGTCTCAACACCCCATCAAAAGTTTTGTAAAATTGCCCTACCACATTTTCAACATTGTCGCTTTGATATATTTGCTCTCAGCTCGTGTCCTTCAGTAAATTATATAGTTTAACAAAGTCAGCTTTTTTAAAATTATAGTTTTCGTTGAAAGATTTAAGACCGAATGGATTTTTAAAATTACTGAAGAGTCTTTGACATTCCAAAGCTGGGTGATTCGAATTTTCTTTCACTAAAGGACACTGGCTACGCTCAACAGAGACTAAATGGTTGCTAAGAATCAAATCGAGATATTTATCATTAGCATTAACTACATTATTATATTGTACTAAATTTAATATATTCAAAAAATTAACGAATCTCTCTTCAATATTACTGAGGTCATCTAGATTTAGACTCACTACTCTGGGAATATTGAAGTCTCCCATGACTAAAATATCAGAATTGACGTGCATCAGCTTTTCCTCGATACTCTTGAAAAGATTTGAGTATATATCGACTGATGTTCTTGGAGGAACATATATTGCTAGTAAATATAGATAAGTGGAACACAATTTAATTTTTACCAGTATTTCCTCAGTATGAACTGAGGTTTGGGGTAAAGAACATAAGATTGGGTGATATTGATTTTTGACGGCGATTACGACGCCTCCGCCTGTTGATTTTCGACATTTTTCGAAATCTCTGTCCTTCCTGAAAACAGAGTATCTTTCATCAAATAATTCCCGATCGTAAACAGAAGGATTCGTCCATGTCTCCGTCAAAACAATTATATCATAGGTGGAAATGCTTACATTTAATTTGAAATCCTTGAGTTTTGTGTTTAATCCTTGAACATTTTGATAGAACACTGTCAACACTTTTTCCTTCGAACTAATGCACATCATTTAGACTGTTTATTGAATTTATGACAAACACTTTTCCACCTTCAGATTTTCGCATAAAGATTTTCCCATTCTTCACCCATAGAAAACGTATTTTGTTCTCTTTCTTGAACTCACGGCACCCCTTGAAGAGAATTTGGTTTTCTCTCGTAAGACTTTCGTTTATAAAAACCGGAGTCTTTGGATTAGAAACACCTCGCCAGTTGTTGCCCATATCTTGTAAGCAGAATTCAGGTCTTGCTCTTTTTGCAGCAACAATTTCTTCTTTCCTCAGACGAGAAACAAATTTTACGAAAATGCCTCTTGTTCTTCGCAGGTTTTGTTTATTTGGTATTCTGTAGCAGCAGTCTATTACATTTTCATCGATATTTACGTTGAGTGCTTTGAATACTGAGAAAATGCTCCGCATAACACTTTCTTCCTCAACTTCCGGGATTCCATTTATTTCAATACTATTCAGCCTGGAAAATTGCTCCTGTTGATTAAACTGTTCCTTTAGTTGAGAGTTTTCTTTCTGGAGTTGAATACATGTTTTTTCTAGTTCCTCGGTTTTCTCCAGACATTGTTTGAATTTTATATCTTGACTTTTAATAAGTTCGTTATTTTCATTGATTTTTTCGTGACAGTTGTCGAGGGATTTCGTGATTTCTTTATTGATATCGTGTAATTTCCGGATTTCTCGCATCAAATCTCTCATTGAGGGATTCTTGCAGTTTTTGCAGTACCACATTCCATCCGCGGGTACCTCATCATGGTTCATGCATGCAACGTGCGCCATGCTTTCACATTTTCCATCGGCACATTTCAATAATTTTCGTTGGTTCTGAGAGGTTATTTCCTTTTTGCATTCGACACAGCTGTTCGGGATATTTATCGTGTTTATATTTTGACCGTGTTTTTGCCGGGTGTACAGAAAAAAGATGTAGGTACTGATAGATGAACCGTTTTGCACTTATTCGTTGACGGACTGATTATGCAGAATTGCACTTTACACTATAAGAATCTTCCTGATTTTTCACAACACCGATTGATTGTATTGTCAATAGTACTATGTCGAAGTTTTATTGATTTTGATCGACTTTTGAGCACTGAAATACGATGGTTAGCTGGAGCGAATTTTTACGATGTGTTCACTACTACTGCTACGTTAGGTAACACAAAAGTGCATAGTGCTCGAGACTTTTTAAGAGTGCTTGGTGTTTAGTGCTCGAAGCATTTTTTGACAGTGCTAGGCACAGCTCTGCCCCACCCGGCACTAAAACGACATTTTGTTACGTTTCAAAATGCTACGAGTATTATTGATCGAATTATATAAATCTTTCTTTCATTATATCATTCATTCTGGCACTTTAATAATTCTATGATACATTCAAAAACGAAGACAAGAAATGAATTAATAGTTTTATTGCTAGTATGGAGCCACAGTTCAAATTCAGAAGTTTCGAAGTATCATAAGTTGTCCATAGCAGGCCTTACGGTGAAACCTGGAAAATAAAGAAAACCTGTATTAGTGGTGGTGCATGAATCACTCTGTATATGTATATATATATATATATTACGTTACCTCTAGGTACTCAGGGTTCACTGCAGCGGGTCAACGATCCTCTTCCAGCCTTCTGCTTCTTGTATTGCTGACTACTCCCTGCTATGCCCAGACTTTACGCTGTAATCCATGTATCTCCCATGTATCTCCCATGTGTCTCACAGTAATTTCTGATTTACCAGAAACAATTTCAGGAGATTCCAAGCGCCAATTCCGTTCACAGCAAATGTAGCTGCCATCCAACCTTATTTTCTTGATCTCCCTGTATTTTCCAATATTTATCATTCGAATTTTAAACAATATTTACACAATATCCTGGGCTTGGAACAGATGTAAACATGTCAGTTGTCAGGTTCCATGAAGCAATCCATCAATCATCATGTCAAAAGGGCTGATAATTGCAAGTTGACAGATTGAGATTCTGTGATCTTACTCGGTCATTTTGCCGCAGATTTTCAACTGGAAAGGTCGTCTGAGGTCCATGTGTTGGCTCATAATCGCACTTTGCGGATTTTCTTCCAGTTTTAGTTGAATTTCAAGTAGAATTCGAAGTAGCTTGTGAATACAGGGCTACACACCGTTGTGGATTTGGTCATTCTACCTAAAATTCTCTTGGCAACTTCATAACCACTTGAAGGCCACACCCCAGCCAAGGTATGTCTCAGTTTCTCACCACTAGTTCCTTTTATTAACCATCCTTCATTCTTCAACTCGCTCTCTATGTTTACTAACCTGGGATATTGAAATCACGCCAAGTTTAAATCTTGAAACCCTTTCAGGCCTTTTTATTTCCCACGTGGAACACTTCAACTTCTTAGTAGTCCACCACCCATTCCCCCAACGGGTACACCTCATCCCTAAAGGGGTACAGACACCGACATTACACGGAACCTTGGGGCCCCCTTCATCTCAAAAAGAAGTGCTGGAACCCTACTCTCCTGAATGTCGCGGAAACCCTGCGTGCCTGGGAGAGCAACCCGAGGAGCTGGAGGACTGCTGCACAACTCAGATAAGCTTTATTACCACCTTCCACTCATTGCTTGCTTATTATTATTTGCATAATCATTGACGCTTGCTTTGCATGAAATAGCTATTCGCTTGTATTTTGCTACTGTACTATCATTATAGAATCGTGTGCACTTCTTGTATGGTCGATCATATAAAAGGTATCAGAAATGGGTTCTGTTGAACCACTGTGATATAAACTATAATTATTATGGTCATTTCTATTCATTAATTTTATATTGTTTATAATTGTCGAGACATCAACTGTCAAGTGGAGGTAGTTAAACTCCTCCCCCATTTCTTCTTCTTAAAATCAAAACGGCCTCAGGTCGCTCAGGCTTGCGGGCCACTCGACTACTACCATTACCCAAAATATCAACGCCCTCTTGTGAGGCGCAATACACACTCTTACCTAGTTCGATTTTCATTTCAATCACCCACCCCATTAGCCTGGCATTGAATCGTTATAGAAAGAACCCCTTGCCACCTTCCTCTTCCACAACGAAGAAGGCTGGTAGCAAAAAGTGGCGCCCAACTCGGTTTATAAATTGAAAAATCTGTATACAGGGTGTGTGTATGCGCTTTGCAAGATTATTTATCACATTTCAATAATTTTTCAAGTTTGAGGTAATCTAGAACTTCTAGATTTGTTTATGCGTTTTTAGGTACAATATTGTTTGTTCGACAGAATACCAGTATTGCGATTTTTATCAGTATATACGGGTTCAAGTCGAAACGTTAACTTGTATCTGGAAGGAAAAGGTGAATCTGAGTTATGATTAGATTATGCGGTAGAATGAATTTATAATTGATAGTTTGAGCATTATAGGGTGATTCATATACTTATTGGTTATATACTAATACTTACAAAAAAAAAAAAAGGATTAATATATGGGACTTCAACTTCGATACAAATTTTTTTAGATTATATAAAAAAAAAAAAAAATCTTTATTTATACAAGGTGATTCGAAATATATACCTGTATCCTTCATTTGCGTTTTGTACAGGGTAGGTAAGAATATTTGGTGTTTTCCTAAAATTTTATTCTATACAGGGTAGGTCCTTAGCAGGATCACTTTCTTAATATTTTTTACTTTATGGTACAGGGTGAATCAATTTTGCAATTTATTTTTCCTGCATTACTGTAAGGTTTGGGGGAAACGTTGATAATCGAAACAAATTTTTACGAAATATACTTTATATTTGAAGAATTATTTTAAGACATCGATGATAGTCGATTAATTTTTCTTCCTAGTCTTTATGTTGATAGATTTGCGCTTTTGAAGTTTCTTGTCTTCTTTTTTGTAGGGGTCGGGTTGCATTGAGATCATTATTTTTTCTTTCAACGATGGAAGTCAATCGTTTATTGGGCGATGAGCTTTCATACGAACTCTATATTCGGGGGTTTCCAATCGGGAACACTGTTGCCGAAAAGCGTTCTACCCTTCGGGAGATTTTGAAAGAAGAGAAGAAAGACAGTTCGAGGAGGTACCCAAAGGTATTCTTAGACAATGTTATGGAATTCTCAATGTGTGAGAAAAAACTCAACGCATTAGAACAGGATATATTAAGTTTTGATCTCGAAAACAAAGCAAATGAATTTCAGCGAATTCTCAGTCGGTTACTTCACATCTCCGGTCGTCTGAACCGCTTCACTGGCAGCGAAGTCGATGAGGAAAGAGCCAGACTGACATTAGTCAACAAATGCTCGCGCCTGATTGGAAATGTTACCTTATTGAATGATGGACTGAATGCAAGTATCCCTGGAAGGGGAGATAATTTCAATCAGTCGGTTAGAGACGTTCAAAATGCTGACCGTTTTGATAACTCTGAGGTCCCTAATACCACAGAGAGGCATGGTACTGAACGGCACTCACTCAGAAATTATCTGAGGCCGGAGCATTCGATTCTGGATAACCCTAATCCTCCGTTAATCGAACCCGTAATGGAGCAAAGAGAGAATACTGTCGTAGTCCACGATTTGATTTCTCTGGAAGCGCCCAGACATGACGTGGCACAGACCAGTCAGTCTGCGAAAAGCGATAGTATCCATTCAGACCTGGAAGGTCAGAAGAAAGATACATCGTCCAAATTAACTCCGCAGAACCGTGACCATCACAAGCAACCTATCGACGTCTATCCCAATCAATATGATCAGTTTCAACAATTATACGATCAGCCACCATTCGAACATAATAAGGTTGACTATTATCATCGACTTGGTGATCATCATCACAAAATGTCAAGCACTCATGTCCAAGTCACACCTCTGCCGCATAGTTCCCTTGCTACTCAAAAGAGATTTAGGCAGCCAGAGGAGGACTATGTCAGTCCTATGGAGCGTTTGCACGTGTCTCCTTGGCAAAGCACTCTTTTTGGTGGAGAGGAAGAGTATCGCTGGAGGGACATCAGTAGATGGAATCTGAAGTATAATGGAAGAACCAGTGTGAATGACTTCTTGGAGCGGTTAGAGGAGATTCGTGTTGCTCGGGGTATTCCCAAGGCACAGCTCTTCCGATTTGCTCCAGAAATATTTATTCAAGATGCGCTATTGTGGTATAGGACTGGAAGATTTTCGAACTGGGAGGACTTGGTGGCTCAATTGCGAGCAGCCTTCCGCCCGTACGATTATGAGTTCAGTCTTTGGGACGAGATAAGACATCGAACTCAAGGAGCACAAGAGAGGGTGTTGACGTATATCACTGCCATGGAAAACCTGTTCCGCAAACTGGATGGTTTTCCCAATGAAGTCTTCCGAGTCCGCCTAATAAGACGAAATCTCCTACCACAGCTTCAAACTCAACTGGCTCTCCAAGAGATAAGTACTATAGCAGATCTAACGCGGCTCAGTCGGACCATTGAGGAAACAGAGCTGAGGAATCAAAAGTTTGTTCCTCCCCCCACCTCTTATCGTAATCTCTTGGAACCCGAGCTGGCCTATAGGAAAAACCACCAACCCCAAAATCAGCCGTCCGTAGCAGTAGTTAGCTCGAGTGCGAATAATACAATCCCCACTCTGAGACCAACTGCTAACGTCCCCGAGACCTCATCAACCACAACGTGCTGGAACTGTGGCAGTTCCGGGCACAGGTTCAGAGCCTGCATCCAAACTCGTAAGAGGTTTTGTTTTAAATGTGGCTGGGAAAATGTCGTTGCCAGCTCCTGTCCTCGTTGCCAAAAAAACGGAAAAAGGGGTCAACAGTAAGCCGGCTGTTGTCGGAAGTTCCCCAAAAGGCGAACCATTCTGAAATTTTATTGAATTACGTAATGGCACACGCTAAGAATGATACAAGGCCATACTTGAAGGTGTCTTTATATGGTTGCAAATTTTTGGGACTACTTGATAGTGGCTGCACCAGTACTATCATCGGAGGCCCTGGGTGGGACATCCTCAAATCATGTTGTACCTTGAGGAAAACCAAGCAACTGAGTTGCACTGTTGCAAACGGGCAAACCTGTGCAATATTGGGTACGCTGTCAGCTCCGTTTGAGCTATGTGAACGCGTCAGAGTGATAGAGGCATTAGTAGTACCCTCTTTGCCTCAACCCCTCATCTTGGGCATGGATTTTTGGCGGACGATGGGGATTATCCCAGACATGTTTTCAGGTGAATGGTGTTTTAGGGATGATGAACATAGCCTTGTTCCATCCTCTCCCGCCTTAGCTTCAATTGACTCTCTAACTGCAGTTGAGAGACTTGCATTGGATAAGTTAATGGAAGAAACGTTTGAAGCCATGGGGAATAAACTAGGCTGTACTCAACTAGTAGAGCATGTAATCCACACCGACCACCCGCCAATCCGAAAGAGACATTACCCCTTATCCCAAGCCCTTCAACTTCAAGTCAATGAGGAGCTGGAGAAAATGTTGCAGGATGGGGTGATAGAGCCATCCCAATCTCCTTGGGCTTCGCCGATTCTCCTTATCAAAAAGAGTGACGGACGTTATCGATTTGTGGTAGACTTCCGGGAACTGAATAAGGTTACTACCCGTGACGCGTATCCCCTTCCCTTCGTGAGTGCCACCCTAGATAAGCTGAAGAATTCTCGCTTCTTGACAACGCTAGATATTAAATCTGCCTATTGGCAAATTCCATTATCGGAAGGTTCGAAACCTTTGACAGCATTTGTGGTACCTAATAGAGGCCTCTTCCAGTTTCGAAGGATGCCAATGGGCTTACACAATTCCCCGGCTACCTGGCAACGATTTATTGACCGTGTGGTGGGGTACGACTTGGAACAATTCGTTTTCGTGTATCTTGATGACGTTATAATATGCACGCCATCATTCGAAAAACATCTTGAGGTGTTACGTGAAGTAATGTCTCGTCTCAAGAACGCCGGTCTTACCCTGAATCGCGAGAAATGTCATTTTTGTAAGCCGGAGCTACGGTATCTGGGCTATGTAGTTGGTGCAGGTGGACTGATGGTAGACCCTGAAAAGGTGGAGGCCATCCTCAGAATTCCAACTCCCAAATCCGTGAGTGATGTGAGACGGCTTATCGGACTCGCCTCTTGGTATCGCCGATTCGTACCGAACTTTTCATCTATCACATCCTCTCTCAGCAACCTCTTGAGGAAAGACCAGAAGTTTGAGTGGAACGCAGCCTGCGAGGAAGCCTTCAACAATCTTAAAAACCACCTTGTGTCGGCTCCCATTTTGACCTGCCCAAACTTCGATCTTCCCTTCCTCGTACAGGCGGATTCCTCTGACTTTGGTATCGGTGCTGTACTCTCTCAAGTGAGCGACGACGGCGAGAAGGTCATTTGTTACCTGAGCCGGTCCCTCACCAGAGCGGAGAGGAAATATAGCACGACAGAGAAAGAGTGTCTGGCCGTTCTGTATGCGATCGAAAAGTTCCGTCCGTACGTCGAGGGCACTAGGTTTACGGTGGTGACCGACCATTACAGTCTTAAGTGGATAAACAATATCAAGGATCCTGTCGGAAGAATTGCCAGATGGGCGGTCAGACTCCAGCAATACGACTTTGAGATTGTACACCGTAAGGGCAAGGAACATATTGTTCCTGACGCCCTCTCGAGATTTGTCCCATGCATTGATGCTATTGAGTCTGACCACCCCCCTGAAAATTCCAAAGACAAATGGTACACAGAGATGTGTTCGAAGGTCGAAAGGTATCCAGAAAATTATCCCCAGTGGAGACTGGAGAATGGCATGCTTTTCAAGCATACGAACCGGCCCTATCCAGATTTGAGAGATGAATCCGAAAGTTGGCTAATTGTCGTTTCGAAGGAGAAACGAGCCAAAATCATTGCTTCTCACCATGAGCCCACCACGTGCGGGCACCTAGGAGTCTTCAAAACAACGGCTCGTTTAGCCGAAAAGTATTACTGGCCAAAGATGCGGCAGGATATAGCCAAATACATCCGCCGTTGCCTCGTCTGTCTGAGTACAAAACCAGACCAGAGACCTCCAGGAGGACTGATGCTCAGCAATGCTCCAACAACGAATAAGCCATGGCAAGTCCTTAGTATGGATCTAGTTGGACCACTCCCCAGATCCAGTGCGGGCCACTGCTACATACTATCCATCCTAGATATATTTAGCAAATTTATCGTCTTATTCCCTTTGCGCCGGGCCACCGCCCCAAGAATTGCATCTATCTTGGAAGAAAATGTAATTTTACTGTTCGGAGCTCCACAGAAAATCATCATGGATAACGGTTCACAATTCAGGAGCAAGGAGGTAGCTGCAGTGTTATCAAAATTCGATATTTCTCCGGCCCATATTTCTAATTATCATGCACAGGCCAATCCAGTCGAAAGATCACACCGAGTCATCAAGACCATGCTGACGTCATACGTTGCCTCAAATCATCGGAAATGGGATATGTGTCTACAGCAAGTGGCTTGTGCCATCCGAACCTCCAGGCACGAAATAACGAAGGTAACTCCCAATTTCGTTATGTTTGGTAGGGAAATAACTTTATGTGGCACGGATATCCACCCCTTGGCACCCACACTTGACCACGAGACGTATAATCCGGTAGTTCGATCCGAA
Organism: Chrysolina oricalcia; assembly: GCA_944452925.2. Lineage (NCBI taxonomy): Eukaryota > Metazoa > Arthropoda > Insecta > Coleoptera > Chrysomelidae > Chrysolina > Chrysolina oricalcia. Next base: position 54,153,851 of record OX101819.2, on the reverse strand, counting down.
GCCCTCACCAACCTATTCAGGGAAATTTCCAGCAGGCTCAAAAAGTAATTCCAAAGCTCTAGTAAACGATATAACTTGAGACGTAGGGATGATAGGTATACGTTGAACCAGAAGGTTTGGAAACGGAACTATGTGCTTTCAGACGCAACCAAGGGGTTCACTGCTAAATTTGCAAAAAAGTTTGAAGGACCTCTAACCATCGCGAGAATTGCATCTCCATGGTCTTATGAACTAGTGGATTCGTTTGGAAAAAGTCGAGGAGTCTGGCATGCCAAAGATCTAAAGGCGCATCCACCTCCGGATGAGAACTCTTCAGAAGAGGAAAATTGTTAAATTTAATTACAATAAGGTTAATTTTGTTTATTAGATTTTGAAGTAATGAGTAGATAAGTAAGTTTTGGGGAAAATTTAATTACAATTGTGGTTATATATGCTCATAAGGTAATCTTTTGCCTCAATTTTGTTTATTAGATTTTGAAGTAATGAGTAGATAAGTAAGTTTTGGGGAAAATTTAATTACAGTTATGGTTATATATACTCGCAAGGTAATCTTCCGCCTCAATTTTGTTTATTAGATTTGAAGTAATGCGTAGAGAAGTAAGTAAAGTTTTTTTTTGGTACAAAAAAAAAACTTATTTTAGGAAAGGGGGGTGTTGTTACGTTTCAAAATGCTACGAGTATTATTGATCGAAATATATAAATCTTTCTTTCATTATATCATTCATTCTGGCACTTTAATAATTCTATGATACATTCAAAAACGAAGACAAGAAATGAATTAATAGTTTTATTGCTAGTATGGAGCCACAGTTCAAATTCAGAAGTTTCGAAGTATCATAAGTTGTCCATAGCAGGCCTTACGGTGAAACCTGGAAAATAAAGAAAACCTGTATTAGTGGTGGTGCATGAATCACTCTGTATATGTATATATATATATATATTACGTTACCTCTAGGTACTCAGGGTTCACTGCAGCGGGTCAACGATCCTCTTCCAGCCTTCTGCTTCTTGTATTGCTGACTACTCCCTGCTATGCCCAGACTTTACGCTGTAATCCATGTATCTCCCATGTATCTCCCATGTGTCTCACAGTAATTTCTGATTTACCAGAAACAATTTCAGGAGATTCCAAGCGCCAATTCCGTTCACAGCAAATGTAGCTGCCATCCAACCTTATTTTCTTGATCTCCCTGTATTTTCCAATATTTATCATTCGAATTTTAAACAATATTTACACAATATCCTGGGCTTGGAACAGATGTAAACATGTCAGTTGTCAGGTTCCATGAAGCAATCCATCAATCATCATGTCAAAAGGGCTGATAATTGCAAGTTGACAGATTGAGATTCTGTGATCTTTCTCGGTCATTTTGCCGCAGATTTTCAACTGGAAAGGTCGTCTGAGGTCCATGTGTTGGCTCATAATCGCACTTTGCGGATTTTCTTCCAGTTTTAGTTGAATTTCAAGTAGAATTCGAAGTAGCTTGTGAATACAGGGCTACACACCGTTGTGGATTTGGTCATTCTACCTAAAATTCTCTTGGCAACTTCATAACCACTTGAAGGCCACACCCCAGCCAAGGTATGTCTCAGTTTCTCACCACTAGTTCCTTTTATTAACCATCCTTCATTCTTCAACTCGCTCTCTATGTTTACTAACCTGGGATATTGAAATCACGCCAAGTTTAAATCTTGAAACCCTTTCAGGCCTTTTTATTTCCCACGTGGAACACTTCAACTTCTTAGTAGTCCACCACCCATTCCCCCAACGGGTACACCTCATCCCTAAAGGGGTACAGACACCGACATTACACGGAACCTTGGGGCCCCCTTCATCTCAAAAAGAAGTGCTGGAACCCTACTCTCCTGAATGTCGCGGAAACCCTGCGTGCCTGGGAGAGCAACCCGAGGAGCTGGAGGACTGCTGCACAACTCAGATAAGCTTTATTACCACCTTCCACTCATTGCTTGCTTATTATTATTTGCATAATCATTGACGCTTGCTTTGCATGAAATAGCTATTCGCTTGTATTTTGCTACTGTACTATCATTATAGAATCGTGTGCACTTCTTGTATGGTCGATCATATAAAAGGTATCAGAAATGGGTTCTGTTGAACCACTGTGATATAAACTATAGTTATTATGGTCATTTCTATTCATTAATTTTATATTGTTTATAATTGTCGAGACATCAACTGTCAAGTGGAGGTAGTTAAACTCCTCCCCCATTTCTTCTTCTTAAAATCAAAACGGCCTCAGGTCGCTCAGGCTTGCGGGCCACTCGACTACTACCATTACCCAAAATATCAACGCCCTCTTGTGAGGCGCAATACACACTCTTACCTAGTTCGATTTTCATTTCAATCACCCACCCCATTAGCCTGGCATTGAATCGTTATAGAAAGAACCCCTTGCCACCTTCCTCTTCCACAACGAAGAAGGCTGGTAGCAATTTTATTATTTTCCAGTATTCATAGTGTATTGATGAGCCCTGTCTAATGATTTTAGTTGGAAATGAAAGTTGCTGAACCTGTCTATCTTGAGATGAAACTCGAATTTGGCATCTACTGTATGAATTTTCCGTGTAGATACTTATAATAGTAATAATAATAATAAATTTATTTCTTTGTTTAACATACACAGAGTATAAGGACATTACACAATGGAAATGTAACAAAGAAAACGTCATCATAAAGCATAGATAAAAAACAGGAATGCACAATACATTACTATCCAAAAAAGTTAATCCTGAAACGTACACGAAGGCAAATACAAAAATACAATAATATCCAAAAGAAATAAAATACATTCAACATATAGAATATTATATAAAAAACTCATCAAGAGTGTAAAACGTTTTGACAATAAGGTGTTTCTTCAACCGAGACTTGAACATGTGTATATTGGAGGCTTCCTTAATATACTTCAATCTTATTATACCCCTTACAAACCATAAAAAGATGCGACTTCTGATATGATGTTGTACACAATTTCTTGTGTTATAGGTATATTGTGGATTACTCTTCAATTTACCATGATTTTTGTAAACATATATGCACAATTAGATCAGAAAACTTTATTCATTCAATATAATCAATATACATATAAATAATTTGTAGGATTGAACAAAGTAGAAATCGATAAGTGATCTATCACTTGTTTCGATATTTACAAACAAATAAGAACGGGTATGTATAAATAAAAATTATCTCAATAAAATCAGATTAGGATAACACACTAAAATGATACAAGATTATAAAATTAGTAAATAAAATTTAAATATTTACAAGATATAATTCATATGGGCTGGTAATAAAAGTCTGAAGGATACACAGTATAAATGGAACATGGAAGAAAAATCGAGTACTTGAGCTAACAACATTCAACAAATATGGATATCAATGGTTGGTGTTGTTTTGCTTCTTCATGATCTCATTTCTATAAGATCGATTTTTTTTTCTGTCGATTTCCAGAATATATTTTTTTATTTCTCTCTTAAACTTAGAATAATTTTTTTCGCTTTTGATTGTGTAAGGGACACTATTAAGTATTTTTTGGTTATGTATGCATACGACCTTTGAGATAACGATTTTTTCAGCTGTGGTAGGGCGATAGGTTTTTTCTCCGTGTGTTATAGTCATGAGTGGGTCCTAGTTCAACTCCAATTGAGTGCAATTTCACGTTCACACAATAATAAAATAGTTGCCTCATGTCCATGACTTCGCATTGTTTATATAACAAATCGGAGGGATATCTTGTGTTTTCCATCATGATCAATTTGAGGAACCTTTTTGTATTACTTCGAGAGGATTTATGTGTATCCGAAGAGCAGCTCCCCACAATAGAATTCCGTATCGGAGTTGACTTTCCACCAATGTATTGTATAATATTTTCATTGACTTCAAAGGCAGATGATCATTGAGGAATTTGAATTTATATAGTATTGTGCGCAGTTTCTTTGTGATGTAATTGATGTGTATGCCCCACTTCATATGTGGGTCTAGATACACTCCAAGATGTTTCACATTTTCTGCTACATTTATTTTGAAAGTGCCTCCCTGAACTTTCATGTCGAGATGTTGAAATGGGGAATTTCCAGCTTTATTGCAACTGAAAGGAAGGAAGTTGGTTTTGTCTATATTAATTATCAGTAGTTTGCTATCAAACCAGTTTTTCAGGATCCTGAAATCATTTTCAACTTAGTTCCTCAATTGGTGCCATGTTTCCGCATCGTAGAATACGGCAGTGTCGCCGGCATACCCTATAATGTTACCTTGGGAATCGAGTGAAAATAATTCATTAACATACATATTGAATAAAAGTGGACCCAATACAGTTCCCTGAGGTACTCCATATTCGATTTCTCTCAGATCACTCATTGTGTCAGACACTTTTACCTCTTGCCTTCTACTTTGCAAATAATTTTTGAGGAGATTTGCACATTTTTCTCTCAGACCTGCTCGCTCTAATGTCTCAATAAGCAATCGGTGGCTGACAGTATCAAAAGCCTTCGAAAGGTCAATGAATACACATAGACATGGTCGTCCTTTTTCCAGTGATGTATGTACTTTTTCAGTAAGTGCAAGGACAGCATCTTCCGTTGACGTTTTTTCCTTAAAGCCATATTGGTTGTTAGAAAAAACTCTATACTTCGTTATGAATAATGTCATTCTGTTTTTCAAGAACCTTTCGAAGATCTTCGATAAATGAGTGATGAGAGAAATCGGTCTGTAATTGGTCACTACTGTCTTGTCTCTTTTTTTGAAAATTGGTATGACAAATGAATGTTTGAATACACCAGGCCAGATTTCCAGGTTCATACATTCATTTAATACGTATTGGAGCGGAAGGAATATGTATTCCGAGACAGCTTTGATAGTTTCTGCTCTTTTGCCGTCCTTTCCGACAGTTTTTCGGTTTTTCATGCCCATTATGATATTTGACAATTCATTCGTTTCAATTGAAGTTAAAATCATTGAGTTAGATGGAAAGTATCCTGATATTTTTTGGTTTGGATCTATGATAATTTTTTCCGCAAGTGTTTTCCCCATTTCAACAAATCTAAGGTTGAACTCATTCGCAATATCTTTGCTTTGATCTCCGTTCAAGTTACGGACTGCCGAGATCACATTATTCTTAGGTTTTGTGTTATTCTCTCACTTTTTCCCACAGAAATTTTGTATTGTTGCAGTTTTCTTCTATTTGTTTTTTATAGTAATCGCACTTTGCTTTTTCTATTAGATTACTGAGTTTAGTTTTATAAATTCTATACTGGTTTATCAATATATCGTTGTTTGGGTCCTTTCTGATATTCTTGAACATTTCGTTTTTTCTGTTGATCGAAGTCAACAATGCATTTGTCAGCCAGGGTACGAGTTTTGAATGTTTCCACAGTTGTATTTTTCTTTCGGTGCATTCACTTATTTTCGTCGATAGTATTTTTATAAATTCGTTCATTGCGGAGTTTGGATCTGCCGCGTACACAGTTTCAATTCATAGATATATACACTTATAAGTGTTAGTATGTGAAACTCTTTGAAAGCATTTCTACATGAATCTTTCCACCTCAAGCCAGCAATAGTCCTCACTGCGAATTTTTGAAGAACAAATAATCTATTGAAACCAGTAGATAAAACCCAGTTCAGTATGCCATATCTCAGGTGACAATGTATATTTGCATAGTGAAGAGTTAACAGTACTCCAGAGTGACAGTGACTCGAAAGAAATTTCAATGCATAACATTTTTTCGGTAGATTACTACAAAGTGAAACAATATGGGGCTCCCAAGTGACTTTACAGTCCAAGATTATTCCTAGCAACTTAGTTTTCTCAGATGGATCTACTTTTCTTTCATCTTCACTGAAAATAATGAAATTGTCTGGTTTTCCACGGAGATTAAATTTTATTACAGTTGTCTTTTGCGTATTCAGTTTTAGGCTGTTTTTTTTAGACCTCTCACCTACTTTATTGTATACCATTTCCGTCATTTCTAAAAGTTGTTCACGCGATTCAGGGACCTTTATAAGAATATTCGTATCATCTGCATACGATACTACATGTAAGTTATGTAGCATTAAAATCAGGTCATTGGCATAAATGAGGAAAAAAAGAGGCCCTAATATTGATCCCTGCGGTACTCCTTGTTTTATCATCTCTTAATTGTTTGCTTTGGACATTATTTATTCCCACACATTGTGGTCTGTTTGACAAATAAGATTTCATTAGTTCGAGAGCTCTACCTCTAATACCATATCTATTAATTTTGCAAATGATAAGTTCATGATTTACCATATCAAAAGCACGCGAAAAATCTATAAATAGTCCACAGATGTGTACTTAGATAAGTATGTATTATATATATTATAAAAATCTCCATATTATACTGCAATAACATTGATCCGATACATTTCATCCCGTGAGTCTGATCTGTAATCCGTTAACTCCCGCTTGCAGCTGTGGACTCCAACTTCAACCGCTAAGTAGTTGTGAGCCCAAGGCGAGGTTTGCACACTCATGTATCATTCGTGGCATTACTGAATGTTTCAGACGAGCCTGCTTCGATTGCAGACCCAGTCAACTGTTACTGCGATCAGTATATGCAGGCTGGAATGCCAGTGTTGGCGTTCTGGGAGATATTCTGGTGCGAGACTATTGAAATAAATGGTTTTCATGAAATACCTGGATTCGGATCCCTTACTGTAGGCCAATCGATACAGGATTTTTTCGTAACAAAAATACTAGTAGAAAACCGACTGTGCCATCACATGAAAGACGGTCCGTAGTTAAAGGAACAAAATGATTACGACCCAATTGGAACATTAGTAACGGAGAAAAACCGAAAAAGACACAAAATTTTTCAATTCGTTTTTTATTTATAAAATACCGCATAAAATTGGCTACTCAGAAATTCAATGAATTTGTAAAAAAATAGCAGTAGAACTACTCATTTTCTATATAACGCTAGTTCACCACAATAGATTTATCCTAAAATAAAAGAACCCATAAAAAATCACAACTCCTACGTGTAACCCAAGAACAAGATACACCTTATTTCAGTTATGAAAGATCTTCGAATGAAGTCCATCGTCTGCTCTAACAGAACGAAATCTGTTAATTTGGGTCAATATAGATGTATTGTAAATGAAAAAATAGAATAAATATTGCAATATCAATATTCCTCTCACATCGATTCTAGGAATGAAAACTGTATTGTTTATCAAAGTTCCATTTCACTTTGGTTGAATAGTTGAATATTGGTTCAATAATATTTTTCATCATACCCATCTGAAAACACTAAATTTACATGCTAATTTAGCATACTGAAAATGGGTTTTTTTCCGTGCGCCCGCAAGGAAAAATTTTCCGTGCACTGGTGTCATTATGGCAATTTCTGGATATTTGTGTACCATAAATATTTCAATTAATAATACATGTTTTTGTTCCTTCATTATCAAAAATAAATGTTTCTTCTGTGATTTTCAGGTAGATATAATGAAAAATATCGTTCATTACTCGTCTATAAATGCTTTTCCTGTGCTTGCACGACTTCCCGTGGACTCCTAATGAAATATACTATTTCATTATCGTTGAAACAATATTGTCTTCATATTATTTCCTACATCTAAAATAAATATTGTAATCTCAATATTCCTCTTAAATATGTTTTGGGGATGAATAACTGTACTATACATCCAAGTTTGATAACATATTGGTTGAATATTATTTCACCAATATTCAACAAATCACATTGACTTAAACCGGCATTAATGGTAGTAATATTTACCAATATCAATAAAACAATATTGCCTGAATAATGCTTTTAACATCCAGAATAAATATTGCAATCCCATATTCTTCTCATATCATTTCTACGGGTAATAAGCAATTTTATATATTTAAGTTTGATAGCACATTTGTTGAACATCATTTAACGAATATTCAACAAATGATATCAGTTCATATGGATTTAAGTCGATGGGAAAACCGCTGAGGAAACTGTGTACAGTAATTCCCAAATATCCTAAGTATTTCCACAAATACCAACGTAAATCCCGAGTAATGCCCCAAACTAATTGAAGACCTTTTTTTTTAATTCCACAATTGTGATTCCAACCCGATATTTTTCCTTATCCGCGAATTCCTGAATCCACGGGTTGAGAACCTTTTTTTTTGACCTTCTTGCACGAAATAATTTCTGTGATACCCATGTATCACTCGAATAATACTTCTAATTCCTGACTAATGTCCATTAATTCTCGACTTATACCACTAATTCTCCAGTAATACCCACTAATTCCCGAGTAATACCACCTAATGCCCAACAGTTTTTAACTAATTCCACTAATTCTCCATTAATACCTAAGTAATATCACTAATACCTAAGGCACACCAAAATTCTCTAGCGGTTTCACCCTCGATTTAAATCATTACGAAAACCTCACCTCAATATTGAAATAATAATATTGATACAATATCACAAAGTATTAATTTTACCCGAGAGGGAAACCGCTGAGGAAATTGTGTACACTAATTCCCAAAAATCCAAAGTATTTCCACTAATACCCAATGGATAAAAGCAATAGAAATCCGAATAGTCGGTTTTTTGTGAAGTATTACTTTGAATACCTTTTTTTTAATTCTACAATTGTGATTCCAACCCGATATTTTTTGACCTTCTTGCACGAAATAATTTCCATGTATCACTCGTGTCATACCTCTAATTCCCGACTAATGTCCATTAATTCTTGACTTATACCACTAATTCCCGAGTGATACCCACTAATATCCGAGTAATACCCACTAATTCCAGAGTAATACCCACTAATTCCAGAGTAATACTCACCAATGCCCAAAAGTTTTCAACTAATTCCACTAATTCTCCACTAATATCTAAGTAATATCACTAATACCCAAGGAACACCAAAATTTTCTAGCGGTCCCACCCTCAATTTAAATCATTACAAAAACCTCACCTCAATATTGAAATAATAATATTGATACAATATCACAAAGTATTCATTTTACCCGAGAGGGAAACCGCTGAGGAAATTGTGTACACTAATTCCCAAAAATCCTAAGTATTTCCACTAATACCCTATGAATAAAAGCAATAGAAATCCGAATAGTCGTTTTTTTTTTATGAAGTATTACTTTGAATACCTTTTTTTAAATTCTACAATTGTGATTCCAACCCGATATTTTTTTGACCTTCTTGCACGAAATAATTTCTGTAATATCCATGTATCACTCGTGTCATACCTCTAATTCCCGACTAATGTCCAATAATTCTCGAATTATACCACTAATTTCCGAGTGATACCCACTAATTCCCGAGTAATACCCACCAATGCCCAAAAGTTTTCAACTAATTCCACTTATTCTCCACTAATATCTAAGTAATATCACTAATACCTAAGGAACATCAAAATTCTCTAGCGGTTTCACCCTCAATTTAAATCATTACGAAAACCTCACCTCAATATTGAAATAATAATATTGATACAATATCACAAAGTATTCATTTTACCCGAGAGGGAAACCGCTGAGGAAATTGTGTACACTAATTCCCAAAAAATCCCAAGTAATTCCTCTTATACCCAAGTAAAATTCGAGTGATACCCCGAACTAATAGCACTAATTCTTCTAATACCCAAGTAATAAGAGCAATAGAAAGATTGAGCCCTGTCCGAATCTTAGGTTAATCACGTACTATTTTTGAAGCCATTTTTTTTTTCATTCAATAATTGAGATTTCCAACCGGTTGTCTCTGATTTTCGCATCCATGGCTTAAGTACCTTTTTTTTTCGTCCTTTCAACGAAATTATTCTCGTAATACCCATGTATTACTCTAGTAATACCGCAAATTCCATACTAATGCCCATTAATTTTGACTAATGCCCCTACTTCCCGCCTAATACAGACTAATTTTCAACTAATACAACTAATTCCCCACTAATACCCAACTAGTACAACTAATACCCAAGGCATGTACACCAAAATTCCCCAGCGGTTTTCTCATCGCTGTTACCATCATTGAATTTTGAAAAATGGTCGAATATTCAATAAAGCATGTAAAAATATATTATGATCAAACCTGGATAAATAACCGCAAGGTGGCTATACATATAGAACGTCTTCTGAAACCTACGAAAATAGATTAAATACTTTGCACCAAATGTTTTCAAGGCAGCTTACTCAAAAAGGCAGACTCTGGTGTCACCGTGATTAACTGAAGGAGAACTGTAATTGTAGAACTTCCGAGTTATTTGACATTCAATAATTCACTAAGGCATATTCAATTCCACCAATATTATAGCTAAATGATATTGTACCAATATCGCTGAATTTTTTGAGGCCATTATAGCTTCAAGAATATTTCACCAATAAATGTTAAAACATTATTCGACCGATATCGCAAAATTTTTACATTTTATTTCTCGCCGATATAACTTTTGAATATTTTACCAATATTGTACCAACATCGCTAAATATTTTGAGGCCACTATTGCTTCGATAATATTTAGCCAATATTAATATTGGACCAATATCGCTGACTGTTCACATTTTTTTCTCGCCAATACTGTTTTTCAAATATTTTGCCAATATGTTCACAACATTGTACCAGTATCCTGCCAATATAGGTGTGCTACTTGGGAATCCACCTTGAAAAGAACCAGTACCGCATTACTTCCAAAGATGAAACATTAATTGGTAGAAAAATGTATAATTAAAAAGGTTGATGAACCCACTAACTGGTTGAATTCACTTGTAATAGTAGAAAAAGCGAATAATAGTTTACGTTAGGTAGATATTTATTCACCTCAAAAAAATACAAAATTAGTAGCGATACAATAAAGATGCACACAACTATTATGTTGAGGTACGTCACATGTATGTTAATATATAAAACAATTTTTTTTACAGATTCTCATCAAAACACATATATGGGCATACACGAGGTTTAACATGTCACATCAACGATCACATCAATACCAATTTTATGTTTGTTTATACCAATAGAATTAAAATTATTTGGCGATAAAAAGAGTTTGTCCTTTTCAAGTTCCAGAATCAAATAAGGAATCGGAGGTCACTCCCAAGCATGGAAAAAATACCTTTGATATCATACATAGATTGGATTCAAAAGCAATGTTTGTGTCAGGTTATATTCAAGTTTTTTAGTTGTATAAAGTTTTCATTCCGTTGGTATTTGGTTATATAATTTCAATGGCAGGTATTCGGTTTGTTGTAGTCTAAATGAAAAATTCATTTATGACTGAATTGTATATTAAAAAATAAATGCTGATACTTCGACGTATCTACTGATTATTCTTAAGCATTTTCTTATTCAGTCGAAATTTGGTTGCACGGAAAAAAATCAAAAAACGCACGATAACACTTGTTCAAATCAGTTTACACTTGAGATGAATACACACAGAGAAAAATGAATGTATGTTTTCTACACAATTGTGAATAATTTCAGCACAATTTGTTTCTAAAAAGTTGGCAGCACCAATTTGTTAATTTTTCTTATATACTATTATATTAGAGATATTGTGTATAAACGATACACTTCAGTGTTGTATTATTCTGAATAGTTTTGTTTTAATTTCATACACAAAATATACAAAATTAATCGGTATGTTGTGCGACGCATGTCAACAACTTTTGTACTGTTTATGCATAAATTGTAATGAATGGCAACAATTTGTGTACCTAGTTTGTACAAATTGTGTAGGTATTTTGAATATGGGAAGCAAAAAATGTCACAAATTTGTGTACTTCGCATACATGAATTGGGTAGGTATATTGTACATATTTGTGTACAAAGCAAGGCCAATTTTTATAGGTACCATTTATAATTTTTAGAAAGGATACACTTGAGGCACATAACATCCAAACGGAATAAGATAAGAATAAGCATCAGTTTAAACCTGCTCGCTTTTTCATATCTTATTCTGTTCAGAAATTATAAGCTTCATTTTCCAGAAGGTTGAAATGAAATTAAATGTCATTCAAATAATGTTTATTTCATCAAAAAGAACTAATAACAAAAATAACTGAACTATAAACTCTTATTACAAATAAAATAGCAAAAACACAAAATACCAAACAGAACATAAGTTGTGAAGTAATATAACAATGTAAAGTTCCATCGTAAAATTATGTCACAACGTAAAGTTATTCAGAGTAAATATCCAAGGTGATATAACACGTGGTAAGCAAAATTCCACTCGAAGGTAAATTCCCGTTAAAACGGGCGGTAATTAAATTGCCGCTGGTGGGAGCGGAAAAAATTCTCCTAGTGCTGTTTGTGCATAAATTGTAATGAATGGCAACAGTTTGTGTACCTAGTTTGTTAAAATTGTGTAGGTATTTTAAATATAGGATGCAAAAAATGTCACAAATTTGTGTATGCCGCATACATGAATTGTATATGTAATAATAATAATATATTTATTTGCCATTTTAGATACACAAAAGGTACATATGGTATGTCACTAAACCTAAGTTATCCCTCTATATAAGAGTAAGGATAAATATAAATAAAAATATAAATAAACTATCTAGAAAAATAATGTAAATATACAAATTGTAATCATTATGGTGATCGGACATACAATATATAGCAAGACAGCACATACGATAAAAAAAATTATAAGACTTATATGGGTTGAAGCGTATTTGTACTGAGCACACCGGATTCAAGATATGTTTGCCAAGTTGTCATTCAGGTATTCTTGGAGAGTGTAATTGCATTTATCAACTGGAAACGTTTTAATTTGACTCTGAAATAATTTATCACTTTGAACTCGTTTGACTGTATCAGGAAGTTTGTTGTAGCAAGTTATTGCACAGTAGTGATGAGAGTTTTTGAAGTGTGACAACCGGTGTTTTGGGATTAGTAAAAGTTCGCCGTTTCGTGTATTGTGTTCGTGCTCTGATGCACTTTTCGAATAAATTCCGGAGTTTTTTCTAACAAACATAACACATTTGAGGATAAAAATTGAAGGTGCTGTCAATATTTTTTCCCTTATGAAAGTAGGTCGACAGCGTTATCGAAAATCCATATTGAATATAAGTCTTAAAAGTATATTGTACATATTTGTGTACAAAGCAAGGCCAATTTTTATAGGTACCATTTATAATTTTCAGAAAGGATACACTCGAGGCACATAACATCCAAACGGAATAAGATAAGAATAAGCATCAGTTTAAACCTGCTCGCTTTTTCATATCTTATTCTGTTCAGAAATTATAAGCTTCATTTTCCAGAAGGTTGAAATGAAATTAAATGTCATTCAAATAATGTTTATTTCATCACAAAGAACTAATAACAAAAATAACTGAACTATAAACTCTTATTACAAATAAAATAGCAAAAACACAAAATACCAAACAGAACATAAGTGAACCATACATTTTGTTATTTTTGAAAACGTTGAAAATAATAAAGTTTAAAGTAATCTTCGTATCAAACTATATTTATTCAAGTAGGAAGAAGGTACGAGAATGCACCTTTCAAACCGTTATGAAATGATGAAAATGAATCAGTTTGTAGGTTTCATGTTATAACAAATTGTAATAGTAAAACTAACCTTCAAATATTGGTATCAGTTTGCAAATATTCGAACACTTCCATTCGACACAAAACCACATACACATGAGCAAGTAATAAATAATAGATAAGTACACTTAACCAGCTTCGCCCTTCGATCAGCATAAAACAATCAAACAATGATGGACTGGACATTTGGAGTGCCGCGCATGCATATTTAGTTGGGTGAGACGACGCCTTGGTCAAGTTGTGGCAAATTACACAATTGTGTTGAAATAGTATACAATTTGTGCATATCAAATAGAAAGTGCACAACGGTTGTAAGATGAGTTCAATGCGTTGTAGATATTTTCCATATAAATTGTGTTATGGTAGATGTGCCTATTTTTGTGTATTTTTATGCAATGTGGAAGTGCATGAATACTATACAAATTGACTTGCACAAATATTTATTAAATTTCACAAAACGCGTATGATGAAAGAATGGACAATTGTGTAAAATATCCACACAACTGTGTCTTACACAACGTTGTGCATGAACCTGCTGAAGTATTTTCTCTCAGTGCAAACCTCAAGAAATGTACTTCTCTACATTTATTTATCTACCACCATGTCGTTCGTTTCAACAGAAAGTGGAAAAAATAATAAGAGTGTTTCACGAACTAAAGAGTCGAATTTAACATTTGTGGCCAAATTTATGCAGGATAATCCTATTATTTTAAATAAAGGGAAAACTCCCGCAATAAATGACAAAAACAAAACGTCTTAGCCACTCTTAAACACTCTTATGAAAGTAAGGTATCATGCCTTATTATAAAATGTAAGTTAACTATGAAAATGTAGATAATTTTGGAAAACCTACCGATTCAAAAAAATTATTTAAAAAAATCAGTAACCTGAAGGCGGTAGTAAAAAAAATACTGATGCTAACATAACTGGGAATAAAAAGAAAAAGCTATATTATGTAAGTTATGTTGATTGGCGTAAATAATTGTGGCAAAACGGTTGCGTATGACTTAAAGTTCACGTAGTCCAACAGGTTCTTCATCTTAGATATTGTCATGGCTTAAATGTAAGCCTTTTTCAATTTCCAACACTTCTTCGTCTTTTATATAATTTCCAATATTATGAAGAACACAACATGCTATCATAATGGATGGCACTTTTCCTAATGGCAGTCTAATTGTATTTTGTAATAAAGGAAATCGTTGCTTTGACTGTTTGAAGCATCTTCCGAAAATAACAGGTTCATTTTTCAAAAGTTTGTTACTGAATTGTCAAATGTTCTGAGTACACCACAGTTATGACTGTTCCTCTAAGTCCTGCTATCATGTCCAGAACCTGGCCATTCTGCACTGACACTTGTAAATAACTCATCAGCGTTACATGTTACTGAACATTTAAGTATTGCGAGAAATTGTTTGCGACAAATGATTTCGTTACCATGATGATTTTTCACAACTTTTTTATTTCGTGTCAACGTACAACCACTTGCACCTGAAGCATTTAGAAAGCGAAATTTTGCTCGCCATTTTTGTTTTTCCTGTTGTATCGCTTCATAGTCCTACGATTTCAAAGGTAATTAATTGGGTAGGTAACAAAGAAAGAACAACCATACATGAGGAAACTTTATCATAATATGAAATTTCTCAATAACAATATTTTAGCTCACAAAATGTACTACACTTGATACCGTTGGTTGACTTACACCAATATCTTCTGCTACACCAATCTGGTAGCCTGAAGCCAAATGAAACAAAAACTCGAATGAATAACATATTTATTTTAATATTTGCCAGGGTACTAAAGACCCACCCACTATCAGTGCCATAAAAATGTGTCATTAACCACGCCACACTTTCGGAGTTAAAACGAAACAATTTCACATAATTTTGACCACGAGGATCTTCTCGATTGTTTTTATAAACTTTTGGAGCTCGTTGCACGATAAACATTTTTTAAATATATGGGAATTCACATTCAGCAAGCACTATCAGTATACTAAGAAGCAGACTTTCAAATCGAAGAGAACATACCTAATTCAATCAGTGTAACATATCGTTTATTAATATATATTTAAGTAACAACTGGTCAGCATAAGTACAAACTTATGCTCTATCAGTACATACTTTGATTATCAGTTTGCCCTTAAACTTTATTAATATACTTTTCAGTATTGACTTATGAAACCGTAAGTTTTAAGTATCTACTGATTTTTATTAATACCACTCATTGATAGTATGTTGGTAAATCATAATAATTCACATCAAAATTTTAGTTTTTTCGATGAATTACCATACACTAGTAAACTGATCGTTTACGATGTACCAGAAATGATTGTTAGTATTAGTTTCAGAAGTATAAATGAAGAAAAAATATACCAAATTTGTGATTGGAGAAATAAAAAATGAATATGTAGATGAAAGATATCGACGAAAAATTAAGTGCCACTGAAAAAGCTGAAGAGTTATGGTCAAGATTCCTGAAGGTGGATAACTCAAGGATTGTAGATTTCTTTGTTGGCCAACTGAAATCTACATCAAGGTGTACATATTGTAGTCATTTTTCAGTTATGTTTGATCCATTCTGGGACCTTTCTTACCGATTCCTCAAATAACAGGACAAATAAGTCTGGCTCCATGTACGGATTCTTTTACCAATGAAGAAACTTTGAAAGATGAGGAACAACATACATGTTCGAAATGCAGAGAGAAAAGGATGTGCATGAAGTCTCTATCTATTTGTGAATTTCCCAAAATTCTATTGATCAATTCAAAACGTTTTTTCTCATATAGAAAAATTGAACATGGTCATTGATTTTCCTCTAGAATGACTGGATATGAGCAACTATTCAGCGGACAGTGTAGCGCCTGATCGATACAACCTTTATGCATTGTCCAATCACAGTGGTACTTCCGATTTTGGTCACTACACGCATTGTTTATATAGAAGTAAGATAGTTAGTCAATGCCTGTGTAATTGGTGTTGGACGCAAACACGAGTGTCATCTAGCGTGATTAGTTACAAACATGAATATTTGACGTCATTTTGATGCAGGTTTCTTCAAAAAACCCTGATTTTAATGCTGTTCCATTGTTTCAATCAAGTTACGACATGACTTGGATGCGAGCTCACTATCGCCATCTACATGTCGCATCCATTTTGATCCAATTATAATCCCATAAGGTTGACAAACTATGTTCTATATAAACAATGCTACACGCATTGTTTAAATAGAAGTAAGATTGTTAGTCAATGCCTGTGTAATTGGTGTTGGACGCAAACGCGAGTGTCATCTAGCGTGATTAGTTAGAAATATGAATATTTGACGTCATTTTAATGCAGGGTTCAAAAAACCCTGATTTCAATGCTGTCCCATTGTTTCAATCAAGTTACGACATGACTTGGAGGCCAGATCACTGAAGTTACGACATGACTTGGATGCGAGCTCACTATCGCCATCTACATGTCGCATCTATTTTGATCCAATTATAATCCCTTAAGGCTGACCAACTATGTTCTCTATAAACAATGCTACACGGCTTATTACTGTATACACCCTTATGCAAATACGTGGCATGAGTACGATGATTCTTGTGTGACAACAACTTCTTCAAAAATTATTGTTCTATTCTACGAGTCCTACTCATAGAAAATTTTAATTTTTGAAGTTTATTATTATTATGTTGAATTCACTTATTATTTATATTTATATTATTTATATTCATCTATTTACATTTACATTTTTATCTATTCCTGATTTTTTTCAATTCTATTAAAAAAAACAGTAGCACATGAACAGGTGTATGAATGAAACCTCCACGATCAATACACAGTGTGTTAATAAAGTAACCCCCCCTGTTAACTTTTGAACGGATTGGAATTTTCTCATGAATTTTTTTTTGGAGGAATGGCAGTTCATAAGCTACTTTCTGACGACAAAAAAGAACCCGACGCCATTTTGAAATAATTTTTTAAACGACATGGGGGGTTGAGTGATACCTCATTCGAAACGTCTTACAATTCTTTATACGTCCCCAAAATTTCAAACAAAAATATATCCAGTACAAAATGGCGGTACATAATGTTAGAGCTCTGCCATATAAGAATCTTTTCAATTGCTAATAATGAGCTCTAGTAAAATCATCAAATCTTTTTTTGGTATCATTAAATGAAAGTTATTTTGCTAAAAATGATAAAAGAGTGCCATCTTCGAATGAAATTTAGTGAGGAGGCAGGTGATTGTTTTATTGAATTTCAGCAAAATTAAGAAAACCATCCAGAATAAAGAACAATGTTTATTTAACATAAATATCTGAAAAATTGAGAAAAAAAATCAAAATAAATGTTCGAAATGTTCGCCATTGACTTCCTGGCACATGAATAGACGATTCTGAAATTCGCTTCTTACATTTCCAAACATTTCTGGTGTAAGATTCCTGCATACGTCTCTTATGCGTTCCTCCAATTCATTTGTCGTTCCTGGAGCGGTTCTGTACACTTGAGATATCCCACAAAAAAAATCCAAAGGGGTCAAATCAGGAGAGCGAGCTGGCCATTCAATAGGACCCCTTCTACCGATCCATCTTTCCGGAAAATTTTCATTTAAAATGTTGGTTACTGGCCTGAAATAATGAGGAGGTGCTCCATCTTGTTGAAAATGAATATTCTCTATATTATTTCCAGCTACCTGAATTATTTCCGGAAAGACATTTTCTTGTAGCATCCTCAAATATCGAACTCCGTTCAAATTTTCTCTCAAGAAATATGGACCTATGATACGGTTGCCCAGTATGCCAGCCCAAACATTAAGTTTTGGATGTACGGTGTATGTGTTTTCCTGAACTCATGAGGATTTTCAGTGCTCCAATAGCGGTGATTATGTCTATTCACATGTCCATTCAAGAAAAACGTGCTCTCATCACTGAAACAAATGTTGCTCACGTGAATTCTATTTTGTCGAAGTTTCTCACTCATCAGATCACAGAACTGAATTCTACGATCAGGATCGTCTTCAGAAAGTTCGTGATCCAGTTTAATTTTATAGGGAAGTAATTTATTTATTTTTTGTATTGTATGTACTGTCGAACGTGGCATATCATTTTCATCCGCTAATTCAGTTGTGGATTGTTGAGGGTTTTCTTGAATATCCACCAAGATATCAATCTGCTTGTTTGGAGAGACAGATGGTCGTCCACTTTTCTTCATATTACTCAGATTCCCAGTTTGTTCATATTACCTAATGAGTTCTCTTAAATATTTTCTGTCAATGGGATTGCCTGGATGCATCTCATTGAATAATCGCACAGCTGCATGAGCATTCGCTTTTTCCTCTACTGTACGCATCGCTCTCCTCAATATTAAAAACTGGTGAAGTGCAAGATTGAGTTAACAACTATGAGTTGTGATGAGGAAATTTCTTATTCATACCTTTACACAGGTACCATATTATAATGTGATGGATTGTTCTATTTTGAGGAATTACTTTTGATTAAGGGATGCTATTATAACTGATTGCCCCGATTACCTGGGTCGATATTATTATTACTCAGTTTGCTTGATTATCCGTTTGTAGATAATAAATCAATTATAGAATACTTTTGTAAAAGGGTACCTAGAAGATTTGATGATTTTTCCAGAACTAAAGTATTTGAAGGATCCTCATAGCAGAGCTCTAACATTATGTACCGCTATTTTGTTTTGAACGAATATTTTTGTTTAAAATTTTGTTATTATGTAGAGAATTGAAATGCAATTAAAACGATGTATCACTCGACCCCCATAGCCTTAAAAAAATGTAAATGGCCGACCGACGTAATTTAAAAAAAAAATTTTTTGTTATCAAAAAGAAGCTGATGAACTACCATTGAACCAAAAAAAAATTAAAAACAGAATTCCAATCCGTTCAAAAGTTAACATGGGTGGGGTTACTCTAAGAGAGTTCTTACATTATGTACCGCCATTTTGTTTTGGAGGTATATTATTGTTTGAAATTTTGGGGACGTATAGAGCATTGTAGGACGTTTCGTATGAGGTATCACACGACTCCCAATGCCATTTGAAAAATTCTTTCAAAATGGCGTCGGGCCGCCATTTTGAAAGATAGACAATATTTTTATCGTCAGAAAGTAGCTTACGAACTGCCATTCCTTCAAAAAAAATTTCATGCCAAAATTCCAGTCCGTTTAAAACTTAACAGGGGGATTACTTTATGGACACACTGTATAACAACAGTTCGTTGGACTTCTCTGTATCACTGTGTACGCACCTTTAGAGAGCAATGCAGGTTTGATGCCTCTGGTATCTTCGGTGGTGTTGACTGGAACTCTATAGTAGAAGTGGTTTCGTGGTCACTTTTATAAATCCTCCCGTCCCGATATACCGCTTGCCGAAATTTTATTGAGCAATTCTCAATGTCTTTCTTTGTGATAAAACTGAACATTTTTCAAATTGCGTAATGTATTCGATCGTTTTTAAATTCATTTGGTTCCGCTGTTGAGCATCGCTTATCTGGTCGCAGCCATTGTATTCTAGTGAAAAACTCGTACAAAATTGCAAATTCCACCATCCATAATTGATTAATTCGGAAGAGATTCAGTTTCGGTTGTAAATTCGTTTGATAAAGTTTTAATTGTGAATTCGTTTGATAAAGTGGAGAGCTAGCATCAATTGAATTTGAAGTTGAAACCGCAGCTTGCTGCTCATACAGTATTCAATTTATTTGATTTTCATTGGGAAATTTCAGAATATTGTGAATGAGATTAAATTGGTGTTATTCAGTAATTTACTATCAATAAGTTCATTAGAATGTTTCAAAATAAATGTTGATTTGAAACTGCAATGACTTATTGGAATTCAAGAGAAAAGTTTCTGTGAAATTTTTACTGATGGGAATGTTACAAAAGATGCTACTTGTTTTCCTCATATAATTTCATGATGTAAAGTCATGAATCCACAAATTCCAAAACTCTGTTCACTTTTGAAATTATTTAAGGAACACAAGCATATCAGACCACTAGTCTCTTTTGTAACATCCCCATATGTTAAAATTTTGGAAAATCCTTATGGAAAATGGTTCTCGGCTAAATTCGTTGAAACTCTGCAGGAAGATAGTATTCGGTATGCTGATCAAAAGTCTCAATGGGCACAACCTTCCATTTTCAACCCCAGATCCCCTATAGCCCCCCAAAGCCCCCAATGTACAATTTCCGGTGTGATAATGCATAAGTTTCAATTCATCTTCAAAGCGTTTCTTTTCACTGACCACCCCTTTCTCAAACCAAATTCTACATTTTACCCTCACCACATCTTGCTCCCACCCCTGCTTCCCTACTCAACCCTTCATTAACGCCCCATTACTCTCTTTCAAGGTTAAATAATCTTTAATTGTTTTATTTCAGTACTTTGAAGCTTACATTACAGTACATCCCTCCCTCACCCTCCTTCACCTCCGCCCTTAAGAAGTGTGAACCCAGCCACTTAAGGCAAGGTGTGTGACCCAGCCGATCAAAGCAAGGTACGTAACTTACTTCAATTATTCATCTATTATTGGAGAAAATCTAAAATATTAGAGTTATACCAAAGACTTAAGTTCTAATTCTGTATTTCTTTTTGCAATCTTATTTTAATCATTCATCTATTATTTCGATGCCAAGATTTGGTACTACACGATTTGCAGCATCTAGTGGTGTATTAAGTAGAGAATCATCAGGGTTTCTAATATTTTGTTGATGTCGTGCATATCCTAGATACCAGAAGACACTAGCAACATGCGCACATGTCCCTAGTGTGAAAGGTGGTGGTGCAGAGGTGAGGGAGGGGTGTGGTGTAATGTATATATCCATACTATGTATATAAAAGCTTCAAAAGATTGAAATAAAACAATTAAAGAATCTTTAACCTTGAAAGTGAGTAATGGGGCGTTAATGAAGGGTTGGGTAGGGAACAGGGGTGGGGGTGAGGTATGGTGAGGGTAGAATGTAGGACTCGGTTGGACAAAGGGGTGGGCAGTGAAAAGAAACGCTTTGAAATGAATTGAAACTTGCATTAACACACCGGAAAGTGTACATTGGGGACTTTGTGGGGCTATAGGGGGTCTGGGGTTGAAAATGGAGGGTTGTGCCCATTGAAACTTTTGATCAGCATACCAAATACTATCTTCCTGCAAAGTTTCATCGAATTTAGCAGAGAGCCATTTTCCATAAGGATTTTGCGGGGTCCTTTACCCTAACAGAAAAACCGATCATGGCGGGACACGCAAATGCTGAATACTTGGGAAACAGATCACGATTATATCGATTTTATTTTCTGCTAATCAAGCTGGCGAATTGTCTCCCGTTTTACCACACAGTTTTGCAGGTATGAGTCGACACACCAGGGTTTTTAGACATCTTGAAAAAACAATCTGTAAACCACGTAGAGCTCAAATGACAATATCTTCCTAGGTCACTAGCGACTCTACCCAGTAAAAGTATCGCTTTCATTTTCAAAATCAGTATAATCATTAAGTTTTTGAATCACTGTTACTTAAAATTTCGATTTCTTGTACATTAAATCACTAGAATTTATTTCACTTTTTATGAAATTATTTGTCTAGATTTTATTCAATTCAGGAACCCAACTGAAGACAAAACTACAATTCACTAGACACAACTAAGTGTTCAGTTGGCCGATCCTCTCACAACACAATTATTTGTTGTCACTTTTCTGGCTCCTATTCTTCCCCATTGAGTCGTCATTACTGCCCTGTTATCTGCTGCACAGTCATCCGGTGGAACAGAGACACAGCGTAGCTGCCATAATAACAGGCAATGTTAGACAACAGTCATCCGTCCTGTTTCCGGAGCAGACATGTTGCTTATGCCTTAAACCGGCCATTTGAAGGATAGAGCGGTGTAGAGCGAGGAACGTTCCCTAATTGATAGATCTCCACGTGATCCGATTCGGAACCATTAACTGCATCAGGGTTGGCTGTGCGATTTGAATTATTCATCGGCGTGGTGTACACTCATAGTCGGAGGGTCAGGAAATTTACTGTACTTTTTACCTATTAGACATGAGTGCGTTTGAGTTGAGGATTTGTCGGTTGATTCAAACTGTCTAGAATTGAAATACAATACCTATGTATTATCCCCCCAACCCAAGGTAATTCTACTACATGTCTGGGCCATATCAATATTAAAACTGATTTGCCTCTTGAATCTTTTGAATTCATTGTTGTTGACTATTTAATAACCGACCATAATCCAGTACTTCTACATTCAGTTTTTCCCGGAAATGAAGAACAAATTTTTGAAAAAGATAGGTTCAAAAAAATTATAAATTATAATAAACTGAAAGAATGTGTTAACAAGGAAAATTGGTCGGAAATATATAATACTAATGATTTAGATGATTCAATAGATATTTTTATTAAAAAATTAAAAACATGCTTGGAAAAAAATACTACAATTAAAAAAATCAAAAGAGAAAACATTTTGAGAAATTGCTGGATCACTAAGGACCTAATTAAATCTATAAATAAAAAGAATCAATTATATAAAAAAATAAAACGTGAACCTCATAACTTGGAAATAAAAAGCGAATTCAAACAATATGACAAGCATTTGAAATACTCAATAGAAAAGGCAAAACAAAATTATTATGAAAAGAAAATAGAGGAATACCAGAATAATCCTAAAAAATTATGGGAAATACTAAAAGAAATTGGCAAACAGAAAACAAATAAAGAAATAAACAAATTAACAGGCGATGATGGGGAAATAACGAATCCTATAGATATTTCAAACAAGTTAATAGACTACTTCACTACAGTGGGAGAAAATTACGCTGCAAGAATTAAAGACCCAAATATAAATTTTCCGAGGAAAACTACCATAAATAGCATTATTATCTCCCCAATCACTGAAGATGAAATCAAAAGCGTAGTATTGAAACTGAAGAGGAAAAAGTCCCCAGGAATTGATGAACTCACATCAGAAACATTAATTGCTTTGGCGGATGAGATCATAGTAATTATATTCTATCTCTACTGGTTATTTTCCATTAAAACTCAAAGAAGCTGTCCCATACATAAATGAGGTAATAAAGAAAACTGTAGCCAGTACAGACCTATTTCATTGAAATCTGCCTTAGCTAAAATCTTTGAGGGACTAATCAAAATAAGAAGCCAGATCAACTCAAGATGCAATTGCATATTTGACAAATAGGATTTATAGAGCCATAGACGAAGCTAAACCTACAATTTGCATTTTTGTTGACCTGGCAAAGGCCTTCGATTCTGTCAGCCATGAAAGATTACTAGTTACCTTGAATAATATTGGTTTCAGAGGAAACAGCTTGAAACTAATGCAGAGTTATCTGGAAAATAGGCAGCAATGTGTTAGAAATGGTCAGATATATAGTGGATTCAAAAAATGAACTTATGGAGTACCACAAGGTACTATACTGGGACCTATACTGTTTACTATATATATATATATATATATATATATATATATATATATATATATATATATAATGACTTATTCCTCCTACCAATCGAATGAGATATCTTGAGTTATGCTGATGATACTGCAGTGTTCTACGAAGACAAATCCTGGGATGATCTGAAAAAGAAAATTTAAGGAGATTTTGGAATGGTCACTGATTTTTTCAGTCATAAACTCTTGACGGTAAATGGAGACAAAACTTTCTTCATTCCTTTTTGTAGTAACACAAGCGGAGTCCCATCATACAGTCAATTAGATATTACTTCGGTAAACTCTCTCATCAATATAAAAATCAGAAAAGATATAAAATACCTTGGTATTTATCTGGACTGTCACTTAATGTGGGAACTTCAAGCGAATAATATTAACAGAAAACTTAGAAGCCTAATTCCAAAATTCAAGTTATGCAAAAAATTCTTTAATATCAAACAACTGAAGTGCCTATATTCTGCATTAGTACAGCCTCACTTGAATTCTGGAATCATTGCATGGGGGGGTTTATCGAACTATCTAAGGAACAGAATTGAAGTTACTCAAAAGTGGATTCTCAAAATTATATTTAATAAGAGCTACCGATATCCAACAGACTCCTTTTACAAATTAAGTGGCATGCCTGACTTGAGGCAAATATATTATAAAACTCTAATAACACAGCAGTATCGAAGTGAGAACCAGAAAGTCGAACATGAATATAATTCTAGATTCAAAAAAATTTCATTAAAATTACCGACAATAAATAAAACCTTGATTCAAAGAAGTTTTAGTTACATGGGTCAAAAACTTTTTAACAAGCTGCCATCTGATATCAAGTCGATACACTCACAAAAAATGTTCAACTCAAAAGTAAAAAAAATCGTATACAAGTTGACGAGAGAAGAAATCCACAGACAATTGGAAATTATTAATTAACTCTTCTATGTTTATATTCGTTTATATCTGTTTATATTTGTTTATATCTGATTAAATTTATTTATACACAAAAATGGAACATGGAAACTGAATATATCTAGGTGTATATAGGTCTGTGTGCACGACCGCGAGCGGATGCTATATCCATGCGGTTTATCCAATTTATTTATATTCACTGTAAATTTAAATGAAAGTTTTTGTAAAATTTTTTATTATTGTGTTATTGTGTTTAATAAATAAATATAATTTTGTGTTTAATAAAAATAAATATTATCCATAACAAGCTAGTGCTAGGAATCGCACGTAAAAAGGTAAGACCTCGTTAATCCTTGGCACGCACAAGTATCGACTTTTGAGGGCTGCCCTTCGTAAGGGGACGACAGCTGGTTAACGGAAAAACAAAAAAAAGCTACAATTATCATTAAACGCTAACGATAAAATAATCAGCTAGAATTTTCAACAGTAATACCACAAAAGATTGAATTTTCGCGACTATTCCACTCTTCTCAAGATATTCACGTAATCTGACCAATCACAAATCAAAGACAACTTGTATTATTGCGATTATTTCACTTATGCTAAAATAGCGTGTTATGATTGGTTGAAATTTTTGTGTTAATAAATGAAAACATCATGTTTTCGTTTGTTTGAAAGTGGTTAACAATGTTTCACTTTGAGTGAGGTTATTCTGGACTTTTATTGTCTAAAAAAGAACAAGGAAAAATTCAATTCTCTGCAATTTTTAATCACGACGTTTCAACTGTTAAAATCTACAGTCGTTATCAAGTGTATAAATTATATGAAATGTCGTGATTAAAAATTGAAGAAAATTGAATTTTTCTTTGTTCTTTTTTAGACAATGGAAGTCCAGAATAACCTTAATCATGTTTTCGATTTTGTAGTTCGGCTCTTGATTGGCTACTGGATATGTATATGATGTGTTTTCGATTTTGTAGTTCTATTCCTGATTGGTTATTATCAAAACACAAACTTACCACTAGTAAGCTGCTATAATGACTCAACACCAAACTTTGACCAAAACTAAATAAGCACTCACTATTAATTCATATCAACTTTTTCGACAAATTTTGCATACTCGTTGATTAATCAAATCACTAAATCAAAATGTTATCAAAACATAACCTCGAGCGAGAAGCAGTAGACTAGACATGCAATGACGAAACTACGAATGACGCGCTCTGTCATTCGTAACTGAAATAGAGGGATGTTTGAAATATCAAGTAAATATTTTGTTAGTTGCATAATTTCAGAACTAAATGCGGGATTAATGTTCCTAGTTAAATTGAATAGTAAATAAATAAAAATGGCTTCGATTTTATTCATGAAATTATGTTAACAAATACAACTCGTGTTATCGGCGATTATCGTTAATTCCTTCTCGGTTTCGAATCAAATTATGTTGCTTTAGGCAACCACACTCGCGTAAGCGCTCGTGTGGTTGCCAAAGCGACATAATTTGATTCTCAAATTCACAGGAATTGCTATTTCGATAATCACCGATACACTTGTGGTATTACCTACGAAAACACCAGCTGTCTCTCAATTGTGATTGGTCTGTCAGCGTTGGTGTATTCGATGATATAACCATAGATGACAAAGGAAAGTTTGAAATTTTGACAGATCATAATTGTAGGCGAAAACGTCAAAATGAGTCGCATAGTAACTATATAATGGATTATTGATAGTTATAATACATTTTATGTGATTATAGTTGATCGATTAAGGTTATGATGAATTGATTGTTCATGTTTATAATAATATATTTGATGCTTCGTGAAATAGTCTAATAAAATTCCACTCGTGATTGAATTTATCTCATAAGTCTGTCTTTTATTTCTGAACTCAACTGAATTGCTTCGAGAAAACACCACGCGTCCGCAGGACGAGTAGTTTTTTCTTGATACAGTTCAGTTGAGTTCAGTTGAGATATAAAAGACAAACTTGGAATTTTATTAGACTATCCTTCAAATAAAGTGAAATGTAAACAATCTGAAATTTCGCGGACGAAATTAGCAAAAAAGTCAATGTGAGAAATTAATAAAGTTCAATAAATAGGAAACATTGATTAAATCGATAGAATTATCCGAAATCTACTCGTTTTTGAACGCGTGCATAGCTTCATTTCTTATATTTGACGTTTGAATGTCACAAAATATACGAAGCTGAAAGCACCGTTAGACCAAGCTATAGAGATTTTTTCCCACACAAAATAAAAGACGCAAATAGCCTATATTAATTTTTATAAGATAGTTCGTTAATGAAAACCCCAGTTTTTGCCCCAGCAAAATCGCTTTGTGGAATTTTTTAAACAAGAAATAGTGAAAAAAATTGAAACTTTTTTGGTTTTTTGGAAATATCTCAAAGATTATTCAAGGAATCGTTTTACAATCGATGTAACTTTTGTAGAGTTTTATAAAACCTACGAAATGGTTTTTCATACGCCCAGATCGGTGTATTTTTCACTGAGAAAATCCGGAAAAACCTCGAAAAAGAGACCATTTTTCAAAAATTCATAATTTTTATAAATCTGAAAATGGATAAACAATATTGCAGAAACTGATAGATAAAAACTTGTGGTTCAACTGTGCGCAGGATGGTTTCTGTCCGATATGTAGTCTTTACACAATCTCTTTATAAACAATTTGAGGGCAAATCTTTCTAAATGCGCCGATTTGAGGGAAATCATCTTATTCAAATTCTGTAAACGGCATATGGAAGTAGAGATCAATATCTACAATTTGTATATTTCGGATTTTCACCTGCAAGGTGAGAAATGTGTTGAAAAAAATTACTCTAAATGCATCAAAGTGCACCCGAAGTCGCCCGAACTCAACTCTTATTAACTTCAGTTCGACTTCGGGTGACTTCGGGTGACTTCGGACGCACTTTGAAGCGTTTTGATCAACTTTCTGTGATATTTTCAACACATTTCCTATCTCTCAGGTGAAAATCCAAAATATACAAATTGTAGATATTGATCTCTACTCCCAGATGCCGTTTACAGAATTTGAATACGACGATTTCCCTTAAATCGGCGCATCTTGCAAGATCGGACAGAAAACATCTTGCGCACAATTGATTTCTAAATATTGAAAACAATTATCGTGACAATATCTAAATGTTGAGTTGATCGTTAGGTCATGAATCCGTTTGAAATGAAAAATGTGAATTGAATATTGTTTACAATCAAAAGAGCAGCAATCTAAGGGCCAGTCTTTCCAGTTCCAGTCAAACTTCAGATTAATTAACAAATGGTTAAAATGTGATCCTTCAAACGTCATTGAAGGAATGTCATTCACCATCTAAACTATTAGTTAGTTATCTGGAGTTTAACTGAAACTGAAAAGACTGGCCCTTACAGTAATAACTGTAAAAGCCTGTAAACAAATACTTACTTCTTCGTCACCCACTTTAACTTAAAATGCGACAAAATAGACCTAGGTTCACAATTCAAATTTAACTAAATTTAGAAACATTTCGATAGAGATTAGAGGCCGGATAATACGCTTCCCTTCCACATTTTTCTTGACTTACTCTTCACGTAGGAATTCACCGCCTCTAAGAACACAGTCATTAATGGAATGAATCGATTCATCATTCGATGGTCAGTACATTGATATTATGAATTCATGTATACTCTTAATATTCACTATATTCGAAGAATCAATAGAAAAATATGTATCTAAACATGTTTCATCTTGTCAAAGAATCCTGTACATTGATGCAACGAATGTTAGCTTGTGTCAATGAACGAAGAAGTAATGAATGGTATTTATTAATATAATGAACCCTATTTATTAAAATGGTCATTGTAGTGCTGTTGGACACTGTATTCTGTTGGTTATGATAATGAAATTTTTAACATTGTTTAAGTGTGACATTTTCTTCACCTCATTGATCTTTTCCATTGTCGCAACGAAACCATTTCATACGTCTGAGCAACTATATCCATGAATATGAATAAACAAGAAATCGTTGTATCAATAATTATTACTCATGTATTTCAGTGAATCTCAATTCACTGTCTATATAAAGATTGTATTGTGCCAATGAACAGAGAGGTAATTAACGGTGTTTATTGATATAATGTACTATATGACGATACTGCAATTCTCCTGAATGATGATGATTGGAACTCACTAAGAGCTAAAGCAGAAAGTGATCTAAGTAAAATATTTGAATGGTTCAGAAACCGCCTTTTAACAGTTAATTTAGAGAAGACTCACTTCCTCCTATTCACATCATATACGAAACACTTTCCAAATTATAACTCATTAAAAGTTAACGTTAATAATCAAGACATTTTTATCTCACGAGTAGAAAATACTAAATACTTAGGTGTATTCGTAGATAACAATTTGAAGTGGGATGTACATATTAACCACCTTATTAAAAAACTTCGCTCTATTTGATATAGATTCAAATATTTATCCAATATCCTCACATCGGACCACTTAAGGGTGTTATATTATGCACTTGTAGAAAGCCACCTGAATTATGCTATAATAGACTGGGGAGACGCCGGCGCCGTCAACAAATAAATTTCAAATCTGGAAAAGATCCAAAAAAGATTCTTGAAAATTATTCACTGCAAACCACAAAATTACCCAACGGAAAAATTATATAAGTAAACCCAAATACTCGATATACGGCAACTATTCTTTCTGACTACGGTGACAAGACAACACAAATATAAAAAAGATTTCGTTCAAATCACCCTGAATATAATACTAGATATATAATGAATTCTTCATGCGTTCCAAAACCTGAAAAAAATACCTTACAACGGAGCTATTACTACTTGGGACCTAAGTTGTATAATATTATCTCCCCGGAACTAAGACAAGTAAACTCTCTGAAAATGTTCAAAAACAAACTGAAAAAATGGATACTTACCATGCCTCGCTTGATGATCAGTCAGTATGTTGATATCAAAAATATTTATTATGTGTAGAAAAATAAAACAGAAAAAAAATTATAATAAAAAAATAAACACATGTTCTTTTGTGTGCCTGTGTATGTCCCGGTATGTATTATCTATGAAATTTTTGTTTACAACTACATTTATATAATATATTCATAGTATTATCGGAAATTCTTATTCCATATTTTTAATTTATAAGTATGTTAATTAACTTAATTAGGAATATCAGGAAAATCCACATTCAAGGATCTCCCTTTGTGGTTAACCGTATTTATTCCCTGTTATGTCAATATGTATATTAATTGTTAAATATTTTCTTTTGGTGAATAAAATTATTACTATTATTATTATATTATATTTTTTCAGTGCGGTAAAGTTATTGGATTCCCTGAATGTTTTCCTGATCACCTGCCCTATTCAAATCAAATACTTATTTGTTAATTCATACCTCCAACAAATCCACAAACAACGAAATGGAATTTTTTTTTTCAGCTAACATTCTGTTGGGAAATATATGCGTGGCGTTACTCATAATGTTATGAATTGCCAAGTGTTGAAACGCCCCTA
The DNA here is from genome assembly GCA_944452925.2 of Chrysolina oricalcia. Lineage (NCBI taxonomy): Eukaryota > Metazoa > Arthropoda > Insecta > Coleoptera > Chrysomelidae > Chrysolina > Chrysolina oricalcia. The sequence continues at coordinate 54,123,380 of OX101819.2, read as the reverse complement.
CGGTTATTGAAATGATGAAAGGTATAATTTCACCAAGCAACCCTCACAAAGGTTCTGTTATCCAGAAAGAGCATCTACCACTTCTTAAACGATCGAAATGTCTACATTTCATTTCATTATATATTCCCCCTTATATCTACGTAAATTTATTCAATTCGTATATCTTGGGATCATTGCTGCCAACGTATTCGCTGGCATTGGGATGGTTAACTTGTTATGAAAATTCCAAAATCCACTTGGATTATATCCTTTGTGAAAATTGGAAGAATTTTAAGATTCAAATCAGTAGTTGATCAAACTTTAATGGACAAAAATTATGCTTTTATCGCATAAGTGTCTGAAACTAAAAGCTCAATGTTTATTGCATGATGTATTGATCTATATAGTTCAAGAAGTCTTAGCCATCAAATAGTATTTTCATATATCGAACACTTTTGATCACATGTGGGGTATTAACTTCAATATAGTATGTACCTATAAAATATTTCTATGAAAGTACATGGAACTGGATTCATGTAATCCTCCTGCTAGCCACATTTTTTAAAAAACGAACGAAACGAAGGCTTTCGATATACAGTGAGTTTTTCGCTCCTCATCAAATCCTTAGAGAATAATGGAGCACGGGGCTCACAACTATATCTATTTTGGAACTATCTATAAAACAGAATACAAATCGTGAACATAAATGGAACCTTCAGGAACATCAAAATACGGTGTACCTCAGGAAACCGTTCTGGGTCTCATGCTATTCCTACTATACGTGAATATCCTATGTCTTCAGGATACAGTTGGAGGAATTATGACCTCCGCGGATGATATGGTCATATACCATATCGACGTAGATTGGGACAAGGTTGAAATTGAAGTTGAAAAAGATTTTCTTCAAAAAATGTTATCCTTTTCAGCTCATATAAAAAAAACTTACCAAATTTCAACACACTACAAATCGTCGAAAATCACAAAACCATCGAGATAAATTCAGCTGCGAGCGTAAAATACTCTGGTATTCATATTGACAGCCACTTAAAGTGGGATTGCTACGCTTCTTTATAAAAAAAAGAAGTATAATATTAATAATTAAAAACTATCAAAAAGCAAATAAAAACATGGCAGTCACCGACTAACTCAATTCGGATGCCATGGGTTCTTTCTAAAATTTATACCGCGCCATTGAGTTGAAGAAGCCAGCCTAAAACACAGACGGCTCCAGATCTCTGAGGAGATTTCTAAATGGAATTTAAGAGAATATTGAATATTAAAAGCACTGGTGGTATGTAAAATGACGACTACCCTGTCTGAGTATTGGGGTTAGCGTTGGAATGAAATGCCAAACGCTCGGATTACGAACCTCTAATAATCCATATGATGGATACAGAAAAATCCTTCAAATAATTGAGTACCTTATACGGTGTTGTCTCGATGCCTTCCAAGCTCCCGTTGTGATCACAAATGGCTGACAAGTGAGAAGGTGACAACCAGGAAAGTACTAGTTGAATGGGACTCATAGTCCAATGTAGAGAACAACAAATATCTATAGATATAGATTATTAAAAATTATTAGGTTTGTAAACCACCAAAATTAATTATACAAATCCTCCACTTTGGTAGTGGGCCACAATTAACAATTATAATATTTAATTCAATATACCTCAAATGAACCATTCAAATATGGCAAATCTATTACCCAAATGAATAAATATGCACACTGATGGTGTGCAACAAAATCCAATCAATACTAATGATAATTATACATAATTCTAATAATTATAGTTATATACCGCCCTAAAGTACACTATATAACATTGTTAACTAAATGAATGTCCACACTGATGGTGTGTAGCAAATATCCAATATATTGATAATAATAATTATGATAGGGTTAATAACTTCATGAAGTACTTTAGTAACGATGAATGATAAAACCGAAAAGAAATCTGGATTAATAATAAATCAAATCAAAAATTATTAATAAATGAATTTAGGCCAAGAAAGGTTACATAAATTTGGAAAATAATATAAATGTGCTTCCCCACCCAAACCCAATTCAACAAAATGAGTGTAAATAAATGTTGATAGAGGAAATAATTTATACCAAGATGGTTCCGTGAATTTTGAATAATATATGTTAAAAGTTGAACTATAAGATTTCCAAAGGAGTCATGTATTGATTCAATTTTCAATTGAGAATGTTTCTCTTTAAAAGATGGCTATAGTTACACCAGTCTGTACTCCTTCAGCGAAGTGGCTAAGGGTACCTATGGCCTTGGTACAACTGGAAAGTCCAACACTTTTTCCCTCTCAGCAGCTACTGACAACGTACTGATCGCTTCGTCCTCTTGTCAACAACCTAGGGACGGGTAACTCGAAGACTCCAGTCTTTCGGTTCGTTCACCGCTGCAGACTACTAGTGAACGGTCCCTCCTGTCCCTCCAAGACTTTCAGTGTCCTGAGGTTGATAAAAAAGACTGCTTGACAAGTATAGATGGCAGAATAGAGGTAGCTTGGTTTAACTGGAAGGCCCACCGACTTCACCCGCTCAGACTACCGATAAATGGTTCCTCATGTCCCTCCAAGACTCCGAATGTCCTGAGGTGGATAGAACGGACTGTTAGATCGATAATACAGGGCCAGCCAAGAGCTTGGTACAACTTGAAGATCCAACACTTTCGTCTTCGTGAGTGGATTCTAACTAATCGTGGTATTACGGTTTACTAGGTGAAATGGAAGTATCACTCCAAAGAAAAGAATGAACTGCAGCAACAAAATTCTAATAACTTGGACTCGGGACTTTCAAAATGGCGGTGTGTGACATTAACGATAAATCCCCATTACAGGTAGTCTCGGTGATATACCAAATACCAAAATGACTATACAAGTCCACATATATCACCAGGGATTATTAAACATGTAAAATCAATAAAATCCACGATGACGTGATAAAATGCTCAATAATTAATTACATGCGTTTAGTCACACAACTGCTTCAACAACGTAGCACACGGAAGAGGAAGTTCTAAAAGATGGTCGTCTCCAAGAAGCCAAAACGACGCCATTTTCCAAAAAAACGATTTCTTTTTCCAGAAAGTCGAAAGTCAGATACATTAAAGGTCAGTTTCACAGGTTCCAGTTGAGTCTAGATCAAATAACAAAAGTTTAGAATGTGAACCTGTCAACGCCATTGAAATAATGTCATTCACCGTCTTAACTTTCAGTTAGTTATCTGAAGGTTACCTGGGACCTTTGAAACTGGCCCTGAAACTATGTTCGTCTGTCTTAAATCACAGAGACTGTCAAATGTGATCTGTTCGTGCAGAACTGATTTTTAATAACTATTATTGGCAACTGATACTTAACAACAGAGTGAGTAATGGTTAGTAAAAGTCAGAAGAAATAGTAGGATCAAAATCGAATCAACTATAGGTCACCCTCCAATAATGTTTTCTAACCAACAACCAAATCTATGACGTCACTGAAGCGCAAAAGAAATCAACTCAACTAAACGCCTACTTCACGAACAAACTCTCAAGGACTTAAATGAACTACTGACAGAAACAATTCGTTCAAATTGACTACTGTCGAAATGATAACCTCACAAATCTCCTACAATATAATGTGAAAAGATTTCACTCAAACAATTATAAGTTGAAAACGAATATGATGAAATGATTAAAATGGAAAAGGCCCAGAACACATATAAAATCGAAGGTACCAATTACAATAAACAGAAATAGTTTCAATTGTCATATTTATATCATACTATAGGTGAATGTTCATTAAAATAGAATGTAGAATCGATAGCAAGGTTTCATGATTTTACACAATATAAAGTAAGAGAATATTCTGATGTGCAAACAGATGTTGAAATTTGATTTTGAACCGTAACAGGATACCCATATAGAAAACATCATGGAAAAACTACGATCGTCAATCTGTTCATTCTATGAATCCAGAAATTGTCTACATCAATTAAAATTACCAAACTACCCTGTCTGGTAGTACCACACCTGAGTTATGGAATAATTGCATGGGGTGGAATACTGAAAACCAATCTACTTCCGTTAGAAAATGTACTCAAACGCTTCGACGAAATTATTCTAAGAAAACCCCATACATATTCTTTGGAAAAATTACTACAGGAAACAACAATCCAAAATAAATATATTTTTATAATGTTGCCAACTACCAATACAAAAATAAATACACTCTAGAAACCGCTCTCAACTCCAGATACGACACTAGATCTTTTCTGTCCCACACATGAATAAAACTGTTGGACAAAGAAGTTTAGACTACCTAGGCCCCAAAATTGTAAACTCACCTCCATCCGAAATTATAAAAGTACATTCCAAAAAGAAATTCAAAATACCCCTAAAAAAATTCGTATCAGGAAATAAAATAACAATAGGAAAAATTACAGACGCTGAAAATAACTGAAATCAAAATAGTTCAACTCAAGCGTTATATAGAAACTAATATAGACGGTACGAAACAAATAATGTATCCCATTGGTCCAATGTTGACTACGAAACCATGATTTGAATGAGCTGACCAAGAAACTAGATTTTTTACAAAGATCATTTCAATAAATGAATTAATGCCATATTAGACCGGGGGATAGTGACATATTTTGGGACACGATTTTACTCAGTATGCCTTTTGGAGGGCAGTACTGTCCGTATATCCTCGTGATAATAATGCATGAATCAAAGAGTCGTCGTAGGTTCTTCATATTGAAAAATAATAATAATATTTTTGAAAAATTATGAGTTTCGGTACGATTCCAATTAGGTTGCCATGTGTTTTGTAATAAAGTAATAGACGTAAAATACTCGAAAAACCATTGGCATACCATCAGGATGGGCGGAGAATTCCTTTTTCCAAATACAATTTCACGTGACCATACCAGCCATTCGGACCCAACCTAACGGCCTGCCAATCGTTTTTCGAGTATTTAAGTTTTATTATTTCATCACGAAACACATGGCAGTCTGATTAAAATCGTACCCGAATAATAATAATAATTAAAATTATCATTATTATATTTTAATATGAAGAACCTACCACGACTCTTTGATTCATGCATTATTATCATGAGGATATACGGACAGTACTGTCGTACAAAAGGCATACTGAGTAAAATCGTGTCCCAAAATCTGTAACTATCCCCCGGTCTATATGTACTCTATTTTCATTTAGATTCTGCTTCCGTTCCTCGTAACGTTCTAGATACTTGATTGAACCTTAGTATGGTTAGAACAAGCAAATTTTTGGTTGCCTGTCAATAAGTAGATGAACATCAAACTTTGGATTCCTTGGTTCCTGTCAAATTAAGTTTCAACTAGTTACTGCAGATGTCATAAATAACTTTCTATTATATTATTATATTATATCTTAGGATGATTGTTGCCAACAAAGTCGCCCGCGAATGTAATAGGCTGATTTATATTCCATGTATTCGACATTAGACTTCCGCAATTGCATATACAATAAGCTTGTTCTTTGTTTTAGGTGGCAGTATTTTGGTAGTCAAATGAGCACTTGATCAAAATGCAGTGGGGGAATAAGATGTTTTAAATTGAAGAGAATTTCATGCTGAACGCTTCATACTCATATAAAGTGAGTGTAGAGTAGTGTTTTGTCAGAGCCAACTGGAAGAGGAAATTACTCCAACGTTTATTTGCAATTACAATATCAGGAAGAATTTGAACTCTGCCACGAACAAAGAGGAGATATTAAACAGTTTTTCCGGAACGAACTAACAGTGAAAACTGATTTCAATCGTGTAAATCAAGATTGAAGTGTTTTCAATGACAAATACCCCTCTAACTATACTCGTTTTTTGATTACTGGTATGTGAAGATATTCTGATGGAGAAACACATCCTATATTTCAAGTAGATAATAATGATAATAATAATAATAACAAGGGTCTTTATTGGGTAAATATTAAACATCAAAAGGCGAAGTGGGACACCGTAGTTTTTGTTGTACCACTTAACCTCCGCAGCTTGTTATAAAACCAGCAAAAATTACATACAAAGTGAATGACACAAAAAAATCAAATATCCTACAAATTGATAACCTACAGGTGTTGTTTGATAATGTCAATATAGGACGAAACAGCAGTAACGTTGGTTACAAATAAAAGTAGTATAAAAACATTGAAAGTTTAATTTCTCATTTATCTTGATGACTTCCTAGCAACAATTTATTTAGTAATTTCATGCAAATTCCTGAAGTACTCCCATCAACTCCTCCAAATATAACGTTAGCAGCCAGTGAAGCAATTTCATCGTTATTGCCACAAAAATCGTTGGGAATTTACGAAAACACTTTGGAAAAGTTTATGCAATGGCGCAATACCATCAACGTCCAATCATTCTCCGAAAGGGTAATATTAGCCTACCTACCTATCTGAATTATCAACAAAGGTTAAATCTTCTACCTTATGGAGTCACTACTCAATGTTGAAAAGCACCCTTAGTGTTGAGTACAACGTACAAATTGGTGATTATCCGAAAGTTCGTGCTTTCTTGAAACGGAAAAACGAGGGATACATTCCTAAAAAATCACGCATTTTGGAAAAGGAACACGTATTAAAATTTCTCAATTGAAAATTTCCTTCAATTCAATCTCTAAGTAAAAGGTCGTAGAAAAAGTATAGTGTGCACCACGTGCGTGAAGACTTTTTTACGCTCGTGCCTGCGGCTCGTTCCACAAACTTCCACACTCGCGTAAAAAAGTATACTTCACGCACTAGATACACAATATACCATTTAGATTTTCTATTGGTCGAGAATTGACGTCATCGGCAGTTTTTTTTAAATTGAACGATATGTCATGTTTAGTATCGCAGGAAAGCTTGTTTTCTTCTCATTTCAGCAGTACTAGTATTATTTTACTTTTCTCGATAGACACAGTATGTTTCGTATTTTTATTTCCAGCTCTGTATTTCACTTACCTATTGCTTAATTTGTTCAAATTTTTTTTCGATAGAGAAACGTAGCCAGTTGGATATTTTAAGCTATTTGGCAATTTCATTCAGACAGTGGCGTACGTAAGTTTTTAAAAAATTATTTTTTATGTGCTACGTCGACAGTTGTTTCATTAAAAAATTTCACTTACTATGTTTGGGATAATTCTGAGTCTTAAAAACTGAAAATAATCCGTAAATGAAGTGATGATATTTTTTAATGAAACAGCTATCAATGTAGCATTAGAAAAAAGTTTTTATAAAAAATTACGTATGCCACTGTCTGAATCAGATTGGCATATCACTTGAAATATCTAACGGCTGTATTCCCAGGTTGGAAGAAAAAATAACAAATTAAGCAACAGGTAGGTGAATTGTAGAGCTGGACATAAAATTACGAAACACTCTGTACCAATCAAGAGAGTTAAAATAATATTGGTAGTGTTGAAATGAGAGAAAAAACAAGCGTTCCTGCGATACTAGACATGACATTGAGTTCTATTAAAAAAAAATGCCGATGACGTCACTTCTGCAGCAATGGCACATTTACAGTATACGAGGATATATTGAAAAATTCTTATCCTACTATATAGAACCAAACAAAATTTCAATGTCAAAATATTTTATGACTCAACTTATTGTCCTCTTAATTGGATACATTTGTTACAGCGAACCTGCAACGTCTCTAGACCTTTCAAAAATAATGTTTCTTCTTGCTCTGCAAACCAGACCTCCACAGCTTCTCTTACCTCCTCGTTGGAAGGAAATTTACGACAATTTTTTCAGTTGAGGAAAGAGATGATAGTCGGACGGAACTAAATCTCGTGAATAAGCGGGGTGCTCTAGTAATTCAAACCCTAAATCACGAATTTTTGCATGGCAACATGAGATTTGTGTGCAGGGGCGTTGTCCTGCAAAAACAAAACAGCTTTGGATAGCTTTCCGCGTCTATTCTCTTTAATTTTTTCCCGTAGAGTGGACAGTAATGTCGATTAGTAATTTCCAGTTATTGTTCTACCCTTATCAAAAAATCAATCATGATTACTCCATGGTAATCCCAAAAAACTTAAGCAAGAACTTTTCCAGCAGATTTTTGGACACAAAACTTCTTAGGTCTTGGAGAACCGTAGTGTCGCCATTTCATCGATTGTTGCTTTGTTTCTAGATCGTAGAAATGTACCAAGTCTCATCCATAGTAACAATTCGGTTTGAGAAGTCTACATCGTTTTCAAATCGAGCACAAATCGAACGCGATGCTACTACCCTTGCACGCTTTTGGTCAACATTCAAACATTTGGGGATCCATTTTGCAGCAATTTTTCTCATGTCGGAATAGACTTGAACTATATGATGAACGCGTTCGTATGAAATATTCAGTGCTTCAGATATCCATTTTAGCCCAATTCGAAGGTCTGTTGAAATCATGTCATGAACTGCATCGATATTTTCGGAGACTGACACAGAAACTGGCCTTCCCGATCGGTCATCATCTTCAATGGAAAATTTACCTCTTTTGAAGCTTGCAGTCCAATTTTTCACGGTCGCATACGAAGGACATTGATCACCAAGGTTATTAGGCATATCTTCGTAAATCTGCTTACCTCTCAACCCTTTTAAATTCAGGTACTTGATGATGGCTCGATACTCCAATTTTTCGATTTTCACAATTTCGGTGGACATATTTTTTCTTTTAATTTATTGCGTAACTCTGGTTTACTTTTTTGACGTCAAACATTACACTGACACTTCTAATAAGTTATTGTTCGTTGCTATGGTAACGCAATATTTTGTTTATGCAGGGAACTGGTCTATGCTAACTAGATATCAATACGTCCTCGTATTTGAATTCACAGAAAGGTGCAGAGTGAACTACCCTTCAAATTTCATTCAAACTTTTTTTAGATAGCTCCCATATTGACTGAGAAATATGTGCGGGTCTATACATTTGATTAACTCTGTATAATATATCAAAAATAATATGAGGGACCGTCTAATGAGCTTTATGAACAATGACGGAGTAGTGTGTGACAGAAGGTATGACATTAGAGAAGGAAAGTCGACCGCAGATACACTTTTAAAATTTACTTATAGCACATTAGATAAAAAAACTCCAGAAATCTGTATTTTTGTTGACGTTTATGAAGCGTTCGACACTGTCTGTAACGATAATCTACTCATACACTCTACACCCATAACAATTTGATAAATTTGATATAAGCTCATCAAGAATTACCATTCTGATAGAAAAGAAGAAGATTTCATCAGAAAAAGTAGAACAATTGTGTACGGAGTCCAACACGGAACTGTACTTGGTCATATCTCATGCACAATATACAGGGTGGGTCACGGTCGATGGTACCTTAGACGTTTACGGAGAACGGGACATAGGATCATTCTGAAAATTTGGTTTCTCAAGTAGTTGCTCTTGGTCTATCGATCTGAAATATTTTCAGCAATGCAGCGTTGCCGCTTATACCAGAAAGTAGCAGCATCTTTGTTATTTCAAATGCGTCACCCTGTATATTAGAGCATTTTTGAACTTGTCATTCCTTTTTGATTATTTCTGCGTCATACTCGCCTATTCCTATCTCTAACGGTTTTTGAGATATTGGTTGTTTTCCATATTTTTCATTCAAAACATAGCTCGAATAGAATGTTTATTTCTGCAGTATTTGGATTCTTAGGAAGTTGCAATTCTGTGTTTAGTTCATCAAGATCATGTACATTGATTCTGTATAGAGAAGTTTGTTCTGCGTTATACAGGGTCGTTCAAAATTCATGATCTTACTTTTAGATACGAAAAGGGTTGAAAGTGCGTTTTTTTAAATGAAACATCCTGTATATTATGAAATATCCTGAAAGATGACTAAATTCCTTTCGAATTGATATATCATGTTCCTATACCTAAATAGCCAGAATTCCGAGATAATGGCAATTTTCACTTGTAATCTCCCAAGTGCTTGAATTACTGCCGGAAATTTTTCGAGTACATGAATTTTCTTTGAAAATTCATGTACGATATAAATTTACGGCAATTAATTCAAGCACGACGGGAATTCGGAAAGAAAATTTCACACCGAGAAATGAAAATCATCCAACAATTCATAAGAAATAACAAACGATGGTTTCACCTGAACTATTTATAACCACTGAAATATTGATATGTAAAATACTTAACAAAATTTTCATCAATAAATGTGTTAAAATTTGGAACAAAAAAAATAAAAAAGTGGAGATAACAAGTGAAAATTGCTATTATCTCGGAGTTCTGGCTAATTAGGTATAGGAACATGATATATCAATTCGAAGGAAATTTAGTCATATTTCAGGATATTTCATAATATACAGGATGTTCCATGTAAAAAAACGCTTTTTCAACCCTCTTCGTATCTAGCAGTAATATCATGGATTTTGAACAACCCTGTATAATAATAATAATAATAATAATTTGTCTTTATTTGTCCTCAAAAACGCAGAACAAACTTTTGTATACAGAATCAATGTACATGATCTTGATGAACTAAACACAGAATTGCAACTTCCTAAGAATCCAAATACCGCAGAAATAAACATTCAATTCGAGCTATGTTTTGAATAAAAAATATGGAAAATAACCAATATCTCAAAAACCGTTAGAGATAGGTATAGGGAAGTATGGGACAGAAATAATCAGAAAGGAATGAAAAGTTCAAAAATGCGGTAATATATAGGGTGACCTATTCGAAATAACAAAGATGCTGCTACTTTCTGGTATAAGCGGAAACGCTGCATTGCTGAAAATATTTTAGATCGATAGACCAAGAGCAACTACTTGAGAAACCAAATTTTCAGAATGATACTATTCTCCGTTCTTCGTAAAAGTCTAAGGTACCATCGACCATGACCCACCCTGTATACTATATGTAATCCACTCTAGTTGAATACTGAAGGTACTTATCGTTGATGATACGGCAATATTTTATCTGAACAAATCCTGGGACTTGAAAGAGGAAGCAGAACAAGATGCGAAGGAAAATATTGTGATTTTTCTGATCACATTGAACGTAAAAAAAACAGTCAAAGGTGTGGTGAATGCATATTTAATATTTTAAATCCAATCTGATGTTGAATGTGGAAATATGATCAATGTGGATATGTTTTTAATTAAAGTCTATGTGACTCATTCGGTATGAAACTATTAACCACCCGATATGTGATATTTCCTACCCGAACCAGAATACATCCGTCTTGGATTGATAATAATAGGTGATAAGTATACGAAATCTGTAGTTTTAAAGAAAGTTCTTCTTTTTGAAATTTTGAAATTTACATATGATATTTTTCACTTTTTGACTAGTTTTTAGTTCCTAAAATATTCTTTTTTCACTGTGAGTACCGCACGTTCAAGCTGTGCCTCCAAATCAGTTTCTGTGGAAATTAATAGATCATAATACAGAAATTTATGTTATTGTTTCTTTGAATGAACATACATATATCATATTATTATTTTCATATGTCAAGATCTCAGATATAAGTATCACTTTTTATCTATTGAAATTTTGGCAGTACTAAAATTCTTTCGGCAGATTCCACTATTTAATAGATATTAGGACTATAAAATTATATTTCAAAAAAATTACTCCGGAATACATAAGTTTATTTCCCACCCTCTAAATTGGTTTATACAGTGCGGCTTTTTTTAGCCCCTTCCCCCCACTGTTAACTTTTGAACGGTTCGACGTACAAACATGAATAAAAAACCGTTTGGAGGGTTTCACCGATACTACTTTTTGCAACAAAAAATATGGTGATTGCTCGACAGGGGGCGCGGGGGGGGTGGCACATCAATTCAAAAATTTTAAATGGCATGGGAGGTCGAGTGTCACATCGTTGAATTCGTTCAATTCTCTTTACAACCATCTATTTTTTTTTATTTCGTTAATATTTTTTCTGCAATTCAAATTCAAAATATCAAATATAAATGCGGATATGAAAACTTATCATACCTTGCTAAATTTAAACGGTTTTCTGTGGAATGATGAAACCAAAAACATTGCGAAGGGTATAACCGATACTACTTTTTGAGAAAAGAAATATTGCAATTACACTACAGATGGCGCTGGGGACACATCAACTAAAAAATTTCGATAGGCATAAAAATCGAAATTGGGAAAGAAAATTTCAACTAAATTCAAAACTATTCAGATAATTGTAAAGAGAATTGAATTTTCTTTTCAACGATGTGACACTCAACCCCCCATGCCATTTAAAAATTTTGAGATGATGTGTCCCCCCGCGCCCCCTATGGAGCAATCACTATATTTTTTGTTTCAAAAAGAAGTATTAGTGAAACCCTCCTAACAGTTTTTTTTTCATGTTTGTACGTCGAACCGTTCAAAAGTTAACAGGGGGGGGTGACTAAAAAAAGCCGCACTGTATATGGTAAATCTTCATTGAAATAAGTTAATTTTTACTGATTATATAGTGTGTTTCACTTTGAGAAGCGACAGCCTCGTATATCATTGAGAATAATTTTTATTTATTTTGAAAGTACTTATTTAACCTTTGTATAACCATTTCCACAGGCTATGACAAATTTGAAAGTGAAAAATTGCGGAAAACTTATAAGGGATTTTTTTTATCACAAACCTAATACCACTTTCTGGTCCAAATCCAAAATACCACATCTCAACGTTTCAATAATTCGAATATACAGGGTGTAATCTGTAGGTGGCAACATTATCAACTGTTTTCTATCATTATATGTTAGGATGATTTTCAATTTAATTTCCTTGTCACAAAATTCTCAAAAATGTTCGATTCATACTGCGGAAATCAACCAAATATTACTTTTCCATTGCTAACTATAACTAGATGAAAATTGAAATATAGTGAAAAACCCGTCAGAGAATTTCTAATTGAAAAAATAAAAAGGAATTGTTGTTTGGAACACCTCAAAATCTCAGATATCAATGATCGGATCATTCAAAATATACAGGGTGTCAATATCAACAACTCTCATTTATATATCGTAATGATTTGGAAAATGTCATTTGTTGTGACAAAGTGCCCAGAAATCTTCCATTGATATTTCAGGAATTGATTCTAACTATAACTATAATCTGCTAATCAACCAAGTATTATGGGTGAATTAGATGACACTCTGTATAGCTCATTGATTGAGGCATTGAGATCTGGGGTTCTGAGGAATTCAAAACCAATCAAGTAGTGGACCGTGCTAGACGGCTGTTGAAGCGTTTGCCTCGCAAGCGTGGGGTCGTGGGTTCGATCCACCGATTCACCGGTCTCGTGCATGGCATCACACGTTAAAAGGTAAGGGCTGCGTCTTCCCTAGCTCACACAAGTATATCGAAGACTTCAGAGGGTTGCGCATAGGGATGCAATCGGTTGACGGGAATAACAATTTTAACAAAAACGAATTATTGATGACTTATTACTAATATATTTTTCAATGGAACATATTTGTTATTTTTGTCACAAGAAAAGAAATTTTGAATATTAAGCAAATATTACTGACGAAAAAGAGGTAATCATATTGCCAGCTACCAATAACAAGTTGTGCAATACATTGATTCATTGATTTATTATAGATAAATTAACTCCTGTATAAAATGTGTCATTTAAAGATGACTGTATTGTCATTTTGACATCGATAAAAAAGGTGCATCGTTTTTTATCACCGATAAAAACGACTGTTTCTCTTTAGCGTCTACATCTAGTATGCCTACTTCACTTTAATGTCTGCCCTGTGAGTTATTTAAGTATTGTTGATAGTTGATACTGAAACATCACAACATGAGTCGTTTTAGGGAAGTTTCTACTCAACAAATAACACAAAATATAGAAAAAGGAATCGCACAACCTACAAAAAATACTAAAGCGTCAATATGGAGACAATTTATGGAGTTTTGTCAGGTACGAAATTACGAACTGTCGAAAATAACTCCGTTACAAGAAGTAGCAGATATATTAAAGAATTGGGCCTATAATATGAGAAAGAGGAATGGAGAAGATAATAAAGAATATACAGTTGAATCAATTTGGAATTCAACTGCGAAGATGATTCAAGAAAGATATTTCTACAATATTAAATTCGATCCTTTTGCTGACATAACTTTTAAAGATGCTCGTGATGCGAGAAATAGTAAACGGAAAGAATTACAAATTATTCCAGAGAAAAGAAAAGTAAGTTCTGTAGCATTGAACAAGAAAGATATAGTAAAAATGGCAAAATTGTGGAATATAGACAACCCAGAGAGATTACAGAAAAGATTCTTTCATATAGCTTCTTATGAATTAGCTTGGAGAGGGGAAGAGGCTGCATACTGTCGTAAATGTTGAATTTGAATTATTTTAGTGCATTGATCCATTCATCTTATTGTTTATTGATTCGTCCACGATGTAGAAGTTCATTGTCATATGTGACCGACATTGAAATTAGCGAAGTCGCGTGACGAGCTAAAATCGTTGACCGAATGAACAAAACATATTTCCTTATATAAATACAAAAGGAATAGATTGAGGAGTTAGCTAGGAATAGACTCCTGTAGAGGAGAGAGCCCTAGCGCTCAGTTAGCCTTATAGGCTAGGCCCTTTTGGCCTTAGCTGTAAGTATTGGTTTAGTGATAGGTTTAGGTAAGAGTTTCATTTGTTCCCTATTATATTACTGAATGTCCCTTACTTTACAATGTGTATATAACTTTCCCCAGTATCCCTGTTGTTCTATAATAAATGTTTATATTCCTTTGCAACCCCTTGAGTTTTAATAGCTACCATCTGTAGCTACACCCCAAGTCGCATTTAGTATAAGGGAAACAACCCCTTATACGGCTCAGGATGCTACCCTAGTAGCCCTATTTACCATTTTAAAGAAGAAAAAAATCAAGATGGAACTTCAACAAGAAGATTTGAATACAATACAATATTTTCAAAGACGACACAGGGTGGGTAGAAAAAATTGGCAGACAGCAAATGGATAACAAAAAATGAAATGGATGAAGGTATTTGTCCCGTTGCATTGTTAAAATTACTGTTACAAAAAAGAAATGAAAACATAACATCTGAACGATTTTTTTTAACTACAAATCCCTTTAGGAATAATAAAAATTCCAAAGGTTGGTACAAAAATGTTCCACTGGGTATTAATACAATTTATACTTGGACCAAATATTCTGCAACTAAAATTGGACAAGACATCACAAATAATAAAATTACCAATCATTCGAACCGTGCTAGTACAGTTTCCCAGTTAGCCGAAGCAGGAGTGAGTGGCCAACAACTTATAAAGATAACAGGACACTCATCATCATCTTCTATTAAACCCTACCTCCAAATTGATCCTGAACATCACGAAAATCTTATTAGTTCCTTACGAGCCTCGAATGAGAAAAATCAAAATGAATATTCTACATGTGTGAACACCAGAGAAGGAAATTTTGAAATCTGTACACCAAACCGAACAAATTATAACAATTGTGTATTTAATAACTGTTCGTTTAAATAATTTAATTGTATCAATAAAGATAATAATTGTTGTTGTTCATTCATATATTCGGTCGTTAATTTATCTTGCCAAAAAACACTCGAGCTTTTCTTTTAAGGATAAATTTCTTTTTATTTCAAAATTTTTCCATCAGTAATTTTGCCACTGCTGTCAAATTTGAAAAAAAAAAATTTCTTCATTTGGGATCCTTTTGAAAATTCAGAAATTTTGCACAGTTTCAGATAATACCCTGTAGCGATTTTATGCGGAAAACCTTATGTTTTGAAGAACAGTATTCACAGAATTCAAATTGTTCAATGCAGAAAAAAGATATTCAGATTTTAATAGGGTCAAAATTTTGGGGTGTAGACGTGTAGTTTATTTCTGGAGTGCTATAACTTGACAATTTTTTTTTTTTCTTCAAATTATCTTATTGTCATTGGAATATGAGGGTGTGGCTGCCCGAAGTGGGACACACTGTATTCAAATCCATCCATATTGCGGAAATGTAGTTCCTATAATACCAAAATTCATTTTCGTGTTTCACAAATATAAATTTGTGAACCCAGCAATCAATTCAGAGTATAAATTTTCAGACAACAAAAACTTCTAGACCGCACCGCCATTTATTCGTGGTGTGGATTGAACATGCCAAAAACTTCACCTCGTATTTCATTCTACTATTTCACTTTTATTATATCAGCACTTTCCAGAGAGATGGGCGTGCGTAAAAATATTCCTCGGCATAAAACTTTTGACGTTATCCGTTAAAATTTTATTAACCCACTTTATCTCAACCGGCTATAAAATCTTCCCTGGCCAACATAATACTACACCGAGGTCTATTCAGAAAAACAAACGTCCATTATTGCATTTTTGCCATTTCTGGGGGTTTTGGTGTTATTATGAATAATAAAACTATTATTCCCCAATTACTAATTATACAGTACGATGCAAATGTATGGAATAAATTCATTATTTCTGAACATAAGCATATTTTGCAAAATTCCTCGAACACGTCGATTGTTTTTCCGATTGGCCAATTTCTAAACCCCACCCAAAATATATAGGTTTATACGCATTCGATTCATAATGAGTTTAGTGAAATTTTTAAATGGGACACCCAGTGTATTTTTCCATATTTGGTTAGAGATCGTCATTACAAATCCGGTAATACCAAGTCTGATGGGATTAGGTCCAACGGCTGCGGAGATATGGGCAAAAAACTTCTCCATATGCTCAATGAGTGCGACAGAGACTTTTGACCTTCCGAATCGTGTGGAGTCTCTGTCATACTCATTGGACATCCGAGGAAGTTTTTTGTCCATATCTTCGCATTCGTTCGACATAATCCCATCAAACCTGGTATCACAGGATTTGTAATGAAGACCCCTAACCAAATATGGAAAAAAACACTGGGTGTCCCATTTAAAAATATCAAATATATAAAAAATATGAGTATGACTGAGAGACACCACACGATTCGGAAGGTCAAAAGTCTCTGTCGCACTCATTGAGCATATGGAGAAGTTTTTTGCCCATATCTCCGCAGCCGTTGGACCTAATCCCATCAGACCTGGTATTACCGGATTTGCAATGACGATCCCTAACCAGATATCGAAAAATACACTGGGTGTCCCATTTAAAAACTTCACTAAACTAATTTTTACTCGATTGCTGATAACCATATACAGGGTGAGTCAGAATAAGAACAACAAACTCCGACTACAGATTCCTTGCCCCATTTTGAGATAAATAGTTTTCATCAAGGTATGTCCTAAAATGCATCTCCTATGAGATACAGGGTGTCAAAAGTGCGAAAAAATTTAGATTTATATTTTTTTTCCTAAAACTCCTGGAGAAAAAAATTTCAAACTTGGTGCACTAATCAAGGTTTATCAACGTGATAATTTGAAGTTATAATTTTTAATTTTCGTAAACCAGTGGCGTAGTTACGATGGTATCTGATCATATTTTCCTTCATATTTTCTTTGGACAACTGAATTGACAAATAAGCGTTTGACATCAGTTAGGCTCATCCATACCCAACCTAAAAGTCATAACATTCCAGTTGCCTAAAAGTGGAGGTTTCTGAGATATTTGCAAAAAACTGAAGATATGTCCTGAGAAGAGACATAACATCCTGTGTGCTATAACCTCATGATGCGACTTTATTATAACTTATAGGAATAATTGTCAACCTCTTGAACGTTTTTTAATGTTGGGAGTATTCATAACATAGTACAGGTAAGTCAGAATGAGACCGACAAACTCCGTTTTTTTATTCGTCATAATATTTGAACGAATCGATTTCGTAAATTCACCGATATGTGACCATACATTGTTGCATAATGATTATTCTGAAAGATCCACTGACAAACCCAGCCTCAATATATAATACTACTGTTAGAGGAGAGTTAAAGCCTAAAATAATATTTGCGAAAAACTGTAAATAAGTACCTACTTTTAATTTGTTAAAGTCATTTCATACTGGATTATCTTGGAAAATATTTTCCAATCATCATGTTTTTGGTGAAGAAAAACAATTATTGTGTATTTATATCTACTCAAATGATAGAAACGGTTTATAGGGTATACAACATAAAAACAAAAAATGGACCACCATTTTGTTCATTGACTGTCGCACGCTTTGGAATATTCCTGGTGTATCCTGTATTAACGTACATGCTGCTAAAATTCTTGCCGTTAGATCTACATTCTACAGGTGTCGAATACACCAGGGATTCAAGGTATAAAATTCAACAAATCAAGAGTACTTATCTTCGGTTTTTCGCAAAAATTGGTTCAGATCTAAACCCTTATTTGAGTGGAGTATTAATAATTTGAAGTTGGGTTTCTTTTTTTTGATTATTGCACAGGAAATTACGTTGATGCTCAGGACATATCTTCAGTTTTTCTCAATTATCTCAGAAACCTTCACTTTTAGACACATAGAATGTTATGACTTTTGGGTTAAGTATCGATGAGTCTAACTTATGTCAACGACATAGTGGTCCAAAGAAAATTCGTTCAAATAATATGACGAATAAAAAAAATGGAGTATGTCGGTCTCATTCTGACTTACCTGTACTATGTTATGAATACTCCCAACATTGAAAAATGTTCAGGAGGTTGACAATTATTTTAATAAGTTATAATAAAGTTGCATCATGCGATTATAGCACACAGGATGTTATGTCTCTTCTCAGGACATATCTTCAGTTTTTTGCAAATATCTCAGAAACCTTCACTTTTAGGCAGATGGAATGTTATGACTTTTAGGTTGAGTATGGATGAGCCTAACTGATGTCAAACGTTCATTTGTCAATTCAGTTGTCCAAAGAAAATATGAAGGAAAATATGACCAAATACCATCGTAACTACGTCACTGGTTTACGAAAATTGAAAATTATAACTTCAAATTATCACGTTGATAAACCTTGATTAGTGCACCAAGTTTGAAATTTTTTGTTCCAGGAGTTTTAGAGAAAAAAAAAATCTAAATTTTTTTCGCACTTTTGACACCCTGTATCTCAGAGGCAAGGAATCTGTAGTCGGAGTTTGTCGGTCTTATTCTGACTCACCCTGTATATTTAGGATGGGATTCAAAAATTGGCCAATCGGAAAAGAAAATCGACATATTCGAGGAATTTTCCAAAATAAGTTTATATTCAGAAATAATGAATTTATTTCATATATTTGCATCGTACTGTATAGTACAGTGAGCACGTAAAGGAACAAATTCGTTAAAAGCTTGATATGGCCATTGGGGAAAAACACGTCGATTTATTTTTGAGTTGCTCATTTTTTAGTCCACTTATATTTTTATGACCTAATCACTGTTCGAGTTATGACGTCATTATATATTTTTTTAAACAGCAATACTTTATTTTGATAATACCTTCAAAAAGAACGCATTTTTGTCCAGGAATTTGCCAATTCTGACATTGAATTTGATTACAGAATGCTAATTCTCTCCCTTGAGATCGGAGAAATATTCTACAACACCTCTCCCCCCATGCATTTTCAAAGTATTAACATTCTCTCTCGTGTGATAGAATAATATTTTCACACTGTTTAGCAATAATAGTATTAGCCTTGATGCAGTTGATTGTCATCGTAGTGGTAAAATTTGAGTCAGTGTCAAATTGCTGTCGCGTTTCCATTCAAAAATATAAAAAGTATCATGAATTTATCAGAATCTTTGTGATAAAAAATTAGTTCTGGTTAGTCCAGGATTAGTTTTCTCTGATAAGAAGTATTTTTAAACTATTGTTATCATTTTTCGTGAACAGAAAATTATAAAAATGGTACGCATTACAATATAACTATTGTTATACCTAGTATAATTATTTTAAATAGGTAATTTTTTAATAGATCGTATAATTACTCTATTAGAAGATAACAACAACCTTTCAAGGAGAAGCGAATGAACTATTTTCAGAAAATCAATCAGTTTGGCAGGTAAAAATATTTACCTACCAATTTGTATAAATATTGAAATCTTTATTGAATGCCAGTGTACGAATTGAAATCTTCAGTGAATGTTGCTATATCAAGAAGTTTCGATCCAATTTGATCAAAATGTTGTTTTCAAAAACTGATTTGGTTGATATGATTTTCAGATTTGGTGTATTAGAAATGAATTGTATATTGGCAAATAGAATTTATTCTCAACAGTATCCAGATAGAAGGCTTCCAGATGAAAGATCATTCCGAAAGGTCCTGACTAGATTTGTGTTGATGAGTGCATCAAACCAGCCACTAATGAGGATATTGAATTGAGAGTTCTCGTTGCTGTTGAAGAAGATCCTCGTAGGAGTCAACGGCAGATTGGTGAAATAGTGGATATAAGTGAGAGATCAGTGCAACGAGTTTTGAAGAAGCATCGTTTTCATCCATACCATGTTCAATTACAACAGGAACTAATACAAGCAGATTTTCAGATTTTGTAATTGGTCCTTGAAAAAAATTCGTCGAAACGACAATTTTTTCAATAACATGTGATGGTCGGATGAATCGACATTCCACAAAAATTGATTTGTAAATTGACATAATTATCATTATTATTCGACAGAAAATCTCCACTTATTGAGGCAGGTGGATTATCAACATAGGTGGTCTATAAATGTGTGGGAAGGAATCGTTGGAGAATACGCTATTGGGCCATACTTTTTTAAAGGACATCTGAATGGAGCAATGTGTGTCAATTTCCTACGAAATGACTTTCTAAGTTTGTTGGAGGATATTTCTCTGATCTTCTCCATAGAATATGGTTACAATACATGATGGCGCCCCTGCTCACTATTCAGGAGAAGTGAGAGATAATTTAAATGAGGTATTTCCCAATAAATGGATGGGACGGAATGGACCTGTCAGGTGGCCTGCTAGATCACCAGATTTGATAAAACTGGATTTTTTTATAGGGATACATAAAAAATATTGTTTACGTTGAGCCACCAACCTCATCTGAAAATATGCGACTTAGAATAACGAATGCTTTTCGCAGCATTACTCCAACTGTCATGCGCAAGGTGGAACAGTCTTTCGAACATAGAATTCAGGTCTGCTTTTAAGAAAATGGAAGACGTGCTGAACACATTTTGAAAGTGTCAATTTAACTTTCATTCAACTTTTCTTGTAACAGTTTTGTTATTTGCAAATTGACAATTTAAATGACTACCTGAGAATTTCTCAGAATTTATGATTAATGAATATTCACCATAACCTGAAATAAATTGATTTATTAGTAATATTCAATGTTTTTTTTTTATAATCGTGTTCGGCTTTATACTGCACGAGATTTGTGTGTAAAATTCTGCATCAAATGAAAACAATAGGTTTTCCATTTAGAATAATGTGAGACTATGTATCATACAAAAATGTAAAAAAATGTTTGGCCACGTTTTATGAAATGAACATAATTGAAACAAGATATCTTTTGTACATCCTTATAGTCCAGGAGCCCGGTAAAAATTTGGTCAGTCATTTCCTCTCAAGCGATATTTAGTGGAATGCATCAAAGAGTCGTATTATAAAGATTCGTGAACGTCAGCTGCGATTCCGTTGTTGAGGGGGGGGTGGATGATCAGCACAGTAGCTTCCTACGCACGACGAAAAAAAAATATTCAATTATGTCCTCCTTCCCGGAAACATGTTAAAAAATTTTACTTGAGAGGAAATCATAGAAGGTACAATTTTTTTTGTGTTCGACCAACTAGCTGTCGTATAGTACACTATGCTATAGTCAGCTGATTTTTTCTTTCTTCAAGATATTGCTTTAGCGATAGTTTAACATGTTTTCAGGTAGGAAAACAAAATTGAAAACATTTCTTTTTCTTTGTGCGTGGGAGGCTACCACCGCTCACCCCCCCACGGAACCGCAGCTGACGTTCACGAAGCTTCATAATATAACTATCTGATGCATTCCACTAATTTTCGCTTGAGAGGAACTTGGTCATGGAAATCTATCACTGGCTCCCGGACCATTATATCAGTCTACTCAAATGGGTTTCGCCATAAAAAAGGCCATTCATTAAAATTATGGCGAAGGAATGGGAAGAATATCCATTTTTCGAAAAAAAGCGTTTTGAGACAAGAGTATTGATTTTAACTATGATTTTAACCATATTCTATGAAATTTGTAGAGCCTTCGTTGACGCGTCTTACCGAGTGTTCCATTTAAAATAGATAAGATTTTGCACATTTTTATTTACATTGTTTGTCAAGCTGTTTTTCGCACAGGTCGATTTTAGATATATCGTTTTAGACAGTCACGTACGTACACTATTTGACCAGAAGCGAATTTTAATGGGACTTTGTACAAATTTATAATCTTTAATATAATGAGTGACCAATTTTGGAAAAAAAAACTGCCATGCAAAAAATCTCGAAAACCGTCAATATCTTCGAAAGAAAGACTTCAATAAAGTACCTTTTATTTTCCATGTAGAAACCGAGAAACTTATAAAAAATACAGGTTTCCTTCAAAAAAACAAAGTTGAGACCCACCCAGAAAAAACTGATCACCCTGAGTAAGTTTCATTATTTGCATTTTGTAGAGCTTAAAAAATAAAATCATTTTGCTTATAAAATCCTATCCTTTACCGTAATGGAGATATGGAAGACCCGCCCTTGTAGCAGGACCTTGTATAAATGGATGAACGTTGCTTATTGTATAATTACTTGAGAAAGTAACTGTGATAGCGAAACATGTTGTGGTTAAATAAAGGTTTGGGAAGATCGTCTCTTGTCTATACAGGGTCATGACCAGGTCATGACTGTTCAGAATATTGGAATTTCACCTTAGTAAAAATCTCACCGTTTTCGAAATAATGAGCATTTTTTTAATTTCTGGAAAATCACTACCTCACCTTGGATTTTTGAGTGCCGTGTCTACAAATTGAGACCAATTCAAATATCTTTGCTGCTGAAGTGATGCTTTCAGACGTACAAAATAGTTTTGCAGAAAACGGTAAATTTTTTTCAAGAAATGAGGCTAAAATGCCAGACTTGAGTATTACCAATTTTTTTAACAACAGTTTTACATTATTGTTTGGAAAAAACATATCTAAGTGGAAGTGGATATTCATTACAAAGCAATGCCCATTTTGTCCAGTCTCTACCTTGGTATAAATCAAACGATAATTATTTTTGGAAGGAGTAGAATTTCGATTATATTAGAGTGTGATATTATTCTGAGCTGAAATCAACTTCATTAGACTTTGTCAGTAATGTCTTTTATTTTTATCCCATCAAGATGAAATGATTAAATAATTATGAGTAATAACGAATCAACTGCTTAGAAGCATTCAATGAGATGTAAAGAAGTAAATACTAATTCAACATTTTCTTTAAAATCAACATACACTATAAACCACAATAACGATTATTCAACATCACACTGAACAATATTACAAAAATGTTATTTTCCATCCACCCGTACGCAGAGATGACATCTTTTCAAGAAGAACCTTTTCAAATGCGTTATAGGTTATAGCCCCCAAATCAGCGATTCTCTGAGCGGCATTGTGCAATCGGATATCGTTCTACATAAAGCGCTGCTGCAGCAGTAGCACTACCTCCACATTCACCATAAAAGTAGTGCATATGCGCTTATTCTCGGGGAGTATAACGTGTGTACGGCATGACAAAGAAATAAATACTACTGAATGACACAATCGGAATAATTTCAAAAAAACTACCACAAGTTGTTTAAACAAAATGTTACAGCCACCTACTAGATTTTTTCAATTCTATTTAAGGAAGATCCGTTCATGCACAATGCTGTATTTAATTTTTCCATCAGGAAACTTTTACTTCTACGGACACAACACAGGAGTTAAAAAAGTTTTTAATTTTCGATGGGAATTCACCTCCTAAAAAATTTTGCACTTATTTGGTTACACTCTGTATATCTGTCGGTCTCCGAAACTTCGTTTGAATCTGGTTGTTGGACAATTGCGACATTTACCGCAAGAATTCGTTTTAATCGGTGCCATGTCGGATAATCGACATTTCATTTCGATAATTTTATTAGGCTTACATGAAAAGTAAAGAACCCCGCAAACACTTTATGGGAATCTGGCCCTCTGTCGAATTGGCTGTAACTTTGGGAAAACGAAGTTCTCTGAATCCCGAACAAAAGTCCCCACGGGTACAATGAGATCCTATAAGTAGTTTCGGAGGTATGGTAACTACAAGTCCAAGACTTTTAATGATCTTGCACCTGTAAGTAGACTTAGCTGGGAGTCAAAATAAACGTCAACTTGAGCTAAGGCTGTTGAGAAATAGTATTTTTGAATCCTACCGTTTAAAAGTAAGTGATGGAAATGTCGAAAAATCGGGGAAAACCTGAAAAATTGTGGAAAACTTGCTTAAATTCTAGTAGTGAAAGATATACACGGATGACAGTTATGAAGTTTCGTCTGTCTAACTGACAATTCTATTTACATTAAAAGGTGATCTATTCGTATGGACATATTATAGCGTCTATAGAAAGATTTTGCGTAGTAGGAAATGTAATTTCTTTTGTATAAGTATGTAACTATTGCTCGCACGAATTTTTTTCTGATCTTATTGATAAACAAAAAAATTCAAATACAGTTATCAAACGTATTGTCTCGGGTTAGCAACCTGCATGCGAGTCTGGCATTACGTGTGTACAGGCATTTTCTTCCTCTTGAATAAATACGTTTTCCAAGCTTTTCTGTATTTTCTTGGATTTTCCTATTCTCCCACACTTTATTATTGAGCGAGAGGTTTGAAGTTCTGAAAATAAAATATTTTTTTGAAAAAATCTAGACTGTTTACATCTCGACAGCGAAAAATGTAGATTTTAAGCGAGTTTTCCACGTTTTTTCAGGTTTTCCCCGATTTTCCGACCTTTCCATCACCTGCTTATAAACGGTTGGATTCAAAAATACTATTTTTCAACAGCCTTATCTCAAGTTCACGGTTATTTTGACTCCCAGCTAAGTCTACTTACAGGTGCAACATCATTAAAAGTCTTGGACTTGTAGGTCCCATACCTCCGAAACTACTCATAGGATCTTTTTGTGCCCGTGGAGACTTTTGTTCGGGATGCCAAGAACTTCGTTTTCTCAAAGTAACAGCCAATTCGACACAGGGCCAGTTTCCATAAGGTTTGTGCGGAGTTCTTTTATTGACATACTATTCAATTGAGTCAAGCAGCCTATTCTTTATTATTAATAATCATTTCCACATTTTATCTTGATAAAATCGAAATAAAATAATTTTTGGTTATATTTTTTTATTGCTATAAAAGTTGATAGAAGCCTAGAAAAACCACGCCTAATTCAATGGAAATCAATTCCTCCAAAAATAATTATAGTTTGTTTACTACCATGGTAGAGTCTGGACAAAATGAGCATTCTTTTGAAATGAATGTTCACTTCCAATTGGTTATATTTCTTTCAGACAATAATGTCAAACTTTTTTTAAAAAAAATTAAAATTGATGAAACTCAAATCTGTCATTTTACCACCATTTCTTGAAAAAATATTTCACTTTCTGAAAAACTGTTCTGTACGTCTAAAAGCATCACTCATCAGTAATCTTTAATAGCAAAGATATTTGAATTTGTCTCAATTTGTATACATGGCACTCACAAATCCAAGGTGAGGTAGCGATTTTCCAGAAATTCTTAAAATGCCCATTATCTCGAAAACGATGATATTTTTACTGAGGTGAAATTCCGATATTCTGAATAGTCATGACCTAGTCTATCACCAGTTTCAATATTGTACAAGGTTTACCGGACACCCTTTATAATTTATGGATCTATATCAAGTAACAACCGAATCAATCAGAGAGATATTTAGGAAATGAATACATTACAATTTTCAAGACAGTATTGGTCCTCGAAATTGAGTTCGTTCACACTTATAAGGAATCGTCTAGCAATTGCATTTCACGACTGAATCTTTTGTTGGAGAAGTAATTCCGTCTTTGGAAACGTTTCAGCAAAACTAGTTTATTCTGTACCTCGCTTCTAGCACGTTTGTTGCATGATTGGCTTCACCATGCTAGGGTTGGATACTTTCAGAGTTTAAGATTTGAAGCCCGAGTGAGTTCTACTTGCCAGGTTCAATGGAATGGATAAGGGGTCGAAATTATTAATCCTGTGAACTTTTCGAAAATCCCTTCAATCGAATCGGATTCATTCACGTAAAAATCCGGGATCTTCTGAACGGTCGAAGGGTGGATTGAAAATAAAATTTCAGCAAACGTCTTTGAAAAAATGGAAATGTGGCTTAGCGAAACTCGAGTTAGTATTAGTAAGTATATTTCATTAGACTTGCATAACAAGTATTGAAACTGTCAAGCAGAGCAGATTCAATAGCTCTTGAAATTATATAAAAAACTTCCAAAACCGAGGGAAATCAATATGAAATTGGATAATAATAATAAGTTTATTCATGAAGAAAAATACATATATACATAATACAAATTAATAAATACAATGAATGAATAACAAGATACTCAATAAGTAACTTAATACTAGTTTTGAGACAACATGAATATTGCAGATATCTACTAGATTTGAGAATAAAACATAAGTTAATTAATTAATGAATGAATAAATAGGAAGGGTTACATGGAAGTTAATATAAAACAAACAAAAACAATACATGAGTGATTGATAACTTAAAGATAGTAATGATAATAATAGTACAAAAGAACATAATAATAACAGATATTTATTCAAATCACAAAATCACAAACGGACAGGTACATAATAAATGTGTAACACACTTGTTTCGAATAAAATGTTAAAAATATTAAAAACATTAAAAATAAACAAATTTAAATTATAAATCATTTTAGGAATATAAGAACAATCACCTAAAAAAAATAGGTAAAATATGTATTATGTATGTATTATGAAAACAGAATAGCTCATTAGAACAATAATCAAAGAGAAAGTTGGAAAATTATAAACGACTTGAGAGGCAAAAAACAAGCTGCAGATAATGTACAAACACAATTGAGCTCAGATGAAGTGAACACTTTTTACTGTACAATAGCAGAGAATTTGCAAAACTCAATTATTATCAGGAAAGATCCATTGACCTACCTCAGCAAAATTGGGGTGCATGAAACTTTCCTTCTCATTCCAACTGATATACAGAAATCAGGGGTATCTTTGCTGAATTGAAAAAAAAAACTTCCTCTGGTTAGGATGACATTTCCCTAAAAATATTGGAACAACTTCCTGATAATGCACTTCCTGGCAGAAACAATAAATATCTCTTTCTCTCGAGGGGACTTCCCCTCATTCCTAAAAATGGTGATTGTTTTCCTCAAAAAACATAATATTTTGAATTCCCACCAGTTAGGGTTTCAGTCATCAAAAAGTACACAGGATGCCATATTCTCCCTTTTGGAAAACCTTTATCTGAATTCAAATGACCAAGACGCTACGGCTGCAGTATTTTGTGACCTTTCAAAGGCGTTTGATTGTGTGAATCATGAGATACTCCTCCGAAAGCTGGAACTCTATGGTTTGAGAGGTACTGCACTAACTTGGTTCCGTTCGTACTTGGCTGACCGTCGTTAGACAGTATTGCTAAATGGGACGGGTTCAAGAGAAGGCATAGTGAGATGTGGTTTACCACAGGGATCGGTACTGGGACCACTGCTCTTTTTGTTATATGTAAATGATTTAACTGAAGTGAACATTGAAGGAAAATTTAGAATGTTTGCAGATGACACGACGATCCTAGGTCATAACAACAATATGACAGAGCTTCATAACGATTTGAGCGCGGATATAGAGAAAGTGAAAGAGTGGTGTGATGCCAATCTTTTATCTTTTAACATCAGGAAAACGAATATTGTATTATTCAAATGTACTCTAACTGAGGTCTGTCTAGCTGATGAAGTTTTCCCCAATGTCTCTGACATTAAATTTTTAGGACTATATATCGATGACAAATTAGCATTTGAAGATCATATTCGTCAAGTGTGCAAGAAACTAGCTTCAGGCTGTTATGCAGTCAGAATTGTATCAAATGAGTTGTGAATGGCAAATGCCAGACTGGTATATTTTTCACTGATTGAGTCACACCTTCGATATGGCATTTGCTTTTGGGGTATGTGTTCAAAAGACTGATTCAACATGGTCTTTTTGCTACAGAAACGGGCTATGAGATATATATGTAAAGCCAAGTACCAGGACTCTAGTCGTCCACTATTTTTAAGACAAAAAGTTTTAACTCTGGTTTGTATTTTCATAATGGAAACGGCCTTCTTCATAAAAAATACAAGAACATATTGATTGCCCCCCCTCATATAGTACCCGTCGTCCGTTCATCTGCTCTTACTCAGAAGTCGCTCATCTACCAAAGCAGTAAAATATATAACCACTTACCATTAAGAATAAGAGAGATTCGAGATCTCTATAGATTAAAAAAAAATTGAACAAGCTTCTGGTTGAGAAGGCATATTCTACACTGGAAGAATTCTACCTAGATTCATGTCAGTTGTCAAATATTGTGAGTAGTAGTATTTTATTAACAAACCTTTAATTATTTTATATTGTTTATATTTATATTTGTTCATTTCATTATACTCTTTTTTATGACCAGACAATGTGATGAATTTGTCTGATATTATATGTTTATTATAATTTTAACCGTTATTTATGTGTATGTGTGTATATTATATGTATATATTTGTATGCCTGTTTGTGTGATTAAATATGTCCATAACTACATTTTGTGAGTCGACTCCATTGTGTGTTTAACAGAAGCACCAATGATGCAATGTTCAAACTTTTGGAACACCTATATGGTCAAATAAGCGATGGAAGTATAGTCGCAGCAGCATTCTGTGACTTAACAAAAGCCTTTGACTGCGTAAATCACAGAATATTGCTTCAAAAACTTGAATATTACGGATTCAGAGGATCTGCCCTTAATTGGCTCCAGTCCTACCTAGAGAACCGCACACAAAAAGTGTTTATCGGACAAGAATTATCGAAATGCGGGTATATTAATTGCGGCGTTCCACAAGGGTCAGTTTTGGGGCCGGTACTCTTTTTGATATACTTGAATGATCTGGCGCTTCTTGGTGTTCAAGGCAAGTTCACTCTTTTTGCTGATGATACCACCATCTTGTGACATGGAAAAGATTCTTCAACATTGAAGGAAATAATCCAGAATGACTTAGTAAAGATAAGGGAATGGTGCGACTCTAATTCGCTCGCCTTGAATATCAATAAGACCAAATTACTCACGTTCAAGTGTGACATGACAGGTATAACTATTGGTCATGACCCACTAGAACGTGAACACCACACAAAATTTCTTGGCTTAATTATTGACAACGAACTGAAATTTGATGATCACATATTGGCTCTCAGTAAAAAACTGGCCTCGGGGTGTTATGCCGTAAAATGGCTACAAGTGAGATTGGTTCAGAAACAGCTAAAAGAGTGTATCACGCTCTCATAGAGTCCCATCTCAGATACGGTATTGCTTTCTGGGGCGTGTGCAGCCAACATAGGTTCAATAGCATTTTCATTTTACAGAAGAGGGCTTTACGATATATATGTAAGGTATCTCCCAAACATTCATGCAGGCCGCTCTTCGTCTCTCAGAGAATACTCACTCTACCTTCTTCATTAGTACTAGAAAGCGCGTGCTTAGTCTTTAAAAATCGTGATAACCTAGATAATCTCCAGTTATATCACAGAACACGTAGGACATATAATCTCAATCTACCTCTACCTTTCTCGACCCTGACCAGAAAATCAATTATATACGAAGGCATAAGAATATATAACCATCTACCCTTACGCCTGAAGACTATTAACTCTTTCAATAAATTTCGAAAGACTGTTAAAGAAGCATTACTTGATGGAGCTTACTATAGTTTGGAGGAATACTATTCTGAGATGTGGTAGAGTATGTTTGTACTACTTATATTTCGTTTATTTATATGACTTGATTGAGTCAGACTTATTTATTTTACACGTATTTTTGTTCGACTTATATGTTTTTATATATATACAACTGACTTCTAATTATTAAGTAAAATTTTTTATTTCAAATGTATTTTTTACGACATATACTTTTTTATATATATACCTGACTTCATAGGTTAAATGAAACTTTGTCAACAAGATATTTTCTTATGACAATAAAGTATATTCTCTCTCTCTCTCTTATATATTTCATGTTCATAAGAGATTATTACTATTATTATTTATCGCCTTGTCTATGAGATTTATCGTATCTTCTGACAATAGAGTACTTTGAGTGATTAAATATTATAATATACGAACTACACGAGTTAAAATTTACAGTAGGATCAAATATATAAAAAAAGAAAAACAGTCAGTCAGTTCAAATCAAAGAATAGAGGAATATACATTTAATACTAGGCTAAGCAAGACATTTGAAAATATTTCGAAAATTTCGGTTTAAAAAGATTTAAAAATAGTAATGACATTAGCTGTCCGGCAACTTTTTCCCTAGGTTGGCTGTGGAAGATCTTCAACTCTTTCTCATATGATATCAAATTATTAATTTTTTGTATATAGAGAGGTGTGGAGTTATACATTTTTGGATCCATATAATGGTATGATCGCTGGCAAATAGATTTTAACATTTGTGGGATTTTGTGATGATGATTTTTCCGAGTTAGGTAATCATGGTTAGGTAAGATTGAATTAATATGTTTTTCGCGATGGAATTTAATATTGATATTATCATAAAAAAGCTGACGTATATAGACATCACTTAGTTAATAATTTTTATACACAAGTGCACATATATCGAGATGAAATTTAATGAAAGTAAAGTTGATAACTGAGATGTGTTGCATCAGGAAGTTTCATTCCAGGTGAGAACGTAACGTAACTAGGGACATATTTTTTGGGTTTCTCAGATGTCAGATTTATTTTGTTTTTTGAAATTGAATGTGAAAGCACACTTCGGATCGTTTCGTGCAAGGAATTGTACATTCTTGGCGCGTTAAATGAAAAACTAGTCAGCCCAAGTGATTTCGTGATTTGCGGAACGATATAGTTACTTTTTTGTCTGGTGTTGTGCGTATGTGCTGGTGAGTCTGCTAAATTTTCAAAGATATGGTACCACATGGTCACAGTGTAGTAATAAAGTTGTTTTATATTTAATGCTTTTGTTTATGTGAAGAGAAGGTCGGAAGGATATCTGGATGGTTTCCCCAAAATGATCTTGAGAAATATTCGTTCAAGAATTTCGAGGGGTCTGAGATTTGATTTCAAAGCCCCCCATATCGAATATGACTTTTGACGAGCGCATAGTATAATGTTAATGAATGATGTATTGGTTGAGTTTGTTTTAAGTATTTCAATTTATAAAGAATAAATTGTATTTTCTTGATGGTGTATTTTATGTGTACATACCATTTCATATGACAATCTATCATTACTCCCAGATACTTTATATTTGTTTTAGCTGCAATTATTAGGTCAGTTTCTCCGTGAGGTGTTTTGATATGGGTGAAATGGGGGAGATTCGTTTTATTGCAGCTGAAAGGTATGTAATTCGTTTTCTGAAAGTTTATTGTTAATAGTCTGTTTTCGAGTAATTTCTTGATCAGAATAATATCCGTTTCCACCATTTGTTTCACGTTTTTCCATGTATTTGCCTTGTAAAGGATCGCGGTGTCGTCATCAAAACCTATAATGTGTCCTTTACCCTTCTCAGAAAATAACCCATTCAGATATATGTTAAAGAGCAATGGCCCAAGGACCGAACCTTGGGGTACACCGTATTTAACGGCTAGGGGTTCGCTAGAACATCATTCATTCTGACAGTTTGACGTCTGTTTGTGATGTAACTTCTGAATAGGTTTAGTGAAGTATTTCTAATACCTATATCTTCTAGAGTCTGGAAGAGTAATTCGTTGCGAACGGCGTCAAAAGCTTTCGAGAGGTCGATGAATACACATAAACATGACTTGTTTTCATTCAAAGAGTTGTGTACTTTGTCAGTTAGAGAGAGAATGCCATCTTTGCAAGTCTTGGAAGTTTTTTGTTGGAATCCATATTGTCGTTCAGAGATTAAATTATATCTTTTTATGAAATTTTGGAGTCTGATCTTCAGCATCTTCGCAAAAATATTTGTGAGAGATGAGAGATATAGGCCTATAATTGTCCGCTAGTTTCCTGTCGCCTTTTTTGTATTGCTTTGGGCCAGATACCAGTTTCTATGCACTTGTTGAATATATGGGTGAGTGGGATCAGCTATATAAGCCATGATGGTTTTTAAAGTTTCCGCTTTGATTCCATACGGCCCTACGGCTTTATGGTTTTTCAGATCATTGTTCAGGTTTTTTAGTTCATTCCTCTGGAAAGATTACAATATAGATTTGCCAAAGAGCAAAACTGTTGCAATTGAACGTTTGGAATGCATAGAAAGGAAATTTCGAAAAAAACAGTAATTTTGCTATTCAATATTGTCAGAAAATAGGAAGCTATATAAACAAAGGGAATGCCAGAAAATGATGAAGCTCAAATTGGAGTTCTAGAACATGGATAAAACTCTCTCCTAATCACCTAATAAGGAGTACAGCTTGGCTCATAAGGTTTGTGAAAAAATTCATTTCAAAATATAGAAAACAAGCAAGTGGATGTAAATATCATGATGATTCAACAGTCCCAGAAGTGCAGAACGCCGAAAAATATTGGATCAGAGTTTTGCATCGTCAAAGTTTTCCAGAACACATCCAATGTCTTGAAAAAGTCAACCACACCATAAGAGAAGTCGTTTGAGCCACTTGAGTGTAGCTTTAGATGATGATATTGGATGGAAGAACGAACCTATCCCAAGTAGCACACCTATATTGGTACAATATTGTGAACATATTGGCAAAATATCTGAAATGCAATATTGGCGAGAAAAAAATAGTGAACATTCGGCGATATTAGTACAATATCACTTGAATAATATTGGCGAGATATTCTCGAATCCGTATTGGCCTCAAACTATTTAGCGATATTGGTACAATATCGCTGATACAATATTCTGAAAATATTGGCAAAATATTTATTGTCGAGAACTTAAATGTGGATATTTTGCGATATTGGTCAAATATTGTTTGAACATTTCAAACATAGTATTGTTGATATATACTTGAAGCAATAATGGCCTCAAAACATCATTCGATATTGGTACAATATAATATGGATTTATTGGTGGAAATGAATATGCCTTGGTGAATGATTATTAATTGACTTTTAGTTCATTAAGGTGACCGCAGACCCACAACGACTGAGTATGCTGTTTTAAAAACAAGTTATGTGAAGTATTTAATATATTTTTGCAAGTGTTGAAAGAAGTTCTATATGTAGAGCCACCTAGCGGATTTTTATCCAAATTTGATCATACTCTAATTTCAAAATGGTTCATTAAATATTCGGTGAAGAAAACCTGGTTTCCTCACCGTAGGGACAAATGTGCATATAGGTTTTTGGAAAACAAAAGATTCGTTATGATATGTATTTCTGAATGTCAGATTCAGTTGTTAATTTTGAGAAATGAAGTGAAGATTGAATTTCCGAGTTTTACAAAAAATATTGGACGAAACAGCTGATAATCAAGTGATAGCCTTTGTTAAAAAGGCTAACACTCGTACTCATCTATTCAACAAACTTCTCGTTCATCCTGGTTCAGTATACTTTATGAAACATATATTGGCCCCCACCTGGAAAATGCTGTCCAAATCTGTTCCCCTTGGTGAAAGACACCCAACTCCTTGAGAGGGTCTAAGGCAACGCCACCGGGATGGTAAGAGGGTTCAATCAACTCTCCTACGACCAACGACTATCTCATCTGAGCACAAGCGTCTAGCCGTACCAATTCTACTTTCAATCCCGTAGGTCCGCATGCGCATTGTGACAGCGGAAAATTCAAAATAAAAATTCATCATTATGCACTGCGTGTGACATTTAGGTTAAGATCAAAGTTATTTTATTGGGAAGATATAAACACCCCAAAGGCCTTTTTTAATATGTTGAGTAATATTTTTTTAACTGGACATATTGAACACAAAGTAATGTAAAAAGAAGTTTATTAAAATTACTTACGTTTTCGGTGGATAGCAATATTCTCCATATCATTTGAAATGAATAGTTTACTGATCGTTTAGACAGTGCTTTGTTAGTTTTGAAGAGACGTCTCTGCTGGATCAATATTTTTATTGTGAGGTGTTTTACAGGGTATTCTGTTGGAAAACATATCAAAAATACTGGAGGAGACCTCCGATGAGAGTGTAAAGGAGGCAGAAAAGTTCAAATGTTGTTTATGCATCAGCAAAGGAAATTTTGAAAAATCTAAAATATTGAATCATTTTATAGTGGTTCATGACGTAAAGCTCTCATCCTTGAACTTAAAATTATCCAATGAGGATAAATTTCATTGCTGGAAAAGAGAAGTCAAAAAAGATAAGAAAACTCAATTTATTAACAAACATATATGGTTCTTACCTCACGAAAAATTGCCACCGATCTGGCACATACAATCCAGAGGGTTCTGGCATAGGATACTTAAAGATATATACAAGGAGCCAATAAAATCAACGGATACCGATTTCGTTGTTGTTGATCGCTGTCAGTAATTGTTGTCAAGTATTCGAATGATTTTTAGACTTCTAGGTGGGTTTATATGAGAACTGATTTTTTTTGTTAAACAAACTGTTTAAATGACTTGGTACAATACTTGTAACAAATTTTTACGATATCAGTAGATTGAGAGGTCACGCAAAAAAGTTCCAACCAGGTTGGAACATAATTTTCTCTGCACATTGATAACAAGATATAAAAAAATGTAAATCTACCTATAATTAATTTTCTTTAAGAGATTCTTCCCTGACTACTTCGAGAATGGTTTGGAAAAGGATTTTAGCGGCAATTCTGGCAGCCATAGTTTCTCTTCAAGATTTAGAAAAAATTATTTGACCTAATTCTTGATTATTGCCAACATAGCTTTTCACAAATTCCACTTCACATCCTACATTATTCAATATTATTCTATTTGAGTTGAGCAATATCCGTTGATTTTATTGGTTCCTTGTATATCTATGAGTATCTTATACCAGAAGCCTCTGGATTATGTGTGCCAGATCGGAGGCATATGAATCTAATTTTTTTTTATTTTTCGTGGGGTAAGAACCATATCTGTTTATTAATAAATTGACTTTTCTTATCATTTTTGACTTCTCTTTTCCAGCAATGAGAATCATCCTCATTGGATAATATTAAGTTCAAGGATGAGAGCTTCATGTCATGAACTACTATAAAATGATTCGATATTTTTGATTTTTCAAAATTTCCTTCGCTGATGCAGGAATCCTATAGAAGTCAAAAATACTTTTCAAACAGAATCTTCACGAAGTGGAATACTCTACCTCCAGAGGTCGTGACAGCATCAAGTACTAACAGTTTTAAGAACCGTTATGCCTCTTTTCTATAAACAGCGAAGATGTGATAGTTTTTCATGTTTCATTTATCATTTCACTCTATTTCTTTCATATCATAAAAATTTTAACAATTTTAAACTCATAAATTTATATTTCATTGAGAACATAGGCTATGCTTGCTGTATTTAGATGAATAAAAAAAATGAATGCGTTTACTGAAAAACTTGTTGGTCTTTTAGATATTTTGTAATATACAAACGGGCTCCTTTCATGGCCATACTCATGAAACTCTATGTTATCAACAAAAAACGCTCAAAAGATCAATCCCCATTGTAGTATTTCACCTTGTCGAGCTTTATTTCTATCGAAAGAACCCTCAAAGCAATAATTCCTTGTTTGATTCTTGATTTTTCTCTCCGACCCATCACCAACTCCAAGACAGATGTTTGTTCTCCATCGTTGATCCTGGCCCTTATTTTTCACGTCTCTCTATTTTCCTTCGATCCCACCAAATTGAATTTGCGGTGAAAAAATTTGTTGCCCTTTTTATCTGTCGGACAGATTGCACGATTTTTCTTTCGGAATAAGCATGTTTGTTGGACTGCTTGATGTATTCATCATTAAATTGAATAGGATATCCGAGATGGATACCTAACAATTTCTCAGATAGTTAGAGAGCCACGGCTTCTGAGACGCCAAGATCCACTTACGTTTTCAGTCTGGTGAGGTGAAAGTCCACCCTTCGAAAACCCCAAATGCCAAATACTTTTGAAATCAGGCAGGGCCGACTCCAGTACGTAGGAAAAATTTCTATCGATATTTTCGACGATTTATATAAAATATTCCGACGATTTATATTATACAGGGTGATTCAAAAGTACTTTGACAAATTTCAGGAGGTGATTCCTCACAATATTCTTATATGAATTGCCCAAATGAATATATGTCCGGAAACGCTTCGGTTCCAAGATACAGGGTGTTGAAGTTTTATTTTTATTTTGGTTTAAATAACTCTTGAAATACTGAACTTAATTAAACGAAACTTGGTAATAAGAGGTTTTTGAGGTGTCGAATTCGAACCTGATGTTATTATTTCTCTTACTCGTAGGGGGCGCCACCTACACGTCTTTTTATTTTTTGAAGATTCATAACTTTTTTGAGCGTACTTCTAGCACATTTTTCAGTAAAAAAATCGATTCCTCTATCATATCTACGTAAAAAAGCTACCCTTGTTAAAAGTCGCTGTAAGCAACCGTTTTCTAAATATTTGGACTTGAAAATTTCAAGTCAATTATTTGATAATCGATGCATGTTGAAGTTATTACCATTATTTTGCATTTTTCACAAGAATGCTTTGGAAAAGAATTTGACATTTAAGTAAGTAGTTTTGGTAATTACATATTTTGTGACAGTTAAACGTTTTGTTGAAGTTTCCGTAAGTAAAAGTAGAAAACACTAATTTTGAAAAAATGGATTATTTAAACAATAATGCTCATTTAGCCGAAATGCATTTCGTTTATGGCCTTGCGGATGGCAATGCGCGCGAAGCAAGACGTATTTAACAGGAGCGATTTCCTAATCGAGTACTGCCTTCAGCTCCAACATTTGCTAGTCTCCACCATCGTTTGGCAGAAACACGTAGCTTTAAGAGGGCAGCTGATATTATTGGAAGACCACGAGCAGTCCGAACCCCAGAATTGAAAGAAGCTGTTTTGAACGCTCTCGAGGAGAATCCAGAAACGAGTACAAGAATAATTGCTGAAGCTGTCAATTCTACTCAGTCCACAATTTGGAGGATTATCCACGATCAACAGTTTTATCCACACCATATTCAAAGGGTACAAGCTCTTTTGCCACGAATCTTTCCCCAACGCATTACTATGTGTCAGTGGTTTATGAGAAAATTGGCTGGAAATCCTCAATTTTTAAGATATGTACTCTTCACGGACGAGTCAAACTTCTCCCGAAATGCTATCACAAACTTTCATAACAACCATGTTTGGGCTCTCGAAAATCCGCATGCAGTTAGTGAAAGGCATTATCAGTATCAATTTTCTGTAAATGTATGGGCGGCAATAATTGATTACACTTTTTAGAAAATGAATTGCCATGACTACTTGAGAATGTACCATTAGAAATTCGTATCCGTATGAGGTTTATGCACGATGGGGCTCCGGCCCATTTTAGCGTTGTAGCCAGGGAATTCCTTAACACAGTCTATCCAAATCGATGGATCGGTAGGGGTGTAGAAGAACCTAACCAGCCGTGGGCACCAAGGTCCCCAGATCTAAACCCGATAGATTTTTATTTTTGGGGACATTTGAAGTCACTAGTTTATAAAACTCCAGTAGCGAACGAGGAAGATCTTAGAAACCGAATAGTAGACGCATGTGAAACAATAAGGAACACACCAACAATTTTTGAGCGGGTACGAGATTCACTGACTAGACGACTGACTGCCTGTATCTTCGCTGAAGGTGGACACTTTCAACAATTTATTTGAATACAATTTAGTTTCGTTTATTTTAGTTTAGTCTACATATTCAAAATTTCCTGAAATAAAATGTTGACATTTCTTGCAAATTTTATTACTATTAATTATTACTATCGAATTATTATTATTAAATTACTATTTCGCTTAAGGATGTCATAAAGGAACGTACCCAACTGTAACGACCTCTTCAAGCGAGAAAAAAGTAATAGAATAGGTGGCGCCCCCTACAAAAAAACCAAAACTGCTCACTTAAACGTCAAATTAATGCAAATGCAAATGCAAAATAAAGGTAATAATTATTACATTCATAGATTATCAAATAATCCACTTGAAATTTTCAAGTCCTAATATCTAGAAAACGGTTGCTTACAGCGACTTGTAACAAGGGTAGCTTTTTTACGTAGATATGATAGAGGAATCGATTTTTTTACTGAAAAATGTGCTAGAAGAACACTCAAAAAAGTTATGAATCTTCAAAAAAGAAAAAGACGTGTTGGTTGCGCCCCCTACGAGTACGAGCAATAATAACATCAGGTTCGAATTCGACACCTCAAAAACCTCTAATTACCAAGTTTCGTTTAATTAAGTTCAGTATTTCAAAAGTTATTTGAAACAAACGATAATAAAAATAATACTTCAACACCCTATGTCTTGGAAACGAAGCGTTTCCGGACATATATTTATTTGGACAATTCATATTAGAATTTTGTGAGGAATCACCTCTTGAAGTTTGTCAAAGTACTTTTGAATCACCCTGTATATACAGGGTGTCCGGTAAATCTTGTATAATATTGGAACTGGTGATAGACCAGCTCATGACTATTCAGAATATCGGAATTTCACCTCAGTAAAAACCTCACCGTTTTCGAGATATTGAGCCCTGTCTACGAATTGGGACCAATTCGAATATCTTTGCTGCTAAAGATTACTGATGAGTGATGCTTCTAGATGTACCAAACAGTTTTTCAGAAAACGATACAATTTTTACAAGAAATGAGGGTAAAATGCCAGATTTGAGTTTCACCAATTTTTTTAACAACAGTTTGACATTATTGTTTGAAAAAACATAACCAAGTGGAAGTGGATATTCATTACAAAAGAATGCCCATTTTGTTCAGACTCTACCATGGCATGAAACATACAATAATTATTTTTGGAAGGAGTAGAATTTCGATTATATTAGAGTGTGATGTTATTCTGAGCTAAAATCAACTCTATTAGACTTTGTCAGTAATGTCTTTTATTTTTATTCTATCAAGATGAAATGATTAAATAATTATGAGTAATAACGAATCAACTGCTTAGAAGCATTCAATGAGATGTAAAAAAGTAAATACTAATTCAACGTTTTTTTGAATAAACATACACTATAAAACACAATGACGATTATTCAACATCGCACTGAATAATATTACAAAAATGTCATTTTCCATCCACTCGTACGCAGAGACGATATTTTTTCAAGAAGAACCTTTTCAAATGCGTTATTGGTAATAGCCCCCAAATCAGCGACTCTCTGAGCGGCATTGTGCAATTGGATATCGTTCTGCATAAAACGCTGCTGCAGCAGTAGCACTACCTCCACATTCACCATAAATGTAGTGCATATGCGCATATTCTCGGCACGACAAAGATATAAATACCACTGAATGAAACAAGCGGAATAATTTAAAAAAAACTACGACAGAAGTCACAAGTAGTTCAAACAAAATGTGACAGCCGCACCTACTAGATTTTTTCAATTCTATTTACAGAAGATCCGTTCATGCACAATGTTGTATTTCATTTTTTCAATAGGGAACTATTGCTTCTACGGACACAACACAGGAGCTAGAAAAGTTTTTAATTCTCGACAAGGATTCACCTCCTAAAAAATTTTGCACTTATTTGGTTAAACCCTGTATATCTGTCGGTCTCTGAAACTTCGTTGGAATCTGGATGTTGGACAATTGCGACATTTATCACAAGAATTCGTATTAATCAGTGCAATGTCAGATAATCGACATTTCGTTTCGAAAATTTCATTAGGCTTAATTAGATGAAAAGTTAATTTTATTGACACACTATTTAATGCTACCACGCAGACTATTCTCCATTATTAATGATCATTTCCACATTTTATCTTGATAAAATCGAAATAAAATAATTTTTGGGCGTAAGTATAAAAGTTGATGGAAGCCTAGAATAAAACCAAGCCCAATTCAATGAAAATCAATTCCTCCAAAAATAATTATAGTTTGTTTTATACCATGCTAGAGTCTGGATAAAATGAGCATTCTATTGAAATGAATGTCCACTTCCAATTGGTTATGTTTTTTTCAGACAATATTGTCAAACTTCTTTTTTTAATTGATGAAACTCAAATCTGTCATTTTACCCTCATTTCTTGAATTTTTTTTTTCACTTTCTGAAAAACTGTTCTGTGCGTCTAAAAGCATCACTCATGAGTAATCTTCAGCAGCAAAGATATTTGAATTTGTCTCAATTTGTATACTTGGCACTCAAAAATCCAAGGTGATCGAGGTAGCGATTTTCAAGAAATTCTTAAAATTCCCAATATCTCGAAAACGGTGATATCTTTACTGAGGTAAAATTCCGATATTCTGAACAGACATGAACTGGTCTATTACCAGTTCCAATATTGTATAAGGTTTATCGGACACCCTGTATATGATGATTTTGTAAAGAAAGTGACTAGTAATTATCTGACAAAGTGGAAGTCGATTTGGTTGAGGTGCACAATTTTGGGACACATAATAAATCATCGCAAAAATTAGACATCTCATATACACTGTAAATATTGTTTCCATCAGATTACATGTTCCCATATGGGTAATGCGTTGCCATGCATATACATGTAAAGTTACATACCTTATGCCATATTATTCATCCCGAACAAGGTTTAGACAATAATATTTTGTTAAACAGATTTTCGATGTTATCATTGGAAGACCGCAGAACCTACTATGCTTGCATATTTCTTTATAAACTAATAAATTACCAAATTGATTGTCCAGAGTTATTATCTCAATTAAACTTTTATATACCTCGTTTGAATAGTAGAAGTTCACTTTGCTTTTATCTACACACTCCAAGAACGAATTTACTAATGAAATCTCCAGTTCATTTGATGTGTAAGAAGTTTAATCAGATGTGCGATGAAATTGATTTATTTTCAACACCCGTTGGGTTGTTCAAAAAGAAAATAAAACATATTCTTTCTATGGTGTGATGTCTATGAAGCAAATGTGAAAATATATCCCTGCCTATTCGTACACATGTTATTGATTAATTGATATATGATACTTTGTTATATTCCTTTTCACTTGTATTTGGTTTTCTTTTTTAAAAATAATGATTGCTTACTATTTTCTATAATTACTAACCGAGATTGTCATAACACTCGATTTA
Organism: Chrysolina oricalcia; assembly: GCA_944452925.2. Taxonomy (NCBI): domain Eukaryota; kingdom Metazoa; phylum Arthropoda; class Insecta; order Coleoptera; family Chrysomelidae; genus Chrysolina; species Chrysolina oricalcia. The sequence continues at coordinate 54,082,089 of OX101819.2, read as the reverse complement.
GTCTTTTAGTTCTTATTCACAGTTACATGTTAACATTGTTATAAGCTGTCCTGTAATTGGGTCTTGTGCCTGTTTGGACAATAAACAGTTTTTTTTTTTTTTTTTTTTATGTAAAGTCATCACTTGAATTTTAATGTGAATTTCCAATATATTCCTTGTATTATCAATTGTATACCTACTTGTATACTTGTAATTTTCTGTATTATTCCAGATTTAATGGCGATTCAAACATGTTTGTTCAAGTGTTTTTACCATTACATTCAAGTAGTGCCAATTTACATACATTCTTTAGTATGTATTATTGGGTATATATTAGTATTTGTAGGGAAAATTGTAATTTTTGTTGAAAATTGAACTTGGATCAACTTGCATTTTTCCATACCACAAAAGTGATTTTTCACATATTTCCCGATAATTACTAGTATTTTCATGTAATTTTTCCCCAACAAGAGATTTAACGGAAATTGTTACATGTCTGTTTAGGTCTCTTTTGTCCATTGTTTCCAAGTTGTGTCAACTAACTTTACATTGGTATTGCAAAATCTGGGATTTAGAGGAACTGCTCTCGAATTGTTGAAAACTTACCTTCTCAATAGAAAACAATGTTTGAAAATTGATGAAACACTAAGCAAACGTTTGGAAATACGATTTGGAGTACCACAAGGAACCATACTGAGTCTAATACTTTTTATTATTTATAGAATAGAATAGAATAGATTTATTTGACCAAGTTACAATTATGTTTTTGGCAAGTCAGCAGTACAAGTTTAAAAATTATTAAAATCGACATAAAAAATGTTTGGGTAAAATAGTCATAGGTACAAAAAAATAATAAAAACGACAAAACGACAAGACATACAAAAACAATCTAAAAAAAACAGTTTCCATTATTTGGGTGATCTAGATATTGCTGAGACACAGAGAGGCATACTCAAATATTCGTCAATGGGGTAAAAACAGTGATTGAGAATGTGTATAAACTCTACACTTACCTTCAATAGCTCCGGTACCGTTTCCACTTTCGCCGATGACACTATCGTTGTGTACGAGGGTGATACTTGGGACGGATTGAAAGAAAAAGCAGGTAAATTATGAAAAAACCTGTTTCGTTCCAGTCAGACGGAATGCTCGAACGACATATTGGGACTATCTGACGATGTTCGTCGCTGAGAGATTGGGATACTCGGTAAATCGAATTACTTTTTGAAAGTGCTTAGTAATCGCGAGCACTTCATAAAAAAAGTGCACTTTTTGTCAGTTTTGATAGGTTAAAAACACTGCCTTGAGGAGTTCCAAGCTGAATGCCAAATTCGTTTGAGAAGACATCATCAATTTTTACTATAATCTTTCGATTCCCAAGGAAGTAGAGAAACCACTCATGCTTTCGTTAAATCGAATTATATTGATACTACGCAATCCATTTCATCAAATATACCAGGTGTCCGCGGAAAGTAGCTCGCCCCTATATTTTTTTGGTTTTGAAGGTAATGCAATGAATTTTGAAAGATCTGTATGAGACGTAAAACGGCATATTTTGACATAGTAACTCAACTTCCGGTTTCACCAGAAGCGAAATAAACTTTCGATTTTCAAATGGGACACCTGGTATATCTTCACTTCTCTTGTCTCCATATGATGTACTGACTACAACCAAGTATTATTTAAATTGTTGAAAAAGTCCATATCTCGAAGTGGAGTGGATAGTTTTTATGTAAGACTAAATCTCGAAGTCATCTCCACAAATGTTTATTAAAGTTTATCGAAAAGTTTGGTTTCCCAAACAGGCGAAACATGTTTCGGGTTCAGACAAACCCATCTTCAGTCGAAGAAAGAATCTACAATTATTGAAAATTGTTACAAATTGAAGTGAAATACAATTGTAGAAATTTAACAAAATGGTGTATGGTAATACTTACATTTAAGTTATACGAGTTGGAGATCCATTGAAAATTTAAAAAATTATGTTCGTAAACCAATTAACATTGGCTACGCCAGCGGAATACGAATTAAGGAGGGAATTTCCACTCCTTGAGGCCCAAACGCCAAGAAAATATGAAATTGACAATGAAAAAACCCACCATCTTTCTTGATTTGTTTTACAGACGCGTGAAAAAGAAATCTGATTGGTTGGGTAAAAATACAATGTGAATGATTGAAGATCTAGCGCCATCTATCGACTAAAAGTGTTACTAGTTAAAAAGGTAAGGAGACAACTATTTTGCACTTAGACATATGTGGACAACGACCTCTATGGGGCGAAAGCTTAAAGAATATGAAGTATAATTTGTGTTATCTGGTGAGGACAAACACCACTGTCAGTCAAACAAATCTGAATATATTTTGTCTAGAACAGTCTAGAAGGTTAATGAATTGAAAAAAGGGATGCAATCGAAGTTGATATAAAAGAATTATTGTTTATTAAGGAATTGATTTCGAAAATTACTAAAATATTCATTAAGCAGCCTTTCTTTACATGATGGAGGACCTTCAAATTATCGTCAATATCGAAAAAATGTTGGGAATTAATAATATGGTTAGCAAAAGAACTTTTTGAATTAATTACTTCACAGGGGGAGTTTTGAAATTTTTCTGTATATTTATCTGAGATTTTTTTGTGTTCTTTAACCCTAGTTATAATTTTTCTCCCGCTTTGTCCAATATATTTGGCATTGCAATGAGGTTGTGAAATGTGAACAAGATATTTCATATAGCTACTAGTTAATAATAAAGACAAACTTAATCCTTTTGAGAAATCTAGTATATATGAAATATCTTGTTTCGCTTTTCACAATTTCACTGCAATTTGTAACAATTTTTGTAGATTCTTTCTTCGACTGAAGATGGGTTTGTCTGAACCCGAAACATGTTTCGCCTGTTTGGGAAACAAAACTTTTTGATAAACTTCAATAAACATTTGTGGAGATGACTTCGAGATTTAGTCATACATAAAAATAAGTATTATTTGTCACTATTTGTATCCGAATTTTATTTTCATTTTGAAATAAATTTTTTATTCGAGAGCGCTATGGATGTCTTCAAATCACTAATTTCAGTCCTAAAATTTTGAGAATAATACAACTTAACTATTTTTGAGCAAAATGTTTGTGCTATGCAAACCTTTATTTTAAAATTTGTATCACTAATGTTTTTCAGATGGCAATATGGTATCTCGTTGGGTTAGGAAAATGAGCATTTGATTACGAATAATTTGATACTTCACATTACTAGATTTTAAACAAACTTCCGTCACAAAACCTTCAACCAACACAACTGATGAAACATATCAATAATCCAAAATCTAATAAAATATATTCATTCATATTCATTTTATCATTAACATGTTCTTCAAATAATTACGAAATAAACTTCTGCAGAAGCGAGCTAAAATAGGGAGTTGACTTCCTTAATGATTTTGTTTTATGAGTTGTGTGTCACAGGTTACTCGATGTATTTAATGAAGAATATCTTGGCAGATTTCATTTGACTTGGTCAAAACAAATCTTACATTTCCAAACTGATGAAAACAGAATTTTCAGCAAGTTTTCATTTTTCGAGTTTTGATAACGGAGACAGATAGTCTCCGAAACGTCAACGTTTTCGAAAAAGAGAAGTAATTTTAGTCAATTTGAATTTTTTCGTCATATAGTCAAAGGACCCCGCACACCTTACATGGGAAAATGGCTCTCCGTCAAATTTCTTGAATTTTTGATATGTTGTAGAATTGATCATTCTGATGAAATGTTTCAACGGGCGCAACACGATCCTAGTTTTCGAGATACAGGGTGTTGAATATGAGAAACATTCACTTTTCATCACTCTGTATCTCCCAAGTTATGATTTAGTTCGGATTTATCTTTTGTGGGATCATCATCGCATCCGTATATGATGAATTCATGAGTAATTCATTTCCAAATCTTTTCGTAGTACAGGGCGATTTCACTTGAAAACAATGCTATTTTGAGACTTTCATAATTTAGTTGTTTTATAAAGAGAAAATGCGAGAAAAGGTAGAATTATCACATAATATTATAAATTCATTTCATCTAGCATCACAGTTGATACAATTCATACAAGGTGATTCACAAATATGGAAACAAAACGAATTTTGGTTTTTGGGACACCTTGTAGTAATAAACCAACCTAAAATGACAAAATTCACTTGAAGAATGTTAAATGATATGTTCCATCGTATACAGAGTCGAATGATATCAATTTGAAAAATTAGTTATACTTTAATAAATAAAAACCTTGATTTTTTAAATCACCCTATATCTCATAAGGGAGTCCGAAAAGAAATCAATATTTTTTCATGGGAGAACTCGAAATACTTTCATCCATATTGTACAAAATTTCCAGCGGAATCCCATGACGGGTTTTTCATATACAAGGCGAAAAATGTATGAAAAAAGCTACGATCTGTACATTTTCCCATTGCTATATTTTCAGTCCAGTTTTCGGCGGGTTTGCTGTAGTTCTTCCTCGTCCGGCCGCTTTTACTCGAAATAAAAATATTTCAATAAAATAGTGATCAGTTATTATACCGTACAATAGCGTACCGCATCCCTCGAAAAAAAGCCATAACTCGAATTATTATCTGCACAAGCATCGTCTAGTAGGCGATTCAATGGAAAAGTTATTTTTTCATGCTTAGTGTTTCTCAGAAGTTATATTATACTTATTACATCCGCAGAAGTTCGTTTTTTCGAATTTTCACTCTATAAAACAATAAAATAGTGAAAGTCTCAAAATAGCATTATTATCAAAGGAAATCGCCTTGTACTACAAAAAGATTTGGACATGAATATCTCATGAATTTGTCACATAACGAAATTACCACATAGGATAAATCAGAAAAAAATCATAATTTGTATGTAATTATTTCTATCGGCTTATATAGATATATATTAAATCAAATTCTCGGCATATTTTTACGCCAAATTAACGTTTTATGTTTCAATTATGTTCTTGTATCTTCGAATCGTATATATGTTTGTATATAGTATATACCCCCTTTCAGAGAACGTTTCTCTTTCTTTTTCTTGTATTTGAAACATCATCTGAATCATCTTCGAATACCTACTTATTAATATATTCCTCTTATTTCGTAGTAGGCATGGAGAACAATTCAAAGAGGATAAAATCAACAAAATTCTTATGTCAATAGTCGTTTTCTTGTTGTCATAAAGCCCGAGAACTCTTTTTGGGTTATTGGACTAATTGAAGTTTCTTTTTTACTGTTCAAGTTTATGTGATTTTCAGTGTTTGTTGAACTTTGCTGAACAATATGGCCTTCGCAAATAGAGTGAGTTGTTATGTTTGTGACCGAAATGTTATTCCTAGACTCTCAATGCGTTTGAATAGAGGAGATAATATTGATGTTTTGCAAATTGCAACATATCGAAGACAAACTGCGGGAAATCCACCTATTGATATTCAGGATGATACAAAAATATGTTTCAATTGTAATAACACAGTAATGAATGACATTATTGCTATGGAAAATAACCCGAATTGCCTTCGTCTCAATGTGTTGTCCCGCGTATCAAGTCGTGCGTGCATTATTTGTAATGCTCGTCAAAATATTCAAAGACTTTCTTTAGAATGTAGAGTGGATATTTTTGTTGCTTCTGATATCTATGTCCCAGATTTCTTGAGAATTTGTGGTCACCATCTTGATCATCAAGGTTTCCTTCCAAATTACTTGCATGGAGGTTTGAATTTTGTGAATAAACCATACATAATTTCCAATCTTCAACATTTTCTTCAAAGAATGAGGACATTTGCTGATAGAAACAGGCCACTCCGTAACTGGGAAGATATCAATTGTTTCACTGAAGACGAATTTAACTATCTGACATCAATCTCAAAAAATCATTTTCGACAATTACTAGAATTTTGTGATATTGTTGAACAAGGTGGCAAGAGAAGAAATGTCGAAAGAAAACATTTGCTGACATTTTTGATCAAAATGAAACATGGAGTTTCAGATGAGTTTTTGAAAATATTGTTCAGTTATCCTTCTCGACAAACAGCAAGCTTCATTATTTCTAATGTGAGATTATCTCTTTTACAAAGGTTCGTACCGAACAATATTGGATTTAATTCAATAACAAGAGAAAATTATATTAACAGTCATGTATCCACTTATACGAATCAACTGTACAATCCCACACCAGATATTCCCAAAGCAATAGTTTATATAGATTGTACCTACAATAAAATAGAAAAGAGCAGTAACTTCCGGGTATTGAGGCAATCATACTGTTTCCACAAGAATGAACACTTGGTCAAACCAGAGATCATAGTTGCCCCCGATGGATATATCTTAGCAATCAACGGGCCGTACTTCGCAGATGCTAGGAATAATGATGCAAGTGTTCTAAATCACGAATTACAAGTTGATTTGAATGGAATGAAAACATGGTTTCAAGAAGGAGATATTGTGATAGTCGATAGAGGCTACAGAGATTCAATCAATAGTCTACAAGAACTTGGCTTGCATTACTATATGCCACCATTTCTACCTCCGAATCAAAGGCAATTAACGACAAACGAAGCCAATCAGGCACGTTCAATAACCACTACTAGATGGATTGTTGAAGCTAGAAATGGACATTTTAAGTCAATTTTCAAATTTTTTCGTCAACCCATAACAGCAATACATGCTGCGAAGCTACATGACTATTACCTGATTGCTGGCGATCTTATAAATAAATTCCATCCATTGATAAATATGCCTGGAACGTTGGATACGGCCACACAAATGTTGGTTGATTCCGATGATGTCAACATTGTTCAGGCACGAGTTGAAGCTGAAAACCTCCGAACTAGGAATGGTCGATGGATTCGTTTAAATCAATATTATATACAATCGTTTCCTCGCCTTGATATTGAATATTTAAAATTACTTACATATCATTTACACTTGGCTGCGTCATATATCCAAGATACAACTCGTAGAGATGGTGAAGTAGACAACATTTTAGAAGTCGATGAGTTACATGGGGAACCCAATTTCCTAAGATTCAGAATATTTTCTCGGTTCAGGAATGCTGCTAAACACATGCTTTGTGTTGTTTTCACTGAAAGAGGTGACGAAAATCTAGAAGATCCTGCTCTCCCCATTACGGTGCTAGGACTTTAGGAACTTGTGCGCATGTTGCTAGCGTGATATGGTTTTTGGGGTACGCTAGATATCAAGAATACATACATTTTCCATCCAATCGTCTTTTAGATTCCATAGGAGATGCTGCAAATAGAATGCTTCCAGAGGACATGGATATCGGTCCAGAAATAGTTTAATTTTATTGGTTATTGGTAAGAATCTCCTTCTAATTCGTATTTGATAATGTTTTTTGATTAGGGAAAAATTCAGTTATCCATCATGTATTTTCCTTGTTGTATTGTCATGCACATGCTCGTGCCAACCCAATATCCGAAAGATATATCACATCCCGTTGAACTTCTATCAATTTATGTATAGATTATATATATATATATATATATATATATATATATATATATATATATATATATATATATATATATATATAGAAGTAAATAGAGTGATTTATGTTTTGATTCCGAGAGCCACCATCATCTGTCGACAGCTGTTTCGTGGTTTCCCACTCATCTGGACAGCTTTATGGTTGCTCTCGATTCCATGGTTCGTGCCAAATTAAGTTTCAACTAGTGACTGTAGATGTCACAAGTTACTTCCTGTTATATATATATATATATATATATATATATATATATATATATATATATATTCACTGTTTATAGAACTCATTAAATTAAACAGCTGTTTCAGATTACTTGTTACTAAGGTATCAACTGATAACACTAGTATTCTACGACACACCTCCATAATGACATGTGCCTGAGATTTATCCACTTGAAATGTTCCTTATATCGTTACATTCAAACTATTTAGCAGACATCTTGAACCTCCTGCATTATCCATGACGGGTATCTTTAAGACAGGCATACATTATGCAATTTCCATGCAATGCAAGTTTGGTGCTATGCAAGAAATTCTTGCATAGCTATTGCATATCTCTTGCCGCGCACATTACATTATGCTGTTTCAGTGCAATTCTGATTTGTTTTGACATTTTGACATCACTGAAATTAATGAACATGTCTTGTTTCGTCCCTTTTTCCAGATGATGACCAAAATCACGTAATTAAGATGCCTGGTTACACGTAATCAATAGAGATACACTCTGCTCAACATATCAGTCACAACACAATGAAAATAGCTAGAAGATAATAATACTGTTTTTGAAGTTCACGTTGGTGACGCTGTTACCACTAGAAAAATTACTAGAATTGCATAAAACTTGCATGAAAAATAGAGCAGATGCTATTTTCAAAACTTGCATGGAAATTACACGCGCGCAAGCGCGTTAATGTAGTTTGGACTTGCATGGCACTTGCATTGCACGGAAATCGCATAATGTATGCCTGTCTTTATTATTGGGAATTCAAAATTAGATGCCAGCGCCAAAGTGGCAAAAAATGGAACCTCTTTCGCGTATTTATGTCGAAAGAACATAACCTCGTTGTCCTTTGTGCTATTGTTGTAGAAATGCTCAAAATGTCGAAATCATAGTTTCAACCTTATTTTCACGTAAGTATAGATTCAAAACCCGACACCAGAGGGAGTATCCCTTATCTTGAATTCCCAATAGCCATGGGATACATATTATGTGTGCCATCTGGCAAGGCCGTACAAGTTGTTATGAGTTGAAATAATGTTGATTTCACTTCACTGAATTCCTTACTTTTACGTTTTGAATAAATGTCAAATAAGTATCTTCTCAATCACATCAGGAGACTTCAATGGATAGGTAGAGTGGTCATTTATTAGCGTAAAATAGTGAAATATATGGACTTTTTCAGAAATTGTTCGCCTTGTATATGAAAAACCCGTCATGGGATTCCGCTGAAAATTTTGTACGATATGAATGAAAGTATTTCGAGTTCTCCCGTGAAAAAATATTGAATTCTTTTCGGACTCCCTTATGAGATATAGGGTGATTTAAAAAATCAAGGTTTTTATTTATTAAAGTATAACTAATTTTTTAAATTGATATCATTCGACTCTGTATACGATGAAACATATCATTTAACATTCTTCAAGTGAATTTTGTTATTTTAGGTTGGTTTATTACTACAAGGTGTCCCAAAAACCAAAATTCGTTTTGTTTCCATATTTGTGAATCACCTTGTATGAATTGTATCAACTGTGATGCTAGATGAAATGAATTTATAATATTATGTGATAATTCTACCTTTTCTCGCATTTTCTCTTTATAGAACAACTAAATTATGAAAGTCTCAAAATAGCATTGTTTTCAAGTGAAATCGCCCTGTACTACGAAAAGATTTGGAAATGAATTTCTCATGAATTCATCATACACGGATGCGATGATAATCCCACAAAAGATAAATCCGAACTAAATCATAACTTGGGAGATACAGAGTGATGAAAAGTGAATGTTTCTCATATTCAACACCCTGTATCTCGAAAACTAGTCATAGGATCGTGTTGCGCCCGTTGAAACATTTCATCGGAATGATCAATTCTACAACATATCAAAAATTCAAGAAATTTGACGGAGAGCCATTTTCCCATATAAGGTGTGCGGGGTCCTTTAGTATACGATACGTTACTGACGAAATTAAATAAGTAACTGATCGGGGAAAATTGATCATTGCCCCTCTACACTTGTACAGATTTCTTTGAATTAGCAGTTTTTCATTTTCAGATTGTGGAAGGTTGAAATTCCCAAAAAGGTATGTATGTCAAGATATTAAAATCTTATTTCAATACGAAAAGATGTTTTATTTTATGAAACATCTAACGAAGTTTCTTAAGTATTTTGAAGGAATCTTGTATAAAACCTATTAGTATGGGGTATCAAATTAATCGTTACCAAATTGTCTTTCTCCCTAACCTGATCACTAGCCATCATGTTGCCATTTAAAAAAAATAGTTATTTTAATTTAGAAATGAAATTTTACTTCACTCGTATTTTTCCCAAAATTTCATGGCTTCAATTAGCGATTTGAATGTATTCAGCTCTCTAGATTGAAAAATTAAATTCAAAATTTGAAAAAAAAATTTTGTTTTCAGAATGTCATGTGGAGACAAAAGAGATGAAAATATACTGGGTGTCCCATTTAAAAATCAAAAGTTTTAGTCACTTCCGGTGAAACCGGAAGTTGCATGAACTTGTGTTGTTTCAAACAACGCAGTTACACGTCTTATGCAGATCCTCCAAATTTCATTATATTATCTCCTGAAACAAAGAAGTTGTAGGGGGGATCCACCTTGCGGACACCCGGTATATTGGGTGTACTCAGTCACGCTTGCCTCAGTTGAAAAATAAAAAGACTACTTCTGAAATATTCTGTTATTTGATTAAAAGAACTTAGATACGTTTGAACCTTCGAGGAACCACTTTTCCAATTATTATTTTTTGGAAAATATTTAGCGTGAAAACTTTGAGCATAAAACAACGTTAGAAATATTCAATTGCTAAGTTTGAACCATTGGGTTATTTCAATTCGAGAAATCTTCTGGATTGTCGCCTGGTCATATTTCAGCAAACTGATAATTTACTCTGAAGTTCCTATTGTCTCATTAAACTCTGGATATCCACTGAATTCCTGAGCTTTATTCTGTCTTACTTGTTACCTACCGATTTGGCCAGAACCCCATTAACCGAGCACTGAGAAAGTGTACCAGTGCAACTTGGATATAATTGATATAATTGGATATAATTGATTGATTTTCGACATTACTGGGATAAAAAGCCGCACTAGGAAGGAGTACGGACAGCTCGATATAAGTGTAGAAATAAGTTCTGAAATCCAGAACATTCAATTGTCCATTCAAAAAGTAATATACGACGTGCAAGAATCTCACGTACTTTATTGGGGCATTGTGGAAGAATCTATTGTGGCATACAATGTATATATGAGCTCCCAACCGAAGAAGCTATCTCAGTTTGATGTTCCAGAGAAATGTAATAATAAATCTCGCCACATACTTTTGCTTGAAAAGACGAAACCTCGGTCAATCGCGTTCAATTTGAGATGAATGATAGTCGTCCGAAAGTAATTTGAGAATATGGAACTGGAATAGAATAATAATTCACAAAGGGTTTTCTTCGGTATTGAATGACAGACCTTATGATAGATAGATATGAACCGATATCTAGGGAGAAATTCCAGACAATGGAAAATATCTCTATTTCAAATTAGGGTTCATGCAAAGAAAATCATACAGCATGTTCTGAAATGATAGTATGAGAACCAAACATGTAAAAGGATAAAGTAGAGATATTTCAATATAGTAGTCGATATATACGAGGATGTATTGATAAAAAGTTAGCCTGCATAAACCAAATATTGCGTTACCATAGCAACGAACAATGACTTATTAGAAGAGTCAGTGTCAAGTTTGACGTCAAGAAAGTAAACCAGAGTAATAAATTAAAAGAAAAAATATGTTCACCGAAATTGTGAAAATCTAAAAATTGGAGTATCGAGCCAGCATCAAGTACCTGTTTTTAAAAGGGTTAAGAGGTAAGCAGATATACGAAGATATGCTTAATACCCCTGATGATCAATGTCCTTCGTATGCGACCGTGAAAAATTGGACTGCAAGCTTCAAAAGAGGTAAATTTTCCATTGAAGATGATGACCGATCGGAAAAGCCAGTTTCTATTTCAGTTCCCGAAAATATCGATGCAGTTCATGACATGATTTTAACAGACCGTCGAATTGGGCTGAAACGGATAGCTGAAGCACTGAATTTTTCATACGAACGCGTTCATCATATAATTTACGTCAATTTGGACATGAGAAAAATTGCTGCAAAATGGATCCCCAAATGTTTGAATGTTGACCAAAAACGTGCAAGGGGAGTAGCATCGCGTTTGATCTGAGCTCGATTTGAAAACGATGTAGACTTCTCAAACCGAATTGTTACTATGGATGAGACTTCAGTACTATTCTACGATCCAGAAACAAAGCAACAATCGATGGAATGGCAACACTCCGGTTCTCCAAGACCTAAGAAGTTTCGTGTCCAAAAATCTGCTGGAAAAGTTCTTGCTTCAGTTTTTCTGGGATTGCCATGCAGTAATCAAGATCGATTTTTTGGGTTTGGGTTAAACAATAACTGGAAATTACTATTCGACATTACTGACCACTATACGGGAAAAAATTAAAGAGAAAAGACGCGGAAAGCTATCCAAAAGTGTTTTGTTTTTGCAGGACAACGCCCCTGCACACAAAACTCATGTTGATCTCATGTTCGTGATTTAGGGTTTGAATTACTTAATAGAACACCCCCCTTATTCACCAGATTTGGCTCCGTCATCTTTCCTCAACTGGAAAAAAGTTTGAAAGGTCGTAAATTTTTTACCAACGAGGAGGTAATAAAAGCTGTGGAGGTCTGGTTTGCAGAGCAAGAAGAATCATTTTTTTTAAAGGTCTAGAGACCTTGCAGGTTCGATGTAATAAATGTATTCAATAAAGAGGAGAATATGTTGAGTAATACAATATTTTGAAATTGAAATTTTGTTTGGTTCTATAGTATATAGGCTAAGAATTTTTCAATATATCTTCGTAAAAATCTACAAAACATTGAAATGTTACCAATTTTTTGTAGTGGGGATACAAAAGGTTTGGTGTTCATAGAGTGACCTATTCATATCCGATTTGAATAATTTTTTTTCTAAATAGTACAGCATCGGAAGCTTTCAGAACTTCAAGAAGAAATTGAATTCAATGCTTATTTGGAATTTATTTCCTAGATGAATATATTTGTTTAAGAAATCATCCTCATCAATTCTTACTATAGTATGTTTCATCAGTAAGAAAGTTTTGCAAAATTTTTCTTAGATTGGAATCGTCACTCTATATTTTGATGTGACTAGGTACTATATAGGTACTAGATATGTAAATATGTATATTTATGTAAAAAAGCGCAAGTCTGAGTTAAAAACCAACTCCATGTGTCACAACTATACAACAAGAAATGGAAATCATATACAACTACAACAACATCGCACAACGTTCAATGTTATTCAATTGCCTGCTTCCAAATATACATACACTAGTGCATTTAATTTTTCTGAAAATGAAAAAAGTAACAGGCATGGACCAGATGGACAATGTTGCTGATTTTGTAAACATTTAAGATCGTCAGATTTGTTCGTCTGATTTTTATAATACAGTTGTATGATGTTATCTAAAAATGAAGTAGTTGTTGACTGTCAAAAATTGACAATAGAATTAATTTTGCAATTATACAGAATAGAATTTATTAATGATATTAGACTGTTCTTCCATTAAAATCAATTAGTTTATGGGCCCAGTAGTTGAATAAGTATATCAAGTATATCAAGAAAAGTGAAGAGGAAACATAGAACTGCAGTTAAACCATTCAGTAATGGAATTGTCATCTGAAAACTCATGATTTGGAATTGCCAAATTAAATAACAGTAATTACCAGCTAAGGATATTTGGAATGAATATGATGTTGATCAGAGAGGGAACATGGAAGGTAGTCGATAAACCAAGACCAGAAACACCAGATGAAAAACTGGTTAAGTTTGGACAAGGAAGCACAAAGTTCTATATCTTTATCAGTTGAATATAACAAAATAAACCATATCTGCAATTGTACATCAACCAAGGATTTGTGGGATATTTTCCAAGAGGTTCACGAAAGAGCAAATTCAACCAATAAACTTCATTTACTGAGGAAATTATACCAAACCAAACTAGAACCAGGACAAAGTACGTTGGAATACATGAGAATTACTCTAGAAATGGTCGAACTGTTAAGAGGTTTTGGTGACGAAATCGAAGACTTTCACGTAGCAGAACTTTTACTGGGTGGTCTTCCAGAAAAATTCGAAACTTTAGTTACAGCACTAGATGCTCGTCCCGAGCGCTCCCGTATTTCTGATCTTGTTCTTCCACTAACAAATGGGGGATGTAAATTTCTTCTCAAAGTTGACATAAATCGACAAAGTAGTGATGGGAATGCGCACGCTCGCCAAACATTTTGCATATCGGCGAGAGGGTTTGCTCGTACTTTCCGCGCGATTCGGGTGACATTGCTTCGTTTTGGCGCCTTTCAATGCTGTGTGCCAAATCTTTGGTAGATATGTTCTCACTTCCTTTCTTTTGAAGTTTTCTTAATGTTTGTAAGAGAACACCAAAGAACTGACACACAGCATTGAAAGGCGCCAACACGAAGCAATGTCACCCGAATCGCGCGGAAAGTACGCGTGTTACTTTCTTCAATAGATTTCTCAGTCTCAAGCCAATAAATCCAATTTTAGTCAAGAAGGAACTTTATTGACGTTTACACTAAATTCTGACTGACAATCAACCTTGTCAAATCTAATATCATTTTTGACATGAACATAAAACATATTGAACTCTAAATAAAGTGTGATGAAAATATCCACATTCTCCCCCCCCCCCCGCTAGAGAATTTAATTTTTCTCTAGCTCCAATTTACATATTTTCGTAACTGGTCGCTTGTATTCCGAAGTAGAAGTCTTGACATCTACTACTCGAACTCGGCCATCTGGTCCAGGATAAGTAGCTGTTATTCTACCCAATTTCCAATTATGTCTTGGTGTTTGATCATCTACCAGAATCACCATATCGTTTACCGCTATCAGTTTGTTGTCATCCGTCCATTTACTACGCCTAGATAAAGTGGGTAGATACTCCCTAATCCAACGGTTCCAAAAAGAGTCTGATAAGTTTCGCGATATTTTCCAATCTCTTCTTAAGTTATCAGCAGGAACCAAAGCCCCATAACCGTTTGAAGACCAATCAAGAAATGATTTGGAGTTAGCGCTTCTGCATCAGTTGGATCTCCTGACACTCTCGTCAAAGGGCGGGAGTTGACTATATTTTCTGTTTCGGCAAAGAACGTTTGCAATGTTTCTTCACGAAGAGATCGATCATGAAGAATCTTGCCAATTGTTTTTTTTCACTGTGCCGATCAACCTTTCCCAAACTCCCCCCATGTGGGGTGCAGATGTTGGAATAAATTTGAAACGTATTCCTCTTGTTGATAAAGTATCTATTACTGCAGATTGATCTAAATCTTTCATTGCTTGATGTATTTCTTTAGCTGCGCCTCTTAAATTTGTCCCGTTGTCACAAAATATGACTTGTGGTTGTCCCCTTCTTGCTGACATTCTCAATATCGCTTGGAGAGCTGAATCTGTGTGAAGACTGTGAGCGATTTCGAGATGAATGGCTCGCACAGCAAGACAGGTAAATAGCACACCCCATCTTTTCTCTCTTCTTCTGCCAACTTTCACGAAAATTGGACCAAAAAAGTCCATGCCCACGTTAACAAACGGTCTGATTTCTCTTCGTAACCTTTCTTCTGGGATTTGGCCCATCATAGGAGGCAGTGGTTTACTTTTCTCGATCCTACATTTGAGACACCTGGAGAATGCTGATTTGACTGCTGCGCGGCTGTGAATCACCCAGTACCTTTGTCTTAGTTCGTTGACAACCAGTTCTATCCCCCTATGGTGATATCTCTCATGAGAATGACTGATCAACAGTTTCGTGAAGTCATGTTTTGGACTCAAAATGGCTGGTTGGCGGACATCTTCTCCAATGCTTTTTGTGAAGTTCGTTCTTCCTCCTAAAACCAGGATACCATCTTTCAATTCTGGACATAAGCTAGCTAGTTTACTATTTCCACTCAGAGGTTTTCTGTTCATGAGATTTGAGATTTCTACCGGAAAAGTTTCTTGTTGTGCACGTTTTATCCATATCTTCTCAGCTTTGGAAATTTCCTCGATCGTCAAATTAGAGCTGAATCTTTGTCGTTTGATAACCTCAACAAATCTCAAGCACCATGCTGTAGATCGAATCAATCTCATCCACTTCGAGAATCTTTTGATGTCCGGTAAACAGTTGTCATATTTTCTAATAACTAAACATGTTCCAAATTTTTTATCTTTCTATATCCCACGGAGGTGTAGCGATGTCTTTTTCACAGGGCCAGAATTCTTCAGGTTCTTTGAGAAAAGTTGGTCCAAAAAACCAATGATCGGATATGATTTTCTGGTTCACTTTCGATCTTGTGGCTTCATCTGCAATATTATAATCAGTAGGAACCCAACGCCATTCTTCAACCTGTGTTCGTTCTTGTATTTCTCCTATTCGATGGGATACAAAAGGTTTATAGTTCCTACCATCCCCTCTTATCCAATTCAACACACATCTAGAATCAGACCAGAAGAATGTTCGGTTGATAGGAATCTCAAGTTCTTTTTTTATCAACTGAGATAATCGACTTGCCATAACTGCTGCCTGGAGTTCCAACCTCGGTATAGGTAGAGGTTTCAATGGAGCGACTCTGGTTTTTGCTGAGATGAGAGAAACTTCAATTTTATCTCTTCCAACAATCCGAAGAAAGACTGCTGCAGCAAAGGCTTTTTCACTACTGTCGCAGAACGTGTGAATTTCGATTGTCTGCGCAGAAGGTATAAGGTAACTATAGCATCTAGGAATTTTGATTTCAGAAATTTGTTCTGTATCCTTCAGCCATTTCGTCCAGACGGACAATAATTCTTGTGGTAAAATTTCGTCCCAATCGATTTCCGATCGCCATATGTCCTGCATCAGAATTTTTCCTCTTACTGTGAAGCTGGATATCAGACCCAGAGGATCAAAAACAGACATCAAAGCTCTCAAGACTGTTCTTTTGGTAGGCATCTTCTGTTTCAGTTTGGATTTCTCCAATTTAAATGAAAATTGGTCATTCTCTGGGTCCCACCACATTCCTAATATTCGATGAAAAGATGTTTCACCCAAATTTTTCGTAGCTGCCAGGATCATGTCATCAGCAAGTTTTTTTCGAATCAATTGGGAATTTGTCATCCAGTTGACTAATTCATATCCAGCTAGTTTTTGGACTCTGCAGATCTCTGAAATCGTATGTAGAGCTTCCTCTTCTGTATCTTTTGAGTCCAGATAATCGTCAACGTAGAATTTTTTTATTATAGCCGTCTGAATGTCTGGATTGGGAGCAAATTTTTCAGCGTTGTGGTTTTTTACGAATTGGGCACATACAGGTGAACATATGGCCCCAAAGGTCATGACAACCATTTCGTAAGTGTCCGGAGGTCTATCGTATTCCAAATTTCTCCACAGGAATCGTTGTGCACATCTATCTTGTTCTCTTATCGCAATCTGATGAAACATCTCCTTTACGTCACCGCAGAAACCATATCGTCTTTGTCTGAATTTCCACAAGATTGCTACCAAGGACTTCAATAAATCTGGACCAGAAAGTAGGGCATCGTTCAGACACATGCCGTTGGATTTGGCGGCTGCATCGAACACCAGTCTGATCTTATTTGGTTTGTGAGGATTTTCTACGGCAAAGTGAGGGAGATACCATGTGCGAGAATTGCCATTTTTCTCTTGCTCTGTGGTCAGTTTTATGATGTATCCTTTGTCTTCATAATCTCTCATTTTCTGACAATAGTCCTTTGCAAAATTGTCGTTCAGACGACATTTCTTCTCAACACATTTCAATCTTTGAATTGTCTGAAATTTGCTTTCTGGCAAGTGAATATCATCACTTCTCCATAACAAACCAATTTCATATTTTCCCTCATTGTAATTGATTGTACCTTGCATCAATTTCAAAGCTCTTGAACTTTCTTGGGATAGTTGGTCTGTTGTTATAAGAGTGCCGAAAGTTTCTGTTGTGTGTGATTTTCTGACCAATTCTTTAAGTTCTTCATCTGATGTTTGTTTCTCACAAATATGTAGGGTGTGGGCTTTAAAAGAATGTTCTTCAGTGCCAGGACTTGGCCCATGTAACGACCAACCCAATTTGCATCTGCTAGCAACTGGAAGATTATCTGGGCCGCTCCGTATCTGTCTTGCAAGGATCAAATGAATATTGTCTTGTCCAATGAGTAAAACAGGTTTTTCGTTCTCGATGTCTGATATTGGAATACCCTGTAGATGTGAAAACTTCCAAATGACATGCCAGAGACGATAGCTTCAGTTTTAGTTGATACATCAAAAAGAGTACTTCGTCCACGCCACTGAAGATGACTGCCGCAGTTGCAGTTGAAACGTTTGGAGATTTCAACCAAAAAAGACAACGGCAAAACCTGGAAACCAGCCAAAACATTGACGCCAGCCGTGAAAGCCTACATTCCTATAAAAATAATAATAATAAAAATTTAGATCATCATAATCATTACTACATTAATGGAATCCTTGCATTCTTACTTGACATATTGTAGTATTCGGCAACAAGTTAGTGCTTTTCTGAGACTTTTCTAAATTATTGCTGATTCTCTTCGATTCTTTGTTCTGGAATCCATTGAATACGCCAAGAGAAATGTCTGTTACCTGTTTTCTTTGGCGCTTTGGCATCGACTGCTATGGTCATTAGCCATGTGTTCTTTATAGGCCTTGTAACTAACTCCATACGCCACCTTAGGAGCAGCACTGTTAATTGGAACGCAATAGTGAATCGTGCCGGACTCACCCTTAGCATAGTAACCTTTACAGAATGACCAGTGTATTTTTTCTTCGAAAAAATTGTATCCCTGTATTACTCGTATAAACATGAAAATATTATAATATGACATTACTTGCTTTCAATATAATGGTTAACCGACTGGCAATTCAATATTATATGAAGTTATTATAAAAATTGAAAGATATTTGAATCAACATTACTTGTTCTTAATATAACGTTTTAATGATTGACATTTGGATATTGAATGATCACTTTATCAAGATGAAAATGAAGTTAACATATTTTTTCTACGACAGTGCGTAAACTAAGCTTTTACGCACTGCTGACAGTGTGTAAAGTAATGCTTTTTCGCACAAGTGCAATAAAAAATCACCTGTGCGTAAAATCATCAACTGTACGTGAAATCATCAACTGTGCGTGTTAGTATATTCTTCAACGAGCGTATAATGTTAGCTATTATTCTCGAGGATAAAAATTCCGATTTATTCAAGAAAAATTATAGGTGTGTTAAACATTTTTTTGTTAAAATTGTTTTTTCCGTTAACCAGCTGTCGTTCCCTTACGAACGGCATCCCTCAAAAGTCGAAACTTGTGCGAGCCAAGGATTACCGAGGTCTTACCATTTTACGTGCGATTCCTAGCACTTTCTTGGGCCATCAGAAAAAATTCTGCAGTCGCCGTGGTTTGAACCATCGCCGACTGGCATCCAACGTGATTAAACCATGTCGCTTTAACCACTCGGCTACCTGGCTTCGTAGAAGACTATACTTTCTCTAGGACTATACGATAGTCAGAGTTTTAATGAAATATAAATATTAATTATGAAAATAAGTGTATATTAATAAAGTAATATAAGGTAGAATAACAATTATACATGAATAATCGGTGTTCATTTATGTATGAAGAGTGGAATTCGTTAAACATTTACTTCATGTTGTGTGTGTGTGTGTGCTGCTTTATCTAAGTTAAGTGTCAGTGAATTAGCTCTGTGAAAATCGAAGTGATACGAAGGAAATGGGAATCTGTTTTTCCTGAAATCTAGAAAATACCAATTGAAAATCAATTTATCACCACTGTGAAGAAAATAACAACAGGAAACATCCTAGAAGGTATGTTTTGAA
The DNA here is from genome assembly GCA_944452925.2 of Chrysolina oricalcia. Lineage (NCBI taxonomy): Eukaryota > Metazoa > Arthropoda > Insecta > Coleoptera > Chrysomelidae > Chrysolina > Chrysolina oricalcia. The sequence continues at coordinate 54,062,385 of OX101819.2, read as the reverse complement.
TACTTTTACAACTGCGAACAATAACAACAATATACATCTCTACCTTTTTTGTCCGTAAGAGATTATCTCTTCTTATCAGTGTACCGTATTGATAAAGGGAAACATACACTATCGAAAACATCATACTTGTATATGAATATGTCCGTCACAAATGAGATTATTCTAGAATAATTAAAGAGAAATAAGCAAGAGCTGAAATCGCTGATTGAAGCTGTAGAAGTGAGAATCACTCTCAAAATTGAAGATTTAAATCGGAGAATAAACACATTAGAGTCAAAAAACGCTGAAACTACGAATAGAATCGAGAATCTGGAAAGGAAATCGAAAGAAAATAATATCAATATTTTTGGATTGGATAGCAAACCAGACGAGATAACGATCAATTTCATCAAAAGTGAAATAAAGAAACTAGTACATGTAGACATCACTGAAGGAGATCTGAATAACTTTTACCCACTTGGAAAAAATAACAACCCGCCAATAAAAATAGAATTCACGTCTTTCCTAAAGAAAGCAGCAGTACTGAAAAACGCAAGAAATTTGAAGGGGACGAAAATTTCAATAGCTCGGGACCTCACACTCAAACAACGCCAAGAATATAGCATTCTGCGGAAACATTTAAATCTAGCTAGAGAAAACAAGGAAGAAGACTGTTACATAAAAGGAAATCGGTTATACGTGAATGGTAGGATATACAAACCAGAAGATTTAGAAAATCAAGAAGATATTGAAGAAGGTATTCAAGAAAAACCCCAAAGTGCACCTGGAACACCGATACAAATAGCAACCAAAGATCTTCAGCGTCAGATTACCAAACCTGCTGAACCGTCAGTTAAAAACCCTCAGCAGAAAACGAACACTCCAACCCAATTTGCTGGCAAGCTCACTAAAGAGGTAGGCGAGAAACAGAAAATAAGAACCCGCAGCGTCACTGGAAAATAAATTTTCGCACATTGGTGCTTATGATGAAAATAATAAATAAAATATTGTAGTAATCAGTCAATAATAGTACATAAATGTATTATAGTACTACTACATAGTATTATAAATGCTCGCCTATACCTAATTAATTTTTAAATTGGGAAACAAATAATATTAACGTAAAAATAATGGATCCATTCATTAAAGATTATAGCTATTCAGAATTTCCTTCCAAACTACTGAAAGATGCCTCCGAATATAATGAAATCATAAAAGAGACTAATTGTAAATTTAAACTGATACATCAAAATATCAGAAGCATTTCAAAAAATCTAGATAACTTTGAAATTACGCTAAGTCAGTTTGATGATTCTTTTGAATGCATAATTCGAACCGAAACTAGAAATGATTTTGATATAGACTTCATGCAGAGACAAGGATATGACTTGTTATATAATTTCGGTAACATCAACAAATGTGATGGAACTATTGTTTACCTAAAAAGTAATATTAACTATACATTCAAAATTATAACAATATCAGAGTGTAAAGCAATTGAGGTCACCTGTAAAAAAGAACAAAAAACCATCAAAATAACAGCCTTATATAGATCACCAGCAACCAATGATAAAGAGTTTGTAAATGGACTATATGATTATTTTTGTAATAATGATATGGAAAGCAGTGATGTACATGTAATTGTAGGCGATATAAATATCGACTTACTCTCTAAGGATAATACGATTGTATCTGAATATCTAGACATAATGAGTATGTTTAACTTTATCTCAACTGTCAATAGCAATACCAGAATCCAAGGAGACTCTAAAAGCTGCTTTGATCATATATTTGTACGAATAAAAAAAGGTGAAGTCAGCGACTACTTTTCAAGCTTTATTTTAGATTCACTTGTAACAGATCATTCAACTACGATATTGAATACAAACATTTTTGAGGATACCGAGTCTAACTATGGGGAACTTGTGATAAAAAATATAAATTTCACAAAATTAAAAAAGGATCTGAATGATATCAACTGGGATTCATTGTATAACATTAAAGACGCACAAAAAGCTACAACTTACTTTGTAACCAAAATTGAGCAAAGTATTGAGAAGAATACCAAAACTTATAAAGAAAAACGAAAATACATTAAAAAGAAAGATTGGATTACGATAGGGCTAATAAAGTCTATAAAAAAGCGCGACAAACTATATAAGGAATGGCAAAAAGATAAGGAAAATATAAGGCTAAAAGAGAACTACATCAAATACAGAAATCAATTAAATAAACTCATCGATGTTACCAAACTCAACCATCATAAAAATCAAATTGAACAAAATAAAAATAATTCGCGAAAACTCTGGAAAACTATAAAAATTATTACGAACACCAACAATAAACCTACCATAATAAAACAGCTCAAATCAAAAAATGGCGAGTACTTAGACTCCAATATAGAAATCGCCAATACATTCAATGATTTCTTCTCCAACGTAGGGCAAGAACTGGCACAAAACATAGAAAGACCCCCTGTTTCACCCTCACCCAGAGTGGTAAATCCCTGCTCATTCTTTCTCAAACCTACGGACGAAAAAGAAATTAGCGAAATTATCTTATCCTTAAAAAATAATAAGACACCTGGTATAGACGATTTTAAAGCAGAGACATTGAAAGCAATTAATGAGGAAATAGCAAAACCCCTATGTTATATTATCAATAATATGATGGAAAACGGAATCTGCCCTACTGAATTTAAAATCGCGGTAATAAAACCTTTGCACAAAAAAGGCGAAAAAACCTTACCGTCAAATTTTAGACCAATATCTCTGGTAACTAACTATGCTAAAATCTTCGAGAAAGTTATTAAAATTAGACTCGTGCTGTTTCTGGAGAAACATAAAATAATTGCTGAAAATCAGTTCGGATTTCAAAGCGGAAAATCTACAGAAGGAGCCATTGCGTCACTAACTCAGAAACTATATGATGCAATCGATAACAGCCAACCTGCCATCGGCGTGTTTTTGGATCTTGCAAAGGCGTTCGACACTGTTGACCACGAACAGTTGTTGGAATCCTTGGAAGATATAGGAATACGAGGACTGGCTCATGATTTATTCAGATCATATCTGTACGATAGAAAACAATCTGTCAAAATTGACGATACATATAGTAGATTTAAATTGGTTAAATGCGGAGTGCCGCAGGGGACGGTCCTCGGACCAATTCTTTTTATCATATACATAAATAATTTACTCACCATTAGAACCTCTGGACACATTATAAGCTTTGCCGATGATACCGTTATATTGTATACATCAAACAGTTGGAATGACCTAAAGCATAAAATTGAATCAGAAATGAATAATATTATTGATTGGTTTAATTATAAATTACTTACCATAAATTTTGACAAAACAATGTTCCTCCCAATAACAAGCTACAAAAACAAACTACCTCACTACAACACTCTAGAGATAAATAATCACAATAAAACAATAACAATAAAACTTACTGAGAATGTAAAATATCTGGGCATTATTATAGATTGTCATCTTCGTTGGAATAATCACGTTAATAACGTTGTTAATACAATCAGAACCTTTTTGGGACGATTCAAATACCTCACAAAAATCTTACCTTTACACCTACTCAAAATGCTTTATTTTACTCTTGTAGACTCCCGTATAGCATATGGAATTATCGGATGGGGTGGCATCACGAATGTATATCTAGAAAAATTGAACACACTACAGAAATATTTCTTGAAAATCATATTAAAAAAAGAAAGAACCTACCCATCAGATAACCTATACAAGGAATCTAGGACACTAGATATTCGACAGATATTCTTTCTTAAATCAGTGTGTTTTTTACACAAAAATAGGAAACATATTGACTTTCTTTCGCATAATTACCCAACAAGGGCTAAATATTCGAATAAGGTTAAAACTACATCAGCGATAAAAACAGTGGGTATAAAATGTTTTGCGTTTCTAGGACCAAGATTTATAAATATTATTTCAGAAAGCTCCCTTTTGAACAATTCTAATTCTGAAATACATTATAGGAATAAGGTTAAGTCATTTCTATTAAGCAACCAGAGACAACTTATTCATAACTTCTTTAACTAAAAAAAGCCAAGATAATTATATGTACATCAACTCAGTCATATTCTTACATAGATCCTTTTTTAATTTTTTAATTTTTGTATATGTATGTAGTAATTATGTTGATATATAATGTGTTTGAGTATATGTGTGCTTCTATTTTTATGTTTACTATATGTATGTATGTGTATTTATGTATATGTCTATATATGTATATATGTATATATATATATATATATATATATATATATATATATATATATGTATATATATATATATATATATATATATGTCTTTGAGTACCTCTTTTCAAAATTCAGTGTAAGATTCGCATCTCACACGTAAAAAAAAAAAAAAAGATACGGACAGCAAAATTCTTGTTCTTCTATTAATTTCTTTGTGTCATAAAAACCTATATCTAATTCATTATTATGTTTATTATATTATATCTATTGTGAGTATTTCCATTTCCGGTGAGATTCAATTATTTTGTTAAGTCATTATTAAATACCTCTTAGATTATAAGTATTTTATATTGAAGAAATGCTAGTGAAAAATAGACATTGCAGTGACTAGTTTAACCTCAATTCTTAATTTTTATTAACTAATTTTTATGTATACACATTTGCACCACGGACAGCCTATGGCTTTGTGGTTCTCCATGTTTATTTGTAAATTTCTTTGATGTAACTTATATCCATTTTATTGAAATAAACAAACTTATTATATATATATATATATATATATATATATATATATATATATATATATATATATATATATATATATATATATATATATATATATATATATATATATATATATATGTACACACTTCTACCAACTGAGCTATAACAGGCACTCGAAAATTTGAGAATGAAATACCTACTAGAGAAACTCTGACCAAGAACTGAGAGAGTGTGGAACGTTCAAGGAAAAACTGTTTGACATACCTTTGTTGCAAGATAGATTTCATCTTCCTCATGATCACTGCTTTCCCAATCCGCTCTATTCATTTCTATATTAGGTCACACAGATCAAAGTTAAAACTAAGAAAATAGTCAATCTGACATTCGCGGATGCAAAGCCTTCTTGAGAAGTTTGTTTGTTAAACCTCTTAGTTCCCGTGGATTCTGAAAATTCTGAACCTGTGATTGGCCGAGTGCCGTTGAATAATGAGTTAGGATCCACGGTGTCTTGGAATCATCTTTATTCTTCAATTGAAAATCAATATGTAATGAACGTAAAATACAATAGTCGTAGAGAAAGTAATTTTTTACACACTGTTCATATATTCACACATTTTTGAAAATACAGTTTTTGACGTCAAATATAACTCGGAAGTCTTCATTAAATAATACGACAACAATTCATATCATTAAACATTCAAATTAATGATATAATTGCTACAATTTGGCAATACAATAACTATCGAAGAAAAAACTTCGTATGAAACACTTTCGTAAAGGGCTTTCTTGTACTAGCGTGTTTGTTGAAACTTCACGCTCATACAAAGAAGTACTACGTCACGAACTTGTATCATAAATAGCTATTTTGTTATACCCAGATGGTTTTTGTATGAGTAACGTTCTTTCCCGATCCCAATTTATATCCATGGAAATGAAATTAACTCTTTTATCCATAGCTACTATGTTGTGAACTCATGATGATTCTGTTTACAAACGTATTTTGAGGTAAAAAAAAACTAGTTTGTTATGTCTTCAAACATGAAACACTGCTCGATTTCCAATATATAATAAAATAATAGATACATAATCATTTGTCACAGATGTCATATCGTATCCTTCTAGAACAACATATTTTATGATTTGCTTCTGTCATAAGCATCAAATGAGCCCATGATTTAGGAAAAGTGGATCTATTTATAACATACCAGCTGTGGATAAAATGTGTTATTGCATTTCATTTCCCATTAACTTATAAAACACACAATAAATAACTATAATTACACTACTTTTGCACTAGCCAAGGTTTTGAATGTGACACTCTGTCACAACCTCACCCTACAAAAAATCGACAGATATTAAAAATATTGGTTTCATTCAATTTGCAAATTTTAGGAACTGGAAACTCAGTTTTCCATTTGTAAAAATCATCTGACAATAATCTCATAAGTAGACCGTGGGATAGTGACAGATTTTGGGGCACGATTTTACTCAGTATGCCTTTTGTACGACAGTATTGTCCGTATATCCTCATGATAATAATGCATGAATTAAAGGGTCGTCGTAGGTTCATCATATTAAAATATAATAATAATAATTTTAATTATTATTATTATTCGGGTACGATTTTAATCAGACTGCCATGTGTTTCGTGATGAAATAATAAATCTAAAATACTCGATAAACGATTGGCAGGCCGTTAGGTTGGGTCCGAATGGCTGGTATGGTCACGTGAAATTGTATTTGCCAATGGTTTTCCGAGTATTTTACGTCTATTACTTTATTACAAAACACATGGCAACCTGATTGAATATTATTATTATTTTTCAATATGAACGACGACTCTTTGATTCATGCATTATTATCACGAGGATATACGGACAGTACTGCCCTTCAAAAGGCATACTGAGTAAAATCGTGTCCCAAAATCTATCACTATCCCCCGGTCTGAAGAGAAAGACATTTTATTCAAAAAATTACATCAAAACTACCTCTTGATGTTCACTGAATTTGCTCATTAATTCAGAAACTAAAAAAAGGTGGGATGTTCTTTTTGGAAAAAGTGAAATCTGTGTCGTTTCCGTTCGAACCGGAATTAGATACTGCTGAACCCGTTGGGTGCCTGAAAAAATCATATTTTCATTCATTTCCACCCCTCTCCTTTATCATTTCTTGATGAAATAAGTTTTATCTTAAATGAGGATTCGCCACCTCTTAAGCGCACCCATTACTCATTTGTTTAATTTTAACCTTCCACTGTTTCAATCACAATCGCGTACTTCATTGAATCTAAAAGGTAAAGATAAAGTAAAGTAAGACAAAATGAGTATTTTGAAAAAAAAACTTCAAAAACTCTCACTTTTTAAAAGATAACATTTGGTTGCTAAAATAATTTATTCAGCAGCTATAAGATTTTTTGAAAAAAGCTTAACTCTATTTCAGTGAAAATAGAGTATTTTTCGATTTGATTCCGAGAGTTCAAACCTTTGACAGCTGCTTCGTGGTAACCCACTCGTCAGAAAGGATTTCTGGAAGCTCTCAAAATCAATTCGAATCCACACATAATTAATGCAGATAGGCAACGACAGTATACATGGCAATTCAAATTCGACCCCCACCATTGGGATCTCATAAACTACAGGAGATACGTCGAAGCTTAAATTATGGCAAAGTTGCGTATTCTGGTGCTCAACAAAACACTGTTTTGAAACTTGGAAAATTCCGAGTATTTCCGGAAATATCGGGAAAAAACTGAAAATCGGATTTTTTTTTTATTTATTTCTATCGTTATTTGACAACATAGCTCAAAACCAAAAGTAAATTTTAATTGATACTTTTTTTCAGCTACACGTTTTCATGTTCAGATTTACTATCCGACGTTTCGTCTTCTGGCATTCATCTTCAACTTTTTTTTCTGTTATCAGCGCCATATTTTTTTTATACAGAAAAATAGTGATTCTCATTCTGATTTCATTGATGTATAATTTCTTTCCTGGCTAATGCCACGACGAACATTGAATTACATCTGATGAAATTTCCGTGCAGAGTTCCTACAAGGTTCTCTCTGCAATTGCTTGGTTGCATGGGAATGTTCATCGAAACATTCGGACCACCTATATATCGATTTCGGAGTGTTGCTCCTCATCAGTATAGGGTAGGTCTAGCAGTCAATAACTAATGACTGCAACGAATGAATCGACGACCAAACCCATTTACAGACCGAAACTGAGATCGCGCCCGCACAGTGGATTAATTCCAAACTGCGAGCGCCATCTCAGTGCCGGAAGCCCAACCAAAGCAATACCCATGACCACGATCGTCAAGACCGTATATAAACAGAAAAGAAAACTGTAGGTCACAATGAGCTTATGACAAGAGGCATAAGATGTCCGGAGGACTGCTCACTGCTAAAATCCTATACAATAGGAAAGTTGGGTCGAAAATCCATCAGAAAACAACTACTTTCCTGGCTAATGCCACGACGAACATTGAATTACATCTGATGAAATTTCCGTGCAGAGTTCCTACAAGGTTCTCTCTGCAATTGCTTGGTTGCATGGGAATGTTCATCGAAACATTCGGACCACCTATATATCGATTTCGGAGTGTTGCTCCTCATCAGTATAGGGTAGGTCTAGCAGTCAATAACTAATGACTGCAACGAATGAATCGACGACCAAACCCATTTACAGACCGAAACTGAGATCGCGCCCGCACAGTGGATTAATTCCAAACTGCGAGCGCCATCTCAGTGCCGGAAGCCCAACCAAAGCAATACCCATGACCACGATCGTCAAGACCGTATATAAACAGAAAAGAAAACTGTAGGTCACAATGAGCTTATGACAAGAGGCATAAGATGTCCGGAGGACTGCTCACTGCTAAAATCCTATACAATAGGAAAGTTGGGTCGAAAATCCATCAGAAAACAACTACTTTCCTGGCTAATGCCACGACGAACATTGAATTACATCTGATGAAATTTCCGTGCAGAGTTCCTACAAGGTTCTCTCTGCAATTGCTTGGTTGCATGGGAATGTTCATCGAAACATTCGGACCACCTATATATCGATTTCGGAGTGAGCAGTCCTCCGGACATCTTATGCCTCTTGTCATAAGCTCATTGTGACCTACAGTTTTCTTTTCTGTTTATATACGGTCTTGACGATCGTGGTCATGGGTATTGCTTTGGTTGGGCTTCCGGCACTGAGATGGCGCTCGCAGTTTGGAATTAATCCACTGTGCGGGCGCGATCTCAGTTTCGGTCTGTAAATGGGTTTGGTCGTCGATTCATTCGTTGCAGTCATTAGTTATTGACTGCTAGACCTACCCTATACTGATGAGGAGCAACACTCCGAAATCGATATATAGGTGGTCCGAATGTTTCGATGAACATTCCCATGCAACCAAGCAATTGCAGAGAGAACCTTGTAGGAACTCTGCACGGAAATTTCATCAGATGTAATTCAATGTTCGTCGTGGCATTAGCCAGGAAAGTAGTTGTTTTCTGATGGATTTTCGACCCAACTTTCCTATTGTATAGGATTTTAGCAGTGAGCAGTCCTCCGGACATCTTATGCCTCTTGTCATAAGCTCATTGTGACCTACAGTTTTCTTTTCTGTTTATATACGGTCTTGACGATCGTGGTCATGGGTATTGCTTTGGTTGGGCTTCCGGCACTGAGATGGCGCTCGCAGTTTGGAATTAATCCACTGTGCGGGCGCGATCTCAGTTTCGGTCTGTAAATGGGTTTGGTCGTCGATTCATTCGTTGCAGTCATTAGTTATTGACTGCTAGACCTACCCTATACTGATGAGGAGCAACACTCCGAAATCGATATATAGGTGGTCCGAATGTTTCGATGAACATTCCCATGCAACCAAGCAATTGCAGAGAGAACCTTGTAGGAACTCTGCACGGAAATTTCATCAGATGTAATTCAATGTTCGTCGTGGCATTAGCCAGGAAAGTAGTTGTTTTCTGATGGATTTTCGACCCAACTTTCCTATTGTATAGGATTTTAGCAGTGAGCAGTCCTCCGGACATCTTATGCCTCTTGTCATAAGCTCATTGTGACCTACAGTTTTCTTTTCTGTTTATATACGGTCTTGACGATCGTGGTCATGGGTATTGCTTTGGTTGGGCTTCCGGCACTGAGATGGCGCTCGCAGTTTGGAATTAATCCACTGTGCGGGCGCGATCTCAGTTTCGGTCTGTAAATGGGTTTGGTCGTCGATTCATTCGTTGCAGTCATTAGTTATTGACTGCTAGACCTACCCTATACTGATGAGGAGCAACACTCCGAAATCGATATATAGGTGGTCCGAATGTTTCGATGAACATTCCCATGCAACCAAGCAATTGCAGAGAGAACCTTGTAGGAACTCTGCACGGAAATTTCATCAGATGTAATTCAATGTTCGCCGTGGCATTAGCCAGGAAAGTAGTTGTTTTCTGATGGATTTTCGACCCAACTTTCCTATTGTATAGGATTTTAGCAGTGAGCAGTCCTCCGGACATCTTATGCCTCTTGTCATAAGCTCATTGTGACCTACAGTTTTCTTTTCTGTTTATATACGGTCTTGACGATCGTGGTCATGGGTATTGCTTTGGTTGGGCTTCCGGCACTGAGATGGCGCTCGCAGTTTGGAATTAATCCACTGTGCGGGCGCGATCTCAGTTTCGGTCTGTAAATGGGTTTGGTCGTCGATTCATTCGTTGCAGTCATTAGTTATTGACTGCTAGACCTACCCTATACTGATGAGGAGCAACACTCCGAAATCGATATATAGGTGGTCCGAATGTTTCGATGAACATTCCCATGCAACCAAGCAATTGCAGAGAGAACCTTGTAGGAACTCTGCACGGAAATTTCATCAGATGTAATTCAATGTTCGTCGTGGCATTAGCCAGGAAAGTAGTTGTTTTCTGATGGATTTTCGACCCAACTTTCCTATTGTATAGGATTTTAGCAGTGAGCAGTCCTCCGGACATCTTATGCCTCTTGTCATAAGCTCATTGTGACCTACAGTTTTCTTTTCTGTTTATATACGGTCTTGACGATCGTGGTCATGGGTATTGCTTTGGTTGGGCTTCCGGCACTGAGATGGCGCTCGCAGTTTGGAATTAATCCACTGTGCGGGCGCGATCTCAGTTTCGGTCTGTAAATGGGTTTGGTCGTCGATTCATTCGTTGCAGTCATTAGTTATTGACTGCTAGACCTACCCTATACTGATGAGGAGCAACACTCCGAAATCGATATATAGGTGGTCCGAATGTTTCGATGAACATTCCCATGCAACCAAGCAATTGCAGAGAGAACCTTGTAGGAACTCTGCACGGAAATTTCATCAGATGTAATTCAATGTTCGTCGTGGCATTAGCCAGGAAAGTAGTTGTTTTCTGATGGATTTTCGACCCAACTTTCCTATTGTATAGGATTTTAGCAGTGAGCAGTCCTCCGGACATCTTATGCCTCTTGTCATAAGCTCATTGTGACCTACAGTTTTCTTTTCCGATGTATAATTTGTTATGATTTGCACCTCTGACACCACAGATGTTAAAAAAAAAACAACTTCATCTGAGATGGTCATGACTCCATCGAAAAATTTTGTTTGATAAACACTAGCTGTCAGAACTCATTAAACATCATAAGTTTGCACAAATACTTCAGTCGAAATGTCCTCATTCTCAAATGAAGAAAAACGAGATATGTTGAAACTTTATTATAAATTTGATAGGAATAATACGAAAACAACACAAATTTATTTTGAATTATATCAGGAAAGTCAACAGCTGGACAGAACACTATTCAGAATTTTGGGCAAACACTTGGCTGAGTACGGTGCTTTTCAAAAACCAAGAATGAAATATGGAAGCAGAATGGAACAAAATATTAGACGTAACTTATTAGCCGAGGTAAAATAATTGTTCATTCCATATTCGAAGAAGTATAATTATTTTTGGTACTTTTTTAGATAAATGCAGATCCTTCCAAATCAACACATCAAGTCTTGGCAGAAATGGATCTGCCACAGACGAGCGTTTGGAGGAAATTCAAAAAAGTGGTTTGAAATATTATATGATACATATTTCAAAAAAATTACTTCCAGGTGATCCTGAGAGAAGGATGGAATTTTGTAGCTGGCTCTCGAATAAGGTAGACCCTACAAACTTCTTGAAAAACATTATATGGACCAACGAAAGTACTTTTTCGAACTGTGGTGTTTTTAATAGAAATAATGAGCACATTTGGAGTGAAAATAATCCACGACACTTCAGAGAAGTCAGACCACAAGTTCGGTTTCGTTTGAATGTGTGGGCTGGAATTTATGACGACCGAATACTTGGACCTCATTTCTTCTCGAATACTTTGAACGGGGAAACCTATTTTCGGTTCTTAAGAAACGAATTCGAAGAATATATGGATACGTTTCCCATGTTAATTATAACAGCTGCTGGTTTCAGCATGACGGGGCTCCTCCACACAATAAAAGAGCAGTTTGCGAATATTTACACCAAATATTTCCTAATAGATGGTTAGTAAATTCTGGTCCAGTGAGGTGGCCGGCAAGGTCACCTGACCTTACAGTTTTGGATACTTTCTTGTGTGTTTAAAGAACAGAACCTATGGAGAGCAAGAATATGACACAGTAGATGAACTTAGAGACAATATCATCACGCAATTCAGGTCTATCAGAAGAAGGGATATTGTTAGGGCTGTTCTTAATTTGAGACGACGAGCTCGGTTATGAATTCAAGAGGAAGGCCATCCTTTCGAACACTTGTAATACTTTTTGTGCATTTTCTACAAGCTCATGATTTAATTCTTGTTTTTTGAAACGCACCGTACTCAGCCAAGTGTTTGCCCAAAATTCCGAATAATGTTCTATCCGGCTGTTGTCTTTCCGGATATAATCCAAAATAAATTTGTGTTGTTTTCGTACTATTCCTATCAAATTTATAATAAAGTTTCAACATATCTCGTTTTTCTTCACTTGAGAATGAAGACATTTTGACTGAAGTATTTGTACAAACTTATGATGTTTAATGAGTTCTGACAACTAGTGTTTATTAAACAAAATTTTTAGAAGGAGTCACGACCATCTCAGATGAAGTTGTTTTTTTTTTAATATATGTGGTTTCAGAGGTGCAAATCATAACAAATTATACATCAATGAAATCAGAATGAGAATGAGAAAAAAAGTTGATGAAACGTCGGATAGTGAATCTGAACATGAAAACGTGTAGCTGAAAAAAAGTATCGATGAAAATGTTCTTTTGGTTTTGAGCTATGCTGTCAAATAAAGATAGAATAAAATAAAAACGAAAATTCCGACATTCAGTTTTTTCCCGATATTTCCGGAAATACTCGGAATTTTCTAAGTTTCAGAAAATTATTTTCTTAAGCACCAGAATACGCAACTTTGCCTCAATTCAAGCTTCGACGTATCTCCTGTATTTTAGGAGATCCCAATGGTGGGTGTCGAATTTGAATTGCCATGTATACTGTCGTTGCCTATCTGCATTAATTATGAGTGGATTCGAATTGATTTTGAGAGCTTCCAGAAATCCTTTCTGACGAGTGGGTTACCACGAAACAGCTGTAAAAGGTTGGAACTCTCGGAATCAAATCGAAAAATACTCTATTTTCACTTAGATTCTGCTTGCGTTGCTCATAACGTACTATAAACTTGATTGAACCTTGGGTTTGTCAGAACAACAAATTTGTTGGCTACCTGTAGATGAGTAGATAATCATCTTACTTTGGATTCCTTGGTTCGTTTCAAATTGAGTTTCAACGACTGACTATAGATGTCACAAGTTACATTTTGTTTAACAATATTTCTCTCGGTATAGCAGCGGGTCATTCTTCTAATAACCTTATCTTCTACAAGTTTGAACAAGAATAGGGACAATTCTGTTATATCAATAATCGCCCTGAGACATTTATCCTATATCCCATTTTCGTTGAATACTGGCTTGAAGTTGATTTGAAATTCCCGATTCAGTTAATAAAGATTGTGTTTTTTGCAAGACAAATCAAACAAGATTCGATAGCAGACTGGAATATATATCAACATCGACATTCGATATGCATATTGAAATTTCATGGTGACTGGTGTTGCCTCTGAACGTCAATCTGTTTACCGAAATGATGAAATCATATTTACATCCGACACAATCTGTGGCGCTCACCCTCTTCCAGACGATGCCTGTGGAATTTTCATTCCAATGCAGGAAATTCGAACAATTCATTTGACTTGCTGTCAGAACAAGTTGGTCGGTGATATTTCATTCGTCGTCACCATTAATGGGCATGAAATATATCGGACGACGAATTGTTGATCCATCTGTTCGTTATTTTCTCTCACTGCCTTTCGGTGATTAGTCCGATAATTGATTCATACCGTATTTTAAGTTTTGAATGGTATTGTGGTCCTAATCCTTGTGACTCCGATATTTGTCTCAGATAAACTTGACAACCCGACTGAATTTTTGTTCCAAATCTGACGACAGATTTAGTAGAAAAATCAGTGATGAACAATGAATGTCATCAATATGGTTTACAAAAATGTGAAAGTTGTGTATCCACCGACGAACATTAGACACATTATTAATAGCATGGATATTGTCCTGATGATAAGAAAAATAAATTGGAGACGAAAAAATGGAGATGGGTGGAACGGGGTGAACTTTTAGGGGTTGAAAACGATATTTCACGTTTTTTCGAAATTGACAACGAAAGTCGACCTCCTGTCGAAAAAAGTTGAATGGCAAAGTTGTGTAAAATAAAAAGTTCTTTAACTTTTTTATCAACATTTCTCAACATCACCTCAAATTTTCCGGGAAAATCGGAAAAAAACAATTTTCAGTTAATTTTTCTCCCGCGCCAGGAAGTTATATTCTGTCTTGCCTCACGGTATTAATTCTTGAGTGGATTCGTTTTGATTTCGAGAGCTCCATAAATCCTTTCTGATGAGTGCATTAGCACGAAACAGCTGTCAAAGGTTAGAACTCTCGGAATTAAAACGAAATATACTCTATTTTCACTTAGATTCTGCTTGCGTTCCTCATAACGTATTAGAAACTTGATTGAACCTTGGGTTGGTCAGAACAACGAATTGTTGGCTGCCTGTCAATTTGTGGACAAACCTCTACTTTTGGATTCCTTGGTTCGTGTCAAATTAAGTTTCAACTAGTGACTGTAGATGTCATGAATAACTTCCTGTTATATTCTGTCTTGCCTCACGGTATTAATTCTTGAGTGGATTCTTTTTGATTTCGAGAGCTCCATAAATCCTTTCTGATGAGTGCATTAGCACGAAACAGCTGTCAAAGGTTAGAACTCTCGGAATTAAAACGAAATATACTCTATTTTCACTTATATATATATATATATATATATATATATATATATATATATATATATATATAGTTGTCTTGAAAAATAGGGGTTATTAAATGTCTGTTGTGCCCCACGTTCCGCGCCATGTTGACTGAAGAGGAGGGGAGGATGGAAGCTCTACTTGAGTTTGGCGGTTTTCCCGAGCTTTTCTCATCTGTTTGAATTCAACAAACCACTTCCATTCCTCTTTCTCCTCCTCAGACATCACTTGCCGAAAAGCAGGGATTTCGCTATTCGTGCGGGCCGTTTGATGAACGTTTCCGCGTGCAAGTGGACCCCTTTCAATGCTGTTCCCTGTGCTAGCTCGAGAGACATTGAGTCCCGAAATTACTGAAATATTGTCAGGAGTTCGGGGGCGGTTTTGGTCAAACATTCTCACTTCATTCATTCTCGACTCTATTTGCGAGCCTGCAGAAATATTAAGTGGACTGGAGGTCCCTGAACGTAACGTATTACGTTCTAAATTCTGGAATGCTTCCAAAATTCGGCGTGGAGTGCCGGTATTTTTCGGGGTTTGTAATTTCCCAGCGGGTTGGCCGCCGAAAGTCAAAAAACTAGGTGAGGCCCTCAAAGGCCTATTATCAACATTTTTAGCTGAAATTTCCCTCAGACTCAGATCACGCCCTGTATTCTGATCAACAGAAAAATTGAATCGAGATTCATCATCATTGTCTTCATCAGGACAGCCCACAACGTGACATTTATCCACATTCACATCATCCATACTACAATGCACAGAGTTTAACCTAGGAGATGCAAATAAATTTAAATGAACCGGTTTTTGAGAATCCAGGTGGTAACTAGATTCTGTAGCGTTATTTTCGACGCGACGCGATTCAACAACTAATTGTGAGCGCTTCGGGAGAAATGCGTGGGGCTCGCCTTCCTTGACGGCCACGCTTGGTGAAACCCTTGGGTTTCTATTTATTGTGGGGCTCTCCAACCTAGAGCCAAAAGAAAAATTATTTTCAACAGAAAATGTACCACTTATAGGAGCAGTTAGGATGGGCGGTAAGGCCGGATGTTTCTCAAACAGAGAACAATCAAGAGTTTGGTTAGATATAAAACTCGTGAAATTTTCAGCGGGGTGAAGTACACAAGAAGTTGGTTGAACTTTTGTTTGTCTGCGAGTCCTCGAAGAGCTTGGGCTAATCTTCAGATTGGGCTTTCAATATGAAGTAGAAAAAATCGCTTGAGCAAGCTCGCGATTTTTTCACTCCCTTGATTCTCGATTTTTTGTCATAACAATAAAATTTTCATGCAATTAAAATTTATCGATAAAATATGATCTCTTATGTATTTACCCACGAAAATTACAGTCCTACAAAAAAATTAAGGAAAATGTTGTTGGCAATGATAAGATCTACAACATTTGTATTCTAGATTTTTCCACATAACCTCAAATTTTCCGGAAAAATTAGAAAAACCGTTCGAATTTTTTTATTGTACTAAAATTGTATGTTTGTCGCAAAAACTAGTGGAAATATACCTTTTTATGTTCTGAATTAGATGTTTTTTTGCAGCGAAATATTTATTCTTCTCCAATCTCTTTGAAGTACTCGGAAAGGAGGCGGCTCCTAGTTAGCACAACGAGTTTAAAACGCCTGAGTGGAGAATGTTGAAGAAGTTCCAACTTTGAGGAAAAACAAATTTAAACACGAAAACACTCAAAATGGTGAAATTGGGATGCAGTTTAGGGGATTAAAACGGTTTTTTGCGATTTGCGCGAAACGTGACTTCTTAGCGGAAAATGTTCAGTGGATAATTGAAAAATCAAAAATTTGACTCACAAAATGGTGAAATGGGGATGCAGTTTAGGGGTTGAAAACGGGTTTATGGGATTTTCAGCGAAAGTTTGCCTCTTAGCGGAAAATATTTCATGGCAAAGTTGTAGATAATGGAAAAACCAAATTCTTTTTTATCAAATACTATTCGACATAACCTCAAATCAACCGTCAAAATGACAAAAAACAGATTTTTCAATATTTGATTTTTTTCTCGCGTATGAATCATTTAATTCACATAAAAATTTGTGAGCATATATCTTTTCCGGTGTTGAATGAGCACGATTTTTTGTAATTCGGAACGATTAGTTTTTGACTTATGTACATTTTTCCAAAAAAACCTCAACTTCCACAAACAATTATTCCGGTGATCTTTTGTATTTCGAAGGTATGTAAGAGATCATTTTAATTTTTGAAATGTCTACTTTCGAATGGTCTATGGGGGTTTATTGATCGCTTAACCGCTCAAAATTGAGAAAAACCTACAAGTTTCTCTGAATCATGATTTTCAATAGATGTTGGAAAAAATTAACAGGCAAAGATCAGGTGGAGGATGTTCGTTTCGTTTATTCAAGGGTCTAAAAGGTGAGTGAATTTGAAATTTTTAAATTTCGCAATATTGATATTTAATGGGTTAAAGTTATTTTTATTGCAATTTATTCACGACCTTTCTGATGATGACTGTATAGTAGTTTTTGAGATTTAGGTCTCAGATTAAAGAAAACGATATTTCTTAAAAGCCGACGTTTCGTCATTTTATTTTGACATCTTCAGGGCACTGTAAGATAAATATATATATATATATATATATATATATATATATATATATATATATATATATATATATATATATATATATATATATATATATATATATATATATATATATATATATATATATATATATTTATATATATATATTTTATTTATTTATTTATTTATTCAGACATTGTTCTACAGGTTACACCCAACTACAGAACAGGGATACAGGTAAAATTAAAATATATTACAATTTCAATAAAATGACAATATCAAAATTACAATAAATAACGAGAAAACAATACATACGGAATCAACAGAGTTAAAATAAATCACAGACATATTATAATACAAAGAGATATAAAAAAGCAAGGAAACAACTTGCTGAATTGGATTTTTCGACAACTTCAAGTTAAAAAATATCAATACCTACATACAGATTTAACGGAAGTAAAAAGATTTAATCGCAAAGACAGAACAATGAAAGATATCAAGCTCACAGCTAGCCAAATTGCATTTGACACACATGTTATGCAACGGTGAGTATTTCAAGATATTTGTACGAGGCGTTGGCAGATAAAACGGATTGTCTACTCTCGACGTTGGTCTAGGTACGTTGAAATTGCAAAATATGTGGGTCAAAGATCAGATTATTGACTAGTTTGAAAAGAAAAATTGTGGAGTGACAATCACGACGGAGACTCAAGCTCTTCATAGCATGTCCAGCTAATATTACATCGTGAGGAAAACCAATTGGTGGATATATGTTGTACGATCTATAGGAAAGAAGTTTCAGGAAACGCCGTTGTACTGATTCAATTACCTATCTCTATATACAGGGTGTTTCTTAAGTACGTGTAGAAAATTTAGGAGCGTATTGCTAACATCAAAATAAAAAGAAAAGTTCCTATAAACATATGTCCACAAGTTACTCGTTTCTGAGATACAGAGTGTCGAAGTTGAATTCTTATTTTAATTTTCTGTGAATAGTTTCAAAATAATTTTGATATTTGGGTAAAGTTTGGTAACTGGGAATATTTATTATTCAGTTTGTGTAAAAAATTTATCCTTGATAGAGTCACTGCGAGCAACTGTTTTCGAGTTATTGAGATTTGAAATAGTCAATGCAAGTGATTTTCAATGACAAGATTTTATAATTCAAAATAAATTCAATTAGAAATTAGTTTTTTCACAATTAACACAAAATTTGATTTTGTCATTGAAAAATAATCCCAGATACCAAACTGTACTCGAATATCACAAATATTTTGGCATTTATTCAGAAAAACACAAATATAATAAATAAACTTTGACACTCTGTATCTTAGAAACGAATAACTTTCGGACATGTGTTTATGAGAACTTTTTTTCTTATTTCGACGTCAGCAACATGCTCTTGAAGTTTCTACACGTACTTAAGAAACACCCTGTACAGCTGATGAGATGGATTCCAGATTATTGATGCGTATTTTAATTTAGATCTGACGAATACATAGTATAATGTTTTCGATGTAGATGGGCCGGAGAAAACTTTCGAGATTCGAGCTATGAATCCATACATCCTATTTGCGGCAGTCACAGTAGACTCAATGTGAGGCGCAAACGAGAGTTTGGTCTCAAAGGTAACACCAAGATCGGTAAATGTGGCAGGCCTTTCAAGTGGAATATCCTCTATTGCATAATGCATTGCATGTGATATCCATGTATATTTTGAATTGTGTCACTTATGTAAAACAACACTGCCACATGTTTCAGGAAAGGGACACCACCCGTCTTGCCTCAGGCTACACTCTAAGACAAAATTTTAATTTCATTGTTCCCAATCACAAATTAACATGTGTATCTAACGGACCTCATATCATGTTTATAAGACTTTATAATAAACTTCCTATATCCATCCAAAAAATTTCTAATCTCAATAATTTCAAAAATTGTGTGAAGAATCTTCTCTACAAGAATGCATTTTATTCTCTTGATGAATTTTTACAAACTGATTTGGCTACCACGTTATGAATGTTTGCTTGTGTACTTTTTGTTATTTACATTGTTTTTTACTTATATCATAGAATTCCCTTTTTACCACTACTATTAATAGTGTTGTATTCTTATATGTTGATTTAATTTAATTTGTTGAAATGATTCTAGACTGCCATTTTATTTCTTAACCTTTTGTATTTGACGATTTCCATGCTTGTAATAGTCTCAGGAAATAAAAAATTGTACTGTATTGTATTGTATTGATATAAAAATGGCTGATTTCTGAGTGTGAATGTCATAACATTACATCTACTAGCATTTAACGAAAGACTGTTATGTAAACACCATTGCTCAATGAGTTTCAGATTATGGGAGAGTTCAAGACAGTCCTCAGTGCAGTTAATCTCACAATTTAATTTCAAGTCGTCCGCATATATCAAACACTTGATCTATGTCATTAATGAAATCGTCGAAGAGCAGTGGACCGAGATTGCTACCTTGAGGGACACCTGAGGTAGCCGCATATTCTACAGATTTGAAGCCATTGAAAGTGACATACTGACGCCTATTAGTGAAGTATGACACAAAGAGGTGAATGAGGGTCTGAGAAAAGCCATACCTGTACAATTTCGACAGCAGTATACCATGATCAAGTCTGTCGAAGGCTTTCGAAAAATCTGTGTATATAACGTCAGTTTGAGATCTTTGATCAATGGTCTCAGCAATATATTGAGTTATATTGAAGAGGTTCGTGGTTGTTGAGCGACCTTTAATGAAACTGTGCTGAAGTGGGGTGACTGGGTTGCTAAGATGAGGGTATAACCTGTTATAGAGAAGGATTTCAAATACTCTGGTAGAATTGCATATTATTGATATGGGTCAGAAATTTTCCACATGAGACTTGTCCCCTTTTTTATAGATTGGCCGAACTTTAGATAATTTCCATAAATCTGGGATGGTACTAGTTTTGATACAGCTATTTATCAGTGAGGTCAATGGACGAGCTAGAGCATATGCACAATCTGTAACAATAACTCTGGAATGCTATCTGGACCCGTTGTCATTTTAGGTTTTATCTTCTTTAAGGCTGCCAACACTTCATCTTCTTCGAAGTACTGAATGTTCAAAACTAGCGAGTGCGCATTGTCATCATTCAATTCAGTTTTTGAACTGGTGATAAATGGGAATGTTACAATTTTATAAGTAACAGAAGAGATAACAATGTTCAGTTGTTGTTTCTGGAATGATAATAGTAATGTCCAAAAAACAAGAAATTACTTTATATAATTATATTAATAATTGTTTTTTTTCTCTACTGTTACTGTTTATAAAAATGTAACATTCCCATTTATCTTACAGTGCCCTGAAGATGTCAAAATGAATTGACGAAACGTCGGCTTTTAAGAAATATCGTTTTCTTTAATCTGAGACCTAAATCCCAAAAACTACTCTACAGTCATTATTTTTATTGTTCAAGGGTCCGTATCAGTCAGCGCACGCGGGACTCGCATCACCCGCTTTTAGCGCTATTTCTCCTCTGAATTGGAATTCTAAACTTCGGTGGTAGAAATCCACGAGGTATGACTTTTTCAGGAATTTTCCTCCTCTTTCAGGATCATTTTTCAAATTTTGAATGTCTTCAATAGTTTCTGAAATATTTGCAAAAAACCAAACCCCCCTTCTTTTACCAAATTGTTTATAACTTTTGCAATTTTTGACAACGCACCTTCAAATTTTTCAAAAAGTTTCTAGAGGTCATTCCGAATCGAATGAGCTCTGGATCATAATTTTCGGTGCTCTTGAAGAGAAATTCACCAAAATAGTTCTTGTAGACTAGACTATCCACCAAAAGTAGAGTCAGACACAGCCAACCCCCATATAAATATTTGAAGATCAATTTCTTTGCGTCATCCAGCAATGTTTCTACCCGTTCACACTACTGCACCTTTATTGCATACCTTCCTCCTCCGGAACGGCGCTGGGGCCGCCATGAAATCTAATTCCGGACGTAAACCGAGAGATCTGGATCATACGCCGATTCGGCGGTAAACAGATGGGCTCGCGTCGGGGGATGAACGGGTCGCTGAAAGACGCCGAAATTAAGACGGGGGCGGCGACAGTTGTTTGGGTTCCGTATGAGAGATTGTTGTTTCCGACGCGTCGCCCGCAACAAATTTAGTGCTCGAAAGGCACAGCGATCTGTCGAAATTGTCTTCCCGGATTAATCTTCGCTCTCTCCTTGATGTGGTGGTGTTGTTCGGCGACTTAGTTCAGTAACCTAGTACATCTTGAATTGCATTAAATGGTGGTAGTAGGTTTTTTTTTTTTGTATGGGATGTGACTGATGGTAAATTCAAATTTTTGACCTCGGCAAACTGAAAAGAATATTGGGATCAATATGTAAATTTGTGTAAATATTTACTGGAAAGTTGCAGTCCCGTAACTCAAACCTGTAGGATTCACAAGATATGTCAGTAATGAATCATTTGGTTTTTTGTAAATTGCTACAAAATGTAAAATCGCAATGTGAAATCATATATACTTGCTGTATCTTCAAAACAAGACCTGAGGAGTTAAATCAAATTTATTGTAAGTAACTAATAAATTGAGAATTTGCATCCTGATAAGAATACCACATTGTAATATTACATCGATAAGAATAGCACAATGTAATATTACACTTGCAAACATTAGTTATTGTCTGCAGAGACCTATCCTTTACTGATGGGGAGCAATACTCCGAAATCGATCTATAGGGGGTCCAAATGTTTCAATTAACAATTCCATGCAACTAGCAATTGCAAAGATAGCCTTGTAGGAACTCTGCACGGAAATTCATTGGATGTAATTCAACGTTCGTAGTGGTATTAGCCAGGAAAATAGTTGGTTTTTGGTGGATTTTCGACCCAATTTTACCTATTGTATAGGATTATGGCAATGAGCACTATCCTGGTGAGGCAGGACACCTTGTTTCTTTCTTAACAAGCGCTCATTGTGAACAATGCAGATTTCTTCATTTGTATTTTGGGTTTCAGTGATCACGCACCCTTGGGTATTGCTTTGGTTGAGAGGCTGAAGTTAGGATGGCGCTCGGGGTTTAGTAGAAGCTACACTACGAGCTCGGTCTTAGCTTTTCTTTTGACTTGAAATGTTAATTGTACCATTTGTTGCAGATACCTACCCTTTACTGATGGGGGGCAACACCCCGAAATCGATCTATTCATTATTTGGTGGTGAATGAGAGAGTTTATGCGTGAAGATAAACATTACCTCTCAAATTGCAATTAAGTTTTTCAGGGACTCCCGGTTTGTGGTAGATCTCCAGCCAACCCCCTGTAGAATCATTCAATAATTTAATTAGATGCAAAATAGGGTCGAAGCGTAACGAAATTTATTAAAACAATAAAAACCTCATCGTGGGACGTTTATCCTACGATGTAGTTCAGAAGGAGAAAATCTAACCACCAAATTGCAGCTGACAAGCCAGATGGGATTGTCAGTAGTAATACCATGAGTGATTGAATTTTCGCGATAAGTCTGTCGATTCATTTCTGAACGAAACTGAATTGCTTCGAGAAAACACCATGAGTCCGCAGGACGAGTGGTTTTTTCTCGATATAATTCAGTTGAGTTCAGAAATAAAAGACAGACTTATGAGATAAATTCAATCACGACTGGAATTTTATTAGACTATTTCACGAAGCATTGAAAGTATTATTATAAACATGAACAATCAATTCATCATAGCCATAATCGATGAACTTCAATAACAAAAAATGTATCAAAACTATCAATAATTTATTATATAGTTACCGTGCGACTCATTTTGACGTTTTCACCTACAATTATGATCTGTCAAAATGTCAAACTTTGCTTTGTTATCTATGGTTACATCGTTGAAAACACCAGCGCTGACAGACCAATCAAAATTGAGAGACAGCTGTTGTTTTCGCGATAATACAAGTTGTCTTTGATTTGTGATTGGTCAGATTACGTGAATATCTTGATAAGAGTGGAATAGTCTTAGGAATTTACAGACTATAAAAAACATAAGGATAAATTTATAGGTGTAATAAATAAGATTACAATACGCGCTTCTTGATAAATCTCGATTTTAACGCATTGAGAACGACGTGGAACCGATTAACATCATGAAATATATGGTAAAAAGACTATTAGAGTGTTATTGATAGCCGTAATCGATATCGCTATTGTTTTAGTTTCTCACTCTTTAAAATAAGATTCACAGCTTCTCGAGGATATAAAATGACCCATAAGCGTATACTTGGGCAGTTCCGATTCAACCAGTTCAAAAACAACAGCGTTCGCAATGGTTTTTTCTCAGTTCGTAAGTCAGTTTCAACAGTTCCGGAGTTTCAATTCTTAGTTGCAGAAAAGAATCAACAGTACATATAGTTTGTGGCCCTTATCCATAGTTTGTGATGCTCAGCCCCGAGTTAGAGAGTTTTTAGTTAGAATTCAAAAACAACAATCAGAATCGACAGTTCGTGATGTCCAATTTCGTGTGTCTAATTAAAAATAGCAGTGTGCTAGTCGTTAAGAGACAGACTCATTATTTCCAAATATTCGTTGGAAAGTCTGCGACGAATCAGCAATTGCAGTCGAATCCACAAGTTTTTCGAGCCAGTAAATACTTCACTTTTAACAAGACCCGAATGTACATTTCAAAACTCATGAAGAATGTTCCCGAGTCCTCGGTTTCGCCATAACTTCCCTTTCAGAGAGGAGCCTGTCATCGAGAACCAATGTGTATCTTCGTTTTTCAACAAGTATAAAGTTCATCTCTGCCACGCGTCGGCATTATCAGCTGAAAGAGGGTATTATCCTCAAGATATTTGAGTGATCCCCCCCATAAATTATCCTCTCAATTCAGTTGACATTCTGGTCTGCCGTAGAAATTTTAAAGTTATATTACTTAGCCTTTTGTTCGACACTTTATTTTGGTCATATTGTTTTACTGTTTCATGAATCAATTATGAATGCGTTCTTGAATACTTTTAATAACTGTAAGATTCTTTTCTATTAGTAAAGAAAAGTAGAATTCAGCCCAGAACAGTTGTCGATTTATTTTTAGAATCGATAACAAAATTACTTGATTATTTGAATGTTTTAGACGATGTAGTAACTTGATTACTTATATTTCGGACGTCCATCATCTTAATGGTTGAAAGATTTCTATCTATTTCAAATTTTTCACAACGTTTCAATTGCTTGAATCCGCAATCGTCTTCTGGTGAATAGTGACAAAATCAGATGCTACGCGACCTTTTATAGGTCTATAATTAAGTGTAATTACGCGCGGTCTTGTGGCGCGCGTGGTTTCGCGCTTTTTCTCCCTCCAAAACGGTCCATGAGCGGTTTCCATACGTATCCAAACGTATACAATACGTATACAATAGAATAGTCGTATATCATCCGAGTTATGAGACAACTTTGCTGGTTGGGCTCTCTTCCTGAGAAGGTTTGGTCGGGGACTCTCCAGTTAGAAACAATCAGTCACAATCAGCCAACCGACAGACACAGCTCATTTTTCGACTTCAACTAAAACATCACAACTACATGGGCCTCGTCTGAGATTCAACGTTATTTCGATAAAGAGATTTATCAAATGTTACCTCAAGTATTCGGCTATTCCAAAATCAGTGTCAACAGCTAAATAGTACAAGTGTATACCCTCTATCAATTGATAAATGCCTTCAGTTGTGCCGTTTAATTCTGGCAGTAAGTTATCCGCTGTTTTGAAATCGAATTTCTCTCCACTCATGAATGATTATTACTGTAATTATACTGTAATTTCTACTTTCCTAACAGATCTAATCCTTTCATCCAAAATATTTTTTACTTCAGTAGATACTTTCTCTATTCTATGTAAATATAGTTCTGCTTTAGTGATTTCATCTTTAGTTGGACTACTACTATTAAACTTATGTACTAGTTTATTAATCAGTTCCAATTTCTAACCTCTGATACCGTCTTTGCGTAGCTGATTCAATTCGTTTTTCGTAAGAGTCTTTGCGAAGGTTTTCTTCAAATTTCACCACTTGTTCTTCAGCTTCTTTGAACTTCCTCAGGGTGTCTTTGCTGCTCATGAGCCCTGGACAATAACGTAATCTGCTTTTCTCCTCTTCAGTTCAAATTAACACCGTCACGAGATCTTTGAAGCTCGCTTAGCGTTCCATTGATTTCTTCATACCATCTTGCATTTTTCTCCAGATGAAGTAGATAATGACGATCTCAATGAATATTAAAATTGGGATTATCATTCCGTCGGTGTGTGTAAATGTGTGTGTGTGTTGATTGGTTCGCATAATTTGATCACGTGCCAGCAGTTTGTATCTGCAGTCTTTCTTCGTTGGTAACTTTTGGTCCACACATTTTTGAATATTTCTTCTTTTCTGTTTACATGGATTGGACTGGCAGGATCGCTATGAAATGTTGGTGGTAGCAAGTCGATTTATTAAAACCAGTCATTACCAAAGAATCTCGTTCATTCATAGGAAAGGCAACATCTTACATCGACGAATACATAAACACTAATATCCCGAAATTGGTAATCCATATAAATTAGTTGATCATCACTTATAATCTAATTGTATTTATATTTTGAATTGCAGACAGTTCAATGTACTGAAATGTTGCAGAAATACATAGTTGGGTCGGTTTGAAGCTCCGATGAGTTTAATGACACTGCAACGTTTCAGTAGGGGAGAAGGGGGTACATTTGAACATGGGACACAATTGAACGGTATTCGTATTTGCCGCCTTGACAGTGGATATTTCTTCGGAACCACTTGTAACCAAAGTAAATAGTGTTAGTAGTTATTGTCTCGTGCCACAGTGTCGGGTTATTATTAATAAGGTATGTATTAAAAAAACTTGTTATTTTCGTAATATGCTGTAACTTTGGGCTCAGTTAAGAAATGTGATATCATTTATATTCGACTACTGAACTGAAATGTATTTATGGTCACCAAAAGTATGAAGTACTTTTAATGATTTGGTTTAATTTTGTGAGGTTAGTTGTTACCGTATTGCCGGTGATCAACTTTCAATTCCAATAGATCTATCGGGGTACCTTTGAACACTATTCTGGGGTACTATTGAACAGTGTTCAAAAGTGCCCCTTCTCATAAATAAATGCGTACCTGCTTTCCAAATTTAGGTTTGAATGATAATTGTTCTAATTTTTTTCTTATAGATTTTCGATTCAATATGGTGAGGAATTACAAAAAAAGAAACAAGATGAAGGTTTTAACGAGGAAGATATGGCTAAGGCAATAGCACAGTTAAAGGCAACGAAATGTCTCTAAGGAAAGCCGCAGCTATTTTTGGGGTGAAGCATACTGCATTGTTTTACCGATTGAAGAAGGCATCTAGAGGAGAAGTGTTTTCTTCAAAACATACTTTTCGACAAGTATTCAATCACGACCAGAAAACTATGCTGGTTGACTATATTTTGAAATGTTCTAAATTACACTACGGTTTATCATATAGAGACTTAAGAGTACTGGCATTCGATTATGCAAAAATTCTTGGTAGGAAATATCCAGCAATTTGGAATGAGAACAAGATAGCTGGGTTAGATTGGGTTCAATGTTTCATGAAGCGTCATAAAAACCTAAGTATCCGTAGACCAGAGAACACAAGTTTGGCCCGTACAACTGGATTCAATGAAGAGGCTGTGAACGAATTCCAAAATAATCTCTTGCAAGCTATTCAAAAATACAATTTTTCTCCAAATAACATCTTTAATTCAGATGAAACAGGAATAACTACAGTTGTCGACGCTCCCAACGTCATTGCAGAAAAAGGAGTGAAACAAGTCGGTCAGGCTACTTCGGCAGAAAGAGGAACTCTCGTAACTATGTGTGCCATTGTTGCAGCCAATGGAAATAGCCTGCCACCAGTTTTATCATTTTCCCATGAGCCAGATATCATGATAGTTTCTTGACGGGCGCTCCTGCTGGAAGTATTGGATTGGTTAATAATCCACCCAATGGTTGGATGACTAATCCGTCATTCATAAAAGTTTTGGAACACATAAAAAAATACACAAAGTGCAGCTTAGAAGATGAAATCCTTATCATAATGGATAACCATGAGACGCACTGCTCGTTGGCTGCAATAATATTTGCGAAAGACAATGGAATGGAAATTGTTACTATACCACCACACTGCAGTCACAAACTCCAACCTCTGGATGTATCAATATGGCTCCTTTCAAGGCTAAGTTGAAAATTGCCCAGCATGACTGGATGATTTCACATCCGGGAAAAGCTATAACTATTCACGATTTGGCAGGACTTTCCAACACTGCAATTCAGTCATCTTTCACTCCGAAAAATATCATCTCGGGGTTCAATAGAACAGGGATATGGCCGTTCAATAGAAATGCGTTTTCTTCTAGTGATTTTGTTGCAGCCGGAACACCCTCCACTACTGAAACCAACAAATCATCGAGTGTCGAAGACACAATTGTTTCAGAAGATGTCACTGCGTCTACCTCCACATCTATGAATGCAGGGTCACTTCCTACAGAACAACCAGTTCCATCTACTTCTGCACACCAGTCAGTTTCACCCAATTCATCATCCAATTTAGTATCTCCGGAAGAGATTAGACCATTTCCCAATATTTTGTCATCAACTAAAAAGAGGCATAGAGGTCGAAATCCTAAAAAATCTTTGTTTTTAACACATACACCTGTAAAAGATCAAATTGAGGCCGAAGCGGCTATTCCTGAAGAAAAAAAAAACAGCCAAAAAACAAAAAGTGAAAAAGGCAGTTTTTGCAGATATTGATGAATCTGAATCGTCTGATCGTAACGTGATAAAAGGTGTTCAAATGTCAGCTACAAAAGCTAAAGTACAAAAGGAAATTGATCTGGATACTGATTCTACTTCCATCAGTGATGATACATTCTCCGTCCACGATGAATCATAGATGAAAATTTTAATGAGTCAGGATCATCAGAAGAAAACCTTTCCTTACATTCAGAAATTAGAGCTAATGATTTCGTTATAGTACAGTTCTGCACCAAGAAAACAATCGTTCATTACGTTGGAAATGTTATTGGCATTGATGAAGATGACTACACTATCAAGTTTTTGAGAAAAACTGGTAATAAATTTCATTACCCTATAGTTGAAGATGTCGCGACAGTTTCATCGGCAGATGTGATAAGAAAGATGCCCAATCCATCACGACAAGGCACTGAAAGATCCAGTGGAATCTTTGAATTCAACATTAAACTGAACAATTATAACTTACGCTAGTTCTATTGCATTATGAATGAATAAAAGTTTCATATTTATGACTGGTCATTGGTGCCCCATGACAAGTTCAAATGTGCCCCACAAATGGGGTACATTTGAACGATAGTACAGGACCCAGAAAAATAATCTTGAACTAAAAACTGTCACCAAAGAAAAGTGAAACAAACATATGTTGTCGCTAAAGTATACCCTTTTCATTTTATTTTCATACTTATTGTGACTTCAGTAATGCAAAATACTCATACATGTTCAAATGTACCCCCTTCTCCCCTACAAGTAGTTGCTGAAATAACATAGCTAAAAATGACACGAATTTGGTGAACTATTGAAAATGTAAGATAAATGATTAAAATCTTCATCACAACCCACGAAAAATACAAAATAGGTGATACGGTCCTGAAAGGTCGATATCAACAAACAGCCAATGAGAAAGCGAGCTACAAAATAAAACACATCATATAGATACCCAATAGCTAATCAAGTGCCGAATTACGAAATCGAAAACATGATGTTTCCGATTCAAATTCAATCCAATACAGAAAGTTCGACCAATGGAAAACGCGTATTTCAGCATGAGTGGAATAATCACATACAGCGAAATATAGCTGATTTCGTGCGAATTCACAGTAATCTCCGAGAAAAAACAGGTTATGCACGAATCATAAAACAAACAGGGCCAGCAAATGACCGTTTATACGTGACAGCTTGATATGAACACCATGAATTAATGAACATGAAACAATAACAGCCTCATTAGCAAAGATTATATCCAACCAAAATGTTCGACCCGATAATTATCGTTATGTCAACCTCATCGGCTGACAATGTCATACTAATGAATGGAGAATTATCACTGTAAAATACCACTAGCTGGTAGACCCTGTCGAAACTAGCGAACGATATGCAATGCAACGCAATCGTTAGCGTCAATAAGCTTTGTTTCAGTCACTTCAGTGGATCCCCCATGAACATTCAACTTAGCAAGTCACATAATGGATTTCATCAAATGTCTCATGGGTTGTGTTGAATGAACTTAACCGATACGTACTTCAAAAATCGGTCATACTCATGACTATATGATATACCAAATTTAAACCTTTTTATGTCAAACGTTCGCCTTAACACATTTCAATTATTTTGAATTTTTGATCAAATTAAACGATCAATACTGCATAATCATAAATATATTATTTGAATGATGATCAGTTTGAAGATTGCTACACATATATTTTATATACTTTTTCATATATTTCAAGAATTTCTCATTTTTTAAACATAATCATGAATATTTCTTCGTCCATATACAGTGCGTTCATAAAGTGTGGATACGCTCTATTATCTTACGAGTTGATTATTTTTGGAGGAAAAGCTCGGACAGGTCGATTTTGTATTTTAGTTTTCCACCTTTTTTTAGAATAAAATAAGTTTTTTCCCTACCACCTTTCAAGATATGACGTCATCGGTATTTTTTTTTCGAAATGGTCTATTTTTATGTCAAAAATTGAATGCCCATATTTTTCTGAGTTCAACCATACCACATACGTCATATCTTACAGTTCGAATCACAGTATACTGAGTATAAAGAAAACCAGTGTGACATATGCAATGGTAACTAAGAACTTATTGTCTGGTTGCTAAGGGCTTTCATATGTTTGCTTAGCATACTAGCCATGTCAATTTTCGCTACCAAACTTTTTATTTTGGCGCCCTCTTGCGGGAAAAACAACTATTTCGTATTTCAATTCATGATACATCAATTTGTCATAAGTCCGTTGACAATTCACTATGGAATTTTTCGAATGCAAAAGCAAAATGGTGGCTCCAAAGGGCGGACAAGATTTGCAATTATGGTCCGATTCGATTCAAAATTGAAACGTGGTGGTTTTTAGGTCAGGAATTTATGATTTGTTTGTCAATGCAAATACACAAGATGGCGGACGGAATTTGTTAACCCGATTTGAGAAGTGCTCTACTACATGCAAAAATGATGTAACTCGGTATGTGATATTCTCACCCACAAATTTGGAATATTGTTGGTGTAGTGTTTATGATTTTGAATTTCCCGCTATTATGTCACTTGTCATGATTTTGAAGTAGGCTATGGTTGGAAAAGGTTGGTACTTGTTACCAGTTTTGGTAAAAAAAACAACGAGGTGAATT
Organism: Chrysolina oricalcia; assembly: GCA_944452925.2. Classification (NCBI taxonomy): domain Eukaryota; kingdom Metazoa; phylum Arthropoda; class Insecta; order Coleoptera; family Chrysomelidae; genus Chrysolina; species Chrysolina oricalcia. Next base: position 54,031,283 of record OX101819.2, on the reverse strand, counting down.
AAAAAGACCTTTTTGAAAAACCGAGTCCATTTTTACAGTTTACAACATAACAAGTCAGTATAGTCAACAACCAACATCACATTTTGGCGACGAGGATTGTAGAAAATTTCGAATCCAAAAAAGTTTGAGAACAAATCTCATCTGAAAAAGCCAGCACAGAACACGCCATGGCTAAAAATATCTGTCGAAGAAGTTAGAGAACACACCCAAGAAGACAACATTTTGATGAAGCTGATAAAAGCCTTGAAATCTAATGACTCTAAGAAATGGGAAATAACTGAATTAGCAAGTTATAAGAAAATCAAAGAAGAAATGACATATGAAAAGAATATTATTCTAAGAGGAAATGAATTGTATTACCACAATCACTACAAAAAAGAGCAATCATGTTGGCACATGGAGGTCATCAAGGGATTGTAAAAACGAAACAGTTGTTGAGAACAAAAGTTTGGTTTCCAAATATCGATAAAATGGTAGAAACATTCATAAGCAAGTGCAGGTCTTGTCAAGCAGTTGTTCAGTCCAACAGAAGAGATCCTATCATAACAACAACAACACCAAATCAACCATTTGAAGCATTAGACGTTGACTATACAGGTCCTTTTCCAGATCGCAAATATATATTTATATTAGTAGATAAACATTCACGATATCCTATCGTTGAAGTGGTGCCATCCACATGCTTCGTTCATTTAAAACCAATTTTAGAAAGAACCTTCTCAACTTTTGGAATCTCAAATTTAATCAAATCTGACAATGGCCCCCCTTTTAATGGAAATGAGTTGAAAAACTTCCTTATGGAATACAATATCACACACAAGAGAATAACTCCTTATTGGCCAGAAGCTAACGGAATGACAGAGAGGTTTGTGAAAACGTTTAAAAAGTCATTGAAATGTGCTTACATAGAATCCAATAAATTTGACTCTCAAATCAATCAGTTTCTGCTAACCTATCGCAGCACACCTCATGCAACTTCAGAAAAATCACCTTTTCAAGCTGTGTCTCAACGAGATATCAATAATTTTCTCCCAATGGTCACTGATGAAGGAGAAAATCCACCCATTCAAGATGAGAAAATGAAAGAAAAATTCAAAGAGTATGCAGACAAAAAGAGACACAGCTCACCACAAATTCCAAGTAGGAGATCAGGTTTTATGTAAACAAACCCGACAAAACTGTCTTACATCAATTTATAATCCGTCTCCATAAACTAATAATAATAATAATAATAATCAATAATCAAGATTAGTGGAACAAAAGTATCTGCAAAGAGAGGAGCGAATATAATTCATAGAAATTCATCATATTTTAAAACATTCGGTAGTTAAATCACTTATAAAGAAGCCCCAGAAGAAACCAGACAATCTTTTAACCCGATTCAGAAACAAACTCCAGTCCAAACGATACGCATCAAATGCAGACAGACACCAATACAAGAACCAAATTTGCATGACATGTCAGGTGAAACATCAATAACTGAACATATAGCTACCCCAGAACCAGTAAAATCATTATCTGGCCTAGATTCAGACATATCTAGTGCAGTCACACCTTCAGTAGATAATGACATGGTCAACATCCCAAGTACCATCCAGGAGAAACCAGTATCCCTCCTACGCTCAGAGAGGATAATCAGAAGACCTTCCTATTTGCAACACTTTGATTGTAGTGAAGAGTAGTTGCTTAATAGTGCAGTGATTTTAATAAGTTTCACGTTATTAAAAAAAAGTGTTTATCTCGAATATGAGAAAATGTTTAATTGGTAGATTTTTATATATTTGAAGTAGAGGAGGAATGTAGTGTTTATGATTTTGAATTATCCGCTATTATGTCACTTGTCATGATTTTGAAGTAGGCCATGGTTGGAAAAGGTTGTTACTTGTTACCAGTTTTGTTAAGAAAAACAACGAGGTGAATAATTAAAAAGAACTTTTTGAAAAACCGAGTTTATTTTTACAATTTACAACATAACAAGTCAACAACCAACATCACAGTTGGTAAACGAAGTACTCAAAAATGATCCGACACCCTTGGGTGAGATAGACTATTTTTGAGAAATTAACCATAGCGAATGAGTACAGTTCATTATTTGTACTTCAGCTGATTTAAATATTGTCAAAAATAGATCGAACGCACTGTATATTCAAATATTTTATTATCATTCAATACGTGGGTAAACTCTTCACTTCTTACAATTCAGTACGCGAGCGAAGTTATTTTATTTGGAAACACAATTGTGCCATAAACAGAAAACAATAGTTTTCAAAAAGGCCGCTGATAGTTCGATCTGGTAGTCGAGTTTAGAGTTCTGCCGTGCCCACAGCTAGTGAGGGCTAAGGGGGTAGTTTGAACGAGTAGAGATTAGATTCATGGAAAATGTTCCTAAAATGATTATTCCGGTTTTTATTGTAAGTAAGTAAGTCTTTTTAGAATAATTTGTTCAAACATTAACTGGTTTAGGAGAGAATCATCAATTATTTAATTAATCAATTCCTTCATTAAATTCAAACGTCTCAATCTCATATTTATACATAGTAAATTAAATGTTTTTTTCTACATTCATGCAAAAAGCAAAAGCAGTGGAAAAAGAAGTTCTTTATTGCACTAGTGCAATAAAGTTTTTATTGAACTCATCTGTCATTCTACTTCAACGTGCTGTCATCATGACAAACATAAACGTTTAAACCTACTACATATTTAGCAGATATTCTGTGAGATTGGCAATAGGTACTTCACTACGAAATATTCATATTGAAAATTGCACCAATTGTTCATTCACTTTCAACATTGAGGGTAAAAATAAAGTTTGAGTTAAATTGTTCGTAACGTATTAGTTCCTGTTTCAATGCAAATCGATATTGATAATGAAGTATTCAAGTTGCGCTTTTCATTTTCCTACACCTAGTGCCGCACCTCAATAAATCATTTTTTGCTTTTTGCATGAACGTAGAAAAAATGTTGTATGCAACTCGTGCAAAAATTGTTTATTGCACTCGAGGTGTTGTCCAACTCGGCCTAACGGCCTCGTCGGACAATTTCACGTCGAGTGCAATAAACATTCACTTTTTGCACTTGTTGCATAAATAACTATTATATTTTTCGAAAGTTTTTTAAATCTATCAGTATTTACCTAGTTAGTCGTGAACTAACCCGAATTCACGACAATATTTTCCATTTCGTCTTACGTCTCTCACTATTGCAGAGAATAAACTAATCCCAAGTTTTTGAGTCCTGATTTAAATTGGAAAAAATGTGTTCACTATATCAAGAACATACCAGCAATCCTGTAAGTCTATCCAAATTTGATGTTGTATTTTAAAAAATTCTTGAAATTGAGATTTAAAACACCGCATAAAGACACATGCAAAACGTGTTATGTATACGAAGCTCAGCTAAACAGTTTCAGTAACTTGGATAGGGAAAAAATAAAAGAGGAACATGACAATCACCTGAAGACTGAAGTGGATGAATGAGCATTTAAATATTCACAAGAAGATGATATTGTGAAGACATTAATATTCGATTTAGACATCCAAAATTAACGGCAAGTATTGTTTATTGTAAGAGACTATTTCATTTTGGTACAACTGTCAGAAAAAACTTGAAATTTCTGTATCTCTATTGTATATAGTCTTTATTCACTGCCAAAATAATTAACTTTTGAAGGATTTATTTTATTAAAAGGAGTAAACTATTAATTTATTATTCATCATAAAACAATTTCATTTATTGGAATAATAATTGATAGTAAAGTTTGAACAATTACTTCCAACATGAATTCCCGAAGATGTTCCATGTTGCTGCCTACCAGAAACGTTAGATATTTCTTGAAGAGTTGATCCCGCAATTTTATCATATGGAAGAAGATGAACAATTCAATATTTTGTTAGAAATCTCTATTCTGATAGTCAAACTATCTTCAATATACAGAATGAGTAAAAATTTGACGCATCATAGGCGTTTGCCATGCTATTCGAAGTGCGAGACAGAATGCAGTCGACCAGCACATATTATGGCGCGGGTGCGATTCTGCGACTCGACTAGTCAACTGAACCACTGGACAATTGTTTACCCCTTTCCTACCTACGTCTTAGCGGCGAATGACTGCTTTGCTTGTCACACATTTGGTGTTGATGGACAGCATCTTTTCTAGCAGTTCGAATAGCATGGCAAACGCCTATGATGCGTCAAATTTTTACCCATTCTATATGCTTCTTCTACGGAAGCAAATTTCTAGTCACCGTGACGTTTTATGGATGTAATGTTGCCCCCTGCATTGGCCAGAACAGTTACAGACCTTCTCCTGAAACAGTGACCTGTGTAGCTCTTATACATGTCTTTTCCAAGCCATTCTGCAATTAAGCTGAGAATTTCTCGTATTTCATTTATCCCCACATGCTGGTTGACACATTTTCCTCTCGAATATTTCGAAAATAATCTGGTGCTCTATACTTGCGGTATATCTCAATATAATCAGAATTTAAAACAGTTAACGTTCTTGCGCAATATAGGTCTTCGTATCAGGTATTTTAACAATCAATATAGATTCATCATCTTCAATGGCATCAATAGCTATATTTAATAATTCTTCACGGCGACAAGCACCGCTGATACTCAAAATTAGGACAAATGAAAAATATTAAAATTACTTCTAATCTTACAAAATTATGATTGTACTGTACCTTATAAAGAAAATTTGTTTCGTTATCAGCATCTTAAATGAATTTATTGATATCGTCCCATGATAAAACTTTAGATTTCTTTCCTCGGTTTCCGACGCTTTTGTTCTCAATGAGCGGGACCAATTTTGAAAACTTCCTTAAATTAATATTTTCTTCAACATCCAATGTACTCTTCAACATCGAGTAGACACTCCATAACTCCGCTCCATAACTTTTTCCTCAAAATAGCTTAAAAGCACATTTTTAGAAACCGTTTTTACATGTTTCCTGTCGCACCATTCATGAAATTGGTCATATATTTTCTCTTATATTAAATTGGATTTGGCCGGTAACATATTAGATACTATTGCATTTGCTCTCTCAGATATATCTGATGGGGTAACACCTCCGAGCAATAAAAGACATAGAGATGCCATTTCTATAATCACAACCTTAGATTATAGAAAATAATCTAAGATCACAACACACATTTGTTATGAAAGCTCCATAACACTATCCTTTGTTACAGATTGTGGGTGAGGGGTGAAACTCCGAGTTCGGAGGGGGGGATTTGTTATTGTTATGATGTTCGAACGTAAGCGTAGAACCAGTGGCGTGCTAATACATTTTCTCATGTGTCATTTTTAATTAAAAATATGTATAATTAGACACGGTCGGTGCAGAGAAATTTGTTCTCACATGTATTGGTATCGATAGGAGACCACCTGCCTGGTTAGAAAGCACGTGTGTTATCAAGATGTCAATCCTGACATCTAATGCTTGGCGGAAGTGCTGTAGGTTTCCCTAAGTTGAAAAGTGAATGCGCTACCAATAATTTCTAAGTCAACCCGGAGCGCCACGGCAAATAATAGCCGCCATGTACCCTGACAGGCTATGCCTTTGAGTACACTCTACGAGTTTTGTCAGGAGAGAGTAACATATTTTATTAATATGAATAGCTACAAAAATAAGTGACAATTGTAAATGACATGAGAATTGTTGAAACGTCATGTCTACTACCATGGCATACACTACGCCATGCCTACTACCGTGGCATACACTATCTTTTCTACGATTTTTTGAAAATTGACTTTATTCGTCAATTGTGAACACAGAAAGATAGTGATTATTGCTGAGTGGAAATAGAAACTAAATTGTTTCAAAGCAATGAACACTTACTTTTGATGGTTCAATCAATCAAAAATACCGTATTGTGTGAAGAATCAGATTATTGCTGATAAAGCATAGAATGAGTTCATAAATACTGAAAAAATAAATGAAAGTGCTGAAGTAAAAAAGTCAAAATATCCAAATCTTTTAATCACAGTGGTAAACTATACCATACACTTTATATACGATATACATGACTTATAATACACATAAGAGATAAAATTCAAATTTATGATGAAAGTGTATCATTGAAATACGCATCCAAAGTGTAGTAAGCCAGTAGCTCTCTAACTCTTTCTCTTATGTTTTTTTCTGAATTCAGGTTATTGATATTCTGAGGCAGCGATCGATATTACAAGTCTGTCGGTAGAAAATCGATAATTTCTTATGTAGTTATTATTTAACTTCTTGCATCTCATTGAAGAAATTCAATCAGGTATCTCCCGAAATCAGGAAAGAGTGTGGGCTCCCTCAAGAGATTAAAAATACTACTCAATTAGATTTCAAATCTGCGATGATTCACAGTGTTCCATTCACAGTAAAGAAGTTTATGGCCACGTCCGGTTTCACCAGAAGCGATACGTCATTGACAACATTCCAGGTCGATTATTTATATTGATATGTGTGATATTCCGTGTATATAAAATTTTATTCAAAAGGGATTATCGAAAACTTCTGATGAACAGATTACCTACGTGATAATCCATGTATGTCGACAAAACATTCCAATACCCATTAGATATAGCTAGTGGCTTATGATTTTAAATTGGTTAATGAAGAGTTGAGTTTGCTTACTTACATTTACTTACTTACTTTTTAGTATACCTATACATTTCAACAAGTTTTTTCCTAATTATTGAAAGGTGATCATTCAGTCGTTTCACATAGTAACAGTTTTTTTTACAGCTATTTCAACAAATAGCGTATTTTTGTCTCAAAATCGGGATGAAAATGAGCAAATTCAATAAAAATCAACTTATTAATTCCAGTGAAAATGTCAACTATGGTTTATGCCATGATTATAATGCTGCGACGCCCATGGTTTGATTTGACAAGACGACAAATAAGTCGAAAACGGACGTAAACAAACATGATCGCCAAGTTAAGAGTGAATTTAATACGGAATTCCAACTTGAACACCGAGTGCAAACGAATATTTCCGACAATGCCCTTTTTAACATGAGTCGGGCTGAGATGTTTGTAAACAACGTCGGGTATGTTGCTTTCGAAAAAGAGACAGAAAAGCCCTCTCTATATCTTTTATTGCTCGGAGGGTAGCACTATCATAATCAACATCCACCTCTTGAAAATAACTTGAAATTGAAGCAACTACGAGCAAACACAGTCAAACACGCGGCGTGCCAACAAACTGTTTTTCCTCCTACTCCTATAGAAAGTACACACTTTCCTCCCTCAAACCAGGGAGGAAACTCATACTTTTCCTCCGTAGGGAGGAAAGTACTTTTCCTCCCCCTCATTTCAAGTAAGTTGTAAACGATGAAACTTGTTAATCTATTATAATCAAATTGTTTCCGTAATTTCTAGAACATCTTATATATCCTGTATTCTTGTAAAAATCAAACATGAATGTTACTTCTACTCTAGTTCTTCAATAGCTATTTGTGTATTTAGAGCGCAAAGTGATTGATTGTTGCTCGACAAAGAGATTAATCTTTGGAGAACGACAATGACACTTTGTGCTCGAAATACACACATTATTTTTTCTACAAGCGCAGCTCTTAGAAAAAGAAATGATTGACACTTCATTCAAATAGGCACATAACATTACTTATAAGAAAATCACTCAATAGCAATCCGAAATGTATAAGCCATCTAAATGTCCAATAATTCAAATCACTAACAAGAAAAAAGTAAAATAACGTTCTTGAAAAAAAAAAAAGTTGTAATTGCCAGGAGATGAACCCGGGACCTTCGGATTACAAGCCCAAGACGCTCGCCATTATACTACCACAGATTCTCAGATACACATGACTGTATTGTCTATACTTTCCATCAAGTAAGAATAGGTCTATTTGCAAACAAAGTTACAAAAAGGTTTCATTGAGTGGGAAGGAGGAAAAATCGTATGTATTAATTACATGGGAGTATAGTGCCTTTTCCTCCCTTGGATGTTTACTGCCCTCCGCTTCGCGTCGGGCAGTAAACTACATCCTGCGGGAGGAAAAATGGCACTTTCCTCCCTACACAGTAAAAAGTGGGTGGAAAAATACATGCCAAAATGTAATATATACATAATCCTGCTAGTATTATAACTTGATTGCACAGGTAATTTGAAATTTTAATGTAAAATTAGGTAAATGTTCTCTATTTCTCCCGTATTTTACAGTGAGCATGTAATTCAATGCTTTATTACATGTAATTTCCGCTGGTTTACATGATAACTGTAAATGAATGTGATAATCAGTAAAACAATGTATTGTTACAGCGAAATTACGCCAATTTACAAAATATTACAGGTAAAGTGTAAATTCTCCTATATTTAAAAGTAATTTTCCATAACGCTATCTCCATGCACACCTACCGGGATATTCGGCCCAATCCTCATTCACAGTTGGGCACCTGGCGAAGGTAGGTTTTAAAAACAAACAAGCCGTATTTTGTGTTTTATGTAAGTGAGAATGTGGGTGCCAAAATGTCATTGGATTATATTGTAAATAGGTACTGAAAAAAAAATAAAGAAACATTCATCATGATATTATAGTCATTTGTTCATTTAGTCATTGTTCGCTCCATAATATTATGAATAATACCAGTATTTTTATAGGAATTTGATTCGGAACTTCCGTTGTCGCAGACCCAACTGTGAGATAATTTTGAGAATTTATTCGACTTCCAAATCTCAAGTGGAAAGATATAATCTCAATTCGAACATGAAATCGGAGAGTGAGAAATTTTATTAGGTCAGCTGAATTATTTAGTAATTTCCAAATTGAAGTATAGAGTAAGATATTTTAAATAATTTTTTTAACAACATTCAAATGATATGAGAGTTTGAGTTATTTTCCTCAATATATGACAATATATTATAATGTTATGATGAATAAAGTAAAGAGTAAAGTAAGTTAATTGACACTAATTGAAAACAATGGTGAAGACACTTGAACAGACATGTAACAATTTCCGTTAAATCACATGAAAATACAAGTGATTACCGGGGAATATATATCTAATAATACATACTAAAGCATGTATGTCAATTGTCACTACTTGAATATAATGATAAAAACACCTTATCAAACATGTAGAAATCGCCATTAAATCTGGAATAATGGAGAAAATTACATAAGTATACAAGTGATAATCCATGAAATATAATGGAAATTCACATTTAAAGTCAAGTTATGACTACACATTATATTACATGAGGTATGTAACTTTACATGTATATGCATGGCAACGCATTACCCATATGGGATCATGTAATCTGATGGAAACAATATTTACAGTGTAGTAATACAAATAGGTATTTATAGTAACGATACAGAAAGTCCTCTGGATTCTGTAAAATTGTATTGTAAGTAGTTCTGGCTGCGGTTGCGGCCTCCCCAACATAATAACATAATAATAATAATAACATAATAACATGAACATATATGGAAAAGAGAAGTATTATTCAGTTATTTTGAACTCATTTTTTTCAAAAAGGAAAACATTTTGAATACGATTTGACTGGAACCATTGAATAATATTTTCAAGACAACAGTCGTTTGAAAGCGATTAGGACAAAAAACCATGTCAAGATGTATTGGAAGTATTTACTTTTAATATATTTCAGATGATGTAAATTCACAGTTGTCCAAAATATGTTTGTATGTCGTGTATAAAATTCGTGTTTTTATGGCATACTCGAAATAATTTTTTTCCTCGTCCTGCGGTCTTGGCCAAAAATGAACACTCTCATTTGCCATTGAAAAAATACTCATTTTACGCACTCAATACACAGATAGAAAAGACTGCAGCAGGGTGATGCACAACGTTGTGTAAGACACAGTTGTGTAGATATTTTACACAATTGTACATTCTTTCAACATTCATTTGTGCAAGTCAATTTGTATAGTATCCATGCACTTCCACATTGCCTAAAAATACACAAAAATGTGCACATCTACCATAACACAACTTATATGGAAAACATCTACAACGCATTGAACTCATCTTACACCCATTGTGCACTTTCTATTTGAGATGCACAAATTGTATACTATTTCAACACAATTGTGTAATTTGCCACAACTTGACCAAGGCGTCGTCTCATCCTACTAAATACGCATGCGCGGCACATGCACCTGTCTTATCTTGAATGTCCAAATACCCCAAATGTCCATTCCATCAGTGTTTGATTGTTTTATGTCGAAGGGCGTAGCTGGCCGCTAAGTGTCTTACCTATTATATATTATTTGCTCATGTATATGTGGTTTTGTGCCAAATGGAAGTGTTAGAATATTTACGAACGTATACCAATATTTGAAGGTTGGTTTGGCTATTATTTTTTGTTATAACATGAAACCTACAAACTGACTCATTTTCATCATTTGTAACGGTTTGACAAGGGCATCTTCTTACCTACTTCCTACTTGAATAAATATAGTTTGACACGAAGATGACTTTATTATTAACGTGTTCCAAAATAACAAAATTTATGGTTCATCTATGTTATGTAAAGTATTTTGCGTTTCTGTTATTTTATTTGTAATAAGAGTTTATAGATAGTTCAGTAATTTTTGTTATTAGTTCTTTGTGATGAAATAAACATTATTTGAATGACACTTAATTTTATTTCAACCTTCTGGGAATAAATGAACATTCTGTTTGGATGTTATGTGCCTCAAGTGTATCCTTTCTGAAAATTATAAATGGTACCTATGAAATTTGGCCTTGCTCTGTACACAAATATATACAATATACCTACACAATTCATGCATGCCGAGTGCACAAATTTGTGACTTTTTTTGCATCCTATATTTAAAATACCTACACAATTTGTACAAACTGGGTACACAAATTGTTGCCATTTATCACAATGTATGCATAAACAGTACACAAGTTGTTGACATTCGTCGCACAACATACCGAATAATTTTTGTATATTTTGTGTATACCACAAGTTATAATGCACAAGGTGATGCAACAATAGAACATATGTTGTGTTTATTTTTTAAACAAATCTATTCAGAAAAGTACAACACTGAAGTAAATCGTTTATACACAAAATCTCGAATACAATACAAGAAAAATTAACAAATTGGTGCTGTCAACTTTTCAGAAACAAATTGTGCTGAAATTATTCACAGTTGTGTAGAAAACATACATTTATTTCTCTCTGTGTACAAGAATAACTATTTTATGATTCAGGCATTGCCTTAGAAAGCACAAAAAAGAATTTTGACTGTACGCATAATTTGAACATCAAGCTGGCAGGGAACCCAAATATACACTAAATCTTGATTAGGATCAAATCTTTTAGTTTGACATTATTAAATATGTTTCAATAAATTCATTACTGATATCGAACAATTTCTTAATGTGCCTAAATACTACCATATGTTTTAAAGAGAAACATTCTCAATTGAAAATTGAATCAATACCTACATGACTCCTCTTGTACGATGGAAAACAGCGACTAAATTCCAACTTTCAGTCGCAGATGATTCCACAACTGACTTTATGAACATCCTGTTCTTATTTTCAATGAAATCAACTACCATATGCGTGCATATGCATATGAAAATATCAAATCTCTTCAACAAAGATAACTTTGTTGGAAATATGATTTCTTGTGAATAAAAAAATATTCCCGAAAAAACAAAAACTCATGAACTATTTATAGGGAGCTGTGCATATTTTTTTATGTATTATTTATGATCATCAAATAATCAGGGACGAAAACCATTTATTTCTGTCGATAATACATTGCTCTTACAAATTTAAATGTTAATATTCAACAACTTTTTCTCTCAGTGTAGAGATTTATATTCGGGGATTTCGTTTCCGGGGATTTTACTTCTGGTGGGGATGTTCTTCTCTAGAATCTAATAAACATCGTATTCCTAAATTGTCACCAAGTTTAAAACTATATCGATCAGTTGAAAGATAGAATCACATAAATTTTCCTGCAACTTTACTGCATTAACCAATTCCAGTTTCGCAGCACCTTAATTATGCATCATATTCTTTTTGGTAGCATTTTAATCGATCGTAGATACCGTCTATTTTGCTACTTCAAACGACATAAATTCAAACAACGGACGACTTTCACGAAACTAGATACGGTTCGTTCCGAAATTTATATTCTTTCGAATACTTGATACTGTGCTCTCCGGCTACGTCCTGGGAAGTTATCAGATTTTCCCGGAATTTCAATTAGGACGACTAATTTACTGCAGTCAAGATGTCTTGCGCAGACAGTCCAGACAAGGCAATGTGAGCTGGAGCAGACGTTTGTGGTCCATAGCCGAATTTGAGTAATGCTCCGCAAAATGGAAAACGTTTCGCAATTGCTCTATTGGGTGTTGAAACAGTTATTCTATGCTTGGTATATTGGAATAGACAGACAAGTATTTCTCAGGAAACTGCATTTTACGTATCATTCAATCAATTTATAACTTTATTGTCTGAGGAAACAGTTCTTGTTGACAAAGCATGAATTCGTATAAAACCTTTTTGAGTTCATACAATATATAAATAATTATTGAATGAATAATAATTAAAGATAAACATGGTATAAATAAAACATATTGTCACAATACAAAAATAATAAATAAACTGTAAACAAGAGTATAGCTATAAAATCAACGTCAAAATACAAAAAAAAAACATAAATAACAGAATAAAGAAAATACGCTTGGTTAAAAAGTTAATATATTTGATTTTCTTTTGGCTACTAAGAATTTTTTAAATGTATGGTCTTTGAAATATTCCTCCAAACTATAATAAGGTCTATCAGAAAGCAGTGCCTCAACTTCCTTTGTAAAAATAACTCCAGATACTACTTCTCTGATATTTTCTGGTGAGTATAGCCAATATAACTAGCAGAAATTTTGAAAAGAGTGGGTGACTCTTGAACGAAGAAGAATAATAATCAGCTTAATGTTTCTTGCAAAATTATTGAATGCACAGGTAGATAGTATGTTTCTAATTGGTAGAGTATCCCTTTATGTACCGCATATACGAGTTCGACCACGACAAATTTCTTTTAACATAATTCAATTCGATACCCCAATAAATAGAATATGCAGGTTATATAATATACAGGGTGTATCTAAATAACACCGAAAAGATTAAAGGGGTGATTCTGTGATGAAAATTAATGTGAGTGTTTGGTATAAAATTTTTTGAAAAAACCCTCCCCGGAAAAGTTACACCCCTTCGAAAATAAAAAAAAATGGTTTTTCTTTTTTATTTTCCCTGTATATGAAGCTAAAGACACGAAACTTGGTAAACATTATCTGTCAATAATAGTACACTTTTTGAAATTTTTTCAACCCTGAAGTATGCTTAGAAGGGGTTGATTATTTCAACCCCTAAGATATTTTTTCTTACAACTTTTTTTTAGATAAAAATTTTTTCTTTAAAAAAGTATGACTGAAAAGCCCAATTCATTGACTAACTTTCTTGACTCTACAAGTTTTTTTCGAAAACTTAAGCATTTATGAGAAAAAAATAAATAAGCTCATGTAAAATAGCATTTTATAAAACAACAGCCAACCAAATTATGATTATGAGACTTCTACAACTAAAAACAAAAGTGAACACACAATGAATAAAAACCTGTCGAATATCGACAATACAATTATAATAAATGTTGAAAATGACCGCCTTCAGCTTCAATACAAGCATCTACCCTTTTCCTCATAGAATTGCGTATACGATGAAATATTCCTGGAGAATTTCTTATAGTTTCACACCCTGCTTCAATGCGGTTTCGCAGATCATCGATATTTTCAACTGGGTTTGTGTATATCAAAGATTTCAGATATCCTCATATGCAAAAATCCAAAGGATTAAGGTCAGGGGAGCGGGCTGGCAGTTTACAGGTCCTCCTCGACCTATCCATTGATTGGCATACACCTCATCCAGGTGAGTTCTTGCACGTATACTAAAATGAGCTGGTGTACCATCGTGCATAAACCATGAATGTTGCCTAATTTGAATGGGAACCTCTTCAAGAAGAACAGGTAATTCTTCAAGGAAATGACAAGATGCTTCACCATTTAATCGTAGCGGAAGAAAATGGGGACCAATTAAATGATTATCAATAATTCCGAGCCACACGTTTAATGAAAATTGATACTGATGATTTCCTTCAAAAAAGCCATGAGGATTGTTGTGAAAATTTCTAATACAGTCTCTTGAGAAACTCGCCTCGTCAGTAAATAAAATATTACCTAAGAACTGTGGTGCTTGGCCAATCATATCAATAAGCCACTGACAAAAAATCACACGGGGTAAAAAATCTCGAATCATTAACGCCTGCACCCGTTGAAGATGATAGGGATACAACATTTGTTCTTTTAAAATTCTAAAAACAACGGAATGGCTTACATGTAGGACACGAGCTATTCTCCTGGTACTAGTTTCTGGGAATTCTTCAATTGAATTAAGTACGGCTTCTTCTACAGCTGCAGTTCTAACTTCTCTAGTACGACCAGAATCAAAACTTCTTTTTTCAAAATTACCACGTTTCCGCAAGCGTCGCGTCGGTGAATAGTTGTGAACGTAGTATGATGGGGTAGTCTACGCTGTGGGTACTGTTCAGCATAAAGTCTTTGCGCTTCCAATAAATTACCGTTAGCACGACCGTATGTAAAATGCATATCTGCCATTTCCAAATTCGAATATGCATTCATATTTTCAATCAGCTAATATTTCCTACAATACACAATCATAAAACTTGTGAAACAATAAGATGGGTGACAGAAAATGACACTACATAATCCTAGTGTCAGTATTAATGTTTTTATGCAAAGCACAGGCCACTAGACTTGACGCAAAATACATTCGCGTTAGCTCATCTTTTTGAAAATGCTCAAGTTTTAGAAAAAACTTGTAGAGTTAAAAAAGTTAGTCAATGAATTGGGCTTTTCAGTCATACTTTTTTAAAGAAAAAATTTTCATCTAAAAAAAAAGTTGTAAGAAAAAATATCTTAGGGTTTGAAATAATCAACCCCTTCTAAGCATACTTCAGGGTTGAAAAAATTTCAAAAAGTGTACTCTTATTGACAGATAATGTTTACCAAGTTTCGTGTCTTTAGCTTGATATACAGGGAAAATAAAAAAGAAAAACATTTTTTTTTAATTTTCGAAGGGGTGTAACTTTTCCGGGGAAGGTTTTTTCAAAAAATTTTATACCAAACACTCACATTAATTTTCATCACAGAATCACCCCTTTAATTTTTTCGGTGTTATTTAGATACACCCTGTATACTCTGAAAGTTATGGTATTTTTGATGTTTCAATTATTAAATACAAAGCCAATTTAAAGAACGTTATAAAATCAAGGTGAGAATGTATTGTGTCTAGGTAAATTCCTGGTGAATACATATCTTGTCTGGTGCGAAGTCCCCTCGTAACAGTTCTTAACAGTTTTGAATTAATTTAGGTATAGGTAATTATTTGGTGTTAGCCACTCGACTTGTACGTTGCTTGCCAAAAATATTGTATTATTTAGCTTTACTTTTGTTATATTTTATAATGATTTATTGTATGTGGAATTATCAAGAATCATGTTATTAGGCTCTGCCTGTTTGTTTCTGCTGAATAAATAAATGTATAAATAAATGAGAGTAGCGGCAATTTTAAAAGATTGTGTCGTCGGGTAGGGTAAGTATTTGACCTGGTGAATTTTGCTTTATGTTTGTGGATTAGACAAACTGTATCCCGAAATTTTAATAAAAAATTACCATTTTTTCAATAATAACATTTCAAAGTGAAACTGCATTCCACTCGAAAAATCATCGAGGAAGAGAGGAGAGAAATAGAAGAAAAAAATAAAAAAATATATCCCTATACCATGGAATAGTAATATTGAAATATAAGAAGAAAACGAAAAAAATATCGCTCGTATATGGTAGTATGAAATTCAATTTTGGTATTTGCAATTAAGGTTTGGGATAAAGCAGAGATTTTCATCAGGAATAATTTTTATTGAGAAATCTGTAATAAAAAAGTTTTCCGTATGCTGCGAACCTCATGCCAGATACTGTATATGTTTTGTAAGCTGTTTTAGTTAAATTCTTCAGTCGTCTCCTAGTATCTTTAAATATTTCGTTGTAGGATTCTGATAAATTTCTCAGTTTTTTAAATTAATTTTTGTCTTTTATTATCTGTTTCATTTCATTGGTGAACCAGATTGGATAACTATCATGTTTACGGTGAGATTTAAATTTAGGGATATATTCATCCAGCAGGTTATGAAAGACTATTTAAAATTCGTTTACCGAGTTGTTAATATCTGTTTGTTCAAATACCCTCCCCCACTGCTGAGAATCTCTTATATTAATTTTCTGCCGACCTCGTATTATAACATGTCTGTTTAATATGCTTCAATGCAAACGAAATCGACCATTAGTGACCTCTATTAATGCTCAATTTGTCATTAATGATCGATTTCTCTGTAAATGCATGTTTTTGCGCGTTGCATAGCAACCAGACATCAACGTATTCAGATTTTATGTGCGCTGTAAAATTTTGACACATAATTTTCCAATCTAAATGATGAATATTGAAGATAATTTTACGTTGACACCGCCAGATGTTGCGGAAAGCGCTAAAGTGGCAGCTTTGAGTTTATTGGCTGATGAAAGCTGAAAAATCTATGAAAAATTAATTATTTTCATTATTATGTATAGCAAGTAATTTTGGAAAATGTAGCAAATCCTCAAGTCATCAAAACGCGTCATCTAATACATGGGCTCCGTAGCGCAGAGGTGAAATGCGAGTGAACGAAGACAATCCGGATGTATTGTAACAGGACGTATTTTATGACCGGACATAAGAATTTACCCAACCCCTAGTTAATCCTCTCAGGTCAAGAAACCGTCGAACACTTGTGTAGAAATAACGTTATCCTAACAAAGATTCTCAGAAATACATTGGTTACGAAGGAACATCTTTAAAACCAGTGTATCATATTACTTTTAAGAGTCTTGTAATAATATTTCCAAATAGGGCATTTCAGATGAGTACCAGAGAACCTTTCAATATCCCAATAGTTTGCATATGTTATTTTTGTTGAGAGGCACAGATTTTTATGATAGGCCACCCAGAAAGCACTTTTGCAGAGAGGATAAATGATCGAACTTTGAAATTGGACACAATTTCGAAAGTTAGTCTTTCGTTTCATTCCTTCAAGTCAACATGTGGTTGCGCAGTTTTATTAGTTTACTCAAGTTATTGTAATTGTAATATTTCAACTCTGTTCAACACGATATTCAATCTGGGTACTATCGTTAATTTTCATTCTTTGAAGATATATAAAGTCGATCTCTTCCACTTGTCTCTAAAAAGTTGATTCTTCTAATCAACTCTTAGTATTTGATGTAATTGAATTATTTCGAGTCTTTTACGTTTTATCTTGTTATATTATTAGTTAATTGTCTGGCCTCATTCACCTTTTTCCGGTTTAAATTATATTATCAGTTAAAATCAGAAGTTGCTTCATCAAATAATTTGAGAAATGTCCCAAACATCTTTTGTTGTTATTTCTTATTGTTTTGTTTAATAGATATAAGTGTTTTGAATTATGGTTTTTATTCTCAAAAGTTATCCAGTTTACAAAAATCCTTTTGATTTGAGAGAAAATTATTTTACTTAGAGTTGAACAGAGTAAGTAAATTTGAGTGCTAAAGTGAGTTTCGCAACGAGTTCTCAATCCAGCATCTAGTATAGAAAGTCGGGATCATCTGATGAAAAAGTAAGGTGAGTTAGAAATTTTAAATGCTGTGAGGTATGATTCCTAGTTGCTAGAAAATTAGAGCCCAACGTTCCAAATTATTATTATGTTTTTTAACGACTCCGCTCGGTCGAATCAGTTGTGATAATGCTCTATTTAATTATAAAGACAGCATTTGTTACATTGGTGTCAGTAATCTGGGGTATTTTCTGGAAAGTAGATATATTTGTTAAATAGGCTTCTTAAGGTTGTCAGGAAAATAAATAGATATTTTCATTATATAATCTGTTTTATACATGAGAGACATCGGAAATATAGAGTAATTATATTCTTGATGAACTCAGAATTCACTTTTTCATTCTTCCTATAATATTGTCAAATATGCTTTCATTTAAATCGAAGATATTGTTGATAAATCTATTTCTATAAGTATGTTGTATTTTATGAATTCAGAAAGAGACAGAGTTTTATTATTTTAACAGAAAAACGTACCTATTTTGAATCCCATCACGTGCATTTTCAAGTTATTCGATTTCTAGTCTCAATTATCATGTAAGCTCTCAGTTAAATTAGAATAATAGCGAAAATTTTATATGATTTGATTTCAGAGAAATTAAACATTCACAGATATTATATTAGATCAGGTAATTCAAATTTCAAAGGCAATCACAAGAAAAACCTAGAGAATTGTACCTCCACATGAAAAAAATAACCTTTCTTTCAGCATCCAGTGGTATTTTTTTTTGAAGAATTGAGGAATGAGAACGTCGAAAAATAATGTTTAATTGTCAATTATAATGCGCATTCAAATGACTCGAAACGAAGGCTCCGGCTACAGGCCGTTAAACATAATAATTTGACAAATTTGGTAGAGAAACTAAGTTGAAAAATAAACTTAAAATTATAACAGAAAAATTGAAAAAAAAAATTATAAATGATAGCGAAAGTAATGATAGCAAGAAGTAGGTTCCAAAATTAGTCAAATTATTCAAATTGTAGGGTTACCAACCCCAAAGAATATAATTGAGGTGGTTTACTTATATTTTCTTCTGATAAGCATTTGATGCAAGTATTGTTTTGTTAAATAATTCAACATCGATTTGTGCAACATGCTTAATCGGTATTTTAAAATGGAACAATAGGTGCCCTGGTAAAAACGATGATTGTAATAACAGAGATATAATAAATCAGTACTATAGAACACACGACTTTTTCTGAGCTCTACGAATGCTCCTTTTACATGGCGATCCTGCTAAAACGATGTTAGACTAGAGGTGTTAGATGGTTGCCAGGAAGTTTATTCAGCACAGTTGGTAATAAGAGGAAAAATTATGTGTAGCAGCAAACAAACTTCGCAAAGGGTCCAAGAAAACGGAGTCGTCAATTCCAACTTTATTGTACAAGAACAAGAATACAATATCACGAAGGACGTTAAGGTGCTGTTAAATCACGTTCAGGGGCAAATGCGAAGAAATATGAATGGCTATTCCATGGGTAACATCACCGCCGCCGCAGCCGGCTCACAGGTGTTAACACACTGAAATAATCAAGAGAGGCAAGGTTATGAAGAATCACTGGCTTTGTGAGGTAGCTAAAAGACTGTTTGGTGGATTCGAGGCACTAATGTATAATGGTTAAAGTGCGAAACTGAAAATAGGTATATATATATTCATACTATTCTGAGTGGCATTTTATATCTATCTATTAGACATTGATTAATCGGTTATTCACATATTTTTCTATTTATGGACTCGTAAACGGTTTAGTAATTGATTGTAATGCGTAAATTGTGGGATAATATTTGTACTTCATCTGCTTCAATTGAACCTATATATGTCGGTAACTTGGGAAAGGTTCTTACAGAGAATAATCAAATCTAGGGAGGATATTTCTGCCATTGCAAAACCTGTAATAAACTCGCAAGGTATTAGGCAAATTAAGGAAAACGAAGAAATTCGAGATAATCTTGTGTTGTCCTATAATACAATCGTTAAATACATAGCAAGTTTTTGGAAATGTTTCAACGAGGATCAGAGATTAGCTGTTAATGACATATTTTTCAACATAAGAGACACAATTTTAAAAGCGTTTTATGCTTTAAGAGTTAATTATAAAGTACCTAAAAGTTGTTTAGAATTGATAGATCCATTACTAGTGGACGACATTTATGATAATAAGTTGAATAATACATTCAAATCAAACACGATGCCGATGTCAAACATTGAATTTTTCAATATAGCAAGTAAAATAGTCGCTCACGAGTTCGATGGTTCCCCTGAAAAGTTACAATCATTTTTAGACTCTCTAACATTGTTAAACGAAAATGTTGAGACACACACTGCAAATGCAGTTGCATTCGTCAAAACCAGACTGACCGGAAAGGCAAGAGGTTTAATCTCTAATGAGGCCGATCTAGGACAAATAATAACAACACTGCGAGAAAAAATCAAAGGAGAAAGTTCTGAATTAGTTTTAACCAAACTGTTAAATTTAGGACGAAACTCTAAAGAAGTCAGCAGTTACGCATCAGAAATAGAATCACTCGCGGAAAACTTAAAAAACGCGTATATAAGTGAAGGAGTCCCTAATGCAGTAGCAGAAAAATACTCGACCCAACAAACGGTAAAATCCCTTATACAAAATACAAATTCGGATAGAACGAAATTAATTATGGAAGCAGGTAGTTTCGGGACAGTCCAAGAGGCTATTTCCAAATTTGTAAGTGTAAGTAATGTAAGCCAACCTAGTACTTCCAATATTTTTTACGCTAGGCAAAATCATAGCTATAATAATCGTGGCCGATACCCCAGTAATCATTCAAATCGTTTCAATTGGAATAACTCTCGAAGAGCAAGGGGTAGGTCAAATTTTAGAGGTAACCGGACATACAGTAATAATAATAATAGATCGGGCCGCGTTCCGAATAACAATTATAATAATAATAATTACAGGTCTGTTAGAGTCACAGCCGCTGAGTTTGATCCGGGAAACGGATCAGACCCCCAACCAAGTCGATTGGGGGATGCACTGTGAAAATTTTCAATTTCGATCTGTCATACTCAAATTTTATTACATTACCAACAAAAATGACCAATACCGAAAATACATTTTTAATTGACACTGGAGCTGATATATCTATTTTTAAAAGAACACACATTAACCCAGATCAGTTATTAAATACTGCAAACCCGAGTAAAATAAAAGGGGTCACGGACGGTGTAATCAAATACTTAGGTATAACAACAACAGATATTTTTGTGGACGACTGCATAATCCAGCACGAGTTTCATGTTGTTGACGCAAACTTTCCGATACGGACAGATGCTATATTAGGTAGAGATTTCATTGCAAAATTTCGGTGTAATTTAGATTATTCAGATTGGACAATGACAATGCGATTAAGTGACAGAAATATCGTGGTGCCGATACAAAATGGTCTTCAGGACAATTCTATTATTATTCCCGCTAGATGTGAGGTAGTAAGGGAGTTGAAAAGCTTAAAAAGTCTTGAAAAGGATAGCATCATAGACTCTCAAGAAGTTCACCCCGGTGTTTTTATCGCAAGAGCTATAATTTCGAAAAATACCCCAGTCATTAAAATTATCAACACCACTTGCAACGTAGTAACATTGAAAGAAATTAATTTTAAAATTTTGAATTTGAACGATTTTAATGTTTTTGTTATAGAAAATGAGAAACAAGACCGCATTTCAAATTTATTGAAACAACTTAATACGAATGGTATTCCCCAGTATCTTAAAGACGATGTGATAAATTTATGTAAACAATTCAATGATATTTTTGGTCTAAAGGGTGACAAACTAACCGTCAATAACTTCTATACTCAAGAGTTAAAACTAGTGGATAAGGAATCAGTTTTTGTCAAAAATTATAGAACTCCTTATGCCCAAAAAAAGGAAATAAATAGACAGGTACAAAAAATGCTTGATGACAAGATAATAGAACCATCAGTTTCTCAGTATAATAGTCCAGCGTTGCTGGTCCCTAAAAAATCTACAGACGGAGACAAGGCATGGCGATTAGTAATCGATTTCAGGCAAATTAATAAAAAAAAATTAATCCCTGATAAATACCCACTTCCGCGTATTGACGATATATTAGACCAGTTAGGGCGAGCAAAATGGTTCTCAGTTGTTGACCTAATATCCGGATTTCATCAAATCCCTTTACATGAAAATTCAAGAGATGTTACACAGTTTAGTGTGGACACAGGGTCTTTCAGGTTCACAAGTTTACCCTTCGGACTTTCAGTAAGTCCCCCTAGCTTTCAGCGAATGATGTCAATGGCATTCGCAGGTATCACTCCTGAAAAAGCTTTTCTGTATATGGATGACCTCATCGTAATAGGCTGTTCGGAAAATCATCACTTACAAAATTTAAAACGAGTTTTTGAAACGTGCAGGAAGTATAATTTGAAATTAAACCCAGAGAAGTGTCAGTTTTTTAGAAACGATGTGACTTTCCTGGGATATAAAGTTACGAGTAAAGGTATTCTACCAGACGATTCGAAATACGGTATTATAAGCAAATGGAATACGCCGTCATCCGCTGACGAGGTTAAAAGAATGGTGGCCTTCGCGAATTACTACAGGCGCCATATATCACATTTCGCGGAAATAACTGCACCGTTGAACAAATTAACTAGAAAAAATGCAAAGTTTGAATGGACGGCAGAATGTCAAAATTCTTTCAATACTTTGAAAAAAGCATTAACATCGCCCAAAATTTTGCAGTACCCCGATTTCTCAAAAACCTTCATTATCACGACAGATGCCTCAAAAATTGCTTGTGGAGCTGTTCTTTCTCAGAATTTTCATGGTGAGGATTTGCCAATTGCATATGCTTCCAAAGCATTCACAAAAGCTGAAGCGAACAAACCCACTATTTTGCAAGAATTGCTGGCCATACACTTTGCCATTAAACATTTTAAATGTTATATTTATGGTACCAAATTTGTCGTCCGCACAGACCACAGACCTCTTGTTTATCTCTTTTCCATGAAAGATCCTACATCTAAATTGACTCGTATCCGTCTTGAGCTTGAATCATATGACTTTGATGTAGAATACGTAAAAGGTACCGACGATGTCTGTGCAGACGCACTCTCTAGAATAAACATTAAAAATCTGAAAGAAATTCATCAAAATATTTCACAAGTTATGGCCGTTACACGCTCTATGACTAGAGCGAGTCCACTTAATAATACAGAAACTGAAAAATATTATCTAAAAAATGAAGTGGCGTGTCCAAAAATTTACGAAACTCTAGATAACTCGGAAGTACTAAAATTACCTTATTTGCAATTTGATATAAGACCTACATCTCTTAGGATGATGATTAGGCATAAAAAGCAGTTATTAGTTCAAAATAAAGTACAGATCACTAATGGAAACATTGCCTTAGGGCCGGTGTTTTCTCAGCTGGAAAAATTGGCTGGTGATAAGAAAATAGAAAAGTTGAGGATGAGTTTGAATGACTCTATTTTTGAAACGTGCACGATAAATGAATTCAAGGAATTAGGCCTAAAATTTCTGAAGAAACTCAACATTGTACTTTGTTTTGCACGAAAACTCATCACTAATAAATCTGAAAAAGTTGAGGTAATTGATAGATATCACAACAATCCCCTATTTGGTGGTCATTGTGGTCAGAAAAGGTTATTAAAGAAACTTAAAGCATCCTTCAGATGGAAAAATATGTCTCACGATGTTGCTAATTTTGTCAAAAAGTGTCATAAGTGCCAAATAAATAAAATAGTAGTTAAGCATCCGGAACCTCTTGTTTTAACTCCGACTCCTCAAAAACCCTTCGACATAGTATGCATAGATACGATTGGCAGGTTTATAAGATCAAATGGTGGTTATGAATATGCAATCACCCTTCAATGCGAATTAACAAAATACATAGTAATCATCCCAATTCCGAATAAAGAAGCTTCAACTGTAGCATCATATATTGTCAAAAACTTTATTCTCGTCTATGGCCCAATGAAAGAAGTACGAACAGATATGGGTACAGAATACAAAAATCAAGTTTTTGAGAACTTAGCAAAACTACTGAAAATAAATCATAAAATCTCTACTGCGTATCACAGCCAAAGTATTGGAGGTTGTGAACGCAACCATAGAGTTTTGAATGAGTATTTACGTATGTATATTGACAACTCAAAACTTGATTGGTGTACTTGGACTCAATACTATGCATTTTGTTATAACACTACACCAAGTTCGTACCACAATTATACGCCATTTGAACTGGTTTTTGGCAAAAAAGCAGATCTACATCAACTTTTACAGGATTCAAAGGTGGATCCCTTGTATAATATAGATGCTTATGATAAAGAATTTCGGTATCGCCTACAAGTGGCACACAAAAGAGCGCAAGAATATATCGAAAAAGCAAAAGTAATGCGTAAAAGACATTTTGATAAAAACTCAGAAGCAATTATTCTCACTCCTGGAGAGTTGGTTATGGTAACTAATGAAAGTCGCCATAAATTTGATTCTTGGTATGACGGACCTTTCTCAGTTATTAGCGTTGAGGGTTCAAATTGTGTCGTAGCAGATAAAAATGGAAAAGAATTAAAAGTACATAAGAACCGCATACGAAAATATAGGTAGAAAATAAGTACTTTATTTATGTTAAGGATTTCATCTTTAGACAGGCCTGTCGAAAACCTTTTATTGTAGTTTAGTATATTTAATTTTAGTATTTGGTAGTTGTGTTACAATATATTGTGTATAATTTTTGTAATCATTCACTTACTGTATTTACCCATCTAATATTGTGTTAAAATTTTAAATGCAAATTTATCATCTTGAAATGTTAAATTTCCTGTAGTACAATTGGTATTACTGTTACGTAACTACTTCAATAATATTTCTATTCTAAACTCTTAGAATGCCCTTCGCAAGATGGCCATAGCGAAGGTCATTCCCCGAAAAGGGATGGTGTAGGGTTACCAACCCCAAAGAATATAATTGAGGTGGTTTACTTATATTTTCTTCTGATAAGCATTTGATGCAAGTATTGTTTTGTTAAATAATTCAACATCGATTTGTGCAACATGCTTAATCGGTATTTTAAAATGGAACAATAGGTGCCCTGGTAAAAACGATGATTGTAATAACAGAGATATAATAAATCAGTACTATAGAACACACGACTTTTTCTGAGCTCTACGAATGCTCCTTTTACAAAATATCACAAATTGTTACGTAATAAATAGAAATAAATTGAATAAGAAAAGGGAATACAATGAAATTTAAAACAGCATAATTAATTTTTTTTCAATTAAAAATGCAGATTGAAAGACGAATAGTCAGGAATGTGATTTTTATAAAACCTTAAATTTTGGATGGTCATTGTACAAAATATTGCATCTTTCAAACCTACCGCTGAGGGTAAAAATTTTTTTGTTTGGATAGCTATTGAAATCGTATTGCCTTTCACTACTTTCGACCCAGAACTAGCTTGTAAATTATTGTTTTATTCGGCACTAAAGGTTATGACATTTATTGCCAAAGGGTCAAGAGCATTCGTACGAAATTTTGATTAAATGAGGTATAATAAACAAATGAATAATTATATTTAACGTTGAGACATTTTATTAAGTTTTTGGTTTGATAATTAGGGCAAAACCTATTATACTTCCTTGTTTTTTTGTTGTTTGTTTATATCTTCAATAATAGTTAAAGTCGTCAAAATATTGTTCTATGAGAGATGTGTCAGAAGATATTTGTACAAGATCTAGTTTTATAGAAATATTCGAATATTCAATAGTATAAAAGTCAAGAAAAATAAATAATTTGAAGATATTATTTTAATTATTTTTGGCATGCATACGGTGAACGTATCCCTTATCGACAAAACAAACTCTCCAATTCAATTATCATGTACGAATATCCATTGTAATGGGGTAAGAATAACGTAAAAAAAAAAAGTACAAACCATGTCTTGGTTTTATTATATTTCACTCAGAGGTCTAAGGAAAATGCAATATGTTTCAGAAATAAGACAAAAATGGAAATTAAAGACTCCCACGAATGATGGCTGTAGTTTTCGAAAATTTCGTGTCACAAAATAACGAAAACCGTTTATGAACGGAGAATTTAATATTTTAAAAGGTCAATTGTTTATAAATAAAAAGCAGATTGCGTCAATCGTTGATATTTTTGAACAAAGAAAAGCATTAGTCAAATTATATAGATTTTCACATAATTTAAATGATGTATAGATGAATTATGATTTAGGTAATTTTGGTACTATATGCTCTGATATGAATGGCTCACATAAAAGGACGAACCGGGTTTTAAAGTATTTTTCTTGTGTTACGAATTTAATAACTCAAATAAAGTCCACTCATATTTACGAGAATGGATATTTTCCAGGTAAAACTCACCTAAAATGAACTGTAGCACAAATATTTTAATTTTTGTATCACCTCAAGTCACTACTGATAATACCTATTGAAGTAACTTTTGAGATCGCTCATCTAAGGCAATTTAACCGTAGTTTATTTTCACAACGCAGTTGTGACAGATTAACCATTTCTGTGGTAGTAACATACGAATAAAATAGTTGTTTTTTTCGTTTGTATTATTATTGTCAAATATCATTCAGGAAACTTGTGATTTATAAGTTTTATTTCACATGTCTAGTGATTTGTTCTCTTGTTATTTTGCACCTATCGATGTTGGTTCTATTCCTAGGACTTCAGATTCCACTGTTTTCCTTCATTTCATAGAGTATCGTCAATACAAATTTTTAAGAATTATCTAAATGGTGCATTTCCTTCTCGTTTTCTATTGATATTGCCGTGTTCAAGTCAAGTGTGTTTTCTGCATAAAAGTTTCAGTTATTATATTATTGTCATCATTTCATCCACAAGTGACTATATTTTTCCATAAAGGGAATTGATTCTAAATTAACAGTAAGGTGAAAAGTGATATATTTGTAGCTGGTGAATGAGAAAAGTAGAACACTAGTTCGAAGAAATCCAAGGGTTTAATTTTTGAAGATGAACACAGAAATAACATATTTGAATATTATGAGATATAAAATGTGAGACCATCAGAGTTGCACTACCTGAATCCTCATTCAATATAATTTTGTAAAAAAAACTGTGTCAGTATGGATATCAATATTTCTAAACGATATTAATTATTACTTTTAGATTATTTTCAGTATTATTTCTATTCAAAGAAAATGCTATGATATTTTGTCAAAATAAATAATCAAAGTTCCACGGATATACCTATTCAATAATATGTTTACAAGTTATAGCGGGCGATGATGCTCTATAAAATCAAGGAAAATTATAAATTCAAGTAAATGTCAGATACTTTATTCAGTTCGAAGCAAGTGTAACTATTTCGAATCATAAACCTTTATGGTTTGTAGATAATAAAATAATAAATATATTTGGAAAGTTTTATAGATATTCCATTTACAAGCCATGGGTTTTTTCGAGCCATTATCAATCAATAATTTGAAGTTGAGTAATTAACAAATTCAATTAAAAAAATATATTCAAGCTAAATTTATGGTGAAGAACTGAAACTGGTAAAATAGTCAATATTTAGGTACCTTGTTTTTGTGTTTGGTGTTAAAATCAGTTCAGGTACCAACTAGAAAAGGTTCCAGTCATTTAACTGAGAAAGGCAATAGAGTCCATAGTCGCCACCGCCGACGGCATGTGAATAAGGATGTGATGGAAACCATAATTTTCATTGGATGTTTTGTTAATATTATTTCTTAGGAATATTATCGAATTAAATATTGACTAATTTTTTTTAAATGAAATGAGTATCCTGAAAATTGTAAAAAAAAGTATTTGAGATATCTTCGTATCTCGTGGAAATTACCAACTTTTACAATGTTTTAAAAGAAAATGTTATGAAAATTAAAGTTGAAATCGAAAATTACAGATTTAAAATAACACATGTGTTACATGAATAATTAAATGAGTAATACGCAGAAATGATTCATTGTATTCCCAGAAAAAATATATATATATATTTAAAGTAGCCGATTTTCTAGTAATTGAAAGGTAACCGTTTCTAAAAAAAAAAAAAAAAATATTAATAAGAATGATCAAACTTTCGAGAAATTGATTAATTCCAAAGGTATTAGAATAAATCTTGGTAGTTGATAGAATTCAGGGACGAAAAGCAATAGAATTTACGAGAAATTGTGGAAAATTTCTGCATACACACGGATGGTATATAGTTTAGAGAAGAGGATCAGGTAACATTTGGATTTACATATGGTATTTATTACAGGTGAAATTATTTAAATTTTTGTTTGGCATACTACATTACAATGATATTGCTCCCATAACAGGACCGTATTTCAGAATTTTTCTGCCAGAGTAACTTTTGGTTTAATTTTTTTTAATTTTTAACAAAATTTTATTGAATTTATTATACAATTACGATACGAATTTCATCGTCACACCATTGATATATTGTTTCTGAAAAGTAGGTTGAACTGGGAACGTTTCGGATTTTATCAAGAAACTTGCAACCAAGAATGTTATTCCTAGGGAAGGAAGTATAAATAAATAAAGTTCCAAACGGGGTATAAAAGTAAAGTAAATGGAGATACAAAAAAAAACAGCCGATAATTTAGTCGGAAGATTTGATCCGGAACATTGTACATAGGAAAACCAATACAGCTTTCTCTTCGTAGTAAAGGACAGAGGGACAAATGCATGTCATTCGACCAAGGCTTTAGCTAGGAAGGGAGCGGGGGAAACCGATCATAGGCACCAGCAGGGCTATGATCATATTCCGGCAGCGAAGGATATTTCCGCGCCGAGGTGATACCGACCCCGTAATAGAAAATAAGTTGTATATAGATACCGATAGAGTAAATCGAAGAGCAAGTAATGCTATAAAATTGGTCGAGGAAAAATAAAAAGTGTACCCTTTAGCACTTCGCGTCGTTTCCCCAATGCCACAGAGAAACCAGGACGGTTTCCTCTGGCATCTTGAGCCGTTTGACAAAGGATCCTGTTTTTCCCGAATCCCGAGCCGAACTGAGCTGTAAACCAGGAAAGTGAAAATCGGAAAATTTTATAAATTTGATAGGGACTTTCCCAACCTCAAATTCTAGAAGGTGGATGTACCAGTTTCATGTTCGCGATTTGGGTGTCTCAGGGGAAGTCGACCCCCTGGAACGGTCAGGTCAGCTAATTACCTGGTTCGAATCCCAATAGAATTTCGAGGAATGTAAATGTTGTTTAAATTCGAGTATTGTGAGAGAGGAAATTGTTTAACTTTCCTGGAATAGGCTGAGTAGGAGAAGAAAAAGTTTTGGTAGTTTTGAGGAAGAATAAAGAAGATACCAGTTGGAAAGAATTCTAGAGAGAGAATTCGAGACCATAGGCTGAGGAGAAGAAAAAGTTCTGGTGGTTTTGAACAAGAATAAAAAAGAAACCAGTTGGTAAGAATTCAAGAGAAAGAATTCGAGACCATAGGCTGAGGAGAAGAAAAAGTTGTAGTCATTTTGAAGAAAAAATAAAGAAGAAACCAGTTGGTAAGAATTCGAGAGAGAGAGAATTCGAGACCATAGGCGAAAAAAAAATTTTTTTTTTTGTAATTTTGAAGAAGCATAAAGAAGAAAACAGTTGTGGAAATTTGAGAAAATAGGCTGAAGCGAGGAAAAAGTTCAGTTACGAGGAAGAATAAATCGTAAAACTCTCAGTTAAGAGTCTGAAGAGGAGAAAAAAAAATTACAGATAATAATAATAATGTAGAAAAATGTGTATTGGTTAGCCGAATTAATTGAGAGTGAAATTTTGTATGTGAAAAAAAAATAAGTGTTGAAATGAAAACAGATTGACAAATGGTGGCGAAGGATGGTGAATAATTGACACCAAATATGGAAATTGGTGAAACACGCGGGAATGGAAAAAGGATACCTAATGATATGAACAGGAAGAAAACCTGACAATGGAAATAATGAAATCGTCACAAAATTGGCGAAGAAATTTCCCTAAGCGACGATGGAAATTTGTAAAAAGTGATATACTGAGCGATTTTTATTTATTAATTATTTAAAGTCTAATAATATT
Organism: Chrysolina oricalcia; assembly: GCA_944452925.2. Classification (NCBI taxonomy): domain Eukaryota; kingdom Metazoa; phylum Arthropoda; class Insecta; order Coleoptera; family Chrysomelidae; genus Chrysolina; species Chrysolina oricalcia. The sequence continues at coordinate 54,001,438 of OX101819.2, read as the reverse complement.
TTATTTGAATTACTTAATTAATTTTCTGATAACGATTTAATAATTTGAAAGTTTCCACATTTAAAACTAAGCACTTATTCAACTATTTGACGAATGAATCTGGTAAGAGTATATTGAATGAAAGAATAACCTGTGAGATGAGAAAGGAACGAGAAATTGAGAGAAAATGAGAATCTAACAGAGGAATGAACTAACAAGTGTGGGAGATAATAGTTGAATTCGTAAATCGAATTTCATTGTTCAGACTTCAGGAATTAATTAGCTACTAATCTTTTGAAGTCTCAGAACATATCTAAGTAAGTATCAAGTTCAGTCGTTTTGAGTATATCACCGAGAAAATATAGACGGAAAATTTTCAATATTGTCAGAGTGACACGTTGCAATAGAGATAATGAACAGATGTCACCTAGATATCTACATACCATCCAGAAGTGAATGAATGTCAGATTCCTGAAAGTTCAGAAAGAAAGAACAGGATTGAATTAGTCAGACCATATTTTGTCAATTTGTATAAAAGCCTAACGGTAGCCAATATGCACGATTATATCAAGAGATCAAGTAAAGAAACCCCGAAATTTACAACGGTATATAACTAATCAGTGAAGAAAATCGGTTAATTCTAGACTAAACGAAAATAGAAATAATGCTAAAAAGTAAAGAAAAAAAAAATAGAAAACGTAAATTCAAACACGAAGTGATATGCAGTACCGTATAGTTAGGAGAAGCGTAACCAAGGCAGTAGGATCGGAAACTCGCGAACAAAAGAAAACTACAGTATGATAGAAAACGTAACGGTGGAAATTAAATCAAACGGTAACGGAGTCAGAAGGGGATAAAGAGTATGGTAGCAAAGAGGGATGCGGCAGTTCCACGGAAATGAAGAACTTCGGACACGGCTGAGCAGGACCACTTCAATATCATCAGGGACCAAGAATAACCGATGGAGGAGGAATTCATAATTAGGTAACGGAGACTGGAATATGAGACTTCCAGTTTCCGAATTTCGTACTAACCACCAACAGAAATTATTGGATTCTAATTTAATTTGTATTTACAGGTATTATGGCAGCGGGACCCTGTTCTAATGGCCAGGACCCCAACGTAGATGAACCGAATTTTCTCTGAGGAAGACCAAGGATACCAAAGAAGAACCAGGACGCCACCTCCTAGGACCACAGCTGAGGCTACCACAAGACGTTCAGGACCAAAGATTCCAGACGAAGGACCAAGGACTCTGGACGAAGGAACCGAGACGACGATCCAAGGACCCCAGGACCCAAGATGCAGTTTCGTAGATTATTTCCAGCCGAACGACATCGAGGATTTCCACCACCAACTTCGGAGAGATGAGCAGTCAGCCATGGGAGATATCGGTTGCAAGAGATAGCCAGTCCGAGGATAACATCTTCCTTTGGACACTTGGGAAGGAGTAACCAGTTCTCAGGAGACCAGATTCCATTTATTATTCACGTAGATGGATCGGAGCTTACCTGATAGCTCTGTGAACCAAGGAACCGAAAACCAGGAAGGATTCAGAAGCCAATGGAATTTGGGTAGCACTATCAACATCTACGGAGCTACATCGACGAGTGCGTGAGTGAACAGACTTATGACTTTAGTGTTACGACCATGGGCGTGCGGAAACCCATTACGCGCGGGATACGAACTGCATAAACACAGACTGTAGAATTGTAAGTTTGAAAAATGTGAGGAGGATCTGGAGTAACAATTTATTTCGAGGAAAAAAAAATTGTCACTATTCTTAGGGGGGAGGATTGTAACAGGACGTATTTTATGACCGGACATAAGAATTTACCCAACCCCTAGTTAATCCTCTTAGGTCAAGAAACCGTCGAACACTTGTGTAGAAATAACGTTATCCTAACAAAGATTCTCAGAAATACATTGGTTACGAAGGAACATCTTTAAAACGAGTGTATCATATTACTTTTAAGAGTCTTGTAATAATATTTCCAAATAGGGCATTTCAGATGAGTACCAGAGAACCTTTCAATATCCCAATAGTTTGCATATGTTATTTTTGTTGAGAGGCACAGATTTTTATGATAGGCCACCCAGAAAGCACTTTGCAGAGAGGATAGATGATCGAACTTTGAAATTGGACACAATTTCGAAAGTTAGTCTTTCGTTTCATTCCTTCAAGTCAACATGTGGTTGCGCAGTTTTATTAGTTTACTCAAGTTATTGTAATTGTCATATTTCAACTCTGTTCAACACGATATTCATTCTTTGAAGATATATAAAGTCGATCTCTTCCACTTGTCTCTAAAAAGTTGATTCTTCTAATCAACTCTTAGTATTTGATGTAATTGAATTATTTCGAGTCTTTTACGTTTTATCTTGTTATATTATTAGTTAATTGTCTGGCCTCATTCACCTTTTTCCGGTTTAAATTATATTATCAGTTAAAATCAGAAGTTGCTTCATCAAATAATTTGAGAAATGTCCCAAACATCTTTTGTTGTTATTTCTTATTGTTTTGTTTAATAGATATAAGTGTTTTGAATTATGGTTTTTATTCTCAAAAGTTATCCAGTTTACAAAAATCCTTTTGATTTGAGAGAAAATTATTTTACTTAGAGTTGAACAGAGTAAGTAAATTTGAGTGCTAAAGTGAGTTTCGCAACGAGTTCTCAATCCAGCATCTAGTATAGAAAGTCGGGATCATCTGATGAAAAAGTAAGGTGAGTTAGAAATTTTAAATGCTGTGAGGTATGATTCCTAGTTGCTAGAAAATTAGAGCCCAACGTTCCAAATTATTATTATGTTTTTTAACGACTCCGCTCGGTCGAATCAGTTGTGATAATGCTCTATTTAATTATAAAGACAGCATTTGTTACAGTATAGATCGGGGGTTCGAATCCTGAACCACGAAAATTTCTCAACTTTTTTTTGTTTTCTTTCATACTACCATTAGGTCGACGGAAAAGTATTGTAATCAACTCCTGTATTAAAATGAGATTAATGATCTTGAACATTAAAAGATGTCGATCATTAATCGCCTTCATTAGTTGATTAAATAACTATTAAATAATCAAAATTTGCTTTCTGAAAGTTATAATTACTTTCTAGAATTAATTTCCTTTTTTCATACATAGCACTTGTTTTTCAACATCTTGATTGATACATCCAACGACGGATGATACTCATCCTCCTTAAAACAATAGGAAGTAATTCTTTAGTAATGTTAGACGACCCACTGGGCGTTTTATTCATACCTATTACCAAATCCAAAGTTTTATCATTTTTATTTTTTATATTATTGAGTAATTTGTTGTAACTAAATTCAAGAAAATCGTTCAGAATATGCAACTTTGAATTCATATTTTGTGGAATTGTAATATTTGCTTTCACTTCAGGGATATTGAAGTCCCCAAATATACAGGGTGTCCGGTAAACCTTGTACAATGTTGAAACTGGTGATAGACCAGGTCATGACTGTTCAGAATATCGGAATCTCATCGTTTTAGAGATAATGAGCATTTTTTAAATTTCTTGTAAATCATTACCTCACCTTGGATATTTGAGTGCCATGTCTACAAATTGAGACCAATTCAAATATCTCTACTGCTGAAGATTACTGATAAGTGATGCTTTCAGACGTACGAAACAGTTTTTCAGAAAACGATACAATTTTTTAAGAAAAGAGGGTAAAATGCCAGATTTGAGTTTTACCAATTTTGTTAACAGTTTGACATTATTGTTTGAAAAAAAGATAACCAAGTGGAAGTGGAAATTTATTACAAAAGAATGCCCATTTTGTCCAGACTCTACCATGGTATAAAACATACGATAATTATTTTTGGAAGGAGAAGAATTTCGATTAAATTAGAGTGTGATGTTATTCTGAGCTAAAATCAACTCCATTCGATTTTGTCAGTAATATCTTTTATTTTTATCCTATCAAGATGAAATTATTAAATAATTATGACTTATAACGAATCAACTGCTTAGAAGCATTCAATGAGATGTAAAGAAGTAAATACTAATTCAATGTTTTTTTGAATCAACATACACTATAATCCACAATAACGATTATTTAACATCGCACTGAATAATATTACAAAAATGTTATTTCCCATCCACTCGTATGCAGAGAAGACATCTTTTCAAAAAGAACCTTTTCAAATGCGATATAGGTTATAGCCCTCAAATCAGCGATTCTCTGAGCTGCATTGTGCAATCGATATCGTTCTGCATAAAGCTGCAACAGAAGCACTAAATGTAGTGCATATATATATATATATATATATATATATATATATATATATATATATATATATATATATATATATATATATATATAACAGGAAGTTATTCAATGACATCTACAGTCACTAGTTGAAACTTAATTTGACACGAACCAAGGAATCCAAAAGTAGAGGTTTGTCCACAAATTGACAAGCAGCCAACAATTCGTTGTTCTGACCAACCCAAGGTTCAATCAAGTTTCTAATACGTTATGAGGAACGCAAGCAGAATCTAAGTGAAAATAGGGTATATTTCGTTTTAATTCCGAGAGTTCTAACCTTTGACAGCTGTTTCGTGCTAACGCACTCATCAGAAAGGATTTATGGAGCTCTCGAAATCAAAACGAATCCACTCAAGAATTAATACCGTGAGGCAAGACAGAATATAACAGGAAGTTATTCAAATTAAGTTTCAACTAGTGACTGTAGATGTCATTGAATAACTTCCTGTTATATTCTGTCTTGCCTCACGGTAATAATTCTTGAGTGGATTCGTTTTGATTTCGAGAGCTCCATAAATCCTTTCTGATGAGTGCGTTAGCACGAAACAGCTGTCAAAGGTTAGAACTCTCGGAATTAAAACGAAATATACTCTATTTTCACTTAGATTCTGCTTGCGTTCCTCATAACGTATTAGAAACTTGATTGAACCTTGGGTTGGTCAGAACAACGAATTGTTGGCTGCCTGTCAATTTGTGGACAAACCTCTACTTTTGGATTCCTTGGTTCGTGTCAAATTAAGTTTCAACTAGTGACTGTAGATGTCATTGAATAACTTCCTGTTATATTCTGTCTTGCCTCACGGTATTAATTCTTGAGTGGATTCGTTTTGATTTCGAGAGCTCCATAAATCCTTTCTGATGAGTGCGTTAGCACGAAACAGCTGTCAAAGGTTAGAACTCTCGGAATTAAAACGAAATATACTCTATTTTCACTTATATATATATATATATATATATATATATATATATATATACATATTCTCGGGGAGTATAACGTGTGTACGGCATGACAAAGAAATAAATAACGCTGATTGAAACAAGCAGAATAATTTCAAAAAACTACTACAGAAGTCACAAGTTGTCCAAACAAAATGTGACAGCCACCTACCAAATTTTTTCAATTCTATTTACAGAAGATCCGTTCATGCACAATGCTGTATTTTATTTTTTCATCAGGATACTATTGCTTCTACGAACACAACACAGGAGTTGAAAAAGTTTTCAATTTTCGACAAGGAATCACCCCCTAAAAAATTATGAAACTTCATCGGAATCTGGATGTTGGACAATTGCAATATTTATCACAAGAATTCGTATTAATCGGTGCCATGTCGGATAATCGACATTTCATTTCGATAATTTTATTAGGCTTAATTACATGAAAAGTTTATTTTATTGACATACCATTTGATGCTACTATGCAATCTATTCTCTATTAATAATAATCATTTCCACATTTTAACTTGATAAAATCAAAATAAAATAATACTTGGGCGTAAGTATAAAAGTTGATGGATGCCTAGAATAAAACCACGACTTATTCAATGGAAATCACTTCCTCCAAAAATGAGTATAGTTTGTTTTATACCATGGTAGAGTATGGACAAAATGAGCATTCTTTTGAAATTCATAAGGTTGCACAATATAGCACTAGACAGACGTTCAATATGGCCTTACCCATTCCAAAATCGACTCTGATCAAAAACTCCATAATTTATAATGGGAAAAAATTATATAATCATTTGCCCAAGGAAATTAAAATCATAGAAAATAAAACAAAATTCAAAAATTCCGTAAGAAAGCTATTACTGGAAAAGGCTTTTTATTCATTAGAAGAGTTCTATGCTGAAAGCCTTTAATCAAATTCAGATTTCAAACTAAACAAGTTTGTGTAGAACTAGTTTTCACTGTGATAAAGGTGGCGATAAAGGTGGTGTTTATAAGAGCTATATTTTCGTTTTAGCTGCTGACCAGCACAGTAATTGTGTATGTAATTGTGATCCATCCTTGTATGTATACACCGAATTTTATTTTATTTTATGACTTGTGTGCCTTAAATGTAACATTTTTTATACTTATTTATTTTTGTACCCTTATTTATACATAGAGTTATATATATTTACAAAGACTTTGTCAATAAGATCTAGTATTCTTCAGACAATAAAGCATATTTTGATTGATTGATTGAATGTCCACTTCCAAATGGTTATGTTTCTTTCAGATATTAATGTCAAACTTCTTTTTTTTAATTTATGAAACTCAAATCTGTCATTTTACCCTCATTTTTTGAAAATATTTTTCACTTTCTGAAAAACTGGTCTGTACTCCTAAAAGCATCTCTAATCAGTAATCTTCAGCAGCAGAAATATTTTAATTTGTCACAATTTGTTTAGATGGCACTCAAAAATCCAAGGAGAGATAGCGATATTCCAGAAATTCTTAAAATGCTGATTATCTCGAAAACGGTAATATTTTTACTGAGGTGAAATTCCTATATTCTGAACAGTCATGACCTGGTCTATCACCAGTTTCAATAATGTGCAAGGTTTACCAGATACCCTGTATAGGTAATTCATTCTCTATATTCTGTTGCAATAACTCAAATATTCCAGAGTAAGTCTCATGTGTGGTATTTCGCGAAATGTATAGTAAAATAATTGTTATTTTGTTTGTTGATTCTCAAATTCACTACCAGCATTTCATATATCCAGGTATATTTTTAAAATTTCAAAAAATTTATGATTTTTTTTATTGACACTGATCAATACTCCACCTCCAGAACACTTACCTTTATATGTTGAATTTCTATCGGCTCTAATGACTTCATATTTATCTAAATTGAAAAGTTCACCGTCCAAAATATCCTCTTGCAGCCATGTTTCGACAGCCAGAAATATATCATATCCATTGATGGAAATTATGATTTTTAAAGGAAAAACGATACATTAAAAAAAATATTTGTTGCTAAAAAAATTTAAATTACCATCACCATTTTTTATTTTCAATTGTTGATACAAAAGTGAAAAATCTAAATTTTTCAAATTTTGCAACAGTTATCTTTTTGAAGAAAACAGAATTCTTTGGGAGATCGTTTAATAACGAACAGTCGTTGCCGACCGATGATGAACCCTTTACTCCCATATACACCTACTAAGTAGGCTTATTAAGGCAAGTACCTGACAGAAAACAACTACTCCCCTTGCTAAGACCACGACGGGTATTGAATTAAATCTAACAGATACTTGTGCAACGTTCCTCAACCCGGAGATTCGGAGTGTTGTTCCTCTGCTCGCTAGGTGGAGCGGCCTGGAAACCGCTTTATCGCGTGAACCAGAGTTGACCAAGCAACGAAGTTGTCAACAAATGCGTGCACTCGGATAGTAGGAAGTAGGGTGTTTCGCCTCTTCCGGCTAGCTCAGACCACCTATCCGAAGTACAGCATAGTCGCAAAAACTCAGCAACTCCAGTGCTCTTTATTTATTTGGAATAACCAGCAGGAACGTGTCTGACATACGAATTCTTTCTTAATGTGGTTGGTGTTGCCAACCAACGAGGTTCCACTAATTCGCATGCCAGGCCGTAGATTCCTAAAAAACAGAAGTACTATTTACACTATACACGACTTAACACTACTGAGCCATCCAGAAGTGAGGGATTCTATCCTGGGAATTGTCCGAGCCCTCGGGCGGCTCCTGGATGACTGCCTAAATTAGCCAAAAGAGCTTTAATTTATACACTGGCCGAACATTTGAGTCGGCCAATGGTATAACAAATCGATGGTAGGCGGAGCCTATTAGAACTCTGGCCTCCAAATATAACCCACTGAGTATTTTTCCAAAGTTGAAAAACAGTAGTATTTCTGGCAGATTATGACAAAGTGTGTAATGGTTTGGACGGGGAACAGATGGCGTCAGTGCTGTCTGTATCCTTTGCACTGATGAAAGGCAACAACCTCGAAACTAGTCTGCAGGTGGTCACCCAGTCCAAATCAAAACATAATTCTGCTGTTTGGTCACAGAGGGCACTTACAATTGCGTCCTCCAATATTTTGAGGAACTTTGCACAAGTATCTGTTAGATTTAATTCAATACCCGTCGTGGTCTTAGCCAGGAGAGTAGTTGTTTTCTGTCAGGTACTTGCCTCAATAAGCCTACTTAGTAGGTGTATATGAGAGTGAAGGGTTCATCATCGGTCGGCAACGACTGTTCGTTAGTTATCTTTATGTAAGCCTATTAGGAATATCTTTACAGGATGGAAAAACTCCTAGGGTTTTAGTTCAACAATTATCGGGGTTTTCATGTTAACATTCAGTTCAGAAAAATTTGTTAATTAACAAATGCATAATTTATGGAGAAATTGGGATTTACATTTTTTAACCACGGATTATTATTGAATGATGTATCCAAATAATTTATGACATTTTTGATTCTTCAATATTCATATTTGATATGTTAAATTAATTTTTGTTGTTGTTGTGTCAGAGCGACGCAACGCGCGCGGAAGCCAGACTACCTGTTTTTGGCAGTACATTCAATTATAAATATTAGAGTTACAGTTTCGGGAGTTCTAACTTTTTTTCAGTAAATTTGCTGATCTAATCAGATCTTTTTTTAATATTTCGAAAACCTTTCATATTTTTCGAGATATCCAAAAAAATAACCAAAGTCCTACTTTTTTTAACTTAATTGTATTATAACTTTCGAAAAAAAAAAATTCAGACACTTTTGGGAAGTTTCCTTAAACTTTCTACATGCCATTACGAATCAGTTTACCTACTCCATGATCATAATTTTCGGTGATTATATAAAAAATTTGTAATATATGGTACGTTGACTAGACTATTATAAGGAATCCTTTTTTGATAAGTGGATTGACATTGCTATGGCAAAAAACCTTGTCTGGTCGAATAAAATATTTCCAAAGCTCTCTCGACAGCTCCGAATTATGAACATCGCTTCAATTATCTTCTACCCTGAAATCCAATAACGCCACCCCAATAATCTCACAGATAAATAAACAGCGAACAACGCCGCAAGATAAACAGTTCCCGAACGTCCTTTGCCTTAACAGCATTAGATAAAACGGGCGTAAGTGTTTTTGTGCTTAACGTGAGTAATGGCCGACTGTAAATGAAATTTTACGTTTCATTTGGATAGGTAAACACACCCTAGAGGAAGGTAGGGCACGGAAGAGAGTTCGCTCTTATTTGTATTGAGGGAATTAAGCGATAAACTACTTCGTAAAGAGGGATTGACCACTTGAGAGTCCTCAGAGCCCAACAAAAAATGTTGGACAGTTATTGTGATACGAAGAAAAAACTCCATCCAGTGAATATCACAGTATTGACGAAAGAAGAGTCAACAGACAGGGCGTTTACTCTCATGATATCTGGGTATCTCTCCTTGGCTATAAAATATCAAATTCTAACCCCTCTCACTCATTTGATCAATGAAAGTATATCAAAAAATAACTTTCCTGATGTCTTGAAAGTATCGAAGGTAGTACCAATTCACAAAAAGGGCAGTAAGGATGATCTTACAAATTATAGGCCTATCTCAGTAGCTCCCACACTCTCTAAAGTCTATGAAATTATTCTAAAAATCCAATTGAGTGAACATTTTCAAAATTATAACCTGTTCAACACCAATCAATCAAGATGGGTTCAGAAACAACCACTCTACTACCCTAGCAATAAATAAATTAACAAGTTTTATAAATTCTGGATATGAAAATAATGAGTATATAAATTCCCAGTTTCTAGATTTGACTAAGGCATTTGACTGCATATCACACAATATCCTTTTGAACAAATTGAGCTACTATGGCTTCAGTAGAAAAAGCATATTTTTTATGAATTCTCACCTAAGTGGCCGACATCAATTTGTCAAAATCAACAGCAAAACATCGGATTTGCTAGAAATCAAAACAGGGGTTCCCCAAGGATCAGTTCTTGGCCCAATACTATTTCTTATTTATGTAAATGATTTCCCAAATTCAGTGAAAGAGAACACTGTTTGCTGACGATAACTGGTATCGTCAGCAAACATTAACAGCAGGCTCTGATTTATCATCATTACTAGCAAAAGACATCAACATCCAGTCAAACGCCCCAAATTGGTTCACCACAAACAACCTCAATCTCAATAAATCCAAAACAGAAAAAATGATATTCACTTTACGCAATAATGACACACCAAACGTTGAATCAATAAAGTTTCTAGGAGTCTACCTAGACCCAAAATTGTCATTTGATTACCACACTGCTGTTTCAAAAAAGATATCTAAAAACATTTATCTACTAAGAAATTTTATTGGCACAGTCACACAAAGAACCTTACTAACAGCATACCATAGTCCCATCCATTCTTCCATTACATATGCTATCTTAGTATGGGGCCACTCTTCCTCTTCTGAGAATGTATTTTCTTTGCAGAGGAGAGCACTCAGAATAATAACTGGATTGAAGTTCAGAGATGACTGTAAAGATAAGTTTTTAATACACAAAATTTTAACTGTACCATGCACATTTATTTATGAATGTCTAGTCTACATAAAAAGGAATCTCAGAAATTATATTACAAGAGACCAAATTCACTCATAGTCTACTAGGACCAGGAACAATCTTGATATAAATTACCTGAGACTAAATAAAACTCGTAACGGTTCTGGCTATTATGGAATCATCCTGTACAACGCCATTCCAAATAAAATAAAATTATTGCATGAAAATAAATTCAAACAGAATGTCAAACAATACCTTTTCAGCAACGCCTCTTACTCCATTACTGATTTCTTAAACAGTCACTTGAACTCAATGTGATACTTACTTTATATACATTTTTATATATTTTTTTATATTCTATTTTAACTTTATAAACCTTTTTATCTTTATATACATTTTATTATAATTATTTTTATCTTTACATTTATATATATGTTATGTTCGTATATTCTCAGATATTTACTTTACCATATCTTGTATTTTTTGACTAGTGTAAATACTATGTATAAACAGCACCAATAAACTAAACTAAACTTGTCCAGATTGGCACTATAATTCTTCACATATTGTGCTATTGATGGGGAGCTTATGGATCCGAATATCATTGCTCGCATCTCATAAATGTCTGGCTCTCTGTTTCTTTCCATTCTTTTGAACAAAAACATCTGGCATACCCTGTCTTCCTTCCGAATCAACACCTGGTGGAACATATCCCGTATATCTCCACAAAACGAAAATTTGTATTCTTGGAACTTGGACAAAATGGCCACCAGTGATGGATATAAATCTGGGCCTGTGAGAAGGTATTCGTTAAGGCTCACTCCATATGGACACACTATATAGTGAAAATAATCAAGAAGAGGAAAGTGCAAATGAGAATAGCGACGAAGGCGAAGAAGAATCTGACGACTCATATACGAGGATATATTGAAAAATTCTTAGTCTACTATAGAACTAAACAAAATTTCAATGTCAAAATATTTTCTTACTCAACATATTCTCCTCTTAATTAGATACATTTATTACAGCGAACCTGCAACGTCTCTAGACCTTTCAAAAAAAAATATTTCTTCTTGCTCTGCAAACCAGACCTCCACAGAAAAATTTACGACCTTTCAAACTTTTTTTCAGTTGAGGAAGGAGATGACAATCGGACGGAGCCAAATCTGTTGAATCAGGGGGGTGTTCTAGTAATTCAAACCCTAAATCACGAATTTTTTGCATTGCAACATGAGATTTGTGTGCAGGGGCGTTGTCCTGCAAAAACAAAACACCTTTGGATAGCTTTCCGCGTCTTTTCTCTTTAACTATTTCCCGTAGAGTGGTCAATAATGTCGAACAGTAATCTCCAGTTATTGTTCTACCCTTATCCAAAAAATCAATCATGATTACTCCATGGCAATCCCGAAAAACTGAAGCAAGAACTTTTCCAGCAGATTTTTGGACACGAAACTTCTTAGGTCTTGGAGAACCGGAGTGTCGCCATTCCATCGATTGTTGCTTTGTTTCTGGATCGTAGAAATGTCCCCAAGTCTCATCCATAGTAACAATTCGGTTTAAGAAGTCTACATCGTTTTCAAATCGAGCACAGATCGAAGGCGATGCTACTACCCTTGCACGCTTTTGGTCAACATTCAAACATTTGTGGATCCATTTTGCAGCAATTTTTCACATGTCCAAATTGACGTGAACTATGTGATGAACGCGTTCGTATGAAATATTCAGTGCTTCAGATATCCGTTTTAGCCCAATTCGACGGTCTGTTAAAATCATGTCATGAACTGCATCGATATTTTCGGGGACTGACACAGAAACTGGCCTTCCCGATCGGTCACCATCTTCAATGGAAAATTTACCTCTTTTCAAGCTTGCAGTCCAATTTTTCACGGTCGCATAGGAAGGACATTGATCACCAAGGGTATTAAGCATATTTTCGTAAATCTGCTTACCTCTTAACTTTTTTAAATACAGGTACTTGATGATGACTCGATACTCCAGTCCAGGGAACTGGTCTAGGCTAACTAGATATCAATACAACCTCGTAACGCTGAAAGAAAAAAACAGGAAAAAGTTGTAAGAAATTGAAAGTGGAAAAAGACACCTCTTAATTTATGCAAAAAAGGGGTCAACAAAATTTTATAATTATTCTTCTACCAGATGTACGCGGTCCTGTAAAAAATGTTCAAGGTGTTCCGGATACTTGGTACTGCTAAGTAGACGATTTTATACTGAATAGAATAGTTCAGTTCACGAATCAATATATTTAAAAAATTACAGCTTATTTTTCCAAAGAAAAGGGAAGCTTGACCGGCAGATGAAAAAGAAATATAAGCTTTCATTGGATTGCTTCATCTATCGGGAATTTTCAAAGCTAGCAAATTGAAGCTGGAAGAACTATGGTCAGAGAAAACCGGAGTTGAAAAATTTGGCATGAATATGGGCATCATGGGGTTTGGGTTTCTTGAAAAATGCATGGGATTTGAAGATCGTAAGACACGAGTAAAGAGAAAAGTAGTGAATAAACTAATCGCTATCAATTTGAGCACTTTGTACAGAAATGCCAGGAAAATTATATTGTTGGTGAAAATGTCACTACCGACGAGAGACTTGAAGTACTTCGATGTAGGTGTGTTAAGGGTGAAATTAAGAAAAGGAGAGCAGTGAATGTGCAATGTTTCACGACAGTTACTTACCCAGGAGCTCAGTGGGACGTGGATTCCACAATAAAAATTATTTTCGATAAGATTGAAATAAAGGTGCTAATTTTCCTGAGGCCACGGATTTATCGCCAGTGAAAAATCCCAAACCACCCTGATGGAATGGGACAACACACTGCACTAATATTACTAAAATATTAAACAACGGATACCTATAAATGGTATTGAAATAATATATAAATATGTAGAGGTTTTGTCTTCCCTTACGCTTGAATTACTTGGACCACAATAAAAGAAGTGATAATGTCTCTTCTAATAAAATACAGGCTGATTCACGGTGGATGGCACATTAGACGTTTCTGGTGAACCAGACAACGGATCACTTTGAAAATTTAATGGAGGGCATATTCGGACATTCTCTAGCCAACTAAAATATTTTCCACAATGCGGTGTTGCCGCTTCTATTAGAAAGCAGTAGCAACTTTGATTTTTCAAATGGAACACTCTGTATATAATATTATTTTTGGAATCTCCAACAATTGCCCGACAACTTTTCTTGATATTTCCCTATACCTATCTGTTACCGTTTTCGAAATAAAAATTAATTTCAATTTTTTTCTTCGAAAATCATGACTTCTAAAAATGCCGATATCTTTTAGTTAAGAAGTACTATGATATCGAAATTTAGTTTGGAGTTAGGTGATACTTGGACACTTTCCACACGTCAGCCTAATCTCCGTTACTTCAATACAGGGTGGTACAAAAATACAGTTTTTTCGTTTGCTTGAAAAAGTTGCTGAAGTTTGATTATTTTAAATGGAACACCCTGTATATTATTGAAAATTCAGAAAGCTGCTGAAATTTGCTTTTTTTTCTATGTATATCATACCTATACCTAACTAGTCAAGTTTCGGACTTGAGCATTTATTTGTGAAAATGTCCCTTCAGAATGGTATTTCCATTCGGTATTTGGTAAGCAGGCCATGATTACTATTTGACAGTAGCGTTGTGACATTCTCCTAATAATATCGACATTTTCGTCACTTCAGAAGTTGCAAATACCTTCAAAACGATGGAACAAAACTATTCAAACGAAGTTCTTATGAATTTGTTTATTATTTTTGGACAGTGTGATAAAATTATCAGCAGAACATGTAGAAAGTTCAATGAAATGTATCCGAATCTACCGCCAATGAACCTCAAGAAATTTATACGAATTCAGAACAATTTCAATGCATTTGGATCAACTTTAAAAGCACCAAGAAACTTGCCTCGACCCGTAACTTCTGAAGACAACCAGATTAATGTCTTAGCATATTTTCACGCATTTCCCGAGTCATCGATAAGAAGTGCTGAAGAAGATTTGGGTATAAAATATTCATCGGTTCAAAGAATCTTGCGAAGACATAAAATGCATGATTATAAATTCACTTAAATTCAAGCAATGAAGCCTCAAGACCCTCAACAGAGAGTAGAATTTTGTGAAATGTTGTTGACACGCATTCAAGAAGATCCACTTTTTTAAATAAAATTATTTGGACTGATGAATCGAAATTTTCGAGAGAAGGGATTTTCAATAGAAAAAATCGTCATTATTGGTCCAGTGAAAATCCTCACGTCACAAAAGAAGCCGGATTTCAAAAAAATTCAGTTTTAATGTCTTCTGCATGTTGATGGACAACAAATTGAGGTACGTGATATACGAGGAGTCATTAACATCCAGAAGCTACCTGAATATTTTGGAGAATACTGTAGAGAGTTTCGTGGAAAATCTGCCACTCGAAGAATATCGAAACTGTTGGTACCAACTAGACGGAGCTCCTGCACATTGCACAAGAGAAGTAAGCGCAGAACTGGAAAGACTTTTTGACGATCGGTGGATAAGGCGCTTGGGACCATGGAATTGGCCAGCGAGATCACCCGATCTTAATCCATTAGACTTTTATTTGTGGGGAATGTTTAAAGAAAAAGTTTATAAAATACCCGTGCGTTCGAGAGATGAATTGTTAGAAAGGATTGCCCAAACATTTGAAGATCTGGATTCCAATGAAATCAGATCTGCCACCACGAAAGCAGTCAACACCCGCATTTTAAAGTGCTTGGAAGTGAACGGCCAGCGATTCGAACCTATTTTGAAATATTCCACATGATTGTTTTACTTTTTTATAATTATTCATATCAATATTTCCAATTTCAAGTTTCTTGGTGCTTTTTTAAAGTTAATCCAAACATATTGAAATTGTTCTCAATTCGTATAAATTTCTTGAGGTTCATTGGCGGTAGATTCGGATACATTTCATTGAACTTTCTACATGTTCTGCTGATAATTTTGTCACACTGTCCAAAAATAATAAACAAATTCATAAGAACTTCGTTTGAATAGTTTTGTTCCATCGTTTTGAAGGTATTTGCAACTTCTGAAGTGACGAAAATGTCGATATTATTAGGAGAATGTCACAACGCTACTGTCAAATAGTAATCATGGCCTGCTTACCAAATACCGAATGGAAATACCATTCTGAAGGGACATTTTCACAAATAAATACTCATAACTCCGAAACTTGACTAGTTAGGTATAGGTATGATAAACATAGAAAGGAAGCAAATTTTAGCAGCTTTCCGAATTTTGAATAATATACAGGGTGTTCTATTCAAAATAATCAAATTTCAGCAACTTTTTCAAGCAAACGAAAAAACTGTATTTTTTTACCACCCTGTATTGAAGTAACGGAGATTAGGCTGACGTGTGGAAAGTGTCCAAGTATCACCTAACTCCAAACCAAATTTCGATATCATAGTACTTCTTAACTAAAAGATATCGGCATTTTTAGAAGTCATGATTTTCGAAGAAAAAAATTGAAATTAATTTTTATTTCGAAAACGGTAACAGATAGGTATAGGGAAGTATCAAGAAAAGTTGTCGGGCAATTGTTGGAGATTCCAAAAATGATATTATATACAGAGTGTTCCATTTGAAAAATCAAAGTTGCTACTGCTTTCTAATAGAAGCGGCAACACCGCATTGTCGAAAATATTTTAGTTGGCTAGAGAATGTCCGAATATGCCCTTCATTAAATTTTCAAAGTGATCCGTTGTCTGGTTCACCAGAAACGTCTAATGTGCCATCCACCGTGAATCAGCCTGTATATTGATTGATGATGCAAAGAGAAACTGAAATTGAACCAATACATGACTCCTCTGGAAATGGAAAAACCTACGATAAAATTGAGGTAACTTTTTTGTAATATCTAACAGAAAACAACTACTTCCCCGAGTAAAGCTACGCTGGACATTGAACTACATCTGATAGATATTGAGAAAGACCTATATAACTTGAGAGAAAAAATCTGAAAATGAAAATTTGCATTTTCATTCAGATAGTTGATTATTTATTAAATGTCCAATTTCCATTGGAGATTCTTATCTATAAATGAGATATGGGAGAATGTTATTCAGAAGTATCACTCACAGAAAATCGCTCATTTCATTGATAAGAAAATTAAAGTTCCATTGGTAATCTCATCTACTTTTAGTTGTAATGTACTCTCATATTTGCAAATAAGGAAATCAAATCTGATATTTTATATAAATACGTGCATACTTAGGACATACTGTAATATCAACAATTAGTTCTTTGTTGTTTGAGAGACATGTACCAACTATAATATACAACGTGTGCATTTCAGTTTTGCTATCAATAAAATTTTAAAAACCCCTAACTCCTTGGATTGCATAGTCTATCTCAGTGCTATGTTTTCTGAATGTTACCTTCCCATATTGTATCGATATAACAATCTTCATGATGAGTGAAACACACTGTGTTCAAAATGTATTGATGTCACCTGCATGATTTTGATTCTTTTTCATTGTTTCAAATCCAACTTATTCATTCCATCCACTCCAGTTCCTAAATGGTTAGTTTGAGACTAATCAATAGTGCTATGGTATTTTCCTTATAGTCATATGAAGATGTTTTCCTCCAAGTTAAAATTTCATATACTGAAAATGAAATTGTAGATATAAGGATTCTAAATATTCCAAATAAAAACCTTACAGCATTCACAAAAGTCTATTCATCTGATAATTATTTTGTATAAATCAACTTCTTCAAATTGGAGGAACTTTTTAAAAACTATGTCATTTTCATTTTTAGTTGCTAATTTCATCAAGCGTCTTTTCTCATTCTCTACATATGCCTGAGTAACTCATTACGAAGTGCTAGAAAAAAACAAAGTTTTATTTGTAGCACAATGAAATGTGATCTATATGGTTGTTTAAATGAAAAATCCACACTGCCTAGTAATTCGTTTGTTTTTACGTTCCCTGCAGAAAGAAAATGATTTATATTTGTAGGGTTCTCTGGTTTTGATCGCCAAATATTATCCTTTGTATTTTTCTTCTCAATCTCATACTGACTTTGACTAGAACTGCTGTGTATAGTTACTATAGTTTCATTATTTCCATCGGTTTTAAACTTTTGAAGCACAGCGATGATGAATTCGATGAGCTAGATAGAAAAGAAATTCAAAATATGTCATGTTCATCTAATTAAAAGCTTACCTTCTTTCCTGAAAAGCAACAACTGATTTCATTACACCATATTCAAGCGATGAGATGGATAACAATATTCTCAAACTCGTTTCTGTAATCGTGACGTTTGTCAACTTCCACCATTTTGGTGTGTAAGAAAACACACGACCCACACGACAAGATCCACGATCACGAAAGCCGATCTACCTAGAAATATTTACGGAAAAGTACGATCCGCTACAAAATGGCGGGTAATTTGAAATCAAGTATAGAACGTGTCCTTACGACTGAATATCAGTCAGCAGTGAATCTGCAGGAGCCGAAGGGGTAGATTGTTATTCCGGGGACGGTAAATTGAAGTAAATAATGTCGTGATTCTTTTGCAAATGAACATCCGTAACATATCGTATCGAGGATGCCGTTACCAAATTTCAACCGGTCCAATGAAGACATGCCGTTGTCATCACTCTTCCAATTTTTTCATAAAAAGGCCGATCGTTTCTGACAGTTAATATTTGCTGTGTGTAGGGGCCTGACTATCACTGATATGATATAGGCACTCTACTATCACGACAGAAAATCTAGAAGTGACAGAAGAAAATAAATGTCACTTTTGAGTTTTGAACAATGTCATAAGAATTTCGATTAGGAATACAAAAATTCAATTAAATCGTTTTGGAGTCTCCGTGAGTTGATTCAATTGACAAACAGTATAAGAGACCTATAATTGGTGACCCCGATGTGATCCATCAACTCAGTTTCTACTCGCGTGTGCTCCAGTTCATCCGTTAGCCGTAAATATGCCTAAGGATGACGATATCCAGAAAATATTAGTCGTCTTCAACCAGTACGGTGTTGGCAGATCAAGACAAACAGGAAACTAATCGGATTGATGTAAAATTTCCGCCGTTTTGGATGGAGAGGCCGGACGTGTGGTTTCGTCAGGTTGAGGCCCAGTTCAAGTTGAGTAGTGTCAAGATTGAAAACCGAAAGTTTGACTACTTAGTTTCTCAACTTGATCGTAAATTTGTAGCCGATATTTTGGACATTCTGGATTCAACAAGTGAAACAAAATATACCCTCGCTAAAGAAAGACTTCTCAGTATCTACAAGGAGAGCGACGACGTTCAAATCAAGCGTTTACTTGCTGATCTTGAACTTGGGGATCAGAAACCTAGTCAATTATTGAGAAAAATTACTTCACTAGCAGGTACTGACATTTCTAATAAAGTTCTTCGCACTTTGTGGCTTGATAAACTTCCAGACTCTGTTAAAAATATCCTGCTTGTTTCTGAGGAAAACCTTGATAATTTAGCAGTTATGGCTGACAAAATCACTGACATGGCCCCACGGCGTGATGTTTTCTGTGTGTCTAATAACACTGGTGCTAGTTCTATATCAGATGAAAATACACAAAGCCTTTTCAAAGAACTGTATGCCAAAATTGAGTCATTGGAGCTGCAAATATCGTCATTACATCAGTCCAGAATTCGTCATTCAAGTCCTGCAAGTCATAATGATAAACGTGGACGCAGTCAAAGTCGCAGTAGAAATCGTAGCCGTAGTCGAGGACGTTTCAACCCAGATGGAAAGTACTGCTATTTCCATTTTCTCTTCAGAAATAGATGTCGCCCTGAAAAGTGTGAACCAGCTTGTGAATGGAAACGAGAACAATCGGGAAACGTCAGACCGCAGCAGAACTAGCGGCACATTCTGCAGCGGACTACCCAACTGGATGTCGCAAATCTCGCTTATTTTTGACTGACAAAAACTCGGGTTTGCGTTTTTTAGTAGACAGTGGTGCCGACGTGTCCATTTTATCATTTAATAAAAATGGAGACAAAAATGTCAATGACTCTAAGGTATTTGCTGCCAATGGATCAGAAATTTCCACTTTTGGAATACGTGTCATGAACATCGACCTAGGACTTCGACGATAATTCAGATGGCCATTTGTCATAGCTCAAGTGAATAAAGGTATTTTGGGAGCTGATTTTTTGCAACTAACATCTGTAAGTGATATCAATGTTATAAGCACTGTTTCAAAAACTCATCTACTGAATTCTTATCCCAATTTGACAAAACCAAGTTTGATACCGTCTAAAGTAAAACATGATGTTTTACATCAAATAGTTACCGAAGGCCAGCCCGTCTTCTGCCGTCCACGACCACTTGATTCCAAAAAGCTTGCTATAGCCAAGGAGGAATTTCAATTCATGTTAAATCACGGAATAATCCAACCTTCAAAATCCCAATGGTCAAGTCCGCTCCACCTAGCTCCCAAGCAAGATGGTACATTGCGTCCCTGCGGAGATTTCCGCCGCCTCAATGACCAAACTGTTCCTGATATCCTATACCAAGAATAGAAGATTTTCAACACATTTTGCTAGGAAGACAAATTTTCTCGAAAATCGATCTTTTTAAAGCATATTTTCAAATAAGTACCTGTCGCGGAAGAAGACAAACCAAAGACTGCGATCACAACGCCGTTTGGCATGTTTGAATTCAATGTCATGCCGTTTGGCCTACGAAATGCACCAAGCACATTCCAAAGATTTATTAACGAGGTGTTCCGTGATCTCAATTTCGTTTTTCCATATCTCGACGATTGTCTCATTGCTTCCAATTCAGAAGAAGAACACCTAATGCACCTCAAACTTGTTTTTGAGCGACTTGAAAAATATGGTCTTCGTATTAATGTCTCAAAATCAGAATTTGGATTACAAGAAATACAGTTTTTGGGATACCTTATCACACCTAACGGTTCCAAGTCATAACCTGATAGGGTTCAAGCTATTCTTGATTATGAACGTCCTGAAACCATTGCTGGACTACGAAGATTTCTTGGCATGATCAATTTTTATAGAAAATATATGCCAGATGCATCGAAAACACAAGTATATAAAATAACCTGCCCCGATAAGGCTTTTGATTGCTTTTCTAGAATACTCTTGTACTATTATGAAATATCTTTTCCTATTAGAAAATGTAGTACTCATCCTAATAATAATAAAAATAGAGCTGATTCTCAGAAACTTGCTGAGCTCAGAAATCAGGTTGCGCTTTATGGTGATCTAGCCAAAAATTTTGTAGAATTCAAGGACATCTACAAGCACTGTAATCAAACATATAGGGAAGAATTAAGGAAGGCTCACATGGCATATTATGATTCTGAAATAGCAAAATCCAATAATAAAACAAAAACTACCTGGCAAATTATAAATAAGATACAAAAAAAATCGTACAAAACACAGGAAATTATCATAATGGAAAATAATGTCAATATTCCAAATAATATAGTAGCTGAACATTTCAATAACCATTTTATAGATTTGACTTCAAACTCGAATAAATGTGACACTAATTTTACAGATATTAATATACCATTGAACAATAAGTCTCTTTTCATGAACCCCCTTTGTGAAAATGATATTTTGCTCTTAATAACTAAACTCAAAAACACTAACTCTGCAGGTCACGATCACATTTCCAACAAATTAATAAAAGAATGCAGATATGAGTTATGTAAACCAATATTATACCTTTTGAATGCATCATTGGAAGAAGGTATATTTCCAAAAAAATTGAAGCTGGCTTTAGTAACTCCCATATATAAAAAAGGAGACCGCAATGTATATGGCAATTACCGGGCTATCAGTGTTTTGTCGAGTATTTCTAAAATCTATGAACTCAAAATGAAAGAACAACTAGTTTCATTTTTCAATAGTCATTCTTTATTATCACCTTCACAGCATGGTTTTACCTGTAACTCTAGCACAGAAACTGCACTATATGAATTTCACAGAAAGGTAGTATCAGCTCTAGATCACAGACTACATGTAATGGGACTATTTGTTGATTTTTCACGGGCCTTTGATTGTGTAGATCATGAACTGTTGATTTATAAATTGTCTCGATATGGAATACGAGGCCCTTGTCTGGATTTGTTGAAATCTTATCTGACAGGTAGATCTCAAGTAGTAAAAATAGGTGATTTACTGAGTACTGAGAAATGTATTGATAGGGGTGTTCCTCAGGGTTCAGTCTTGGGTCCATATCTCTTTATAATCTATTCAAATGATCTAATAGTTTCTCTGAACAAAATGTCTCCAAATTCTCAAATAGTGTGCTATGCGGATGATACAAATATTCTTGTTGCCAACACAACTTTAGAACAAGCCCGGACCAATATGTGTAATATTTATCATCATATTGCTGAATGGTCAAGAAAAAACAGTCTGATTCTAAATGAAACAAAAACACAGGCAATTTATTTCTCTATGCGAGCGTCACAACAGACTCCCGAGCCCCTTTCAACTGATGATGGTGAAATTTCATTTGTTGAAAACACTAAACTATTAGGCATTGTTATAGATTCTAGGAGCCAATGGACACAACACATTGAAACTCTATGTAAAAAGCTTCGTAGTGGCTGTTATTCACTCAATTTTATGGCAAGGCAGTGCAGTACACAGATACTTCTTACAATATATTATGCCAGTTTTCATTGTCATCTGCGCTATGGTATACTTAACTGGGGATGTTCAACCAACATGGAGAGAGTTTTTCTTCTACAAAAGTATGCAGTTAGGATTATAGCCAAACTTGCATATAGAGATTCATGTAGATTAGCATTCAAAAACCTGAAAATACTCACCTTGGCGGAAATATATATTTATGAAATATGTATATATGTGTACAAAAATAGGTCATTATTTGCTTCCAATCAAAACATTCATGAGCATGAAACTAGATCCAAGAATCTATTAATGCCAGAAGCACACAGGTCCTCATTTTATCAGAAAAATCTTCAATTTATGGGCTGTAAAGTATTTAATTCACTAACCAAAGATATACAGACATCCCCAAATCTCTTTATTTTCAAACAACGGGTGAAAGAGCTACTACAAGCGAGAATCTGTTATACATTGGAGGAATATTTCAATTGTCCCTGAATTGTAAATGTCTATTTTATCAATTTTATTAATTCTAAGAATTTTTTATTACATGATATTTTAGTTTGTTGACGTTCAGTCTGTATTATGTAATTCTCCACACGTGGCTTTGACGTTTTCTTTTATTATTGTGCTATGTTTACTGTTTGTATTATACATGTACTTTTAAATTGAAGAAATAAATTATTATTATTATTATTATTATTATTATTATTATTCTTCACGAATACATCAAAGGTGCTAGAAAAAAGATAATCGAAAAATTCCTTGGACTTCAGATGCAATAGAACAGTTCGAAAAATGTAAATCTGACTTAGCAAAATCCACCATGCTTACTTACCCAAGTCCAAACCTGCCTTTGGCATTAGTCGTTGACGCTAGTGACTACGCCATAGGAAGTGTAATTCAACAACTTGAGGATAAAGAATGGAAACCATTACCATTCTTTTCACGAAAATTGAAACCACCCGAACAAAATTATAGTACCTATGATCGAGAATTATTTGGAATGTATCAATCTGTGAAACATTTCAAATACATGCTCGAAGGGAGACAATTTGCGATCTATACTGACCATCGCCCTCTATTATATGCATTCAAACAGAAAAATGAAAAAGCTTCACCACTCCAACTTCGCCGCTTGCAGTACATTTCAGAATTTTCCACAGATATCAGACATATCAGTGGTAAGGACAATGTGGTTGCTGATACACTTTCGCGTATTGAAACTATCAACACCATTGACTTGGACCGATTGGCTGAAGCTCAAATCGAAGATCCTGAATTGATGTCCTTGAAGAATGGTGAATCGTCTCTTCAATTCAAATGCTACCAACTACCTAGTGGAAGTAACTTGTGGTGTGACATATCTACAAAGGCTAATCGTCCCTTCATACGTAAATCATTTCGTAGGACATTCTTCGATCAAATTCATGGTTTGAATCATCCTGGAATTAAGTCAACAGTGAAACAGATGGTTTCTCGTTTCATTTGGCCAGATTTAAAAAAAGATGTCAGTACATGGGCAAAAGCCTGTGAAGCGTGTCAAAAATCTAAAATTAATCGCCATACTTCAACACCTATTGGAAAGTTCATGGAACCTAGCGACCGATTTGCCAACGTCCATATCGATATCGTTGGTCCACTGCCACCTTCAGATGGAAATACTTATTTGTTAACGATAATTGACCGTTTCACAAACTGGATGGAAGCAATACCATTATTAGATATTACTGCTGAAACCGTTCCATCATCAATAACTACCGACCAAGGCCGACAATTCGAAGCTTCTTTATTCAAACATCTCAGTACACTGTGTGGCATCAAGTTGCAACGAACAACACCATATCATCCGCAGAGTAACGGAAAAGTAGAGAGATTGCATCGTACTTTGAAAGCAGCCCTTCGAGCGAATGGCTCTTTCAAATGGTCGGAAAGTCTGCCAACCATCTTGCTGGGATTACGAGCTGCGTTCAACCCAGAAAGTGGAGTTTCTATTGCACAGATGGTTTATGGAACAACAATAAAACTTCCCGGTGAATTTCATGGACAAGCAGCCAGTCGAACAGACGACGTGGAAACCTTCGTGACAAATCTACAAGAAATCATGAGTCAGCTGAAACCGGTTCCAGTCAATCATAAGGGGAGAAGAAATATTTTCGTCCACAAGGATTTGGCAACCTGTTCGCACGTGTTTGTGAGGATAGACAGAGTTAAGAAATCATTGGAACCAGCCTACGATGAACCTTTTAAAGTATTGGCAAGACAAGATAAGTTTTTTACATTGCTGATCAAGAATAAAGAGGTGAACATCTCTTTGGATCGCATCAAACCAGCATTTATTTTGATGTCACCTGAGGAATACGAAAATAATTGTTTTATCCTCTTGTATGAAGACTAACGTTCCAGCCTCTCTATCTTCGAGTCCTGTGCACCCCATAGTTCCTAGTGATGTAAATAATGTACCAACAGCGAAGCATACACGCAGTGGTCGAACTGTGAAGTTCCCAACTAGATACTTAGATCAAATTGTTATTTTTTTAAACAATTTTATTTTTTTGTGTTTGTTTTGAATAGTGAGTGATTGAAATATTTATCGCAACTTAGTCACTGGAGAGGGAGTGATGTAGGGGCCTGACTATCACTGATATGATATAGGCACTCTACTATCACGACAGAAAATCTAGAAGTGACAGAAGAAAATAAATGTCACTTTTGAGTTTTGAACAATGTCATAACAATTTCGATTAGGAATACAAAAATTCAATTACTACTAGTTAAATAAAATCGATTTGGAGTCTCCATGAGTTGATTCAATTGACAAACAGTATAAGAGACCTATACTGTGCTATATTATATGATTTCGTTTTTTAAAAGAGACTATCAAAATAATATGTTCTTGGAATGGTTTTGCGTGTGTGTTCCGAGAACATTCTCACTGGAACATTCCGTGCATATACCATAGAAATCCGGGAGTTTGCGACTTAAATGAAACATGAATTGAACGTCCTGGGGACAATGTGTGCTATTAGGGAACAACTCTCAATGCTCTTCTATGTATACTGAAGATTTTAGTGCATTGGCTTGAGTGTTCCCATACTAATATAGCATGGGATATGGAGCACAGAAGGAGGCCGTGAAAGGCTGTAAAGTATGAGGACTGGTCTTCTTGCGACCGTGACGGCGGCGTTCGACGGTCACCGACAAAATTGCTCCACACACTCCAAGGAAACCATCTGTACACAAACTCATAAAAACAGCACAGCGAATTTGGAAACCAGTCCTTGAAGTACTCATGTTCACGATTTTTGAAAGACTTCGTAGTAAGAGAGTGTGCGGAATCCAATATCAAATCCATCATCCAGGCGTGATCCCATACCATATTTCAGTACCTAGTTTTATCATTGAATCTGTCAGGATTATCTCCTGAAAACCCATGCAAACTATGGACGAACCAAAAAAGGTAACGTGACATTCATTTCTTACTTTTTGTTCACGTCCACCTTCAGCAGACACGATTAATGAATAAAACCGCCCCACAGATCGGTCGTCTGTTATTGTGACCCAAGAGAAAAAGTATCAATCATTTTCCAGCAGCGGCGGCATACATAAAATTTCATTATTGTCACGTCAAAGCAATAAAAAATCAATGACGTTGCGGCCATGCGATGTATGAAATCCCGTGTAAGTGATAAATTATGTTATAGCTCTTGGCGGGCATTGAACGCAATGCGTCAAACTGAAATCCTGGAAGTTAAACAAAGCTTTTTATGGGTCGCTACTTTGTGCGCCGAAAGCTCAGAGTAATACGGAAATAGTTCCGAATGTTAGACATTCTTCACGAAGTTATATTGCCATGAATTCTTCTACATTATGTTCTCTACTAAGTGACACTTTTGTAACTTTGGATGTTGTCGAAAGTTCGAAGAAAGTTTGATACGCTTGCAAGTTGGGAAATACATATTTTAGATGAACGCTTGTTCCTCGCAGATTCCAATATGTAGTCGTCTTATGTAGTCGTCTTATGAATTTGTATAATGCTCCTGTTGAACTGTTCTTTATACGAGGAATATGAATGGTGTATTAGGGTCAGAATTTCAAAGCTATATTTGATGTCAAGCGTGTTTCAAAAAAAAATTGGGTACCTTTAAAGAGTATTTGAGGTATACTACACAGATATACATTTCCAATATACTCATTTACACACTTTTCAAAAATTCATAATTTTTATTAATTTAAAAGTGGACAAATAATACTGCGGAAACGGATAGAGAATAACAGTTGGTTTAACTGCGAGTGAGATTGTTCCTGTCCGTTATATTGTTTTTGCACAATCGCGTTATAAACAATTTAAATGCAAAAGTTTTCAAGTGCGCCAATTTAAGGAAAATCGTCTTATTCAAATCCTGTATACGGCATGTGTTGAAAATGTCACTCTTAATGCATCTGAAGTCGCCCGAACTGGTATTAACATCAGTGCAACTTCGGGTGACTTCGGGTAACTTCGGACGCACTTTCAAGCGTTTTGATAATTTTTCAGTGACAGTTTCAACACATTTCCCTGTTCTCAGGTAAATATCCAAAATTTACAAATTGTAGATATCAATCTCTACTTCCAGATGCCGTTTACAGAATTTGAATACGACGATTTCCCTTAAATCGGCTCATCTTGCAAGATGTGCCCTTAGATTATTTATGACGCGATTTTGCAAAAACTATACATCGGACAGAAAACATCTCGCTCACAATTGAACCTCATATTATTATCTATCAGTTTCCGCAATACTGTTTGTTCAGCTTCGGATTTACAAAAATTATAAATTTATGAAAAATAGTGTCTTTTTCGAGGTTTTTCCGGATTTTCTCAGTGGAAAATGCACCGATCTGGTCGTATGGAAATTTATTTAGTAGGTTTCATAAATCTCTACAAAAGTTTCGATGATTGTAAAACGATTCATAGAATAATCTTTGAGATGTTTCCAAAAAAACCAAAAAGTTGTAGTTTTTTTCACTATTGCTTGTTTAAAAAATTCCACGAAGCAATTTTGCTGGTGCGAAAACTGGGGTTTTCAGTCACAAACCATCTCATGAAAATTAATTTAGGTCATTTACGTCTTTTATTTCGTGGGGGAAAAAACCTCTATAGCTTGTTCTAATAGGGAATTGGCTTTCTGTAAATTTACTCGAATTTTCTATACAGGGCAATTCAAATTCGACCCCCACGATTGGGGTCTCCTAAACTACAGGAGATACGTCGAAGCTGCAATTGGGGCAAAGTTGCGTATTCTGTATCTATATTCTATATCGGGAAAAAACTGAAAATCGGAATTTCGTTTTAATTTTTTTATATCGTTATTTGACAACATAAATCAAAACCAAAAGTACATTTTCATTGATACTTTTTTTCAGCTACACGTTTTCATGTTCATATTTAATATCCGACGTTTCGTCTTCTGGCATTCATCATCAACATTCTTTTTCTGTTATGGGCCCCATATTGTTTTGTTATACAGAAAAATAGTGATTCTCATTCTGATTTCAATGATGTATAATTTGTTATGATTTGCACTTCTGAAACCACAGATATTAAAAAAAAAACAACTTCATCTGAGATGGTCATGACTCCATCGAAAAATTTTGTTTAATAACCACTAGTTGTCAGAACTCATTAAACATCATAGGTTTGCACAAATACTTCATTCGAAATGTCCTCATCCTCAAATGAAGAAAAACGAGATATGCTGAAACTTTATTATAAATTTGATAGGAATAGTGCGAAAGCAGCACAAATTTATTTTGAATTATATCCGGAAAGACAACAGCCGGATAGAACATTATTCGGAATTTTGGACAAACACTTGGCTGAGTGCGGTGCGTTTCAAAAACCAAGAACGAAATATGGAAGCAGAATGGAACAAAATATTAGACGTAACTTAAGCCGAGGTAAAATAATTGTTCATTCCATATTCGAAGAAGTATAATTATTTTTGGTACTTTTTTAGATAAATGCAGATCCTTCCAAATCAACACATCAAGTCTCGGCAGAAATGGATGTGCCACAGACGAGCGTTTGGAGGGAATTCAAAAAAAGTGGTTTGAAATGTTATAAGATCCATATTTCACAAAAATTACATCCAGGTGATCCTGAGAGAAGGATGGAATTTTGTAGCTGGCTCTCGAATAGGGTAGACCCTACAAGCTTCTTGAAAAACATTATTTGGACCGACAAAAGTACTTTTTCGAACTGTGGTGTTTTTAATAGAAAAAATGAGCACATTTGGAGTGAAAATAATCCACGACACTTCAGAGAAATCAGACCACAAGTTCGGTTTCGTTTGAACGTGTGGGGTGGAAATTATGACGACCGAATACTTGGACCTCATTTCTTCTCTAATACTTTGAACGGAGAAACCTATCTTCGGTTCTTAAGAAACGAATTCGAAGAATATATGGATACGTTTCCCCTTGTTAATTATAACAGCTGCTGGTTTCAGCATGACGGGGATCCTCCACGCAATAAAAGAGAAGTTTGCGAATATTTACACCAAAGATTTCCTAATAGGTTAGGAAATTCTGAACCAGTGAGGTGGCCGGCAAGGTCACCTGACCTTACAGTTTTGGATACTTTTTTGTGGGGCACTTTAAAGAACAGAATCTATGGAGAGCAAGAATATGACAAGGTAGATGAACTTAGATACAATATCATCACGCAATTCAGGTCTTTCTGAAGAAAGGATATTGTTAGGGCTGTTCTCAATTTGAGACGACGAGCTCGGTTATGTTAAGAGGAAAGCCATTGTAATACTTTTTGTGCATTTTTTACAAGCTCATGATTTCATTCTTGTTTTTTGGAACGCACCGTACTGAGCCAAGTGTTTGCCCAAAATTCCGAATAATGTTCTATCCGGCTGTTGTCTTTCCGGATTTAATTCAAAATAAATTTTTGTTGTTTTCGTACTATTCCTATCAAACTTATAATAAAGTTTCAACATATCTCGTTTTTATTCATTTGAGAATGAGGACATTTCGACTGAAGTATTTGATCAAACTTATGATGTTTAATGAGTTCTGACAACTTTTTCGATGGAGTCATAACCATCTCAGAGGAAGTTGTTTTTTTAATATCTGTGGTTTCAGAGGTGCAAATCATAACAAATTGTACATCAATGAAATCAGAATGAGAATCACTATTTTTCTGTATGAAAAAATAATATGGCGCCCATAACAGAAAAAAAAGTTGATGATGAATGCCAGAAGACGAAACGTCGGATAGTAACTCTGAACATGAAAACGTGTAGCTGATAAAAAGTATCAATGAAAATGTACTTTTGGTTTTGAGCTGTTGTCAAATAACGATAGAAAAAAATGAAATCGAAAATTCCGATTTTCAGTTTTTTCCCGATATTTCTGGAAATACTCGGAATTTTCAAAGTTTCAAAATGTGGAAGATTTGACTAACTTTGAGAGCGAGAGAAATAATAAACAAATGAATGCATAAACACCATATATTCGGGAACACTAAATGGTCTAAGCCACACCAACGCTAAACGAATACTGTCTTTATTTCTCGGTCGCCTCAGATTCACTTATCTGCTGAGTAAACATCTAGTGCCCATGAATAAGCCCTTGTTTCACTGATGAGCTCATCAAACTCATAGGCGTCATGATAATTTCTTACAAAAACAGTATTTTGTTATGCACCAGAATACGCAACTTTGCCCTAATTTAAGCTTCGACGTATCTCCTGTAGTTTAGGAGATCCCAATGGTGGGGGTCGAATTTGAATTGCCCTGTGACCACACCAAGTAACACACTGACATGCTCATCATTTGAATGTGTCAAAATTGATAAATTCAACATTTCGTACGGGGTCAGTCAAGAAGTGGCAGTTTTTCTGATGATGTATATTGTAAAACTCTCAATGCTGAACAAATATCTTCATCGCATCAAAGCTCTAAATTCAACGGTTTATATTATAGTGTGTGCTGAAGTTGACTTTCCCAAAATTTCAAATAACCATTGTGGAGCCATGTTTACGAATCTACAAACCAAATTAACTATGCATCGGTTATTCATATTGTCGAAGCTATCAAGTTTATTCGTGATTTCTAAAAATTGACACAAAATAAATATCGATTCATTTCATGATATAAGCATCTCCTGAATCAAACTGAAGCATTATATTTTATTACCATTCAATAGGTGGGTAACCTTTTCACTTTTACAATTCAGTACGTGAGCGAAGATATTTTATTTTGAAACACGTTTGTGCCATGAACAGAAAACAAGAGTTTTCGAAAAGGCCGCTGATAGTTCGATCTGGTAGTCGAGTTTAGAGTTTTGGCGTGCCCACAGCTAGTGAGGGCTATGGGGGAAGTTTGGAAGAGTAAAGATTAGAGTCATGGAAAATGGTCCTAGAATGTATATACTTGAATTTATTGTAAGTATAGGTCTTTTTAGAATAATTTGTTTAAACCATAACCAGTCTAGGAGAGATTCATCAATTCGTTAACTCAATAATACCTTCATTCATTTCAATTATTCTAATCTCATATATATATTCGAACATATTAAAATAATTGTTTTTATACTTTTCGAAAGAGTTTTAGTCCATAAATGATCAGTATCTACCTAGTTAGTCGTGAATAAACCCCAATTCACGACAATATACAAGGTTCTATTTCTCATAAAGCCGCAACCGTCTTGCTTGATGATACATCCAAATATATGGAATTCCTTATAACCCGATCGTTGATGATGGAAATTTACTCTGCAGTTACACAAAATATACAGGGTTTATTAAAAACTGTTGCCTTTGCAAAGTACTGAGCTGCAGATTCATTTTATTGATGAATTACCATAAACACATTCGTTGAAACAAATTTTCTGAAATGTTTCGAACAATTTACAGTTGAATATTCTGAATAATATGTACGAGGATATATTGAAAAATTATTAGCATACTATAGAACCAAACAAAATTTCAATGTCAAAATATTTTATTACTCAACATATTCTCCTCTTAATTGGATACTTTTATTACAGCGAACCTGCATCGTCTTTAGACCGTTCATAAAAATGTTTCTTCTTGCTCTGCAAACCAGATCTCCACAGATTTTATTACCTCCTCGTTGGAAGAAAATTTACGACCTTTTAAACTTTTTTTCAGTTGAGGAAAGAGATGATAGTCGGACGGAGCCAAATTCAAACCCTAAATCACGAATTTTTTGCATGGCAACATGAGATTTGTGTGCAGGGGCGTTGTACTGCAAAAACAAAACACCGTTGGATAGCTTTCCGCGTCTTTTCTCTTCAATTATTTCCCGTAGAGTGGTCCGTAATGTCAAATAGTAATCTCCAGTTATTGTTCTACCCTTATCCAAAAAATCAATCATGATTACTCCATGGCAATCCCAAAAAACTGAAGCAAGATCTTTTCCAGCAGATTTTTGGACACGAAACTTCTTAGGTCTTGGAGAACCGAAGTGTCACCATTCCATCGATTGTTGCTTTGTTTCTGTATCGTAGAAATGTACCCAAGTCTCATCCATAGTGACAATTCGGTTTAAGAAGTCTACATCGTTTTCAAATCGAGCACAGATCGAACACGATGCTACTACCCTTGCACGTTTTTGGTCAACATTCAAACATTTGCGGATCAATTTTGCAGCAATTTTTCTCATGGCCAAATTGACGTGAACTATATGATAAACGCGTTCGTATGAAATATTCAGTGCTTCAGATATCCGTTTTAGCCCAATTCGACGGTCTGTTAAAATCATGTCATGAACTTCATTGATATTTTCAGGGACTGACACAGAAACTGGCCTTCCCGATCGGTCATCATCTTCAATGAAAAATTTACCTTTTTTGAAGCTTGCAGTCCAATTTTTCACGGTCGCATACGAAGGACATTGATCACCAAGGGTATTAGGCATATCTTCGTAAATCTGCTCACCTCTTAACCCTTTCAAATACAGGTACAGATCGACAAGCGTAAGGATGCCTCTGAGATGCGTAAACGAAAGAAAGAGTATATGTGCGACAAAGATCGACCACTGTTTAATATAAGGCAGAGCAATCGAGCTCCTGCCCCACTCCAGGGTTTTGTCTACTGCGCAACCATTTCTCGGAGGCATTCTTACGCTTGTCGATCAGTACTTGATGATGGCTCGATACTACAATTTTTCGATTTCCACAATTTCGGTTGTCATATTTTTTCTTTTAATTTATTGCGTAACTCTGGTTGACTTTTTTGACGTCAAACTTTACACTGCCACTTCTAATAAGTTATTGTTCGTTGCTATGGTAACGCAATATTTTGTTTATGCAGGGAAATGGTCTAGGCTAACTAGATATCAATACATCCTCGTATGAATCTATATTTACTACAAGCAATAGAATAATTTGAGTGATAGAGGTGGACTATTGCAAAATATTAAATATAAACATTGAAAATGAAATATGAAATATACAATATACTCATATTTTAATACATAATAGACGTTCCATACTTATATCAAGTGTATGACATTGGCGTAACAACCACCAATTCAATTATTCCTAAGAGTATTTCAGATGCTTCATTTTCAGATTCTGGATAAATATACATGGAATTTCAGAACGAACCATAATCGCCCCTCTACCAATGACTAGCACAAATACCAATTAGCAATACAGACCCATTACTTGAATTCGCACCCGAATGGGTGAATTTGTGTTTTCGTTTTATTTATTTTTATTCAAAATCTAGAACTTATGATGCTGATCAAGCTATTGCACATACGCTTTAAATTCAACATTTTGATCTCATCTCCTTGTATATGGAAAGGAACAGTAAAACAAAGTAAGTAAAATCATCCACGCAGAACTGTTTTATAGATCCTACCAATCTCTCCTACATAATCTATGTCCATCTAACTGTTGCATAACTCAAGTATGTAAACACAGATATTATGGTTCATTCTGAATTTTCATATACATTTATCTGGAATCTGAAAATGAATCATTTGAAATTATCTTAAAGAAATAATGAAATTGGCTCTTGTTACGCTAATGTGATACACTCTGTATAGGTACCAAACATCCTGTTGTAATAAAATATGAGTATATTTCGTTACCTATTATACATCGTAGTTTGTTGTTTTTTTTTTTTCTTTTTTGCGATATTTTACCTTCGTCACTCAAATTATTCTACTACTTGTAGTTGATACAGATTCATATAGAGTTAGTCAAAAGTATGGACCCGCCCATTTTCCCCAGTTAATATGAGAGTTATCGAAAAAAGGTTTTCATAAAAGTTGAAGGGTATTTAACTTTGCACCTTTCCATGAACTCAAATAATTTTTAGATGTGCCATTGGTGGAGTAGTGACGTCATTGGCATTTATCTTTTAATGGAACCGTATGTCATGTTTAGTATCGTTAGAAAGCTTGTTTTCTTTTCATTTCAGCAGTACTGATATTATTCCAACTCTCTCGATAGGTAGAGCGTGTTTCGTATTTTTGTGTCTACCTCTGTAATTCAACTACCTATTGCTTAATTCGTTAAAAAATCTTCTTAATCATGGAATGTAGCCAGGTAGATATTTTGAGCGATATGACAATTTGATTCAGAAAGTGGCGTTCGTATCTATAAGTTTCTCAGATGCTTATTTTTCGGAAAACATTTATAGCTAATTTTTGGATTGACGTGGCCGTTACTTGATGGAAATTCATAGTATATGACGCTAAGGTAAACACGATTAAATTTCCACACATTATTGTGTACGCAACATGTGTCGATACACACTATCTTTCTCAAGCGAATGTAATACATTAAAATATTCTACGTTGAACATTACTTAAATACCCTTCTTAACAATTGAGGTAATTAGGAGCCACCTATAATAAAAATAAAAATTGACAATACAGTGTAGGTACCTGAAAATCTCAAAACATATCTACTACTTAATTAGTTGAAAAGGTTTAAAATAGTTCCCCTTTGTTAAATGAATGAAATTTCAACGCTGACTGTTTTAGAAATCACCAAAAAACTTGCTAGCTTTGTACTCACCCGGTATATCGAGAGTGTGTGCAGGAATTATTATACTCTATGGTATAAATGAATAATCGATGCCTAGTTGATTTGGTTTATATATTCGAAAAACTTTCTTCCCATTTGCCATTTGAAATTTTGGAAAAGTCAACTTCAGCACCCTGTATAATCTAAACCGTTGAATTTAGAGCTTTGGCGCAATGGACAAATTTGACGAGTTCTACAATATATGAAAAATTTCAGCAAATTTACCGAAAGCCAATTTGCCATTCAAACGGTGCGAGTTCCTTTCAACAAATAAATCGTTTTTTAGAGAAGAGATACAAAAATATGATATTCAATCCTCATGTGCTTTTACTGAATGTTCAGTGTCTCAGTCAGAATAAATTGGATGATATTCACTCAGATATTGCCGGATTCAACGTAAGTGTGATTTGTTTTAACAGAAACCTGGTGTAGGGATGATTCAGTGAACTCGTTCCATTATAACGATTTTCTACAAAGCAGCTTCTGCCGAAAAGAAAAAAAAAGGGGGGGGGAGTGGCAATACTGACAAAAAATATCAATAATTCAATAGTTGAGTGTTTGGATTTGAATAGTTACTGTTCGGAACAAGAATTCGAAATCTGTGGTATCATATGTAAATCAGACAAGGGCTCAACAATCATTTTATGTTGCTACAGATGTAAACGTATTTTTTAAAAAATCAGATGATGTTCTAAGTGTCACTTTCAGACCAAAATATAATATGCTGGTTTGCGGCGACTTCAATATTGACTGTCATAAGAATGTAAATAATGATTTTAAAAACTGTGTAATGTCTTTAGTTGTTATAATATGAGACATATGGTGGGCTGGCCAACTAGAGTAACACCTGGTACAGCTTCAGTAATTGATCAAATATTTTCAAATTTCACTGATAATGGTACATGCTGTGTAGTTGACAATAATGTTTCCGATCATAATTCAATATTTTTTTATTATGGACTTGATCAAGCTCATTCAAAAGTGGATGGCAAATTAAAACGTTCATTTGATGAAGCTGCAATTGCATCCTTTGTGAAGGCCCTTCAGGAGGAGAATTGGGAAAATTTGTTTGGTGTTTTTGATATGAATTTGGCTTATCAGTGTGTTTGGGAGATATTGTCTTATTACTCTGAAATTAATTTTCCAAATCGTAAAATCATCAATAAGACTGTTAAAAATAATAATTGGGTTAACAATGAAGTAAAAATTTCAAGTAGAAAGTTGAAAGGCCTCTACAATCTGAAAAAAAGTTCGGAAGGACCTTGAGAATAGTTATAAAACGGAAAAACAAAAACACTTTCAGTTAGTAAAATTAACAAAGAAAGAATATTTCCAAAAACGAATCTGATAATCCTTCAAAAACCGCTTGGAGAATTGTCTCTGAATTATCTAATGAACCAAAATGCACCACTGAGAATATTTCTATAAAGGGCAGAGACGCTGTTGTTGATTTACCGACAGAAGTTGCTAACACATTTAATAATAATTATTTTATCGAGTCAACTAAAGGATTATCTAGTCAAATTGATAAAACAAATCTGGATTATCAATCTTACGCGAGAAACATTCCATCTCCTAGTAATTCGTTTTTTTTTTTTTCACCCTTATACTGAATCCGAACTTTATGAATTACTGAATAGCAAACTTAAAAATAAAAGTTCTTCAGGTCATGAAGAAATCCCAATATTTCTTTTGAAAAAGAGTATTCATGTTTTTATTAAACCTCTACTTCATTTGGTGAATCTGTCATTCAGCGAAGGTTTATTCCCAAATATGATGGAAATAGGTAATATCATACCAGTGTATAAAAAGAACAATCCAAACTTATTGGAAAATTATAGGCTAGTAACAATTTCTTCAAGTATGTCGAAAATATTCGAATATGCTTTTTTGAAAATACTTTTATCATTTTCTGATGATCATAATATCTTTACAAAAAACCAACATGGATTTCTGACCAAAAAATCAACTAGTACAGCTATACAATCATATCACAGAGAGATTGTGAACTATATTGAAGCAGGCGAGTGCCCTGTTGGGATATTCTGCGATCTAAGCAGGGCATTCGACTGTGTTGATCATAACATTCTCTCAAATACACTATTCCGTTATGGCAAAAGGGGCATACCGTTGGCATGGATAACAGACTATCTCTCTTATAGAAAACAATATGTCGCTATTAACTATGCAAATTCCAGCATGGCCTTCTCTGAATTAGGAGTTCCTCAAGGGTCGATATTGGGACCCATATTGTTTGTTTTATATATTAATGATTTGGAATACTCGGCACCAGGAACATTCATTACAATGTACGCAGATGACACGTCAATTATAATCTCTGACAGATCAGAGTTAGTTTTGAAAGAAAAATGTAACACAGTTTTTGAAAATATCAATAAATGGTTTTCTGCGAACAATTTGTTTTTGAATGCAAAAAAATCAGATTCAATGAGATTTTATCATCGTCAATGGAAGTGTGATATTATTAGTTTCAGAGC
Source organism: Chrysolina oricalcia (assembly GCA_944452925.2). Lineage (NCBI taxonomy): Eukaryota > Metazoa > Arthropoda > Insecta > Coleoptera > Chrysomelidae > Chrysolina > Chrysolina oricalcia. The sequence goes on along the minus strand of OX101819.2, from coordinate 53,964,461 downwards.
CAATGATAATTCTGACAATATAACAACAGAATGTGAGAGCTTGAAATTTTTGGGTCTCTACATTGATGAACATTTGAATTGGCAGAATCACTGCGATTTTCTAATAAAAAAAATAATTCTATTTCATATCAGTTCAGAAATATAAGGCAGGTTCTGAATGTTGATCAGCTGCTGAAGCTGTACTATGCGCAGGTGGATTCTAGACTGAGATATGGAGTGTGTTTTTGGGGTTTCTCCTACAACTGCTCTGATGTCTTTATAGCACAAAAAAAACTCATACGAATCATTAATGGCATGAGTCCCCGTGACTCTTGCAGAAATGCTTTTAAAAATTTCAGTATTTTAACTGTTCCTAGTCTTTTAATTTTTGACTTGTGCTTATCTGTTTTTGAAAATGCAAATAAATTGTTTGTACTGAATAATTGTAAGCATAATATTGACACAAGACAAAAAAAACTTTGTTTTTGTACCATTTGTTAAAAATAAATTAGCTTTTAATTCTCCTGATCAGATGGCCTCACGTGTTTATAATTTGATACCAGATGTAATAAAAAAATCCAAACCCGTTTATATCTTCAAACGAAAACTTAAAGATTTTCTTATTGAAAAGTGTTGTTATAGTTTTGAAGAATTTATGTGTACAAGTAGGTAGTTTTATTCCATTTTTCAGGGAATATTTTTATCTGCTTTTTCTTTTTCCTAGACGATTCCTATACAAATTTTATAACTTTTTCAAACAAGGAAAATAAAGATATTATTTATTATTATTATTATTATTATTATTATTATTATTATTATTATTATTATTATTATTATTATTATTATTATTATTATTATTATTATTATAACTATAAATATTTTAAATATTAATATTTTGCCTGATGGCAGGAAAACTTTGAAGAGACATTGTTTGGAATCATTGTATAAATAATACGTTCATATTCGATTTTCAAAATTATCATCACTCAAGAGACATACTAATGATTAAATAATTCTTAGTGATCATTTACTTCAATGAGTGAACATATTTTTTCAGGTATTCAATCGACGCGAATTAGGAATAGTATACAAAAATACATTTTCAGAAAATTTGTCAATCTGAATGAAACATTTTCATCACTTTATTATTTTTATATGGAAAAAGAAAATTAAAAATACTTTGTCTGATACCAGGACATGTTCGGAAAGGCACAGTTTGGAAACATATAAATATTACATAAGTTTTTCAAAATGATCATTACCCAGGGTTATATCCACTATGGAATGGTTTATATTGATCATTTTCATTAATAAATGAACATGTTTCTTCAGATATCCAATTTATAGACCTGCCGCTAACGACACATTTCTTGAAACGTTTTTTCAACGTACGCTTTTTTAAAACTATGATTATCAAGTTTATAAATGTTTCCACCAAATATCTAAGACTGCTCGTATGCAATTTACAAAAAAATTGATATCTCTGAGCGATTTTTTAATGTATGCAATGTGATTTTTCTGATAGTTTGAATTGAAAAACCCAGGAAAATTAAAAATCATACTCTTTTCTCGTGTAGAAGGCCCCGAAATTATCAACTGAACATGTAAAAAAAGGTGGTATCTCAAAACGATTTTTTAACGTATGCTTTTTCACAGGCTGATTTTTGGTGTTATATGGATCAAGGAAATTAAAAAGCAGGGTAGAAAGCCCTGAAGTTATACCGTGTGACACAGATTCATGATACAGCCCATTTTTCTCATTGACGGCAAGTTTTGGCATATTTGTAAAACAAATTCAAATTCTGGTTTCTTCGGAATGTTAATATCTATAATAAAACTGTAGATTATTATAGTTATTGAATATTATTGAAAATCATTAACAATTTAGTTGATTCGCCTGCCATCCTTGGTAACATTTATCTTAATGCTCCTACATATACTACTAGGCATCAGCATCTTTTCCGTTACGAACAATCGCAATCAAATTATTTTTTGAACTCTCCCATGCATAGATGCAACATATCATATAATGCGTTATAGAATTCCATTAATATTAATATTTTCTCTTACTCATTGTCAAAATTTTCCTATATTTTGAAAAAACACTTTCTTGCTTCACAGACTTCAATTGAATAAGTACGCCATGTTCGTTTTCATTCACTTATTACTGTATGCACTAAATTCATTACTCTTATTGTTTTTTTTTCTTCTGTTATTTTCTATATCTATTACCAATTTTGTAATTTCCGGTAATTTCACTTTAGAATTATATGTAGATTCTGTATATTGAGAAATCATCTATCTGTGAATACTGTTTTGGGTTAGTTCCGTTTGTATTCCCATTTGTAAATAAATAAATAAATATGTTTTACTGTGAATGTTGTTATGAATGATAAAATTTATATAGAAGAATGAAATTATTACTAAAATGAATTAGTTTCGGACATGTTTGTATAACTTATTTTTTTAAATCGTTCAGTAGATAACTTCGGGACCTTTTACACGAGAGAAGAGTATGCTTCTTAATTTTCGGTATCCATATAACACCAAAAATCAGCCTATGGAAAAGCATACGTTGAATAATCGTTCTTAGATACTCCCTTTTTTTACATGTTCAGTTGTAAATTTCGGGGCCTTCTACATGAGAGAATAGTATGTTTTTCAATATATGTTATCCATATGACACCAAAAATCAGCCTGTGAAAAAGCATACGTTAAAAAATCATTTTGAGATAGGGGAAGGCGGGGTAATACCGCGCAGTGAGGTAATACCGCGCAGTCCAAAAAACAAACAACGGATCGCATAATGCGAAGTGTAATCATATGTATGGTGTTAAGAAGACCTAGCAACTATGCAGAATAGGCCTGCTGACCGCTCAAAGCACTCAGTTGCAAGTGGTAGATGAAAATGTTACGTTGTTAGTTTTGGTTATAATTTTTTGCCATTTCGATTCTTAGGTACAGATCATTGTGTCAATTCTTGGCTGATATTCGTACACATTTGGTTTTTAGATTGAACTTTAATTTTTGAAGTTATGGATAGAAAACCAAATCAAAGTTGGTAAGGGGGTAATATCACGCAAATATGCGCGGTATTGCCCCTCACTTGTTTCAATGATTACTTTTTGTTGTAATGTTTTTCGTGGGTTTTGGTTAAAAATATAAAAATTGAATGGTACAAATGACTAAAGATGAACATTGATAGTTAGTTATCTACAGTGACCGCCAAAAAGTATGTACCATATGGGAAAAAATTTTATTATTGGAGTATTGGAAAAAATATTCTGGGGAAAAGTTTGTGCATGTCCGATAACCTAAAAATCGATTTTGACACATGTCACGTGATCGCTAGAATGGCGGCAAAATGAAAAAAATTGTAATGCAAAGGCAAAAAAAAGGGTTAAGATGGCAAGATATCAAAAAAAGTTATTTGAAGTCACTTAGAATTCAATTTTATACACATAAACGAAGTTTCAAGAGATAATTCAAAAAAATTGAAAATAGCAATTTTTTAAAAATATTTTCCCATCTATTTAAAAATATTTTTTTTTTCTTATGAATAGCTTGACTATACTGAAACATTTGCATTTTAATGATAATGACAAAACATTCTCATTTTCTCCACACCAGAGGGCACTAAATTGAAAAAATGGGAATTTGTCAGAACCCTTGCTGTTACATCGGTTCGTATCTAACAGTTATATCCGAATTCCACGACCATTGTGATGACATGACACTCCAAAAAGATGGTAATTTCCAGATTATAATCAAGTTCCGATGATAATCGTGCATGAGCGTTTCACTTCGCACATAAACTTGAAAATAGTGCGTCAAATTAAAGATTCTTAAAGTTTATGTGCATAGTAAAACGCTCATACAGCATTATTATTGAAACTTGATTGAAATCAGGAAACATGGTGTTTCTAGATTGCCATATCAACACAATATTTTTGGAATTCTGATATAACTGTTAGATAAGAACCAATGTAACAGCGAGGGCTCTGGCAAAAACCAATTTTTTTAATTTAGTGACCTCTGGTGTGGAGAAAATGAGAAAGTTTTGTCATTATCATTAAAATGCAAATGTTTCAGAATAGTCAAGCTATTCATAAGAAAAAAATTTTTTTAAATAGATGGGAAAATATTTTTAAAAAATTGCTATTTTCAATCTTTTTGAATTATATCTTGAAACTTCGTTTGTGTGTATAATATTGAATTCTGAGTGACTTTTTCAAATAACTTTTTTTGATATCTTGCCATCTTACCCCTTTTTTGCCTTTGCATTGCAATTTTTTCATTTTGCCGCCATTCTAGCGATCACGTGACATGTGTCAAAATCGATTTTTAGGTTATCGGACATGCACAAACTTTTCCCCAGAATATTTTTTCCAATACTCCAATAATAATTTTTTTTTCCCATATGGTACATACTTTTTGGCGGTCACTGTATATATATATATATATATATATATATATATATATATATATATATATATATATATATATATATATATATATATATATATATATATATATATATATATATATATATCACGAAAACTAAAAAGCATACTCTGCTCTCGTGTAGGAGGCCTTGAAATTAACAACTGAACATGTAAAAAAAGGTGGTATCTATGAACAATTATTAAACGTATGCTTTTTCAAAGGCTGACTTTTGGTGTTATATGGATCCCGAAAGTTAAAAAGCATACTCTTCTCTCATGTAGAAGGCCCCGAAATTATCTACTGAACATGTAAAAAAGGTAGTAGGGAAAGGCGGGGAAACATTCGAGAAATTTATATTTTACACAATAAACAGTTGACAAACTGGTAAATTCTGCACAAACATGTTAGGTTTAAGTGGTTATAAGAAAAATCTAAAAAAAGAAAATGTATCACTAATTTTTTTTTTAACTACGCAACACGTGCATTTTGCGGTTTTGCCCATCCGTTGGGGTAATATCGCGTTGATAGTGGGGCAATATCATGCATGTTATTTGGAGTACCAAAGTAAAAATAAAAATAATCAAAGATACTTGTAATAAGTAAACTAAAAACAAAAGCTTAAACATTAGCAATATAACACGTTTTTAAACATTATATTAAAATAAACGTAGTTAAATTCTTTTTGTTTTCTTCCCCAAAACATTTTTTCCTGGGATTTGGTAAAAGTAAAACAAATATAGATAACTAATTATCAATATTCATCTTTAGTCATTTGTACCATTCAATTTTTATATTTTTAACCAAAACCCAAGAACATCTATCGTAGAAAAATTGCATTACCTACTCGAGATGAACAAAGTTTTTTTCGTTCGTGAGATTGCCGCAATCGCTCCGCTCAGTTTTGGTTTTCAAAATTCGCCGACTTTTGGGAACTGCTGTCCGTTTCAAATTTTGTATCAATGTAATTCCTAATAAAATGTCATTATACATCTGTCATTCACGGGAGTGAAAAAATTAGATTGCACTCTACATTCTCTCTCTCTCTCTGAACTTCACGTTTCATTTGACTAAGTAAATGCCCCCTTGCGTCAGGTATGCTGCGGCGCAAAAAAGCGAACTCTTATCTGTATTCAGGGAATCAAGACGGCTTGGACCGAGTCCCGCAGGGAACAACAATTCCGAGAAGGATAGAAACCAATTACGCGAATGCTACGACCGAGTCTTTTCTAACAAACAGTCGCATAAATACATCGCCATCTCTGATGGAGCGGGCGTTCAGACTTTGTAATCGGCCCAATCGAAAACAAAGCCGCGAAATTGTTATTTTCGTTGCCCTTGGCCCTTTCTGCTCGATATCCGATGGTAAAGGGGAGTGCAAAGTTCGCATGTTATTGATACAAAAGCTTCAATTAAAATGTTATCTGAGTACTCTTTCAATTCGAATGTCAAACTTTAATGGATACTCGTATCAACGAATGAAAATCCAGCCAAAGGCAATTTGAATTGATTTTACTTTATTTGATTCCTTCCTGAACAGTCAGTCATGGAAATGCACATCACAGATACAATGAGAAGTAAAGAACATACTGCAACCTACAAAGTTAATTGTACAAATCAGTAAGTCGCAAAGTCGTTTGCATTTTACTGATTTGTGTGTCCATACCACTCCACTTCGAGATATGAAATGGACTTCTACCACAGGTAAAAAAGTTAATGAATAGGAGCAATGCAGACGGCAGCTCTTCGTCGGTAGGCACTATGGGTTCGTTTATACTTTATAACAAAATTATATCATTGAACAGAATTGTCACAAAAATAAGAGGAGGTGCCACAGCAACTTCAAATATGTCTGCTTGAAAGTGGTTGACAAAGTATTAGTGTTAGTAGAATTCTTCTGGACTTCCATTGTCTGGAAACAAAGAAAATAAATTCTTTGCATGTGTTTGAGTCACGACGTTTTAGACGGAGAGCTGGCTACATAAAAATGCGTTTATCTGGTACATGATTCATTTCTACTGAAAAACGTACCTTTGGTATAGCTGAACACAAATCTGTTAGTCTGCCATCGCAAAGCCGTGGCTTAAAGTGGGGGCATACGGTTGAAGATGTGAAATTTAGGTGAGAAAAAAATCATAAGGTACACGGATTCTAATTATGAACAAGCTTGTATTTATATTAAGGAAACGCGGAAAAATATTAACTGACAGTTTGCTAGGGGCTAAAGTGCTGCCAGAGCACGCCAAAGGGGTGTAGAAGTTAATTTAAAAAAATCACAAGGTACATGAAAAAAAAAACTATTATATTTTATTATTTGAACCTTAAGTAAATATTGTACCAAGTGGCTGACAAAAAAGTGGTGGCTAAAGCCTTGGCAGACGGCTTGAAAAAGCGCGCTATAAGAGAAGATTTGTAATCGTGCTCAACGAACTGGAGCACTGGAGGATTACCGTACATGATGGTCGAAAGTGGTTTATTGGCTTCAGGATCAGTAAACGGATTTTTAACCGGAAAATATTTTAATCGCTGTAAACGTTTACATCCATTAGTATCTTTAGGGTTGAGAACGTTACTTTTCGAAGAGTTTCTAAGAAAAGAAAGAAAGACCATCAGCGCTGATTTGATTGAGTTTATTCAACAATTTCAGTCAACAATTATAACTAATTTCGATATTGAAGATATAACGGTAAAAAATGTATTAAATGACTATTTAAATTTTGCATCGTCAACGTTAAATGGCGATCATGGTAAAACTGCACAGTTTTATGCCATGTACATTCATTTTGTCAATTATTATTTAATGTTTTCGAGAAGTATTCGCCTCGGAGATTTTGAACTATCTATATAAAAAAGTGATACCGAAATTAGCAAGTTCTCTTTTTATTTTTAATCTAGCTAATTATTCTCGATGGCTGCTAAAGTATCACGACAATTTATTAAAAGTTCAATTAACGCATCCAGGCCTCGAAAAAGATTTCAAGAATGGATTTTTTGGAGTAAAAAGGACCGGAAAGCCATTTTAGAGAATCCCTGTAGATTTAACGTTGGAGCAAAAAAAAAAACGCAAGACTTCACCGGCGATTTAAAAAAGCACCAAATTAAAAAAGACACTACACAGCTTCAAAATTCCATTACTGTATTGAAACAAAACATGAATGCTTTCAACAGCGAAGATATTCAGAGCGATCAGTTTTTCAATATTGGAACTGGACGAGCAGCGTCGCAAGAAGTAACTGAATATTTAATGAGTGTTGAGAAAAATGGTCATCACTTGAGAGAAACGTTATCATTTCTGAATGTGCTGAATCTGATAGTAGATTCGAAATGACAATAAAGCAAAATAAAATCCTCAATTTTGCTTCTGCGATCGAGAAGAGATTGGTGAGGGTGAATAATAAAGTTCAAGAGGTACGATTGCAGCGTGACTCATTCGGACGTATGCTAACTATATCGATGAATGAAGACACTAATGTTGAAAAAATTCTATCACATTCTCTAACACCCGTTCCAATGTGTATGTGTCACTTGGATGGATCTATTTATTAAACAGATAAATCTGTTCTATTCAAATAATGGTAACTAAAGACAAAGCCCATGAAATACACATAATTTTTTATAGATATTGGTCACCTTCTATCAAAGACTATGAAAGGTCACAGCGAGGAGGTTTCTCTGGTAATCGCATGTACGCAATTTCTGGGCCAGAGCAAGCAAGATCAGCCGATTTTAATAAAGAGATGAGAAACAGTTACTTTAAAGAAGCATTTATTACTGAATTTTTTAATAAATCTCTGGAAACAGCAAGAAATGATTCTGGTTTTAGGAAAGAAAAAAGTGCTACTTAATTTCGATAAATTATGAATATGAAATTCAAAATGCATTTTATTTTCAATTAATGATAATTTTACGCTCCATTTGCACGAAGAAGCAGATACAACGCGTGCAATATTGAATCAACAGCAAATATTGTAATGAAATGCTCCGTACAGACATATTAATTGTAGTGTTAGCTGATATAATGAATGTTAGACAATGTAGCAAAGTTTATATACAAACAGGAGTTTGGAATAAACAGAGAATCACTGACGTTTCAGCGTTGTATGACACGTTAGGTGATTTATTCTGTCAATCATTGTCAAGATTTCATGCCTTAACTGGCTGCGATCATAATCCTGTATTATTCAGGAAGGGAAAGCAACGCCCTTTAAAAATACTCAAAAAAAACGAAGAGTTTTAACAAGCCTTTAATCAAATATGTTCTGAAGACTGTGACGAAAATAGCGAAATTTGTTTGCAATTTCTATAGTTTTAAGTCTATGAATTCTGTAAATAGTGCCCGATTTGCATTATTTTTGAAAATTTATGAAGTGAACGACTTAGACGAACCATTCCAGAAAAAAAATTACAGAATTTTAATGTTTCGACATTACCACCCAGTCAGGCTGAATTGACGCAGCATTTATTAAGAACAATATATGTTGCCACATTATGGAAAAATGCGTGCAAAAGAATACCGTCAACTTTAAAACCAGAGAATTGTGAATGGTTAATATCCGAAGACAAATATACATTCAACTGGTTCAACGGACCGCAGCTGCCCAGTACAGATGTACTTGATACTGTAATGATTGAAGGTAAAATACTTTATCATAGAATATTTAATATTCTTTTTTCTTCAATGTGTGAAAATCCTACTATATTTCAGGCGATGATGCAGGAATCGAATCTGAGGGAGAATCGATACATGAAAGCGAAGATGATTTTCTATCTGCCAGCGAAATTGAGTAGCATCTGTTTATATTTTTGCAGTATTCGATTATTGAAAATATGAGTATACACAACTTATGGCACTTTTTGTCTTTCTAATAATATATTCACAGTATAATTCCAAATTTATTCCATAATGAAATATCCCGTTGAGTCCAATAAAAGAGCTTGAATGATAACGCGCATTTTCAAGCCGTCTGCCAAGGCTTTAGCCACCACTTTTTGTCAGCTACTTGGTACATTGTTCACTTAATGTTTGAATAATAATATAAAAGTTTTTTTTTCACGTTCCTCGTGATTTTTTTAAAATTAACTTTTACACCCCGTTGGCTCGCTCTGGCGGCACTTTAGCCCCTAGCAAACTGTCAGCCAATATTTTTCCGCGTTTCCTTAATATAAATACAAGCTTTTTTCATAATTAGAATACGTGTACCTTATGATTTTTTTCACACCTAAACTTCACATGTTCAACCGTACGCCCCCGCTTTCAGCCACGGCTTTGGGATGGCAGACCGGCAGATTCGTGTTCAGCTATACCAAAGGTACGTTTTTCAACAGAAATGAATCGCGTACCAGATACAAGCATTTTTATGTAGCTTCCACACATTCTGAATCTCTATGCTCGGCTGACTGAACACGTCATTATTCTGAATATAAGCCGACTCTATAAACTTTCTCTTATAAGAACAGCATTGGTATAAGAGAAAGTTTATAGAGTCGGCTTATGTTCAGAATAATGACGTGTTCAGTCATTCGAGCATAGAGATTCGGAATGTGTGGAAGCCACTGATCACTCAGCTAGATCGATTGAGATTTCAATAAAAACTCTGTGTCGATACCTATCAAAATCGGTCATCAAAAACAACACTCACCAAAAAGGTCTTTGTAACACATTAATTAACATTGATGACCTGAGAGAGACCCCACGAAGATCATAATTACCGTTATAGCAGGTACATCAGTTGCAGGCTATATAATAAGTATCCGAGATATCTTGTCGCATTCACACACTTGATAACGACAGTAGATGTTAATTGTTGAAACGTCGTGACTCAAACACATGCAAAGAATTTATTTTCTTTGTTTCTAGACAATGGAAGTCCAGAAGAATTCTACTAACTTTAAATATGTCAATGTCAAAGAGTACTTGGAAAGTTGAGCAACCGAATAATGACAATTTAGACCCAAAACTATAAGAGACTTTACCATACGATGTTTTCAAGCTGAAGGGTGTTAATCGACAAACGAATAAAACATAAATGGACACACAAACGATAATATGAATGAATCTTCACTGGTCAGAGTAACAGTTTTCAAAATTTAGTCTGTGATTCTGATAATATTCAATATTAGATATATGTTGCATCCGAGATTAAATTTAAATATGTAAGATTGTATCAAGGAGACTAAACATTATTCAACAGGAGAGTCTAGTCCCCATAAGAGAATGGGGACACTAATAGAAAGAGATGAAAGAACATTTGTGACGCAATATGACGTAGTTGGACAGTGACAGTGACGGACTAGCTCTTGGTATATGAGAGTTACTGCTGACAGCTTTGTTGATTGGTTCGAGTTCGACTCTGTACTCATGTCCAAGTACGTCACTATGACGCGTTGATGCTAGAAGATTCTGATTGGCTAGAGCTTATTAAACCCCTCCTTGTTAGTTTAGTCTCTTTGAGATTGTATTAGGAAATCAATTTTCCCAGCGCAAAGTACTGTGATGGATTACAGATAGTTATTGAAAGATATGAACTTCAACCTGAGAATATCATTATTGAACAAGAATCTATAATTGAAATGGTAGGATTCCATCCTATTTAAAAATTGTTAGTGAAGCCTGTTTCTCAGGTGACACCGCCGTGAAGATTTTGGACTCGATCCTAGGCCAATTAGGAATGGAGTGATGAGGAAAGGGAGTCTATGAAGACTTTCAATGAATAAGGCTTCATCTTATCTGACGGCAATCAGCAATTCATCTGGCTAAACCAGATAGTCTACACTTTTTTTTTTCAGCGAGTGGAAAAATCTTCGAAAAACACCTGGTCGCCCTGTGACCAGGTAGTGTCGGATTCTTACCGACTAAATAACCACTCATGAGTCAAAGCAGGCTACTCTGGAACCGCCCTCGGGCATTACTTCGGAGTAGCAGACTATAGTGATGGTTCAGGGCTCTTCCGTTTTCTTCAGTACTTCCTCCTTATTCCTTTAATTTTTTTCTTTTCTCTGTCAGGATGGTCTTGGAGAGTTTGATAACGGCTTCCCAGTTTTCTTTATTTTTGGGCATCTTCCCTATCATGTTTTCCGGTGTTAATTCTCCTGTCGACATTTCTGCGTTTCTTCTTTGTTCTTCCCAGCATATGCATTCAAAAATTGTGTATTCAGCCGTGTCTGTCATTTGGCAGTACTTGCACTCTTCTGTGTCACTCACTTTAAATCTAAACAGATACGCCTGAAAGCATCCATGACCCGTTAGGACTTGTGTGGGAAAGTAATTCACCTCTCCCCATTTTCTGTTCATCCATGGTTCTATCTCTCTCATCAGTCTTCTTGTCCAGTTGGCCTTCCCATCGTCTATCTCCCAAACTTGTTGCCAGTTTTCCATAATTTGTGACCTTGCTAAACCTTTCGGTACGCTGTTTTGTATCATTGCTCTGTCTTCCACCAGCAGATCTATTGGATGGGTTCTTGCAATCAACAGCAGAGCTTTGGTTGATGCTGTTCTATATGCACATGATATTTTAATGCCTGCTTTTCTTTGGACACTTAGTAATATATTTCTATATATCTTTTTTTCCATAGCTCTTTTCCATATTGTTGCGCCATAGAGCATGATCGACTGGGCGACTGAGCAGAGTATTCTTCTGCTAACTTCTCGGGGGCCACCAACGTTAAGCATTATCCTGCTTATGTTGCTTATAGCTCTCCCCGCCTTTTCTGCTATTTTTCTAACATGGGCTCCCATTTTCATATTTCGGTCCATGTGGATACCCAGATATTTAATGGATTCTTGGCTACAGATGTTCGTTTCCTCCAATTTAATTGTAATGCTTTCAAGTTTCCTGCCTGCTGCCAGAAGTACTACCTCTGATTTCTGAGGGGCAAGTTCGAGTTGCTTCGCTGTCATCCACTCTGCTATATCCTTCACAGTTCTATTGGAAGTTCTCACCAGAATTTCCTTATTTTTTTCTACCACCACTACGGCTAGGTCATCTGCGTATCCTATCAGGCTAACTTCCCTAGGGACCGTCAGATTCAGTACCCCATCATAGTATATGTTCCACAATGTCGGACCAATTACGGAGCCTTGTGGAACCCCACAGGTGATGTTCATTACTCCCTTGTTTCCTATTAGTAGCACCCTCCCTTCAAGGTAGGTGGCAATCATGTTGTACAGGTAAGCAGCTATATCTCTTCCTTTGATTTCCTTCAGGATCCCTTCCCATGGTGCAGAGTTGAAAGCGTTTTCTACATCCAACGTTGTCATGGCGCATCTTTTCCTGCCGATCCTCTCGTTTGCTTCGTCTGCGATGTTTTGTTCCTTTGCCAGTGCATCTGTTGTTGACCTACCTCCTCGAAATTTGAACTGATTTTCATTTAGGTCGCCTTTTCTTTCTATTCCTCTCAGGTTCCTCAAGGTTTTCAATTGCCAAATTGTCGTAACTGTCCAAGATAGGCATCTATCAAAAGCCAGTACTTTGGAGGTGATGGTGAGATGGATAGAACGGAATAGCCACAAAGGATTACTTCACAAATTCAGGATTAGTTAGTGGAACAAAACCAGGAACCCTGTATGGCTAGACACTTGTAGCTTTCACGAATTCTACCATCAAACTCTCAGTCAAAAACGAAATCACACTTGTTTTTTCTTTTGGGAAGTTAGGGTACCAACATTCAGATATTCTAATATTTGCTTGTTCTATGCATAACCGACCAATCCAACCATCTGAAAAACAATGATGTGTTTGGTTGTCTCTGGTAACACACCCCATAAGCTAATTTGGATAGCTCGAAAAATGAAACAGTTGACAGTAAACAGCTGACAGTTGAAATATCATCAGACAACTGACAAATAAAGATGAACGAAAAAATGCAAAAAAATGCAAAAAAACTACCAAAACATTTGGTTTATAATTACAAAAAACTTAAATAGAGACAATAATTCGAAGACACATCTTATGAACCTTCTCAATAACCAGAACCCAGACATACATGTGATGCACGAAGTACCCACGAAAATTTGGTTGAAGACTACATCGGATGCCAATATTTCCTTCTCACGGAAATATTTTCTTTTGAAGTAATTTTCATTTACGTTTAACCATTTTTAGATCGACACTTGTTTCGAATGGCAACATGGCGGCTCGTTGGATCAGGAAAAAACAGCATTCGATTACGATTATTTTGATATACTGCACGTCATTAGGTTTCAAACAAACTTCCGTTAAAAAATTCGAAAAGACTAAAGCAGAACTTTCTCTAAATGAAGGATATTGAGAGATTGAATATATGAATGCATAGAGCATTCTTAAACCAAAACTTCAACTGATGAAACAAAATTAAAAATCCACGAGCTGATAAAATATCTTCCTGCATGAATATTGTCTTCAATGGGCTCTAAATAATTACACAATAAATACCTAATTCACTTTTGCAGAAGCGAGGTAAAATAAGGAGTCGGCCTCCTTAATGATTTTGTTTTATCAGTTGTGGCACGGGTTACTTGATGCATTTAAATCTTATTTTAATACCAAAACACAGGTAGTACATCATATCGGCTGAATCTTGGTTCCATATTGTAAATGATAAATCAATAGTGGTCCAATATAGGTGAATATTCAAAAAACAATATTATATTAATGATATTGGTGGAATATTGGTTCAACAAGTTTTGAATGTTGATTATCACACGAAATATTGGGTCAATATTGGGAGAATAATTTCTACCAATATCGATAATACAATATGAGTTATATATTGTTTTCCACATCTAGAATAAATATTGCAATCCAAATATTCCAGTCATATCGATTATAGGGGAAAAAACTATATTGTATTTCCAAGTTTGTTAGAATATTGGTTGAATATCATTTCCACTTTATTTGACAAAATGTAATAACTCATATTGAGTCAATATTGGTTGAATGATATTTACCAATATCGATAAAACAATATCGTCTTCACATCGTTTTTAACATCTAGAATAAATATCGCAATCCCAATATTCCCCTAATATCGATTCTAGGAATGAAAACTATATTGTACGTATCTCCAAGTGTGATTACACATTGGTTGAATATCATTCCGCCAATATTCAACAAATCTTATTAATTAATATTGGGTCAAAATTGGTTCAATAATATTTATCGATATCGTTAAAATAATATTGTCTTCATATTGTTTCCTACATCTAGATTGAGATGAAATTTGAATATTGGCCGAATATTCAATGAAGCATATTGAAATTATATCATGATCAAACCTGGATAAAAATCCGCCAGGTGGCTCTACATATAGAACATCTTCTAAAACCTACGAAAGTATATTAAATACTTCTTATAACTTGATTTCAAGACAGCTCACTCAGTGGTTATGGCGATCAAAAGGCAGACTCTGGTGTCACCTTCATCAAATAAAAAACATTTAATAATTTACCAAGGTATATTGACATCCACCAATATACCCAAATGATATTGTACCAATATCGATAAATATTTTGGGACCAATATTTCACCAAAACTATTTCTAAAATATTCAAACAATATTCGATCAATATCGCAAAATGTTCACAGTTTACTTCTCGAACAATTTAACTTTTGAATATTGTGCCAATATTGTCAGAATATTGTATCAGCCGAACATTTTGAGGCCAATATTAGTTCAAGAATATTTCGCCAATATTATTCAAGTAATATAGGACCAATATCGCCGAATGTTCACATTTTTTTCTTGCCAATATTGCATTTCAAATATTTCGCCAATATGTTCACAATATTGTAACAATATTTTACCAATATAGGTGTGCTACTTGGGAAGATGCTCTATTTTATGAAACAACTAACCAATGTAGTTTTCCAAGTTTTTTAACGGAATTTTGTTCAAAACCTATCAGTGAGGGGTTGAAAATTATTCGTAATAAAATTGTTATTTTAGTATTAAGTGCGAGTGTTTTTATAATGACATAGGAGAGTGTTAATTTTTGGCCGAGACCGCAGGTCGAGGCCAAAAATTTTCTCGAATGTGCCATGACAACACGAATTTTATACACGAAATACCAACAACAATTTTGGTACAACTGTGAATTTACATCGTCTGAAATATATTAAAAATAAATACTTCCAATACATCTTGCAGTGGTTTTTTGTCCCGATAAGTTCTGTTCTCTTGAAAATATCATTCAATGTTTTCAGTAAAATCTATTCAAAAATTTTTCCTGTTTGAAGAAATTAATTCCAAAAGAACTAAATAATACTTTTCTTTTCCATATATGATATCTTTTATGTTCGATACTTTCAATACAATTTCACAGCATCCAGTGGTTTTTCTGTGTCTCTACTATAGAAACGGTTTGTTGGCAAGCCGCGTGTTTGACTGTTTGACTGTGTTTGCTCGTAGTTGCTTTATGATAGTGGTAGTGATATATCTGAGAAAGCAAATGCGATAGTATCTAATATATTACTATAGCAGGAATTGGTTTTATCCGCAACACAATTTACCCAATTAACATAATTCAGGATAAAATACTCAATTCTGACCAGGCTATGTTTTTGAATTCGGTTTCACCCGAAGAGGTTAGGAATGTAAATATTGTCCGTTCCTATACCTCCCTCCAGTGACACGACGGGCTACTTCCTTGGTCACTGCTTTACGTTCATTTGGAAACATCAACGCTTGCTGGAAAATCTCCATATTCTCTTTGGTGTAGACTCCATTTGATGTTATCGAAGAAATTTTGGGGATTTTTGTCCAGGATGAGAAATATATTTTCCATAGGCGGGTTTATTTACACGTCGTTCGGCGCATTGAGCTATATCGCGGGTGTGACTGTGAACTATTTCACGATTCGAAACGTTGCCAGAAACCATCCGTGCCAGAACAGATATTTGTGGGCTAGCTTCTGTCAAACGCTAGCTCATCGCTATATATACAGGCCGTTTTTTTTAGCTGATCCCACTATTGCTATCTCAGAAACGGAGAGACCTACAAGGTCGGTTAAATGGGAAAAAAGTTTCCTATTTTGGAGAGCAATAGTAAGCTTTTTTCAGATCTTAAATATCAATGACTGTTTTTGAGATATTCGCCAAAAAGTAAATTAGTCAATTTCGTTTTTTAGCTCTACCGCCTCCATTTCGAATGATATAAGAAAAAGTCAGGGGAACTTTCAATAATGTTTCATAGTTTTTATAATCTGAATTGAACCAATTTTCAATGCGACGTTTCGTTCATTAGATTCCATCATCAACTTTATTTTTGTAAATGCGGACCTCTAGTGTTTTTCATCGATTTTTGTAGCCACTTCCATAACAAATTCAGCTATGTATTACAATACTTGTGTTTCTCGACGGTTTACTCCGAAAAAACATTATCAATATTTGGTCATACAATTCCCGTCATTGTAGTTGTAGTTGTTTTAAATATGGGCCTCAAGTTTTTATCATCAATTTTAGTAGCCACTGTTTTATTAAATTTAGCTATTAATTACAATACATGTATTTTTCGACGTTTTTCTCATGATCAGTGTATAGTCAAACAATTCCCGGTCAGATGAGCTACCTCAAAAAAGTAAGTACCAATATTTTTGGCTCTAGAACTCAAAGATATACATAAACTTCAATATCAAAAGCAAATGTAATATACCAAGTAACAAACAGAAGAAAATGTCAAAATACTCCTAACCGTCAACGTTGTTCACGATATCTCATTAAATGTTCGATGCCGTCCATCGTTTCTTAAACACATATTCGCTCTTGCTATAGTATGTTTGAGGCAGTTTTTCAGCATTTGTGGAGTTATAGCCATGCAAGGCCACCTTATTGTTTCTTTCAATTGGTCAATATTGCCAAAAGTTGATCCGAATACCTTGTCTTTAATGAAACGCCACAATGAAAAGTCCAAAAGGGTCAGGTCAGGTGAACGTGGTGGCCATTTGATAAGACCATTGTTTCCTACCCTTCGTCCTTGCATAGCCGTATCGAGAAAATCTCTGCAAATATTTCTGCGGCGTGGCGGAGCTCCCTCATGTTGGTAAAACTTATATTTTCGCAGAATATTCAATGGCAAATCTTCCAACAACTCAACTAGAGTCTCCGACAAGAATTCTAAATATAATTCCCCCGTCAACGATGTCTCAAAAAAGTAGGGACCGATAATCTTGGTGCCTAGAACACCAAGCCAAATATTAACTCCAAATCTCTCTTGGAAATGTGTAGCTCTATGTAGAAAGGAATTTTCTTGTCGCCAGTGATAATGTATATATTTCTGTTAAACCATCCGTTGTTTGTGAATCTACTCTCATCACACCATGAAATTTTATTACAGATTTCATTGTCCCGACGATGTTGTCTGAGTAGCCATCTACAAAATATTTTTCTCTTATCCATAGTCCGTTAAATGCAAATGTTGGATTTTTCTGACTTTGTATGGTCTGAATTTATTTCTTCTTAAATTTTTTCGAATTGACGTAGTCGATATAGCATTATTATGTGCAATACCTCTCAATGATACTTCTTTGTTCTCAATGTTTTGGTATTCCACAAATCCTGAATCAAATAAATATCACTTTATTAGTATCGAGAATGTCTTATGAACTTACCCAAAACGCCAATTTAAGTATCGCCACCTCTGTTAGTACAACTCTTACTCGAGGGTTTTTCAAATGAACCATGATTCCCTAAACTCCTCTCAATGCGTTGAAAATATCTTTCGGATGGCTGATGCCTCTCAGGGTACAATTGCCCATACATAGCTAGAGATCTAGTAGCATGGAATTTAATAAACGAAACGTTGCATTGTAAATTGGTTCATATAAGATTATAACAAATAGAACCAGTATTGAAAGTTCCTCTGACTTTTTATTGAGACTACAATGACGGGAATTGTATGACCAAATATTGATGATGTTTTTTCGGAGTAAAACGTCGAGAAACACATGTATTGTAATACATAGCTGAATTTGTTATGAAAGTGGCTACAAAAATCGATGAAAAACACTACAGGTCCGCATTTACAAAAATACAGTTGATGATGAAATCTAATGAAAAAAACGTCGCATTGAAAATTGGTTCATATCAGATTATAAAAAATATGAAACATTATTGAAAGTTCTCCTGACTTTTTCTTATATCATTCGAAATGGAGGAGGTAGAGCCAAACAACGAAATTCGACTAATTTAGTTTTTGGCGCATATCTCAAAAACAACCATTGATATTTAAGATCTGAAAAAAGCTTATTATTGCTCTACAAAATATAAACCTTTTTTCCCAATTAACCGACCTTGTAGGTCTCTCCGTTTCCGAGATAGCAATTGTGGGATCAGCTAAAAAAAACGGCCTGTATATATCGGTTGCATCGAGAGTACTCAGAATCAGCACGCGGCCTAAAAGAAATCCCCGAAACACGAGTGGACATTGAATCGAGACCCGAGACATCGAGTGCGGGAGTTACGCCAAACATCGCAACTGCGCCACCAACAAGTGCGGAAGTGTATCCGAACCTAGTTCCGTGCTACTTGCATGGGTGTGCGGAAACCCAGTGCGTACGAGTGCAACCCGCGCAACAAGGGCTCTGATAGGGAAACTAGATTAAGGTTATTTTAGATGATTGTAAGAATCCAGAATAACAATTTATTTGGGGAATGAAAAAAAAAATTGTCACTTTTCTTAAGGGGGGCGAATGTAACAAAACATGCAAGGCAGATTTATAACGAAATATTATTTAAAATTCACACCAAATTGTATTCAACTCGGGTGGTCTCCAAAAACTTTCGGATAAATAAATATTTCATCTGAGTATTGGTTTCCGATAGTGAAACAATAGAAACATCACAACCCAAATTTCATGAGCATTCGCAGAATTCAACATGTGGTCACAAACTGTAAAGATTCAACGTGGGCGGTTTTGCCCTTACGAACTCAGGGGTGGTTTCATTAGTCGGGGAAAAGTAAATAAATTTCCATTATATTCAAGAAAAATATTAGAAAAAATAAACTGAGTTTTTCAGCATCAAATTGAGAGGAACTTTCCCCAAAAGATTGTTACAAAGGATCATAGATAATAATAATGTATATAAAGTCAATTGTTAGCTAGTTAAGGTTTTTTGGGGTGGGAAAGGTGAGTTTTTCGGTGTGGTTTTCTCACCAAAGATGTTCCAGGGGACGAAACCACACACGTCGTGTAGTATATTGAATACGACAGGTTATAAGGGATAACGAAAAATATTAAAAATGAAAATAAGTAGGAATAAAAATTTGAAAATGTTCCTCGCCTATTACATAATATCATCGATAGCCTTTTGTCTTGAGAGTAGTTTATATTTCCTGAAATATGCAAAGTTGTAAGAAGAGTATATCCAGCTTCAGGGAGGTCCACTCATTCCTATTGGCTGAGGATATCAGGGTGTTTGAGAACAGTAGGGGAACAGAGGTTTTAAATTGAGAAAAATCCAAAATAGAGCCAGTTATTCGTTTATAGTGATTGAATATTTTTGAATCGCGAGTGTAAGAGGAATCTTGGTGAAGTTTATTTTCTTTTTACTCTTACATGTTCAACTTTTGATATTAATTTAAATGTTTCATAATTTTTTCTTGAATATAATCGAAAGTTATTCACTTTTCCCCGACTAATGAAACCACCCCTGAGTTCGTAAGGGCAATACCGCCCACGTTGAATCTTTACAGTTTGTGACCACATGTTGAATTCTGCGAATGCTCATAAAATTTGGGTTGTGATGTTTCTATTGTTTCACTATCGGAAACCAATACTCAGATGAAATATTTTTTTTTCCGAAAGTTTTTGGAGACCACCCGAGTTGAATACAATTTGGTGTGAATTTCAAATAATATTCCGTTATAAATCTGCCTTGCATGTTTTCTTACATTACCGATCAAATCCAAGTTAATATATGAGAAAATAAATGACCAATTTCGTGAATGGTGCGACAAGAAATATGGAAAATAGGTTTCTGAAATGTGCTTACACGATTATGCTATTTTGAGAAAAAATCAAAAATTATAAAACCTCCTACGTTATGGAGTGTTTGTCTACTCAATATTGAAAAGTACATTGAATGACAAAGAAAATATTGATGTAAGGAAGTTTTCGAAATTGTTCCCGCTTATTTCAACAAAAAAAAAATAACAACAACAATTAGGAAAAAAAACGTCCGATACCGTAGGGGGCGGAGGTAAACTCCTCACCAACCGCTCGGGACAGATAATCCTATAGGTATTCTCCTCACCAAAACTAAGGATCGTCGTTAATCCCATAGGTATTCTCCTCACCAATTTATATTTTATTCAGTAAAATCGAACCAGAATGAACTAACCTTACGTAGATATTTGAAAGCGTGGAAATTGAATACACACACTTCGTGAGCAGAAATTAGTTCGTATAATCGATCCAGAACAAGATAATCTTACGTAGACATTTGAGTGAGTGGAAATTGAATATACACATTTTATGAGGAGAAATTATTTAGTATAATCGAACCAGAACGAACTAACCTTACGTAGACATTCGAGTGAGTGGAAATTGAATACACACATTCTGTGAGGAGAAATTATTTAGTATATTCGAACCAGATCGAACTAACCTTACGTATACATTTGAGTGTGTGGAAATTGAATACACACATTTTGTGAGGAGAAATTATTTAGTATATTCGAACCAGAACGAATTAACCTTACGGAGACATTTGAGAGAGTGCAAATTGAATACACACATTTTATGAGGAGAAATTATTTGGTATAATCGAACCAGAACGAACTAACCTCACGTAGACGTTTGAATGCGTGGAAATTAGATACACACATTTTGTGAGAAGAAATAATTTAGTATAATCGAACTAGAACGAACTAACCTCACGTAGACATTTGAATGCGTGGAAATTGGATACACACATTTTGTGAGAAGAAATAATTTAGTATAATCGAACCAGAACGAACTAACCTCACGTAGACACTCGAGTGCGTGGAAATTGAATTATATATCTTGAAAGGAATATATTCAATATAATATTCCTACTCCATTACCTGTCCCTTCAATTTCAGTTTGGTGATTTTACAGGTAAAAATTGGTTTTTGGTGAGGAGAATACGCCCGCTCCGAGGAAAGAAATCTAAAGTTTTATCAAGGGATGATGTTGATAAATTTATTGAAGATGCTGTTAACGAAACAAATTTACTTCATGAGCTACATATATAAATATGATTTTGTAAGATTAGTAGTGATTCTAATATTTTTTATCTGTAGATTGTCCTTCAATTTTGGGTATAATTATTGATGCCATTGAAGATGCTGAATCTATATTGATTGTTGAAATACCTGATACGAAGACCTATTGCGCAAGAACGTTTATTGTTTCAAATTCTGATTATATTGATATAAACCGCAAGTATAGAGCACTACGAAAGGCCGCCTCATACAAAAAGTAACAGATTATTTTTGATATATTCAAGAGGAAAATGTATTAACCAACATGTGGTGATAAATAAAATAGGAGATATATTCCCAGCTTGATTGCAAAATGGCTTAGCTGGAAACCTGCCTCCGTAGCAGAAGCATATATACAAGATAGTTTGAATAACAAAATAAAGATTTCCAACAAAATATTGAGTTGTGTGTCCACCTCCTTCTAAACAAATTAAAATATCTGATAAACTTGTGGAATCAACTCTTCAAGAAATATCTAACGTTTCTGATCAGCAGAAACATAGATAATCTTCAGGAATTCATGTTGGAAGTTCAAACTTCACTATCAATTATTATTCCAATGAATGAAATTGTTTTATGATGAATAATCAATTGATAATTTACTTTGTTGAAAATAAGTCCCTCAAAAAATAACGTTTCATGTTTATTTTGTGAATAATTTTTATTGAATTACAGATGCAAAAATGTCAAGTTTTTTTGACAGTTGTACAAAACGGCTTTTTTTTTTCAACACAACATTTGCCATTTGAAAAAAAATAATTAATTTCAATTTTAAAATTGAATTTCACATAGGTGTCTGTTTCCCAAAATTGTAGGGCTGAAGTTATTGTTTTGAACGTATCCATAGAATTCTGGATTAAAAACAAAATTCAAAATAAAAAAAAAATATTGTTTGAAATAAGTGACAAATGACACATGGTAGTATTCAGAATGTCATATAGAGACAAAAGAGATGAATATAATATATATATATATTCATCTCTTACAACTTTGCATATTTCAGGAAATATAAACTGCTCTCAAGACAAAAGGCTATCGAAGATATTATGTAATAGGCGAGGAACATTTTCTAATTTTTATTTCTACTTATTTTCATTTTTAATATTTTTCGTTATCCCTTATAACCTGTCGTATTCAATATACTACACGACGTGTGATTGAGGTTTCATCCCCTGGAACATCTTTGGTAAGAAAACCACACCGAAAAACTCACCTTTCCTACTCGAAAAACCTTAACTAGCTAACAATTGACTTTATATACAATATTATTAACTATGATCCTTTGTAACAATCTTTTGGGGAAAGTTCCACTCAATTTGATTGGGTGTCCTATTTAAAAATAGAAAGTTTGAGTCACTTGAGGGGAAACCAAATGTTCCATGAACATGAGTTATTTGTCAAAAAAGCGTAGTTCATTATGCAGATCCTACAAATTACATTCCATTATCTTCGAAAACAAAAAAGTTATAGGGTCGAGCCACCTTCCGCGGACACCCGGTATATCACCAGCCCACTTTCATGTGAAATATTATGTTTGATCAGAATCATTACAGCAAGAAATGCAGCCAAGATCCAAACATGCATGAATCAAATAGGGGAATGGATGATGAAGAAAATAAGTGTTTATAAATTTTGTTCATTCTATGTTAAATAAAAAAAATATGTCGATAGACTTGTCAAGGAAATAAAAAGTAAAAAAGGTAAGTCAAAGTTCATTGATAATTTTCTAAAAAAGTAATTTTTCTTGTAATTTTCACTCTGTTATAAGTGTGTGGCTTACAACTGGTCCATCAAGTTATTGAATCAAGCGCCGTAGAGTGTATGAAACATTTAAATGATAATTTGCTATAAGTGATAATGAAACAAAAATTCCATCACTTACAGGATTTTTATGGCAACATTGGTGATTTTTCAGTTTGGTTCAATGGATATGAACGCACGACTTCAGAATACTTTATATCAAATGCTGAGAACCTTTTCCGCCTCCAAAAATGTTTGAAAGGGAGGCAACGGAAGTGGTAAAAGATTTGTTTTGCAGTCCAGAGAATGTACCCACCATTATTCAGACTTAAAAGAGCTATTTCGGGAATGAGAACTGGCTAATGATGAACCACATGAGAAAGCAAAACGATATCCATATCTAAGGGAAGATTCCATAGAAAGTTTCAAACAGTTCTCAATAATCGTCTCCATCATGGTTGCCTCCATGAAAAACACGAAATGCCAAAAATATTTAGACAACCCGGACCATTTGAATAATTTAGAAGAAAAGTTGCCATGCCATACCAGTAGAACGTGGGCTGAAGTGAAAATTATGAAACAAAAAAGTGATTCTTCAGTTACTCTGGAGCATTTCTGCAATTGGATGAGATCAGAAGTTGATATTTTAATGTCAGTCAGTGTTCATACACAGATTACAAACCAAAGAAAGTTTTTCTGATTGACTGAGAGAAGAGAACATTTGAATATTGTCAAAGCTCAAACTCTCAGCTGTATATTATGTTTAGAAAATGACCATAAAATATTTGGATGCAAGAAATTCTTGACCATGAATGTTTCTGAAAAAAAAAAGTTTGTTGAATAAAAAAGAATGTGCTATAAATGCCTGAAAACTGGCCACAAAAAAATTTTACTGTAAGATATTTTGTAACATTGGATCTTGGCAGACATCATGGACCTATAAAGTATTGTACTGGACCAAACTGTTTACATCCTGGTTTGAAGTCGTGTATGGCCACAATCTGGAGTCGTGATATTGAGTTGGGCGTTGTCACATCGCGTAGGTGATAAGTCTTTATCATAGACAAAATTGTGTCACTATACGTATTCCATTCGATTACAATCGAAGAATGAAGAATGGTGACGGTGACATTATCACGCAATTCAAAACTTTTTTACTCACAAGTTTAAAAATCCAAACTATCGATAAAAATCATTACTTCCGTCTTCAAATGGTTGTGAAGAAACTATTGTATCTGGATGTTTGTCAACGCAGTCGAATATCAATGCTTATATTTTCCACAAAGTAAACTTCTGACAGTTCTGTCATGTTCTGTCATTGAATTTTTGTGGGATTATTGGTGAAATAGTGGTTTTTGAACTCATTCGTGATATATAGTGGCAGTACAATAGTAAGAGAATCATAATAATGCAATCTTGTTGGGTTTGCAAACAATCCATGTGTTCGAACCCGAATATCAGATTCCATTCGTGAGTACCATAAGAGTTACAGTGGGTATCAATTTGTTTTCGCCGAATAAAATGAAATTAATACGTGAATTCAAACCTTTACATGTGGAGATAATGAAATAGATAGATTTGGATGATTCATTAAAACAAAAAGGTTGCCAAAAAGTCCAAGAAATGTCTATTAAAATTTTGATTTATCTTTAGGTTTCCAGCAGTAAAATCGGCTTGGTTGAAAGAGTTGGGGATAAAATGTTCAACTGAATGTGTTCCAAAGTCTGTTAGGATTTGTTCCATTTATTTCAAAGACGCAGCATTCGAGATTAACCCAAGTAGAAGAAAATTTTTGAAGAAAAGGGTTCTTCCTTTATTATATGATGAATGGTATATCCCAAGAAATTCAGCTGCTTCAACTTCAGGGTAATTATACAGCAGGTCTACTTGAAATTTATTTTGCAATGGCATATTCACATATATCACTCAATATCACAGCATGGGGTTCCAGTAATGAATTTAACAGAGTATTTGTAGCACAAAAGCGCATTGTTAGACTGATTTTCAGTATGGAACACAGAGACAGCTGTAAACCAGTATTCATTAAAGAAAAATTATTATCCGCTCCATCTATATATATTTTCAAATGTATAGGATTAGCTAGATCTAACATAGAAAATTTTGAAACAAATAGAACGACGCACAGCTACAATACCCGTCATGGTGATCTTTTGCGTATTCCGAGTCATAGGTCAACAAAATATAAAAAGTCCCCTATATACAATGCTATGAATCTGTATAATAAATTACCAGAACAGATCAAGCAAATTACCTCTGAAAAAATGTTTCTTGGCAGAGTAAAGCAATTGCTGCTGCAAAAGTGTTACTATAGTTGTGATGAATTCCTGGATGATGATTTACGATGAACACTGATTTTAAATCTTTTTTTCTTTTATTCTAACTTCTATTTATTCTGATCTTTGACGTTTGGCTATATTTTTTACTAGGCCATCAGCTATATGCACGACTTTTATATATATTATTATATACGACATTAATTTTCATATTTTATATTTTATTGTACTTATTGTATTGTATTTTATTCATATATATCAGTGTGTAATAATATTTTTTATATCTATAAATTATTGACGTACCATATGTACAGGTTGTACCACAGTGGCAAATAAATATTATTATTATTATTATTATTATTATATTATTATTATTATCAGCCGTCAGAATTGTTATTTTCTATGAGTTATTTCAAATAATAACAGATATTTGTATAAAAAAGCAATATATTACATATTTTCAGATTGAACGATTTCAGCAAGGAAAAAAACGTCAACTGGTTCCTCTGAAACAGCCCCAGGTACAGATTCTGAAGAAATTGTTGATAACTCAAGTCCCTCACTGAAGAGGTGAGGACAAATTGAGAATAGTAAAAATTGTTAACTCAAATTTTGCAACTCAGTTTTCATCCACTTCAGGTTGTTTAACTTTGAAATACTGACCATCTGACATATAATATTATTTAGGTCAATTTCATATTTTCTGGTATAAAAATCCCGTAATTTTTTTAAAGAAAAAGTGAGTAGTATTAGTTGGTATCAGTATCAAATCTATCTAATCTATCTAACATCTTTAAAAGCAATTCTTGTATATTGATATATTTATTTTGGCTATCTCGGAAATAGCTTGAACGATTTGGATCAAAATTTTTATTCAGATATGGTTTTAGTTTTTAAGTTCCTCCATGCAGGCGATTTTCCTGAAGTAACTCGATTCCACTAATGATAATAATAATGATGTGAATTTTCAAATTCTATTTTCACCCACTTCCAATTATCATAATCTGAAATTTGGCCACATATCAAGGACCGACAATAATACAAGAATTTACTACTATTAATGTAATAAAAATAATGATAATGATAATAATTGGAATTTCAAATTCAACTTTCACCCTTTATTAATCCTCCAAATTACCTAAAATTTTTCAAAAATTTCCATAACCAACGACAATACAAGAATTTTATGATAATAACGCACCTAATAATAATAATAATGATGAGAATTTTTGAATTTGATTTCAATCGTCCGTATGATCTGAAATTGGGCACACATAAACCGATTGCAATACAAGGACTTAATTATAAAAGTTTAATGATAATAATGATAATGACGTGAATTTTTTTTTCAATATCCATGATCATCCGAAAATTTTAAAATTTGGCCAAGGACCAACGATAATATAAGAATTTTATTTTATAAATGTTTTATTGATAATAATAATAATGAGAAATTTTAAACTCAATTTCCACCCACTTCCAATCTTCTGAATAATCTTAAATTCAGCACACACATCAAGAACAGACGACAATACAAGAATTCCATAATATCAATGTGATAATAATAATAATGATGAGTATTTTCAAATGCTGCTTTACATCAGTACACGTACTTTGTCACTGCAAGGGCTCTAACCGATTTCGAAGGGCACACACAATATGTCTGAAATGGTCGCAGTCTAAAGGCTTTTAGCGCGGAAGCCAAAAATGAATCTAAGCTAATCTAATCTAGTGAAGATATCTTCAAGCAAAGTTTAAGGGAACACAACTTGATGGCATGCAGGGCAACAACAAGGCCTTCATTGACTGCCGAATATTGCAGACCACGGCTTGACTTTGCCCGCCAGCACTTCCGGAAGATCTTGCCCGCGAGAAGTCCTGATACGAACCCCATCGAACATATATATGATATTCTTGGGAGATGAATTAGAGCCCTGCAGCAGCCCAAAGTTACTTTGAATGAGCTGAGGGACAGTTTAGTGAATTTGGTATACATAATTGAATAAGAATTCTGATATTGAGTATAACAGGCGGTTATCATTGCTCGAGGAGGGAACTCAAGAAATTAGCAAATCATTTCAGAATAGAAAACAAATTCTACATTTTCTCTAGATTGGCATACTGCGATACTATCTACGGGCCTGCACTCCTACAAACTGAGGCCACGCGATTACAAAAAATACAAAACAGCTGTATTAGATTTTCGTATGGTGTACGCAAATATGACCATATCAGTGCATCCTTCAAGGACTCGGGCTGGCTCAAATTAAATTATTATAGAGAAATACACACGCTAACACTCACACACAAAATTTTAACATCGGGTAAACCACCTTACCTCCGTAAAAAACTAGTATCGCTGACACATAAAAATTCCTCTCGAAATAAATCCACATTACTAATTCCAAGGCACACCAAAACGATTTTTACCAGAAGTTTTTCGTATAGCGCAGCTAAACTTTATAATACGATTCCCTTGGAATACAAAGAACGCTCTTTGAAAAATTTTAAAAAAAGATTAAAGGCCCTGTTCCTAGCGAGGCAGCAGTGACGGTGGACGACGACTACATGTTCCTCATGGCTATGAATATACCTGAAATTCCTGATAACAGCTTAGGTATGTAGGTGGAGCGAATCAAAGTACACGCGTTTGTTATGTTTATTGTGTTATATGTGTATACACCCCTGGTTGGGTTTAAAAGCAGCTCATATAGCTGAATCCCGCCATTTCATTATTTATACTTGTTCTCTGAAATATGTACCTTTTAAACAAGCATGTATTTAAATAATGAATAAAGACATGTTATTATTATTATTATTATTATTACATTTTTATTTTATTGTTGTTTTTGTGAAACTCTATACGTACTTGATTTTTGATATCTGCTAGAAAAAAGTATTAGTTTGATTATCTGTATTGTGAATTTTGTTTGCATATTGTCGTAAATACATTAAAATTTCGTATTTCTGAATTTGAATAATATGCGCTGAAAATTTCTTTGGAATATTTATTCTTCACAATATTCATTTATTTTAATATGTATAAGAACATGTATTTATTGAATATATAAATTACCATTTTTTAGTAAATGCATTTTTATTATTTTTTTTTCAGTCGACTGTCTCCAGCTTTCCATTTATTGAAAGCGAAAGTCTTAAAAGTCTTATTTTTTTGAAAAATTTGTGAACCTAATTTTCTAAGGATCGATACTATCCGAGTCAATGAAGTTTTTTATAACATCAGGTATGTCAAATGAGTTTTTCTATCTCACGAAGTCCCATATCGGATGTATATTCTAACACTTTCCTTGATATTTTCATCATTATTTCAAATTCAGCATTTTTTTCTTGTGATTGAACCCTGTCTGTTGTGGAAAGGTCACAGTCTATCGCTACCTTC
Organism: Chrysolina oricalcia; assembly: GCA_944452925.2. Lineage (NCBI taxonomy): Eukaryota > Metazoa > Arthropoda > Insecta > Coleoptera > Chrysomelidae > Chrysolina > Chrysolina oricalcia. The sequence goes on along the minus strand of OX101819.2, from coordinate 53,935,406 downwards.
TCTCTTCCCTGCAGCCCGCGCTCCTAAAAACAGAGCGACTTCAAATCACTCCGTGTGTAGGTATGGCAATGCTGGGTCCATCTGTATTTATACGATATTATACGTCCATGGCAGACATAATCGACTTCCTCATCAGGAATATTCAGAACAAGAAAGGAGCGATGAGGAGAAAAGTGAAGAAATAGAAGTTGAAAATCAGATATCCTGTTTAATAGGGAACAAAGCATCATCTTTACTAAAAATAGCAAAAGTACGAGTATTTGGGAAAAGTGGTTGGATAGAAGTGTTTGCTTTACTGGATGAAGTTTCAACAATCACGCTGATCGATGCTGATATTTCAGAACAAATAAAATTGGAAGATCCAATAATGCTGATATTTTTACAATTGGCAAATGAAATATCTCACGTTGGAAATGGTTCTGAATTGAAAAATTTTGATGTATCTGAAGCTGGTGAAAATTAAAAAAAATATTGCATCAGAAACGCAAGCACCATAAGAAATTTGACCCTTCCTATCCAAAACCTTGATGTGGAATATCTCTGTGGGAAATATCAATATCTTGATCGACAAACCCTGGAAACGGTGAAAAATGCGAAACCACAAATTTTAATCGGTCAGGATAACGCTTTCCTTCTCTATACACAAAAAGTAATCCATCCCGGCTATGATCAACCTGCTTTCAGTCTGACAAGACTTGTATGGATAGCTCATGGACCATATGAAATCATAAAAAATTTCACGTGAATGTTTGCAAACATGATGAAGAATATCTGAAAGAGATGATTGAAGAAAATTTTAAAATTGAAAATAGCTTCAAAAATTCGAAACTGGTATATTCTAAGGATGACCAAAAAGCACTAGATATATTCGAGAAAACAATTAGAAGAACAGAAGATTGATTTGAAATTAGTCTACCTTGGAAAAAAGAGAATTTGGTTCTACCTGAAAGTAAGATAGTAGCTTTTAATAAACTGAGATGCATGGAGAAGAAGATGGACAGCGACGAAGAATTTGCGAAAGAATATTGCAATAAAATTGAGAACCATCTAACAAAAAACTACGCAGAGAAAATATCAGTGGAAAATGTCTATAACAATGGAAGAGTATGGTATCTTCCACACTTTGGCGAAAATAATTCAAATAAACCTTGGAAGTTCAGTCTTGTGTTTGACGGGGCTACGAAGATATCTGGCTGTATTCACACAGTTTATTTGTTATTTCTATTATTGGATGGAAACTGTTTTTTTGGCGTTGCTCCTATTCCTGAAGATGATGCTTTCCTGGTATTGTAACGTCGAAATATAGTAGTTTCTTGGTTTTCTACTACTTTTTTATTTCTGGCCTCTGTTGGTTGTTTCACTAGAGGCTCTTTTGTCGTTTGTAGTTCTTCTGGGTAACCAATAGCTTTTCAAATTGTTTCTGTTAGAGGAGTGCTTGGTGCACTGGATCCTTTTTTCGCAGGAAGTAGTGAGAAATAATGTTCAAATGCTGATGAGTGGTCTTCTGGGTTCCCTAGACTTTGAGCCGTGTATTCTTTTCCGTCTACTATACGTTTGTTGCCTTTTAGTTTTGCTATCCTGTTCTCATTCCTAGCCAACATGAGATGATGAACCTTTCTGTTTTCAAGATCTTTTGGTATAAGGTCTCTCGATATATATTCCAGTATTCTTCAGTTTCGTGCAGTTCTTTTTAGTTTCGAGTAGAAAGTAACTAAAACTGGTCTCTTTCGTCCTTTTAGTTTTCCGAGTCTATAGGCATTTGAGATGTCGTAATTTTCAGTTTTTATTTGCAAAATATTTTGGATGATTTTAATGATAGACTTCAGTACACATTCGTTTTTGTCGTTGTTTTCCTCGATACCATAAAAAATTAAACTAGAACTCCCAGAGTTTCTCTCAATACTTTCCAGACTTTCTTTCAACTGACTATTTTCACTTTCTAAGATTTCTACCTTTCTATGCAGTACTTCAACCTTTTCGTTTGTCGTTTTTATAAATTCTCCCACTCATGTGAAATGTGCCACCACTTTCCACACTAGTAACGTAATATCCCGGAGAACATTTTAAAAATTGTTACATATGTGGAACATAAACTTAACGTCTTATGAATGATGGTCAACATCATCAATATGTATCCATTATACGTATTTTCTGAGGCGATAAGTCCCAATTTTCAGCGTTGTGTCAACGTAATGTTTCAATAATCATATTTTTATTATGAAAATGACGTATCATGCTCAATGTCCAAATAGCATATTATAACATATGTCAAGTAACTTATTCAAAACTTATATTTCCAACAGGATGGTCTTTTCTGATGCGATAAGTTCCAACTTTCAGCGTTGTATTAACGTCATATTTCATTGATCTTATTTTCATCATCAAAATGACGTATTATGCACAATGTCCAAAGAACATATCAGAATATATGTCAAGTAAGTGATTCAAAAGTCACGTTCCCAATACTACGGTTCTTTCTGAGGCGTCATACTTAATTGATCTTATTTTCATCATCAAATGACAATGTCCAAAGAACATACCAGAATATATGTCAAGTAAGTGATTCAAAAGTCACGTTCCCAATACTACGGTTCTTTCTGAAGCGATATGTCCTAACTTTCAGCGTGGTGGCCGTGCGGGTAGAGCGTTCGCCTTTGGAGCGAAGGGTCGAGGGTTCAAAGCCTCGCATGGTCATCGGTCTCGTGCATGGCATCACACGTTAAAAGGTAAGGGCTGCGTCTTCCCTAGCTCACACAAGTCTCTCGAAGACTTACGAGGGTTTCGCGTAGGGGTGCAATCGGTTGACGGAAATAACAATTTTAACAACAATTGATCTTATTTTCATCATCAAAATGAGGTATTATGCACAATGTCCAAAGAACATACCAGAATATATGTCAAGTAAGTGATTCAAAAGTAACATTCCCAATACTACGGTTCTTTCTGAGGCGATATGTCCTAACTTTCAGCGTTGTATCGACGTCATAGTTCATTGATCATATTTTCATTATCAAAATGACGTATTATGCATACTGTCCAAAGACTTAAAATAGTCATCATGATATATTGTAGGTACAAGCTAAGCAGCCTATTAGGCCTTCTGTACATGTTATAATAGTAACTCACGGGATCCAATAACAAATGGACAATTCACAAAAGCTTTTGATAGTATTCATATACTGTTGAGATGCTTCTTCGTAACTTCAATAACAGCGACACAGAATACTTCATATTGATTATATTGATCAATATCTGAACAAATTTTTTTAAGGTATTTAACGTACCTCAGGCAAATTATGCAAAAATACATAATTATTTGATCGGAAAATGTATCAATTTGAATAAATCATTTTCATAACTATATTATGAGAAATTAAAAATATACATATTTCGTCTGATACCAGAAAAAGTTTGAAGTGGCAATTTTTGTGAACATATATAAATGATACATTTACATTTAATTATCAAAATGATCATCACCCAGGAGATATATAAACGATGCAATAGTTTATATTGATTATTTTGATCAATAAATGAACATATTTCTCTAGATATTCAACTCACGTCAGGCAAAGTATGCAAAAAGGAACCCGAAGTTACATAGTTATTTGGTCATAAAATGGATCGATTCAAATATATTTTCATTGCTTTATTACGAAATATGTAAAATATTCATATTTTACATGGTGGTTCTTCGGGTTGTAAGGCCGACGTATGTTTACAGAAGTTCTCAAGACATATTTTTTCAATGTTTCTTGTTTCCTAATTCGCTGTCAAATGCTTGACATTTGTTATACGTTGTCTCAATAAATACCTGTGAATTGACGTTCTTACATCTGATTAGTCCATATAGACCGGGGGATAGTAACAGATTTTGGGACACGATTTTAGTCAGTATGCCTTTTGTACGACAGTATTGTCCGTATATCCTCATGATAATAATGCACGAATCAAAGAGTCGTCGTAGGTTCTTCATATTAAAATATAAAAGTAATAATTTTAATTATTATTATTATTCGGGTACGAGTTTAATCAGACTGCCATGTGTTTCGTGATAAAATAATAAAACTAAAATACTCGAAAAACGATTGGCAGGCCGTTAGGTTGGGTCCGAATGGCTGGTATGGTCACGTGAAATTGTATTTGGAAAAAATAATTCTCCGCCCATCCTGATGGTATGCCAATGGTTTTTCGAGTATTTTACGTCTATTACTTTATTACAAAACACATGACAACTTGATTAGAATCGTACCGAAACACATAATTTTTCGAAAATATTATTATTATTTTTCAATATGAAGAACCTACGACGACTCTTTGATTCATGCATTATTATCACGAGGATAAACGGACAGTGTACTGCCCTCCAAAAGGCATACTGAGTAAAATCGTGTCCCAAAATCTGTCACTATCCCCCGTTCTAATAGCGTTAGCTGACATCATAGAATCGTTCCTACCGTTTTTTTGTGGCTAGAGAGCTAATTGAGAATTTTTGAGAACTGGAAGCCAAACCTTGTTCAATTGAAGTCCTTCTTCCGTTCTGTTGAAGTTGTTGTGGTGTTTCTGAATTTCAATTGCTTCCCACAAAATAACGGTACGAACGATTCTATGATGTCAGCTAACGCTATGGACCAATCAGATGTAAGAACGTCAAATAACAGGTATTTATTGAGACAACGTATAACAAATGTCAAGCATTTGACAGCTAATTAAGAAACAATAAACTTTGAAAAAATATCTCTTGAAAATGCTAACCACTCGTGTTGGCGAAACGTCGAGAACTTCTCTTAACATACGTCGGCCTTACAACCCGAAGAACCACCATGTAACTGACGATGGCCGCGAAAGCCTTTCACAATTCATTCATATTTTGTCTGATGCCAGGAAAACTATGGAGAGACGATTCTTGGAAACACATATAAATAATACGTCTATTTTCGGATTTCAAAAATATCATCACTCAAGATATATATAAATGACATAATAATTTTTATTTATTATGTTGATCAATAATTACATATTTTTTTGGAGCACATAACTTACGTCTGACAAAATATGTGATAATACGTAATCATATGGTCTTACTATTGATTATATTGACGAAGATGTATTTAAGATTATATTTGAAAAACTTAGATATTTTCATATTTATCTTGATGTCTGCAAATTATTGAACAGACGATATTTGAAAAAGTACATAAAAAATATGTTTTTATGCAATCTTCCAAATTATCATCACCCAAATGATACATTCATGATTATGCAGTATTGAACGTTTAATTTGATCAAAAATGCAACGTAATTGAAATGTGTTAAGGCGAACGTTTGACGTGAAATGGTTTAATTTTGGTATTTCATGTAGTCATGAGTATGACCGATTTTTGAAGTACGCATTCAATATAACGCATGAGACATGTGATGAAAACCATTATATGACTTACAATTGTAAAGTTGAATGTTCACTGGGATACTATTGTAGGTTTTATAATTCCCTACCAAATGTGAAACGATTCCTTCAATTCTTTCTGAGATAATAACTCAAAAACTAAAAAGTTGTGATTTATGTCACTATTTCTTGTTTAAAAATTCCACAAAGCGATTTTTCTGGGGCGAAAACCGGGGTTTTCATTAACGAACTATCTAATAAAAAGTAGTAAAGGCCATTTGCGTCTTTCATTTTATGTGAAAAAATCCTCTTATTTTCATCCGCAGCTTGGCCATTAGCCTGACGAGCCGACACTGTTGTATACCAACCATTGAATTATAGGTTGAATATCCAATTATCACGACATATCCAGCATGGTCTGATACCTCGCTGTCTAATAACCATAAATAATTCATGTATCATAAAACCGAAATAAACATCGACTATGATCTGATCGATAACGCCGGCAGTGACAAGCAGAACACAAAAGCGTACATATGTATGCGGTAATCTGCCGGAAGGAGTCAGGAGATGATCCTGTTTAGTATCTAACCCAATTTCCGCCTGGGGATCGCACGAACGAGCACCCTGTTTTCCACTCCGTGCCCGCCGGCCGATTCCATCAAATTACTGTACGAATTCCTCGAATTGAAATACATTTCAATGCAGTTTTATTTGATACAGTGTAACGGGTCAATCCCATTTTCAAATTCATTTAGAATATAAGACCATTTTCATTCCCTGTATTTAATAATAATTATAAATCTCATCTTTATATTATTCATTTAGATTATAAGATAATTTACAACTTCCATTTGCTGTATTAATTGATGAATACACACATATAAATAATAAAGCCTTAAATATAGCGTGAGTTAATACCTAACTGACTTAAAGTTGATAGAGCAATAATTTTTTTTTAATCAATCAAAATTAGCCCCTATTCCAGATATAAATATAGTTATTCTAGAAATATATAATAATAAGTATATTAAATTACTAGAAAAAACATAATTAAAACGAATAAGTGAATAAACACCCGCAGTTACTAATGTAGATGAATGAACTAATGATGAGACAGGGGTTGGAGCGGCTATAGCAGCAGGTAATCAAGAAGAAAATGGAATTTGAGCTCTTTTTGTTAAAGCAGCAATTATTACTAAATATCTAATTAACTCTATTAAATATTTATTTTTTATAATTTCCAAATAAAAAATAAAAGTTCAACTACCAAAATTCATCCAGAATATAAGATGATTTCAGACAATTTTCATTCAGTGTTTTAGTGATATTAAATAAACCCATACTTATATTAATTTAGATTGTAAAATAATTCAAGACATTTTCATTAACTTCATTCAAAAATAATTACATTTTCAATTAATCGATAGCTGGAACTATCAGAAGAGACAATCTACTGAACCCTCTGATATGTTTGTGGTTATGGTAGGTACCTGAAAGATAAAGGAAAATATTATTACATTTTAAATAGCTTGAGAGATCAGTGAAGTTGTTCACACCCTATACAGCAGTTAACCCTTTCACTGCGCATGTCACACATGTGTGACATATCGGTTTTCACTGCTGTGCGCATGTCACACATGTGTGTCACCAGCCGGTTTGCAATCAATTTTCAAGTGTTTTCTCAGCACTGACAGTGAGTGCATGCATTCTGGTGAGCACGTATTGAACGTTAAGGTGTTGTAAAATTTTAATTCGTTGCTATTTTTTTTTTTCACCAAGTATACTATGGATCCTAACTATGGATACTATGGAGCCGCCATTCAGCAACAATGTGACTACTGTTAGTCGAAAAGTAATTCTTGTCGTATCGAGCTACCTTGCTAGATTTTCCATCTAAAATAGAAGGTAGCAACAGATACATTGATCGGCGGTGGAGATGTGGAACCCTGATGGCTGGTTAAAAGCATCCCTTATTAGGATGGTGCCAAAACGAATTCTAAAAAAAAATTCTCATGTGGAGGTTACAAAATTAAAGAAAAAAAAATTACACATGAAAAAACTCAAAATGGTGAAATGGGAATGCAGTTTAGGGATTGGAAACGGTTTTTTGGGATTTGCGGAGAAACGTGAACTTTTAGCGGAAGACATGCAATTAAAAAATTGTAGATAATGAAATGATCGAAAGCTTATATACCGAACACTTTTCGACATAACCTCGAATTATCCGTCAAAATGGCGAAAAACCGATTTTGCAGCATTTAATTTTTTTGTTTCGATTAAATGACTAAATTTGCATGAAAATTTGTAGGATTATATCATTTTTTGGTGTCGAATGAGCCTGATTTTTTTTAAATTCAGGAGACGACTATTTTTTGAGTTATTTACATTTTTAGAAAAAAAAAATATAATTTTAATTTTTTTGATTGATTGATTTTTTGATTGAGAAAATTGACAAAATCATGATTCAGACAGACTTGTTGTCGGTTTTTAAACCGCAAAGTTACATAGACCATTCGAAAGTAAACATTTCAACAATTAGAAGACTTATAGACTTTCGAAATACAAAAAAAACACTAGAAGAATTATTGTGGAAGATAAAGGTATATTTTTCGAAAAATGTACCTAACTAGAAAGCAAATTGTTTTCTGAAATGAGAAAAAATCATATTCATCAAAAAGACATGAATATTCAAAAAAAAAAAATTAAGTTCAAAATTATTTTGCTCGCGTCTACGAAAGTGTTAAAATTGCTGTATTTGGTTCTCTCTTATATTTACAAACGACTACAAATATTGTAGCATAATTAATTTTATTTAGAATACTGAAAGTTTGGTATCAAGAGAAAGGTAAAACATTGAGCCATGTAAGTGCTGTAATGTTTTTTTTTTAATTATTTATTCATCTACCCAAAAAATTGCTTCAAAGTAACTGAATTTTTGTGACATTTTTGAGATTTTTTTGTGAAAAAGTGGATTGAAATTTCAATTTCCATTAAAGCACCTACCTAGAATCGAATGTCCTCTAGAATCCTGTCCTTGTTTGAAATCGATATAACGAATCGATTTTGAGTTATCAATTGACCTTTTATCCTAAAAAGCACGCCAAATATGATCGCGCTTATGGCCTCTTAATATTTTCTAAACTAGTCCAGTCAAGATACTCCCACTTTTGATTTCAATATCCAGATATATCTTTGAAGAGAAAAGTCATTGGGTATAACCCTCAAATTGTTTTGCAACCGTAGACACGTGTTTCGAACTTAAGCTCTCATCAGTTCGGTAAAATCAAGTGCGAAGATGTACAATACTTGGATGTTTCCATTTTTACATCCAAGTGTTGTACATCTTCGCACTTGATTCTACTGTACTGATGAGAGCTTAAGTTCGAAACACGTGCGTACGGTTGCACAACAATTTGAGGGTTATACCCAATGACTTTTCTCTTTATATTTCCATATATAGCCCTCCATAAAGCCTTTCTAGTTTAATATATCTTTATGTATATAAAGTGAAAAGAGCGTATTTTTTGTTAATTCCGAGAGCTCCACCATTCGTCGACAGCTGTTTCGTAATTTCTTACTCTTACTTATGTAACCAGAAATGTCTATTTGTTTATAGGGTGTTCATAAAATAAACCTATTAGTTTCCCAGATGTCTAGTTTTTTCGTTCAAATCCATATAAATAACCAAATTAAATATTTGCTAACATATGGAATTTCTTGGAATTCCGAGGAATTCCTTAGATTTCCCTGGAATTCTTTGAAACTCCGTGGAATTCCCTAAAATTCTTTGGAATTCCCATTGAAATGGATTTCTGGTGTGCAGATTTCAGCAAGTGATCTCCATGTACATAATTAAAATCATCAACATAAATTTAAAACATTAAGGGTCCCAATACACTGCCTTGAGGTACCTCAAGATCATTTTATATCACTTGTGAGTAGCACAGTCGGGTAATTTTTTACTTTGTTCATAACGGTAGTATTACGATTATTCAAAAAAAAAAAAAAATTCAAAGTCCAATGTCTCCAGATTACATATCTATTCTCTTGAAAATCTTGAAATAGTTTGAAATTTGTCTTTCAAAAACTTTCAGCGATGGACATTCAACCGAGTTGCTCTAACGCTAACAAACGAACAAAAAATTTCACGGAGATGGAGGAAACTATATTATTGAATTTAGTGAAGGATCAAGCAAAAATACTAGAAACCAAAAAAACCTATAGTGGTGCTAATCTCAAAAAAGCCCAATGTTGGGTTGAAATCGAAAAAGCCTACAATTGCCAAAGTGGAGCGTCTTATCGCAATACAACTGTTTTGAGGAAACTATATGAGAAAACAAAGAAAAAGACTAAAAGGAAGATAGCTAATGAAAAATGTTACAAATTAGGGACTGGAGGAGGTCCCAACTTGAAAACAGAAATTTCTACAATAGATAATACTGTCATGGAAATTTTGGGATCTGTTAGAGTTGAGGGCCATCTCAGTGAGTTCATAGGAGATGCAGTTACGCCAGAAGGAACTTTCCAGCAACCTCAAGATGTCGGTAAATTGGTTTTTGATTTTGGGGAGAATAATAGCACAGTAAGTAGATATCAGTGACAATTTTAAATGTCTTACTTGTTGTATTTTTTTCATATAGAGAAGATCAAAGCCAGAAATCAGAAAAAAAATTTGTTGAGGTGTACAGTGGATAAGTAAGAAAAGAAGATATAAGAGGTATAGTAGGATAATCAATAATGCCTATAGTGTCTTTGATACCAATACAATTTTAGAAAAGCCATATGAAGTACAGTGGGCTTAATATACCCCAGACCTCTTGGAGAGTAAAAAAGCAAAAGCCCTGCAACCAGGTAATTATGATATACTCCTGCTCTTTATTTCACCTGGTAGAAAGGTACCTAAACTCTTGCCCTTTGTTTGCCATATGAAGAATTATGTTTGCCGTACCTGTATTATTGTGTTGGACTAAAAATATTATTTTGCAAGTTGGGTTTCTTGGGTATTCGTAGATCAAAAATTTAAATTTTTTTTCTTCAATCAGACATAAACGTTTTGCCCTTGGCCAAGTGCTTCATCAGTTTATGTCTGATTAAAGATAAAAAACATTTATTTTTGATCTTCTATGAATCCAAAAAAATCCAATTGACCCATTTTGCAAAATATATAATAGGATTCAAGAATCCTTAAGAAATTGAGAAAACTTCAAGTATTATTATTATATACTAGTTATAAGGTAATGGAGGCTATTGTCGTCCTTTCCGAATTATTTCAGCCAAAAATAACAACGAGAACCAAATATCTTCAAAAATATCTCAATGGGCTAGTGTGAAGGCAGAGTTAGATGAGGAAAAGAAGGAATTATTGGATGCAGACTATAAAACTAAAATACAATTACTAAAAGAAAGGCAACAGTTTGAAATTGATATTTTTAAAAAAGAATCTGATGTGAAAATAGCCAAGGTTGTAGAAGAAAGAAAAGTCATCATAGAGGGCCTCAAAGAAGAGCACAGATTAAATACAGAAATTTTGGAGCTACAAAAGATCCAAGTCTTGAAAGGTTTGGGGCAATAAGCTATGCAGTTATATGCTATGTACCAATTTTTAAAAACAAATTTTGTCATTTTCGTGACTTTTATATTTGCTGTTACATGGAGTACAAATCTGTTCAGTTCCTATTTTTTATGTATATATAAAAATGTAATGAATTTGTTTTCAATAATATATAATATAATTATATGCGGATGTGGGTACAGTCGAGTGCTCCAATACATGTTGGAAAACGACTTATGTAAAATTCCTGGGATACATTTCTCATTGCCTCTGTGGCAGGCATTAGAATGTATTCATTATACAAGATTGCTATTGCCCTAGACACCTTCCACACTATTCTGGAAGTTGTGCTTTCATGGATTCCAATGAAATCCCCAACCACTTGCAAAAAACCTCCAGTTGCATAAAACCTTGATGTTATAAGTAACATCTCTTCCGATGTGAGAGCGTGATTTCTGAAACAAATGTGAGAACTTCTGATATTTATTTGTGTGGTCTGAGGATTCACACCTTTCTGTATGGGACTTAATTAAATGTTCTATTTGATTCAATACAAATCGAGCTCCATTTTTGGAGAGCCGAAACCGTTTCATGAACTCTTCATTATTCCATTTCTCAAAATGATTTTCTCTCCTTCTGAATATTTGAGGTCTCCTTATTCTATCATTTTGAACAGCTGCCCAAAATCTTCATCACTCAATTGATCTATATATTCCAATTCGATCATTAGCTTTTATTTTTTCCCAATTTTTGAGGTTAGATATGCAGTTACTGATCTTGAACTTGCATTAAACCTCGGACGAGCATGGTTTCACGTTAGCCACAGTTTGAACCGAGGTATTTCTTTAAACTGTTATTGTACAACCAGAGTTTTCCACTAAACCTTTGTTTGACGCTCAACTCAATTTGAGCTACATATGTACAACCGGACAAAATAGACCGGGATCCCACGCCTATTTTAAAATATGATTAATAACAGGCTGAATCTCCCTGAGTAGCTTCATTTTGCCGAGACGCCCAACTTTTTCCTCTACGAAAATTCTCAATAGTGGTAGCTAATAAAATGCGCAGACGTCAAACATGTCGATTTGGTGAGTTCAAAAAATTCATTAATAACAGTTAGTTTTTCAGTTGCACCTCGAGATAATTCGATGAAGTACTCGAAATAACTTTTGTCCTACAAAATGGATGGTAGGACTGAAGAGTTCCCCACTCCCAACATGTACCAATGACGTGGTCACAAAAATTCATTAATAACCAGCGGATTTTTTTACCGTTGCTTGGTTAATATATAATATATAATAATATATAATATATATGACCATTCAATTATACAAATATTAACCAAGCAACGGTAAAAAAATCCGCTGGGTATTAATGAATTTCTATGACCACGTTATTAGTACATATTGGGAGTGGGGTACTCTTCAGTCCTACCTTCCATTTTGTAGGACAAAAATTATTTCGAGTACTTCATCGAATTATCTCGAGGTTCAACTGAAAACCTAACTGTTATTAATGAATTTTTTGCACTCACCAAATCGACATGTTTGACGCCTGCGCATTTTATCAGCTACCACTATGAGAATTTTCGTAAAGGAAAAAGTTGGGCGTCTTGGCAAAATGAAGCTACTCAGGAAGATTCAGCCTGTTATTAATCATTTTTGAAAATAGGCGTGGGATCCCGGTCTATAAGGTAAATACGATTAAATTTCTACAGATTATTGTCTACGCGACATGTTTCGATACACTGTATTTCTTTCAATCTTTTTCAATGTATTACATTCGCTTGAAAAAGACACAGTGTATCGAAACATGTCGCGTAGACAATAATCTGTGGAAATTTAATCGTGTTTACCTTGGTTCATATACTAGTTAGTTATCTGGAGCTTAACTAGAACATAAAAAACTGGCCTTAATGTTATAAACATATATTCATCATGCCATTTCATTATGCATGTCCACTTTATATTTCATTTAATTTTACATTGTCACGTTTCCATATTTTATACATTAATGAAATGAAAATAATTCCAAATTTTGATAGAACAACACTGGCTGAAATAAATGGAATAATTCAACCCACGCACAAGTTTACTTGAATACAATTTTTCATAATTTTATCATTGTACGTCTTCATGCTGAATAAATTATTAATTATTATTAATTATTATACATTTCCTGATGTCAACAAATCCGTTAAAATACCTTTACTGCCGAGAAATTCATACTGACTTTCCCATGATGGTGCCACAGAAAACGGGTAGGTACTGTGTAACAATGATATATGAGATAAGCCTACCATTCAGTTATCGCTTCACATAGAGATTTCAAATTTGAAGTAGAGGTTTAGGATTGAAATATACGAAATTTTATTGAAACATTCCCGACATAATCCTACAGGACGAGTCAGAAATGCTGACAACTTTTTTATAGACAATTGCAATCCGTCTTTTTTCAACAGCTTAACAATTTTCTCAGAATACTCATCACAAAAATGTATGGTCTGTTGATATTCGTCCACTAGATGGAGCTAAAATCGAAAAAGTTTAATATTTGATTCGAACAATTCGAATGTAGTGAGTAGGGTTATTCCTGTCTTTCCAGTCCAAAATAATAATGATAAATACGAAATAATATATATTTACTGCCAAATCTGAAGAATAATAGTTCACAAAAACAATAAAATTCAAAACGTAAATAAATTATTACCCGGTAATTCAGAACTGACTTCTAATGATAAAATGATAAATTCTGGTAAATTTTATTGACGAATAGACCAAGCCACATGAACACTTTTGAACATATTGAAAGTTTGATTTTTTGGAGGACATTCGTCTCCTGAAATGAATTTTGTGGGTTTGTTACCTTCCACAGTCTGAAAATGAGTTATTGTGAGATCAAGATAATCTATAAAAGTGTGAAAGGGCAAATTAGTGAATTGTATATTGTGCAACTGGAAGATATCCTACTTTGAAGTAAACTTTACAAACTGAGAGTTTATGAAATATAATATCCAAATTGGCTCTCCATGTGGCGGTAGTGATCAAGTTAGCGGTTGCAATTGTTTTTTAGTAGAATATTGCTATTATTCAAAAAAGTAAAATTCACTCTGATTTACAGCGTATTCATAAGATTGTCAAAACATGTAAGTACTGATTTTACATAATCTAAAGATTTTTGGGTTGACTTAGTTTATTTATTAACTGAAAGGAAAACGTTCCGGTACGCACGATAAATATCTAAAGACATTGAGAAACGGAAAAAAAAAACTGAAAAAAATTCGTGTGCTTGCAAATCTGAATAATACAACAGAGATACAAAATGATGATGAATGATGAACCAGAAAATTTGGAAGATATGATCAATTTTTAAAATGAAATAACGGATGAATTTGAAGCCATTGCCGATAATGAAAATATTAAAAATTTCAAGTTTGAAAACGAAAAATCTGAATAGGTGAATTTTGTTTGGGTACTGTATTTTTTTCTGTATATCAATTAAATTTGGTAGAATAACAATGGTACTTCTACTCAGTCAAAGCTTCATGAATGATTCTTGTAATGTACGACTAATATAAGAAATATCTGTTATCAACGATGACTAAGGAATGTGTGTTGGACGGGAGAGTTCAGTTGATGTAAGACACCCGTACTGTGAAGAACGAGTAATAAAAGTATTAGTGAAAACGAGTGTTTGATTTACAAAAGTGAAGGTTGTTACATTGGCGACGAGGAATAATAGGTCACTATTATTTGTGTGTAGTGCTAGTGTTCCCTCAGATATAAGGGTGAGTAAATGAATAAATTATCGATATGGTGAATGGTGAAATATGTCACGGATTCATCCATAAGTAGAAATAGACCTAATGGTTTAGTGAGCCAAAAGGCTCGGAATAGACTTTTGGTCTAGTGAACCAAACGGTTCGAAATATACCTAGTGGTATAGTGAGTCAAACGGCTCGGAATAGACTTTTGGTCTAGTGAACCAAACGGTTCGAAATATACCTAGTGGTATAGTGAGTCAAACGGCTCGGAATAGACTTTTGGTCTAGTGAACCAAACGGTTCGAAATATACCTAGTGGTATAGTGAGTCAAACGGCTCGGAATAGACTTTTGGTCTAGTGAACCAAACGGTTCGAAATATACCTAATGGTATAGTGAGTCAAACGGCTCGTTGTTACTTAGCTGAAAGGCTTAACTAACCAAATGGTTTACAAAACGAGAAAACGTACTCATGGATACTAAATGACTAATAAATTAAAGGTTTCAAGTAATTCAGTGTGCCAAGAAAAGGACCGTGAATTGATATATATATATATATATATATATATATATATATATATATATATATATATATATATATATATATATATATATATATATATATATATATATATATATATATATATGTATATGTACCTATGTATGCATATGTAATGCAAGTAGGTGTGTACATATGTAATGAAAAGAATCTCATGACATGGTACCGAAATACATTTAGCGAATGATTAGTTCCTCACTCGTGATAAATAAAGGCCTATACCCATTATGTTTTCAAATTTTAACAAAATGGCAAATATGCCAGGTCTTGAATCATTTCAATGCGAAGGAGACCCTTTCTCTCTTGCTACAAGATGGGAAAAATGGAAAAGGGCACTGCAAATCTACTTGACAGCCTCTGACATCACCGAAGGAACCAAGAAACAAGCAGTTCTTCTGCATTCTGGAGGCATAGCCTTACAAGAAATTTTCTACAGTTTACCTGAACCGTCTAAATGGGTTTCACCCATTGTACCCATATTGAAAGAGAATGGCGATGTCAGGATTTGCATTGACATGAGACGTGCAAACCAAGCAATAGCCCGGGAAAATCATCCTTTGCCAACAATGGACGTGTTATTGCCGCAATTGCGAAAAGCTACCTTATTTTCCCGTCTAGATATCAAAAATGCATTTCACCAAGTCGAAATATCAGAGAGTTCGCGCTTCATAACAACGTTCATAACTAAAAAAGGGCTATTCCGTTATAAAAGGTTAATGTTTGGTATAACATGCGCTCCGGAATTGTTTCAAAAAATAATGGAAAAATTTTACTTAAATGTACTGGTGCCATTAACTTCATAGATGACATCATAGTTTTCGGGGAAAATAAGGAACAACATAATGCTAGGCTCAAGACAACGCTTGACACTTTGAGCGACTTTAATGTCCTACTAAATAAATCTAAATGTATTTATAACATGCCGACGGTAGACTTTCTTGGACACACTCTATCCGCAAATGGCATAAAACCACTCGATGCTCACGTCACCGCAATTAAAATATTTCGTTCACCCAATACAGTGGAAGAAATACAAAGCTTCTTAGGGCTGATCAATTTCGTAGGAGAATGGATCCCTAATTTGGCTACATTAACGGAACCAATAAGAAAATTATTACGACTTAAGTCAGGAAGAAATACGAACATTGAACGTTTTTGGAAGCAAGAGCAGAAGCAATCATTCACAAAGCTGAAAGACGCACTTTCGAGTGCTAGGGTGCTTTCGGTCCTAGGGTATTATGACCCAAAGGACCGGACACAAGTGATTGCCGATGCTAGTCCTGTCGGATTAGGCGCGGTACTAATACAATTCGACGACAAAGGTCCTCGTATTATAGCCTATGGTAATAAGAGTTTGACAGAATGTAAAAAACGGTACTGTCAAACTGAAAAGGAAGCTCTTGCCTTAGTGTGGGTGGTCGAACATTTACGCATCTACCTGTTTGGCAAAGAAGAGCTTGAACTCGTGACGGACCACAAACCCCTTGAGGCAATTTTTACTCCAAAATCTAAACCTTGTGCTCGAATTGAGAGGTGGGTACTGAGACTTCAATATTCCAAATTTAAAATTATATATCGTCCGGGTAAAGCAAATATTGCAGACCCACTTTCTAGATTGTGTTCATATAAAGCCGAACAAACATTCGAAAAAGAATTCATTCATCTCTTGATCGAATATTCAAAACCAGTAGCAATTACATTAGAGGAATTGAAAAAACATTCTAAATTTGATCCGGAAATACAATTGGTGAAAAATGCTCTCAATGGGGGAAAGTGGGGTAAAGGAACAGAACGATATGAAATTTTTGGAAACGAATTATGTTTGTATTCTGACATCTTACTACGAGGAGACAAAATAGTCATTCCAGAAAAGCTTAGAAACAGAGTATTAGAACTTGCTCATGAAGGTCATCCAGGAATCGTGGCAATGAAAAAACGTCTTCGCACAAAAGTGTGGTGGCCAAAAGTAGACAGTGAAGCCGAAAAATTTGTGTCAAATTGCAAAGGATGTACATTAATTTCAGCGCCCAACCCACCACATCCAATGAAACGACGTCAGTTGCCAACAAATCCATGGGTTGACATAGCCATCGACTTCATGGGACCTCTTCCTAGTAACGATTATCTTCTAGTAATCGTTGATTATTATAGTAGATATAAAGAAATTAAAATAATGAGAGAAATAACGTCTGCTAAGACTATATTTATTTTGGAAGAAGTTTTTTCACGCCTAGGATTTCCGGAATCAATTACCTCGGACAATGGCAAACAGTTTACCAGTCACGAGTTCAAAACATTTTGCAAATCAAGTAATATCATACTATTCCATACAATACCATACTGGCCGCAACAAAATGGACAGGTGGAGCGCCAAAACCGTGACATACTTAAAAGGCTGAAAATAAGTCAAGCGTGTAAGAAAGACTGGAAGCGTGAATTACTCGAATATCTTGTAATGTATAATAGTACTCCGCATACAACGACAGGAAAGACTCCGTCTGAACTATTCTTTCGACGTAAATTTCGTGATAAATTACCTAGAAAAAACGGTTGAGAATGATTAGACGGGTCAGAACTATAGGAAAAATGTAGTCCATTTAAAGAAAATTAGTGGCGAATGGACAGTTGCTAATCCAATTAGTGAATAAGTGTAAAATAACTATATATGCATAAAAAAAAAGATATTAAAAGGCAAAAAAAAAAAAAGAGAAAAGGAATAGTATATATGTGCATTGTATTATGTATTAGAATGTAAATAAGTGCTTATGAGCATATTGATTTCATGTATCATATTATATTTACAATGTATGTTAAACTGTTATGGAAAAAATGTTATATTTAACCTAATGTTATTTTGTAAGCGTGTAAGTTGTTCAATGTTGGGAACCGTGACAGGACTGTGCCGTAGGGAAGCAAATATGTATGTAACGTTATAATTTGTGATTCAGGAAAAAGGGAGAGGATGTAATGTACGACTAATATAAGAAATATCTGTTATCAACGATGACTAAGGAATGTGTGTTGGACGGGAGAGTTCAGTTGATGTAAGACACCCGTACCGTGAAGAACGAGTAATAAAAGTATTAGTGAAAACGAGTGTTTGATTTACAAAAGTGAAGGTTGTTACAATTCTCAACCCATAGAAATAAAATCCTGGAATCTATCAGACTCACAGGGTATATAAAGTGTTAAGATCATAAGCTACATGTTGAAAAATTATTGGCCAACCGATATGTCCTTTCAAAACCTGTTCGGTCCACAAATCATAACAAAGAAAGGATTTCAACACTTCTTGAGAGTGTATAATTTTTCATTTTTACTAGCGCTTTTAATAAAATGAGATTCATAACTGGAGAAACATTATGTAAGTATCAATAAATCGCCTGTTCCATTCAGAGGACGGTTGATGATGAAGCAATATTTCCCAGAAAAGGATATTTATTACGGAATGAAACTATTCAACCTGTGGTGTGGAAATGAACTTACCTACCAAGTTGAAATTTGAAAATATGTTTTGTGAAAGAACGTGTTTCTGATACATCAGTCGCAACAAGCAATGTACTGTTTTTGTCTGATAAACTTTGATATTCCAGAATAGGACCCATTGCTCATAACTTTGATAGTAGTTGTAGTATATGCAGATGACTATAAAACTGATAAGGAGGTGAAACAGAATATGATTCAGTCTGTATCGGGAACCCGAATGTGAAAGAGTGATAATAAAGGCTAAGAAAGTGTTGAAGAGTTTCATTGGAATATTACAGTAGTGTACCGCTGGCTTAGGCACTTAGGAAAAGTACTCATAACTGACGAAATCAAAAACAAACGTTTGCGAAAAAATAATATTTTTTCAATAGAGAACGATCTCGTAATTTGTGTCATTTAGTGAAAGGTTAAATAGGATATATTCGGTTTCAGTACCAAATACCGCCAAACACGGTATCAATGAGTCGGAAATTCCCAACTTAATGAAAGCGATATGGAAATCAGATATATTAACAAATTTAGATGTGCAATCGATGAACCAGAATCAGAATTATACAGCATAATAAATGAAAATCTTCTGTAGATGGTTCTAATGTTTCTGGATATGGCTATAATTAGCTACTTATAAAATCACTGAATTTCGATATAACGCTAGTTCACCACAATAGATTTATTCTAAAATAAAAGAGACCATCAAACAATCACAACTCCTACGTGTGACCCAATAACAAGATACACATCAATCATTTCTAAAAGATCTTTGAATAAAGTCCAACGTCTGCTCTAACAGTAGGAAATGCCGTGAGAGTCAATAAAAAAAATGTTAACCCAATTTTTCATTATTAAAATGTACCTACCTATATATTTTTCTGAAAAATCCATTTTATTTCGAACATCATCTATAGTAACAGACTGTGGGGTCTACCTCTTATCGTAGTCTGCTTTCGGTGTGGTAAAATATTCTTGCATGCTTTGATGTGATTCAATACCATTACCTCTCCATCTCTACTATTAATTGTGTTGTGAAGTTCACAATCATTTATACAGTGTTCGACAGAATATTTGAACCAGAAAAATAGAGAATAGAAAAAAAATGGAGTTGAAATGGGAACGGATTTTCACAATAACTTGAAATTTTGAAAGTGGCCAAATTTGCGTGCAACGTAACCAACTTCCAATTTAAGCTCTCTGAGTCGATGATGTTTCATTCGGAGCATATAAAAGATCGATACCGTTCTCTTTTCAACCATATTCACAAACGATTCATGTGTTGATTTATCCTGATTCATCTCTTACAACTAAAATTACGAGTTCAATATGACCTATATTCTATCTCAGTACAATGACAGAGTTTTAAGAAGTACCAATCCAAGATTAAATGTATTCAAATAGATTGCCACGACTACTTTGTAGAAAAAGTGTTTAAAGCAGCCGTAGTAGAGATGCAAAATCGGCGGTTATTATGACCGCTATGGCACCATAGGAAAGTATCGTAGCGGTCATAATGACCGCTATGGCACTCAAGGTGTTAATGAATTCCAGTTGAAAAAATGTACCGCTCTTATCCATATATTCATGCCCTGAAACGAAAAATGTCTCCCTCCAAATTTTAAATCTCCTGTGCTGTTTTCATTACGACGTGAACGTAATCTATATATAAAATATTCATGGACCAGGGTTTATCGCATCCACTAACACAGGACAAACTTCCAATTTGAAAGCCATTAATTCCGCTCCCGAAACGAGAATCGATATCTTCAGGTGATCTGGATCTCTCCGCGAATTCTCCCTATACATATCTTCTTGCGGTCGACTACCGAAGCGTAGAATATTCGAGAGGGGGGCGCAACAGAAAGGTCCGGAGACTGTGCAATCTTAGAAGACGCCACGTTTATCTCCGACATAGA
Organism: Chrysolina oricalcia; assembly: GCA_944452925.2. Taxonomy (NCBI): domain Eukaryota; kingdom Metazoa; phylum Arthropoda; class Insecta; order Coleoptera; family Chrysomelidae; genus Chrysolina; species Chrysolina oricalcia. The sequence goes on along the minus strand of OX101819.2, from coordinate 53,914,749 downwards.
GATCCTCTGGGACCAGGTCCAATGTTCTCTTTACACCCCACTTATTCCTAATTATGTACGTTTATATTATAAGAGCGCGCTTTGAGAGCCTCGTACGCATCATATCGCGCTCTGGTAGTTCTGGAATATATTCAATATTCTTTTGTGTAGGGGGTTAATTTTCGCCGCAAATAGTGAGAAACCATTTTCACCTTCAAAAGTTCAGCTCCCTCCTTTCGCCTTTCTTCATATTCGAATCCTTATTTATTTATGTCCTTGTTTATCCTTTGTACCTATCACGGTAACATGAAACAATTTTTCTAGAAAGTTTTCAACTGTTAATTTCAATAATTTTGTTGAATTAAATCTGATGAACTTGTCGACGGTTTAGGTAAAAAATCGTTTAAATTGCTCGGTGTAGTGTCTAACAATATGAAACATTTTACCTCTCATGTTTACATGATGCACATCAGTTCTGAACTGTATTTTATGATATAAGTACGAGGGTGTATGAGTGACAACTATTTTATGAAATAAAACCGCAGAATGAAGTGTACGCCTATCAAACATTTTCAACCATTTTACTCTTCCAAGGGTGTGTGAAACGGGATCCCTCTTTCTAATGTAAAATAAAAATATCAAACATGAGTTTTGAACCTTTTGAATCCTCTGTTGTTCATTGGTATTCAAAGAGTGGTGATATACTACATCACAGTGGTTGAAAGTGGACATCAGAATCAGAGAATCACACAGTAGCAATTCAGTTTTCAGGTTCATAGAATGGCTGTGGGGATATAATAATTTCATTTCTCCATAAGCCTTCTGTATTAAAAGTAATATATGCTTTTTAAATTTGAGGTCCTCATCGATTGTAATTCCAAAATTTGTCACTTGATTCTTTACAGGAAGATGTACAGCATCTATTTTTATACCCAAATCACAAATTTCCACCTAGTACCCTGTCTTTCAAATTTGATTACAGAGTATTTGTCAATATTTATGTGAAGAAAATGTTTTTTCAATACTTCCACTAAGGGGTTCAGTTCTTTTATTATGATATTAATACTATGCTGCATCTCCTCGTATTTGAATGATTAATACAATTGAGTATCATCGGCGTACAAATGAAACTTCAACGTGGTCAGTCCTACGGTCAGTTGAGTGGTATATATAATGTACAGGATGGGTCCAAGTATTGAGCCCTATGGATTCCAATGTTCATTTATTGAAATCTTCATCGATACGATGCAAAAAACTTTACAGCGTTATTATTTGAACCGTTGTAATGTGAAATGGAGAAAGGAAGTTGATGATTTATAGTATCAAAGGCATTACTGTATTCGACCTAAAACCTGCCGAAAGAATTAAGATCCGATGAATTCTACAAAAATCCTTCTGTAATCGTATAGACCTACAACCATGATCCGTGTCCATTGAAATCGTGTTTGTGAGTGTCCATAGCATATTTCATAGCTGAAGCGACCTACACTCCTGTTTTATCTGGTCCTTCAGCATAAACCTGAAAGTTTGGATCACCTAATTCATCTCTGACGTTTATTGGGCTCTCAGGAGAGGATCGAAAATATTTCTACGACATAATTCAGTTTTAATGGTGGCCACGTTATACGTACTCGTTTTTAATGAAACTTTTATTGTAGTTTCGGAAGAATTTTATTCGGAAAGAGTTCATTGGGATTGTTTGCGATACCCATAACAGTTTTTGTTACAGAGTCATAAACCCGACCCAGTTTCCAATAGCACGAGAAATGAACAGCTTATTTTATGTATCTCTCGCAAAAATGCTGTTTTAGAATGATGGAAAAACTAATTTCATAACATACAGAGTGGTCCAACGAAAAGTATGCACCGAGCTTTTATCATTTTTGTGGAATTGCAAGCAAAAATGCTCGGACACGTGGAGTTTGCTTTTGAGGGGGCCACATTTTAGATATATTCTGCAACTTGTGCCTTCAACCCCTTAGCGAGTGGGTGTCACAACCCTAAAATTTTAAATCGAACGTGGGGTCGAGTGATATATCATTTGAACGGGCACAAAATTATCTTTCCAATGATACTCTATGTGTTGAAATTTACTGAAACAGTTAATGCGAAAACGGCTTCAAGAACATGAACCCGATAATTTTGGTATTAATGAAAAATACAAATAAGTTTTGGTCACTAGGAATTAAAACATTTACAAGTAGTAGTACGTTTCAATATTTGTTACTTTTAATAGTGCTTTGGAAAAAAAATAAACAAGCTGTTAAATTGATTTATTAAAACATTACATCAACAAGTGCTCAAATCTGTGTCTAACATTTTGTAGCATATCAGGTGTTATGCTTCTGCCCTCTGCTATAATCCGTTGGCGAAGATCTTCTATGGGCTCAGGCTTCGTAGCAAAATATTTATATTTATAGAAAAAAGTTCAAAGGCGATAAATCAGGTGACCTGGCAGGCCATTCCATTGGGCCTCTCCTGACAATCCACTGTCCGGGAAACCGGTTACCTAAAAATTCTCGTACAGGAATAACATAGTGCGGAGGTACTCCATCTTGCTGAAAATGAAGCCGATCAGCATTATGATTTGGGTCATCTTCTATTATTTGTGTGATGAAAGGATCAATTGCGTGTTCAAGCATGTTTAGGTAGATTTCAACATTCAAATTTTCAGGAATGAAAAGTGGTGCTATGATATGACTTCCTAATATGCCACACCAAACGATTATTTTTTTGAGAGGCCTGGGTATGGACCAGACGGAATAAATGTGGATTACTGTCATTCCAGTAACGGCATTTATGCCTATCCAAAGCTCCATTCAAATAAAATGTACACTCATCCGTAAAACAAATGTTGCATAATAAGTGCGGATCTTCACTTAAACGCTGACTCATTTGTTCACAAAATTGCAGCCTTCGATGAGGATCATCCTCATTTAGTTCGTGTACTAATTTAATTTTGTACGGATGAAATTTGTACGCTTTTAGAATCCGTATTATGGACGAACGGGAGATCCCTGAGGCTTCAGCTTGTTGACGGGTACTTTGGGTATGATCCAATTGAACATGCCCCAAAACAGCGACTTCTACAGCTTCTTTTCTAATGGGGTTCTGCGACTGGTGTTTCACATTACAAACATACCCGGTATCGATAAACTTCCTAACTAACTTGGTAACATACTAATCATTCACATTTGTATCGGGATGACTGTCCTTAAACAAGCGGGCTGTACGTCTAGCACAACTATTGTTTTGAAAATACAGTTTCACAATTTCAACTCGTTTTAGAATGGAATAAACCGTTTTGTACAGTGAAATTGAAATAACTTCAACAGCAACCACAGTAAATCAATGAAGGGACTACAATAAACGTTTGCATAAATTATTGTCCTACACATATCTGCAGTTTTTTTCTAATACTTATCTGCAGTCGTTTTCGACAAAAACACGCAAACGATAAATGATAAAAAAAATTATCGTTGAAATGATGCTTTCGGTAAAATGAAGTAATTTATAAATTATTTTCGTTATCCTGATTCCTAGTAACCAAAACTGATTTGTATTTTTCATTGATACCAAAATTATCGGGTTAATGTTCCTAAACCCGTTTTCGCATTAACTGTTTCAGTAAATTTCAACAAATAGGGGATCATTGAAAGGATAATTTTGTGCCCGTTCAAATAATAAATCAATCGACCCCACGTTCCATTTAAAATTTCAGGGTTGTGACAGGGGTTAAAGGCACAAGTTGCAAAATATATCTGAAATGTATACACCTCAAATGCAAACTTCACGTGTTCGAGCATTTTTGCTATGAATTCCAAAAAAAGGAGAAAAGCTAGGTGCATACTTCTCGTTGGAAAACTCTGTATATAATAGAGATGATCTTTGTCTGAAGGTTTTGCGATAATATCTTCAACTTAATGAAAAATAACCCTATTTATGAGCGAAGTACAAAACTGAAAAGAAATACAAATGCAGTCAATTACCACATGAAAAAGAAATTCTATTGATAAAAAATTATAGCTTCTGAGAATAATTATCGAGTTCTCTGAAAGGAAGTACAAGCTGTAGATAAAAATAAGAGTTTTTTTCACACAAAATAGAAGACGCGAACGGCCTATACTACTTTTTATAAGATAGTTCGTAAATGAAAACCCTAGTTTTCGCACCAGCAAAATCGGTTTGTGGAATTTTTAAAACAAGAAATAGTGAAAATAATTACAACTTTTTTGATTTTTTGCGAATATCTCAAAAAGTGTTATAGGAATCGTTGAAACTTTTGTAGAAAATTATAAAACCTACACAATGGTTTTTTATACTACCAGATCGGTGCAATTTCCACCGAGAAAATCTGAGAAAACCTGGAAAAAGGGACTGGATACGCAAGCCATCTAATTTCTCAACACTTTCAACAGTTTTAACTAATTCCGTTGTAAGACGTTAGATAGGGCGCATATACATTCCTTTCAGAAAATGAAAATGAAGAGTGTCGCCCCTGTCAGTCAAAATTTTCGATCAGTAGAGATCGAGTTCAATACATATCACTTTTCGCAAGTACTTATTATCTGATCGGAACTGCATTTTCAATATTTCTCAATTCGCATGGATAGTGTCTTCAAATCAGTTTACACCGCTTTGAATCAGTGTAACAGTGTTTACTATTACTTGTAATTTTCGTGTAAAAGTAAAACATTTCTGGTAATTCGAATCTTCGAAATCCTTTCTTTCGTCCTTCTCTCTCCTCCAACATACCCTACCAATTACCACAGAGGAACGAATAGAAGAGAGAAACTCCCGAAGTGTTGACCAATCGTCTGAAAAGGGCGAGTTTATATAAGTAATCAAGAATTACATTAAATTAAATTTTGAAATATTTTCGCAATCGCACCAACGAGGACTATTTTAAAATAATCATAATTCATATAAATCTAAAGCTAGACAAGAAATATTGCGGATATTGATAGAAAATGACATGTGGTTCAACTGTACGCAAGATGGTTTCTGTCCGATAAACAATTTAAGGGCAAATATTTCTAAATGCGCCGATTTAAGAGAAATCATCTTATTCTAATCCTTTCAATGGCATTTGGAAGTAGAGATCAATATCTACAATTTGTATATTTTGGATTTCCACCTGAGAGGAAGTTTCTCTAAATGCTTCAAAGTGCACACGAAGTCGCTCGAAGTCACCTCAAGTTAACTTCAGTGCCACTTTGGGTGACTTCAGAAGCACTTTGCAGTGTTTTGATCAAAATATTTTAACCCTTCGTCGGCCTTCACTTATATGAAAACAGAGTTATTTGGGAGATCAAAAGATTTATACATGATTTTATCAATAAAAACGATTTCAAAAACCATAATGATATTATTGAATGAAGAAAAGGTTTGTATTTCGTGCAGATATTTATTTATAAAATCATAGCAAAGAGCTTTCGACTATAAAGTCATCATCAGTGCGTACCTGTAAGTAAGTGAAATTGAATTGAATTTAAGAAATTTTGATAATGAGAATTTTTAAAATTGAAAAATTACTTACTCGTCAGGTGTACAAGAGCCAGACCATATAAAAATCATGTGCCCAGAGGACCGTGTAAAATATAAAAACTTGACATCATATGAATAACATTTAACAAAAATCATTATTCCAGGATTAACCTGGATAAAAGTTTGAACAGGCAGAGTAACAAATGTCTGTTGAAGCTTAGTCTACTGTCAAACTAAATGAATGAAATTGACATTGTGTCAAAAGTTGACAATGACAATGACGTTTGGTTTAGAACAATAACTTCTAGAAACACTGTTCTGTGTTTGAAAATTGATAAATGACCAATTAGTCAAATGGATCTGTAAATCTATTTGTATTTCTGTTAATCTAAACCTAATGAAATGTGACAAACCGGGAGAAAAGTCTAATGAGAACCTCAACCCGATGTGCACAGAACCAGGTTCAAGAAAGATTCTCTTGGGAATTTGTGAAACTAATTCTATGCTAAAGATCATGGGACAGGTCTAATGAGAACCTACACACTTTCCGAAGCGTCAAAAAGGTAGTCCAAAAACAAGAGGCACCATAAACATAAAAGATTTAAGAAAGTTTCAACAGGCAGAGTAACATATGTCTGCTGAAGCTTAGTCTACTGTCTAACTAAATGAATGAAAATTGACATTGTGTCGAAAGTTGACAATGACAATTAAGTTATGGTATAGAAAATGACCAAAAGTAAAAATATTGATCTGTGTTTTGAAATTGATAAATTCTTATTATTAGTTCAGCATCCTGGGAAACCAGAATGGAACATAAGATCATGAGATAAGTCTAATGAGAACTTTCCCAAAATGATGAGCCCATACCAGAAAATTTTCAAGAAATTTTCCAAAAATTGATCTGTAAATCTTTAAATCTTTTTATAGTTATGTTGATCCAAATCCAAGGATATATGACAAACCGGGAGAAAAATTCTAAAGAGAACTTCAACCCGATGTGCACAAAACCAGGCTTGAGACACAGTCTCTAATGGTGGATTTATGCAGCAGTCACAAGTCACAAGTTTCAAGTCACAAGGAAGAACATTCGTCAATGATTGGTTGGTCTGTTTTTTCCAACAGTCACCGACGAACACTCCTCCCTATGACCCAAAAACCTACGACCTACGACTACTGCATAAATCCACCATTAGGAATTTGTGAAACCAATTCTATGCTCTAGATCATGGGACAGGTCTAATGAGAACCTTCCCAATTCCAAGGCGCCAAAAAGGTAGCCCAAAACCAGGTCGTGGGTTTTGGATCATAGGAAGGAGTGTTCGTCGGTGATTGGTTGGAATAAACAGACCAACCAATCATTGACAAATGTTCTTCCTTGTGACTGGAAACTTGTGACTTGTGACTGCTGCACCATTGAAGACTGTGTCTTAAACCTGGTTTCGTGCACATCGGGTTGAAGTTCTCATTAGAATTTTTCTCCCGATTTGTCATATTTCCTTGGGTTTGGATCAACAGGACTATAAATAGATTTACTGATCAATTTTTGGAAAATTTGTTGAAAATTTTCTGCTACGGGCTTATCAGTTTGGTTACCCTCTTTGTTACTAATGAGATTGGGAAAGTTCTCATTAGACTTATCTCATGATCTTATGTTTCAATCTGGTTTCACAGGATGCTGAACTAATAATAAGAATTTATCAATTTCAAAACACAGATCAATATTTTTATTATAGGTCATTTTCTATACCATAACTTCATTGTCATTGTTAACTATCGACACAATGTCAATTTTCATTTATTTAGTTAGACAGTAGACTAAGCTTCAGCAGACATGTTTTACTCTGCCCGTTGAAACATTCTTAAATCTTTTATGTTTATGGTGCCTCTTGTTTTTGGACTACCTTTTCGACGCTTTGGGAAGTGTGAAGGTTCTCATTAGACCTGTCCCATGATCTTGAGCAGAGAATTGGTTTCACAAATTCCCAAGAGACTGTTTCTTGATCCTGGTTCTGTGCACATCGGGTTGAGGTTCTCATTAGACTTTTCTCCCGGTTTGTCACATTTCCTTAGGTTTAGATTAACAGAACTACAAATAGATTTACAGATCAATTTGAATAATTGGTCATTTATCAATTTTCAAAACACAGAGCTGTGTTTCTAGAAGTTATTGTTCTAAACCAAACGTCATTGTCATTGTCAATCATTGACACAATGTTAATTTCATTCATTTAGTTTGACAGTAGACTAAGCATCAACAAACATGTGTTACTCTGCATGTTGAAACTTTCATCCAGGTTAATCCTGGAATAATGTTTTTTTTTAAATGTTATTCATATGATGTCCCGTTTTTTAATTTTTACATGGTCCTCTGGACACATGATATTTTTATGGTATGGCTCTTGTACACCTGACGAGTAAGTAATTTTTCAATTTTCAAAATTCTCATTATCAAAATTTCTTAAATTCAATTCAATGTCACTTACTTACAGGTACGCACTGATGATGACTTTATAGTCGAAAGCGCTTTGCTATGATTTTATAAATAAATTTCTGCACGAAATACAAACCTCTTCTTCATTCAATTACATTGGAACGTGTACACAGCTGGACAATTTTCAATAAAGATATTCACCATTTTGACGGAAAAAAATTATGTGTACATACTTCTGCTGCCAAGTACAAAACAACGCCAAATTCTCCAGATTCAATGTTCCCTAGAGCTTTCAACAATTTAGCAAGTCATTTAAAATCTGACGATGATCTGAAGGGTGTCAAGAATACCTTGAAATTGTTTCTAATGGATAAATAGTCAAATCAACAGTTACCATTATTTTTTTGTGTAATCACCGAAAATTATAATCATGATATCGATTCGTAATGTCATGTAGATAGTTTAAGGAAAAGTCTCGAAAGGGGCCAAAAAGAATTGCAAGAGTTATAAACAATTAGGTGAAAAAAAGTTGGACTTTGTTTTTTTTTGAATATCTCTTAAAATATTGAAGATTTTCGAAATGTTGAAAAAGATCGACAAAGATCTGCAAATTTGCTGAAAAAAAGTCTGGACTCCCGAATCTGTACCTCCAGTTTTTATAATTTCCACAGAGCCCTGAAAATACTGCCAAAAACGGGTAGTCTGGATTCCGCGCTCAATGCGTCAATCTGACACAACAAAAACAAAAATAATTTTAACATATAAAATATGAATATTAGGATATGAAAAAAATCACATGCTATTGGATACATCAATTAACAATAATACGGGGATGAAAAAATTGTATCCGATATTCTCCATAAATTATGCACTTGTTAATTAAGGAATTTTTTTAAACTGAAGTTAATATAAAAATCCCGATAATTATTGAACTAAAACGCTACGATTTTTTTCACGTAGGCTGGATAGGCTAACAAATAAATAACTGTTGAAAAAATTTCAAATTTTGATTTTCCACTTTTTTATTACCAATTAAAATAAAAAAAAATTAAAAAAATAAATATATTTTTTTTAATATCTCGAATGTTTCGATTTCTAAGTGTTTGAAGCTGAATATTTTTTTTTTATATTTTACCACTATTGTAAAAAAAATTGTTATAAACAAATACATCGTTTATGAGCAAATCAAAAATTTTGTTTAAGTAATACATTTAATGATGAAAATTATGACTTTTAAAGTAAAATCGATTTCTTGAAAAATAATTTTTGTTGCTCAAGAAGACATTAGTTGATTTTAACAGTCGTTATTTGCGGTTAAATATTGAAATTAATGAAGCATTTTCTCTCTAAAAATCATAGTTTTCATGAATAAATATATTACTGAAGTTTTTTTTTTATTTGTTCCTTAACAATGTCTTCGCTTGAAACAATTCTTCAAACAATTGTGGTAAAATATTTTAAAAGATTATTTTCGTTTAGCTTTAAAACCTTAGAAATAGTAATATTCAAGATATTGAGAAAAAAATTACTCTTTGTCAGTTTTTTAATTTTATTTCTCAATAAAAAAGTGGAAACTTAAAATTTTACAATTTTTTGCAACGGTTATCTACTTGTAAGCCTATCAAGAATAACTTCAATAAGTAAAAGAATCCTATAGCGTTTTAGTTCAATAATTATCGTGATTTTTCATTTTAGTTAAATAACTATCGGGATTTTTATACCTATCAACATTCAGTTTAGAAAAATTTAGAATTTAGAAATTAACAAATGCATAATTTATGAAGAAATTGGGATAAATATTTGTTTACTGTTAATTGATGATCCCAAAGTAATTTTTTTTATTCCCTACTATTCATATATAATATGATGAAATGATGTTTGTTGTTGTTATATCAGAGTGACGCAATGCTTGCGGAAGCCAGACTACCCGTTTTCAGGGCTATGTAAGAATTATAGATATTGGAAGGACAGTTTGGGGATTCGAAACTTTTTTTTCAGCAAATTTGCTGATCTGTTCAGCAGCGGGATTCTTATCTCTCGACTCGACAGCTATCGTGTCGAATAAACAAAATTTTCGATTCTCATGTTCCATATCGAGAAGTGAGTATCGACTACAAATATCATTTTTTTTTCGACATCTAAAGAGGTGTCAATTTTGTGAGGATGTGAGGTGATGAATAGTTTTTGATTTACAAAAATATCGTCATTTCGACCAAGAGAAGAACAAATACATATGCATATTGAAGATATGGACAATCATCGAGATTTTGCTTGTGTTCCGCAAATGCGAATGGCAAATATAGAGAAATGTGACAAGAGCCTGAGAACCAAATTTGAAAATGTTTCTTCGTAAGTATTTTAGTTTGGTAGTATTCGAATATATGATGAATATATATATGAAGAGACTTTGTCAGATACTGATGTGTGATTAGTAATCAGATTATAAATTTAAGAGTTCATGGGTTAAGGTTGTCATCTAGTATTTCAATTCATTACAAAAGACTTATACTATAAAGTAGCATAATTGAATCGGTGTAAATTGTTAATTTTAAAAAGCATCTGTTCATTTTGATACGAATTCAGTTCTTGGCAATGTTCCTAAGAAAGTCCTAGGTTCACTATATAGGTATTCATAGTTTTCACCAAGTCGTATAAGAACCGGTTCTTATTCTGCTTCATATTTTAGCATTGCTAAAATATGAAGAACGAAAGAAGCAGTTTTTATTTGATTCATTTCAAAATATGCTATTGTACATGATGAAAGAAATTATATTGACATAGCTTTAAACAACGTATGTTAATAGTAACTCACGGAAATAAAAGAAACGGTGCATTCAAGGTCAACGTTCAGTACTTTGGTTTTTGACATTCGTAGCTTGTTTCCAAGGATTGAAAGTTTTGAGATTCAAACGTATTAATGGTGTCCGTATTACTATTGCATATTTGAAACAAAAAAGAGGGTTGAATATGCCCCTTTCCTGAATAAATAGTTGTAAAACTTAATAGCTCTTCCTTAGTACACTCCTCTGACTTACTTCCAGGTTAAAATCTTCACCAAAGCTTAAAAGCGCGAAGCTACCAATATTATTTGTTGTGACTGACATGTCGGTTATCATATATTCTATACCTGGGTTATGGAATATACGGCGTCAAAAGATTGCATAAATTGCCAACTTATATTTGTTTATTCAAAATAATGTCTGAAAACGGGCTTCTGAAATTTCAACTAAAAATTCGTCGTCAATTACTTTCAAATAAGACAGTTTCGTGCCTATGTCAAATTTTGTTAACGAATGGCAACATCCTCAATATTTAATTAATATTTTTGTTAATGATATTTGATGATTTCGAGGATACAACTGAAACCAATACATAAAATAGGTTAGAATGAGATGTCATTATTCAAAATAAGACGATGGCATATGCTGGGACATACGTTACCTCTCGACTAGTTTTTCGACATGTGATGAGAATCACTCTTCTCTCTATGTCGAGAAGACTGTCGAAAGGTGACAGCTAGTCGATACGTGTCAAATCGAAAGATGAGAATCCCTGTGCTGATCCTTTTCAACATTTCGAAAATCTTCAATATATTTCGAAATATTAAAGAAAATACGAAGCCCCACAAGTGAGTGTGTTGAATTTCAATGTACAGGGTGTCCCAAATTCTAGCCTCATCATTAGGATCTCGTAAACCAGAAGAGATACGAGGTCGATTAAATGGAGGCAAAGCTGCGCAATTTGGTGCTCATTGAAACGCCGCTTTCACATTTGAAAAATTCCGAATACTTCCGAAGATTTTTGGAAAAAACCGATTATACGCGATATCATTTTTATTTTTTTGTGACTTTATTTGAATAGATATAACAAAACAAATTCCACATACTCATTGCTACTTTTTCTGTTCTACAAGATAGTGTTATCAGATTTTCAAACAGACGTTTCGTATTTGAGCTGCCATCATCAACTTTGTTTTTTTAAATACGGCCCTGGATTTTTATTATGGATTTGAATATTTTCTAATGTCCCAAAACAAATGATGTATCGCACTTATTCGAAAAGTTTATATTAATAGCAGTTTCCATAAGAACTCTTTTGTTAGAGAGAGACAGAGAATAGATTTTTGGTAAGATCTTAGCAGGATATCGTTACAATAATTTTTTCGAAAAAGAACGATATATCATTGTTTTAAGGACCTCACATGCTCCTAAAAATTGATATAAAACAATGTGTGATGTTCAATAATAGGCATGATGTTTTAATTATTCCAAAAAAAGTCAAACAAAAACTATAAAATTGAATGAAATTGAATAAACAATGTGTGATGTTCAACAATAGGCATGATGTTTTAATTATTCCAAAAAAAGTCAAACAAAAACTATAAAATTGAATACCCAATGAAAGTTAAAGCAAATATTCAAATTGTAATCCACCTGCTTGAATGCATTTTAATAATAATAATAACAATAATAAAGCGTCTTTATTCACTACAAGAAATAAGCAAATAATGACAGAGATTGTGAGAAAAGAAAATCATAGTGAATAGACGGAGTGTCAGCCTGCGCTGTTTTTAAACTCAACCTTTGTTTTTAAACTCAACCATTTTCGTGTCAGTCTGTGAAGTTTATGGATGCCACACTGAATGGTCCTTGCAGGGATAGCCCTGATCTCCCTTATTAGGTCTTGTCGTAATACTTCAAGATTTTGTGGCGTGTTTCGATAAAGACGGTTTTTGAGAAATCCCCAAAGAAAGTAGTCTAGAGGGTTTAGGTCGGGGCTTCTAGCTGGCCAACGTACGGGACCTTGGTTTCCAATCCATTTATTAGGGAATAATTCATTTAATAAATTTTTAACACATCTCCCATTATGAGGTGGTGCACCGTCTTGTTGCCACCATAGTTGACGTAATTCGCCCAAAGGTTCTTTCATTAAGGAATCCAATATATTGGTACTTATTAATTCTGCATATCTATCGGAATTTAATTTTCCTTGAATAAAAAACGGGCCGATAATTTTATTGTGCCACATACCGACCCATACGTTAAATGATTGTCGTCCCTGAGGTCATACTTCTTGATTCTGCCTCGGGTTTTCTATTGATCAATAGTGTTCGTTATGTCTGTTAAATAGTCCATCTGTTGAAAAACTGCATTCATCTGTCCATATAGTTTTATTTAGGAAGTCATCATTTTCATTAATTTTATTTTGCAACCAGTTACAAAATTCTAATCGTCTCTCAGCATCGCCAGGTCTTAGTGTTTGACTAATATGGATTTTGTAAGGTTTATATCCACGCTTATTTAAAGTTCTCCAAACTCTCATTCGCGGTAATCCTACTTCTTCTGAGAAAACTCTAACTGAAGCTCGAGGATTATTATTGGCCTTAAAAAATAATTTAGAATTATTCATTTTACTTTCTACTTTGTAACAGTTTTCAATCTTACAGTGTTCAAGATAATTTGTTCCTCTTCTGGATCGATTCGTGTTCCATATTCAACCCTTGGCTTAACAAAACTTCCATACTGAGCTAAATTATTATCAATATTAGCAAAATAACTATAATGCGGCTGCCGTCTTTCTGGATATTCCAACAAATAGCGCTCACAAACCGTCTTCGAATTCCGATTCGAAATATAATAAATCCTTATCATGTCTCGTTTTTCTTCGTTAGAAAAAGTCATTTTCGTTTAATAAGCGTGAACGATTAGTGACCGAACAGTGAACTGTCAAAATATTGGATAATTTAAACATTAACAAATGAACTAATACAGCCAGAATGCACGATGCACAGCCACTTTGATAAAATGCAATTATTTTTGTAAATATAGCCTAGCGCCTAGAGTTTGAGGGATGACACTTCAATTATATTATTTATTAACCACCCACTTTTATGTTAGTTTTTGAGTTATATGCAGTGCGTTATTGCAAAAAAAGTTTGTTTTAACTCTATTTTAATTTCTAATTTTTGTCTCTCTCTAACTCTCTAAAAATGCTATTAGTATAAACTTTTAGAATAAGTGCGATACATCATTCGTTTTGGGACATTAGAAACTTTTATAATCTATAATAAAAAATCCAGGGCCGTATTTAAAAAAACAAAGTTTATGATGGCAGCTCAAATACGAAACGTCTGTTTGAAAATCTGATTACACCATCTTGTAGAACAGAAAAAGTAGCAGTGAGAATGTGAAATTTGTTTTGTTATATCTATTCAAATAGAGTCACAAAAAAATAAAAAAGAAATCGCAAATAATCGTTTTTTTTCCAAAAATCTTCGGAAGTACTCGGAATTTTTCAAATATGAAAGCTGCGTTACAATAAGCACCAAATTGCGCAACTTTGCCTCCATTTAACCTACCTCGTATCTCTTCTGGTTTCTGAGATCCCAATGATGAGGCTCGAATTTGGGACACCCTGTACATATTTAGTAATTTAGTCTTTGTCTATCTATCAGTCTTTAAAGAAATGCTAAACATGATTCGATTAATTGAAAGTACGGAGGACAGTAGCCACCTTAAACTCGTATGATATACACTGGTCATACAGTGTACAAATTTTCTATCTGAAGATTTATTTGCAATTTTCTTGCACCTGGCTAGTTTGGGTATCAATATATACAATAATGTATTGTACACGAAACTCAGTGGTTGAAGATCTACTCATACATATTGTAATCATCTAGAAACAAAACTATGATTGTTGGATAAGGTCTCATAAAATTGTTTAAAGCCTGCCTGGGTTTTGTATAGCGGAATCGAGTGTGCGTGTGTCAATATTATGTCTTGTTGATAGAATGCAAATATTCTGACGCTTCCTTTTTACGTTTAAAAAACTGCCCTGTATCTTATGAGAAAATGTTCATGAATTGCAATAGAAAAGCATAATATACGTTCCTGAATCCATAAATAGAGTTTATGAATCAATGTTTCAAGATCCACGCAAGTATATCTTCAAAAAGCGGTAAAGCTGAATTTGGTATCCTCCGTTGTCAAACTTGACAAGTTAAATGTACATTGTCCTGCAAGAGCTGAGTTTTCCTGTAGGGTATTTATACAAATACGTATCACCATTTTGTGTCATCGACACTGCTTGTTGATTTCCTTCCTGTCTTGGGACAGGTGGTCCTTTTTGCTGATGTAACCAGATTGAATGTTTATTAAAAGTTATGATGTGCGACTTGGTTGTCAATTTCTCAAATTTCTGGTACTCGATTTGAATCACGCAGGATCATCTACAGTCCAATTTTAATTAAAATATATACTGTATACTTACTCTAGAATGCTAATCCCCATGTCAAAAGTGTTGTAAACAGTTCAAGCTAGTCTGCAATGCGCAAGCGCGTCATTAGTGATTTTTGTAACAGGCCCGGTTTTAGTAAAATATTATGGTACTTGTGAAGATTAACAAACATTAATTCTGAATCTCGGAGAATAAGGTTGGAAACCTCATTGTGCTTATACCTGTTATTTTTATTTAGCTGATTTGAATTAGTATGTTGTACAATGAGCATGGAATGACATACATTTCCCACGAGTAGGTATATGAAATTTTGTAGTACGAGCGTAGCGAGTTTCAAAACAGTATTTCGTTAAGCACCAGAATACGCAACTTTGCCCCAATTTAAGCTTCGACGTATCTCCTGTAGTTTAGGAGATCCCAATGGTGTGGATCGAATTTGAATTGCCCTGTATGAGGACACTTGGAAAAATAAATCCCCATTGAAAAAAATGTATACTTGAGTCTATTATTCAAAAAGTTATACTATTGTTAATTAACAAATGTTTTCCATTCATCGTTTTCATAAAAATAACGACGTTAAAGTTTGAATAATTGACCTATAAATTATTGACTTCCTGGAGACCTTCTAATATCCCTACTTAACAAGATCACATAATAAAAGTTTATAATTCTGATTATTATAATTTTTTTTAACTGGAGAAATAGTATATTAAAGTATGAGTGGATAAAAAGGTCTTTCAAACACGAGCGATTTTGAAAGACCTGTTATCCACGAATACTTCACGCGATTTTTTTATAAATTCTAGGGGGTAATACCACGAGTACTCACAGTACTATCGATAGTGATTCTGACTCGTCCTTAAGGACTCGTGGTGTTACCAAAGCAATTTCGTCGAGTTTAAGATATCTGACAGAATTATCGATTGTATTGTGAGCACGAGTAGTATTTAATGAGATAATTTCACGAACCAACAAAGTTAAAAAAGTTCCATTCTCGTGAATTCATCAATAGTTATAGATTGATGATAGACATGAAGTCTGTCAGACTGACATTCATATTAGTAGCAAGATGGTGTTAAGTTCTCCGTTGTTGTTTGGATACGTGCTTGCCATGACAAAGTGGTATTACCTGCTCGAAAAGAAGGAACTGCGTATAATCGAGGCATACGTCCCTCACTGGTCCTAATATTGCAGGAAAGGAGGGTATCATATGGCGAGTGAAATTATCGCAAAAATCTAATGATGCCTTTAAAAAAGAAGATGACAAGTTCATCAAATGGATCGAAAAGGTGACCAGACATAAATAAACGAGTTGTGCTGTCTTGCAATTGTTATTAAAATTTCATTTGACGTTACAAAGTACTCCTGTCAGATCAAAGATAAGAAAATTATCGTTTCTGGAGTTGTTGATGTTGCCATGGTTACTTTAAAAAACGCGCGATTTTGAATGTTTGATATAAATTCGTCGGGGAGAGCTTGAAATAGGAAAAATGGAACACAAATAAAAAAAAAGTTTTATGATTGCTGTTTTTACATCTAACAATGGCAGTAATTGATATTGTTTATAATTTTTTGACGTCATTTATTTAAACATTAGTTAAAAACAAATATACCACTAAAATATTCAAGAAATATTTTCATTTCCATAATGCTGTCCTGGAAAAAGTATGATTGAATTTTTTTCCCAAATATTTATTTTGATTGTTTAAAATTGTTTTTTCCGTTAACCAGCTGTCGTCCCCTTACGAACGGCAGCCCTCAAAAGTCGATACTTGTGCGAGCCAAGGATTAACGAGGTCTTACCTTTTTACGTGCGATTCCTAGCACACCTCCACAGCTTTCATTATCTCCTCGTTGGAAGAAAACTTACGACCTTTCAAACATTTTTTCAGTTGAGGAAAGAGATGATAGTCGGTCAGACTGACATTCATATTAGAAGCAAGATGATATTAAGTTCTCCGTTGTTGTTTGGATACGTGGTTGCCATGACAAAGTGGTATTACCGGGGATAATACCACAAGTGCATTGAAAATTACCGATAATTCTGAAAAAAACGTGTTTTTTTTAAAAACTGCACGAGTTTATTTTTTTCGTTGTTTCAAAGCATAAATTGCCCGACTTCGAAGGAGGAGGGCAATTTTTTGAAACAACGAAAAAAATAACCGAATGCGGTTTTTTATAAAAAAATACGTTTTTTTAGAATTATCTTGTTAATTTTCAATGCACGAGTGGTATTCGGTAGGAAATTTCACACCTCACTCTTATATGAACACTTGTAGGTAGATGACACATTTGAAGTCTCACTTCTGACATTAAAATCGCGCGACTTCACTTGAATTGACATCTAATGCGATAATTGCACTGCCGTGACGCGAAACGCGTCACTACTGTGAGCCAGCGGTAATTGCATTCCTCTTATGAACGTTTTTACACGTGAGGGAAATTTCCGGCTCAAAAGCTAGGAACAGCGTATTATCGAGGAATACGTCCCTCTTTGGTCCTAATATTGCAGGAAAGGAGGGTATCATATGGCGAGTGAAATTATCTTAAAAATCTAATGATGCCTTTAAAAAAGAAGATGTTCATCAAATGGATCGAAAAGGTAACCAGACATAAATGAACGAGTTGTGCTGTCTTACAATTGTTATTAAAATTTCATTTGACGTTACAAAGTACTCCTGTCAGATCAAAGATAAAAAAATTATCGTTTCTGGAGTTGTTGATGTTGCCATGGTTACTTTAAAAAACGCTCGATTTTGAAAGTTTGATATAAATTCGTCGGAAAGAGCTTGAAATAGGAAAAACGGAGCACCAATAAAAAAAAAATTTGTGCTGTTTTTACATCCAACAATGGCAGTAACTGATATTGTTTATAATTTTTTGACGTCATTTATTTAAACATTAGTTAAAAACAAATAAACCACTAAAATATTCAAGAAATATTTTCATTTCCATAATGCTGTCCTGGAAAAAGTATGATTGATTTTTTTTTCCCAAAAATTTTTTTTTGATTGTTTATAATCGTTTTTTTCATATCTTGATTGTTCAAAAAATTATTTAGAAAATTACATCATTCTCAAAAATCTACTTCTTGATAGGTAAACAAAAAAAATCTGGATTGACGTGGCCGTTACTTGATGGAAATTCATAGTACGAGGATATATTGAAAAATTCTTAGCCTACTATAGAACCAAACAAAATTTCAATGTAAAAATATTTTATTACTCAACATATTTTTCTCTTAAAAAAATTGTTCAAAATTATTTTTCCGTTAACCAGTTGTCGTCCCCTTACGAACGGCAGCCCTCAAAAGTCGAAACTTGTGCTAGCCAAGGATTAACGAGGTCTTACCTTTTTACGTGCGATTCCTAGCACCTTCTCGGGCCATCAGAAAAAATTTTGCACTTGCCGTGATTTGAACCATCGCCGACTGGCATCTAAAGTGGTTAAACCATGTCGCTTTAACCACTCGGCTACCTGGCTAATTGGATACATTTATTACAGCGAACCTGCAACGTCTCTAGACCTTTCAAAAATAATGTTTCTTCTTGCTCTGCAAACCAGACCTCCACAGCTTTTATTATCTCCTCGTTGGAAGAAAACTTAAGACCTTTCAAACTTTTTTTCAGTTGAGGAAAGAGATGATATTCGGTCGGAGCCAAATCTGGTGAATAAGGGGGGTGTTCTAGTAATTCAAACCCTAAATCATGATTTTTTTGCATGGCAACATGACATTTGTGTGCAGGGGCGTTGTCCTGCAAAAACAAAACACCATTGGATAGCTTTCCGCGTCTTTTCTCTTTAATTTTTTTCCGTAGAGTGGTCAGTAATGACGAATAGTAATCTCCAGTTATTGTTCTACCCTTATCCATAAAATCAATCATGATTACTCCATGGTAATCCCAAAAAACTGAAGCAAGAAATCTTCCAGCAGATTTTTGGACACGAAACTTCTTAGGTCTTGGAGAACCGGAGTGTCACCATTCCATCGATTGTTGCTTTGTTTCTGTATCGTAGAAATGTAACCAAGTCTCATCCGTAGTAACAATTCAGTTTAAGAAGTCTACATCGTTTTCAATTCGAGCACAGATTGAACGCGATGCTACTACCCTTGCACGCTTTTGGTCAACATTCAAACATTTGGGGATCCATTTTGCAGCAATTTTTTTTATGTACCAAATGACGTGAACTATATGATAAACGCGTTTGTATGAAATATTCAGTGCTTCAGATATCCGTTTTAGCCCAATTCGACGGTCTGTTAAAATCATGTCATGAACTACATCGATATTTTCGGGGACTGATACAGAAACTGGTTTTCCCGATCGGTCATCATGTTCACTGGAAAATTTATCTCTTTTGAAGCCTGCAGTCCAATTTTTCATGGTCGCATACGAAGGACATTGATCACCAAGGGTATTAGGCATATGTTCGTAAATCTGCTTATCCCTCAACCCTTTTAAATGAAAGGTACTTGATGATGGCTCGATACTCCAACTTTTTGATTTTCACAATTTTGGTGGACATATTTTTTCTTTTAATTTATTGCGTAACTCTGGTTTACTTTTTTGACGTCAAACTTTACACTGACACTTCTAATAAGTTATTGTTCGTTGCTATGGTAACGCAATATTTTGTTTATGCAGGGAACTGGTCTAGGCTAACTAGATATCAATATATCCTCGTATATGACACTAAGGTAAACACGATTAAATTTCCACACATTATTGTCTACACGACATGTTTCGATAAAATGTATCTTTTTCAAGCGGATGTAATACATTTAATTGTTCCACGTTGAACATTACTTAAATACCCTTCTTATCAATTGAGGTAATTAGGACCTACCAGTAATAGAAATTAATATTGACAATACAATTTAGGTACCTGTAAATCTGAAATCATAGCTACTACTTAAAATTGAAAAGGTTTAACATAGGGGAACTATTGAGGTCCAATTGATCATTTAGTAAACAATTCGAATTTTTCAATTTATTAATTTCCAAGAATTCCAAATAATTAGGTCTAATACCCTTATTTTCAACATGAAGGATTTCAAAGTTTTCATCGAAGTCATGGTCTTCTTCCAAAATATGATTGGCACATGTTGAGTGTGTTTTATTCTTTACATAATTCATACGGTGTTCACGTACGCGACTTTTGAATGGTCTAGCAGTCTGGCCTACATATCCTTTGGAACAAGATCCAAAATTCAATTTATAAACTCCTAATTTTTGTGTTATATCTTTATTATTTTTGATAAACCTTCCCAACGTGTTATCTGTTCTGAATGCTACTCTTAAATTTTGTTTATTCAAAAATGACGCTATTTTTACTGAGACAGGTCCTGATTAAGTTAAAGTTCTGTCATTATTGTCAAGGTTCTTCATAGTGGGGTACACTTCTTGGATAGCATTTTTTTTGCAAGAATATTCTCTATTAATTTGACCTGATATCCATTATTAACTGCTATCTGTTTTATGATATTTAATTCTTTGCTGAAATTTTCTTCAGAAAGGAGAATATTCACTAATCCATGTATCAATCATACTATGGTATGCTGACATTTTATGTATATATGGATGTATCGAATTATTATGAATGGTGATGTCAGTGTTGGAAGGTTTATGAAAAATAGAAAAATGGTATTTGTTGTTAGTTTACCTATTGTCAAATCTAAAATTTTAATTTTTCTGCTTCTATTTCTATTATGAATTTAATGTTTGGGTATATTAACACTATTCATCCAAACATAAAATTCACGATATTTTTTATTTCATTTTGCTATCTCTCATATTTTTTCTTTATCTCATTTCATTCTCATTTTCCAAATTCTCGTTTTCCAAATTGTTGATCAGACGTGTAATCATGTTCATCAATGTGTCAATGTTCTCAATGTTCCACAACAGATCTAATTGGATAGGAAGAGAAGGGCATCCGTTACGAAGACGAGCTCAAAGATAACACTGTTATAACAGCTGGCATGTTTGCGGTTCAACTCTATAGACAGAAATATGCAACCATTAGCCCATGTGTATTGACGAACGTGTTTAGGTGTATCTACCCTTTGAAGGAATGTAGCTAATGGCTGACCACAATCATGAGTGTGATGGAATTGTGGGACTGGAATTAATGAAGTAATTTGTGTCATGAATGTTGAGCGATATTGTCGGTTTTCAGTTTGGAAGTGATCGATATCGGTTCATTCCATTCGGAGTAAATTTTCTTTTCCATGAATGCTTGTCCAAGTAGCAATTCAACGTTGCGGCGACGTGTTTAAAAAAGTTGCGCAACCAAACATTAGTTGCGTTGCCGACCTCAACACAACGTTGTCACAATCCTGTTTTGCACAAATTTGGTCAAACATTTTATGGTGTTCGGAACGTTTCAGCACCAACTGTAGGTTGATGGTCGTCTTCTGAACGTTGCTGGGTTAACTTAAAAATAACTACACACCAGCGCCCCCTCGCACGTAGCGATGGACGTTTACCTTTCATGGTGTTTTATGGAAAACTTTCTGGTTGTTCCTACCGTTAAAACCAATATGTTATATTTTTATGCTCAAGATACCCGAAAAATAACGATTTCGAAAAAGAAATTGGCAACGCATTTCATTTTACTGTCAAATATACCATTGTTTCATGCCAAAAAACACGCGGTCGTTGCAAATTTTTCGAAGCTCAAGAATAAAAAAAAGTCATTTCGATGAACAATATTTAATCTAGATATTGGTTTATTCTCGAACGAAATGGAATTAACTTGAATAATGCTTCATAATCCATTGATTTTGCTTGTTTACGTCCAAAATTTGAATGCCCGGCCATGTTTTCAAATGGAATTACACTTCCAACATTGCGTAGGAGTATTAAAGTCGTCAACGCGACTATGGATATCAGATAACTGAAAATATACTAACTTTCAACTTTAGTCTGCCAGACAACTAACTTTACCCGGAGCGCGACTGAAGTTGATTATCCGACCAAAAACTGAACCAAGTACAACTAACGAAAAATTTAAACTCAAGCAGCAAACTTCAGCTCTCCAAACTGTCTGTCTTCATGAGGGCTTGTGTCTGTGAAGTTTCTTCACCACGAAATCTTTTTTTTTTGCCTGTAATAGGAGGCAGTGTATTAGAAAACTCTTCTCGTTTCCGATTCAAAAGTTGGGTTAGGATCATTCCAGTTTCTCTTATATATATACTTTTTTTTTAATTCAGCCAGTATTATGTCCTTGTCACTAGAATAAAAAAAATTAATATTTGGAGAAATGTTAGTTGTAAAGATGACCCCACGAAAACGTTTTCAACTTTACTGAAAAATTACCCACTGCTTCTCACAAGGTCGACCCTCCTTCGGAAAAACGTTTTACTTAACCAACTTGTCACTTGAACGTTTTAAAAACGTTATTCCCATTCCCAAAATATTTACTAGTAGTCGATTGGGTAAACTTTCTGACAACGTCGTAGCTTAACTAATGTCATGCTCAACATTGAGACGTTTTCTGGTAGTTTAGAAGCATCCCCTTCCAAAAATATCACATATAATCTCATAAAAAAATATAGATGAATTATGAGAATTTATAAGGATCTACGTGGAAAATCTGTAACCTACACGTACGTAATCCCTGGCACATACACTTTTTGAAAGGATGTATGAGGATTTATAAGTAGGTGTAATTTATAAGCATACCCGAAAACATGTCATACGAGTTTGTATCAGGCAGTGGTTGTTTGAGAGTACTATGAGATTCGATGAGGTATTCCACTTTCAATCACAACGATATTATATGCTCATTCACAAGCTTGTCAACGTGTGAGAAATGTGTGGAAATTCACAATTACTAATCTTATTTGGTATCGTATGAAGAAAGAGGATTCAGTATTCGATGATCTGTATCAGAAATTCCGTATCCAATTTTATTGAGTATCTTGTGGAAAAAGTGGGATCACGATGTGATGGTTTGCATTAGGAATTCCTTATCTAAATTTATGCGATTCCTATAAGTGTCGATAAGAAAACAAGGATACAGAGTATAAGAGTTTGCTTTATGCAATAGTGGAGCAAAGAGACTATATACACGATTCGATGAGTTATTCCAATTTCAAACAAAATAATGTTTTATCCTCTTTCAAAATCTTGAGAACCTATGTGTGGAAATACACAATTTATAATATCATATTCGGTCTCGTATAAATAAAGTGTGTTCAGGACTTGATGGTCCAATCTGTATTTGAAATTCCTTATCCAATTTTATGCGAATCCTATGAGATTTCATGAGATCCAACAGTAGGAACATTACGAAACCAAATGGAATATTCTGAACAAAATATTCTTGAGAATATTCGAATAGATTATTATTATCATATGATGCCAGAATATTTCAAAAATATTTCAGAAAGATCAACACAAGATCAGAAAATATTTCTAGAATATTGCTGAAATATTCGAATAGATTATTATTATCATATCTCTAGATTTTCAAAACATATCAGATGAATCGTAATGTACCCTAGGTTATTTTGTCTACGCCTACATATAATGATATATTTTTCAAAAGACTTCAATTGCAAATGATCAATTTTTTTATCATAAACGGATAAGCAAGAATGAATGAATTTACTTATTATCTCCTTCGTATGTCAAATGTATTCGCTGATAAACAGTTTTCGTTACTTTGAACTGCATGGTTCTTTCACAAGTAGTGAGCTCTGAATGTCTGAATCGTTGTATGAGGGGTAATCCTCATACAACGTATGAATGTATGAAATGAATGAATCTCTAACCGGCCACTCGGAGAGCTTCTTCCTCTACTCGGAAGATGGTGCGGCCTAGTCCACGTTTCATAGAGCGGGATCAGAGTAAGTGAATACCAACCACTGTCTTGTGCTCCCAATTAAAATCAAAATTTTAATTCTTATTCATTCCAGAATCCACAGCATTCAAATTTCTATCAACTTCACGAAAAACTATGAAAAGTACGTTTCCAAAGTGAAACTTGCTCGTTAAATTCTGAGCCCTCTGATTGACCAGAAATCCTCACGGCTATAAAAGAAACGCAAATCGCGCTTCGAAGTGGGTCGTCTTTTGTCTCTTGGGTGATCAGAAGCTCTTGAGAACTTTGACAAATTTTGGTCTTCTATACCGAGTGTTAAAAGTAAATAGTATCATTTACGATTTTTGGAGTGCCGTTCTATACCTTGAAAAGAGCTTTGCAATTATAGTCCATTTTCTACGAAATCAAGCTGTGTTCCGATGATATTTGTTAATAAACAATATCAGTACAACCCTATGTGACGAGCCTTCATTGCTGTCTGGTTGTCATTATTGTTGCTGGTTTCTGGAATTCGAATCACATCGGATCTTCGGCCAGAACTTGATATTTGCTGGTGTTCGAGTGGAATTGGTTTTCAAATTTTGCTGGTTTTATTGCTGAGACCCTGCTCCTGCTCCTTTCCTGAAAAGAAGACTCTAATGGACATTAGAGAAGCTGGAAAGCAACAAGCTTAGTGTTGTTCAGTCAAAGACATTTTTGAAAATTCAGTTTTCTTTCAAGACTCGCACGGCATACAGGCTGCCGTGGAGCACTTGTATAATTTACCTGTTTTTACGCATAGACATTCAGTGATTTTTGCAGTCAAACATTTAAAGACATTTTTAAGTAAATATTTTATTGCTTCAAATTAGTTCAATAACTTTTCAATAACATTTCAGTTTTTACAGTGCTATATTTAGATATAAGATATTGTTGTTAACACTCCGTGTTCCTTGTGTTTCCCGTAATATGCTCTGTCGTACACACTACCTAAAGTGCATAAAAGCCACAAAAGGGTCCCTCATTTGGTGAAAGCTTTGGCAAGGCCGGCTAAAAGAATTCTCCCTCTTCGGTTGTGTACGCTGAGTCATAGCTTGGGTTTATAATGTGTTTATAATTGTGTGTATATATGTATATCTAGTGAGTATCCTATATAACCTTCTTCTCCTCGTTGCCACGTAGTAAGAAATTTGACTGAAAAGGTCAGTCAAATTTATGTTTGTTTATCCAAGTTTAGACCCGTCCAAACTTGTCTCGACCTGTCTGAACTTGTTCAGGCCCGTCTAATCCAGATCTGGCATGTCTAGCTGTGAGATAAACTAACCCGCTTTAAACGCTACTGTAGCGAGATTAATTCTCATCTACAGTGCGTAAATTAACTTATAACGAGAACATTCTTCTTCTTTTCAATTTAATTAAAAGGAATTCGTAATCATGACCTCGCAGAGCCTTCCCTACTACGGAGATGACTCTGAAAGCACGCGTTCCCAGGTAGCACATCATATCGGCTGAATCTTGGTTCCATATTGGGCCAATATAGATATATTGTAAATGAAAAATCAATATTGGTGAATATTGAAAAAACAATATTGTGTTAATAGTATTGGTGGAATATTGGTTGAACTAGTTTTGAATGTATATTATCACACGAAATATTGGGTCAATATTGGTTGAATAATTTCTACCAATATCGATAATACAATATTGGTTATATATTGTTTTCCACATCTAGAATAAATATTGCAATCCAAATATTCCATTCATATCGATTATAGGGCAAAAAACTATATTGTATTTCCAAGTTTGTTAGAATATTGGTTGAATATCATTTCCACTTTATTTGACAAATTGTAATAACTCATATTGAGTCAATATTGGTCGAATGATATTAACCAATATCGATAAAACAATATTGTCTTCACATCGTTTTTAACATCTAGAATAAATATCGCAATCCCAATATTCCCCTAATATCGATTCTAGGCATAAAAACTATATTGTATCTCCAAGTGTGATGATTACACATTGGTTGAATATCATTTCACCAATATTCAACAAATCTTATTAATTAATATTGGGTCGATATTGGTTCAATAATATTTATCGATATCGTTAAAACAATATTGCGTTAAAACAATATTGTCTTTATATTGTTTCCCACATCTAGATTGAGATGAAATTTGAATATTGGCCGAATATTCAATGAAACATATTGAAATTATATCATGATCAAACCTGGATAAAAATCCGCTAGGTGACTCTACATATAGAACGTCTTCTGAAACCTACGAAAGTATATTAAATACTTCCCGTAACTTCTTTGACCGAACTCAGACAAGGAATACTGACAGCAATGGAACGGTGCTCCAGAGACATACAGACGACAAACTTCGACTTCCAAGGAGGGATCCCACCTGAGGTCAGGGAGTTGATCAGGCTGAGACGACGTCATAAAAAACGTTACCAGAGAACGTTGACGCCCGATGACAAGCGACAGCTCAACCACGTGTCTCGACGGTTGAGAGAAGAGCTGAAGCTACTCAGAGAGCGACAATGGTCTGAACGTTAGGACGAACTCGACGCCGAAGACAACTCCTTATGGAGGACTCAGAAAGTCCTCAGACACGGCCGAAGGAAACCGTGCCCCCCACTTCATGGTGAGATGGGCTTCGTTTTCACGGAGACGGACAAGGCAGAAGCTTTTGCGGACTCCTTCGAACGTCAGTGCCGTGAGAACGAGGTCGATTACACCGATGAGGTCGAGGACACGGAAACGCACGTAGACCAGACGATCCGACGGCTCAGAAGGACTGACGACTCAGACATTCTTCTAGAGCCGACATCTCCAGAGGAAATCAAGGCCATACTTAGACACGCCAAGACCAGGAAAGCACCGGGCCCAGACGACATACCAGTAAGGGCACTAAAAACCTTACCTAGGAAAGGACTAGCAGCCCTGACAAATATCATAAACGCTGTACTCAGACTTAGACACTTTCCACCCAGCTGGAAAGAAGCTACGGTCATCATGATTCCGAAGCCCAACAAGAACCACACGTTCCCGCAAAACCACCGCCCCATCAGCCAAACACCTGCCATGAGTAAGGTCGCAGAAAGGGTGATCAGGACTCGACTTGAGACAATGTCTGAAAAATTGAACATCCTACCAGATGAGCAATTCGGCTTCAGACAGGAACACTCAACAGAACTCCAGGTCACCCGGATAGTGGACGCCACCATCCAGAGCTGGAACCGCACGAGAAGAGGACATCTTACAGGAGCAGTCTTCTTTGACGTCTCCAAGGCCTTCGATAGAGTTTGGCACGATGGGCTGATCGCAAAACTGGTTGATGCCGGATACTCCATACCAATGGTCAAGCTGATAGACTCCTTCCTAAGGGGTAGACATTACCGATGCAAAGTCGGAAATGCTCTATCCTCACGAAGGAGGCTAGAAGCAGGAGTACTACAGGGAGCAGTACTGTCGCCACACCTGTTTTCGATCTACACTGCAGACATGCCTATGTCGGACAACCCCATGACCAAACTTGCTCTCTATGCAGATGACACGGCAATTTTTGCTGAGTCATCTCATGAGAGAGGAGTAACATCGAAGCTGCAACTTCAGATAAACAAGCTGGAACCGTGGTTCAATCGTTGGAAGATCGGAATCAATGCAGACAAAAGCAAGGCCATACTGTTCACGAGGCGACGTAGGACACCCGAGGGCCATGTTACTATGAACGACGAGAGAATTCCATGGGTAGACGAAGCCGTTTACCTAGGAGTAACCCTGGACAAGAAACTCACGTTTCAGAGGCACGTCTCCCACAGATTAGCTATAGCGAAAGCCGCAAGGCATAAGCTGTACCCACTCATCGGACGTAAGAGCAACATGGCACTCGAGTTGAAACTACGCCTCATCAAGACAATTCTTCTGCCTATCATACTGTACGCATCCACTGCTTGGGGGCAGTGCGCGAACAGTTATAGGCAGAGGATACAGGCCTTCTTCAACGTCTGCCTGAGGATGGCAACAGACGCACCACAATATATGCCCAACAGGTTCATATATCGAGACTTAGACATCCACCCGGACTATATCGACAGACTGATCAGACAACATGTGGGGACTAGTCTAGACAGAGTAGAGACCCACACAAACCCGCTGCTCACGGAGCTCCACGAGAACAGACGTGAGCAAGACGACAGAGACAGAGACAAATACAGACGTCCAGTAAACCAAGGAGACAACGACACCCCTGAAGAAGTACGGCGGAGGCGAGACCTTCGGCGACGCCAACGTCTACTTCAACAGGCACCAAATCACGATTAATCATGCTTTTATGTTTCAGATACCACGAAGAACCGACCAAGTAGTAATTTCAATTTCAGTTAACTCAGCACACAGCACTCGGCCCTCAGCCGAGAGTTTTTTCAGGCCTTCAGCCAGTTTCAGGGGGGCACCATGCACAGCAAAGTAGAGTCATTGTTTAAAAGTCAACTCATGTCAGATATAAGGGAGCTTCAAGCCGAGAATTGGCTGGGCACTCCATATCAAACGGTCAGATTTTATTCTGCTGATCGCCAGTCATCAGGATGAGGAACCGCTTTAACGAGCGGGGGTGGTGGATAGGGGGGGTGAGCTTTCGAGTACGTTCGAGTGCTGGGGAGTTCATCCTTCCTGGCCTCAACCTTAGGGGGTGCATGGTGGGTGGTTTTCAAGACAGCTCACCCAGTGGTTATGGCGATCAAAGGGCAAACTGTGGTGTCACCTTCATCAACTGAAAGACCTTTAGTAATTTGCCAAGGTATATTGACATCCACCAATATATCCAAATGATATTGTACCAATATCGATAAATATTTTACCAATATCGATAAATATTTTGAGGCCATTATTGCTTCAAGAATAATTCACCAAAACCATCTCTAAAATATTCAAACAATATTCGACCAATATCGCAAAATGTTCACATTTTACTTCTCGACAATATAACTTTTGAATATTGTGCCAATATTTTCAGAATATTGTATCAGCAACATTGTACCAATATCGCCGAATATTTTGAGGCCAATATTAGTTCAAGAATATTTCGCCAATATTATTCAAGTAATATTGGACCAATATCGCCGAATGTTCACATTTTTTTTCTCGCCAATATTGCATTACGCCAATATGTTCACAATATTATACCAATATTTTACCAAGATAGGTGTGCTACTTGGGTTAAGCTGAAGGTACCGAACCTACTGGAGCTAGCCGGTTCGAATTTGAATCTAGTTCGAAACCTATAATACAGCTAATACGACACCACGGTAGGATGAGAGTTGTGATAATACAGACGAGGAACAGGTGGTGTTAAAACTGGCTGCAC
The DNA here is from genome assembly GCA_944452925.2 of Chrysolina oricalcia. Taxonomy (NCBI): domain Eukaryota; kingdom Metazoa; phylum Arthropoda; class Insecta; order Coleoptera; family Chrysomelidae; genus Chrysolina; species Chrysolina oricalcia. The sequence continues at coordinate 53,885,424 of OX101819.2, read as the reverse complement.
ACATCTACCCGATCTACCCCCTTTTCTTTTCTGTTAGAAATTAATGTGTAATTTACATATTTTTTCTAATTTGGAAATGACTTTATTCTTTATGTGCATAAGTGCATATAAAATTACAAAACCTCATTGGATTATTTATTCAATCTTCATATGGAACGTGCCAGGATCAATCTGGCAGACCTCGCAGAATATCAATGATTTTTATTAAAATAATCAAGTTACTGCGATGAAATTTCATACGTTCTAATTCATTTTCAAACTGCAGGACATCATATAAACATGCAGCATCCATCCCAGTAATCGCTGATAGAAACGGATAACAGTTATGTCTTGGTTATGTCTAAGAACACATTAGAAATCAAAGGAATATATATCTGTAATGTCTTTTGAATACTGATGAATATCGAATATGGCTCTATACGGATTTGCGGTTTCACTATCCAACTTGGATCTCATTAATTCTCTTCATTATTTTTTTATCAGTCTCTATGAGACATTTTTGGCAGGGTCATTTCACGAATGACTAATTTCTATACCAGGTATAATGTTAATTTTAGTGTATTATGTGGTTATGTCGCTAAAATGCTACTTGGGTGATTTGTTATCAGGTCATTCTTTCATAGACTGATTTTTCAGGAGCCAGAACAAAGAGGGAGAAATAGGAAGATTTGATACAAATAATCAATCAGTACAATGTGAGGAGAGTAGTACCATTTGATGAAAGCTGGTTGATCACAAACATCCTCAATTAATAATATTTATTTCCCAATAAAATTATTATTATAATTGTATATTTTCACTTCTCTCTTTATGACATTCTGAATGGAATCATGTATCATTTGTCACTTTTTGTAACAATTTTTTTTTATTTTGAATTTTTTAATCCAAAGTGCTATGGATACGTTCACATCATTAATTTTAGCTCTAAAATTTTGGGAAAAATACAACTCCACTGATTTCGGTTATATTGTATGTGCTATGTGAAATTTGAATTAAAAATTGAATATCTTCATTTTGTTTTAAATGGCAACATGGTGGCTATTCGGGTAAGGAAAATATACCATTCAATTACAATGGCAGGGATGTACAAAATTGCTCCGCATTGCGGCGCTGAAGTAGTTGGAGTCCTTTCGTTTTTGACAGCCTGTGTTATTCATATGACAATTATTGTGTTTACAAGTATTTTGATTTATTTTCGTTGGTTTTGGGAGTTTTTTTAGTAAATGAGTGATGAATACGGTAGTTGGGCTGTAAAGCAGTTGAAAAATAACTTGAGAAATAGGAATACGAAAATTATTGGGAAAAAAAGGCTTCAGGCACGTTCATAGCCTTGCGGACCTTCGCAATTTTGTTATTTGACTCATACGGCGAAAAAATTGCAGTGAATGATGTAATTTTTCAGTATTTGGCGTTAGTTATTAGGTACTGCATTACTGATTCATCATTCACAAATCGCAAAAATATTACGAATATTTGCAAGGGTGTGAACGAGCCTTTAACAGAAAGATAACCTCAACTTATTCTTGTTTCCAGTGAAGCAAAGATAAATTGTCATTTTCAGATTGGAATAATGAATAATTCGACTTGTTTGATTCCAGATTGTCATCTTATGAGTATGATAAAAACGGTAATTTTGAAACCAGCTTAATAGTTGAAAAATGTGATGAGTCTCGCAGATATTATGGCCACCTAATGACCTAATAATTCATTCAGTATCAGTATTCAGATGACATGGACCATGGACTGAGCCTTCAATACGTATTGTGCACATTAACACACATGTATGTGACACTGTGACAATGAGAAACATCAATATTTGAATATTTAGATAAGCTCACATTGACAAATGATAATTAAAAGACTACAGCCTAACTAGAGCCACCTACTTTAAGCTTTCAAGATTGCCTGCCATTGATCTGAAACCACCACTCATAGGTTTTCGGGGGTAATACCACGAGTGCTCGCAATACTATCGATAGTGATTCTGTCAGAAATAAACGAGATCGAATGGCTTGGAAACACCACGAGTCCTTTCAAAGCAATTTGATGGAGTTTAAGATTTCTGACGTGATTATCGATAGTATTGTGAGCACGAGTAGTATTTATTGAGATAATTTCACAAACCAACAAATTAAAAAAAGTTCCATGTCCATGTTCCATTGTCAAATAGTTATAGATAATGTCTGATAGACATGAAGTCTGGCAGACTGACATTCATATTAGTAGCAAAATGATATTATGGGCTATGTTCCAATACTTACCCTGGAGTTCAGTTCAGTTCAGTTCAGTTTATTTTGTTACTACATTGTACAATGTTTACACTCGTCAAATGGTAGGTACAATAATGAAAGATACAGATTAAACAACTTAAATAACTAGAAGTAGAAACAAAAAGGTAGAAACATCAACAATAAAGATAAATCAATGTAAATAACTATGAATAAAAAATATATGACTATAGACAGAAACGTATACATACATTAATACACATTTATATATAAAAATAAAAACACATTTCACAATTGAATAATGTAGGGCGTTGCAGGAAATTAAAATCTATAAATCATGTATCGAAGTATTTGTAAACTCTTGAATGGAGTAGAAACATTTTTTAATTAAATATTGTTTCAATTTATATTTGAATACTCTTATACTCAATTTTTTTACATCATCAGGTAGTTTGTTGAAGAAATTTGGCCATAATAGTTAATACCATGTTGTGATTTTTGGAGTCGATTGGCAGAAATAGCAATATTACTTTTAGTTCTTGTATTATAATCATGAAACTCACTGTTTTGTTTTTGGTTATCCAAGTGCTCTTTTACATAGATCAAACATTGATATATATATATATATATATATATATATATATATATATATATATATATATATATATATATATATATATATATATATATATATATATATAAAGTTATTGGGTATAACCCTCAAAATGTTCTGCAACCGTAGACACGTGTTTCGAGCTTAAGCTCTCATCAGTACGGTAAAATCAAGTGGGAAGATGTACAACACTTGGATGTAAAAATAGAAACACGTGTCTACGGTTGCAGAACATTTTGAGGGTTATACCCAGTAACTTTTTTACTTATATTTTCATATATTGCCCCTCGCTATATCCATCCTTATTTGTATTTTCCTGGGTAGGATAGTCACGCTGGTAGCTATAGCTGCCTCCGTGGCGACGTTAGTTGTTGCCTTGTAAGCACAAGGTCTTCTAACCGAAGCCACAAATGTGTGGTTGGCTTCCTGTTGTTGACTTCCTTTGTTTCTATTTTTACATCCAAGTGTTGTACATCTTCCCACTTGATTTTACCGTACTGATGAGAGCTTAAGCTCGAAACACGTGTCTACGGTTGCACTACAATTTGAGGGTTATACCCAATAACTTTTTTACTTATATTTTCATATATTGCCCCTCGCTATATCCATCCTTATTTATATTATATATATATATATATATATATATATATATATATATATATATATATATATATATAAATATATATATATATATATATATATATATATATATGAAAATAGGTAATTCGTGACTGACAATAACTGTAGAATTGAAAATATCTTGAGGTTGCAGTCTGATATTGGATTTAAAGAAAACTCTTTGTCATCTTGCCAAGCTTAAATATTGTTTATTTCCTTCCTCAGGACAACTACAAAAGGACAATTTAATAAATGCAGAAAAAAAATATTGAATCTACTTACATAACTTGAGTAAAAATAGAAATTAGCATCAAAAAAAGAATGTTGTATATAAAAATATTAGACAGATAAAATTTTAAATGAATGTCAATCAACTTCAAAAATGATGAGAAACAATCAAGTAACTCTACTGGGTATATCAGCATTACTATAATTTTTCAACTTATCTCTGTTCAGTTTTAAAATATAAGTGTAAATTTTACTCAAATTATTGAGATCAGTTTTTTTATTTAGGCTGTTACTCTCTTCATTAATTTGCAACATTTCTAAAAATGTCCTTTTAAAAATGTTGTTTTCTATTCCAAGTACACTAACATTATCAAAACTCATTCGATGGTCAAATTGATTAACATGTTGAGCCAATGCACATGAATTCATATTTCTTTTACAATCACTTTTATGTGATGTTATTCTACCTTTCAAGAGTCTAGATGTTTGTCCAATGTATACTTTATTACAATCGTTACAAGGAATTTTATAAACAACATTATAATTTTGGGTTGTTTCTAAAGGTGTTTTCAATTTTGAAAAAAGTTTACTAATGGTCTTAATGTTTTTTTGTCCAATTTTGATATTAGTTTCTTTAATAACATTAATCAATTTAGGTGTTAATTCTCTAATGTGTGGTAATGATCGGTATTTTGTAATTGATTGAGGATATTCTGGAGAAACATCTAATGTTGCCTGAGATGTACTACTTTCATTGAAAAGTAATTTGTTTACCAAATTTTTTGGATATGAATTTTCAATGAGAATATCTCTCAGTTCTTTCAGACACTCAACTTTCATTGAGGGATGGGTAACTTTTACAACTCGCAGTTTCATGTTATTAATCATGTTGAATTTCATTTTAGTAGGGTGATAAGAATAATAATTGATAAATCTATTACTACAAATTGATTTTCTGTACCACCTAGTGATAATGTTATTATCTGTTGTTCTGATAAGTGTCATATCTAAAAATGGAACGCAATTGTTGAATTCTTCTTCTATTGTAAATTTTATATTCTTATCATAACTGTTAAAAACTCTCAGTATTTCTTGTGTACCATTTTTAGGAACAGAGAGAATCAAGTCATCAACATATCGTTTGATAAATGGTAATTCGAAACTAAGTTTAGGAACAGAAATTTCTAATAGTTGGTCAAGTACGTAACTGAATAAAATTGGTGAAATACTCGAACCCATTGGTGTCCCGAAAATTTGTTTATAATATTTTCCTTGAAAATTAAAATAATTTGAGTCAAAAATAAAATCCAGAATTTCAAAAAAAGTATTTTCATCCAGTTTACAGTATTCTGAAATATCATTCCATTTTTCGTGTAAACTTCTTTTAACTAACTCTTTAGGCAGGTTTGTGAAAAGTGAGACTACGTCAAGACTGATTATAACATAATTTGGTGGGAGATTTCTATCATTAATGAATTCACTGAATGAAAAAGAATCCTTTACAAAAAAAGGATTATCAGTTTTATATGCATTGGTGAGAATTTCTGTCAAAAAATCACATAGTTTTGTGTTAGGAGAGTTTATAGAAGAAATAATGGGCCGCATCGAGAGAATAGGTTTATGGATTTTTGGAAGTGAATAAAATCTAGGTGAAATAGAATTGTACTTGTTAAATATTTTAGAATTTTCTAAATATTTCTTATTAACAAGTTTTTTCACTAGTTTATTTGCTTTTTGTTCCAGTGTACATGTTGGATCAGATTTCAATAGTTTATAATGAGATTCATCATCAAGTAAAGTTTTACTTTTTGTTATGTAATCCTCTCTGTACATGGCAACTGTAACGTTCCCCTTATCACTTCCTAAAATATAAATTTCTGGATGTTCTTTCAGAAACTTTTTAGTTTTTTGGAAACTCTGTGTAAGGAAATGAGAATCATTACCATTCTTATGTAGATAGTTTGTTAAAATATTACCAAATTGTGATCTATATAAATTGATTGTATTCTCATCGAATTCACTAATGGCAAATTCTAAGTCTGCTAATAATGAGTTAATGTCAATATCACGACTTGTAGGACATAAACTGAATTTTTTACCTAAAGACAAAATATGTTTGACCTCTGGTGGAAAGTCTATGTCAGTACGGTTTTCGAACCATTTACTGTTTGTTTTTATCATTAATATTTGTTTCGATTTCAATTCATTAAATTTACGAATGTTAATCGATTTAATATCAAGAAATTCTCGGTTGAATTTAATAGATGACCTTCGTTTGAATTCTACAATAATGTTTCGTGGAATAAGAGCAATCAACTTATCTTCAACTAATTCAAGTTCTTTAAATCCAATATCAGACTGCAACCTCAAGATATTTTCAATTCTACAGTTATTGTCAGTCACGAATTACCTATTTTCATACATAGGCATGGGGTTCTACCAAGAAATCAGAGAACGTTATGGATCTACTAGCGTTAACCTTTTCAAACTTTGGTCCAAGAATAACACCAGATTAGCATCGTTAAAGAATAGAAAAATATTTCTCCTGAAATGCAGAAAAGAAAAACTTTTTCCAAATCATATAAACCATGGTCTGCACAACATAAATAACTTGATTCAACATGAAGATGGGAGAACTGGAAGACAGATTCGAAATTTCAATTTAAATATTAGGAAAAAACTACTTAATATGGAAATCAGCATTACTATATGCGATTTTCGAAAAATCTCTAAAGAACTTGAATTAGTTGAAGATAAGTTGATTGCTCTTATTCCACGAAACATTATTGTAGAATTCAAACGAAGGTCATCTATTAAATTCAACCGAGAATTTCTTGATATTAAATCGATTAACATTCGTAAATTTAATGAATTGAAATCGAAACAAATATTAATGATAAAAACAAACAGTAAATGGTTCGAAAACCGTACTGACATAGACTTTCCACCAGAGGTCAAACATATTTTGTCTTTAGGTAAAAAATTCAGTTTATGTCCTACAAGTCGTGATATTGACATTAACTCATTATTAGCAGACTTAGAATTTGCCATTAGTGAATTCGATGAGAATACAATCAATTTATATAGATCACAATTTAGTAATATTTTAACGAACTATCTACATAAGAATGGTAATGATTCTCATTTCCTTACACAGAGTTTCCAAAAAACTAAAAAGTTTCTGAAAGAACATCCAGAAATTTATATTTTAGGAAGTGATAAGGGGAACGTTACAGTTGCCATGTACAGAGAGGATTACATAACAAAAAGTAAAACTTTACTTGATGATGAATCTCATTATAAACTATTGAAATCTGATCCAACATGTACACTGGAACAAAAAGCAAATAAACTAGTGAAAAAACTTGTTAATAAGAAATATTTAGAAAATTCTAAAATATTTAACAAGTACAATTCTATTTCACCTAGATTTTATTCACTTCCAAAAATCCATAAACCTATTCTCTCGATGCGGCCCATTATTTCTTCTATAAACTCTCCTAACACAAAACTATGTGATTTTTTGACAGAAATTCTCACCAATGCATATAAAACTGATAATCCTTTTTTTGTAAAGGATTCTTTTTCATTCAGTGAATTCATTAATGATAGAAATCTCCCACCAAATTATGTTATAATCAGTCTTGACGTAGTCTCACTTTTCACAAACCTGCCTAAAGAGTTAGTTAAAAGAAGTTTACACGAAAAATGGAATGATATTTCAGAATACTGTAAACTGGATGAAAATACTTTTTTTGAAATTCTGGATTTTATTTTTGACTCAAATTATTTTAATTTTCAAGGAAAATATTATAAACAAATTTTCGGGACACCAATGGGTTCGAGTATTTCACCAATTTTATCCAGTTACGTACTTGACCAACTATTAGAAATTTCTGTTCCTAAACTTAGTTTCGAATTACCATTTATCAAACGATATGTTGATGACTTGATTCTCTCTGTTCCTAAAAATGGTACACAAGAAATACTGAGAGTTTTTAACAGTTATGATAAGAATATAAAATTTACAATAGAAGAAGAATTCAACAATTGCGTTCCATTTTTAGATATGACACTTATCAGAACAACAGATAATAACATTATCACTAGGTGGTACAGAAAATCAATTTGTAGTAATAGATTTATCAATTATTATTCTTATCACCCTACTAAAATGAAATTCAACATGATTAATAACATGAAACTGCGAGTTGTAAAAGTCACCCATCCCTCAATGAAAGTTGAGTGTCTGAAAGAACTGAGAGATATTCTCATTGAAAATTCATATCCAAAAAATTTGGTAAACAAATTACTTTTCAATGAAAGTAGTACATCTCAGGCAACATTAGATGTTTCTCCAGAATATCCTCAATCAATTACAAAATACCGATCATTACCACACATTAGAGAATTAACACCTAAATTGATTAATGTTATTGAAGAAACTAATATCAAAATTGGACAAAAAAACATTAAGACCATTAGTAAACTTTTTTCAAAATTGAAAACACCTTTAGAAACAACCCAAAATTATAATGTTGTTTATAAAATTCCTTGTAACGATTGTAATAAAGTATACATTGGACAAACATCTAGACTCTTGAAAGGTAGAATAACATCACATAAAAGTGATTGTAAAAGAAATATGAATTCATGTGCATTGGCTCAACATGTTAATCAATTTGACCATCGAATGAGTTTTGATAATGTTAGTGTACTTGGAATAGAAAACAACATTTTTAAAAGGACATTTTTAGAAATGTTGCAAATTAATGAAGAGAGTAACAGCCTAAATAAAAAAACTGATCTCAATAATTTGAGTAAAATTTACACTTATATTTTAAAACTGAACAGAGATAAGTTGAAAAATTATAGTAATGCTGATATACCCAGTAGAGTTACTTGATTGTTTCTCATCATTTTTGAAGTTGATTGACATTCATTTAAAATTTTATCTGTCTAATATTTTTATATACAACATTCTTTTTTTGATGCTAATTTCTATTTTTACTCAAGTTATGTAAGTAGATTCAATATTTTTTTTCTGCATTTATTAAATTGTCCTTTTGTAGTTGTCCTGAGGAAGGAAATAAACATTTCCGAAAGCTTGGCAAGATGACAAAGAGTTTTCTTTAAATCCAATATCAGACTGCAACCTCAAGATATTTTCAATTCTATATATATATATATATATATATATATATATATATATATATATATATATATATATATATATGCTAGGTAGGGTAAGAAAATTATATTGGATATATAAGTCTTTACAATGTGTCCTTGGACCAACACCGGAAATAATTCGTATTGCTTGTTTTTGCAGTGTGAAAAGGGTTTTCATGTTGGCACTGTGGCCCCAGATCAAAATTCCGTATTGTAGGTGACTATTTATGAATGCAAAATACGCCATTCTCATCATACTATGAGACACAGACATTCTCAATCGACGCAGCAAAAACAAACTAGAAGAAATTTTTTTTGACAGATGTTCAATATGCGAATTCCATTTTGCTGTCAATATGAAAGCCTAATAATTTAACTGGCTCTGTATTTGTGCTGTTCTGCCTAGTTGATATAGTTATTTTTTGAGTTTTTTCCATATTCATTTTTAGTTTATTAGACGAAAAATGTAAGTCAGCTGCTTTTTCTACATCATTAGAAAGTCCATGGACAGTATTGATTACCTTATCACAGCTTATGAAAGTAGCGTCATCGGCATAAAGAATAATATCAATATTTGGTAACTGGTTGTTAAATTATAAATAATATAGGGACTATTATAGATCCTTGAGGGACACCATACTTGTTATTTTTATGTATTGACTGTTGCCACATATGTCAACAAATTGCTCTCTATTACATAAGTATGAATCAATGAGCTCTAAAGCTTTACCATCAATGTTGTAATATTTCAATTTTAAATTCATTGAATAATGGTCTACACAATCGAAAGCTTTACTCAAGTCACAAAGGCTTACATCAACATAATTTCCTTCCTCTATTGCCGCTGTTATTTCTACGAACTTAACTAGTGCAAGCGTTGTTGATTTACCTTGCCTAAAACCGAACTGTTCGGGGGACAGTAGATTGTTCATCTCAAAGTAATAAATTTACCATTTTTTTATTAGAGCCTCTATTATTTTTGATATAATTGGCACAAGTGATATTGGTCTGTAGTTAGACGTGTCTGTAATTTTTCCTTTTTTATGCAGAGGTAGAACTTTAGAACATTTGAGAATGTTTGGGAAAGAGTAAGAGTAAGAGTAATGTCAAGGTACTAGCTTGACAGAGAGTAAGCAAGGTTCTGGAACAGTGTTCGATCTTATGACGTAGGAAAGCAAATGAAACTTCAATCGTTTCGTGTTGTTTTATTATTGAAGGATTTCTAATTATCTTCATATATATATATATATATATATATATATATATATATATATATATATCAGGCACCTTGTAGCTGCAGCATCCAAAAAAACTTTTTCTGGTTCTTTTTGAGAGACCTGAACTGAATTGTTTCTCACACTAGATTTCTCGGGGTTTCTACATTAGCAAGCAAACCTTAGAAGTAAACATCTCTATAATCATTGGATTCAGGGAATTATATCACCGATTCATCTAAAACGAACTTTGAGAATTATGTATCAACGTCAATACAAAATACAGAATTATATTATGAGATAAAAGCAGACATAACAATCTATTTGTTAATATGTACCTACTTTTGTTTTGAAGTTTTAAAATAAAAAAATGTGACAGAATAACTGTAAGTGTACTCTTCTACCCTCCTTCTTGGTAGAATACGGTTGAGTAAGCTCTGAGGTTTTTGAACGCAAAATAATTCATCAGAGTAAGTTTTGGAACAGTGAGAGTAGACTCCGGGTAAGAGAGTAAGGTTTTGGAACACAACCATGGTCTCCGTTGTTGTTTGGATACGTGGTTGCTATGACAAAGTGGTATTACCGGCTCGAAAGGAATGAACTGCGTATTATTTATTTATTTATTTATTAAGAGATGCAATACAGGACAAACAAGTCCTAAATTTAAAATTACATCTATGATACCTTACATCTAATTTTACCTTACATTTTTAGTGCTCTCATGATTTGCAGGTAAAGAAAATCCCTAAAAAAACAAATGTTTTCAAACAAACTCAACGGTGTTAAACTTTAACTTAAGTTTATCCTCTCTTGCGTCCATAATTGAGAGAAAGAAAAAGAGAAAAGAAAATATTAAATAACAAAATTGACTTTGAAAATTGAAAAATATTCAAAATGAATCATTTAGAAAAACCTGAAATATATTTTTTTTAATTGTTCTTTCTATTTCATTGTATATATTAAGTTCTCTGTTATTTGCGCAAATATCGTTCAATATAGTGCACATTCGTATGAGAGGGGAATTTTCTCTAGCATTTGTTCTAGCCAAAGTCCTGAATACAATATTTCTTGGCCTAATTCTTATTGGTACATAGAAGTTTATTCTCGAAATGAGAGGTGGAGAAATGACATATCCATTGAGTAGTCTGACTAAGAAAAGGGCATTGTATATTTTTCTTCTAGTAGATAGTCGCATAATATTAAATTCCTGTCTGATATGGTGGTATGAATCATAGTCCGGGTAATGATTATACTTTTTCTTGTAGAGAAAGCACAAAAATTTGTTTTGAATTGTTTCGATCCTGGAGGAACGTACCAATGTTCCTGGGTCCCATACTAGAGAGGCAAATTCCAGTTTCGATCTGATGAGACTAAAGAAAAGAATTTTTTTTGTTTTTAATGTAAAGTCGTTACTCATTCTTATCAGGAAACCCAATCTTTTATAGGCAGATAAAACTATTTGATCAACATGATTTCCAAAATTCAAAGTAGTAGAGAAAAGAACTCCAAGGTCTGTATGTGATTTTTTTTGAGGAAGTGGAGTACGATTCATCATATATTGATACATTTCTGGTAAGATTTTATTTGTATATGTCATTGTAAAACATTTAGAGACATTCAAGAATAGCTTATTCGATATACTCCATTCGAAAACACGATCAATATCTTGTTGTAATTTATTAATATCTTCTTGGGATGAAATGCATCTGTAGAATTTCAGATCGTCAGCATATAATAATGCTGTGGATTCAAGAAGCATCTTGGGAAGATCATTCACAAAAATAATGAAGAAAAGTGGACCTAAATTACTTCCTTGTGGAATCCCTGAAAGCGCCAAGTACGGTTCCGACAAGGCACCATGGTATTTCACCATTTGCTTACGGTCAGCTAGATATGAGCAGAAGAATTTTAGCAATGTCGTTGAAAAGTTCATAGTATGCAATTTCTTGATTAAGATGTCATGGTTAACCCTGTCGAACGCTTTGGCGAAGTCAGTATATACCACATCGACCTGGCCTCCTATGTCAAGAGTTTGGGACGTATCATCTGAGAAAGTGATTAGGTTTGTTAGTATGGATTTTTTGGGCACAAAGCCATGTTGACTTTCACAAATGATTCCTTTCGTGTGTTCGAAAATTCGTTGGTATAAGATTTGCTCGAATATTTTGGCAAAGGATGACAAGACAGATATTGGTCTGAAGTTTTTGAATGTATTGATTTCCCCACCTTTGTGAATTGGGGACACTATTGATTGTTTCCACAGGTCTGAGAATGTATCAGTTTTTATAGATAAATTAAAAAGAATATGAAGAGGAGACAGAAGTAATTCGGAACATCCTTTGACTATGTATGGGGGGATAAGGTCAGGTCCTGCACATTTTTTTGGTTTAAGTTTTTTTATTGAGTCAGATATGTCTTGGAGTGAGATTTGATTTATATTGAGAAATATTTGGGGAAATAATGCGTTATTTTCACTGATTTCATGTGCCTGCGTTGTTCTATAAGTTGAAACCTCGCCGAAAACAGACTGAAAATAGGTGGAAAATCCATTGGCTTTATCCTCATTGGTTTTGTATTCAATGCCGTCATTTTCGATCACTATATCATCCTTTTTTGCTGAAGTTTTTTTACTTTTAACGTAATTCCAGAAATAATTAGTATTTTGATTTATGCTTTTTTCGAAACCTTTAATGAAATTTGTATGAGCTAACTTAGTTTCTAATTTAATTTCTTTTCTCAGCTCCCGAAATTTGTTCATATTATATTCCGAGTAATTTTTTCGACTGTGGTAATATTTTTTAAGTTTGATTTTATTTTTCAATTCCGGTGTGAACCAAGGTGGAAACTTTGGTGAATTTCTACGGATTTGTTTATATTTAGGAACGCACATATCTAAAGTTTCATATAATTTTTGATAAAAGTAACTCACACCTTGGTTCACATCACCAGATCGTTCTAGAGGTTTCCAATTTATTTCTCTGATTTTTTCGTACAGTTTTTTGAAGTCGGCTTTGTGAAAGTTGTAACTTCCAGTAAGGTTTGTGAGAGAAGGTTCGTTTTTTTCGTTATTGACAGTGAATCTTATAGAAAGAGGAGGATGATATTTAGAATCAACTTTTGATAAAAAATAATGGGTTTCCTGATGGACTTCTAATTCCACATTAGTGATGACAAGATCTAAGGTCTTGTAATCTTCATTTTTTATATCATTTTTCATTTGTAATGCGAACAGTTCAATGAAACCAGCTAGTCTTTTTGTTGCATCATTTCCTGAATTAAGATCATACCGAGTGTCGGTGATAGAGAGATTGAAGTCTCCCACAATAATTATTTTATGATCAAATAATTCAATTTGTTCCAGTTGATCAAGGAAATTCTGATACATATCACACTTTGATCCCGATTTTATATAACAGTTTATCAGTGTGTAATTTTGTTTATTTAATTTAAAATTTATGACAACACAGTCAATATCTATGTGAGTACTAATGGGAATTTCTTTAGCTCTATATTTTTTATTTATTGCCACTAACGAACCTCCACCCCGTTTTCTTCCGGAAACTTCAATGTCGCGGTCTTTTCTGAAAATGTCATATCTGTCATCCATCAGTTCAGAACCGTAAATATCTGGAGTTAACCATGTCTCTGTGAAGCAGATTACATCAATATTTTCGGACAGAACATTAGTGAGAACATCTTGGGTTTTGGTTCTCAACCCTCTTACATTTTGGTATGCTATTGAAAATTCCCTCAGATTCATAATAAATAAATGAAATATCAAATGAAGAAGATATAATTAGAAATAGAATAAAAGTTCATTGATACTAACTACTTATCTAGCTCTGACTTCTTGTCTGGTATTGTTTTTTATGAAAGTTGTGTCCAAGTTTTTCGTCTTTTTTCTTATATCCTTTCTGTTCACTGGCACTGACACTTGGTATTTTTGTAGAATGTAATGGAGTATCTTCGTCACTTGTCTCACTGTCGCCACTGACAGTATTTTGATATTCTTTCTGCTTCAATTCCTCGATAGTGTAATGTTGAGTCTCGTTCAAAAAAAGTTTATTTCCTACTATTTTGGCGCTTGGTGGGTTTTCAATTTTGGCAGCTTTCAGATGCTGTCTCAGTATTTTGTAATTTTCTCTGTCTTCTTTACTAAGATCGTTAGCAACATAAATGTTTGTACCTTTCAACTTTGCAGTGTTTTCATACACTATTTTCTTGTCTAAGAATGAGACAAACTCCACCAAGATTGGTTGATTCTCTCCTTTGCCAATCAAAGTTATATTATTTATATCTTTCTTCGTTAGATTGATGTTCAGTAAATTGTTCAGAGCCTTCAGAGTCTCGGGAATTATTTCTCGCACTTTCAACCCAAATATTACAATGTTATTTCGTCTATTTCTTCTTTCCAGCCAGTAACACCTTTCCTTCAAGTTCTTGATTTCCTTTTCAGCACTTTCTAATCTGAGGGTTGTTTTCTGAACACTTTCCTGGATTTCTGCTTTCAGTTCTGCTGTTTGTTTTGAATTTGCTGCTAGTAGCAATTCGTATAACCTTTGAGTAGATAGTTCTTTTCCTTCTCCAGATTCTAGCATGTTTACTTCTTGGATAATTTCCTGATTTTTCAGATGTTGAAACGACTAGTATTGGTACACATCCATTCGAGGTCATGCGAACAAGATAATATTATCACATTGTTGGTACACAGCCCGTTTTAATAGGTATTGTTTTTGCTGTGCTTGGTGTTTCAGTTTTTATAACTATGTGTATGCACGAATAATTTGCACAAATTGTCGAATTGCAATGAAGTAGTATCCAATATCACAATTCCACTCACAGAAAACTATTCAGAACAATCCAATAATGCAATTGTGAAAAACTGATAAATTTTGGTGGTATATTTATAACTCAAATTGGGTATTCTTTCAGGAGAGCGGATCACACGAGCTTATCTTTTTAACATATCAATATAAAATTATCGAGGCATACGTCCCTTATTGGTCCTAATATTGCAGGAAATGAGGATTTCACACGGCAAGTGAAATTATCGGGGGTAATACCACGAGTGATTCAAATTTTAACGATAATTTTTTCTATTTCACGAGAACTTATTTATTTGGCAAAAATATGAAAACAAACCGATTGATAAAATCACGAGTCCGTTAGGACGAGTGATTTTATCTAAATTCGGTTTGTTTGAATGTTTTTGCCTCAAATAAAGAAGTGTGAGTGATGAAAATGAAAAGTTATCTGATAAAATTTGAAGAACGAGTTGTATTTGGAAAGAAATTTTTTTTCATTTTATTATTTTATTGAACTCAAATAATACATAAGCTAACTGGAAATATGATAACTTTTTGAACAAGTGAAAAAATTAATTATTTGAAAAATTACAGTTATTGAAAACACAGTTTTTGTAAATAGTTTTGCCAGCAGAAACAGCTGTCTATTCCGACGCATGTGTGGATATAATATTGGTTGATGTTGCCGCAGTTGTTGATGTATTGGTTAATGTTGCAATACATGCCAATTTGTTCGTTCTAACTTTTCCTATGATATTTTTATGGTGTTCTGCATCAATATGTAAATAAGGATTCAACGAAGATGCTGTGGCGTGACCTGTTATTTTGATGGCTTCTTGGTCCTGTATACCTTTCTTCATTAGATGAGAAACCAAAGTTGATCGGCATTAGTGATTGGTTATTTTTCTTCTCTTAGTGTCAAATCCACATTTTTCAGCTGATTTATTTAACCATTTGCCCATTTCATTCTTCCCCACTGGTACATTTTTATACCAAGTAGCATTTAGAGTGAGAAAAAATCGATCAGTGGTGATATTTTTACCGCGTTTATCCATAAGCTTATTATACAATCTTATGGGGCACCGTTGAGGATTCTCTGAGTTAGGTGTCAACAATTTTGTGTCGGTGCATTTTTTATTCCCACCCTGGCAAGTTTTAATAAGTATAGGATTATATTCTGATCGTCCTGTTTTATCACCTGCATTATTTAATTCCTCCCTGATATAATGGGTAAGACAATTAACATCTTCGCCTCCGCGCCATGCTGATTCATAAGAAATAATATGAAAGAACATCATTTGTAGACCCGAAGGTGTATTTTCGTCACACGAATCGATCATACTCGTATATTCTTCTTCTCCAAGTGCTGTTGCACTTTGATTTCTTTTTTCTATACAACTTTGCAATTCCTTTCTTTTGGCATTTCGCACATCTGTCGTTCTTTTAAATTCCAAATCTTGAAACGGATTGAAGCTTATATTAAATTCTAGGAAGTATTTTTCCTGTATCAACTTGGAAGTTACACTCCAAATGGTTTTCAACGTATACTCTTTGTAGTCTTCGCCGTTACATTTTTTCATATTTGCTGCCCAGTCTTCCAGAATTTTTGCGATTTCTTGAATAGTCGTACGCTTTGTAGCTGGTAGTTTCTGATTCTGCAAAATGCTTCAAACTGATTCCATATACAATTTTTGGATTTAATTGTATTTTGTGGAGAGGAATTTTGAATTAAATCAATATTTTCTTGGGTGATGGCACTGAATCGATTTGTGTTCATTTTCAATAAACTTCGAAGCACTATAATCTGTCAATAATGACAAATGCAAAGTAAAATTTTGACGTTCCAATGTAAACAAGGTATTATCGATGAGAAAGCAGTTTTATCAGTATAATACCAAATGATTGGCTGGAATAATGCATTGCTATCAGTTGAAACCACCAAAATGTCAGATTTTGACATGTGAAAAAAATAATCGCAATACTATCGATAGTAATTCTGTCAGAAATCAACGAGATCAAATTGCTTGGTGACACCACGAGTCCTTTAGGACGAGTGGTGTTACCTCAAAGCAATTTGATCGAGTTTAAGATATCTGACAGAATTATCGATAGTATTGTTAGCACGAGTAGTATTTATTGAGGTAATTTCACGAACCAATAAAGTAAAAAAAGTTTTATTGTCGTGAATTCTTTAATATTTATAGATAATGCTTGATAGACATGAAATCTGTCAGACTGACATTCATTTCAGTAGCAAGATGATATTAAGTTCTCCGTTGTTGTTTGGATACGTGGTTGCCATGACAAAGTGGTATTACCGGCTCGAAAGCGTACGTCTCTCATTGGTCCTAATATTGCAGGAATAGAGTGTTTCATACGGCAAGTAAAATTATCAACAAAATTAGCTGTTGTGAAATGAGTAAAATTTCACATTTCTATATTTGCCATACTGAAAAAGATTTTATTGTTAGAGCATCGGAAAAATATTACTTCGGAAAAGTTTTTGACACATGTCACGTTACCACTAGTATGGCGGCAAATTGGAAAGAAATACCATGAAGAGGCCAAAAGTGTGGTATGCTGGCTAGATATCGAAAAAGTTACTTGAAAAAGTTGCTAGGACTTTAATTCTATACTTACAGAGTTTTAAGCAATAAATCGGAAAAAATTTTAATTGCAATTTTTTTTCAATATTTTTTGATCTCTTTTCAAAAATATTTTTTTTCTGAATTGCTCGGCTATAGTGGATCATTTGTATTTTGAGGATAATTACAAAAGTCTCATTTTCTCCGCACCAGATGACATTAAATTGAAAAAAAAAAGTGTTTTTCCAAAATTCTCGCTGATACATTGGTTCGTATCTAACAGTTATATCAGAATTCCAAGACTATTGTGATGAAAGAGCAATCTAGAAACATCATGTTTCCTGATTATATTCAAGTTTTAATGATGATGATGCATGAGCGTTTCACTTCGCACATAAACTGTATGCCTCTTTAGTTTGACGCACCATTTTCAATTTTATGTGCGAAGTTGAACTTGATTATAATCAGGAAAGCAGAATGTTTCTGGATTGCTATTTATATCACCACAATAGTCTTGGAACTCTGATATAGGTAACTGTTAGATGCGAACCAATGTAATGGTTCTGGCAAAAACCATATTTATATATTCAGTGCCATCTAGGGCGGAGAAAATGAAGAAGTTTTGTCATCATCACCAATTTACAAATTTTCCACTACAGTCAGGCCATTCAGAAAAAATCTGAAAACATTTAAAAAAATAGTAATTTCACATTTTTCCGATTTATTGCTTGCAACGCTGTACGTGACTATTTAATTGAATTTCAAGAAATTCTTTCAAATAACTTTTTCGATATCTTGCCAACTTACCCCACTTTTGGCCTCTTCATGGTATTTTTAAAAAAATTGCTGCCATACTAGTGGTCACGTGAAATGTGTCAAAATCGATAGTCAGGTTATCGGATTACACAAGATTTTCCCCAAAAATATTTTTCCAATACTTTAACAATGAACTTTTTTCCATACGGTACATACTTTTTGGCGGTCACTGTATAAAATAATTAGTAGCGGTCTCAAAAACCTGTGGAGAGATTATTATTATTCCATCTGCACAAGAACTTTTGGCATCATTATTTCTTGTGAATTTTCCAGGCATTTCACTTCAGAAGCTGAAAGAATTAAAAATCATCATTTGTTACCCAAATGGTATCAGCACCTTCAAGTGAGTATCGGACGTTCCTCTTCCATAGTTGGCCAATCAATAGAGCATTTTTTCCTTACAAATATACTAGTAGAAAACCGACTTGCCATCACATGGAAGACAGTTCGTTGTTATATTCTGTTGTTTTCGACTCGCAACTGTCATTTATTAATTTCTTATTAACATTTAAATAACAAGAATCGCATTTTTTAAAAATTGTTTTGCTAACAAAATGAAAACTGAGTAAGGTAAGTCTGGACTCTCATTGTCTAAAAAAGAACAAAGAAAAATTCAATTCTCTGCAATTTTTAAACACGACGTTTCAACTGTTAAAATCTACAGTCGTTATCAAGTGTATATATAATGCGACAATCTCAAGGATACTTCTTAGATATGCTGTGGATAATTTTGTGTCATTAGCCTAGGGGTAATTTGGCAGTATTCAGGTAAGCTTGTTAATCACAGTACCAGGCCCCTCCGGTACAGCATTGTTAATTCTCATCGCAATTTCAATTGATCCATGCCACTAATAAAGGGTTTCCACACATTACGGATTTCTATGCTAGCTTGACTAAGGACTTTGTTGTTCATAATATATGCACTCTCTTTAAACTTCCTTCTATACCAGCCCTCTTCTTCATGGATGACTTCGGCTTCAGTCCATTTTATGTTGTGTTGGGTCGTCCAGACATGATCCGCTATCTCTGACTTCAATGTTTCTCCTCGTTGAGTGTTTCTCTTGTGTTCAGCGAGTCTAACGCTAAGTGGTCTCTTAGTTTCTCCAAGATAAGCTTCGCCGCATTCACAAGGGATGCGGTTGATGCAGTTTTTGGAGTCAATGTCAGCGTTACGTGGTCTGGTCTTTGTGAGATGGCTGCAAATAGTGTTACCTGCCTTGAAACATGTCCGTATTTTGTATTTCGACCCAATTCGCTTTATTCTTTCCGATAGACCTCTAACATACGGAACGCACAGGGTGGTTTGTGTCGGCTCATCTGGTTTCTTGTTCTTATCCCCCCTGCGAGCGAGAACCTCTTCTATATATTTTTTGGGGTACCCATTTCGTGGCAGATCTTTCTTGATATTGTCCAATTCGATGGTAAGACTGTGTTACAAAGGTTGTAGGCACGGTCCACCAGCGATCGAACAGCCCCTCTCTTTGTAGCACCATGATGGTTCGATTCGAAGTTCAGCTATTGTCCGGTATGAATCGGCTTTCTGTTTACTGATGTTTGGCACTTATCATTGTTCTTTTGAACTTTCACGTCCAGAAAAGGTAAACCGTCTTGGGTCTCCTTTTCCATCTTGAAGTTTATGGACTTTCTGATCTTATTCAGATGTTCCAAAAAGTTGTCAAGGTCCTCGTCTCCGTGGTTCCATATGAAAAACGTGTCGTCAACATATCTCAACCACATCTGAGGTTTCTTATGGGCTGTCTCTGTAGCAAAAGTTTCAAACCATTCCATATAGATGTTTCCTACCAAGGGCGATAATGGGGATCCCATCGGTAGTCCGTCTTCCTTGGAGAAAAAGCGGTATTTTTCTTGAAAGTAACAATTTCGCAGGCAACATTCTTGCAGGTCCATAATGCCACGTACTGGTAAGTTCATCCTGTTCTTCAGCTCTGTGTCTTCTTGCAGAGTCTTACCATCGAATTGGACAATATCAAGAAAGATCTGCGACGAAATGGGTACCCCAAAAAACATATAGAAGAGGTTCTAGCCCGCAGGGGGGATGAGAAAAAGAAACCAGATGAGCCGACACAAGCCACTCTGTGCGTTCCGTATGTTAGAGGTCTATCGGAAAGAATAAAGCGAATTGGGTCGAAATACAAAATACGGACATGTTTCAAGTCAGGTAACACTATTCGCAGCCATCTCACAAAGACCAGACCACGTAACGCTGACATTGACTCCAAAAACTGCATCTACCGCATCCCTTGTGAATGCGGCAAAGCTTATCTTGGAGAAACTAAGAGACCACTTAGCGTTAGACTCGCTGAACACAAGAGAAACACTCAACGAAGAGAAACATCGAAGTCAGAGATAGCGGATCATGTCTGGACGACCCAACACAACATAAAATCGACTGAAGCCGAAGTCATCCATAAAGAAGAGGGCTGGTATAGAATGAAGTTTAAAGAGAGTGCATATATAATGAACAACAAAGTCTTTAGTCAAGCCAGCATAGAAATCCGTAATGTGTGGAAACCCTTAATTACTGGCATGGATTAATTGAAATTGCGATAAGAATTAACAATGCTGTACCGGAGGGGCCTGGCACTGTGATTAACAAGCTTACCTGAATACCGCCAAATTACCCCTAGGCTAATGACACAAAATTATCCACAGCATATATGAGAAGTATCCTTGAAATTGTCGCATTATACACTTGATAACGACTGTGATTAAAAATTGCAGAGAATTGAATTTTTCTTTGTTCTTTTTTAGACAATGAAAGTCCAGAATAACCTTACTCAAAGTGAAACATTGTCAACCACTTTCAAACAAAAATGAAAACTAATAGAACAATCTGGTTGCTCCAATGAAAAGAATTGTAGATGATTGAAATACGAATAAAATGTAATATTTTACGACCTAGTCGGATCGTTAGTAAAAAATTTAAGAAATTTGTTTTCATGAAATTCCCAGGTTTTCGGAGAAAACCCCTCAATCGCAGAGCTTGTGCGAGCAAGGGAGATCCGGGACCTACAGTTTAAATAAAAGTGGAATCCGAACCACTTCAGCTCAGTGATACGCGTCCAGGGATCGAACCCGGACCGCCTGGGTGGAAGCCAAACGCTCTTACACCACGACCACTTCGATATCAGTAACGAAGGAAAAACAGGAGACCAGAAAATTTTACGATTTTTCAAAAATTCATAACACCGTCATTTTTCGAGAAATAGCGTTGGTCCTTCTATTTAAGGTATTGGATCATGTGTACTTCATGTGTGCACAAAACAGGCTTTGACGGATCATTAGTTTTGGCACAAATGCAATTTAAAGTTTCTTTGCACTATTTTGCAAGGTGCCTGGATGCTCTAGTGATAGTCTGATTTCAATTCCTGAAACTGATTTTGAAAGTAGAAGTACAGTACCACAAAATGTATATTCTCATTCTGCGCTGAAACGCTGGGAGATATGTGAAAAATGCTGGCAAATATTACTGAAAACGGCCGAGCTGGTGGAAGCGGTCGAGTGGTAGGAGAGAGCGGGAGATGAGGGGAAGCGTATTATCACGTAACCCGTTCATTAAAAGAATTCTCCTCATCTCCCGAAATCTCCTACCACTCGGCAGCTAACGCGGGCTAGACCGTTTTCAGTCACGTTTGCATGCATTTTCACCCATTTCGCGCCATTGTAGCGCAATATGAGAATATACTTTTTGTAGTACTATACTTCTACTTTCATAATCTGTTTGAGAAATTGAAATCGGGCTGTCATGGAGCAACCAGGCACGTTGCAAAAAATATTAAATTGCAATTGTGCCCAAAACTAACGATCCGACGGTGCCTGTTTTTTGCACACATAAAGTACACATGATTCAATACTTTCATGGGAAAGGTCAATCCCACTTTTTAAAAAACGTCGTAGTTATGAATTTTTCAAGTATTTCTCGTAACTAATGATCCGACCGAGTCGTAAAACAACCCATTTTGTTTGTATTTCAATTATCTACAATTATTTTTATTGGAGCAATTAGATTGCTCCATTATTTTTCATTTCATAAGCAAAACAATTAAAAAAACATGATTTTTGTTATTTAAATATTTATAAAAAATTAAAAAATGACTGTTGCGAGTCTAAAACATAATAAAATAATAAAATAACTACGGACTGTCTTTCATGTGATGGCATAGTCGGTTTCCTACTAGTATTTTTTTGAAACTCACTCATTTTATGCTCTATTGCTTGGTGTATAGTTACAGAAACATTCTCAATATTTCAATACCAAATTCGTTACCAGGAATCATCACAATGTACCAACGAACATATGACAGTGAAACATCCGCCTTTTTTTAGCATTAATGACACCCTCAAAGAAATAGAAATCGTATATATCACAGTGATTGCAGCCTCGAGCTCAACTCTAATTCAAAGGCCCAATTTATTCATGAAAAGAGCGGGCTTTGTTTCGTCTATATCACTGAATAATTCAACATTCTTGCGGAATAGAGCGATGAGAACGGAGGTACATCATGATCTTTCCGTTGCAGACACAATGACATTATTTCGAACGATTTGTTATGTTTTACTACCAGTCACTCGGTTGGCGTCAGTCTTAATGAACGGATTCTGAGGGGTCTTCTGGTTGTTCATCAAGTAAAGTGGCACTTTAATCACATATTCTCAATGTATGCTTTATACTACCACTACTTTTTTTCTTCTCCCTTTCGTATGCCGGTCCTGTCACCAGCTGCACCTCAGCCTCTTGGGCATTTTGAGCATTCCAATTGGTTTCACAACACCCACTCCGTAACTCTAATCCCCTGTACCAGTCTGTACAGGTTCTTCACCGGTTGACTGTATTCTTCGGGAGTTAGCCTGGGTTTCCCACTGAAATGAAATTATAATATGACTGGAATGCTCGTTAGGCTACGCGACTGAATTTCTCATGGAGGCCGCCATGTTTGTTTTGTGGTTCCTGGCAGTGGCGGAGGAATCGAGATTGAGTTAATTGTACCATAAAAAAACTGATACAAAGACGCGCTGCACTGCACTGGCGTGTTTACTGTAACGGTTCAGTTTAAGAGCATTGCATTTCTTCCCCATTTGTTTGTTCCTCGAACAATCTTCGAGTAAATGCTTCAGCAATTATTCTACAACACCTACCCAACCAACCCTGTATATCCTATACGAGAAGTAGCCACATTGTTGGTTGCCTAAAAGTCAACGCCACGATGAGCGATAAGTAATTACCAGCAAAGAAGGCTTCTGCGCTTGACAATTTTAACATGTTCAGTCGCCACCTTGATCAGTGAAGATAGGTTGATATCTGAGACTCACGCGATGTCAAAATGGTGTCGACCATGTTTATATTTCTATTTATGGCCGTTTAAGAACTGAAGGTATGTTATAATATTCCTGTGGCTATATCATCCTCTCTCGTTCCTGAAAATAAACTTGAATTTTATTTCAGGCCTTTTTATTTTTCCTTTTACTGTTCGCCTTGTGAACACGATGATTTTATCCTGTTAGAATAACATAATGGCTTCCATGTATTTGATGTGAAATATCCAAACTATGCCAGACTGTGGAAAATAAACTGAATTCTTGCTGAACGACGTACTACCCTGGGTATTAACCCCATTAAAATTTTGGATTAATATGGATGGATAACCAATAAATTTAATCCAACTCTTATTTTGGTATATGGAAGAATATCGTAAGAGGCCATTTTGTCGAACCGGCTGAAAGTTAGAATGATTTTCTGTGAGTACAACTTATTCTGATATTTCCCTTCCAAGAAGATAAGAGGTACCTATTTCACGGCGACACGCAGTATTATTTTATAGTGTTCATTATTCACTTATAGTTCAGGTTGTAGGTATATGCATATTATGTAAGAACTGCAATATCGGCCGATATTCCACTTCCCTCGCATTTTTAGGCATTATTATTGGTGTTTGACTTCCCTGAAACATTCCTGCCTTGCGTTATACATATTTTTGCTATTGTATTTGGAAAGTTGGCTTGTTGCCAAATTTTCGATACTTCATTGTTGATAACAATTTCCCATTCTCAGCCCAAAGAAGTTCGTAACTTCAAGTAGATAAATTTAACTTTAATTTTAAGAGCCTTTAGCTCATTTACAAATAACTTTACCATGCAACTAATAAAGTAACTTAGAGATAATTATTTGTTCAAGTCATTATATAATAACATTTTTCTGTTGTTTAACTAACAAACTTTATTAGAGATAAATCTTCGAATTGCAACTAACTTACTAAGAGATAATAATTGTTCAAATCATTAAAAACAAATTTTCAATGTTCAACAGGATAGAATTATAGTTACAAAATTTAACTGTGTATATTTTTTGTTTTGTCACTCCCATCCTTCCTAGTTTGTTACTGGGTGGCACCCCGCCTACTCATATTACTTCTTATTGACATCTTAGTAAAATAAAATTTCATAAGATCTCCATTGAACCCACGCCATCTCTGCGACTGTTAGGCTGTCGCGCTGGTGGAACTTTTCCATCTTGGTAACGCCACATTACAAACCATAAATTGGGAAACTAATAACACGTACGTGCAGATGAATGTATCTCTCGCACCCATACAAGTAAGCAATAAAGTATTTCTCTGCTAGATTGCATGTGTCTCCTTTCTTCATCTCCAAGAGTTATCACTTTATAAGGGTGCGCAGAGGAACTAAGAGCATTCCAGTCATCATATTATAATTTCATTTCAGTGGGGTTTCCCGAATATTGCCTGTCCTTTGCGGTCTAATGCCTCACATTCTGGTACGTATTTGGATGTTTCTGTCCCTTTACCACATTGTCTGCAGGAAAGTTCTCCGATGTACAGCCCCGTTTTTTTGTACAGGTGTTTTCTCATTGGGCTGTGACCAGTGAGAAGGCCCCTTATTGTTCTAAATTGATTCCTGCTCTGCTTGAGTAGTTCTTCAGTTTTGTGTTTTGACGGTTCTTTAATGTATGTTTTCCCGTGGTGCATGAGAGGGGCTTCGTTTCACATCTCCCTTTGTTTCAGTAGCAGAGAGGTAAACAGCCGTAACTCCACTTTTAACCGATATGGAGTTAATATCATTTTCGAAGTGCACGTTTTCCATTTGTTATTGTGGAAAAAAATCGTAAGTCCCGCTTTGTTGGTTGTCTATATTTTCAATTTTGGAAAGACAGTTACTCCATGTATTAGTGGGGTAAAGAGTAGTATGTCCTTTTTCGTTAAGTTTACGACACAATATTTTTAGTGGTAAACAGTATTAACTCCACGAAACGGCGTGTTGCTGATTTAGTAGTGCGTGTTTAGTATTTTAAAACGATGGAAAGTGATAAAAGACAGAATGTTGACAAAAATTGTTTCTAAAAGAGTTAGTGTTATAATGGAGCAGGTGAAAATTGCAAATGATAACATTGGAGGTAATTATCAATAACATGTTTTTTAAAGTAAGGTTATGTTCACATTTCTAATAAAATTAGAAGAAAATAAATTGGATATTCGATTGAATGAAACTAGAATACTTTATAAGGTTGTTTATCGACTTGATACGGAAATCTAAAGTCTCTTATGCTGTCTGCTGTTATGATATGCGGAAAAAATGTAGTTTTGGCGGAGATACGATCTTTCACCCCGCTCAAATGAACGTATTATTTTAAACTGAATTCATTGTCACTATTACACATTGTTATAGCATGTTTCGAGTGATTTTTATTTGGGTTTATTTATAGGTCCAGTCTGCCAAAAGGGACAACTTTCAAGAAAACCAGTTAGTGACGCGATCTTTCATGATTATGGTAATACATTCTTTTTTTAAGTTTAAAAAAATATAACTTGAATTTTCCTCAGATCAGCCGTCCACTTCAAGACAAAGTCCCAAAAAGTCAGTTTTAGAAGACGCGGTGTCAGAAAATATTCAACCATCCACTTCAAGGGGATCTCTTCTAGAATATGTTGAAGATAGTGATGATAGTTACAAGGACCCTGACTACTGTCCAAGTAGCGACAGTGGTGATGATGATCCAGAAAACGTTCATGACGAAACTGACAATGTACTAATTGCTGCACATGAGACAGAACAAGAGGAAGTATGGGATAAGGAAAATAAGGCAGAACAGAATATACAAAAAGAAGTAGAACAGAAAAAAAAGTCAAGAAAACGTACGAAGCACATCGAAACCTGGCGGAGTACAGAAAGAAATGAAGCAACTTTGAGAGGAGAGGAGCATATGACAAAAAAGGGGAAAAATATTGCTGCGAAGGCAGTTAAGTCAGGCTGTGCACTTTGTAGAAGAAACTTTACTGAAAAGATTCCCGATACAATAAGAAAACAGATTTTCAAAGAATACTGGAGTGAGGAAAAGACTTGGGATATTAAAAGGCAATGTTTGTTCGCACGTTGAGTCAAAACCCACTGAACGTCGCAGACCCAAAGACAATAGTAAAAATAGAAAACAACAAACAATTAACTACTTTTTCCATATACCTTTTGAAGGTTCAACTGAAAAAGTTGATGTATGTAAAACGTATTTTCTGAACACTTTAGAAATTTCCGAAACAGTTGTACGAAATGCTTTAAAAAAACAGACGGCAGGTGGCTTCGTTTCCAGAGATATGAGAGGACGTTATGTGCCACCCAACAAGCTACCTGAGGAAGTTCTCAATGGAGTTAGAGCACATACCAAATCTTTTTCATCTTACGAAAGTCACTACTCTCGAGAGAAAAGTAAAAGACATTATTTAGGGCCAGAATTAAGCAGAGAAAAAATGTACAGGTTGTATCTAGCCAAATGTGAAGAAGACCGCATTCCTAAACAACAAACAGCCAAGCTTTGGATATATTAAAAATGTTTTAATACAGAATTCAACTTGTCATTCAAAAAAACCGTCAGCTGATACATGCGACTGATGCGACAGTTTTACTTTAAAACTTAAAGAGTCACAAAATAATGAAAAAGCACTTATCCAGCAGGAATATGAAAATCATTTGAAGGAAGCAGATAGGCGTTATAAAATTAAGAGAAATGATAAAGAACAGAGTAAGGATTCAAAAGACATAACAAAAGTGATAATGCTAGATCTGCAAAAATGTCTTCCGACCCCATACCTTTCAAATAATCAAAGCTTTTATTATCTGAAGCTATGGACTTTAAATCTGACCAATTATGATTCAACAAACAATTCGTCATATTGCTTACTATGGGATGAATCTGAAGCTGGGAGAGGAGGTAATGAAATCGCATCTGCCTTGATCAAATGGACTAAAAGCATTATTGCTAATTCTTCCATAGAGCACTTAATTATTTGGTCAGATAACTGCCTCAGCCAGAATCGTAACATTATTGTGATGCTAAGTTATCTATGGCTATTGAAAATCTGTCCCAGTCTGAAAACTGTCGACCACAAATTTTTATTGAGAGGTCATACTCACATGGAAGCTGATCATGTACACGCGTTGATTGAAAGGACTTTGAAGAAACAACCGACTATGGAAATATGCACTCCTTGGGACTGGCAGCAATTAATAAGGTCAACTGGTGCAACTGTCATGAAACTAGATATTTCCGATTTCAAACATGTTGACCACTTGTATAGGCAACATAACGCTCCCTTCATCAACAGGAAGAAAAATACGAAAAAAGAAGATTTTCTAATATCAAACGTTGTTCATTTTCGAGTTGAAGCTGCTCATCCTAACATTATATTTTACAAGCTGAATTTTGATGACGAGTTCAAAACTTTAAATGTTACCAGATCTGTTCGAAACCCAGCGCCATTGCCCGATGAATTAACTAGTCTGCGCTGTAACTTAAAGGGAATAAAACAGAAGATGCGGGAATTTTTGATGAAAAGTTTAGAATGGGTTCCTCTGCAATTTCACAATTTTTACAAAAATATTCCAATTTGTAAAGCAAAAGGTCCAGATAGTTCCGATGAAGAAGGCAGCGAATTAATTTTGCTTTGTACAATTCATAATCTTTTTGTGTTCATTATTCATGCTAGGGATGAGCAATAAATCTGTTTTTGCAATATAAGGCCTACATTTTAATGATTACCTGTTTTTTCAAATAGAGCTAAAAAGTCCAAAATCAAGATACAGGTAAGTATGGCTGAAATAATGGTATTGTGTACTAAAAGTGCTTGAAAAGTTAAGTAGCATACCATAATAACAGCTTGGTACTGTGTTTAAAAATTAGTCAAATTTGAAAGTAAGTTAGTTTTACAAGTTGTTTTCTTCTTTATTGAAAATTTGTATTTATGGACATACCATTGTTTACCTCTCTGCTACTGGTTTTCGTTTGATCCAGTCCCGAATGCATCCTCGAATATCGGATTTAGTAATCCTGAGTGCGGGTTCTGGGCCAATATATACAAGAACTCTTCAAAAGAATCCTGCAGAACATAGATTTCCACTAGGAGATAATTTCGACCTCAAATTCAAAATGTGCATTTATCCCTTTTAGGAAATGATACATATGCCGGGTGACCGCCTCTGTAACTTTTATGTTTCTGAAGATAATGTAATGAAATTTAGAGGATCTGTCTGTATGAGTATGAATTCGAATTTTATTTTTTGATCTAGAATGCAATGGATGTATTCAAAACACTAGTTGCAGCCCTAAAATTTTTGAAAGAATACAACTTCACTATTCTTGGTCAAAATAAACAGGGTGTATCTTAAATGATGACTTTAATTTCAGGTGATGATTCCTTGTCATAATTCATGACAAAAAGTTCATATAAACGTGTGTCCTAACTTGCTCCATTTCCGAGTAACGGGGTGTCCAAAGTTTAATGACATATCGGTTTTTCATGAATTACTCAAAATACTGTTCGCCGATTTTGATTAAATTTCGTGTGTATTTTATTTGTAATACGAAGCTTCTTTTCATGAAAGTAGATTTTGAATTTTGTTTCCAGTGGTGTGGCAGAGGGTAACCTGATTGATATTTACGATAATAACTATTGTACGCTGATGTTGTCGCTGAGTTTGATATAATTGGAAGTTAATAGCTAAACTTTATGCAATCAAAGTCAGTGGCGTAGAAATGGAGGGTTATTAATTCGTATAATAGCTTCTCTGTTATTTTTTACATTTTTTTTATTTTTAAACCGATTATGTAGTAAAATAAGGGATAAAAATTATTTACTTTTGAATTAATCACATCTCAAACCCGACAAGGTTGAAGTAACTTGTGACATTATTACCGAAATTACATTAAATGATTTACCCACGCCACTGGTTGTACGAAATTCTTGATTGTTTACATGATGTTTATAGGTTATGTCAAGTAAGCTGTCAAGTATCAAGTAAATATGAACAACCGCGAATTAGCTGAGATGCATTTTGTTTATGGACTTGCAGATGGAAATGCTGCAGACGCCCGTCGACTCTATCGAGAACGATATCCTAATAGAGATATTCCAACAGAAAGAACTTTCATCAGATTACATGCTAGACTGTGTGAAACTGGATCTTTAACTAAACATGCTGGTAGACCCAGGACAATAATGACACCACAGTTAGAGGAAGCAATTCTTCAAGAAGTTGACAACAATTCTTTAACAAGTACCCGAAAATTAGCCTTACAGTTCCATATCAGTCATCAAAGTGTTTTGAAGGTTCTGCATACGAGTTTATTGTATCCATACCACAAGCAACGGGTGCAGGCACTGTTACCAAGAGTTTTTCCCAGACGATTGGAGTTTTGTGAGTGGTTTCGTCAACAAATTGGAAACAATCCCAATTTTACGTCTGAAGTATTATTCACAGATGAGGCAAGTTTTTCACGGGATGCCATCATAAATTGTCACAACAATCATTCTTGGGACTACGAGAATCCTCATGCCATTGTCGAAAGTGGATTTCAGCAAGAGTTTTCGGTGAACGTCTGGGCGGGAATTTGTGGCGATCATCTAATAGGGCCGCATTTTCTTCCTCCTCGACTCAATGGTGTAAGGTACAGACAATTTCTAGAAGTCATATTGCCAGAATTGTCACAGGATGTACCTTTGCTAGTAAGGCGAAATATGTGGTTTTTGCACGACGGGGCACCGGCTCATTTCAGTGTAACCGCTCGTGAATATCTCAATAATACGTTTGCTCACCAGTGGAAGGGTCGTGGGGGACCTCAACCGTGGCCACCAAGATCTCCAGACTTGAACCCTCTGGATTAGTTCTTTTGGGGATATCTTAAATCGCTTGTTTATGCGATACCAGTTGTCGATGAAAATGACTTGAGGAATAGAATTATGAACACTTCTAATGTCATACGCAACACCCCAGGTATTTTTGAACGTGTGCGGCAGTCAATGCGAAGGAGACCAGATGCTTGTATTGCAAGTCGAGGTTCTCATTTTGAGCATCTGCTTTAATTATTGTTCATTATTTCCTATGATGTTTTCCGAATAAAATAGAAATAAACTAGCAGTTTGAATATCAATCAGGTTACCCTCTGCCACACCACTAGAAACAAAATTCAAAATCTACTTTCATGAAAAGAAGCTTCGTATTACAAATCTCAAACACACGAAGTTTAATCAAAATCGGCGAACAGTATTTTGAGTCATTCATGAAAAACCGATATTTCATTAAACTTTGGACACCCCGTTACTCGGAAACGGAGCAAGTTAGGACACACGTATATATGAACTTTTTGTCATGAAATATGACAAGGAATCACCACCTGAAATTGAAGTCATCATTTAAGATACACCCTGTATATGCTACATGACATTTAATTTCAAAATTGAAAGTACTGATTTTTTTCAAATGGCAACATGATGGCTAGTTGGGTTAGGAAAAAATACCATTTTATTACGATTGATTTGATACCCCACACTAATAGGTTTCAATCACAGATTCGTTAAAAATTTCAAAAAACTACGTTAGATGTTTCATAAACTGAAGCATATTTTGGTATTAGAATACAAATACAACTAATAAAACAAAATCATTAAGGAGGTCGACTTATTTCAAAGAGAGTAAACTAAAGTTCTAATTGAATGAAGAAAAGGTTTGTATTTCGTGCAGAAATTTATTTATAAAATCGTAGCAAAGCGCTTTCGACTATAAAGTCATCATCAGTGCGTACCTGTAAGTAAGTGAAATTGAATTGAATTTAAGAAATTTTGATAATGAGAATTTTGAAAATTGAATAATTACTTATTCGTCAGGTGTACAAGAGCCAGACCTTAAAAATGTCATGTGTCCAGAGGACCACGTAAAATTTAAAAACGGGATATCATATGAATAACATTTAAAAAAAATCCTTATTCCAGATTAACCTGGATAAAAGTTTCAACAGGCAGAGTAACACATGTCTGTTGAAGCTTAGTCTACTGTCAAATTGAATGGATGAAATCGACATTGTGTCAAAAGTTGACAATGACAATGACGTTTGGCTTAAAACATTAACATCTAGAAACACTGATCTGTGTTTTGAAAATTGATAAATGACCAATTAGTCAAATTGATCTGTAAATCTATTTATAGTTCTGTTAATCTAAATCTAAGGAAATGTGACAAACCGGGAGAAAAGTCTAATGAGAACCTCAACTCGATGTGCACAGAACCAGGTTCAAGAAACAGTCTCTTAGGAATTTGTGAAACCAATTCTTTGCTCAGGATCATGGGACAGGTCTAATGAGAACCTTCACACTTCCCAAAGCGCCATAAAGTTAGCCCAAAAACAAGAGGCACCATAAACATAACATACTTACCCTCTAAAATTCAAAATTTTCGAGATACAGGGTTTTGAAATTTAAAAAAAATTATAGTTTTTTGCGAATATCTCTGGAACCGTTTATCGCACAAAAAAACAGATTTTGAATGCATTTTCTACTCATAATAAGCCATGTTTTGTGCAGATATTTTATTTTTTAAAATTCATAATAGGTGAAGATTTTGAAGGAGTAATGGGTGTTTTTTTCTCCAACTTCTACGCAACTAAAAAAAGTATAATTTTGAACTTGAACCGCCAATGCTTTCTACACAAAAAAGGTACTCTTGGTCATAAGCTCTAAAGTCGACCGTCTTCATGAAAAATCAACTTTCATGTTGACAAACATGGTAAATTTTTTTAAATAATTTTTTTCCTAATTATACAAAATTTATTTAAACGTTAAAACAAGTAACAAAACCAAACGTTGACTTCTTAATTGCAAAATAGAAAAAAAAAACAATAACAATCATGCTCAGTTGAATTGTTGGAAATGTCCGCCGTTAGCCTCGATGCACGCAGAAATTTTTCGAGGAAAAAAACATTATTTAAACAACATGAAAGTTGATTTTTCTTGAAAACGGTCAACTTTAGAGCTTATGATCACGAATACCTTTTTTGTGTAGAAAACATTGGCGGTTCATATAAAAAACTGTACTTTTTCCAGTGGTGTAGAAGTTGGAGAAAAAAACACCAACTACCCCTTCAAAATTTTCACCAATTATGAATTTGAAAAAAAAAATACGCACAAAACATAGCCTATTATGAGCTAAAAATGTCTACGAAATTTGTTTCCTGTGCGATAAACGGTTCCAGAGTTATTCGCAAAAAACGATTATGTTTTTAAAATTACAACACCCTGTATCTCGAATATGAAACACCCAGTATATAGCTTTGTCTATAAACTCGGTTTCGCTTGATACCCTGTACATTAAACATAATTTGAGGCTGGATTGGTTGAAGAGAGGACCTCATATTCATATTTGTAATCATCTTACCCAAGCCTTGTTACATTATACCAGAATTTGGTATATTCGTATATTCGAGGTAGTCTTAATGAAAGTTATTCACAGCAGCAAGTCCGTCGCTAGTTAAGTTTCAATTACGTTCCAGGAAATAATTCATCTAGCAATTTGGCAACATTGCATTTGTCAGCTCCAAAGGCGTCCGGAGGGTGCTGAGGAGCGTGTTAATGTCTTTTATAAAAACTTCTGCTTAATCAAGTTTAATTAACAGACATTAAAAATTCCTTTATTTGTACTTAGACCTCTCTTGGCATATAAATCTGCGGAATTAAAACAGGAGAATTTGCATTTTTCTTCTCGAGTTGAAGTACAAAATAATTCAGTTTTGAGTTAGTTATATCTTATATTATTAATAGTTGGATTCACGTTGTCATAGTCTGATTAAAAAGTTCAGAAACGTGTTAGTTCTTGAACAAGCTCCTAAAAATATGAGCGATGACTCATTCGATTCGGAATGAAGTCTAGAGAAATGTAATAGTGTAATAGTATAACTCAGAATACTTCTGCTTGAATAATCCATTGTATTTGCAAAACATATCTCGCCGTATTTTAAACTAAAAGTGTGAAAATCAACGTTGAAGTTTTAGTATAAACGTTTGCGTATTTAGTTTGCAACATGGACTTTTGGCGACCATTCGAAGAACATGAGGAACAAGACTCACAACTGGATGGACAATGGAAAGGACCCCGCAATTTTTATAGGTAAAATGGTTCTCGGTGAAATTGTCTGAAATTTTGGTATATTGTAGTATTTGATGTACTGACTGAACATGTAGAATCGCAAAGTTCGTTGATGGATAGATTTTGAAATACATGGCGTTCAAGTTAAAAATCAGTAATGTTTATTTAATTATTGTCTCGGGATTTGAAAGTGCCAACTGCATTTTTTTTTCGCTCTTAACATCAACGTACCTTCATATTACTGAGTGTCATTCAGATGGTGCAGATTATATCATTATGTACAGAGTAAAAAATAAAAACATTATAGTAATGTCTGGAAATTCGATGCAATAATGGAGTATTGATAAAATAATTTTGGCACGCAATATACTATTCTTATTCCATCATTAATCATAATTCATACATTTCGTACAGGCTGATTTAATAAATATGTGAAATATATGGCCGGTTCTTTCGTACACATCCTGTATATTCAAGTGAATTATCATTCTCCGAAGGTAGCTGATACCGCATAAACATGATTTCGTTAAGATATATAGGGCGATCCTGAAAATTTTCGATGATAAAAATGACAAAATATCAACGTTTCAGAAATCACCCTGTAATTCACGAATAACTGAGTGAAATTTTTATTATTGTTATTTACTATATTCATCATTCTCTCCTCAACACTGTCCCAAAAGTTCAGTTTCCTACTATGACTAGATTCATAGTTATTAGTTGAGAAACTTATTACCATTTGCATGACTAGTTGAAGGAAGGAACTTGTTCACGCGTACATTTTGCTAGTGACCTCGATTTTTCACAAATAGTGAAACGTGAGGATGTGGAGATGAAAATAAATGTAAAAGAGGGTGAAGATAAGAGATAACAATCACATCAGATATATGAATTAAATGATGTAAGGTACAGATAGTTAAGTGAATTTTGTTGGTTGAAGCTTTGTCGGAATAAAATACGAACTATCTGGGAAAAGTGAAAATGATTGATAGAACGCTTTTATTTTTTGAACTTGGGAAGCGACGGTTTTTTTCTGATTCGTGTTCCACTTGGATAGAAGTTTCCATGATTTTTATATTTGTTGGCTATCAATAGAAACATATGGACATCTATTATATTTCATCAATATAGGTAATTCAATACGTAAACGTAATAATAATTATCACTGATGGAACTAAGGGAGGCATGAATATAAATAATTATATTATACTGGGTGATCCAGAAGTTGGAGCGATACATATGTTGGGGGTTTTGTATGGGACGCAAGAATTTTTATTTCATTTAAAAACAATGTATGCTCCCACTCTAGCCGATAGGGTTTTCTTGTTGTATGAGGACCGTAGCGTTGCTACGGGGGAGGTGGATTCGGTTAAGGCTGTTCCTTGTCACCTTGAGTGATTAGTGATGTCCCGTACCGGGGCCTAATACACGATTGGGCAAGTCAAACTATCCAAGAATTTAGAATTTTATCAGTCTCATGCCTGAGTTGTAAGTTGTAACTGTTGTGTCGTATATTTAGTCAGTTCCGAAATGGTAGATGGAATGGGATGGACCGTCATTGGTCATCACCCTGCATACAATGTGACATTTATTTTCATCTCCACATTCTCAAGTTTCACTAT
Source organism: Chrysolina oricalcia (assembly GCA_944452925.2). Taxonomy (NCBI): domain Eukaryota; kingdom Metazoa; phylum Arthropoda; class Insecta; order Coleoptera; family Chrysomelidae; genus Chrysolina; species Chrysolina oricalcia. The sequence continues at coordinate 53,850,088 of OX101819.2, read as the reverse complement.
TTGTGAAAAATCTAGGCCACTAGCAGAATGTAGGCGTGACCAAGTTCCCTCAACTAGTCATGCAAATGGTAATAACTATGAAACTAGTTATAGTAGAAAACTGATTTCTTGGGACAGTGTTGCGGAGAGAATATTGAATATAATAAATAGTAATAAAATAATTTCACCAAGTTAATCGTGAATTACAGGCTGATTTCTGAAACGTTGATATTTTATCATTTTTAACATCGACAATTTTCATGATCACCCTATATATCTCAACAAAATCATGATTATACGGTATCTTTGGAGGATGATAATTCACTTGAATATACAAGATGTGTACGAAAGAACTGGCCATATATTTCATCAATTTTTCAAATCACCCTGTACGAAATGTATGAATTGTGATTAATGATGGAATAAGAATAGTATATTGCGTGCTAAAATAATTTTATCAATATTTCATTATTGCATCGAATTTCCAGACATTACTAAAATGTTTTTATTTTTTACTCTGTACATAATGATATAATCTGCACCATCTGAATGATATTTAGTAATATGAAGGTACGTTGATGATAAGAGCAAAATAAAATGCAGTTGGCACTTTCAAATCCCGAAAAAATGATAAAATATAAATTACTGATTTTTAACTTCAACGCCCTGTATTTCAAAATCTATCTATCAACGAACTTTGCAATTCAACCAGTAAATCAAATACTAAAATATACCAAAACCATTTTACCTATGAAAACTGCGGGGTCCTTTGAAAACAAATATCTTCATGTTCAGACCCAAAGACTTGTTCTAAATATATATAAAAATCTTAAAAAGGAAATGAACGACAAATGTGACAATGAAATTTTCGGAAGGATATCTCATGTCACCAGTTTGGGGCATTCAACTATTTGCAGAGTGGTTAAACAAGGGGATGTTGTTGATCATTATCGTAAAGAAAACGAGAAGATCAGAAATTAAACAAAGTTGATGATGCCACAAAAGATTTTCTTCGAAGGCAAGTTTATGATTTCTATAAACGAAACGAAGTACCTACCTTGGAATCAATCAAAAACAAATTATCTGATCATCCTGAGTATACATATAAGTCGCAGGAAACACTACGCCAAATTCTTTTAGATTGCGATTTCGTACATAAAAAACTATATTAGCGAATGGTAATAATGAAGCCACCTCGGCTCGTTCTGCAAAGGCAAGATTACTTGCGACAATTAAATAAAAGAACATCGGGAATCGAAGAGACATATAGTATATCTTGACGAGACTTGGTAGATAACTCCCAAAACTGTTGTCTTCAAGAAATATGTTCCAGAGGAAAACGTATAATTATTGTACACGCGGGTAGTGATTTTGTACCAAACGCGTTGCTGTTGCAGAAAAACAAATAAAAATATTTTCAGCAGATTATAATGAGGATATGACTGCAACTTTATTCGAACAATGGTTCAGTGAACAATTATAAACAATTATACCACCAACTTCTGTTATTGTAATGGATAGTGCATCATACTACTCGCGTCAAAAGATAAAACCGACGAAAGCAACAAAAAAGGAGATATTTTGGAATTTATGGCTTATAAAAAATTGAATATTCCCCAAAAAGCCATGAAGGAGGCATCACTACGTATAATAAAAACGAAAATTTTGAAAAAGAATATATTATTGATGAACTTTGTAAACATTCTGGTCATATTCTTGTGAGGTTACCTCCGTATTATTGTGTTTTCAACCCCATTGAATTGGTTTGGGCATTTATAAAAAACAAATTGAGAAAATCGAATCAATGTCCAAATCTAAGCGGAGAAGTAGTAGGAAATGTTAGGAGAATCTTAGGAGAGGAATATAAAGATCTTTGGACAGAATGCATTTTACATCTGATTTCAATAGAACGTGAATATTTCCTTTTGCCATCCATTCAACCAGTAATCATGAACATTAGTGATTCGTCTGAATCGGAGGATTTTGATGATAGATTCTTGCCAGAACTTTGATGTTGTAGAACAACTACATTAAAGAAGTTTGTGGACTGTAGTTTGATAGATTTATTTTACACTTTATACAAGCACTATTTACAATTTACAACACTTACACTACATACATGGTTTGCTAACTTAACTAACTCTAGAACTCTCTTTGATACCAAGAAGGTAGGGCAAACTATTGATACCAATAAGGTAGAGCTATTTTTGTATTGTTTTAATTTGTGCATGGAGTCGAACTTAAGCGGCCGGCATCCATGACATGGTGATGATGTACTCCTACAAAAAAGGAGGGAAAAACGCTGGCAGTCAAACCGCGCGCAGGCGCACAGCAAGTGTTATCAACTTATTAATACTTTAGTGAATCTTGTTGGATTATGTTTCCAACAGATGTGTATATAGGATAGCCGTACCAGCAAATGATTTATTAATGTTTCCTGATGTTTTCTTATTCTGTTTCTTTGAACGACTTGTTTTCGGTGTGTCAGATAACTTGTCAATAAGTTACGAGCAACGTCCCGTACCCATACACGCGCAATCCTTAAATTCTATCCATTATAAGAACAAGACACATTATATTCGCAAAATTTCTGTACAGCAAGCAATACACAAAGTTATACCCAAGTAAGAGAAAATATCTCCGTCTATGGTCGGCAAGTACGTTCAAAGAGGCTAAGAAGTGTTAATCCGGTTTTACAGCTCATTCAACTGAGATTGAATAAACTATAGACCATTTGCTATTTTGAACTAACCCTATATATTGAGCTGAAAGAAGTCATATTCAACTGAGATTGGATAAACTGTATCTGTAATAAAGTTTTCTAATTTGCTTCTTTTCTACCGTTTTTAGAAAAAATCAGTTTTTTTATCAATTATTCAAAAACCCTTCTGACATGCCTGTAAGTGGTAATGAGGGGTTTCTTTCAATGTACTTATAGCAGAATTAGCATTTCCAGTGGCGTTGTGCCCCAAAGGGTGATTTAATTAATATTAGTACGTATCATTGTACTCCAGTTTTTTTATTTGCATTTTCAATTTTTTCCTGGATTAAGCAATTGAAAATAAAACTTTTTTGTATATTTAATTTTTTCAGCATCTTGCTTCATATGAAAAACAACTTAAAAACCGATTCTTTATTGTAACAAGAAAAAAAACTACATTATAAATTGATACTAGAAAAAATTCATTCATTGGAAAACGGAAAAGCAGAAATATTCTGAAAAGACCATCACTTTTTTCAATGCATAGTTGTCACCTACGAACGACAGATTCTACAGCTGCACAGCACTCTGCTGGTTTGATCTTTCGTAGTGCTTGAACAATCCTTTCCAGAAAATTACCTTTATCTTTGATGGGCTCAGCGTTAACTTAGATTTTCATTGTACCATATAAAAAAAAATCATAGGGGTTTTTTCATTCATTTCATTTATTGTTCTTTACAATGAGTATGTATAACAAAGAGTTTGGTAGTACAGTATTCCTTATAGAAAAAAAAAAACAATAAAAAAAAACTTCTTCTGAGAAGAAAAAGAAAAAGAAGTAGTAACCAGCGTACATAGTATAACCTAAACCTAGATAGTGGAGTAATTAATAGCACAGTGTTAATCGTGTCAATAAGACAACTACAGAACCTACCTACTAACAGCCAGTAAAAGTTCAATTTATTCATTCAATACAAAGGATCGCAGTCTCATTATTTCCATGGTGAATTGACAAATTGTTTTGGCCTCGGTCGGAGTGATGTTGGTGAGAGCATCTCTAAGTGTGGTGATACTTTCTAAGAAGCCAAAGGCAGGTTTTAGAGCTTTTAAAATGGGGCAGGTGAAAAATAAATGTTCCAATGACTGGGGTAATTGAAGGTTACAAAGCGAACATAACTCCGTTAGATCAACATGATGGTGAATATTTTTATGGTTTATTCTAAATTCTTTCGCATACGAAAGTCGTATTTGAGCAATTATTCTAATTGTATGTATTGAGCACTTGAAGGTCAGATGATTTGAAGTGTGTTGGGCCCTGTTTGTTATAATTCCCCTTAAAAGAGGGTATCTGGAAGTGGTGTATTTATTCGAGTCCGAATCATATCAGAATTGTTTATATTTTTCTAAAAGAAGTTGCGTGTTTTTTTGAGCTGTCGCGGGTCTAGCTGGTTGAATAGATCTACGCAGTTAATTGTCTCAAAAAACACACGCAACTGACTCACCCAGTTGTACCTTACGTCATGAGATGGAATTGAAAATAGTCGACTAAAACATTTCTCCGGAAATCTTTCATCGGCCATTAATAGAATTTTTCTAAGCCAAGTTAAAGAATTTTTGAAGACTGTGAAGTGAAGTGAAGTGAAGTCGACTGTCAAGTCGTACACAGATATCCGGTGTATTCTGTGAAAGCCTAAGGAGCCTCTTGAAGAACCCGACCTGGGCCCTTTCGACTATATCGGTGTAGCGTAATGCCCATACTGGCATACAAGAAGTTAGAGTGCTCACAACAATCGAGTCAAACTAACGGCTCCTAGCTTCCCATGAGTTTACGTTGCCCTTAGAAAGAAGTGAAAAAACCGTTCCGGATGCCTGTTTAGTTTTCACTTCCGATTCTTGCGCCATTTCTCTGAATAAGGAAGAGGAAACGATTCAACTCCAAGATATGTATACCTATTCACAATTTCAATTTCATAGCCATTAAGGAGAAAACGAAAATTATATTCTTTCTTGAAGCCACTTTTTAAAAACCGCATTATTTTGGATTTGTTGGTGTTGACAGATAGCGCATTCAGAGTGGAATATTCTTCCAACATTTTGAGTTTTCTTGAGAGATCAATAGGTGAGTCACTTAATATAATCAGATCGTCAGCGTACAACAAGAGCACAATATCAGTCTGACCATCTACATATATTCCCCTTGCGCCGCGGTCACGGAAGAAAGTTTCTATATCTGCGATGAAGAGGGAGAACAAACTCGGACTGAGTGATTCACTTTGGTGAACCCCTGAACAGACTTCGAATATTTTAGTAAGCTGATGGTTAACCTTAACTTTGAAAGTGGCGATATTATAGATATGTTTCGGAACACGAATGAAATTGGAGCTTACTTCCAGAGAAAAAAGTTTCTGCCAAAGCAGCGTATGTTCAACGGAGTCGAAAGCTCTTTTAAAATCTATGAATGCCACAAATAATTGTTGATTCTTCAAACGCAATTGTAACTGAATTAGGCAGTTAAGTGTGAAGACGTGGTCGATGCAACCACGTGATCTATGAAAACCAGCCTGGCACTCGGGTACGATTTTATTGATGTCACTCCAATTACCTGTTTTTCAGAATTGAAGTGAAAAGCTTTGTGCTGGAGTTCACGAGTGCAATGCCGCGATAATTCAGAAGATCTCCAACAGTACCTTTTTTGTGTAGCATAGTCATAAGGTCTTCGCCCCAGGCGAAGGGTGTATGGCTTGTTTCATAGATTCTCTTGAAGAGCGAACATAAGTAAAGAAGCCAGTTCTCAGGCAGGTGTTTGAAGAACTCATAAGTTATTCCGTCCTCCCCGGGGGATTTGCCGTTGTGACTTTCGCTTATGACACTCGTAACTTCATCCATTGATATGGAGCAGTCCAATAGTGGATGTTGCGCATCAAAAAATAGTGATTTATCGATAATTTTAGGAGTAGCACTCGAGTCATAAAAAAATTCCCATTCAGAGAAGCACACACGCGTTTATTAGACCGCAGATCCTTCACCGAGTTCCAAAATTCTTTGGAATTATGAACATTGCACAAGGAGTTTATTACTGAAACTTCATGAGAGTATTTTTTTGTTTCATCATATTTCTGTAGAACGATTTGGCTCTCAACAATTCAGATTTAGCGATGGGGGAGAAGTTATTTGCTATACAGATTTTAAGTTCGTTTTTTAGATCGGATTTTGCTGCCTTACACTCTTTATAGTACCAAGGTTTGTTTTTTGTTAAGTCAGGAGCGTGTACAGGCCAAGGAACTTAGACGAGAGAAAACGAAGCAAGATATTTATGGAAAATAAAAGTCTTATTTTTGCCTGAAAAACCGATCTTTAACGTTTGGCGGTTTCACCCTTGGCTACCCTGTATGTTTGTGTCGACCGGCTGCTTGCAATTTCTGGGTTTATAACGGTGCTATTATGGTATTTTCATCTATCTCCAAATTTGTAGTTTATTCATCCAACAGTGATACCTATATCAAACAGAAACTTCGAGCAGAGCAAGTATCCATATTTACCGAGAGCAAATATTGAATCGCAGAATCATATTAGTTGTTGATAAACGGATTCTGTTTGTGTATGAAAGCCACGAAATGAAATTCTTACAGAAGAGTTATTTCGAAATCCAAGGGTTGCAGTTTGGTAATATTACGAACTACAGAAATGTGCATATGGAGTATTAGTGTTAGAATTGTAATCGGATTAGTATTCATGGGAAGTAGGTTTTGGTTGGTATAGTGGGCTTGATTCGTATGCAGTGGCGGATCGAGGGGGGGAGGTAAAGGAGGTAATTACCCCTCCAAGACTCGTCCGACATATTCATAGTTCGAGAGCCGAATTATCAGCTTCCACCCAAGAGACATACTATAGAATAGACATTTATTTCCAAAAAAAAACAATATTGTTTGTAGGAAAGAGTACAGTAGAGCTAAAAATATACATAAAACAGGTTCTTGTAAGAAATTCTTGTGAAAAGATCATACACAATATAACATTAACAACACAAATCAATACCTACAAAAATAAAATTTACAATCAGGAACGCGACAGGACGAATAGGGTTAGAAATACAGGTTATTATTAAAATTTCATACACAATATAATATTAGCAGTGCAAATCAATACATACAAAATAAAACTTACAATGAGGAACGGGACAGAAATAAACAAATTTAGATGCATCAATTATTGAGTCATTAAATTAATCATTTAGATATTCATCGACTGAGTAGTAGGCTTTCTTCAGTAACATATTTTTGACTGACCTCTTGAATTTATTAAAGTGCATACCTTTGAAATCAGGGGATAGTTTGTTATACAGTTTAGCACCGCTGTAGTGCACACTGGTCTCAAAAAGTAATGTGTTATGCTTAGGAAGTAAGATCAATTGGTTGCACTCACAAGTAGAGGATGAGCTGAAAGCGTAGAGAGTTCTATTTTTGTGGGCAAAGCATAAGACTTCGAGAATATAAAGAGAAGGTAATGTCAAAATCCCCATTCTAATGAAGTGATCCTTGCAAGAATCTAGACGTCGAAGTCCCAAGATGATTCTGAGTGCTCTCTTCTGAAGTATAAATGAAGACAGCCACTTTACCGATTTACCCCAGAATATAATACCATAAGACATGTGCGAAAAGAAATTTGCAAAATAGACTAGTTTGAGCGTGTCGGTATTGAGGCCCTGGGCCTTTAGAATTCTCAGAGCGAAACAACCACTACTCAGCTTTTTGTTGAGTTGAATAACGTGTTGCCTCCAGTTCAGTTGAGAATCTATGGTGAAACCAAGGCATTTACTAGAGCGTTCAAATTTGACATCATAAGAGACTGGGTGGTGTTCTGCAAATGCTCTTTGGGAGAAAGAAACACAGTGGGTCTTGGAGAAGTTTATGTCAATGTTATTTTCTCTACACCAAGTATTTATAAGCGATAATAAATTATTCAGTACTTGTATACAATCAAGTTCGTTGAGACCGGTAAATAAGAAAAGAGTGTCATCGGCAATCATCGTTGTAGAAGCTTGTGGTATATTTTTTGGTAAGTCATTGATGTACAATAAGAATAGGAGCGGGCCCAAGATTGACCCTTGTGGTACTCCGTTGTTTATGTAATCCCACGAAGAGCACGATTTACTATTATCATTAGATATAATGACCCTTTGCTGTCTGTTTGTTAGATAACTTGAGAACCATTTAAGCGGGATTCCTCTTATACCGTAATGAGCAAGTTTAAGCAGCAATATTTGAAAGCATACACTATCAAACGCCTTTTTGAAATCACAGGCCAAGCCAAGGGGATAGCTTTTAGAGTCCAGTGCTCCATAAATCCTTTGGGATTTATTATTCATGAAACCATGTTGCGCTGGCGTGATAATTTTGTTGACATTTAGAAAGGATAAAAGTCTCTTGTGGACAATTTTTTCCAATAGTTTTGAAAACACAGGCAGTAATAAAATAGGTCTATAATTGTTAAAATCTTGTTTGTCGCCTTTTTTATGAATCGGTATAACATGTGATTTTTTCAGACAAGCTGGAAAGATTCCCTGGGCTAATGATTCATTGAAAAGTTCAACTATATGAGGTAAAAAACCTGAATACACTTTTTCAGTAGTTTTGAAGAAACATTGTCGTAGCCACACGAGTTTTTAGATTTCATATCATTCAGTGTCCAAGATTTCTTTATCATCAGTAGGGTAGAAGAAACTTGAGGTGGCATTAGGAGCACACTGTTGGTTTAGATATTCGGTAACTTTAGTTACATCAACATTGGGGTTGGAAGAAATGACATTCAGAAAAAAGTTATTCAGTTCCTCACACAGATCGTCCGAATTGTCAATAGAGAGGATTGGATTATTTTGATAGGATTTTTTCCCTATTTCAGAGTTTACCAGTTGCCAGATTCTTTTACTCTTATTCTCACTCGACCTAATTTCGTTGTCAAAGTAGGCCGTTTTGGCTGCCAAAATGAGTTTTTTTAAAATAGAACAATACGTTTTTTTGTATTTCTCTAAAACCTCATTGTAAAAATTTCTCGTCAGTGATATCAATTGTCTTTTATGTTTGCAAGAAATTCTGAGGCCTGTTGTCATCCAGCATCGCTTTGCATCGGATTTGGTTTTTTTTAACGGGAAATTGTCCTCGAAACATTGCACTACAGTTTTCAGGAGATTTTCGAATTTTAGATCTACCTTCTCAAAGGGAATTGATTGATATTCATCAAGAGATAGTTTAGACGTAACTTCATTTTGAAATCTCATTATGTTTTTGTGTGAAAAGGAACGTTTCATGGTGAATTCATTTTTGCTGGTTATATAATTGAGATCAAAATGAATATATTGAGTAAAATGGTCTGCAAAACCGTTGTCTACATTCACCACTTCAAAATTCAAGAAATTAACAAAAATATTATCTATACAGGATGAGGAGGTATTACATATCCTAGTCGGCTCAAAAATCGTTTGTTGCATATTGAATGATGATAATAAATTCAATAGGTCACTCTTGTTGTCTGATTCTGCCAAAAAATTTACATTGAAATCGCCGCATGTATGACCTGATGCTTGTGGGTACTGAGCATGCTAGTCAATAATGTTTCTACATTATTGAGAAAAATTGAAAAATCAGAAACTGGGGAACGGTATATGTTTAAGATAATTGTATTTTTTATTTTGATCAAACTAAATTCAATAAGTTTTTCAATGAGCAGTTCCTTATATTTATCTAACATGCAAGTTGAATCATTAGAAAGGTACTTTCTGACAAATATGGCTGAGCCACCATTTTCAGAAGTAGGGCGGCTAAAGTTTGAAACCAATGAAAAGTCGTTGAGAAAACAAAGTTCCTGAGTGCCATTGTGAAGCCAGTGCTCAGAGACACAAAGAAAATCAACATTTTTACCATCACTTTCAAAATATAAATTTAATTCTGCAATTTTGTTGCTAATGCATTGGATGTTTTGATGCATAAGAGTTTTGGGTGAAACGAAAGTTGTACCTTTTTTCGTCAGACAAATTCGTTGGTGGGGAGTCGAGTTTTCTCTTGTTGGGAAGCCTGGATTCTTCAACACCTTGTTTCTGGGAGACGTTTGCGGTAATATTTTCTGCATTTGGAAACAGCATACCAGGAGTTTTCATTCGGAAGTTTGAAGAGGTTGACATTCCATATGTTGACGGCTGGTTAATATTTATATCAGCTTGCATGTTAATTTTCTCTTGGGTTGGCATTGTCTGAGTTTCCTTCAGCTTTTGTAGTGACCAATATTCGTTATCAATTAATAGGCCGTTTCTCTTAAGAATTACTGTACTACCATTTTGTTGAGCTTGTATTTTGTGAAAAAGTAAGCATTTTTTGTCAATACGTTCTTGGGGGGACCTCTCCGAGTCTATTATGATTTTAGTTCCATTCAGTTTACTCGCAGATTTCAATATTATTTGTTTGTGTTTTAGCCTCATTAACTTTACTATCGTTGGTCGACTATAACATTGAACTATGTTTCAAATCCTTTCCAAACTGGGAAAGTGCTGTGATCATTTTCACTGATGCATCCAAAACTTTGCATGGAACAGGCTTTGCCTTTTTCATAACATCCCAAAATGTAGAGAAATGGTATAAATCAGATAACAATTTCTCAATATTCTCGACAGAGGCTGTAGCTATATTCGAAGCACTTCATTCCTTGAAAACACTCACCCCGAAAAGATTGTCATTGTTTCTGATTCCTTATCTGTTTTGAAAGCACTAGAAAAAGTTGAACTATTTTAAGTGCAATCCGTACATATTACAAAAAAAGAAACTGGTGGCAAACTTGAATCTCAGCGATACACAAATTCATTTTCTATGGATAAAGGCACATTCAGGACTAGAGGACAATGAACATGTGGATCAGCTGGCAAGAGCTTGTGTTGAAAGATGAGAAAACATTGGTCATCAAGTATGTGCAACTGATTTTTTTGAGAATGAAACAGCGATCAACATGGTCAACTAGCTGGATTGATTACTGCTATATTAATCCCACTAGATACACACTACTACAATCATGTATACCCAAACATCATTGGTTTTCGAATCTCAATACAGGGCCAACCTGTGGTATTGTATCTCGAAGTGGAGTGGTGTGGATTTACGATGTAGAAAAACTCAAAGTCATCTCCACAATTTTAATCTCAACCTTAAAAGTTATGCATCAGGTGGAATAGCGACAACTATCTGTCAGTTGAGCGGTATTACGTTGGAGAATATCTATCGGTGGTGTTGCTCAAATTTTCACAAAGTCAATATAAAAAAAAAAACAAAATATATGATTATAAGTGGAGCACGATATTACAGAGAATTCTGAGAAATTTGTGATAACAAGAATGAAATTAAAATTGGCAGTGATATCATTGAAAGAGTTGTTCAAGTTCAAATATTTAGGTGTTATAGTTGACCGGAAACTGAAATTCAACGAACATGCAAGTAATATTATTAGGACTATATCATTCAAAATAAATTATCTATATAGATGTGCTAAATTCCTTACCCAGTGGTCGTTGATGGTGATGTACAATACTCTCATCCTACCGCATTTTAATTACTGTGCAACAATATTATTCTTACTGAATCTGAATGAAATCAACCGATTTCAAAAATTGCAAAATCGAGCAATGCGTATAATATTAAGATGTTCCAAACAAACTCCAATAAAACATATGTTGAGTACATTGGAATGGTTACCAATCAAAATATTTTGGCAATATCAAACAATGATATTCATTTTCAAAATAAAATCTGGTGATGCTCCTCTATACTTACAAAATATTGTAAATTACAAGTATCAAGTTCATAAATATGATACAAGATCTAGAAATAATTTTTCAATTCAGAGGGTATCAAAAAAAGGAACAGAAACATCTGTATTTTTTAAAGGATTAAAAATGTTTAATCAGCTTCCTGTAGTCATCAAAAAATGTTCTATACTTCTGTCATTCAAGAGTAAGTTAAAAAAATATCTGAGTGAAAATTTTTAGCTACTCGAATATCTGTGAGTCTCTTGTCTGCTACGCCTATAAGTCTTATTTGTTATATGTTTTATTTATATGTTATGTTTTTATATGATCGTTTTATGTTAATTTATTTATTGACTGTATGTGACATTATATTTATATTAATTCTAACTCATTCATTGTATGACAAATGTATTAGTCGTTGACTAAATAAAGGATCTATATATATATATATATATATATATATATATATATATATATATATATATATATATGTTGTTGACTTCCTTTGTTTCTATTTTCACATCCAAGTGTTGTACATCTTCGCACTTGATTTTACCGTACTGAAGAGAGCTTAAGCTCGAAACACGTGTCTACGGTTGCACAACTTTTTGAGGGTTATACCCAATAACTTTTTTACTTTATTTTCATATATTGCCCCTCGCTAAATCCATCCTTATTTATATATATATATATATATATATATATATATATATATATATATATATAGAGGTAGTCTTGACTGACTAGTTAAAGAAAAACTGGTAAAATTCTTGAGGATGCAGTCAAATCACTGGGCTTTGTCAAAGAAAACTCTTTGTTATATTGTCAAGCTTTCGGAAAAATTTTATTCCTTCATCGGGACAGATCTATGAAACGAAATTTTGGATGTTGTACAAAATGGTGGGTAAAAACAAATAAATTCATTACTTACAACTTGAGGTTAGAAGTAAAAGTCAACGTGTACAACAAAAAAACATTAATATCTTCATAATCACTTAGACATGGACACATCGATAAAAATTCTTATTAGTTATTTGCAACATTACAATATTTTAAAAGATTTTATATTTTCTCCGGCACACATGGTGCGTCTGCAGAGAGAGATTTCAACCTGAGAGAGAGGGCGAGTTCAATTTTGAAGGATGACAATATTTCAAAAGAGCAAACTGTATTACCAACCAAGTACTACCAGCAGTGTGAGCAACCCAAAAAGCCCTAAATCCGCAATAAGGACAAAGTACCGAACCCTACTTCACAGGTGAAGACTGGGCTCAATGCCAAAAGTCACAAAAATTACAAATTTCAGTCTCATTCGGGAAAACTGGAGAAGGATTAGTTCCAGCTTTGAAGACATGACATTACAAAAGCGAAATCTGAAAGAGAGACAAAACATACCGAAAGACCTTACTTCAGTGATGAAAACCGGGCTAAAGGCCAAAATTCCACCAAGTTTCCGACTAAGCTTCATGCGGAGAAACTGGAGGGATTAGTTCCAGTTTTAAAATATAATTGTAAATTACACTCAAATTTTGTAGATCAGTTCTCTTGTTCATACTATTGGTACCACTCTTTATGTAATACATTTCTTTGAATAACCTTTTAGTTAAATTATTTTCAGTACATAACACAGAAACTTTGCTGTAATCCATTACATGCCTGTTTTTTATAACATGTTCAGCAAGAGCACATGTAGGTTTATTTAAATTACAATCACTTTTATGTGACGTTAGGCGTCCTGATAAGTTTCTAGAAATCTGTCTAATATATTGTAAGTCACAGGACGTGCAAGGAATTTTGTATACTACATTTGACTTTTCTAAAGTTTTTAAAGGAGTTTTAATTTTGGAAAACAAAGTGTTCGTCGTGGTGACGATACGTTGTGCAAATTTTATGTTTTTATTCTTGAAAACATTTAAAAGTTTAGGAGTTAGAGATTGAATAAATGGTAGAGAATAGAAAAAGAGGGATCCAATGCTGAGATACCCACCAAGGTATTAAACTTTTTCAGTTCCCTGCCATTTATTCAATCTCTAACTCCTAAACTTTCAAATGTTTTCAAGAATGAAAACATAAAATTTGCACAACGTATCGTCACCACGACGAACACTTTGTTTTCCAAAATTAAAACTCCTCTAAAAACTTTAGAAAAGTCAAGTAGTATACAAAATTCCTTGACTTACAATATATTGGACTGTGACTTACAATATATTGGACAGACTTCTAGAAACTTATCAGGACGCCTAACGTCACATAAAAGTGATTGTAATTTAAATAAATCTACATGTGCTCTTGCTGAACATGTTATAAAAAACAGGCATGTAATGGATTACAGCAAAGTTTCTGTGTTATGTACTGAAAATAATTCAACTAATAGGTTATTCAAAGAAATGTATTACATTAAGAGTGGTACCAATAGTATGAACAAGAGAACTGATCTACAAAATTTGAGTGTAATTTACAATTTTATTTTAAAACTGGAACTAATCCCTCCAGTTTCTCCGCATGAAGCTTAGTCGGAAACTTGGTGGAATTTTGGCCTTAAGCCCGGTTTTCATCACTGAAGTAAGGTCTTTCGGTATGTTTTGTCTCTCTTTCAGATTTCGCTTTTGTAATGTCATGTCTTCAAAGCTGGAACTAATCCCTCCAGTTTTCCCGAATGAGACTGAAATTTGTAATTTTTGTGACTTTTGGCATTGAGCCCAGTCTTCACCTGTGAAGTAGGGTTCGGTACTTTGTCCTTATTGCGGATTTAGGGCTTTTTGGGTTGCTCACACTGCTGGTAGTACTTGGTTGGTAATACAGTTTGCTCTTTTGAAATATTGTTATCCTTCAAAATTGAACTCGCCCTCTCTCTCAGGTTGAAATCTCTCTCTGCAGACGCACCATGTGTGCCGGAGAAAATATAAAATCTTTTAAAATATTGTAATGTTGCAAATAACTAATAAGAATTTTTATCGATGTGTCCATGTCTAAGTGATTATGAAGATATTAATGTTTTTTGTTGTGCACGTTGACTTTTACTTCTAACCTCAAGTTGTAAGTAATGAATTTTTTTGTTTTTACCCACCATTTTGTACAACATCCAAAATTTCGTTTTATAGATCTGTCCCGATGAAGGAATAAAATTTTTCCGAAAGCTTGACAATATAACAAAGAGTTTTCTTTGACAAAGCCCAGTGATTTGACTGCATCCTCAAGAATTTTACCAGTTTTTCTATATATATATATATATATAAATAAGGATGGATTTAGCGAGGGGCAATATATAAAAATATAAGTAGAAAAGTTATTGGGTATCCAAGTGTTGTACATCATACACGTGTCTACGGTTGCAGAACATTTTGAGGGTTATACCCAATAACTTTTCTACTTATATTTTTATATATTGCCCCTCGCTAAATCCATCCTTATTTGTATTCTCCTGGGTAGGATTGTCACGCTGGTAGCTATAGCTACCTCCGTGGCGACGTTAGTTGTTGCCTTGTAAGCACAAGGTCTTCTAACCGAAGCCACAAATGTGTGGTTGGCTTCCTGTTGTTGACTTCCTTTGTTTCTATTTTTACATCCAAGTGTTGTACATCATCGCACTTGATTTTACCGTACTGATGAGAGCTTAAGCTCGAAACACGTGTCTACGGTTGCAGAACATTTTGAGGGTTATACCCAATAACTTTTCTATATATATATATATATATATATATATATATATATATATATATATATATATATATATATATATATATATATATATATATATATATTTATATATATATGTTTATTTCCTTCCTCAGGACAACTACAAAAGGACAATTTAATAAATGGAAAAAAAATATTGAATCTACTTACTTAACTTGAGTAAAAATAGAAATTAGCATCAAAAAAAGAATGTTGTATATAAAAATATTGACATTCATTTAAAATTTTATCTGTCTAATATTTTTATATTCAACATTCTTTTTTTGATGCTAATTTCTATTTTTACTCAAGTTATGTAAGTAGATTCAATATTTTTTCTCCATTTATTGAATTGTCCTTTTGTAGTTGTCCTGAGGAAGAAAATAAACATTTCCGAAAGCTTGGCAAGATGACAAAGAGTTTTCTTTAAATCCAATATCAGACTGCAACCTCAAGAAGATATTTTCAATTCTATATATATATAAATTATATATATATATATATATATATATATATATATATATATATATATATATATATATATATATATATATATATATATATATATATAAATATCCCACTATCTTCAGGGCGTCCGTACATTGACAAATTACTATCTTCCAAGCGTCCGTCTCCAACTGAGCGTCCGTATACGGACGCTCTGTTGATTTCCTATAGAAAATGTGCTCAAATCTTCATAGTAGTTTACAGATTTGAAACTTTGCCGGGCGCCGTCTTAATAGTGGGACCTTCTTTTTTGTATACTTTTGTATATTATTAGTTCACCGGTTTTACCGCTAGCAGCGCAAAGAGCACCGTCTGTATATTTCTCAGAGTATGATTTACTTTTAGACTGCCGATTTCCAAGCGTCCTTCAAGTTGTGGTGAATACGGCAACGCTGAAGAATTTCAATGAGCTTTGTTTGAAAATCGTTATTTGCGGTATTCGTTAGTAATCGTTAATGATATTTGGTGTGCTGATAGTAAAGTAAGTTGGAAAATAAATGAAGAATGGACTCGCAGTAATATTTATCATTGTACTTGTTCATTATTTCAGCTTGAGTTTATGAACGAGCAAATCCGAATGCATATCTGCGACAAAGGTTTTGGAAATTAAACAGCTAATTATGTGAAAATCCTTGTCAGTTTCGAGAGTCATTCTCATTTCTGATCTTGGCAAATTTATGTGTTTTTTTTTCCAAAAGAGTTCATGGGATTGTGTTGCAGTCCATATCAGTGGAAAACTAAGTCATTAAAAAGTTGAATATTCCAAAAGTACATCAAACTCTAGAAGTTTTTCACCCCCTTCAAATAAAAACTACAAAAATTGTTTTTTCTGTCAACCTGCTGCACCCTCACCACAGCCCTCAGAAGTATTCCTCGAAAGACTTGTGCAAGCTATAGAAGACGTACGACAATTGAACCCACGCCCCTATGATAGAGAAGCGAACCATCACCATCACGGCCCAACTGGTACAAGTGGTTATAAGTTGTCCTCAGAAAACTTTCTTGATACTTGGTATATGAAAGAAAAACTCCCAATAAGAAGTTCTGCATATCACAAAACTAGGAGCGCTTCAACGCAAATGTAAAAATCTCTTATGGGGAGGGACAACCATAATATTATTTTGGCTCCAGAATTCAAGACCGTCAATTCGAAATCTGACGAAAAATGCTAATCGGAAAAGTTGTTCCAAATGATGTGTGTAGATTTGAAGTCAAGTTCATATGCAGGGAAGGATATATCATTTCAGCTTCAGAGTATTGTACCTTCATTTTGAAGAATATCGAAAGATGCTACTCAGAAAAGTTGTTCAGAATTGAATTTCATATACAGGGTGACCCAGGGTTAAACCGCCAAACTTTCTCATACTCATGTTTCCTAACTAGCTTCGTTTTCGAGATACAGAGTGTCAAAATTTCTTACCCTGCAGGATTTCCTGACTCAACCCCTATGGATTTTTGAATAAGGTACAATGAAAACCAAAGTATATGCTGAGCCCATCAACGACCAAGGTATTTTCCTAGAAAGGATTGTACAAGCAGCTGTAGAGATCACACCAGCAAGATGCCGTGCAGCTGCAGAATCCATCCTTCGTAGGTGCGAACTTTGCATTGAAAGAAATGGTGGCCATTTTTGTGAATTTTTGTTTTCTCTTTACCTACTAATAAAATACAATGAATACGTTTGTCCTAATATCAATTTCTCAGGGAGTTTTTTTTTCTTGTTACATGAAATCGGTTTTTAAATTATTTCTCAAAAATGAAGGAAGATACTGAAATAAATAAAAAAAATGTATTTTTATTGGCTTAATCCAGAATAAAAACTGACATGCATAATAATGTTGCCATAAGTAAATTAAAAGAAACCCCTCATTACCGCATATTAGCATGACAGATTTTATTGAAATCAGCTAGAAGGTTTTTAAATAATATGTTGAAAAACTGATATTTTGTAAAAACGTTGAACACTCTGTATTTCCAAAACAAAGCAAGTTAGGATACATTGTTATAGGAAAAAAAGTTTCCTTTTCAACTAAACAAACGATCCTGAACGTTTGGCAGTTTAACCCTGGGTCACCCTGTATAAGTTCAAAATGATAATCACACAAATCCTAGTTGAATTATTTTGTAAATATAAGTTTTGTTAGGAAAATCATTTTTGAAAAGGAAAAAAACATTTTTGAAAAGGCATTGATTTAAATAAAAATCTGATTTTTTCTAAAGAGTTTTGCAGCCTAAAGAAAATAATATTCAAGTATCAAATATTGACTTGTCATGTACAGTGGTGGAAAATAAACTTATGATTGTCGAGCAAAATGGTATAACAAAATTATTTTCTCTTAAGAAATCTTATTGTTTAAATTTATAGATGGCACAGTAGTACAAGAGATGTAATGATAATATTTTTGAAGGAATGAGCTTCTAATGCTTTTCATCAAAAAACTGAGGGATTCGTAAAAAACAATTTGAGAGCAAAAAATGTAACTCCAGACGTTCTAATGAATGTATTAGGAAAAAGACCCCGCAAACGCCTTATGGAATTTGGGTCCCGGTGGATTTTTTTGAATTTTTGGTATGATGAAGTCCATGTTATTCTCAACGAATGTTACCATTGCGCCAACCCAAAAAAATGAACAGTTTTTCTGCTAGGGGGCGTTGAAATCACCCCTTGCGCAGATTGAACTATTTATTTTTGAACCCGGTAACAATATTTTCACTTGTTTCATTGTTGCACAATATTGTGCTGTTTTATAAAAAAAATTCTTACCCCCTTCCCTTTTACCCCCAACTCCTATTACGAAACGCAAAAAAAATATTTCTCGAGTGCCTTCAAATGTATCGTCGACTGTTTATATATGCCTAAATAAGGAAAATAGCAGTTTTTTATGATTATCCCCCCACCCCCAAAATGACACAAAACGAAAAAATTTTGGTGGATTTTTCTGAATTTTGGATATGATGCAGTTCAAGTTATTTTGAATAGAAATTAATTGGGTGACAAACCCCATAAATGAATAGTTTCGGTTCTAGGGGGCGTCGAAATCTTACTTTGCTCAGAATAGACTATTCATTATTACAGGCGGAAATAATAGCTCTACGGATTTTACTTTAGATTATGCTGATCAATTGTCTAATTTTTCATAAATTGAAAATCTAAAACCTCCCCCTTACCCCCTACCCCTATTCTAAAACACGAAAAAAATCAATTCCCGACTACTTGTAAATGCTCTATGAAAATAAATATTTTAATCGGCTCAAATTAAGGAAATAGTACAGTTGTTTAATTTCACCTTTCCCTTCCTTCAGAAAAATATTGATGGAGTTCGCTGACTTCTTAGTAGGGCTTAGTTCATGTTTTTTGAATATCAATTAAGTGGGCGAATATCTTGAAAATAAATAAAAATTAGACATCCACAATTTGAATTTGAGGTGGTGCCTGAATGAATTTCTTTCGTGTTTTGAAATAGGGGTTGGGGGTAAGGGGGAGGTTTTAGATTTTCAATTTTTAAAAATTTACACAATTGTTCGGCATAAAATAAAACAAAAATACGTAGATAGAGATATTGTATCCGCCTATAATAATGAATAGTCTATTCTGAGCAAGGTATGATTTCGACGCCCACTAGCACCGAAACTATTCATTTTTGGGGTTTGTCACCCAATTAATTTCTATTCAAAATAACTTGAACTGCATCATATCAAAAATTCAGAAAAATCCACCGAAATTTTTTCGTTTTGTGTCATTTTGAGGGTGGGGGGGATAATCATAAAAAACTGCTAGTTTCCTTATTTAGGCATATTTAAACATTCGACGATACATTTGAAGACACTCGAGAAATTTTTTTTTGCGTTTCGTAATAGGAGTTGGGGGAAAAAGGGGAGGGGGTAAGAATTTTTTTTTATAAAACAGCACAATATTGTGCAACATTAGCAACAAAAAAACAAGTCGAACTATTGTTACCGGGTTCAAAAATAAATAGTCTAATCTGCGCAAGGGGTGATTTCAACGCCCCCTAGCAGCAAAACTATTCATTTTTTTGGGTTGGCGCAATGGTAACAATGGTTGAGAATTACATGGACTACATCATACCAAAAATTCAAAAAAATCCACCGGGACCCTAATTCCATAAGGAGTTTGCGGGGTCCTTTTCTACAAGGACAGCTATGTTTATGCAAAGAGAATGTGATCATGAAGAGGCGAAATTCCAATAATAATGATGACACTTTCTTTGAAACAGTCGTAGAAAGTACCCAAACACACTGCATGTGCGGGTAGAGGCCTGATATTATTATTTGTCGTTTCGCGTTAAAGAAGAACTGATGAAATCCATTTCAATTTATTCAATATTGTTAGAGTATATGCAAAATTCAAAGTAATTTTAGAAATGACTCTGTTAAAAATTGTTCGTTGTGAATAATTCTTCATTATTCGCAACATTTTTTCATGTTTCAAGTTTTGCCCGTCAATTGCGTATTTTCACCACTCTGCACATCACTGGTCTAATTTTGATAATTTCTTAGAAAGCAGAACTCTTCAAAGAAAATTCATAAAATCACAAATAAAAAGTTTTTCGTTTGACGGGTGAACCATCTTCAAGTAATTGTGTCACCGAAAATTTTTTCAAATCTACAACCAGTGTTTTTCTCTTTGAGATTCAAAGAGCTGACCTGATTCAAGAAATGTACTATGAATTGCTTCAAATGGATTCCTAATGGGCAAACACAGACAATATCGATATTTTTTTTAATGTATTCTATTTAAATAGTGACATGAATATGTTTTATGTTATTTTTTGTAGGAATATTTTGTTAATTCCATATTAATGAATTAATTTTATTTGGAATATTTGTTTTTTTTGGAAATACAGCTATACTTTCTTGCTGACCGATGATCTAATGGTAGACTCTGTTATTGATTTTCAATAAACCTAATATATACTGTTCTACCTTCATTTGCCTGACAACCTATACCTGTTACGGATCTATCTTTTGAATCTCTATGGAGTAACCCATTTGAATGTGGGTACCTCAATGAATTTTTTACAAGTTGTCTCTACTATAACTGTAACTTATAAATTAAATTCATAATTTTGTTCAGAGACAAAAATCCAAAAATCATTTTGTTTAAACAAAATTCCACCCTGCCACTAGATTTATGATAGTTTCAAATTGGCATGACAGAAATAACACAAAAAAATTCATAATAAAAAGTATCTCTTGACAGCTTGTTGGAATATCAACGTTCCACAGTCTGAAAATGAAAAATTGTTAATTCACGAAAATTTTTAAAAGTGTAGAAGGGCAACGAATCAATTCACCCGATAAGTTACTTCGAAAGACTGTCGTATTCTGTCGTGTATTCTCAAATTTGCCTTTTTGAAAATATAATTTTAAATTTACAGAGAAAAACTTTTTTTTAATCGCTGACGTTAAGTGACATGAACGAAATCGAACAGGAAAATATTATATTGAAGGAAGATAATAAACAATCATCTCAACATCTCAACAGATTGAATCCACTGAAAGGAGACTGAAGAAGTATAACCTGATTATTTCAACTCAAATTGGGGATTGATGAGAAAGATATAGTAATAAGGGATGAATTTAGAATGAAAATAATAAAACTCGCCCCATTGTAATTGAGTGCTTGACTAATAGACTGAGGTCTGAGATATTATACCGGAAGACTATATCAGATCAAAACATTATTATTGTCACAACAAAAGGCTGCAGAAGAAAACGGTCGTGAAGCAAAAATAAAGGAACCTCTCTGATAGTGGATAGAATCAGCCATACTTACGAAGAACTATATAGAGAGCAAGTTGGCAGCAGAAAACTGAACAGATACGACTGCAAGTAAATCAAGCACAGATGAAGAAGAAAACCCGAAGAAATGAACAGCAGGAGAATTGGAACATGCCGACAGACCTAGAGTAAATATATCAGCTCGAACTTTCGAGATCTTCATTTAAGATTCCAAAATAGATTTTTTTTCCTATATCTCTTATTTTTCATCACATTTGTTTTTCTTTATTTATTTCAATTGTGTTTCCGTATTTTGATTTTGACTCATGTTTTGTTTTAGAGAAAATGTCACATTCACAGAGATTTAGCCACCTGAATATTACATCGCTGTTACCAAACTTATCATCTTCGAAAGATCTCAATACTTTACAGAAAAATCTATCCTATGCCTGAGTGAAACTTATCTGTCCGATCGAATTCATAGTAATGTATGTCATGTGAATGATTATGTTTCCTTCAGAAGACATCGTCTGAAAAGTAGAGGAGGGGGCGTTGGTATGTGTGTTGACAATAAATTTCCATTTCCATTTTCCATAATTTCACGTTGCTGTTGGAGTTGTCTACAAGCCTTCAAACTATTCCGAAACTGATTTCCTCAGTTCACTAGAGAATGGTATACCATCTTTAATTCCCAAATATGATGATGTATTCATTCTGGGTGATCTCAATATTGATTTGTTGAAAAATGAGTGTAGGGCTGCTATCAGGCTGAATAATATGTTGGAGGGATCGGGACTCGTTCAACTAGTTGATAGACCCACATGAGTGACCGTTTCATCACTTTCACTAATATATTTGATCATCACAAATAACAGTGATGATATTTCCAAGAATATCGAAGTTGTCTTGGTACCAGGTATTTCATATCAAGTGTTGATAGTATAAAAAAATAGTCTTAGTGATTGTTCCTGCTCACCGACATATAGAATGATTGGAGACTTTAGAAATTTTGATAAGGAACGATTTCACGAAGATATATCAATCCCGTTCGAACATATTTATGTGACAGATAATATTGACGAAAAAATTAAATTTCATAATAAAAATATTATGTCAAAATTCAATCTGCATGCTCCTGTTCAACTGATTAGAATAACCAAACGTTATGCACCATGGATCACAGGTAATATTAAATTATTGATATCATAGAGAAATAAAGCCCGTTCTAGGTGGCACAAAACAGAATCTCCAGGTCACTATGAATATTATAAGACATTCCGAAGCTCCACAACCCTGGCTTGTCAAAATGGAAAAAAGGCATATTTTCAATATATTTTTAGACAGCGGGGTAAGCAAGATATGGAAAGATCTACATCACTTAAAAAAGATCGACCACCATTTCCGATCATTTGTTTGGAATTGAATCAGTACTTCGTGAAAGGTATTGCAGCGGTCGCTGCAGATCAAAATCTGATTGAATTCTACTCCAATAGTATTAATGAGAAAGCAGGTCATTTTCAATTCAGATGGAACCCAAAATGGAACCCAACATGGAACCCAACATGTCCTATATAACTTGTTATCTAATGCTCAAGGGTGGGATGGTATCAATATGAAACTCCTACTCATGTGTTACCCTTATTTGATACCATTTATAAATCATATCTCGAATTTTGGTCTCACCCAAATGTTTATCTCCAAATTTGAAAAAAGTCAGTTGTACATCCAATACATAAAAATAATACTGTTGGCGAGTTTTTTCCCCTTCTGATGCTGGTCCTGTGCTCAAAAATAATGCAGTTGGAAAATCGGTAATGCTATTTGGAACACGCATCACAGAAGTCTCCTTGAAAACTAAATCCAGATCAATGATGAAAACCAAGTAATAAAACCTGTCAAAAACATGAAGAATCTGGGTTTATCAGTCGATGATGATCTTAGGTTCAAATCGCACATACGAAATATTCGTGGCCTGGCGTTCAGGAATCTGGAACTCATTTATGGCAACAGGAGGTACTTGAATCAGAAGGTTGAGGCCGTGCTCTGTGACTTACTAGTACTCTCCAAATTCAACTACCGTGACTCAGTTCATAGTCCATGTCTGGTTGATGAGGACAAGAGGCAAAACTCATGCCTGAGATTGATATTTGGGATCAGTAGGGGATGCTACATCTCCCATAAATTGAATGCAATAATTTAGCTCAATATGCAGCGTAGACAACTTCTCTATGCGACTTGTTTTTTCCATAAAGTAATCACTATTCGAACACCCTCATACTTATGGAAGAAAATTTAATTTCTTGAAGATGTTCACAATTTAAACATACGCTACAAGGGAACTATTACTCCACCGATTCATAGAACTGAAACCTTCATGCGGTCTTTCTCTCATCAGATACCACTCATTTAAAACTATGGTTCAACAAACATGAAGAAATTAAGTATGAATTCATTTAAAAATGTATAAAAGAATATATCATCACGAAACAAATGAATGCATGAGTCTATGGAATAGTTTTTCTTTTTTTACGGCTATTCACAGGTAGGTAAATATAGATTATGGAAGAAAATTTAATTTCTTGAAGATGTTCACAATTTAAACATACGCTACAAGGGAACTATTACTCCACCGATTCATAGAACTGAAACCTTCATGCGGTCTTTCTCTCATCAGATACCACTCATTTAAAACTATGGTTCAACAAACATGAAGAAATTAAGTATGAATTCATTTAAAAATGTATAAAAGAATATATCATCACGAAACAAATGAATGCATGAGTCTATGGAATAGTTTTTCTTTTTTTACGGCTATTCACAGGTAGGTAAATATAGATTTAAGGAGCGCGGCAGAATAATTATAAACATAGTGATTTTTGTTTGTTATATTTTTTCAGATACGCTTCACAATAATAACAGAGGTAACACGTATATCATCATCTGATCTTCGGGGTTTTTCCTCTTATATTGTACGCATATTTGAAAAATAAGGACCAATTATTATTATTATCATTATCATTATTTTCGTTGGGAATGTACCAGTCAGTCCCTGTCTCCTAAGCTCCGACCAATCCGGAGGGCGCGCTGATGTCATTTACCCCAATAATAATATTGACAGTAATAATAATTATTATTATCATTATTTTAGGAATGTACCAGTCAGGCTCTATCTCCAGAGCTCCGACCCATCCGAAGGGAGAGCTGGTGTCGTTTACCCTTATAACCTTTTCCTACGTGACTATTGGGTCCGAGATTCATGTGTTCTGAGCAGACGAAGTGAATCAAGGATGACGGCCTTCTGCATTCGTGCCGCTAAGATCTCTGTCATATCAAGGCAAGCCGGTATCATCTTCAAATTTGAGAACAGTATGTTCATTATTCCACCAAGGACTCCTATGATCAAAACCATTATTTTGACAGAATGGTTTGGATACAACCTGCGGAGTTCAAAGATAATATCTCGATATTTAGTCCGTTTTTCCTCCTCTCTCCGAACGATATTCATTCCACCTGTAGCGAAAAACTCCATGACAAAAATCGTTTTATTTGGTGGTCGAGGTGGACATCAGGCTTATTGGCTTGTATTTGCCTGAGGGTGGGGAATGAGTAGTGTCAATAGATTCAGCACTTCTCATTCTCCACAACGGACTCAATATCCCCCTGAGCACCGGTGTCTCGTCTATACCGTACAAGTATCGTAGCGCCGCGTTCTGCCTTTGGCTGAGGCCGCATAAGCTCTAATCAGATATGTGAAATTCAACCCATGAGTGGCATCCGGAAAATACACAGTCTCATTGCCCTAATTCGATTACCGCCGCTAAAGGCGATGGTTAAATCTGGCATCATTGCTGGACGCTCACAAATCTACAGGATGAAAGAAAACTATACAAACCGGACGCTAAGTAGCGTGAATTCGTGAATATATTGGACGCTCAGAGACGGGTACATGAAAGGACGCCACGAAATAGGTGTAATGAAACTTTCAAATTTTTATCGTCGAAAAGGAAAGCTTGATCACTCCTTTATGACCCCTGATGTTCAAATCTTAAAAATATACAGATGTAGAACAAGAGACTTATGATATCCACTCGACGGACGCTCAGAGAAAGAGTTGTGAAAGGACGCCTGGAAGATAGCTGGATGTATATATATATATATATATATATATATATATATATATATATATATATATATATATATATATATATATATACATATATATATATATATATATATATATATATATATATATATATATATATATATATATATATATATATATATATATATATATATAAATAAGGATGGATTTAGCGAGGGGCAATATATGAAAATATAAGGAGAAAAGTTATTGGGTATAACCCTCAAAAATGTTGTGCAACCGTAGACACGAGTTTCGAGCTTAAGCTCTCGTCAGTACGGTAAAAGCAAGTGCGAAGATTTACAACACTTGGATGTAAAAATAGAAACAAAGGAAGTCAACAACAGGAAGCCAACCACACATTTGTGGCTTCGGTTAGAAGATCTTGAGCTTTCAAGACAACAACTAACGTCGCCACGGAGGCAGCTATAGCTACCAGCGTGACAATCCTTTGTTTCTATTTTTACATCCAAGTGTTGTAAATCTTCGCACTTGCTTTTACCGTACTGACGAGAGCTTAAGCTCGAAACACGTGTCTACGGTTGCACAACATTTTGAGGGTTATACCCAATAACTTTTCTCCTTATATTTTCATATATTGCCCCTCGCTAAATCCATCCTTATTTGTATTTTCCTGGGTAGGATTGTCACGCTGGTAGCTATAGCTGCCTCCGTGGCGACGTTAGTTGTTGTCTTGAAAGCTCAAGATCTTCTAACCGAAGCCACAAATGTGTGGTTGGCTTCCTGTTGTTGACTTCCTTTGTTTCTATTTTTACATCCAAGTGTTGTAAATCTTCGCACTTGCTTTTACCGTACTGACGAGAGCTTAAGCTCGAAACACGTGTCTACGGTTGCACAACATTTTGAGGGTTATACCCAATAACTTTTCTCCTTATATATATATATATATATATATATATATATATATATATATATATATATATATATATATATATTATATATATATATATATATTATATATATATATTATTTAGAGTAGGTAGTACATGTTTCGAACATAAAAGGTTTATCTTCAGCAAATTTAAATTCTACAATAAAGGAAGAAATTACCACTAAAGGTAATCTAGTACAATATAGTAGGTATTACTTACATGGAGAAGAAAAATTGTTATATTAAATTATATGTAGAAAGAGTAAAAAAGAGTAAAAAAGTGTATGTGTCACCACATTGTACCAATAAAGGTTCACATAGTGAACAACATACTTGTTTTAATTCAATTTGACATGAGGAGGAAGTATGGAGGTTTAGAGCCTATGTGCCCCTTTTTACAAGAAGGGGGAAGAAATGAAGGCTTCAACATGTGAGCGAAAAGGTCTACAATATTTGGTAAGTGACTACTGACTATTCGAGACTTCTAGTACTCAACACCAAAACGAGAAATGACAATGAAATTAACATGAGGATGGGAGATCGTCTGTCAATCAAACTTCAATTTGACAATGACATGGAACAACGACTCAAGAACCAACATCACAGAACACAATGAGAGAAGAATAGAAATCCATCATCACAACCGCAATCTGAGTAGGTAGAACTCGTGTCATCTGTCCATGCTAATAACGTCTTACAAATGTATTAAGATTAATAAAACAATTTATATTTGTTTTATAGAGGATCAAGGTAGGAAACAGAGTATTTATTGAAAATTAAGAGAGTTATAGAACTTTCTGCAGTCAAACTGTAATTGTTCATTAAGAGAAATAACCTTGGGGTTAATAATGGCGGAGTTGATTTGAAAAATTCCATTTCAAGAAGAATAAGTAGAGTGCCTTTTTGGCAAACATGTAAAATATCTAAATCGGTATCAATATCAAATCTATGATTGTAATTAAGAATATGGTTTGCGAACGAACTTTTAGTGTTATATTCATCACAACAAAAAATGTGTGGGTTTCTACTAACTAATTGAGAGCTCTACAAACCCACACAACGTGAGTTAGGGTCTTTGTAAGTATTACTAACGAAATATGAAATAATTTAATGTTTACAGCTTGCAGAAGATATGGAAAACTAATAAGAATATAAGTTTAGTAAAGTTGAAGCTCGAATGAAGCCGGTAGTAAAACCGCATATTTTCAGTTCGCAGTCGGATAAAATAACAACCACTTCCCTTTCGAGTAGCGAAATAAGATCAACAAAAGGGAAAATTTGTGGAATTTTGAATAAATCTGAATTGAAAATCCTGAATTCAATTACTATATTGAATATACTGGAGTTTTATCCCAACACTAAACCATTATTTTTGACACCTCGACACGTGTTTCAATCACCAAGTGATCATCCTCAAGAGGAAGTTCAAACTAAGTTGATTCTCCGATTAACCTCAGTTTAATCTTACTGTCGAGGTGTCATTACTATACCAAAGGTTCCAAACAGTGTAATACAATTATTATTATTAGCAAAGATCATGAACTGCGGTTTGAATTATAGAAATATTTTTTAATTTACCTTTTTTTAAAATTTCAGTCAATATTATCACGAAATCCAAGCAAACTAAAATCGAAGTAAACCAAACATTGTCCTTAGCTACTGATTTTGAAAAATATGTTATTTTAATAAACACGGAATTGCCATACACTTTTTTTCTGAATTTGCCATACCTCACCTAACTTATTTTATTGCCGCTAGTTTCACCTGAAATATAGATATTTACACTCTTATGACAAAATTTATATAAAAGTTGAACATGATTTCGAAACAAATGTGCATATTAGCATCTCTGTTACTGGTAGCAGGATCACTATAATAGTCTCTGCCATGCAATGAATTATCAAAATATGCACGTTTACACTCTGTTGAAAGTCATACACCATAACAACAGCTAATGTTGGTAAATTATGGGAATCAGTCTTTTGAAAACCCTCTTCCATCATGCAGTAGCCAGTAGAATGATCAACACAGGAAACACAAGGTTATGGCTTTATTTCGAAAGAAATGCCAGCGTTCAGTGAGAAGAGAATGCACCTGTTTTCGTCATGGCGCGGGACTCACGATCGAATCGCTGACGTCACACCAGTCAGAGAACGTTTCGTGCATTCAAACGAATGCAGCAATTTCACATGAATATTATGGATCTAATTCTGAGGACATAATGTATAGTTTCATTGTACTTATGTGCAGTTTTATATTTTTGTTAACATTCCTATTGTTTACTTGCAGTGAGTTCATTTCTAGTGTATCTATTGATTCTGCTAGTTTCATGGTTCTACGTAAAAAAATTACGGAAGATACGGTTGCGTTTCCATGAGAAGTAAAACAAATCAGAGTTTTTCAGGACCGAACATTTTTCAGCGGACAGGTGTATCAGTAGTAACTTGGGGATCCTGAACTCGAATACGACTGAATTTCGTGTCACTTTTTCCCCCAGATATAACTTTCCGGAAAAATGGATGGTTCCATCGCTGCTGGCGTGCAGAGTATATCACGTAGAATGTTTTGGGTTTATTTTTAGTGTACCTATCAATCCTGTAAATTTCATTGTTCTACGTCAGAAATTACGGAAGATACGAGGGTGTTTCTATGAGATAAGATAAAATATGACATCCATACACAAAAACATGCGTTATTTTTGAAGGTATTATCAGAATAGGGTATTGCCATTCAAAGAAATATATAATGACGTCATAAATCGAACAGTGATGTCGTTATCAAAAATGTAAGTTTCCTAAAAAATGCGCAACTGTAAAAGATGATCGACGTGTCTTAGCTTTTTTCCCCAATGGCCATATCAAGCTATTAACGAATATGTTCCAACCTTTACGTACTCACTGTATATATATACATAGATATACTACAATATACAATATACAATATACAATATACAATATACAATATACAATATACAATATACAATATACAATATACAATATACAATATACAATATACAATATACAATATACAATATACAATATACAATATACAATATATACAATATACTATAAACAAATTAGGAATTTGACCTATCGCACAATCAAACTAGAAAAAAAAGGCTATCTAGAATTTCGTCTCAGGAATAATAAAAATATATGGCAGGAAATGGCCAAACTAGACATATATAAAAAGCCGAATAAAACACTTCCAGGACATCTCAATAATGCTAACGATCTCAATTCACACTTCCACAACAGTGCTGCAAACCTCTTGACTTCCGACATTGATGTGATGACATTTTTCTCCTAGAATATTCAACGTGACAATGTGAGCTTTTCTTTTCAATCAACAACAGATGATGATGTGTATAAAACCCTATTGGCAAACAAATCAAACGCGGTTGGCGCTGATAATATTAGCATTAAAATGTTATTGCACTGTTGTCCTATTATCATTCCTTACATCACCCACATCTTCAATTCATGTATTCAGCATTCTGGGTTTCCCACGATTTGGAAGCAATCTCAAATAGTACCCCTAGCAAAGATAGCAAATCCGCAAAATTTTAACGATCTTCGCCCCATATGCATTCTTTGTGGAATCTCAAAAGTCTTTGAAAAAATTATCAACCCACAGATGCGGGTTCATATTGACAATTTCGAAATGATACCTTCTTGTCAGTCAGGTTTCAGGTCGCAACATAGCTGCACGACTGCCTTATTGAAAGTTATCGACGACATCCACACCTTGGTAGATAATAACAAATTATGTATCCTGGCACTGATAGACTATTCAAAGGCTTTTGACACCATCAGTCACCAACTTCTTCTGGTTCTTCTAAAATACTTGGAATTTTCCATTCAGGCTGTCAGGCTCTTGGAAAATTATCTGCTTGGCCGGTCGCATTGTGTGGCAATGAACAAGATTAAGTCAGGTTATCTTGAAACTCTCTCTGGTGTACCGCAGGGTTCTATTCTTGGTCTCCTGTTTTTTGTAATTTATATTTCCCAATTTCCGAATTGCCTCAAATATACAAACATGCATGGTTACGCCGATGATACACAAATCAACTTGCAGTTTGACGCAAATTCTGCCGCTATGGCTTGCCAACAAGTCAACGAAGACCTCGAATCTCTGAGCAATCTTTCAAGAAAATACTGTCTTTCTATCAACCCCTCTAAATCAATCGTTATGCTCTTTGGTAGACCAGCAACAAGAAAACGCTGCCTAGCTGACCTAAATATAAATATTAATATAGACAACTTACAATTACCTCTGAAGGATCACACAAAAAATCTTGGACTCATATTAGATTCTTCCCTCAGATTTTCACTCCATACGTCGCTCATTCTCAAACGTGGATACATTAATCTCAAACTGATTTATCGTAACAAAGATATTTTGAATCATAAATCAAAACTAGTCTTATGCGAAGACCTCGTGCTTTGCCATACTAATTTTGCTGATGTTGTTTATGGACCTTACCTACAACAAGCTAACAGGCGCAGACTACAAGTCTTACAAAACTCATGTCTGAGACTTATTACCTGTACAAGAAGGCGGGATCATATATCGCATCACCTGACTACACTGGGATGGTTGAACATGGAGTCACGGCGTATTCTTCATGCTTCTGTATTATTTCACAAAATAATAACTCAAATCAAACCAAATTATCTTTACAAGATTAAATTCCGTACA
The DNA here is from genome assembly GCA_944452925.2 of Chrysolina oricalcia. Classification (NCBI taxonomy): domain Eukaryota; kingdom Metazoa; phylum Arthropoda; class Insecta; order Coleoptera; family Chrysomelidae; genus Chrysolina; species Chrysolina oricalcia. The sequence goes on along the minus strand of OX101819.2, from coordinate 53,818,968 downwards.
GATATCCATAATTTGAACTTAAGATTCAGAAATATGCGCCACCTAACCTGTCATTATCGTGGATCATTTTCGTATTACATAACTTGGCTATACAAAAGGTTGCCGCATTCGCTGAAAGATTTATCCCCCTCGTTGTTTAAAGAAAAACTGAAAAATTTGCTTCTCACGAACAAAATTCCAAATATTCTGGGTTTCAAAAGCTGAAATAAAATTGTTCTCCACACTAATAGTTGTTATTAACGTTTATTTTTTATTTAATATTTAATATTTACTTAGATTAAACAAAAAGTTTGAATTTGGTGTATGTGCTCAATTGTTAATTGTTATAAGTCGTTGCATGTTTTAGTATAGTTGTGAATATATTTATGCGTGCACACTTTTTTTGGTTGGATGGAAGAGCAAGGTCGACTGTAACACTTGTGGTATGGTCAGAAATTGAATCCTGTCATTTGACGGGGTTATGAATGTAACTTTGTAATTTCCTGTCAATAAAATCTATTATTATTATTATGTGTATCCTTGGTATGCTTTTATTCATACATTTATTTTATAACCTCTCAATTGACTACCTTTGTGAATTTTACCCGATCATGTCTAAATAAGTTATTATCATCATTATTATAAATCCACTTTCGGTCAAAAGAAACTTATTGAGACGACATGAATACGTTATTTCAAGTTCCGAACATTACCGTTCTCATAAAAAAAATTATTTGGTGAACATACCCTGACGCTACAGTAATCAAAAAGTTCTATTAATTCTGACCAAACCAGCTCTAAGGATAGAAATCCTCGAAGCTGCAATTAAAACTTCCTCCGATCCAATTACTCATAGGAATTGGCAGAGGAAGCTGCTGGTGATTCCATAGGAGATATATAATCTCGAGGAATTCAAGGACTAATATAATTCGAAGTTCGTCATGTGGGCTTTAGTTTTAATAAAATAGCATGAGGCAGGAAGCACTGCGTGACTGCGTGTGTAAATTGATAATAGTGATCAAACAACACAGAGGTAAGATGCAAAAAGGTCATGGTTTTTTCTATATATACGGGAGGAAATCGGGAACACATAATCAATGATAGACCTATATCTGTAATTACAAATAATAAACAAAATCAGGAGTTTAAAGAAAAATTCACAAGGTACAGAAATAAAATAAATGATTTAATAAAAATTTCGAAGCAAAATTATTACAAAACTGAAATAGAAAAAAATAAAAATAACTCGAAAAACATGTGGCGGGTTATAAATAATATAACTAAAAATAAATCAACAACCACCGATTATGTCATAAACAGTAATCAAGTGTCAGAACTTGAAAAGTGATTTTGAAACCGCAGAAATATTCGCTGATTATTTCAACAATGTAGGCCCTGAACTGGCTGCGAAGATCGTTAAGTCTTCTACACGGCCACCAGCGGTGAAAAGGATCCTACAGTCTATGTTTCTTCGCCCTACAAACAAAACAGAAATTATTGAAGTGATTAATACTTTGAAAAACAATGAAGCTCCAGGAATCGACGAAATTACTACAGAAACAATAAAGTGTATTGCCAATGAGATCGCATCTCCTTTATCATATATCATTAACAGAATAATGGAAAAGGGACTTTGTTCATCTGAATATAAGGTTGCAGTAATTCAACCGATTCACAAAGATGGTGATAAACAAGTTACCTCTAACTATCGACCTATATCTTTAATAAACAATTTCACCAAAATATTTGAGAAAGTTCTAAAAGCTAGAGTAGAAACATTCATGCTAAAATATGAATTTCTTTCGAGATGTCAATTCGGTTTTCAGAAGAATAAGTTAACGGAGGATGCAATATTAGGCCTAACTTCGAAAATGTACGAAGCCCTTGACAAAGGGAAACCATCTTTGTGTGTATTCCTGGATCTTGCGAAGGAATTGGTCACAAAAAAAAGTAACGAAAGGACGGTAAAGTGTGGCGTACCCCATGGAACAGTCCTGGGACCCATCCTTTTCTTAATTTATATCAATAACCTACATGACATAAACACCACTGGAACCATATTCAGCTTCTTGGATGACACCTCTGTGTTCTACACCGCAGACTCCTGGGTTGATCTGATACACAAAGTAGAATTAGATTTCCAAAACATCATTGATTGGTTCAATCATAAATTACTTACTATTAATTTTAAGAAAACTATATTTCTCCCAATTACCAGCTACATGAATAATCTTTTAGATAACACATCTCTGGATATTATCATCTCTGGACATCACCATCAAGACAACAGATAGAGTCAAATACTTAGGTGTTACCATCGATTGCCACATGAGATGGGATCTTCATATTACTCAAATAATCAAAACTCTTCGAACTATGTTGAATAAATTCAAAACTCTCTCTCAACTCATAGACTTACCACAAATGAAAACATTTTACTATGCACTAATAGAATCAAGACTGAATTACGGAATACTTGGCTGGGGGGGAGTGGCGAACTGCTATCTGGAGAAATAAATAAAAAAAAATAGGAGATATTCCAGTGATCTTCTGTATAAAGAAACTGGAATATTCGACTGCTGTCAGATCTATTTTTGTAAATTAGCCACTCACTGTCACCAAAATAAGCAAAAATTTGGTTCATATACACATTCATATGGAACTCGAAACAAAACAAATAAAAACTTACCAATTGCCAACAGCACCAAGACTGTTGAACAGAGGAGTCACATGTTTCTGTCCTGCAGAATCTACAATTCCATACCTCAAACTATCAGAGATATATTTCCCCGCCATATTTTCAAATGTGAAGTTAAGAAATTCTTACACTCCGTGGAAAGACTGAAAATTCACCAAATTATTAACAACATAATGTGATATCCATTTCATAGCTCTTACCTCATCCTATTTGATTTCATGATTGAGGCTTCCTCTATCATTTCTCAATAAATCTTCTCGTTTCTTCTTATTGCTATTTCTCACAATCTTAGTCTTAATTTACTATTGTCACATCTTAGTGATGTAGCATTCAATTATTAATCTACTGCTTCTTAAATCACTCACACCGCGGACAGCCAATGGCTTTGCGGTTTCTCTTCCTGTTTAGTTGACACTTCATAGATTTTATATATATATATTTTATTTCTCATAATCTCAATTTCAACTTTGTCGAAAATACCCATCTCTCCACACATAAATATCGATAATAAATTTTTGCTGCACCCAGGTATTAGTTACAATTCATTAAAGTTGTGTTTACTGGAATGTTCGTTGGAAATATTTCAAATGCCTGCTATATATTCTCAAATCAACAAAACATTGGTGGAACTGGAAATCAATGCAACCCACACCAGATCCAATAACACCTACTACAGAAGATATTACGTATTTATTTTCCGTTGATGCATTATTCAGGTATTATTCATTAGATTTTCATTGGATGTTGATATACCAGGTGATTCAACCAAGTATAAGCTTTCTTTGAAAGAAGTTAACAATGTATTAGTTTTAGTAGAATTCTTCTGGACTTCCATTGTCTAGAAACAAAGAAAATAAGTTCTTTGCATGTGTTTGAGTCACGACGTTTCAACAGTTAACATCTACTGTCGTTATCAAGTGTGTGAATGCGACAAGATATCTCGGATACTTATTATATAGCCTGCAACTGATGTACCTGCTATAACGGTAACTATAATCTTCGCGGGGTCTCTTTCAGTCTCTTTCAGGTCATCAATGTTAATTAATGTGTTACAAAGACCTTTTTTGGTGAGTGTTGTTATTGATGGCCGATTTTGATAGGTCTTGACACAGTGTTTTTATTGAAATCTCAATCGATCTAGCTGAGTGATAAGTGGCTTCCACACATTCCGAATCTCTAGGCTCGGGTGACTAAACACGTCATTATTCTGAATATAAGCCGACTCTATAAACTTTCTCTTATACCAATGCTGTTCTTTGTGGATAACTTCGGCATCCTACCATGCGATGCTGTGCTGATTAGTCCATACGTGATCTGCTATTCCCGACTTCGCTGTCTCACATTTAGTGGCCTCTTAGTTTCTCCAACATGATCCATCTCACATTCACACGGAACACGGTAAATGTAGTTTTTGGAGTCAGTATTCTCGTTGGGTGGTCTCGTTTTTGTTAGTTGGCTACGAATGGTATTACTTGATCGGAAGCATGTTCGGATGTTGAACCTTGATCCAATTCGCCTTATCTTATCCGATAAACCTCTCACATAGGGAAGACATAGGGTAGGCTGAGGTGGTTTATCTGTTTTCTTGGTGTTGCTTCTTCTGCGGTTAAGGACCGCTGTTATATGTTTGTCGGAGTGCCCATTCCGTCGCAGATCTGTCTTGATGATGTTCAATTCGTTGGTCAGACTCTCATCGGTGTTACAGAGGCTGTAGGCCCGGTCAACCAACGAGCGGATAATTCATCTCTTCGTCGCTCCATGATAGTTCGACTCAAAATTCAGGTATTGTCCGGTGTGAGTTGGTTTTCTGTACACTGATGTTTGAAACTTGCCATTCGTTCTTTTGACTTCCACATCAAGAAAGGGTAACCCCTCCTGGGTCTCCTTTTCCATTGTGAAATTTTTGGACGGTCTAATATTGTTTAGGAGCCGCAGAATGGCATCGAGTTCTTCGTCTCCATGGTTCCATATGACAAAGGTATCATCAACATATCTTAGCCACATCCTAGGTTTTTTGTCGGCTTTGTCTATAGCAAAAGCCTCGAACCATTCCATACATATATTTGTTATGACAGGTGACAGTGAGGATCCCATCGGTAGTCCATCCTCCTGGGCGATAAAACGGTATTTTTCCTGAAAGTAACAGTTCCGAAGGCAACATTCCAGTAGTTCCATAATGCCAGTTACAGGTAGGCTCGTCCTGTTCTTCAATGCTTCGTCCTTTTGTAGTTTTTCGCGAATAACCTGTAAAGAATCTTCAATCAGAACGTTGATATATAGACTCTCCACATCAAAGCTAACTAATTGGTCTTCCGGCACTACGTCGATGTCCTCCAGGATCTCAATGAAATGCCTGGAATTTTTTACGAATGTTGGGGTGTTTCCCTGCAGAGGCTGGATAATCGGTAAAAGAAACTTAGCAGGGTTGTAAGTTGCTGAGTCTCTGGTACTAGTTATTGGTCTCAACGGGACTTCTGCCTTATGGATTTTTGGCAGGCCATAAAGGTGAGGAGGCTTACTGTAGTGCAGTGTCAGTGTAGACCTATCTCTGTCTGAGAAGTAGTTTTGATATTTCCTCAGGTATACCTTCCTCTCTATTGATGCCGTGGGGTCTTCAGCCAATAGTTTGTAGTTACCATTGCTGAGTACTTCTTCAATTTCCTTCTCATAGAGGTCGATGTCCATGACAACCTTTGCGCTGCCTTTATCCGCAGGAAGAATTTTAATCTTGTTGTCTTTTTTTAGTTCGTTTAGTGCCCTCTGTTCTTCTCTACTAAGATTGCTTTTCAGATGTTGCTCTTTTTCCAGTTGTTCTTTGACCTTCCATCTGAACTCTTCAGCCTGGATTTGATCAATGCGACCACTGGAAGATTCAACGGCTGTAGTTATCTCCAAAGTGGGTATCGTCTTCGGAGCCACAGCAAAATTCAAACCCTTCCCTAATACGGACTTTTCAGTGTTCGAGAGTGGACGTGAACTCATATTGACTATGGTATTCACTCTGGCAGACTGTCTTACTGTTTCGCATGGTCGTTGCTTCTCTACAAGTTTTTTCCACTTGATAACGACAGTAGATGTTAACTGTTGAAACGTCGTGACTCAAACACATGCAAAGAATTTATTTTCTTTGTGTCTAGATAATGGAAGTCCAGAAGAATTCTACTTACAAGCTTTCTTATTTGAAGCAAAATCATATCGTACCACAACATTTTGTCAATGGTTAATTGAAAGCAAAATTGATAGAATTAATTGAATTCTCACATGCATTTGACCACCTGTCAATTGAGTTGTTATATTCTTTAATGTTATTTATGATGCTGATGCTGTCTTTCTGAGTTCAACCATATACCGGGATCCGCGGAAGGTGGCTCGCCCCTATACCTTTCTTTGGTTTTGAAGATAATGGAATGAAATTTGGAAAATCTGTATAAGACATAAAATAGAAACCCCAGTAAAATTTCACCTCCTTTGTCTCTATATGACATTTTTTGAATACCACCTTGTGTCATTTGTCACAATTTTTTTTTGTATCTAGAGTGCTATGGAAACTTTCAGATCACTAATTACAGCCCTGAAATTTTATGAAAAATACAACTTTACTGTTTTCTGCCAAAATATGTGTGATACGTAAAATTTTATTTTGGAATAGAAATAACAATTTTTTTTCTACTAGCAACTATAGTGGCTAATCGCGTTAGGAAAACATAACAATTCATTACGATTAATTTGGTACCGCACACTTATAGGTTTCAAACAAAATTACGGTAAAGAACTTAAAAAACTTCGTCAGATGTTTCATTAAATAATGCATCTTTTGGTATTGAAATAAGATTTAAATGCATCGAGCAACCTTTGATCAACACAGCTGATGAAACAAAATTATTGATGAAGTCGACTTCTTATATTACTTCGATTCTGCAAAAGTGAATAAAAGTAAACCAAGTATTTATGTTCTCAATCAAATTAATGATGATATTTATGAAAGAAAATATGTTACGTATTAGCTTTTGAATTATGGATTTTGTTTTATCAGTTGTGTTGGTTACAAACAGGTTGCTCGATGCAGGTCTTCATCCCTGAAAAAAGGGGAGTCAGAAACGATTTTTTTTCTGAGTGGTGAAGGGTTGCATGATTGTATAAAGATAAAAATAACGAAAAAAAAAATTCTAGGAGTTTTAAATGAATGAAAAGGTTATTTTCCCCCATTTTTGGTCCATTTTCGTTCAGTTCCACCATCAAAATGAACAAATATTTTGGTGTTGTTTCTTTTCAGTATCGAAGTCTATCATTCACTTAGTAAAACGACTTTCTTATTTTTCTCCTAAATATTTAATTTTTTTGTGAATAATTTCACAAAAATGTGTTGTTTTCGCATTTGAAATGAGAAATCTCCAGCTTTATCAAAGTCAACTAATAAAGGTTTGGTTCAGCCGTCGACCATTGAAAACTAATTATTACTTACAATTCTGGATTCAGAAATAGAACTGAATTTCTTTTAAATGACACGCCCCTCAGGTTGCTCCCCCAACACGACTGGTGAGGAAAAGAAAGAGTATCATATAGCCAGTATGACATCTGGCACAGGGTCGGATCGGGAATGGGAAAAAATAAAACTCATTCGGGTCGATCGAAACTATGGAATATTATAACTTTTACAATTAATAGCTTTTTTCAACAACATGTGTTCATCACTTGAGGGACAACACTCCATAACATTTTAATATTATGAAAAACCAGAATTTTGGACGAGTTTCGTGATTTCTTATACAATTCCATTCAAAATTGGTATATAGAAGCTTTTGGGTTTGGGAAGTCATGATTTTTTTAAATAATTCTACGTAGCAGCTCCAAAATATCGGACATGCATTCAAAAATGTGTGGGTGTGGGTGTGGAATTTACCGAAATAAAATAATTGGACTTTTTTTCATTAATCTTTGAATGGGGAGGGACCGTTATTTGGTCTTTTTAGAGGATGAATCAGACGAATTTCTTCATAATGTTCCCCTCCTTCACAGTCACTAAATATGGTTTCAACAGAATGGTGCCCCATGCCACAGTAGGCTAGATATAAGGCAATACTTTGAAAATCGTTTAAATGGAAGAATTATTCTTCGGTTTTCTGAAATTTTTGGCTTTTTCGGTCTCTCGATCTGACGCCACTCGATTTTTTTCTTGTAGTGTTACCTGAAGGAGAAGGAGTATCTTCAAATGCCATATACAGATGTTTCTCATTTGGAAGGAGTCATTACAGAATGCGTTCAGAGTATTACTCCGGCTATGGTTAAAGGGGTATTGAAAAACTTCGTTTTAAAACAATTACCTGTATTGAAAGAGAAGGCAGATATGTTGCGGCGTAGATGAATTGAGGGAGTTAATAATGGTTGTTCATTTATTACTACAAAATGAATTGTGGTATTATTAATTTAAATGCATCGCTGAAATGTTACAAAACAGACATTAACTAATTAAAAAGTTTCGTTTTGTGAAACTTTAATAATAATAATAATAATACTTTCATTCACAAAAAGATTGGTACAGAGATGAATTTGACAAATACAACATGGTTGTGAATAAAGAATATACCACGAAGCAGTAGACACTGCTTGTTTGTGGACGTATTCAACAGTGGTTTATATAAAAAACTGTGCTAGATTAAGTATCTTAATAATATATAAAATAAATTATTTAAGAAATATCGATATGGACATTGATATAAGAATTTCAGGATGTTAAAGTTGCTATTACAGTGAAGTGAAAGAAAATTAGAATTCTACACTATTCTTATGAGACTAATGTAGAGTCTATTAATATTGGCTGTAAAAATAACTTATGTGAATATCTCAAAGAGAGAGGTATATTAAAAATGTAACAATACAACATGTAAATCACACAAAAGTGCACAAAAGTGCATAGAATTGAAAAAAAAACATGGAGATAATAAAATGTAAGTTGTAAGGAGTGAAAATGTAAAATAAAAATACAAAAAAATATGTAAGGGTGAAGGACTGTACAAATGTAAAAATGGTGGAGTGTTATAAACGTTAGAATTCTTGATTGTCTAAAAGTAAAGAATGTGTTGTAGATGTAGATATGATGTTCACAAGTGAGAGTTTTTATTATAAAATGTAGAATATAAAGATGTACCTATGATCAGTATAGAGATGTAGAGTTTGAATGTTGAAAAGTTTGAAAGTATAACAAGGAAGAATTATGGGAATATCCATTTACTTATTTTATGTATTGCTTATTAATTTCTAAATGGAACGGAATGATTAACATGTTTGTATTAAAAAAAATGCTAAATGTTCGGTATTTATAATTTGAGAAAAAAAAATGTAAAAACGAGTTTTTCCAATTAGGAGGATCTTATTCCAAATCAAAACATTGTTTTTGATCCCGAACAACTTTTCATCATAAAATTTTTCGATACTGTGAAAAATAAAGTTACTTTACTCTTGAATAAAATTAATTTTTTAATTACCACGTTTGAGTTTGATAAAATTTGATATCTAATGGATGCATCTTGAGTTCTAGACCATTCAGGACTTTCGATGGAAAATAACTTTTTCGAAAATCAAGGATAAAAAAGTTTCCCTCATGTAGCCAACTCAAGCTGGCTCACTGTATATTGCTTTCAAGAATGAAAGTTTTATTTTCTCCATTTTCTGACAAGTAACTAACAGTGTCTGTCATTAATTGAACCGAATATTTATTTTTTATTATAATTTCAATTTGAATAAAAATTGGTTCAAGAAAATGACATTTTCATTTATTGCCTTTCATAAATTGTTCAAAAATTAAAAATGTCATATACACGCTTACAAAATAGAAGAAACATTCATGTTATCACAAAAAATACATTACCTGCAAACAATTTCAATTTTCTCGAAATCATTCCTTATTCGTATTCCTTGAACTGATATAGTTGAGAGTGTTTGAAAATTATCTATTTTCTTTTGTAATTTTTCGGACACTCACTAAAATAAGATTTAATTTATGACTTGAAAATTGTCATCTGCTTGCACTTTAAGGTTCATGTAAACCCATGAAAAAATTAACGGCACCTTTAAAAATTCTGAAAAAAATTCGAGTTATTCTGGCATCCAAATTGAATAATAAGAGAGATGTAGAAGAAAATCTGATGAACAGTTTTCAAGAAAAAAAATAAAAACCTAATTTTTAGAGGTTTTTTAAGGTTTTCTCAAAAACCATTCATCAGATTCCATTTCAAATATCATGACATATCAATGTCAAGGTAAAAGATAATCACGATTTTTTTCAGAATTTTTGACCACAACGTTCTCTCACAATTAAAAAAAACTCTGAAAATCTTGTTATAAAATCAAAGACAGTTGAGAAGAATCGCTTTTGCAAGTGATATTCATATAAAATTTAGAAGACTGAACATTGATGAATTCTTACTATTTCTCAGACATAAAATCAAACGATTTATATTTTTAATAGTAATTTTTAAAATCTCGGACAAAAAAACGGTAAATCGCTCCAGTAAGTGATTCCTCTGTAGTACATGAACGGAAATACAAAAATAGTTCTGCTACTGTCCACAAGGTATTGCACAGAATTATTGTCACTGTCATATTGACTGTACAGCATTGCCAATAGTTCTGTACAGCGGTAACCGATGTAATTTGTTTAACTTTTCGAAAATAAAAGTTACGTCGATAGGGGTTTGTCAGTTCATCAGTTGGATGTTGGATTGGTCCGCCTAAAGCCTTGGAGTCCTTGGACACAATTGAAGAATTATGTAAGTAATGAGTTTTATGTTTTGGGATTTAAAATATCAGTTCTGGAAATGAAACAGGAAGCAAAACAGAATTGAATAATAATAATAATAATCGTAATAGCGTCTTTATTGTCAATTCCAGTTGTTTTTGAGTAACATTATTTTATATACATAAAAAATAACGGCATAATTGGAGGAGTTCAGCTTACAAAGATGAAAAATAATGATAAAAATAAATTACAGTGAGTTGTTCATATTAGCTGCTCTTTTTGAATTTTACCAACAATATTGTTGTTTGTGCTGAAAGTAAAAAGAGGCACTGCAACTCTCACCAAAGTCTGAATGATTGAGGCTCGTGTCGGCTGGGAAATCCTCCACGATTCACTGTTGCGTTAAAAATTAACAGTGCTGCTCTTAAAGTGGCGTATGGAGTTGGTAATAAGGCCTATCCAGAACACATGGCTAATGATCATAGCAGTCGATGCCAAAACACCATGAAAAAAAATCCTGTAAGCTATTTCGCAGTACTCCGAATAATGTTGAGATTTGGCAATATTGCTTCAGCAGTAGGGTTTACCGTTGCAGAAAACTGTAATTTATATGGAAATATTATAAAAGATCGCTGTAAGTATGGTATGAAAAACATTTCTTGTCAGTGCCATCTTACAGCTCAGAAACGCGAAATATTTGACTTTAGATGAATCATAAAACAATTTTCGATTCAGTCAACAGAGTCATGAAAATTACCGTCCTCCGCTTGATAAATTCGCCAAGTTCTCGAATTTTTTAGAAGAAAAACGCAAGACATGAATCAAGTAAACCTAGAGTTAAGACCATTTTGTGATGACAACAGATGCGGTCGGATGAATCCCAGGAAGCATCTGCCGAGACATTGTTTCTACACCACTTAAGGCGAGCCCATAATAACGTTATTCTTCAATATATTTCCCTCAGAGCCAGCTACCGTAACACATAAAATATTGAGGGGTGACTACTAGTACGCTAATCCGTTTCATTCTTGACATTCTTCAGATGTAGAATGATCCTGTGGAATATTCACTATACAATTAATGAAAGTTATACAGGGCAATTCAAATTCGACCCCCACCATTGGGATCTCCTAAACTACAGGAGATACGTCGAAGCTTAAATTGGGGCAAAGTTGCGTATTCTGGTGCTTAACAAAATACTGTTTTGAAACTTGGAAAATTCCTAGTATTTCCGGAAATATCGGGAAAAAACTGAAAAACGGAATTTTTGTTTTTATTTTTTTCTATCATTATTTGACAACATAGCTCAAAACCAAAAGTACATTTTCATTGATACTTTTTTTCATCTACACGTTTTCATTTTCAGATTTACTATCCGACGTTTCGTCTTCTGGCATTCAGCATCAACTTTTTTTGTGTTATGTGCGCCATATTGTTTTTATATACAGAAAAATAGTGATTCTCATTTTGATTTCATTGATGTATAATTTGTTATAATTTGCACTTCTGAAACCACAGATATTAAAAAAAAAACAACTTCATGTGAGATGGTCATGACTCCATCGAAAAATTTTGTTTAATAAGCACTAGTTGTCAGAACTCATTAAACATCATAAGTTTGCACAAATACTTCAGTCGAAATGTCCTCTTTCTCAAATGAAGAAAAACGAGATATGTTGAAACTTTATTATAAATTTGATAGGAATAGTACGAAAACAGCACAAGTTTAGGTTGAATTATATCCGGAAAGACAACAGCCGGATAGAACATAACTCGGAATTTTGGACAATCACTTGGCTGGGTACGGTGCGTTTCAAAAACTAAAACTGAAATATGGAAGCAGAATGGAACAAAATATTAGACGTAATTTATTAGCCGAGGTAAAATAATTGTTCATTCGATATTCGAAGAAGTATAATTATTTTTGGTACTTTTTTAGATAAATGCAGATCCTTCCTTTCCAAATCAACACATCAAGTCTCGGCAGAAATGGATATGCCACAGACGAGCGTTTGGAGGGAATTCAAAAAAAGTGGTTTGAAATGTTATAAGAAAAACATTATTTGGACCGACAAAAGTACTTTTTCGAACTGTGGGGTTTTTAATAGAAATGGAGTGAAAATAATCCACGACACTTCAGAGAAGTCAGACCACAAGTTCGGTTTCGTTTGAATGTGTGGGCTGGAATTTATGACGACCGAATACTTGGACCTCATTTCTTCTCTAATACTTTGAACGGGGAAACCTATCTTCGATTCTTAAGAAACGAATTCGAAGAATATTTGGATACGTTTCCCCTTGTTAATTATAACAGCTGCTGGTTTCAGCATGACGGGACTCCTCCACACAATAAAAGAGCAGTATGCGAATATTTACACCAAAGATTTCCTAATAGGTGGTTAGGAAATTCTGGACCAATGAGGTGGCCGGCAAGGTCACCTGACCTTACAGTTTTGGATACTTTCTTGTAGGACAGTTCAAAGAACAGAATCTATGGAGAGCAAGAATATGACACAGTAGATGAACTTAAAGACAATATCATCACGCAATTCAGGTCTATCAGAAGAAGGGATATTGTTAGGACTGTTCTTAATTTGGGACGACGAGCTCGGTTATGTATTCAAGAGGAAGGCCATCATTTCGAGCACTTGTTGTAATACTTTTTGTGCATTTTTTACAAGCTCATGATTTCATTCTTGTTTTTTGAAACACACCGTACTCAGCCAAGTGTTTGCCCAAAATTCAAAATAAATTTGTGTTGTTTTCGTACTATTCCTATCAATGAAGTTTCAACATATCTCGTTTTTCTTCATTTGAGAATGAGGACATTTCGTCTGAGTATTTGTGCAAACTTATGATGTTCAATGAGTTCTGACAACTTGTGTTTATTAAACAAAATTTTTCGATGGAGTCATGACCATCTCAGATGAAGTTGTTTTTTTTAATATCTGTTGTTTCAGAAGTGCAAATCATAACAAATTATACATCAATGAAATCAGAATGAGACTCACTATTTTTCTGTATAAAAAAAACAATATGGCGCCCATAACAGAAAAAAAAGTTGATGATGAATGCCAGAAGACGAAACGTCGGATAGTAAGTCTGAAACCCGTCTAGCTGAAAAAACTGTCAATGAAAATGTACTTTTGGTTTTGAGCTATGTTGTCAAATAACGATAGAAACAAATAAAAACGAAAATTCCGATTTTCAGTTTTTTCCCGATATTTCCGGAAATACTCGGAATTTTCCAACTTTCAAAACAGTATTTTGTTAATCACCAGAATACGCAACTTTGCCCCAATTTAAGCTTCGACATATCTCCTGTAGTTTAGGAGATCCCAATGGTGGGGGTCGAATTTGAATTGCCCTGTATAGATGATGAAGATCTTGGGCTTCTATAATAGACCAGTGCTGATGCATTTTTGAAATGAAGGAATTATTAACAGCAAAATATTGTTCGAATGACGGGAAAGATAAATTGGAGTCGAAAAAATGGAGAAGGGTGGAACGGGGTGAACTTTTAGTGGTTGAAAGTGATATTTCACGGATTTTCAAGTATTGCAACGAAATTTGAGCTCTTACAAAAAAAAAGTTCATGAGCAAAGTTGTTGATAATAAGAAGGTCTGGAACTTTTTTTTTCAAAACTTTTTTACATAACCACAAATTTCTCGAGAAAATCGGAAAATACAATCTTTCAGTTATTAATTTTTTTCTCGCTTAAAAATCAACTTTGTTAAACGAAATTTGGTGGAAATATAACTCATTATGTTTCAAGTATTTTTTCCTAGCAAAATACAGATTTCTCTTTTTTTTTCGACAAATTCCGAAAAAACGACCTCATTTTAACTGAAAAGTTTCAACGATAAAGTTCTTGTTTTCAAGCTTACCAGCAGCCAGTTAATTCGTTGCGTCTTCTTTTAGATTATGTAATGAAAGGCTAGCATAACTGTGGAAATTTTATCCAGAAAACGCGAAAAAATTAACAAACGGATTTTCAGAAATCAATTTTTGAAATTTTTGTTCATAACTTATATTTATTCATTAAAACTATTGAAATTAACAGTTGAAACCTTTCGAAAATATTAATTTCATGTTACCTTAATAGGTACAAAGAATAAGCAAGGACATAAATAAGGATTGGATTATGATAGACGGGCGAAAGGAGGTGAACTTTTGGAAGTAAAAATGATTTCTCGCGATTTGCAGCAAAAATTAACATCATACAAAAAAAAGTTAGGAGAAAAAGTTGTTGGCAATAAAAAGATCTACAACTGCAAAATCCAAGATTTTTCCACTTAACCTGAAATTTTCAAAAATCGGTTTTTCGCCATTTTGACGGTCAACTTGAGGTTATGTCGAAAAGTGTTTGTCACAAAAGTTTTTGATTCTTTTATTATCCACATGTTTTCAATCAAACATTTCTCGCTAATAAGTCACGTTTCGCCACAAATCGCAAAAAACCGTTTTCAACCCCTAAACTGCATCCCAATTTCACCATTCTTAGTGTTTTCGTTTTCAAATATTTTTTTTTTGTCAAAGTTGGAACCTCTACAACATTTTCTACTTGATCCTTGCCTGTTACTTCATTTCTTATTTTAGGCGTCTAAAATTATTTTTGCTAACTAGGAGTCGCACCCTTTCCATTCAAAGAGGTTAAAAAGAAAATATTTCGATGCAAAAAAAAATACATCTAATTTATAACATGAAAAGAAATATTTCTACTAGATTTTGCGACATACAATTTTCATACAAAAAAATATTCAAACCAACGGTTTTTCTGATTTTTCCGTTTATGATTATCCCCCCTCCTCCCATAGGGCTGAAAACAAAAAGAATTTGGTGGATTTTTCTTAATTTTCAATGTAATGCAGTTCAAGTTAATTTGAATAGAAATTAATTGGGTGACAAACCTCAAAAATGATTAGTTTTAATGCTAGGGGGCGTTGAAATCGTACCTTGCTCAGGCTCAGGTAGTATGCATAAAAGGTAGCAAATGCTTTTACCATAGGTTTGTCTCCCTCATAACTCAACAAAATGAATACGTCTATTTCAAGAAATCCAAGTAAAAGCATTTGCCTTATCTTTATGCATATTGTGAACCAATATCTCTACATATTTTAGTTTAGATTATGCAGAACAATAGTGTAATTTTTAATAAAAAAATACAAAACCTTTCCCTCACCCCAACCCCTAATTTAAAACACGAAAAAAATTAATTTTCGACCAAAAAATGTTTTATTCAGCTCAAAATAAGGAAATCGCAGAGTTGTTTAATTCCACCATTCCCTCCCTTCAAAAAAATATTGGTGGATTTCGCTGACTTCTTAGTAGGGCGTAGTTCATGTTACTTGAATAACAATTAATGGGGCGAAAATCTTGAAAATAAATTGAAATTAGACAACAGTTTGAATTTTAGTTGGTGCCTGAATAATTTTTTTTGAATTTTAAAATAGTGGTGGGGATAAGGGGGAGCTTTCAGATTTTTGTATGAAGAATTACAAAATTGTTCAGCATAATCTAAACTCAAATACGTAGGCATCGTGTCGGCCTATAATAATGAATAGTCTATTCTGAGCAAGGTATGATTTCACCGCCCCCTAGCATCAAAATTATTCATTTTTGTGGTTTGTCACCGAATAAAATTCTATTTTTTTTTGTGCCCTTTGAGGCAATCATAAAAAAACTGCAATTTCCCCCATTCAGGCATATTTAAACATTTGAAAATGATATACTGAACAATTTTATTCAAATGTATTCGGTGTGTATAATTTATGTTATTTGTATTTCGAAATAATTCTGACCGAAGTTACGGGTAGCCACTACCTTACCCCTGCTAAGTGGTTTATAATAAGTTTATAAGCTAGGTTTCAGATGACCCAATTTTGCTTCAGGTGTTTTCATGTGAGAATCATTTCGTAGATTACCAACGTGGAAGATTTTTGTTTCGCAAGTACAAAAGTTTTGGGATAATGATCAATAACAAATTAAATACACATTTATCATTTTGTTAGTCGTTTCAAGAGTTTTTTCCTGAATTGATGTTGACATGAGGAAGATGAAGGAAATTTTGTTTATTTCATCAATCTGCTATCCTTTGATATTCCGGTGGGAACAGCAGCGAAATCGTTAGTTTTGAAGACTGACCAATATTACTTTTTGATATTATGGAAATTATGATTGTCCAATAGAGGGCACAGGGGGACACATCAATTTGAAAATTGCAAATGGCATGGGTTGTCAAGTGACACATCGTTGAAAAAACTTCTATTCTTTTTCAATCATCTAAATTTTTCGATTTCCCTTAATACGTATTTTCAATCTCTTTTCCATTCGAAATTTTCAATTCGATGTGCCCCCAGCGACATCTGTAGATTAGATACTTGCAATAAATCTTATTTCACAAAGTATTATCGATAAGACCATTCAAAATTATTTTTATCACATTGTTCCACTTTAAAACGTTCAAATTTATCTGAAGTCTGCACTTGTACTTGACATTTCGAGTGCATATTGTTGAATTTTAATAATTTGACTGCTATTAAAACTCAGGGAATGTTCACCAGTTTTGCGAAAGATGCTGAAGCATTTGAAGTTTATATAGTAATATACAGGGTGTCCCAAGTCTCAAAGTCATCTTTTGGAGGGCTGATACTCCAGCTAATGACTGAACAGAATAACACAATATGACCTAAGTAAAATATTGATTATTTTGGAGATATTGGCAGTTTCATGAATTTCGTTAAAATCGAAATCTTTTAACAATATTTTGAGTGCCGCAAGTACGAAACTTCATAGTTTAATATCCTAAATTTTGTTATGCAACCTCAAACCTTAAACCTAAACCAAAAATAAAAATATTGGTGCAGTAACTTTGGAGAAAACAAAACATATTTTCCCGATTCACGAGTTCATTTATTTCATTAGCTTACTTAGACTCTTCATACTGTGAACAAAATCACCACGCGAATCTGGCATGTTATTCAAAAAAATTGCTCATTCGATGTAGTTTTTGACATAATAGAACATTCACTATCTTCCACTTGAGGAAAAACGAGCTGTAGCATTAACACTGGCGTTTCGTGGAGAAGCAACAAATATCTTACAAACCCTCACGGCACAAGAACAAGAGGACTACGAGCAGCTGATCAAAAATCTAGAATTACGGTATGGACAGACCAATCTAGAACATGTATAGCACTCACAGCTCAAAAACCGCTGCCAGAAGCGAATCCCTACAAGAATTTGAAGCAGACATTGCACGCTTGGTTCGCCTTGCATACCCAGCTACACCGAAAAAGGTAATGGAGCCACTAGCAGTTCAGGCATTCTTAGGTGGACTTCGTGATCAGGAAACCAGACAAGCATTGACCTAGCTCGTCCAACACATCTCGTGGATGCACTGGCACGCGCTTTGGAATTTGAGGCGGCGAAACAATCTTGCAAGAGCCAAGCATATGGTCAGGGTGATGGAAGAAGACCCACAGGAGTCTTCCTCTCTTAAAGCTGCCATAAGGAAAGTGATGAAAAAAGTGTTTCCCGAAATGAGACTAGTGAGATGCCAAAACTGTAGGAAACTTGGACACGTGCGAAGCCGCTGTTTAACCCTCAAGAGGTCGAGACCAACGGAGGTTGTTGATAAGGAGCAATTGTCGACCTATATTCAGCAAGCCCCAGTTAAGAACGCATAGGTCGCTGTCCTCCAACGACAGAACAAAGGAGCCTTCGTTTACTTCCGGAGATATTCGGAAAAAACCGAAATTTAGCGATTCGGTTTCTATTGTTTTATGAAGTTTCGAAAAAACCAAAGGCACTTTGTCATTGCCACTTTTTTACTTCTACAAAATGATATTCACAAAATCTCCGTACAACGTCTCGTTTACAAGAAACCATCATCAATTTTGTTCTTTTATATGGCACGAAGAAAATGTACACCATGTAGGACAGCATTTTTTATTGCGAATGCAACGACGTACGGCACAATATGGTTGGTTACCTATGTTTTTATTCAGTAAAAATGCTTATTACAATTTTTGAACTTAGGCGGATCACAAACATTCTATGGTAACATACGTAGCAGTCAGTTTCCTTAAATAATTTTTGTCTTGATCGAGTATTTGTTGTTGTTGTTACTGTTGTTATTGCGTTCCTTTCTTTTACATTAAAATGGATGGAGGTAATTTAACAAACGAAAAAAAGGTTTGATTTGCTGTCCTGCTACATTTTATGCAAATGAAATTGTGTAGAAGCCGAACACATGTATTCGAACAAATTCCCGGAGCGAAAACAACCTGTCAAGTCTATTCTCAGGCGTTCATCACATAATTAAAAGAATTATGGTTAATTTAAAAAACCTGCGCTATCCCGACAAAAACCGTCTGCTGGAGAAAAAGTATACCTAGACCTAGATTCACAATCAGTAATTGAAAACTCAGGGAGTTCAACTAGGGACATGGAAGACCAGAGGCTGGGGTACCTGAATCAACAGCTCAATTTATTTAAAAATAATGAATTCGAGCCATATAAATTTCGAATTCGTCAAGGATTAAGACTAGGTGATGACGAGCGGCGTAGACATTTTTGCGAATGGTGTACAAGTATGTGTGATGGCGATGCAAATTTTCCTTTTAAAGCGATCTGGTCGGATGAAACTATGGTTAACAATAACGGTATTTTCAACACGTGCAACACACACTGTTGGGCACAGCAAAATCCACGTGTGAAGAGATCAGTCGAATTTAATATATGATGAGGAATTTCTGGCAAAAAGGTCAATTCATCTACCAGACGTCTTTGACTGCTCAACGATACCTTCTTCTATTAAGACAAGATGTGGAAGATGCAATTGATGATTTGCCATTGAACGCTTAGCATAATTGCTGGTTTCAACAAGATAGAGCACTGGCTCATATTGCCATAGCTGTTCGTCAAGACCTAAGCGGTTCCCAAAAAAATGGATTGGCACTCATAGTAATACACCCTGTCCAGCAAGGTCAACAGACCTAACACCTTATAGACTTGCCGGTAACGACACATTTCTTGAAACGTTTTTTTAACGTGTGGTATTTTTAAAATTATGATTATTATAGGTTTAAAAATGTTCTCACCAAATATCTAAGACTGCTTGCATGCAGCGGCGGCAACGAACAATTTTGAATTTGCAAAAAAGACTAAACGACTATTTAATGTATGTAACGTTAGTTGTTGCCTTGTGAGTACAAGGTCTTCTAACCGATGCCACAAATGTGTGGTTGGCTTCCTGTTGTTGACTTCCTTTGTTTCTATTTTTACATCCAAGTGTTGTACATCTTCGCACTTTATTTTACCGTACTGAAGAGAGCTAAAGCTCGAAACACGTGTCTACGGTTGCACAACATTTATACCCAATAACTTTTCTTCTCATATTTTCATATATTGCCCCTCGCTATTTCCATACTTATTTATATATATATATATATATATATATATATATATATATATATATATATATATAAGGATGGATTTAGCAATAAAAAAAGCACAGGACATGATGAAGTTTCCACAAAAATTGTCAAAGAATGTGTAGATATACTATAAGAAGTAATAGGGCATATTATGAATTTATGTTTTTCTTGTGGAGAATATCCCAATCTTCTCAAGATTGCCGTCCTAGTCCCAATACTGAAAAATAGCAGTAACATCGAGAATTATCATCCAATATCCCTTATCAGTGCGTTCTCAAAAATTTTTGAAAAACTTACATGTCACAGGATAAATGATTACCTGGAAATGTTCGAACTAATGACGGACTGTCAACATGGGTTCAGGAAAAATCACTCGACAGAAACTGCAACGCTCAATCTAACACAACATATACATGATTTAATTGACAAAAAAAATATTGTTGTAGGAATTTTTTTTGACTTGAGCAGGGTCTTCGACACTTTGAACACCAAATTTGTAGCAGAAAAACTTTTTAATATGGGAATTCGAAGAAATATCAATCAGCTGCTAGTGTCGTTTTTGACGAATAGATGTTTTCAAGTGAAGCATAATAACGTAATGTCTGATAAATTCCTCGTAACTACGAGGACCCCTCAAGGTAGCGTTCTTGGACCACTAATATTCCTACTATATGTGAATGATCTTCCCACTAATATAAGTCATGGAAAAAAATATCTCTATGCAGATGACACGCCTATCATCCTATCAAGCCAAACATCTGACGATATGAAACAATTAGTCAATACAGTTTTAACCGAATTTAATGACTGGTGTGATAAGAACAGACTCATTGTGAACATGAAAAAAACAGTATACATGCAATTTGCAAATTCATCTCGTAGTCTACATGACCTCAACCTCAATTTCCGAAACGAACCTTTAGAATTGGCCAGATCAACAAAATTCTTGGGAATAATGATCGACTCATTCTTCACATGGCAAGAACATATAGATTTCACATGTAAGAGATTGAATCGATCATATTACCTGATAAAATCTCTCAAGAATAAGCTTGATACAAAATCACTGATATCAGTGTATTATGCCAAGTTCCATTCGATTATAAATCAAAACATTGCTGTCTGGGGACTAGCTACTGGATCAGACAGGATTTTTATAAAGCAAAAAGCACTGCTTAGAATGATTTTCAATCTAGACTATAGAACTTCCTGTAGAGAGACTTTCCGACAAAATAAAATATTGACTGTTACCAGTTTGTTCATTTTGAAAATATTAACACATATTCATGAAAACAAAGGACTCCTACAAATGAGAGCTGAAATGCATAATTATAACATAAGGAATAAAAATACGTTAACTACACAAAAACATAATCACGCTAAATATGAAAAATCTCCTAAATTTGCTGCCATTCGCCTTTATAATTTATTGCCAAATGATATAAAGAACTTGTCACCTAACACTTTCAAAAAAAAATTTAAACTTTTTTTATCAGAAAAATGTTTTTATACAGTGGATGAATTTACACTTGAAGTAAGCAATGCACGACCGTATTTATTATGAAAATGTTATTTTATTTTAAAATGTTTTTGTCACAGTATTGTTCTATGTTCTTTATTAGACTCATGTACATATTTTTTTATATTTACACTTCTACATACATTTACATTAAGGTCGAGCACATACCTATGATGATTATCTGTCAATATATTTAATTTTATTCTTAAATGTCCTGTTTTCTCATATTTTATTTATAATTCGAGTTTTTTATGTATGTATATATTAAAGTGCTTGTACGTCTTAGGTTTAATTAACTACATCTCTATCGATATACACAAAACTATGACTTGTCCCATCTACATAACCTGTAGCAAAAAGGATTAATAAAATCTATCTATCTATCTATATATACATATATATATATATTATTATTATATTATTATATTATTATATTATTATATTATTATATTATTATATTATTATATTATTATATTATTATATTATTATATTATTATATTATTATATTATTATATTATTATATTATTATATTATTATATTATTATATTATTATATTATTATATTATTATATTATTATATTATTATATTATTATATTATTATATTATATTATATATAATAATCACAATTTTAAAAAAGCATACGTTAAAAAAACGTTTCAGGAAATTTGTCGTTACCGGACGGTCTATTGAGACATTTTGTGTGGGGCCATGTTTAAAATGAGATATACAAAAAAAAATTGGAAACACTTACTGCCCTCAGTACGATCAGCATTTGATAGAATTACCCCTGAAATGTTGAACCGTGTAATAGTTATACACAGTGAGACGGACATACTTATGTCTACATACTGAAGGTAATCTATTTGAATATATGCTAAAGCACTCACTATTTGCAATATTCAACAATAATTCTTGTCTTCTTAGTTCCTATTATTTCAGTTTCTGTTAGTGATTATGTTGAAAAACTATCCATAAGCGTTTTTTCTGAATGAAAACATAGGGAAATATATTGTTATGTACTTCGTTGTATTCGCAATAAAAAATGATATGTCCTACAGAGTGTACATTTATTTCGTGTCATAATAAAAAAAAGTTGATAATAGTTACTTTCAAACGAAAAGTTGTACGGAAATTTTGTGAACGCCAGTTTGTAGAGGTGAATTAGTGGCAGTAAGAAAGTGCCTTTGGTATCTTCAGAACTCTTCGAATAACTACAGAAAAAAATAATAATCAAAAAATGAAATTTCGGTATTTTCCGAATATCTCCGGAAGTAAACAATTTTTGGACTTCTCAACATATATTACTTGACCCCTTAACACGTTCAGCGCCAAGCCTTGTTGGAATATTTTCGTGATTTTCAAGAATTTGATTTTAATAATCTGAGGATTTACGCTATTGACAAACAAAACCTGCATCCATCCTAAACCTCAATTTCAGGGGAAATTCTAGGAGGCCAGAGTCATCTGAAATATACATAAATTGTGTTTTAGCGATACACACGGCCGAAACAAAATTTTTTGTTGGTGTATCTACGAATATTATTCTAATTCCCTCGATAAGTACAGTGTGTTTCGTATTTTTGTGTATACTTAATTCTGTAATACACTTACTTGTTGCGCAATTTGTTAAAAAAAATTCTCAATGTAGCCAGTTGAATTTTTTCCGCGATATGGCAATTTGATTCATACAGTGGCGTACGTATGTTACTCAGATGCTTGTTTCTCGAAGAACATCTAGTTATTTTTCTATAGGAAAATGTCAATGGAAAATTTTGTTCCAGAGTAATTGAATTGCCCTAATGCTGATTTTGTTCTATATGGAAGATTTGAGAAAAAAACAAAATTAGTCATTTGTTTCAATAGTTCAAAATAATACAATTTTGAATGAAAAGGAGGACAACATAATATGTAGAGTGGCTATTTCATTTATTCATTCATTAGTCCTGAAAACAAATTTTTTATTTGAACCCGTGATCTGAGATGAAAAATGTAATGAATCGAATGGCTGAGCCATTGAGGTAAATTTCGAAAATATCCTATAACCACTACTCATTTTGTGAGGCGAATATTGATTGTAAACTTCATAAGTAAAACTTTTTAATGAAACAACTGGTAATGTAGTATATAAAAATATTTTTTATTAAAACTTATGTACGTCACTGTCAGAATCAAATTGCCATATCGCTCAAAATATTAACCTGGCTACATTCCAATATTGAGAAAAATTTTGAACAAATTGAGCAATAGTTACATACGTGAATTACAGAGGTGGACTCAAACATACGAAACACATTGTACCTATCGAGAGAGTTGAAATAATATCAGTACTACTGAAATGAGAAAAACAAGCGTTCTTACGATACTAAACATGATATATAGTTCCATTTAAAAAATACCGATGACGTCACTACTCCACCAATGGCTCATCTAAAAAATATTTGAATTCATAGAAAAGTGCAGACTAAAATGCTTTTCAACTTCAACTGAACTTTTTTTCGATAACCCTCATATTAACTGAGAGAAATGGGACGGTCCATACACTTGACTAACTCTGTATGTGGGGACCATTGTATCATAGACTTTTGCTGAATAAATTCCTTACAATTATTTCATTTATACGTCTTTTCTCTTCGTCAACAATAATCCTTTTCTTTGGACAATGGAGTATATTTTGATTTGATTTGACGATTGAAAATATGTCGCTATCGAATAAACCTTGATATTTATATGGAAAATACTCTTAAAACGCATTTTGACATATTCAACATTGATGCACCCTGATAAATTGAAATTTTGCTGAGAGCCATTTTATATGGATTTGTGTCCTTTTATTATAATCCAGCCGTGCACTGTAATTCGCGCTAACGAGTATTAGACAAGCAATCAAATTATTTTCGCCATCGGCATATTGGAACGTATTGGATCAACAGTATTTTAGCAAAGCGATATTTTCATTTGCTCTGGATCCACAAAACAATGTCGATATTTTAATTTCGGGATGTTTGGAATATAATGAAAAAAATACAATCTGAGCACCTATACCGTGCTTGCCAAAAAATACCCCTTTCTATAATTTTTTGATAATTAATTTTTCAATGGATTTTGAACCGTTCTCAAATTACTGTTTACTCATAACATGAATGTTTTTCAACTTTCAATTTGATAACTTTCCTGGGGTCACCTTTGGATGTTGAAAACGTTTCATGTTGAAGAAATAATGTGGGTATATACTTCACGCCAGTATTTAGCATAAATACAATAATAATAATAATAATAATAATGTTTTTATACCTTGAAATGATCATTTTACAATAATATAGGAAACGTCAAGTAAAAGAAAAATACATAGTACGGAGTTAATAAAAAGTATATCATACACATTACAAACATTGAACACGGTTACTTGGAAGTATACACAAAATATTCATTGATAGAATAAAAGCATCCCTCTAAAAGGAATTGTTTGAGTTTCCTTTTGAAAGTGGATATTATTGAGATATTCTTTATTTCTGAATGCAGACAATTGAATAGCTTGGAAGCTGCTAGAGAGGGCGATTTTTGAAATAGTCTCGTACGATGTTGTTGCAGTTTAATTAGGTTTCCGTTTCTTGTTGATGGGTAGTTGTGACACTTCGAATTCGTTTCGAACTCAGACTCCCGTGTTTTTACAAAAAGCAAACAATTATAAATGTATATCGATGGTAGTGTTAAAATTTTTCTTTCCCTAAAAATTGGCCTACAGGAGTCTGTGTGTCGAAGACCATACATCATACGTACAATCCTTTTTTGAGAGATGAAAGCTCGGCTAATATTGATTACTTCTCCCCACAAAAGCACATTGTAAGAAAGTACTGAATAAACCATTGCATAGTAAATGTTCAACATATGCTCTTCATTCATAACCTTTTTGAGTTGTACCAATGCGTAAAAACTGGTGTTTATTCTCTTGCAAACTTGATTTATGTGAACTTTCCAACTCAACCCAGAATCTATATGGAGTCCTAAAAATTTTGAGGATTCCGACGGATAGATAGTCACATTATTGATATCAACCTGTATGGGTTGCTCCAAGTATCTTCGGTTGAAAAATTGAACTAATACCGTTTTATCGGCATTAACTATGAGTTTGTTTGTGTGACACCATTTCGAAAATTCGCGACTTATTGTGTTCAGCTTCAACTGGAGTTCCGCAGAACTATCAGCTTCTTCTGAAATTGCAGTATCGTCGGCAAAAAGTGACACTGACTTTGTACCTGAATGTTGTGGTAAGTCATTGATATAAATCAGAAAAATCAACGGTCCCAAAACTGAGCCCTGTGGAACTCCAATGTCTACGTTGAATATATCACTGTTCGTGTCATCCCATCTCACGTATATTTTCCTAAAATTCATATACGATATTACTCATGCAAGAAATTTCCCTCGAACACCTATGACATATAATTTGTTAGCAAGTATGTCAAAATCTATGGAGTCAAATGCCTTGGACAAGTCAAAGAAAAGCGCAGCCACAAATTTACCTTTGTCGATAATAACTTGCACGTGTCACTATAATATCCTAAAAATATCGTGCAAGCGGAGAGGCATATTAGACCAAGCTGAAGAGGTTTTTTCCCCTCAGAATATAAGACGCAAATGGCCTATACTAATTTTCATAACATATATAGTTCGTTCATGAAAACCTCAGTTTTCGCTCCAGCGATATCGCTTTGTGAAATTTTTTAAACAAGCATTAGTTAAAAATATTCCAAGTAATGATTCTAGGTGAGTGCAACAATCAAATCGACCATTTCTCAATTGTAACGTAACAGATTTTTAGGTCCAGTCTGGCAATTTTTGCTCTTTTTGGGGTGGGGGGAATCAGAGCGTCGCTGCTTGGCGTTCATCGTGTGACGTAGTCGAGAGAGATCCAGTTGGATGATAAGAGCGCGTGATATACAATAATGATTGTTGACGGAAATATTCGATGAAAGTGTGATAATAATAATGATTTTTGAAAAATAGAATATACAGTGTGGTCCACTAAGTGTGCAACAAATAGGAAACTTGTTTATTATCGATTTCTCAGAAAATTTTATTCCTGTCAAAAGTTGGTGCATATTCCAAAACTATACCAAGCGTACCTGAAATGGCTTTATGACAAACACCGTACAGGATAGGCCAAAAAATATAAAGTTCGTTCAAGAGTAAAGTACCCTTATTTCAAAAAATATAGAAATATGTTGGGGAAAAAAGTTGCCTAAAATTAAAAGTTATGTTAAGATACGAAGTAATGGCTTGCTATTCGAATTTTTTTTTTCGTTTGGAAAATATTGAATTACCCCCGTACGATACATATTTTTACTATTTTGATTCAATATGTATGTGAAGTAGCCACAATCAAATCAGGTTGGAGTATTTTTTATCAAATTAAAATTTATAGTTTTTTAGGTGACCATCAACTTCATGTTTGTTGCAACGATATTTAACAGAACTCTAGAATAAAACAAATACTCCTTTTAACAAGGCAAATACTTTACTAAGTGAATGTTCATATGAATAAACTGTCAAAATCTATCGCGGATAGCCATGAACAAAAAAGGACCAATAAGCGATAGTACAGAAACTTACAGTAGGTAACTGAACATGTGCTAACAATAAAAATTATAGAAGCGTCACTGTATGTCTAACTTTTCTTTTGATGCTACTAATTGTTCGCTCATAAAATTCGCTCGTATTGAAGTTTCAAGCTCAGCAACATTATCAAAGGGGCTATCTCTGTAGACTTTTTGTTTTAAGTATCCCCATAAGAAATAATCCAGAGGTGTAAGGTCTGGAGAACGAGGAGGCCAACGAATATCCGTATTTCGTCCTAACCATTTATTACGAAATGTCCTTTTCAGCAACTGAGAAACATTTCTAGTAGAATGGGCAGGACACCCGTCATGTTGAAACCATACTTTTTGCTGTTCTTCTAATACCATATCATCCAAAAACTCTCCTATTTCAGTTTCCAAAGAGTTCAAGTACCTGTCACTATTCAAATTCTTTCGAAAAAATAAACGGACCTAGTAATGTATCATTTAATATACCACACCAAACGTTTGTTTTATGATAGTATCCATTTTTGTTGTCAATAATAAAATTTGGGTTGACATCTGACCACCATCTGTAATTTTGTGATCATAGAACCCCATTTGTTGTAAAAGTCGATTCATCTCCAAACAGAATACAACGATGAAAATCTCTTTGTTCTTCTATTTCACCCTGAATCCACATGGAAAAATCATATCTCAAATCATAGTCTCTTTCTTGCAATGTACAAATGAATGTAGGTTTGTAAGCATGGTACTTATGTTTCTTGAGAATACGCTTCACAGAGGTTTTTTTATGTCGGTTTAATCACTAATTTCTTGAGTGGACCTTCTAGGATTTTCTACTACTGCTTGAAGTACGACAAGCTGGTTTTCTTTTGTGCATACAGGTTTCGTTTCGTTTCGTTTATATTCTAGTGAGCCGGTCTGTTTGAAATTCTTTAAAATTCCACTTACACTTGAATAGCAAATTTGTTTTTCTGAATGCTGCTCGTTGAAAATATTTGCAGCTTCGCGCATTGTTTTATAACCATCACCACAGATTAAAACTAATTCTGCCTTTTCAGTTAACGTTAATACTACTGGGCGAGGCATTTTCAATTGATGACCAATATGAAAACGTTTGACAGGCAAGTTTCAAGACGCCACACTATCAAACTACAGTATTGTTTACGAGCGTATGTGTTTTTTGTTCATGGCTATCCGCGATAGATTTTGGAGTGTTTTTTAATATCTGTTCTAGTTGAGGCATTGTTGTCAGAACAACAAAAATTTTATACTTTTATTGACAGTTTATTAATGTGAACATTTACTTAGTATTTGCCTCGTTGAAAAGAGTATTTGTTTTATTCTAGAGTTCTGTCAAATATCGTTGCAACGAACATGAAGTTGACAGTCACCTAAAAAAATACAAATCCAAGTAAATACTACAAATACACTTTAATTTGATAAAAAATACTCCAAAATGATTTGATTGTGGCTACTTTACATACATATTAAATCAAAATAGTAAAAATATGTATCATACGGGGGGTAATTCAATATTTTCCAAACGAAAAAAAAAATTGAATAGCAGGCCATGACATCGTATCTGAACATAACTTTTAATTCTAAGCAACTTTTCTTTCCAAAATATTTCTATATTTTTTTAAATAAGGGTACTTTACTCCTGAACGAACTTTATATTGTTTGGCCTATCATGTATGGTGTTTGTCATAAAGCCATTTCAGGTAAACTCAGTATAGTTTTGGCACATGCACCAACTTATGTCAGGAACAAAATTTTCTGAGAAATCGATAATAAACAAGTTTCCCATTTGTTGCACACTTAGTGGACCACACTGTATATGGTATAACTATGGTTCAACGTTTCAACGTGCGATCCCAGTAAGGAACGTATACAAAATACATCTTTGAGGAAACATGTCGGTTTAACGGGTGTCTAACGTTTCAACGTGCGATCCCAATAAGGAGCGTTTACAGGGTGTTTTGGAAATACATCATTTGAGAAAAAAACACGTGGCGACTGTCAAATTTGGTATACCGGATGTACCAACTTGGCATTCAAGAGAAAAAACATTGTAAAATGAAGGGAAATTTACTAGTGGCTCCTGGGAAGAACATATGGAAAAATCAAAAAGGAAGTTTCATTGAATTTTCCGACGACAAAATCTACTAATAGACCAAGCTAAAGAGCTTTTTTCAATGGCCAATACTAATTCTTATAAGATAGTTCGTTAATGGAAACCCCTGATTTCGCCCCAGCAAAACCGTTTTCTGGAATTTTAAAACAGGAAATAGTGAAAAAAAAATTAAACTGTTTTGGTGTATTGGAAATATATGACGGATTATTGAAGGAATCGTTTTACAGTCAATGAAACTTTTGTAGAGATATATAAAACCTGCAAAAAGAATTCACATACGACTGCATTTTCCACAGAGAAAACCCGGGAAATCCTCGAAAAAGAGACCATTTTTCAAAAATTTGTAATTTTATGAATCTGAAGCTGGACGAACAATATTGGAGAAACTGATCGATATTAATATGTGGTTCAACTGTGCGCAAGATGTTTTCTGTCTATTGTGTAGTTCTTGCACAATGGTGTTATAAACAATTCAAGAGAACAACTTGCAAGATGCTCCGATATAGGGGAAATTGTATTCAAATTCTGTAAACTGCATCTAAAAGTAGATATCAATATCTACAATTTGGTTATTTTGGATTTTCACCTGAGGGGTGGAAAATGTGTTGAAAATGTCACTGAAAGTTGATCTAAACACTTGAAAGTGCATTCGAAGTCACCCGAAGTTAACTCAAGTTGAGTTCGGTCGACTTCGGGTGCACTTTAAAGCATTTGGAGCAACTTCCAGTGACACTTTTTCGAAAACTCCTATTATAGATATACCAAAACCTATCATTTTGAGACCATCTCGACCAATATGAGGAGGGCCATCATTTCTGACAATATATATTTTCAATGTGTAGCCTCTTCCACTGTTTTTGATTCCCAAATTTAGGTAACCTAATGGTTTTAAAGCCACTCCAACTTCATCTCTTAGACACAAATCATTATCAAATATTTTTGAAATACTTCAAAAATAGTTTTTTCGAAATAGCAGCTGTAACAAAACGTAATCTTGAAATCCATTTTTTAACACCTTGACTGCCAAAAAATTCATATCGACTAAACCATGGTGCCACAACAAATAGGTAGCGTGTAACAATGATATGTGGATAAATAAGCCTTCAATTCAGTTATCGGTTCACATAGATATTTCAAATTTGACGTAGAGGTATAGAATTGAAATACTCGCGATTTTATTGAAACATTCCTGAGATAATCTCACAGGGCGAGTCAGAAGTGTTGTCAACTTTTTTTATGGCAAATTGCAGCTTGTCTATTTTCATCAGTATCAATAACGTTTTCAGAAAACTCATCACGTCCACTAGATAGAGCTGAAATCGAAAACTGTCAACACTCGAATCGAACAATTCGATTGTATCAAAGTTAGTGGGGATTTTTATACATAAACCAATTTTTTACTCCAAGATAATAATAATATTTACTTACTGCCAAATGTAATAATAATAACAATTGAATTCAATACGTAAATGAATTGTTAGCTGGCAAGTAAATTAGAACTGATTTTGAATAATGAAATGATGAATTTTGATCAGTTTTATGGATGAACACCTAGGCCACATGAACACTTTTGAACTAATATAAAAACACGTATTGATTGATAGTTTGATTTTATCGATTATAAAGTTTTTTGACATGGCACTTGTGGGTCTATAACCTTCCACAGTCTGATAATGGAAAAATTGAAAATCTATACAAGTTGAGAACTGCAAATGAATTAATTGCTCCGGTAAGTTACTGCCTTCACAAGACTATTGCCATTTTTCAAGACACCCGTGTTGTATATTGTGCGAACGAAAAATATGCTGCTTTGAAGTCAACTTTCCAAAATGAACGTTTATAAAATATCCAACTTGGCTTTTCTCAGTGGCTTTTCTTGTAGAAGTTGGTGGTGATCAAATGGCGTTGGTGATCAAGTCAGCGTTTACCTTCGAAGTAAATGCATTGATTTACGTGTATCAATCAGATTTAATTAGATAAAATGATATTCCTATACTCATTCATTGCTTCATCAATGGACCCTAACATACAGAAATAAAATTCTGGGATTCATCTAACTAACAGGAAAGTAATAAATATTGCCGAAAGATTGACAGTGTCAAAAACTTTTCTTTGTAATAGCCTAATAATTGGACTGCTCCCCCACAAATTCTTATTATTTATAGGTTTACATCAGAAGCTACACCGAAATATTTTTTCTAAACCTGTTTGTTCTCCAAATCATGGTAAGGATATTGTTCCAATTGTTCTTAAGATTAGTAATTTTCCATTTAACTGGCTCTACCCAGAAAATTATATTCATCTCTGGAGGAACATTATTTAAGTATGGATGAATGGCCAGTTCCATTTAGAGGGCGGTTAATTATGAAGCAATATCTCCCACAGAAGCCTGAAAAATATATGATGAAACTGTGTTGTGAAAATGAATGTATCTACCTTCTTCAAATTTGAAAATACAATTTGAGCATTAACGTTTTTCTGATTCATCAGTTGCAACAAACATTGTGTTGTAATTTTCTGAAGAACTTTTATATTCCAGATGAAAAACCATTGCTGATTATTTTGATAGTGGTATATCGTGTGCTATCAAACTTGTTGGTAAAAGAACTCGCTATCCATATCATATTTTTTCTGACACGTTGAAAGAGTATACCTGAAGAAATCGAAAACAAAAATTTGCGATAAACTGAAATCGATTTGTTACAGAATGATCTCGGAATGTTTGCCATTAGTGAAAGGTTTAATATAATATATTCGGTCTCAGTACCAAACACGGTAACAATGATTCCGAAATTCCCAACTTACGTAGACGTAACGTGAAAGAGATATAGACCAAATAGATGCACACATTGAAATGTGATAAACCAGAAGCAATATTATACAATATATCAAAAGAAAGGCTTCTGTAGATGTTCCTGATGTACCTGTTATAATTCGTTCCTTACAAAATCACTAAACTGGTACAAAAATCAGCAATGGAAATATAACGCTAGTGCATCACACTAGATTTACCTTGAAATAAAAGAGCCCATAAAAAATAAGAAATGCCTGAATCACTTATAAGAAATGTTTGAAATTCTTTGGTCTGCTCAAACAGAAGGAAATGCCATGACAGTCAAAAACCTTTGTGACTCAATTTTTCAATAGTGAAATGTATTTATATATTTTCCTGAAAAATTTGTTGCATTTTGAATATTATCTAGTATCAAACTGTATGGCTATTCCTCACAATCAGTACAATCATAGTATGCTCTCGGTGTGGTGAAATATTCTTATAGTGTTTCCATTATCAATTGCAAATCATAAAAACTCGCTCGGAACTCATAGCGGCAAATTTGTTTGACCTGCCATAGGCGGGGATACCTCATTTTATGACTTTATTATTTTAAAAAATACGTGTCAAAATGTATCATATTATATAAAAAGCAATCGAATCATTCATTATAAATTGGACGTCATTATGCATACGCCGTTGTTTGGCCAGATACACTTAATTGTAGTCCTAATTGAAACTTAGAAAAAAATCATTATTAAGCTCGTTAACTTGCTACAACTGAATATTAAATTATGAAACGTACAGTAAAACGTACCTTTATACCTGTGAGGGCGTTTGGTTTAAACAGGATACCAGACGTGAACTGAGCCCTTTTTGTATCCCATTCGTTTTTTTTTCTTGGAAAACGAAATTTCAAAGCAAAAACCATAAATGAAAATAAATTCTTTGCAAATTGAACAAAACGATGAAGGAAAATAAATTATTTACAAATAAAACAGAAACCTAAAGGTAAATAAATTATTTGCCACTAAAACAAAAAAGAAAAAACGTTTCAATTCCAAAGTTCAAAAATCATCATAGCAGTCAGAATCTTCTGAACTAGAGTCATCATTTGGTTGAATTATAATGGGTTGTTAAGGGGGTAATAAAACATACTCATTTTCTTCTTTGATTACATGTTCAACACAGTTTTTCCAAAGCTCTTGGCGATCTGCGGATAGAACTTTCTTAACGAGTTCTACAACCTCTTTACTAAGTTCTGGAGACTGATCACATTTTCGTAATTCTGATTTTACGTTTGCCCATATTAACTCTACAGGGTTAAATATGCAATAGTAAGGAGGAAGTCTGAGAAGAGTATGACCCTGCTCTTGGCACAGCTTGTCAATATAATACATTTTCTCTAACTTCAGCCCTTTTATAACAGTAAGCAATTCTTTGTTTGTTGGGCCTTTTTTAAGATCACTTGCAGGAAAAGGTATATTTTTTTCAGACATAAATGCTAATATTTTAGCTTTGTTACTGCCACTATTTGGTATCTTAAGGAGTTGCCGCGAGTGATAGGATGCGTTGTCCATAACGATTACTGACTGTGGTGGAATGTTAGGTAAAAGCTGTTCATTAAACCACTTTTCAAATAATTCTGCAGTCATATCTTCATGATAATCGGCAGCACAGTTTTTAATTTTTTTTGCAGATATTAATAAAGCATTAGGTACGAAACCGTCTTTGCATCCAGCGTGGACTATTATTATGCGTTTCCCTCTAGAACATGGCCCATTCAAACAGCAATTTTTACTACTGTCAACCCAACCAAAATTTACTACATCATGACTGTCAAACCATGTTTCATCTAGATAAATTATCTGTCTATTAGAACTTCTGTAGTCTTTTATCTGACGCAAATAATCTTGTCGCCATTTAACTATCCTTGATGATTCGGTGATCGCCATCAGTTTATTCAATTTTTTGTGTTTAAAACCACATGCCGACAAAACCTGACGCAATGTCTCTAAACTGGTATGAGTGTATTCTGGATAATCTACTAGCTTTTCGTGTATTACTTGCAATGTCGCAACCCTGTTCTCCTTATATAAACTATAAATTGTTCTGCGTATAAAATCTTGAGTAGCGGTGTCAACTGATTTCAGTTTTTCTTTACATGTTTTTCGCTTCAGAGAATGATCCTCAGCAACCCCTTTCTTAACTACTCGATAAATGGAAATTTTATTTATTTTAGTTAATTCAGCAATTCTTATTACGATTGCATTATCAGATTGCTGAATATTTTTCTTTTTTAAACATTCGAACATATTCAAAATAACTTGTTGTGTTTCTTTATTCTTATTGTTAAATTCATACCTGTCTTTAATCTCGCTACACTCTGCAACTTCATTATTTTCATTCGCCCAAGGTCTCCAAAACGCCATATTCGGATTTATGCATAATACAATTTCTAATTTCAACACACAACACACTCCACTACCTACCCCACTGATAACCAGACTGAACAACACTTGGACTGAGGTTCCTCTGGCGGTTCTTTTGTCGGTTCCGTTTGACTGCGTACGAGGGAGGTGAAATATGTTTTGTTTCTCAATTTGGCATGAGTGTCGTGCGTTAGCTATGCATATATATATTAAATATTTATTACCCCTTATATAACAGTCTTTTGCAATTGATATTGGAAATACTATACATGTTTTGTAGTGAATTCGTTGTCGATATCGCACGATATAACATAATCTCCAACACCAATATCTTACCTCCCCATCTCTACTATTAATTGTGACGTGATGTTCACAATCATATATACAGAGTTAATTTCTCCTGTAAGATTTGAACCAGACAGATATAGAACTGAAACAAAATAGAGTTGAAATGTGAATGGATTTTCAAAATAAACTGAAATATCAAATTTTGAAAGTGGGCACATTTGTACATAGTTTTAACTGACAAAAAACTCGACCAATGCAAATTAAAACATATTTCATGTAGCAGAGATAATGTATTTCACCGAATCCAGACATTGACTGTATAGCTGGTAATTTGAACAGAGAATGATCCATGTCTTCCCAATGATGTGCAAAATAACCATTTTCTAATTTAAGTTTATGATATGATATGGTAATCAGAGTAACTATAAAAAAGATCGATGTCTTCCTCATATTCAACCATATTCATACATGATTCATGTGTTAATTTACCACGACTCATAACTTACCAAAAAAAATTACCAGTTCAATATACCTATATTTTATTTCACTCGGTGCAGTAACATAGTTTTGAGAAGTAATAATCCAAGAATAAAGGTATTTAAATTGATAACCATGACCACTTGGTAGAAAAAGTGTTTGAAACAGCCGCAGTAGAGGTCCAAAATCGGCGGTCATTATGACCGCTACGGCATCACAGGAAAGGATCGCAGCAGTCATAATGACCGCTATGGCACTCAAGGTGTTAATAGTTCTCGATAAGGAGAATCATTGAATCTAAATCTGGAAGCCATTAAATTCAGCACTTACTTAGTTGACGATACCAAGAATGGTCAGAAAACTTCGCACATGTGTTGCTGTGAAAATCGTACCAAAACAGACGATAGTCATACGGGGGGAATTTAATCACAAACAACAAAATAAATTGTATACAATAATCAGTTTAATTATGAATTCAACGTCATCTTTCCATTAAGGGAATTAATTCAAACCATAACCGAGTGTTACAGAAAGATCCATGACATAGAATAAGTAGAAGTAACATCAATTGTTCAGATATAAAGAGTTTTTTTTCGTAATGCGACAAATTTGCATTATGTTTTTTTTTCTCGTATCGTCGGAATATCTGAGTTATGAAATATTGATGCACAAGCAGATTGTAGAAGAAACAAAAAAGAGAGTCAATTCATTTTTTAATTTTCGAACAACCCTTATATTTATTGCCTAAACAGAAATTGGCATTACGAGACCCAGGCTAACTTTATGACAGATATTTTATGCTCCTTATCTTCGGTTCTGTTCTAAATCTTGAGAGAGTTAGATGTTTGATAGTAACGTGACCTTTTGTGGTAAAGGATTTGTTTCAAAATATTAGTTTAATGCTTTGGTAAGAATAATAACTTTTTGTAGAATATAATAACGTAAATATAATGAAATTTCATTCAATTCACTGGTTCTAATTGGGTTTGGTATATTCCGACGTTCTCATTTTTTTCTTTCGGCATAATAAATATTTTTGGCCGATTTCTTTGTCTTATTAAGTTAAATTTGACTGTATTCAACAAATACTGCTGCATAAGCTCCACCTTTACGGGTTCACAGACCAAACTCATGACTGGTTTGAGTATTATTTGAGTCAACGTACCCAAATTGTTAAAGATAATAGCTATTCCAATATTGGTTTATACAAACATGGTGTACCATAATGGTATGTGCTTGGACCCATCCTGTTTTTGTTTTATTTGAATGCCCTTGGAAATATCAAGACTGAGGGTGTATTCACTGTTTTTGCAGACGATTACAACGATCCTATGGCGTGATTAAAATTCAAACAATATTTTTAGCAAAATATCTCGGTACATAACTGCTGTGAGAAAGAGGTGTAACGCGAATCTGATTTCATTCATCACTAAGAAAACTAATCTTTTGTCATTTCAATGTAGTAAAAAAGAAATTTCCATGGGGAATGATATTACTTCGGCTACCAATATTAACATATTCCTAGGGATTCATTTAGACAGTAATTACGACAATCATAAAAGCTGTCCATAGGGTGCTATGCTCTACGTGTTTTCTCAAACTAATTGGGTGAGACAACTGCGAAAGTAGTTTAACACACACACTATTTGAATCACATGTCAGGTATGGCATCCCTTTCTGGGGAACATGCAACAAACTGCGTATCAACATGATTTTTACTCTTCAGAAAAGTGCTGTTCGCTATACTTGCGGTGTTAAACTTCGACTATCCTGTAAAGAGTCATTCCATTCAAAAAGCAGAACTCCTTAC
Organism: Chrysolina oricalcia; assembly: GCA_944452925.2. NCBI lineage: Eukaryota > Metazoa > Arthropoda > Insecta > Coleoptera > Chrysomelidae > Chrysolina > Chrysolina oricalcia. The sequence goes on along the minus strand of OX101819.2, from coordinate 53,782,100 downwards.
TATTCAATCCCTCTTTATTCTTGAAACCGTATGTACCTAGAAACAAATCAACGTATGACACAATTCTTGGACCCACCCACCAAAATAATAAATTAAGACTACCCATTCCTTCTTCCAACTTGATAAAAAGCTCAATCATTTACAATGCTTCTGAATTGTGTAACCATCTTCCAGCAAGTATAAAAATCATTGATTTCATTATTTTTTTCAAAAAATCGTTGAAATCAATGGAAACATGAGTGATCCTCTGAGTTGAATTTTTAATAAATTTTATATATTTGTTGTTCTATAACTATACATTAATTGTTATAGAGCATGATCCAAGGGTCGTGAGACGTTACTTATTTTTGAACGAACGAAATGTGTTAGTATATACTATGTTCGCATGCCCACCTGCTAGCTTGACCAAATGACCATTCTTCTGATATTAGGGAATCAAGGTACGTAAAAACACTACTCACTTAGTTGAATTGCCAGACTACCGATATATTTCTGTAACCCATTGTGGGTTAGTGGACAGAGTAACTAGCTATCACCCCAGAGCTCCGAGTTCAAATCTCGTCTCCAACAATTTTTGATTTTTTTTTTGAAAACCCAGCAGACTCATCACACTAGGGTCAGCCATCTCGGTTGGAAACGGCTTCGACTCTGGGAGGATTTTTGTTCAAAAAGAAATTTAAAAGAAAACAGAATTTTGGTAAATAAAAGATTTCCTTCAGACATAATTTATTTTTGGAAAGATGAAGACTTAGGTTCTGACTGGTGTCTCATGTATTTTTAATACCTGCGTGCTTGTGGAGTTTGCTCTGTGACACCTGGGTTGCAACAGGTGAGAAAAGTAACTAAAAATAAGAGTTTCTTAATTTTAATTTGTATGGCTGTTTTTCATATGTATTTTGTAGAATATCACTCTGAAGTAATTTCAAAAGTGTCAGACGCTTTCCATAGACCAGAATTTTTATCAGACGCTGTGGAGCTCCACAAAATACTTCCAACCGAAATGGCTGACCCTAGTGTGATACGTCTGCTGGGTTATCGAAAAAAAAAATGTTGGAGACGAGATTTGAACTCGGAGCTCAGGGGTGATAGCTAGTTACTCTGTCCACTAACCCACCATGGGTTACAGAAATATATCGGTAGTCTGGCAATTCAACTAAGTGAGTAGTGTTTTTACGTACCTTTATTCCCTAATATCTGAAGAATGGTCATCTGGTCACGCTAGCAGGTAGGCATGCGAACATAGTACATACTAACACTACTCAATCGTACACATTTCGTTCGTTTAAAAATAAGTAACGTCTTACGGCCCTGGGATCTTGGATATTATTTGAAATGTGTTCATATACATACTTTATTTGATTTCATTCATAATTTTAGAAGACTTATTCAGTAAGATGTAAATTTTCAGACAACAAAGGATAGTTTGATTGATTGACATTTGATATAGAATTGTATACTTGAAGTATATCATTCATTACGTATCAATCAATTCACATGTCATATCAGAACAACACCCTAGGCAATTATATGAAGTATGCTAATGGAAACATCAAGATATATACTCTATAATAGTAGGACACAAATATAAAAATTATTGATATTATTTTTGTCATTGTTGTTAAAAATATTATTCTATACTGGGAAAGATTGAGAATTTTTTTCGCCCCATATTCTCTCAATTTCATATCTTATCTGTTACAAGGTTGGGGAAATGGGAACTTTTGTCAATCACTCATATCCTTGCATGAAAGGAAGCATAACGCGCAATTTCTTCATATCTCCATTTCGATCAGATGATTATGCAGGTGCCGTTTAATAAAACAAGTTGTTTGAAAATCTTAGGAATTTTAAAGTTTTATTTGCATCCTCAATGCCAAGAATTCACCATCGTTTGTCTTCTGATTTCCTCAAATCCAATTTCCTATTCACTATTCATGAAACGAGAAAGTACCTAACAATCCTGTTCGAACTGATTTTCAAGTTTGAAATACTTCCTTGAATTTGCCGGGGTAGGATAACTGGAACATCGACCCTGGTTAAAAGTTTTGCGTCTACACCCAAAATTTTATTCATGGACAAATACGTTCGGACATGATGTCATGAGAGACGTTTCTGCAAACCTCGTTAACAATGAAAGCATTCACAAACTTTGTAATTCACTTAGAAACCACGAGGGTTTTGAATGGGAGTAATCAGATTCCTTGGCAAAAGTGAGCGAGACATAAAACTTTGTCACTCAGGAAGGAGGGTGCACGTTTCTTACCAGGAAGTGAAAATATTTAAGGAGAGGGAGTTATTAAGTAGAGATAAGTTTCAAAGTTTGTTATTTCATGAATTTTATTGGTGATTTCATAAGTTTCATACAAGAACCAAGAGATATATTCCAGGATCGATTCCATACCAAATAATCAAAGTTTGAAAATTTACAGTAATCTTGGTGAGAATTCGGAATAATAAATGTGATAAAACATGACAGTAGGTATAAGATTGAAACTGAATAGCATAAATAAATGAAAAATACAAGTGTAATGAAATACGACCAGTAAAACGATTTGAAAGAAACACGGACAGAGACAAACAACTTAAAATACAGAAATGTAAAAGTTCATAATATAGCTATTATTGGACAGGCGACAACTAAGTCAATGATTCGAAATAATCAAAATATTCTTCAAATGTGTTGAAGGCATTTTGTAAAAGAATATTCTTAATTTTAACTTTAAAAGTATTAATACTCGTATCGAGAGTCTGAAACTCATTACTGCATTAAAAACATTTGAAGATAGATATAGATAAGAGTTTTGCGATTTGCTTAATCTATAATTGGGTAGCCTTAAATTTATTTTGGTCCTAGTATCATGGTGATATATGTCCTCCTGCGTAGTAAGTTTATTTTCAGTTTTTAATTTTTGACATAACACAAACATTCGTATATGAAGCAAAATCGCAATATATAAAGAATTTTAAAGAGAGGTTTGCACTGATCGTCTTATTTAGCCTGTGCCATGATTCTGACTACTTTTTTTGTAATTTGCATATCAACATCTAGATAATTAGATGAATCCCATACTATTAGTCCATATGTCATTATGGTGTGAAAAATGTTGACATAAGCTATTCTCAAACAATCTGTTCTGGTGCTGAGTTGACTTATTATGTATATACACGTTGATAGGTGCTTTGATAATTTGTGAATATACGTTAAGAAAATTGACGACGAGTCCAAATAAATTTCAAGTAGCTCAGTTGGTACATTATTTTCTTAATCAATTTTAGTGGAGAAATCTAGTTTTTGTTTTATCGTTGTTTATTGTGAGATAATTGCTTCTAGAACACATTGTTATGAAGCTTTCAGATTCATCAGCGTTAGAAAGTAGATTGGAAAGCATAGAGTCACTTAACGAAAATGTGGCGTCATCAGCACACATTTGTTATATTGAAAGGCATGTCATTAATGTGTATGATAAATAATACATGACCAAGGACCGAGCCCTGTGGTACCCCATAATTAACTTTTTAGTCATTTAAGGTCAATTAAGGTGAAATGTGAATAGATTTGAGGCTGTTCCTCTGATTCCATATTGTTCTAATTTTTGTTGTAAAACATACGCATCGGCTTGGAAATAATTTATTAACACTGGCACTTATTGGGCCAAGATGAAAAAAAACGTGCTGTGTGATTTGTTAATTTTTTCCTGATTCAACTATTGCAACATACTTTATGGTCCTAGTACAGGTATCGTGGATAGTCAGCATATTCAGAAAGTTGAGAACTACTGTTTGAGACTAATTCTTGGTGTGAAAGAAAGCAGATAATTTCACACAAAATTAAAGCAACTCAACTAAAGCCATGAAGTTATATTCAGAAGATATACATGATAAGAATACGAGACAAACTTTTTTCATCACAGTTCCTGGTCATAGAAAGTAAATTTTCAATCGAAATTAAAACAAAATTCGTTTTGGTAATAAATGGATGCAGCTGAGAAAAAAATTATAATTAATCAAAAACACATTAACGGACAGACCGCCAGGTACGCTGCGACAGACCTGCTGCAGCCGTCAAAATAGAATCCGCTTTATAGGACAGACCGGTTCAAGCAGGTATTTCCTAGTAAAATACTTGCAAAAGACACTCTCAGTGTCCCACGAAACAGAAGTTTAATGTTGATTGCATATATGGAATAGGCATCTAGCAACAAGTAATGCAGTTGGGTTTATGCACGGTAGTGTGGTGTCATGTGCATTGTATATGTATGATTCAAAAAAACTATAGAACGACGAGTGAAACGTGCAGTTATCTTGAGTTTTAGTTTAATTTGAATAGTTATTTGGGATCAAAAGTACTAATAAATATCTGAAGTATTTTTTGTTGGAATTTGCAATTCAAAGGGAGAAAATCGTTTAATAAATCTGTTTGAGGAAAAAGATAGTGATGAGTGTGCAGCTATAATAATGTGTCGTCTGATTCGGAGGCAGATAAGACCTATAATCCCTAAAAAGATGATATATAAAACAATTTACTGGTATAAAAAGTTATTTTTCACTTGATGGATAAGACAGTTTGAAATTCCCTTTTTTCGTACAGAAAAGTGACACAAAACACAAAAATAAAGAGATATGTACAGTACAGAGAAGCTCTTCTAAGATCGCTATTAGGTATTGATAGCAACCTAATGGATGGCCGCTTTCTTGTCAAGTTGAATCCAATACACCAACTTACTGCTATTCATGCACCATCCCAACAATTCCAAGAATTAATACCAAGGCCAGACAACTATACTAGAAAGTGTTATTACCTACGATGTAAACAGTGTTCGAAAGAGATAAAGAGGACAGAAACCCATTGGAGATGTAAGAGATGCCAGGACACTCCACCCTTTGCGCTGGATCGTATGCGTTTTAAAAAGTGGCATACAGAAAACAACCAATTTCTTCTGTTCAATAGTTATTTCATAATGTAATAAATTCATAATGAAACCATTCCATATAAAATTACGTCGACCGGTTGCAGCCGTCTTGTCCAATCAGACATAATTTTTCTGCCTGGTGGGACAGTGACGGTTCTCACCGTCATTGTTTTATTCGGCTTAAATTATCGATAATAAGCCGATCAATCAACTCTGAAAATAACAGTTCCAGATATTCTACGATACAGTTTATTTTCTAGTGTGTTGTTTTGGTCAGAAAAATGTAAGTAGGTGTCCGTCAATGTGTTTAAGATAGTCGTGATCACATTCTGATAGGCAAGGCATTTTAGTCGTATTCTTCTATTTATGAAATTATGTTTCCTTCAGTTAACAGATTGGTGAAGGTCGACTTCCCTTCGGTTCCTGTTCTATTACGATGTAGCTAATATTAAAATCAAATTCCGTTGTACAGAGTAATTTGTTTAATGGGTTTTATGGCCTACATAATTTTATAAGAAAATATTTGATGACACTACTTGGCAGAAGCCCATTAAACTAATAACAAAAATGGATTGAGCAATTATCAGACGAAGTCGACACCATAGTCGGAATTCTCTTTGAATCTTGGGATCAAGATGGGTGTGCTGCCCTGCGCTGACTACTGGCAAAAACCATGAAACCAGTCCGTAGGTATTTCCCCATGTGGGTTGAGACATGTTTTGGCGTTGAGATTGACGAACATTGCAAAGTATTTCTTGTAGAATACTTTGCCCAGAATCTAAAAAATATAATTCAATGGCCGTAGGAGACAGAAGTTGTTTTCTGTTGGAGACTTGCCGATGATTATACCTATTGTATGGGTTGAACGCAGAAGTGTGGATTGCTTAATCCATTTTTATTATTGGTTCAATGTAGTGTACAATAGTGTCATCAAATATCTTCTTCTGATATCATTGAATTGTACATCTGTACGGAAAAAAAATTTGATAGTAGCAAGTAAAATTTGCTTACCACCATGTGAAAATTTGCATACTATATGGGACAAGTACACGCTTTATTAGCCACAAGAAAAATTTGATTCCTGAATTTGATCACTTACTGTTATTGATGTAATTTCAGAAACGGAGTGTAACCTAACGATATTAAACTCTTTACTAGATGCAAACTTTCTATATTATAAGCCTCAATCTACGTTTTATTTGCAGTAGGTGCTCAGTTTGATAACTACTAGTGAAAAGTAAATTTACCATTGATGAAGAATGATTACTCTCAAATAACTACTACTATACAGTATTCTACTGCAGCAACATTTTTAGATTATTATAGTAATTTTAGTTTACTTGATTGACCTTATCAAAAGACTCACTTTTAGGTAGTTTATTATTGTCTTACCTCTAATAGCTTTCATTCCATCTTTGGTATCAGGATACAACGGACTCAATTGAAATATCCACTTGCCCTCAGTTTAGAGTTATTAGTTCTTCAAAGAAGGATTTTTTTGTTTTTTATAAAGCCTTATTTTCAATACATTCATTTCATTCTTGAATTTAAAATTATATGAAAGGTTCGGTTGCACCAAGGTAACAATGATTCAGTTTATTGTTATAATAATAATAATATAATGAGGTGATGTGTGATTATATGTGTGTTTTGTTAAGTCCCACGTTGTGGATACAATTTGTTATGAATTAAGATAAATGATGAAATTTTGTAACACTCTTAATGAAATAAAAATAGCACCAAAGTTGCGGTGCTAACAATATTATATTTTTATTTTATTTTTATTTTTATTTTTTTTTTAATATTTTTATTTTATATTGGTGATATCTATTATAAATTCAGAAATTTTGTTGTAATGCAAGAAATTGAAAATGTAATAGTATATTTTCTTTTTAATGACAATTGTTTGCTCAAATGAAAACTTACACCTTACTTTACCGTTTTCCCGCTTATTCCTGATCTCCTTTTTTTTTATTTTTCAGTATCTCCAAACTCAATCGGCGCTCCAGAACATGTAGTACTCTCTTTCTCAGGGTAGGATTCTTGAAAAGGGCTTTCCAAGATGTAAATATTTTTTACTTTACCAAATGTTGTTACAAGAGTAAATAAATTGCATGAATTCAAATATAGATGTTGTTTCCTTTATTTAATCAGAGTAAATAGAAAATGTTATGTTTCTCACATCAACAAAACTTACCTCTACCTGTTCTAGCTAGCTAAGCGCCTATTCCTATTAAATTTTCAATATTTCTACTCTGCACAAGTTAGACAACCAGTTAACCTTGGGTGTAATGTTAGTGAATGATGAAATGACTCCAGAGAAATGAAAACTTCTTCAGTTCAGTGTGCTTGCCAAGGTTGAAAGGTTAACTAACCTAGCTTTTCTGTGATCAAATATGTAAAAGTTATATGAAATTGAAATTATTTATGCTAATAATAATACTAACTATTGTCCTCTCAATGCAGTGATTCAAGTTATGTTTTATTAAAAAGTGTCTGATAGTTTTTTTACGCACAAAAAGATCCAGTGAAGAAAAGTTTCGCGTTGTTGAAGATTGTTGAAAATACAGCTTGAATATCAGCTTGGGAAGAAATTTGTTGGATGCAGTTCGTGACCAAAAGGATGATAAATACCTTTATAGTTGCTGGTTTGCAGGTCGATGATTTTCAATTGGTTTTATTTCGTCGTGGTAAAATTTTCTGGTGAGTTGTTTACTTCCAGTGTCAAATTAACCTCTTATATGTTCTTTGGTGATGATTTTAAGTATTTGCTTTGAGTTTTTCTAAAGTTTTTCTTTTTCAAAAATTGATCAGTCTTGATTTCAGCTTCCTTTTTCTGTAGCCTCGCCTCAACTCCTCCTTTTTCTTTTTTCTCAAACTTTTTCCTAGTAACCTTCTTCAGCACTCTCTTGATAAGTTTTCCTTTTTCACTCACGATACCTTTTCGACACTCACTAGTCAAATCACTTTCATTTTCCCGATTTTAAAATGTCTCTTAAATTTTTTATAATAACTGTACAACCTATAATATACTCTTATTCTACTATTTACAATTTTTTTTTAACATTTTCCCTTTTCTGATTAGTTTGAACTTCCCATCTCGTCTTTTCAGTCACTTTACCTATTCTCTTGGTACTTTTTATTTAAATGAAGGATTGCCCTGTCAGTGTTAGTTTGTATACAGCGTGTTCTTTCAATAAGCTATTTTACTAAATTTGAATCTGTTTCTGATAATTTTATTTAATTTAAATTTTGCTTCTATGATGTTCTTTATGTTCTTGTCATTATAGTTTTTTAATTTGATATTATTTTTCAGTAAAAACAGGCTGGTTACTGATGGTATTTCGAATAACGTAGAAACGAGGGGGAAGTAACTAGCCATTTTTTGTACACCTAATGAAAATAATGCAGTAATTAACTCTAATGAAAAATAATTACCATTAATGATGTTATACTATTCATCGGAAAATCACTGATTAAAATCCGCGTCTGCTCAGCGATCACCGAGGCGATCACTTACCGATTGTCAGACGGCATAAATTTGCCAACTTGGAACCGAAAAAAATCATATCACGGATCCCCAGAAACATAGATTTCGATTTTAAGTTGAATATGAAATGATTAATGAAGTAATGAAAATGTTATGATGTACACCTAATGAAAGAGTTACTTCCCCCTCGCGTAGAAAGTTATCGTAGAACGGAAACTGGTTTCGAGAACTGATTTTTATGACTATTTGAATGGATCTTTTTATAATCTGTGGATGAGATGGTATAGATGGATCGCTGTAAACTTCAGGTAAGTCATCTGGCTTTTCTGATTTTCATAATAATAATAATAATGTATTTTTTTAATTTATTTATAACTTCTTATTTACAACAACATTTCTTGAGTAAATTCTAATATTCTTTATTCACTATTTATTAATATTAGATACTTATCATAACATTATACTATGAGACAACGTATTTGCATGGCATATACAGGCTAGCAAAATACACACTACTCAAGAAAAACTGGAGAAAGAGATTGCAGTTTTATGACAATCATCGCATCTGGCCATACCGTTACTGGATCACCCAGTACAACCTGTTTCATGATTAAAAATTTAGAAACTTTGTTGAATCTATATTCATCAGTATGAATGAATGAACAAGCATGCAAGCTAATGTCTTTCCCCATTATGATCATAACAAATCCAAATTATACATAACATAAAGTAGAATTAGAACGTTCTAAAAATTGAAAATAAAAGATTAACAAGAAAGGAAATAAAAATATGTAAATTTTTAATATTTTTATTGAAACAAAACTGTTATTCAGTCTTTTGGAAAATTCTCCTGATTCCATTATAGATAAAATGTCAATACTCTAGAAATGTTAGTTCAAAATTCACATTCTACATACCAACAAGTTAAATATATAAATCAAACTAATACCATTCACACAACTCACAACAGTTGTAATAGTATAATTCCGGCACACGATATAACACGTCCACATACAACTACTAACTCAAATGCTCTGGAATTGAAATGAGGCCAGTTTTGCGAAAACGTTGATGAACAGTGCGACGGTTACTACCGATTGATCCCGAACTGGTCGCAAATCAACAAGTAGATGAACAGTTTCATTATCGTAGGAACACCTAGCTCTACTGCAAATAAACTGTTGTATTATGCCTGTAACACGAGTCTCTGTTGTTATGATTTACTTTTCAGAAACACAAAGTAGATAAATATGAATATACACTTTTCCAGCACTAGTAAAATGTTAACCTGACATTATACAAAGTGAATTAGCTAATGTTCGAAGCACTTCCTGTATGTAAACAATAATATAGCTACAAGTTCATGCGTTCAGAATACTAATTTTTTTAGAGACAAAAGGTTAATTTTTATAATACAGGTAATAATTTTCTCACCACAATCGAAAAAAAGTCAGGAAAACGTTTTACTTGGACAATTTTTTTCCGTGTGAAAACAATGAATACAGAACCACTCAAAAGGAGAAAAAATATTGTAGAAAACACAACACCTATCTCATAAATACAATACATACTGCTATACATTAAAAAATGTGATCTTCAAATACATTCGATAATCATACGAATAGTGTTTTTTAAAATGACTCAATGGAATGAAAGCATTATTTTTTCAATATTTTATTTCACGATATTTTTCAAAGATCTGTAGTTCTCAGATTTCATTTCATTTGGGAGCATATTGAAATGTCTGGGAATGAAAGAGTTTTTTGATGATTTGTTTAGTCTGTATCGTGTGGTCCTCAGTGTGATAAGATGAGGTATTTCTTTTCTTTTGTTCTGATTTTTGTGTGATTCTGATTATAAGTAGAATATTTATAGTAGAAGTGAAGGCATTCTTTGGTGTTCAAAAAATATTGGCTGACATTGTTCCCAAAGTCCTACGTTTGTCCTTATTCTGAATACATGACTTTATGAGTAATATGAAACATTCACTTACATTTTTACTTTTATAGATTTTTCCATGTAGTTTTTGTTTATTTCACCTCATTATAACTTTTGTGCTTTAACAGTCTATAATAATAATAATAATATATATATTTATTTCATCTAATTTTTCACGATCCACATTAAAATTACATAATATTAAAATGAAAATAAATAAAAGAAGCTACATTAGCCAAGGTTGGCTTGTTTGTAGGTAACACAAACACAGTATCTTCAATTCACATATCTAAATTATGTGCAGTACAGTAAAATTATTGAGATTATCGAGATGCACGGGCACCAGCGTTGTGTGAATTACTAATAAGATCTTTCTCGTGCTAGTTATCACACTTCGCTCCCTACATTAGACTGCTAACTGCTTTACTGCTAGTGAAAAATACTAAGACAAGACAACTCAAAGTTGTCGGACCTATCCTTGCACTGATGCACTGAGGTAACAACCTCGAAACATGTCTGCAGGTGTCATCCCCAGCCGAATTAAGGATAATCTATTGTTTGTCTACAATAAGCACTTGCAACTGAGTCTTCTTTGAAGAACGTTGCACAAATATCTGTCAGATGTAGTTCAATATCCGTCGTGGCATTAGCCAGGGAAGTAGTTGTTTTCTGTCAGATTTTTGCCTCATATTTTCCACTTTTTGGAAATATGTGGAGAGAAGGGTACTTCGACTTTGTCGATTTTATTCTTATCATTGATTTGTACTCTCCGGCAAAACATTCGAACTTGTTCGAATTTTCGCATTTACTCTACCTGAAGTCTTTTGCTGTTTCGAGGAGTGCTTATTGATTTTCCTGGCGGATGGCGCAGCGACTGACTTACTGTAAGTCGCTGCTTCATCCGTAGGGAATTATTAGATAAACAGTAGGTTTTAATTCATTTGGCAGAGATAAGATGTATAAAAACCTTGGTGTGTCGAGTGATTCGATTTTGTTTTGATTTTTCAGAAGACAAATAAACAAATGAAATAGTGGTATGCTTCTTTGGTCGGATCCAGAGATGGCGCCCTTATGGAATGTCAGTCCTGTTAATATTCCAGGGATATGGTGATTGATGACTGTTGTCAATTTTATGGAATTTCAACAAACTTTAAATACTATTCAAAAATGAATAGTTGTGTCGGAATTCAAATTTCATAGTGCAATTTCCTTCTATTGATGACTATTATTAATGTGTTTGTCCATTTCGCTGTATATTTTCATAGAAATTCATCATTGATTCAATAATAATTCAATCTGTCTGATTGACTCGGCCGTTACTTGATGAAGAGTATAAAATAAACAGAAAACTTTATTCAATCAGACAGTGAAGAACTACTGTGCTGGCAAAACATGTCTGATTGAATAAAATTTGTGAATATCTAATCGTTTTCTGTGTAGTTTGTACAATAATAATTTGATCACGTTCCGTTTTTGTATCATTTGTGGGCAATCCAGAGAGATGAACAAAATAATTCATCTATATCCGGTAGCGAAAGTGAGTACTACCATATCATGAAGATTATCACATAGTATCTTGTATTTTAGAAAACATTTTCATGAAAATAATCTCTTATTTTCTCTTCTCTTAGTTATGAATAATACTCGAAAAACATGGAATTGTCAGAAAAGTTCTGAACAGCCTCAATTTGAAAAGATAACCGAAACTGTCCAGAGCATACCGTAAAACGAAAACAATTGATTACTTTTGATGTTTCCGAATCCTATTCGTAACTAGCGAAAGTTATTTCCACTCGGGACAAAATGCCATCACGTTCTGTTTTATACTTTTATTATATGCGTCTCTCGAGAGTGAACTTTGGTCGCTAGCCAAATTCATCCAAAAAGGGTTATTACAATAGTTGTTCATGAAGTTGGGAACGTTCGATGAGTTGTGTGTCTACAAAATATTTGTTTTTCCAATAGATATGAGATATGGATTGTTCGATAGAAAAATTAGGGGGATGATGAGCAATATCTTATTTATGCCGTCTTTCCGGATCACCGAACACACAGAGCCTCAAATTAGCATTAATTGAGTAATTTGTATAACAGTTTTATGTCACAATTTCAGCAATTATTTTCCGTAGTACTACCACCTGGTTTCTATTGCCAAAAATTTTTGTTGATGAGTCAACCAAATGTTTCTGTTTAAGAACTACAACATAGATCCTCAAATTTAAAATAATACAGGGCAATTCAAATTCGACCCCCTCCATTGGGATCTCCTAAACTACAGGAGATACGTCGAAGCTTAAATCGGGGCAAAGTTGCGTATTCTGGTGCTGTTTTGAAACTACTTGGAAAATTCCGAGTATTTCCGGAAATATCGGGAAAAAACTGAAAATCGGAATTTTCGTTTTTATTTGTTTCTATCGTTATTTGACAACATAGCTCAAAACCAAAAGTACATTTTCATGGATACTTGTTTTCAGCTACACGTTTTCATGTTCAGATTCACTATCCGACTTTTCGTCTTCTGGCATTCATCATCCACTTTTTTTTCTGTTATTGGCGCCATATTGTTTTTTATACAGAAAAATAGTGACTGTCATTCTGATTTCATTGATGTATAATTTGTTATGATTTGCACTTCTGAAACCACAGATATTTAAAAAAAAACAACAACTTCATCTGAGATGGTCATGACTCCATCGAAAAAATGTTGTTTAATTAACCCTTTCGCTGCGGATCATCATAGTGAGTAACTCGACCGGAGCTGTACTACTATCCTCACCCCACTTACTATCCTTCATGCTGTACTGCCAAACAAAGTCAAAATCAAGAACGGCACCAAATAAATGTCGTATCGGGTCTTCACAACACGCTACCAACGATAAGTGAGCTCTCTGTAAGGCTAGAGAAATACTGGCCATTTGTTTACACGTAGATCCGCGGCATACATGAGTGCCATTAGCACCGCGCGAGGAATCGATGTGTCATGCATGTATGCCAGGCGCACTGAGAGGGTTAAACATCATAAGTTTGCACAAATACTTCAGTCGAAATGTCCTCGTTCTCAAATGAAGAAAAACGAGATATGTTGCAACTTTATTATAAATTTGATAGGAATTGTACGAAAACAACAAAAATTTAATTTGAATTATATCCGGAAATACAACAGCCGGATAGACCATTATTCGGAATTTTGGGCAAACACTTGGCTGAGTACGGTGCGTTTCAAAAAACAAGAATGAAATCATGAGCTTGTAAAAAATGCACAAAAAGTATTACAACAAGTGTTCGAAATGATGGCCTTCCTCTAACATAACCGAGCTCGTCGTCTAAAATCAAGAACAGCCCTAACAATATCCCTTCTTCTGATAGACCTGAATTGCGTGATGATATTGTCTCTATGTTCATCTACTGTGTCATATTCTTGCTCTCCATAGATTATGTTCTTTTAAGTGCCCCACAAGAAAGTACCCAAAACTGTAAGGTCAGGTGACCTTGCCGGCCACCTCACTGGTCCAGAATTTCCTAACCCCCTATTAGGAAATCTTTCGTGTAAATATTCGCAAACTGCTCTTTCATTGTGTGGAGGAGCCCCGTCATACTGAAACCAGCAGCTGTTATAATTAACAAGGGGAAACGTATCCATATATTCTTCGAATTCGTTTCTTAAGAACCGAGTATAGGTTTCCCCGTTCAAATTATTAGAGAAGAAATGAGGTCCAAGTATTCGGTCGTCATAAATTCCAGCCCACACATTCAAACGAAACCGAACTTGTGGTCTGACTTCTCTGAAGTGTCGTGGATTATTTTCACTCCAAATATGCTCATCATTTCTATTAAAAACACCACAGTTCGAAAAAGTACTTTCGACGGTCCAAATAATGTTTTTCAAGAAATTTGTAGGGTCTACCCTATTCGAGAGCCAGCTACAAAATTCCATCCTTCTCTCTGGATCACCTGGATGTAAATTTTGTGAAATATATATCTTATAACATTTCAAACCACTTGTTTTGAATTATCTCCAAACGCTCGTATGTGGCCCATCCATTTCTGCCGAGACTTGATGTGTTGATTTGGAAGGTCTGCATTTATCTAAAAAAGTACCAAAATTATTATACTTCTTCGAATATGGAATGAACAATTAGTTTACCTCGGCTAATAAGTTACGTCTAAGATTTTGTTCCATTCTGCTTCCATATTTCATTCTTGGTTTTTGAAACGCACTCAGAAAGGGTAAATCAGGATTGAAACTACAATAGCGGGTGTCAGCGGAAAATAATAGAATGAAATTTTAAGAATCTGTAAACGACCAAAAACTGCATTCTTTGACATATGAACTCTGCTTCATGCAAATTCCGGTTTCACCGGAATCGACCAAACCTTTCGATTTTTAAATTAGACAACTGGTATATTTTTACTCCTTTTGTCTTCTTTAGATATTTTGAATACAACCATGTATCACTTGCCACTTTTTGTAACCAATTTTTTCTTCAGTTTTAAAATTTATATTTCAATCTAGTAGGCCTTGGATACAAGACTTGCACAGCAGCAAAAAGAGTAGAATTTGGGGTACCACAAGGAACGGTGTGAGGGCCAGTACTTTTCACGATATACATAAATAACTAATTCTTGGTGGAATCCGAAGGGAATATCATAAGTTTTGCTGATGACACGATCATCTTATACAAAGAAGAATAATGGTTTCAACTAAAGAAGAAAGTAAAATCTGATCTCTTCCTCATCAATAGTTAGTTTGACAATAAATCATTATCAATTGATTTACAGGAAACGTTCTAGGTGCCTTCCTAGCTATATTTCGCAACTTCCAAATTACAATGAAATTAGTTTTCAAGATAATTTACAAATAAATTGTACTAACTCTATGAAATATTAAGGAATAAAAATAGACAGTCACCTGAAATGGGATGAGCAAATTAACTTTCTCCTCAATTAACTAAGTTGCGTAGTGTATAAGATGAAGCAAGTCTCAAGAATACTCAAAGAACATCAATTGAAAACGTTATACTATACACTCTTCGAACCCCCTTTTGAAATATGAAATCATCGGATGGGGAGCTGGAATGAATGTAGGTACACCTCAAAAAATAGAAATCATACAAAAACGAATGATAAAAATAATATAATATTCTACAGAACTTCTATATCTAGAAACAAAATTGGACATAAAACGATCATACTTTTTGAGGGCAACACATGAATAAACAAGAATTGATTAGAAAAAATCACCAACAAAATACCAGAGGTCGCAACCTTTATCGAATTCCGTTTGATCACAAATCAAAAAGCCAGAGGACTTACAGTTATCTAGTACCAAAGGTTTCTAATGCGGTACCAGAAAATCTGAGAGACGAGAAAAAACTGAAAAAATTAAAAACTCAAGTAAAAAAATACATCCTCGAAAACCCTAGACAAAAGCGCATGAAATAATAGATACATAACAAACATTGTCGAATCTGCCACTGTGAACACCTTCAAGAACCGATTAGACAGCTACTATGAAGACAACCCAACCATTGTTCCAGAATATTTTACTTTCAACTGATTGGCTTTTCATTACCTAATTTTCATTATTTAATTTTATATTTTTTTGTTTTTTTTCCTTTCTTCAAATTACTGGCTGATACTGTCACCATTAACAAATATGCAATTAAGAGTTTATAAGTTATTACTTCTACTCTTGTAACATACTAAATAGATAAATAAATAAATAAATGAATAAAATAACAAAAGTATCATATTTCCACACTTCTATATTTTTTAAATCTTTCCACTTTATGTATCTATGTTTTTTTTTCATATTTCATCTGTATGGTATATATTTTAAAATTATAACTCTTTTTTTATGAATCATATACAGTTTTGATTATAAACACTTCAACAAATTTTAACATGTTAACATTTGAACATCTTTACATTGGCATGTTTTATCTTTCACTTCCAATATCAGTAGACCCCAAATTTGTTCATAAGTAGGTATAGTATAGTATGTAGATTTTTCTATTCTTTGTTCTACTTGATTGTGATATTATCACATCCTATAATTATAATATAGTTATATTTTTATGGCCTTATATTGGTTCATCACATATTTTACACATACTTTACATCTGAACCTCTGCTGGATACGTCCACAAACAAGAAGTACGAGGATGTATTGATATCTAGTTAGCCTAGACCCAGTTCTTTGCATAAACAAAATATTGCGTTACCATAGCAAAAAACAATAACTTATTAGAAGTGTCAGTGTAATGTTTGACGTCAAAAAAGTAAACCAGAGTTACGCAATAAATTAAATGAAAAAATATGTCTACCAAAATTGTGAAAATCAAAAATTGGACTATATCGAGCCATCATCAAGTACCTGTATTTAAAAGGGTTAAGAGGTAAGCAGATTAACGAAGATATGCTTAATACCCTTGGT
Source organism: Chrysolina oricalcia (assembly GCA_944452925.2). NCBI lineage: Eukaryota > Metazoa > Arthropoda > Insecta > Coleoptera > Chrysomelidae > Chrysolina > Chrysolina oricalcia. The sequence goes on along the minus strand of OX101819.2, from coordinate 53,765,326 downwards.
GGTCAATGTCCTTCGTATGCGACCGTGAAAAATTGGACTGCAAGCTTCAAAAGAGGTAAATTTTCCATTCAAGATGATGACCGATCGGAAAGGCTAGTTTCTGTGTCAGTCCCCGAAAATATCGATGCAGTTCATGACATGATTTTAACAGACCGTCGAATTGGGCTAAAACGGATATCTGAAGCACTGAATATTTCATACGAACGCGTTCATCATATAGTTCACGTCAATTTGGACATGAGAAAAATTGCTGCAAAATGGATCCCCAAATGTTTGAATGTTGACCAAAAGCGTGCATGGGTAGTAGCATCGCGTTCGATCTGTGCTCGATTTGAAAACGATGTAGACTTCTTAAACCGACTTGTTACTATGGATGAGACTTGGATACATTTCTACTATCCAGAAACAAAGCAACAATCGATGGAATGGCGATACTCCGGTTCTCCAAGACCTAAGAAGTTTCGTGTCCAAAAATCTGCTGGAAAAGTTCTTGCTTCAGTTTATTGGGATTGCCGTGGAGTAATCAAAATTGATTTCTTGGATAAGGGTAGGATAATAACTGGAGATTACTATTCGACATTACTGACCACTCTAAGGGAAAAAATTAAAGAGAAAAGACGCGGAAAGCTATGCAAAGGTGTTTTGTTTTTGCAGGACAACGCCCCTGCACACAAATCTCATGTTGCCATGCAAAAAATTCGTGATTTAGGGTTTGAATTACTAGAACACCCCCCTTATTCACCGGATTTGGCTCCGTCCGACTATCATCTCTTTCTTCAACTGAAAAAAAGTTCAAAAGGTCGTTAATTTTCTTCCAACGAGGAGGTAATAAAAGCTGTGGATGTTTGGTTTGCAGAGCAAAAAGAAAATTTTTTTTTGAAAGGTCTAGAGACGTTGCAGGTTCGCTGTAATAAATGTATCCAATTAAGAGGAGAATATGTTGAGTAATAAAATATTTTGACATTGAAATTTTGTTTGGTTCTATAGTAGGCTAAGACTTTTTCAATATATCCTCGTATTAACTGCTTCGTGATATGTTCTTCATTCTTAACCATAACCAAGTTAAAATCATGAAGTTCAGTCTTAAAATTTTGGGAAGAATAAAACTTTGGTGTTTTCTGTAAAAATGTATCTGCTATGTAAAAGGACATGACACTGGATACACGTATTCCTGGGGCTCTACAGATTTTTTTCATTTTTGGAAATAGTATTCTAGAGGTTGAAAAGTCTTCATTAGACTTCTTTTCTGGCTCTACAGGGTGAGCTAAAAAATTGGGTTGAATGTCTAATGTTAATTGTGGAAAATACTGTCTGTAATTTTTCCTGATTTTTGGGTATAATGTGCTATGAAAAATATCAATTGACTCTGAATGGTGTGCAGGATGAAGCAGAATACGCGATTTTTCTAAAACCTGTTTATTAACTTCTCTCCCAAGTGTGGACCTTTCATTGAATTTCTCGAAGTTCTCCCAAAAGTTGCTCGTGTTAGCATTTTTGTTTTCAACAGGAGTGCACGCATATACAGTGTGTTTCACTTCCCATAATTTTTGACGTAGAACCATGAGATTTTCAGGATCGATAGATACACTAGAAATAAACTCACTTCACAGAAAGGGCCATCCTACGTGATGAAGACTCCACGCCAGCAGCTATGAAATCACCAATTTTTGCGGAAAGTTATATTAAGGAGGCAAAATTGGCACGTAATTCCTTCGGATTCGTGTTCAGGATACTCAAATTCTAATTTGTTTCACTTTTCATAGAAACGCCCCCGTATCTTCCGTAATTTTTAACGTAAAACCATGAAATTCTCACGATTATTAGATGCACTATAAATTAACGCACTGCACAAAAATGATTATCTTACGTATTATACACTGCACGCCAGCAGCGATGGAAAAATAGGTGGTTCATACAGTGAGTTTATTTCAACAGTATCTATAGATTTTGAAAATCTCATGATTCTAAGTCAAAAATTACGGAAGATACGAGGGTGTTTCCTTGAAACACACTAGCAAACGTAAAAAACAATAATTTTTTACGCAAGCAACCTCGGGAGAACTTTTGGTTTCGAGAAATTCAATAAAAAGTACACTCTTGGGCGAAAAGTTAATAAACAGGTTTTAGAAAAATCGCGTATTCTCCCTCATCCTGTAAATATGCACACCATTCATAGTCAATTGATAATTTTCACAGCATGTTAATACGAAAAATCAAGAAAAATCAGCTCACAGATAGTATTTTCCACAGTTGACATTAGACATTCAACCCAATTTTTCAGCTCACCCTGAAGAGCCAGAAAAAATGTCTGATGAAGAAAGTTGTTTCTTTTGGCCTCTTCAATAATATATCCAAAAATAAAAAATAAACTGTCGAGCCCCAGGTATACATGTATGTAGTGCCATGTCCTTTAATTTTTGAACTTTTGTTACTTTTTTCTTCAAGTGACAGTATGGTGGTTCGTTGGGTAAGAAAAAAATGCATTGCGATTAATTGGATACTGCACTCCATTAGGTTTCAAGCAAACTTTTCTCTTAATAAAAGCAAAGTTTGATATTGACTTGATAATATTTAAATGCATCCAGTAACCTGCCACCAACACAACTGATGAAACCAAATCATTAATTCAAAAATTAGGAACATATCAGTTTTCTCTTAATCGATGTAGCCGGTGATACTTGATGAAAATCCACGTGTACGTTGATAATAAAACTTTTATGTTGATTTTCAAAAATTTTTTAACCGTACACACGGGCTACTTTGGCCCACTTTAAAAAAAAAATTAATTCAAATGTCGATGAATTTACAATTTTTACCGCTCCAGTATTTTTTTATACAACTGGTCTTTATAAATTTCGTCAGTAAGGTGATTTTGCAATTATTTCATGTAGGCTACCAGAGAATTTTCTTTTCTGTTTGGCCAATGTTACCTTTATGCCAGGGTAACTTTGGCCCAATATACTTTTACCTACTTTTAAGCACTGTATAGCGAGCTAGGGCCAAAGTGGAACTTGGGTTTGGAAGATAATTGACTTCTGAACAAAAAAATTATATTTCAATGTGCAAAAAGGTTACAACTATTGGAACTTAAAAAATTATTCAAGAAATTGAGCATTACAAACTATTGACAATGAAAAGGCCTCTTTTGACTAGTTTTGGGGGTACAATAAGTCTTTAAATTTCGTTCCATTCATAAAAGAACGAGTCTTTTTCTTTGGGCCACTTCCAAAACTTCATAGTGCTCCATGCATTCGACAACTGCACCATCTTCTGTCAAAGTTATCACCATCCCCGGATACAGCCGACCATTCCAATGGTCCAATGGTAAGAAAATTTCCTTCTTGCAGTTTCTTCTGCCAGTTTTCGTCTGGACTGCTTACAAAAGGATTATTGTTGCTTGAACTGGATTAAACCTGAACATCGTTTTCATCAACAACCATATCCAGTTCCTGTTCCTTATCAATTGTAATAACCATGTCGCTGTGACCTGATGACACGGGACTATAGTTGTCACTATCTTCATCAGTTGATGAGAGATCCTTGCACACATTACCTTTTTTCTTCAGGGATTGGCCCAAAAACTTGCTGGGCCAAAGAAGGTCGTAATTTTGACGTCAATGGACCAAAATTATAATTAATTTTTTTTTAGTAAAACCCAATATGTCAACCAAAGTGGCAATCACTCCACAGCCTCACGTATTGGGATTTCAAATTAAGATTGTAGCGCTACCGGCGGCGGACGATGAAGTACTTTCTACGACATTGATTTATAACCTTACTTTTTCTTCCATATAGATTTCATTGTTTACTTTGTTTATTTCGTGTATTGAGTATTTGAATCGTGATTTAGGCACTTTAAACATTGTTAAAACTGTGATTTCGATGACTTTTACCTTTTATTAATGTTCATTTAAATAGATGACTATTGGTGTAAGGATTAGTGTTAAGGTGTTAATAGTTACATTGTTAGAAAAAAGCCAGTGATAAAATACTTCAATGGTCTTCTTATAAACAAAGACAGATGGCTCAATTAAAATTAAGTTTATTGGACTTTCTGAGGTATGTTGAAGTGACCGAAAGTTCTCGGTGTGTAGTAGAAGGTGAATAAGTCCTCAATGCAGACCATATAATATTATATGGAAAAAATAAACGGAACTCTTCAGTGACAAAAGTGTGTGCCCTCTGTCTCCAGACAAGCGCTCTGCAATCCAAGCCTCATCAAGTTAGTGGAGAACTCAGAATTATAGACGGTTATATTAAAATTATGCAAATGTAAATAAGTCAATAAAAACAAGATACCTATCTACCTTTGTTAATATAAACGTCTTGCTTAAAATAGAGCGAACACACTTTCATAAATTTGCTTATTGGTTTGGCAATCCGAACCTTTAATATCCAGGCTTTCCTTCTTGAGATTAATTCTCGTCCCATCTCCGTTTCAAAATAAACCTTTGGGTCATTTTCCTCGGGATATCTTTGAAAAATTAATTTCTTTTGGCCTAGGAATTGCAATGTGGCACAGAACAATAACCATTGTAAGACGCCATTATAAGACCGGAAGGGTCGCTTTACTTGTAAAAAGGCAATTTATCATCACTAAATTAATATGAAATAAAAACGGTTCAAAGAAAGGCTCTATATTCTTAAAAAATCAATGGTAAACAAACGATACGAAAGTGTGGTTAGAAAACAATGTCGCAGAAACTAGTTACATTAAAGCCACCAGAGTGCGTATCGCTTAGCATGAAATGCCAATTATAATGTGCTTTTAAATAGGTACTCACCAAACTTGCAGACAATGTAGCACAGTATCCTCAGTTGGAAGTTTGAGAGGCGAAAAAAACACGTGTTTGCGCATGGAATGATACAACAGGTGCTGCTTCCTAGGAAACAGTCTGTGAACCTCTTGGTACATTTCGTTCGCTGCCTGGTGCTGCTACCTAGCTCAAAGTACCGCAACTAATTTAAAAACTAGTTCCAATACATAATTATAGAACGCTTTGGTATTTTATTATTTTGTGCCAAAGAAGGACCCCAGGGCCAAAGTAGCTCATGTTGACGGTATACCAAACATTTGTGCGATCCAACATTGAAGTTTTATTAAAAACGGTACATAAATATCTCCTTGGGTAAATAGTATTTTCAACATGTTCACGTTCACCTATTAGCCACTGCACAAGCAAGGTAAAATGACCAAGTCGTAAATTTTTCATGGCATTTGAATTTCAAGAAAGATGCTACGAGTTTGTTACATGTTTGTTTGAAAGCTGATAGTGCGCGGTATCAGAGTAATGGTAATAAAATGATTTTACGAGCCACCTTATTGGCATTAAAACAAAAGTACCAGATATTTGAAAATTGAATTTTACGTAGCAGATACATTTTGACAGAAAACAGAGAAGTTGTATTCTTTCCTTTTTTGAATATCTCGAAAAATATTAAAGATTTTTGAAATATTAAAAAAAATCTGAAAAGATCAACAAATTTGCTGAAAAAAATTTTAGAATACCGAAATTTTGTCGCCAATATTTATTATTTTCACAGAACCCTGAAAATAGAGCCTAAAATGGGTATGGATGGTGTGGCTTCCGCGCGCGTTGACACAAAAAAAAATTATTTCAACATATCAAATATGAATATTAAGAAATAAAACAAATTCATGTTACATTGGGACATATCCATCAACAATAATCTGCGGATAAAAAATGTTTATTCCAATTTCTCCCTAAATTATACATTTGTTAATTAACAGATTTTTCTCTACTGAGTGTTATTACACAACGATAATTATTGAACTGAAACTCTAGGATATTTTTACTCAGTGAAGTTATTCTTATTAATAGATAACCAATGCGAAAATTGTAAAATTTGGATTTTCCCCTTCTTCATGACCAAATATAGAAAAATAAAAAAGTGAATAATTTTTTTCTTTATATTTTGAATGTTTTGATTTCTAAGGGTTTAAAGCTACAAAAATTATTATTTTTTAAATTTTTTTATCATCATTGTTTGAAAAATTGTTATAAACAAATACAATGTTAACGAGCAAATAATTTTTTTTTGTATTATATTTATTGATGAAAATTATGATTTTTGAACAAAAAACAATTTCTGGAAAAAAATCGTTTGTTGCTAAAAAAGTTTTATTAACTTTTTTTATTTTCAATTGTTGATAAAAAAGTGGAAAATCAAAATATTACAATTTTTAAGCCTATTGAGAATAAATTCACAAAGTGAAAACATTCCTAGGGTTTTAGTTCGATAAGTATCGGGATTTTTATGTTAACATTAAGTTTAGAAAAATTAGGTAATTAACAAATGCATAATTATAGATATTTTTCAACGTCAGATTATTGTCAATTGATGTATCATAATATTAGATGAATTTTTTCATCGCTTGAAATTCATATTTAATATGTTGAAATAATTTTTGTTGTTGTTGTGTCAGCGTGACGCAACGCGCGTGGAAGCCAGACTACCCGTTTTTTTGCTCTATTTTCAGGGCTCTCTAAAAATTATAAATATTAGAGGTACAGTTTCGGGAATCAAAACTTTTTTTCAGCGAATTTACTGATCTTTTGAGATTGTTTTTACCATTTTAAAAATCTTTGATATTTTCATTAAAAAAAAACAAAGCCCCACTTTTAATTCACTTAATGGTTCATAACTTTTGAAATTTTTTTTTGCCCCTTTTCTCAAACTTTCTACATGACAATACGAATCGAATGACACCATCATCATAATTTTCGGTGACTATACAAAATTTTAATAAAATGGTACATGTTGACTAGACTATATTATAGCGTAGTAAGTCAACCATGATAGGCATTCATCGTCCCAATGTTTGGGAATCGTTGTAATTTGAATAAAAGGATGAATTTCACGTAATCCGCTCCAGGGAAAGCTATCGATTCTAAACATTGGTCGCCTGAACCCAGATTGCCGGAAATTGAGATTCTATGATTCATCTGAATTGCAAATTTTCTAAAAAAAGACTCAAATTTACTCTAAACAATATCACTTTGAAGGGATTATCACTGCTTGAAACAAGAACTACGAATACAATCATGTATATCTTATATATCTTGTATATCTTATTTTTTTCAATGAATCAAGAATTTTTTCATGTGATAGTGTTCTAATGACACCAAATATCAGTTCCTAATGAGAGAAAGTTTCATTTGCTATAGGGATACTCAAAAATTAAAAAAAACGGAACGTTGACTCGAAATATAATTCAACTTCCAGGAATTCCAATATCTGGCTGGATTTGCTTCTGGTTGGTTTATAATAATAAGCTATGCAAACATTTTTTTACAGGGCGAGTCAGAGAGTTGATCGCTCCTGTATCCTATATTTAATAAAATTTTATATACTTTGTACTGCATGTTAGTAGGTGACATCAAGTCATTTCGAAATATATATAATTCATATATTATATACAGAAATATTCAAAAGATATGCATGGAACAAAATCCGAGAATCGATTTTTTATTGGAACTCTCCCTGTAATTGAATATTTCCATTGTGAATTTCTGTGATACTTTCATATCACCTTCACTTTGAGTTTGCTGGTTGGATGTAGAAGTTTTGTCGACTTGCTATTATTAGTTTTTTTATACCAAAAATATGATGGCAAGCCTATCATTATTTCCTTCAAATACGGGTGTCCCGTAAAGACCAATTCAAACTGAAGGTGAATGTGAATCAGAGGGTGCTCTACCTGCTATAAGAAAAATCTCCCTTATAAAAGTCTCACCGTTTTCGAGACATTCAATTTTCATAAAAATTATGAATTTTGCTGTTGGTACAATTTTAAACTTTTCTTATTCATTTACTCGATAAAATATTGTTGTATGATCATTCTACCTTCTACGTTACGAAAATACTCCGAACGTTTCAGAGGGAGGCTGTGAGAAATGTTTTTATCAGAAGTTTTGGGAGATAGCAGTGAAAACAAAATGTACTGGGCTACTACTGCACACTACATCAATGAATAGCCTTCTTTATGGTGATTACAAAAACACAAGAGATTTGTAATCGTAAAAAAAGATAATGGACATTTAAAGTCAATATTCAAATTCTTGAAAAATACAATTTCGATATACCATGCTGCCAATATAAAGGAATATTATCAGATAGCTGTATATCAGTATATCACAAATAACGCAGGAAATATTAGATCATTTAAAAGAATTCAATATTATCCAAACAAGAGTTCAAGCTGAGAACCTACATTCAAGGAATGCTCGTTGGACTTTATTAACACCTTGACTGCCGAGAAATTCATACTGACTTTCCCATGGTGCCACAGAGAACGGGCACTGTGTAGTAATGCTATATGAGATAAGCCTACCATTCAGTTATCGCTTCACGAGATTTCGAATTTGAAGTAGAGGTATAGGATTGAAATATACGAAATTTTATTGAAACGTTTCCGACATAATCCTACAGGACGAGTCAGAATTGCTGACAACTTTTTTATAGAAAATTGCACCTTGTCCATTTTCATCGGCTTAACAATTTTCTCAGAATACTCATTACAAAAATGATACTCGTTGATATTCGTCCACAAGATGGAGCTGAAATCGAAAAAGTTTAAATTCGAATCGAACAATTCGAATGTAGTGGGTAGGGTGTAGTGATGGATTAATACACATATTTCTGTCATTTTAGTCCAAAAAAATAATAATGATAATAACTACAAAATAATATGTATTTACTGCCAAATAAAAAGAATAAATAGTTCACAAACAGAATAAAATTCGAAACGTAAATGAATTATTAACCGATAAGTAATTCAGAACTAACTTCTAATGATAAAATGAACATGAACATCTTCAACATATTGATTAGAAGTTTGATTCTAAGAAGGACATTCGGCTACTGAAATAAATTTTGTGGGTTTGAAACTTTCCACAGTCTGAAAATGAATTAATGTGAGTTAAAGATGATCTATAAAAGTCTAGAAGGGCAAATGAGTAAATTGAATGTTTTACTCTGAAGTTAACTTTACAAACGGAAAGTTTGTGAAATATAATATCCAAATTTTATTTTATAACTTACTCAGTTTATTTATCATCTCATTTCATTTCATTTATTAACAGTCACGAAAGAATATAATACAGTAACATGACTATACAATACACTAATGCGACAATGTCAGAAGGTGGATAATTCCAAAAGACTCACCAATTTGGCAAAAAAAGGAAAAAAGAACACGACATATAAATGTATAAATTGAAACAGAGATTTAAAAACAGATAGGAATGAGCAGAAATCACCATAAAATTTTTCCAGCGAATAGTAGGTTTTCTTCAATAATAACTGTTTCATCTTCCTCTTGAACAAGTGAATATTTCTCGAGTTCTGTATATAGTTAGGAAGGGTATTAAATAGTTTGCAACCATTATAAAATATACCCCTTTGATATAGGCTGGAAGAATGTTTCGATGGAAGCAATCTGTTTTTCATACTAGTTTCATAGGTATGTTCTACTATTTCAGATTCAAAATATGATTTATTTTTGAAAACAAAGCAAACAACATCATAGATATAAATCGATATCATTGTAAGAATTGAGAGGCTCTTGAAGTGTTCTCTGCACGATTCTAGTGATCCGATTTTTGACACGATACGAACAGCCCTTTTTTGTAACAAGACAATTCTATGAGCATCCGTGTAGTTCCCCCAGTGCATTATGCCATACTTCAGGTATGAGTGGAATCATCCAAGATATAAATGTTTGACAATATTCTTGCTACAATGTTGGGATGATATACAGAGTGCATAGCAGGTTTTAGCAAGTTTCGAGGCCAAATTATTGATATGTGTGTCCCATTTCAAGTTACAGTGGAGGGTGAGACCTAAAAGTTTTGTTGTGTCAGAGCAACAAATATCAGCGTTGTTCAGAGCAATAGTATTGGGAGTTACAACCTGAGAATGACCAGTTCTAGAAGAAATCAATACTGATTTTTCATTATTGAGACACAGACAATTTTTCTCAACCCATTCACTCACATTCTGATACACTTGATCTGCTTGGGTTATAACATCACCGATGTTATCGGACACAAAAAGAAGATCAGTATCGTCAGCATAAGCTACGAGTCGAGTAGTAGCATGACTCATCTGTTCTAGTAAATCGTTGATATAAATGAGAAACACAGTGGGCCCAAATATGGATCCTTGTGGTATTCCAACCCTAACTGGAATTGAATCAGAGACACAGCCATTGCATTTGACCTGTTGGTATCTATTTCCAAGATAAGAATCAAACCACTGAAGCGCAAGGCACCTAATGCCATATCTCTGCAATTTGTATACGAGAACTTCATGATTCACGCAATCAAATGCATTGGAGAAATCAATAAACAATCCTAACGCAACTTTTTTCAACTGGAAGGAAGACGTTCTGGTATTCCCAATAAATATCTAAAAACATTCCATAAAAATAAAAAAAAATTTGTGGGCTCCGACATCTGAATAATCCAAAAGAGATACAAAATGATGATGAATGGCTGAATTCTGTTTGGTTAGTGTAAAGAAATACCCTTATGATTTTATCTCTGTATCAATCAAATTTGGTTGAATGACAATGGCACTTCTACTCAGTCAAGGCTTCTTGAATGGACCTCAACCTATAGAAATGAAATCCTGGGATTTTTCAGGCTCATACAAGGTATATGAAGGGTTAATATCATAAGCTACATGTTGACAATTATTGGCCAACCGATATGTCCTTTCGAAACCTGTTCGCTCCACAAATCGTGACAAAGAAAAGATTTCAATTCTTCTTGAGATTGTGAAATTTTCCATTTTACTGGCACTTTCCATAAAATGAGATTCATAACTGGAGACATATTATGTAATATGGATAAGAAAATATTGCCAGTTCCATTCAGAGGACGGTTGATTATAAAGCAATATTTACCAGAACCAGAAAAGCCTATCAGGTATGTAATAAAACTATTCAAACTGTGCTGTGGAAATTAACATATCTACCTACATGAAATTTGAAAATACATTTCGTGAAAGGACGTGTTTCTGATACATCAGTCGCAAAGAACATTGTATTGTTTTTGTCTGATAAACATTCTTATTCCAGTAGAAGACCCATTGCTTATAATTTTAATAGTAGGTAGTGTATCACTAGATACCAAACTTGTTGGTTAAAGAAATAACTATATCATAATTTGCAATAATGCAATGAAGCTTTGTCAATAAGTTTATTATCAACTTCCGACAATAAGGCATATTTTGACTTTGACTAAGGATATATTCGGTCTCAATACCATAGTAATAGACTGTAGGCCTACCTCACAATCCTAACATTTACAGTCTTGTCCTAGTCTGCTTTCGGTGTGGTAAAATATTCTTACATATTCTGAGATGAATCAATATCATTACCTCTTCATCTGTACTATTAATTGTTTCGTGAAGTTCAAAACATTTATACAGTGTTCGACAGAACCCTCCCTCTTTTGTGATATTTCAACCAGGAAGATAGAGAATTGAATCAGAATGGAGTTGAAATGGGAATGAATTTTCACAATTACTTGAAATTCTAAAAGTGGACAAATTTGCCTGCAACGTAACCAACTACCAATTTAAGATTTCTAAGTCGATGATGTTCCATTCGGTGCAAATAAAAGAGCGATACCGTTCTCTTTTCAACCATATTCCCAAACGATTCATGTGTTGATTCATCATTTACAAAAAAATTGCGAGTTCAATATGACCTATATTATGTATCACCCAGTACAATAACAGAGTTTTAAGAAATACCAATTTGAGATTAAATGTTTTCATATAGATTACCACGATCCCTTTGTAGAAAAAGTGTTTGAAGCAGCCGTAGTAGATGTGCAAAATCGGCGGTCATTATGACCGCTATGGCACCACAGGAAAGTATCGTAGCGGTCATAACGACCGCTATGGCATTCAAGGTGTTAAAGCACTTTCACGCACCTGAATTTCCTCATTTGGATTCACATTATTTGAAACAGCTAACATGAATTAATCATGTTAACTTGGCAATATGTTCTATTCACGACAAACTTCTTCAATTCAATGAAATGGTGGAGGAGCCGAACATTTTGCGAATGCGAGTTTACTCCACGTTTCGTAATTCATGTAAATATATGTTGTGGATAGCTTTCACTGTTGAAGATGACATCGAAAGTTAACCTTTGAAACTTCACTGTTATTGTACTTGTAAATCGGGAGCAACTACTACTACTATAGGTACATGTGCTCATGAGGCCAGTGCTTTATGGTTTTTGGATTATGCCAGATACGAACAGAATGTGAAGTATTCATCTACTCATTTCCTAAATGAAGTAACTGAAAGGATGGTACCAGAAAACATAGATCATAGTCCAAATACTGTAGACCTTTGAATTCCTTCAGTAACTTCAGTTCATTTCGAAACGTTTATCTTTATTGTTTTTTCAGATATCAAGATTAGCTTGTATTTATTTTATTTGTTTTTATGTATATGTTGATCATGGTATAACATAAACAACATCGAACATACCGATAAACATATATGAAGAAAATAATGATAGGCTTGTTTGTCATCATATTGTCGGAATAAAGAAAACTAATCATAGCAAGTTGACAAAACTTCTACATCCGACCAACAAACTCAAAATGAAGGTGATATGAACGAACTAACATGCAGTACAGAGCATATAACATTTTATTAAATATAGGATACAGGGGTGATCAACTGTGTGACTCGCACTGTAAAAAATGTTTGCATACCGTATCATTATAAACCAACCAAAACCATATCCAGCCAGATATTGAAATTCATAAAAGTTGAATTATATTTCGAGTCAAATTCCGTTATTTCAATTTTTGAGTACCCCTGTAGCAACTGAAACTTTCTCTCATGAGGGACTGATATTTAGTGTCATTAGAACACTATCGCAGGAGAAAATTCTTGATACATTGAAGAAAATAACAAATACATGCTTTTATAAAATGGCTATTTTCCAAGTTCAACACCGTGTATCTCTGAAACTAGTCAAAGGATTGAGTTGGGCCCACGCACACTATTGTTCAGAAAGTCGTCAACTACGGTATACTGATAATTCATGAAATTTCACAAAAGCCCATTTCTCCATAAGCCAGCTGCCTGGTCCTTTCCAGGCGCTTTCTTTGTACTACGCTGATTGATTTCTCATCTTTGTTTTCTACCACATTTCATTTTCTCATTCAAATTCGGATTAGTATTTCAATCCTGGATGACTCCGTTTATCTTCACAAAGTTCTTCGCATTATGCACTTTATATATATTTTTGTTGTTTTCCTTTATTTCTTATATAATTTTAAAGTATCTCTGCAGTAGTATTCTTATGAAACCTTGAAAACAACTTAACAACAATACAAACTAGAAATATTGAGCACTGGTTAGTGGTTAAGCGGTCAATGAAACTAGAGGTTTGACTTGGTTCCAGGATGGAATAGTCCCAGAACAGATAGTTGCACAGCTGTTTGTTAATCGTCGGAATATTTCTGGAAAGCATGAAGGTGCGTCTGATTATAATAAAACTGATTCGGAACTGCCTTGAAATGAAACAAACCAAACCTTACAATAAGGCGCATTCAGTATTTACCTAGGACCGCTTGGATCGAAATGGTATCATTCGTTAATTGCAATCCGACGTAAAGGAGGTAGAGCATTGTTGTGAATTGTGACAAAATTACAAAACGGCCAAAAAAACAAAAATTTTCGTTCTGTGACGTTTTATACCTGTAAAGAGATTTGACTACAGCAGCCATCTGTGAAGAAAAGAAACGATCTCTGTTCACCACTTTGATCCGCGTTTTCAAACCCTTTATTTTCAGTCATAGGCTAATTATTTACAAGGTAGTTCAGAAGCTATTAAGGCTAGTTCGCACCATTGCGAATATTTGGTAAAAAAATTGCGATTGGACTCATACGGCGGAAAAATTGTGGTGAAAAAAGACTCATCATTTTATTTTGTAGTAATGTAGTAATATCTAAGCACAAATTAATACTGAAAAATGACATGTTATTATTCATCATTCACCGCAATTTTTATGTGTATGAGCCGAATCGAAAAAAATTGCGAATATTCGCAATGGTATGAACGGACTTTCAGATGTGAAGATTAAAATTCCATAAATTCCGAACTTGAAGCATTCTTCTTCATATTCGTATAAAGTAGTAGTCAAAACCGATAAGACACGTTGAAAAAGAGAGAAGTCTTCTATCCAAACAATCAATTAAAGAATATGCGCATGCGCAGTATCTAGATAACTAATGGCACTATCAAGCACTATTTTACGCACACCGTTACAATACGCATGTGTATCTGTCATCGTGTCAACAGAAACCTTTCATGGCCCACTGTTGTTATAACTTGTTGTGTCTTAGAATAATCACCGAGTCATATAAGAAATTAGCAATAATTTAATATATTTTGGTGTGGAAATTTCTTACCGTATCGCCCGCGTTCTTAAGTTAATTGCAGGAAATTTATTTCGTACACGAATTTTTCGGGAGTAATTACACAAGTGCTTCAAAATTACCGATAATTTTCCATGAAAGCATGTTGTCTAAAAACTGCATGAGTTTATTTTCATATTTTGTCGAAAGAGCCCGACTCCGGAGGAGGAGGACTCTTTTAGCAAAATATGAAAATAACCGAAGTTTTTTTACTGACAACATGCTTGAATGGAAAATTATCAGGTTTATTTTGATGCACGAGTGTAATTCGGTAGAATATTTCCGGAGTTAAAACAAAAATGTATGTGCTGAGTTTGAAATTTTATTTAAATTTACATTAAGTAGGTAGGTACATATAAATTATATAAAATTAACAAATCGAACACAACCTAAAAATTTTATGTATTGCAGTGGAATACACAGTTGTAAAAATTTGAATTTTTTGGGCCTGGTGCACTACTTGTTGATGGATTCGAGTTTGCTATTGAATTATAACTTTTAGAACTTATAGCTACATTAGCTACATTAGTTTCTTCATTAAGGTTAGTAGTATTATTGTCTCTCATTTTCTCTACTATACTTGCATGGTGTTCCTCGTCCAGTTGGAGATATGGCTTTATGGACTTCGTGTTTGAATTTCCAGTCATTTTAATCAACGTATTTTCTTCAACCCCTTTCTTTGCTAAGTTTGAAACAGCTGTTGCACGTAGTGAATGATTGGTTATTTTAACTTTTTCAGTCGCCAAACCTGACTTTTTTGCTTCCGTTGGCGTCCACTGAGAGATCATGTTTTTTCCGACAGGAATGTTCTTGTACCACTTGCCCGATTTCCAAGAAGGATCAACAGTTAAGAAGAATCTTGGAATACTTATATAATTTCTCTTCTCCATAAACTTTCTGAACAACCTTACCGGACACAAATCCGGGTTAACTATGTTTCTAACCAGCCACTTGGAAGGAGCGCAAGGTTTTGCGTTGTTTTGTCAAATATTGGATTAAATTCCAGTCTGTTAGTTTTTTCACCCCCGTTATTAATGTCTTCTTTGAAATAGGAAGTTAAACATTTTACTCCATCTCCTACTCGCCAAGCTAATTCATATGATAAAACAAAAATTAACTTATTTTGTAAGCCATCAGGCGTATTTTCATCACAGTTCTGTATCATGGCTTTGAACTCTTCACTGTACAAAAAAGGAGACCCAACTATACTCACAAATTACCGCCCGATTTCTCTCATAACCCATATTTCCAAAATTTTTGAAAGAGCTCTGAAAAATCGCATAGTTTCATTCCTGAATAAATATAATATAGTTTCCGACCATCAATTTGGCTTTCGAGAAAAAAAATCCACCGAAGATGCTATAGTAACTTTAACGTCGAAAATAACAGCAGCACTCAATAAAAGCAAACCGTATCTTTGCGTATTTATAGACCTCTCTAAAGCATTTGACACGGTTCACCACGGTTTACTTTTGAAATCACTAGAAGACATAGGTATAAGTGGACAGAGTCTAAAGCTATTCAAAAATTATCTTTCTAATAGACACCAACGAGTCAAACTTGATCAAATCGTCAGTGAAACAAGAGAAATTGAATATGGAATCCTACAAGGTACTGTCTTAGGACCCATTCTATTCAACATTTACGTGAACGAACTATACTCTCTTCAAAGTGATGGATTCATTCTTGGTTTTGCTGATGATACGGCAATTCTGTATACCGCTGATACTTGGGATGAACTTAAAGAAAAAACACAAATTGATTTTGGTAAAATAAAAACATTTTTAGATACTAAACTACTCACAGTAAATTTAGAAAAAACAAACTACGTCCCTTTCAGCTGTAACAGAACTGGATTGCCGATATTCGACAGCTTGACCGTGAACGTCAATGAGAAGCCTTACCCTATCTCACCGTTAAGTGAAATTAAATATCTGGGAGTTATTATCGACTCACATCTGAGGTGGGACTCTCATATCAAACACGTCGTTATAAAACTACAAACAATTTTATACAGATTCAAATACCTTAAAAAAATATTACCAACCTACCACTTAAAAATATTATACTATGCACTAGTGGAGAGCCATCTTGGCTATGGGATATTAGGATGGGGCGCTGCAGCGAAAACATATGTACACCTTTTAGAAATAAGCCAAAAACGGTTTCTCAAGCTAATTTTTTCTAAAGATCGACTGTACGACTTAGACCAACTATATTTAGAAACAAAAATCATGGACATCAGATAACTATACTTTCTTCTCACACTGTCAAAATATCACGCAACAAAACAAACATTAATAGCACCCATTCATTCATATTATACACGAAACCGAAATCAGCATCTAATTCCCCACATGATGAAGACAATAACACAACGTTCTTTCATTTATTTGGCACCAAAATTTTATAATAAATTACCTGAACGACTGAAAACATTAATATGTCCATCTCAGTTCAAAAACGCATTGAAAAAATTTATTTTTGAGGATCCAAGACAACTAGTACACAACCAATTTGATGCTCACGTTAGCTAAACGAATCCTGATTAGTTCATTGCTGTGTACTTCCTAAATTAGGATGAATTTTAATTAAAATTATTTTATAAACTTATTAATAGTTTTGTATTGTTTGTGATGTGTATATACTTTTTTACAACTTCAATGCAGTGCCGGTTTCTCCTATAAGCGGAGTAAGCGGCCGCTTAGGGCCCGAACTCCCAGAGGGGCCCGGTTGTGGCACACTTTGTTTAAAAGTGTAGTGAACTTAGGGCCAGTTTCACAGGTTCCTTAGAGTCCAGATTAATTAACTGATGGTTAGAATGTGAACCTTCAAACGCCATTTAAAGAATGTCATTCACCGTCTAAACTCCCACTTAGTTGTTTGAAGGTTAACTGGGACCTGTGAAACTGACACTTAGAAAATTTTAACCATATTTTCATCCGTTTTTTTTTATGAATTCGGTATCGAAAAGAGGTTTAAATTTGCCCGCTTAGTCAGTTGAATTATCATGATCTCTGATTATGATTATGACAACTTTAGATCACTGGTAAATATGAGCTACAAGCATTCGTCATGAGCCGAGAAAAGGAAAAAAACTTAACTCCAAGAGGACCTAAGAAGTGGTTGTAATGAAATAACTTCTCAGTCGACGAATTGAATGTTATAAAAGTGAAAATTTCAAAAGTTTTTTACTGCCGATGAATATGTGATAGAATAATCGATCAATGATCTAAAAACTACAAATAGTTTAGATATTAGTGCTCAAGTTTTCAATGAGGAAATAACCCACTTCCTTCTATTATGTGATAATATGAACAAAGAAACAATTTCTGATAAATTTGAACTTGTCTAAGGCTGGAAATCTATATTTCCAAATATTTTGACCATTTTGTAAAAAGAATTCACAATTTCCATTTCTAAAGCATCTGGTGAGAGATCCTTCTTGGTCCTGAAAATGATTAAAAACTAACTGAGATCCACAACTGGTCAAGAAAGACTAGATGCCCTCTCTGTTACGTTTTCACTTATACTTAGTTTAATTTTCAACTATATACCAAAGAAGATTCTCTATTTTACCTTTCTTGTTTATTTCAATGATTTTGTTTACTCCTCCATATTTTATTTATTATTATTTCGTTTTTTCATGTACCTTTATTCCGATGTACCAATCAAGAAAAATATTTATTTTATCGCCCATTATAAATAATTCAATCAAAAATGTTTCCATATCGGTTTATCGTTTTTTATTCATTTAATTATGTTTCTATTTCATATATTTTAATTTACATTATACCAACGAAAATTTTTTATTTCACATTTTTATTTATTTCAATGATTTTGTTTACCTACTCTTTAATATTTTATTTATTGTTTTCAGTTTTGTTTTTTTCGTAACACATGACATGTAGTTATATTACTATGTAATTCATTTTATTTTCAAAATACAATTTTAATTTTTTATCCACAAGAGGGCCCGAAAAAGTTGAGCGCTTAGGGCCCGTAAGTTCCTAAAACCGGCTCTGCTTCAATGTCAGGTACTGATATATGTCCGCACCAGTATCTTCATGAAAGACATTTTATAGAATATGAATTTTATCATAATTCTGCGAAACATGTGAAATAGCTATCGCTGGCTAACTTTGTTCATTTTATTGATTAGTGATGTTTTAAGTATTAGAGTATTTTATCGATGAATAAAGGTTTTTATTATTATTATTATTATTATTTGAATGGTATAGCGCTTTTTTCTCTTTTCCGGAGATCTGTCTGTAACTCCTTTCTTTTGGCATTTTTTGCCTCGCGAGCATTTTTAAATTCTGTGTCACTGAAAGGATTAAATTTAATATTATATTCGTCTTGGTATTTTTCCATTAATAGTTTTGACGTTACATTCCAAACATTCTTCACAGTATAATCTTTATAATCTTCACCATTTTTCTTTTTCATGTTGTAGGCCCAGTCAGTGAGAATATTTACCAGCGACGGTATTGAAGTATTTTCGTTTAAACTATAATTTCTTTCTTTAATGAAATCCATAAACTGTTTCCATATATATTGATGGTTCAACATTGTATTTTTTGGTTTGCTCTGGGTGATTTTTTCTTGAATTACAGTTATCGAATCATTCCCGAAACGTGACATTTCAACGACGCGGTTTAAAATTAGGTATTTATGCCTGTCAAGATGACAAATGTACATTTTAACAATCGTTACTATAGATACACGGACCGAGCGGGTAATTTTCGATACCTACCGGGTAATTTTCAGCCTGAAAATATCCCGCCGGGAATTTTTTGCTGTAATTGATCGAAAATGTCCTGCTTCATATGGGATTTTTAACATACGATAAAAATATTCAAGAAAATTACCCTCGTCGCAATAATTTAAGCGTTTTCAAGAGAAAGTTCTGATCAAAGGTATAAATTTTAATTTTCGTTTTTTGATTGGTTGAATTATTCAAAATGATCGAAAATTCAGAACGAAAATGGATAAAATATTGCACTCCATATTAGCATTGAGCAACTAAGTGCTTTCTTCAAAAAACAGAAAGAGGCGTTGCTATAACTATTAGAAAATTGGCTATTCACAGAGGAGATGCTGGGTGCGACCAATATTCAGAGGTCCAATGAGAGAAATGTCAATAAATCTCCGAAATCTAGAATTCTTTGTGAATTCCACGATTTTCTAGCCTATCCATTCATGAACGAAATTTAATAGACATTAATAGTTATTCATTTTAAAAGTGTTTTTTTTATTTGCGCAAGAATGTTTAAACGCGAAAGCGAAGCTCGAGCGTTTAAATTTCTTAAGCAAATAAAATGTATCTGTATGCAATACAACGTGTTATTCACAATCACATTCATTTAGAATCAGAATCGCGGAAATTTTTCATCACAAAATGATTTGACGTTTTGCTCTGACAGCGGCTGTCACCTCCTCAAAAATCATTGGAATAACATACAAAAATATCGGGAGGTGTTGAATGGTTGCTACGTATTTTAGATTGTTTATTGACTCCATTTGTAAAAATTTTTGAAGTTGGTGAAAATAAGTAAATGCGATTGATATTCAAGATTGTATTTTTCATTATTCCACTAGTGGAATAAAGTAATTTCATTATTCCACTAGTGGATAAAGTAGTACTTTACACATAAGTGTGGATAAAACTCCAATTATAAGGTGATTGTGGATAAAAATATCTTATCCCATTAAGCAGACCACCTAGATCGTTTGTTACAATGATAGATAGATAGATCTTTATTTAATTAGGCATCCTAATAAACATAAAATACATAAAAAAAACATAGTCACTTATACGAAAACAAATTTGAGTATGACACATGATATAAATATTGAAACAAAATACATATGAATATCAAAATAAAACACATGAAACAACTAACCATTAAAGGTAGAACATTTAAAAAAGTAAACAATATAATAAAGATAAGAAAGACATAATTTGTTAAAATATATATAATTAATTTTAATCATGGTATGTATGCGATTAAATTTTATGGATGAAAATAAATACATATATACAGTGTCACACATAAAGTTCGCGACATTTTTTTTTATTAATAGATATAAAGAAAATTTGACATCGCAGTTAGTTTGGGCTTGAAAAATGAGTAAAAAACAGCATCTTTCTTTTTTTCATGTGCCACTAAAACCTGTCATATTTGAAATTTTTTTCGAAAATCCTCAAAAAATAATTTTTTTTTTTTCGAAAAATGCCAAAGAAAAAAGTAGCTGTTTCCAATTTTATACATATGCTCCAAATTTGGACTCTCTACTGTCACTTCGACTTTTTTCCAATTTTTTTATTTTTCGAATCTTTCGCTCTATCGATTTGAACGAAACATGATTCAGATTTAATAATTTTGATGAATATGAGACTTCAATATCATATCTTGCCCAGAAAATACCCACATTGGCCTGTTACCAGAAAATTAAAAAATGCACCTCCAGAAATTCGTCTTAATTGTTGCAAAGTTCCTCTAGTTTTTTCGTTTCATTGTTAAACTGATTCAGATTTTCATTGCATGGACGTTAATATGTTAGTAATCGAATAAATGAATTTTTCTTCATTCTTATTACACTCGTATTTTTTGTAATAGAATTTTATTCAGTTTGATTATTTTTCTGATCAATAATTCAGTTACAAACAAACCCGAAATATCATACTTTTCTGTAAACTAAACAATGACTTACAGATTCACAACTATTCATATTCATATTCATCAAAATCATGAAATTTGAATCATGTTTCGTTCGAATCGATAGAGCGAAAGATTCGGAAAATAAAAAAAATTGGAAAAAGTCGAAGTGACAGTAGAGAGTCCAAATTTGGAGCAAATGTATAAAATTGGAAACTGAGCAACTTTTTCTTTCGGTATTTTTCGAAATTTCCAAAAAAACTTTTTTTTTGAAGATTTTTGAAAAAAATGTCAAATTTGACAGGTTTATAGTGGCACATGAAAAAAAGGAAAGATGCTGTTTTTTCAAGCACAGACTAACTGCGAAGTCAAATTTTATATATATAATTATTAAAAAAAACTTCCATATGTCGCGAACTTTATGTGTGACACTGTATGTAACAAATCCGTACACCTAAAAACATACACATATAAAACATAATAAAACATAGTTGGCAATAATAATGTTAACTTCACTGCTTTTTAATGAGGATTTTGATATTTTTTTGAAAGTAATAAGAGTGGAACTGTTTTTTGTTGTATATGGTAGTAGATTGAACTCTTGCAAACCTTTGGAAAATAGAGAACTCTTGCGGTTTGTTCTGGCGATATGAAAATCATCGCAATTTCTGGTGGGATACAAATGGATATCTCTTCGAAAGATCAAATATGTTAGAAAATAAGATGGTGCTACATTATTTAGAATTTTGAAGATGAAATCCATAGTAAGATAGTAAATTATTTAAGAGGCAGTAAACCGGACCACCTAGATCGTTTGTTACAATGTAGCCAATATGAGAACAGATATGCATTGATAATCAAATTCTGTAAACGGCATCTGGAAGTAGAGATCTATATCTACAAATTGAATATTTTGGATTTTCCCCTGAAAGGTGGGCAATGTGTTAAAACTGTCACTGAACGTTGATAAAAATGCTTCAAAGTGCGTCCGAAGTCATCCGAAGTCACCTAAAGTCGAACTGAAGTTAATACGAGCGACTTCGGGTGCACTTTGAAGCATTTGGAGTAACTTTCAGTGACATTTTCAACACATTTTTCACCTCTCAGGTGGAAATTCAAAATATGCAAATTGTAAATATTGATCTCTACTTCCATATGCCGTTTACAGAATTTGAATAAAATGATTTCCCTTTCCAATCGGCGCATAGAAAGATTTGCCAATAAATTGTTTATAACGCGATTGTGCAAAAACTACATACCGGACAAAAACCATCTTGCGCACAGTAGAACCACATGTTATTATCTATCAGTTTCCACAAAATTGTTTGTCCACCTTCAGATTTATAAGAATTATGAATTTTTGAAAAATAGTATATTGTGTATCTAGTAGTAAAAGCAATACATTCCCGGACGACAATGTAATTTATTTGCCGAGGCGTTAAGCCGAGGCCAACAAGCATTGAAGTCTGGGAATGTGCTTTTACTACGAGGTACACATACTATTTTTTCTGAAATCGCAATCAGCATTATCAAAAACTAAGGAATTCTACATATTGTTTGCTTGAATTCAATAACTGTCTAAAATGTAAACAAAACGGCCAAAATTTTCCCGTATCGTTTTCGATACGGGAAAGTACTTTTTCGGCAACCATCCGGGAAGTGTTCACTTCCCGGACACTTTTCCTTTGGGAAAGTAGCACTTCCCGGCCTATTCCGGGAAGTACGTAGTTCCCGGTCTAGGCCAGGAAGTGCTCGAATTTCAATATAAATAGATCGATAGATAGATAAATAGATAGATAGATTATTTATTAGATCATGTTATGTAGCAAGTACATTTATGACAAGTCAAAACAAACAGTAGTATATAAACAATATGCAATTTAAGTGGAAATGTCGAGAATATTATATCAACACCAACGTCAATGACATCAGGGAACAATACAGAAATAATGTTAATACATGTGTATAAATAAAATTGTCATTAAAATAACAAACATCATTATGTATAAGTATAATTTATAAAATCAGTTGTTGAATAAAAACAATTTTCATGTAGAAGCTCTTTAACACTCCTTTTGAACGTATTGATATTTAATTGCCTCAATCTATATGGCAGATTGTTATATATCTTAGTGTCAATTGTATTTTTCATTGACATTTCTACTCTAAACCTTGGTTGTCTGAGGTGCTCCGCATTTCTAGTGTTATAGTCATGGTAATCCGAATGAGTACTATAAGATGCTTTATTTTTATGTATTTCCAATAACGTGTAAAAAATCAGTATACATGGCAGTGGCATGATTCTGTACTTTTTGAAAAGTGGCTGACAATGTTCATCAAATGGAGCTCCGGCTATAATTCGCATTGCTTTTTTCTGCATTCGGAAAGCTTTGAGAGCATGGGAAGATCTACCCCACAAAACTATTGCATAAGTGAGGTGGGAGTGAAATAGTGAGAAATAGGAGACGAGAAGTGTTTTACAGCTGACGATATTTTTCAACTGACGCAGCAAAAAGAGCTGTGTTGACAATTTTTTACACAGTTGATCGATGTGTGAATTCCATCTGAGTGAGTCGTCAATTATTATGCCTAGTAGTTTTACATGTGCGTTTCTAGTTATTCTATTGTTGGAAGAGATTATCATATTTTGAGTTTTATGCCTATTCAATTTCAATTTATTGTGTGAAAACCATTTTTCTGCTTCGACTTCAATTTGATTGTTGTCATCAAGAAGTTTACTTATATCAGAATTGGACTGCAGCATTGTGGTGTCATCTGCGAAGCAGATGACTGTACTAGGTAAGAGAAGGTAGAAAATTTCAATAATGTATAAAATGAATAGGGAAGGTCCCAGGATAGATCCCTGTGGTATTCCATGGTGCACATCCATTTCATCCGATAAATGACCATTTACAAATACCGCCTGTTTCCTCGAGGAAAGATACGATTGGAAAAAGTGTAGAGCCGTTCCTCGAATTCCATAATATTCAAGTTTCTTAATCAGAAGGTGGTGGTTAACACAATCAAAGGCCTTGCTCAGGTCCCACAGTGTTACTGCACCATGTTCACCATTTTCCACGTTTGTGATTATTTGTTCTATAACCCTAGCCACTGCATCAGTTGTAGATCTATTTTTGATAAAGCCAAATTGATGTTCATGTAAGATGTTATGTTTATTCAGATATATCATTATGCGTTCTTTAACAATAATTTCAATAATTTTTCCTAAAATTGGTATAATAGAAATAGGTCTGTAGTTATCTGGGAGGTTTGGATCTCCTTTTTTGAAGATGGGTATTACTTTGCTTATTTTAAAAATGTCTGGGAAGGAACCTTCGCAGAAGCAGCGATTTATAATAATGGTTAGCGGCTCGACGATGAAGCATAGTGTGTTTTTTATCACTCGACTGTTCAAATGAAATATGTCCTGAGAGTTTGAGTTTTTGAGCTTATGAATAGCGAGCCTCACCACATCATTGGTAACAGGAAGCATATAAAAAGAATCAGAGGGTTTAGGGAAACTAGAAAGACAATCTATATCTTGGTTATTATATGTTGGCAAAGTTTTGATAATGTTATCAGCTATATTTGAAAAAAATATAACGAATTCATTTGGGCTGATTTTGTTAGTGTTATTGACTCTAGTTGATGAGTTTCGTTCGTAATTTACTATTTTCCAGGTGTCTTTCACTTTATCATTAGATCTTTGTATGAAATCATCATATGAGTTTCTTTTGGCAAGATTAATTGCTTTATTAAAATTACGTTTATATTCATTGAAAATAATCTTGTCAGCAGAATTTTTTGACGAAATATAGACTGTTTTTAATATTTGTAAAGTGTCTCTCATATGTCTCAATTCATTGTTGAAGAAATTGGTTGGTCTTTGACTTCTAGTTCTATGACTAGATTTTTTCAAGGGGAAATATTGACAGACCAGAGAACTATAAGTATTGATAAGGAACTCTGATAGTGAATTTAAGGAATAATTATCATCATAAAAGATTTGCCAGTTTGTGAGCTTAAGTGATTGGTTGATAGCAGCCAGCCCTTTTTGATTAATGTGTCTATTCCATATTTGTTTATTTTCAACCAACTGATGTTTCAATATGTGTATGAACTGTCCACCATGATCCGAGATACAAGGATCCAGTAGTCCAGAAACACATTCACTATCATCATCATTCAGATTAGTCATAATATTATCTATACAACTAGAAGATACGGAACACACTCTTGTTGGCTTATTTATCATGGGTTTCATTCCAAAGGATTCGAGGATATTTAGACAAGTTTTGGTAATAGAGTTATTTTTATTTATGTCAATATTGAAGTCACCAATTACTATGATTCTATTATATTGGGATGAAGTTTTGTTAAAAGTTGATCAATTTTGTCGAAGAATAAATCATATTCTCTAGATAATGATGATCTATATGTTGTAATTAAGGCGGTGTTTGATCCAATCAGTTCAATGCCGCAGAATTCTGCGTGTTGTTCAATACAGAACGATTCCAAAAGGAGTGTTTTACATAATACATTTTTACCTGCAAAAATGGCAACGCCGCCATGTTGAATAGTTTCCCTACAAAAACAACTGACTAAATCAAATTTGTCGAGGTTTACAGTCTTCAAACATTCTAGTCTAAGCCAGTGTTCACTCAAACAAATAATATCACAGAGTTTATCTTCAAGGAATAACTGTAACTTTTCAATTTTGTTGGAAAAACACTGGATATTCAGGTGGAAAATAAGAATTAGAATGTTTCTTTTGGTACCTATTCTCTGTTCGAATTTCAATATATAATACAAATAAGAACTAAAATATTGGAAATATTCAAATTTGGAATCACAGCCAGGGAAGTTTACTCTTGATCAAAATTCTATTTTTTATTTCCCCCTGTACACCGTTTGAAAATTCAGAATTTTAATAACTCGAATACAAGTATTACGTAATGCACCAATGTTTATGAAGAATAAAATTTTCTGACAAATCAATAATAAAAAAGTTTCCATATGGTGCAAATTTTTTAAACTCACTGTATATAGTCATGACCACCTTTTGATAGGCAACCCAAGTTAGGCATATTCGTCCATTTTGGTAACTTCATAAAAAGTATATTTCATCCGGTTAACAGATGAGTGAAGGTCGACCTCTTTTCGTCTCTTAGACTAAATGCGTCTCTTTGATTTGTTATTCTACATGGTTGCCGAAAAAATAGTGTACCTAACACGTCCGAAAACAGTTTTTTTTGGACTAGCAGACTACCAAGACTCGCTAACGCTCGTCCTAGAATTTGGTCTACTCGTCCAAAAAACAGTATTTTCCGGACTTGTTACGTAAATTACTATTCCCGTACCGTTTAGGCCCGAAAACGGTCCGGGAAAGTTCGTTGCTTAGCAACGGACTAAAATACTAGATTAGCGTATTTTGAGGCCTGAAGTTGCTCCGAGAAAGTGGGCATTCTTGAACGATTTCAGAAATAGTATATTGTGTAACTAATAGTAAAAGCAATACATTCCCGGACGACAATTATTGAAGTCTGGGAATGTGCTTTTACTAAAAGTATGTGTACACTATTTTTTCTGAAATCGCAATCAGAACTATCATAAATTGAGGATTCGAAATAACGTGCTTTCCTGAAACGTCAAAGTGACAACTATAAACCAAAGACCAATTTTGACGGCCTAGGCCGGCAAAGTACTTTCCCGTATCGTTTTCGATACAGGAAGGTATTAAACGGTCTGGGAAAGTTCGTTGCTTAGCAACGGACTAAAATACTGGATTAGCGTATTTTGAGGCCTGCAGTTGCTCCGAGAAAGTGGGCATTCTTGAACGATTTCCGAAAAAAGTACTTTTCCGTACCGTTTAGGTCCGAAAACGGTCCGGGAAAGTTCGTTGCTTAGCAACGGACTAAAATACTGGATTAGCGTATTTTGAGGCCTGCAGTTGCTTCGAGAAAGTGGGCATTCTTGAACGATTTCAGAAAAAAGTACTTTTCCGTACCGTTTAGGTCCGAAAACGGTCCGGGAAAGTTCGTTGCTTAGCAACGGACTAAAATACTAGATTAGCATATTTTGAGGCCTGAAGTTGCTCCTAGAAAGTGGGCATTCTTGAACGAATTCAGAAAAATGGTCTTTTTTTCGAGGTTTTCCCGGATTTTCTCTATGGGAAATGCACCGATCCGGTGTTATGAAAATCTATTTTGTAGGTTTCATAAATTTCTACAAAAGTTCCATTGAATGTAAACGATTACTTAAATAATCTTTCAGATGTTTCCAAGAAAAAAAAAATTTAACTTTTTCCACTAATTCTTGTTTAAAAAATTCCACAAAGCGATTTTGCTGGGTGAAAACCAGGGTTTTCATTTACAAACTATCTTTTAAAGAGTAGTATGGGCCGTCTTTCATTTTGTGTGAAAAGAACCACTTATTTTTATCTAAAACTTGGGCTACTATTCTATTAGACGTTTATGAAGTAGTCATTGAATTCACTTGCTACTTTCTCCGTTTGGCATTTTCAGCCGTTATCATCGATAATGGGAAGATTTTGCGGATTATTGTGATGGGAGGTAACGTTCCTTATGTCTTTTATTTCATTCCAAATTTTTCAGATCCAGTTTTTACCAGATTCATTCATTTTGCATTTGTAATAATCGTTTTTCGCTCTTCATAATAGAATATACAGGGTGTCCAGTAAACCTTGTACAATATTGAAACCGGTGATAGACCAGGTCATGACTATTCAGAATATCGGAATTTCACCTTAATAAAAATCTCACCGTTTTCGAGATAATGAGCATTTTTTAAATTTCGGTAAAGTCACTACCCCATCTTGGATTTTTGAGTGCCAATTCAAATATCTTCACTGCTGAAGATTACTGATGAGTGATGCTTTCAGACGTACAAAACTGTTTTTCAGAAAACGATACAATATTTCAAGAAATGAGGGTAAAATGCCAGATTTGAGTTTTACCAATTTTTTGAACATCACTTTGACATTATTGTTTTAAAAAAACATAACCAAGTGGAAGTGGATATTCATAACAAAAGAATGCCTATTTTTTCCAGACTCTACCATGGTATAAAACATACGATAATTATTTTTGGAAGGAGTAGAATTTCGATTATATTAGAGTGTGGTGTAAATTGTCAGTATTGTCTTTTATTTTAATCCTATCAAGATAAAATGATGAGTTATAATGATACAATTGCTTGAAAGCGTTCAATTAGATGTGAAAAAGTGAATACTAATTCAAGGTTTTTTTGAATCAACATACACTATAAACCGCAATAACGATTATTCAACATCGCACTGAATATTATTACAAAAATGTTATTTTTCATCCACTCGTACGCAGAGACCACATATTTTCAAGAAGAACCTTTTCAAATGTGTTATAAGTTATAGCCCCCAAATCAACGATTCTCTGAGCGGTATTGTGCAATCGATATCGTACTGCATAGAGCGCTGCTGCAGCAGTAGCACTACCTCCACATCCACCATAAATGTAGTACATATGCGCATATTTTTAGGAAGTATAACGTGTGTACGGCATGACAAAGAAATAAATACCACTGAATGAAACAAGCGGAATTATTTCAAAAAACCGACACAAGTCACAAGTTGTTCAAACAAAATGTGACAAGTTTTTAATTTTCGAGCAGGATTCACCTGCTAAAAATTTTTTAACTTATTTGATTACACCTTGTATATCTGTCGGTCTCTGAAACTTCGTTGGAATCTTGATTTTGGACAATTGCGACATTTATCACAAGAATTCGTATTAATCGGTTCCATGTCGGATAAACGAGATTTCATTTCGATAATTTTATTAGGCTTAATTACATGAAAAGTTAATTTTATTGACATACTATTTAATGCTGCCAATCAGTCTATTCTTTATCACTAATAATCATTTCCACATTTTATCTTGATAACATCGAAATAAAATAATTTTTGGCCGTAAGTATAAAAGTTGATGGAAGCCTAGAATAAAACCACGCCTAATACAATGGAAATCACTTCCTTCAAAAATAATTATAGTTTGTGTTATACCATGGTAGAGTCTGGACAAAATGAGCAGTCTTTCGAAATGAATGTCCACTTCCAATTGGTTATGTTTCTTTCAGACAATAATGCCCAACCTTTTTTTAAAAAAATTAATGAAACTCAAATCTGTTATTTTACCCTCATTTCTTGAATTTTTTTTTTCATTTTCTGAAAAACTGTTCTTTAAATTTCAAAGCATCATTCATCAGTAATCTTCAGCAGCAAAGATATTTGAATCCGTCTCGATTTGTATACATGGCACTCAAAAATCCAAGGTAAGGTGGCGATTTTCCATAAATTCATAAAATGCCCATTATCTCGAAAACGGTGATATTTTTGCAAAGGTGAAATTTTGATATTCTGAACAGTCATGACCTGGTCTATCACCAGTTTACATATTGTACAAGGTTTACCGGACACCCTGTATAGGAAGTTTCTATGATGTTTATATATTTTTCAATGTTTTTCAGTAGGTAACTCTGTAGATCTTTGTTTCAGGTAATAATAATGATAATAATAATAATAATAATAATAATAATAATAATAATAATAATAATAATAATAATAATAATAATAATAATAATAATAATAATAATAATAATAATAATAATAATAATAATAATAATAATAATAATAATAATAATAATAATAATAATAATAATAATAATAATAATAATAATAATAATAATAATAATAATAATAATAATAATAATAATAATAATAATAATAATAATAATAATAATAATAATAATAATAATAATAATAATAATAATAATAATAATAATAATAATAATAATGATGTTTATTCACAGAAACTACAGAATTGTACAAAATCCACAAATTTACAATAGTACTACAGATACAATTATTCAGCTGTCTGCAAATAAACTGAAAAACCACAAAGCCTAGTGGCTGTCCGTGGTTACAGTGGTAGCAGACACTACCGTATAAAATAATCTAATTCTTAATTGCTATAAATACTATATAGAATAGTGTATGAATTTGAATTGAAATGTGGTAGAATTATAGTCTCTATGTTCAATTGATTTGATTGAACCGAGTGTTATCCAGGGTTTCAATTTGGTCTGATTTCAAATTATATTATTTGTCTCTTAGTAGTTGTTCAGAAGTTGACTTTATTCGTTGATCAATAAACGCAATGGAGTGTCAGTGTAGTTAATTGTTGTCTCGTTGAGTTGGGCTAATAAATGCAGTTGTACAAAGGCGTACCACTCATTAGATCCCGGAAAATGCAAAAATATTGTTACAAACTCTGATTAATTGGCATGAACAACTACAGTCATCCAACTGAGAAAGAAGAAAATTCAGTTCCCAAGAAATTATGAATAAGGATGATGACATTTGAAGGAGAGCGTGAAAACGGAAATCATTGAATCTTTCATTCCCTTTGAACCTTCACACCACTGAAATTGGAATCCGCTAAAATTTAAGAGCCGTTTCCCCAGAGACTTTATGCGATAAAGCTCACTAAGCCGCATGCTGAATATTTATCTTGTATGAGAGTATAAAATATACCGTGAGCTATAATAGAGAATACCGCGGAGATAAATGCATAATGATGCTTTTTATATTCGAGTAACGATTTCATCTCGGGTTCCAAAATGAACAAGGGTGTTAAAGGATGTGAGAAGTGATTTCAGGAAAATTCGAAATGCATTTTATTATTTATTCCTTCTGTGGTCAGCATTTATTCCTGCGGTGAGGAAAATTGTGCTTTTGAAGTGTTTGACATTTCTTGCTACCATAATGAGAAATAATGTTATTATGGCACATTTTCAAATAAAAACAGCAGGTTGAAATCCTGTAATAGAAGAGGCTGATATCTGGCAAATTAACAGCGCCGTGTACAGAGCCGCTCAGTCGCTGACCCAAACGGAGAGAAGGAATCCCTTCTTATCGGTTGGAAGGCACGAGCGACGAGTACAGAAGATGGAAGCCAAGATCAAGTCGGCAAGACAACACGCTTCTCGTATCCAATGTGTGATGGACTATATGGCAGCCAACAGGCTTTTCACGCCAGCAGTGCGGCGAATAGCGGCAAAATTAGGAAGAGCCCATCACACACTAAATCAAGGAGTGCTGTTGACTACCAAACAGTACTGCCTTGACAGGATACGAATGCTAGTGGCTGCAAAAAAGTCACTAGTGAGGCGATTGAGGAGCATCGTGGAAAACTTAAAATTCCGCGATAATCCTTCTCAATTATTCCAAAAGCCTCCGCGTGTTGTAGAAAATCCGCCGACTGCTGATTGGGTAGAAGCCTTCTGGAAGGATATTTATGAACATCCGCAACCACTGAATGTAGACACTCCAGCCCTAACGCAGTTTGAAGCATTCTGCGGAAGGCTTCAACAGCCAGATCTCAAAGAACTGCGCGACCCGATAACCCCGGAAAAAGTTTGACGAGCCCTTGAGGGCTCGAAGAACTCGGCTGCACCAGGTCCGGATGGACTAGGGAACTACTGGTGGAAAAAATTTCCCAGCACCCACCACCATTTGGCCAGAGTTTTCAACTCATGGTTGAATGGTGAGCAGCAGATTCCCGGTTGGTTTGTCGAGGGGCGAACCGTGCTGATCCCAAAAACGAGAGATTTGTCGGAACCGAAAAACTACAGGCCGATAACATGCCTGAACGCATGTTATAAGATGTTCACCCGCATTTTGTACATGCCAATACTCACCGCAGTTGAACACGTGTACGAACGGATATATGAGCAAAGAGGGTCAAAGAAGGGAATCGCTGGATGCAAGGAGAATCTGCTAATCGATAGATGTATTACGCAGGACTCCACGCAGTATAAGCGTAACCTTTCGATGGCCTGGATCGACTATCGCAAGGCATTTGACACGACATCGCATGAGCTAATCATGCACGTTCTTCGATGCCTTGCGATATCCGATCAAATAGTGAGATGCATTGAACAACTGATGCCGCTTTGGAGGACTCGCTTCACTATAACATCAGGTCAAGCTAGAGTCCAAACAGATCAGGTTATCTTCAGGAGGGAGTGTTTCAGGGAGATTCTCTCAGCCCCCTTCTCTTTTGCATCTCACTATTGCCATTGTCCGTTGCCCTCAGAAAAACACTTGGATACTACTGCGGCACCCCCAGCAACCGGAGGCATAAGGTGACTCATCTATTCTACATGGATAATCTAAGCTTTATGCCTCAGGTGAAAAGGACCTACGTCAGTCTTTGAGGGTGGTGGAGTATACGCAGGCCATCGGCATGGAGTTTTGGATCGACGAATGTGCAACGGTTCATCTCAAAAGAGGACGATGCGACGATTACGGAGAAGACGTCCAGCTCATAGACGGAAGCATCCTACGTCATCTGGGTGCCGGAGAGACGTATACCTACTTGGGAGTGGAACAACACCACTCTCAAGAAGTTACAACTGTCAAAAACTCTCTCCGCGGCAAGTATCAGCACAAACTCCGACAGATCTGGTCATCAGAACTGTCGGGAAAGAACAAAGTTGCTGCCACAAATATGCTTGCCGTTCCGATCTTACTCTACTCCTTCGGAGTAATGAAGTGAACTCTGGAGGAGCTGCGACAACTCGACGTAAAGACTCGCAAAATGATGCACCTATACAGGAGTTTGCATCCCAAATCACCCGTTCCTCGGTTATATCTCCACCGACAACAAGGAGGACGAGGGCTTTCGAGTTTGGAGTGTCTTCACAACAGAATGGTATTGGATGGAGCATGTAAAGTAATCAGGAGTTTGGACCCCCTTCTCTGCATGGTTCGTGACCATGAAAACGCAGGGATTGGAGCGTTCCTCTTTAAGGCAGCAGCCCGTGCGGCTGATGAACTCGGTCTCAGTTTCGACACAAAACGGCGTGATCCGAACTCTGTCACAGACTTGGCACCCGTTCGGCAAAAAGCCCATGTAAAGGCCGCAGAAAATGCAGCTCTGCTGCAGCTGCATAGGGATAAGCCTTTGCATGGGGTCTTCTTCAGAAACGTTGAAGACCTTGGCTTATCCAAGAACTTGACCTACGCTTTCCTTAGGTCAAGTGGGCTGATGTCGGAGACCGAGGGATTCATAATGGCCTGCCAAGATGGTGTCTTCAACACCTTGGTCTACCGAAGCCACGTGATGGGTATAGAGGTCCCTGATATTAGATGCAGGGCCTGCAGTCAGGCGCCTGAGACCATTATGCATTTGCTGTCAGCATGTCCAGCATATGCGGTCTCAGCCTATATCCACAGACATAACGCGGCTCTACGAGTGTTATATTACCACCTACGACGCTCGTACGGTATAGACGAGACACCAGTGTTGCCTTACGCTCCGGGGGATATTGAGTCCGTGGTGGAGAATGAGAAGTGCCGGATCTACTGGAACTACTCATTTCCCACCCTCAGGCAAATACAGGCCAATAAGCCTGATGTAGTACTCCTCGACCATGAAAGTAAGACGATTTTCGTCATTGAGTTTTCGGCTCCTGGCGAAACGAATATCGTCCGAAAGGAGGAGGAGAAACGGACGAAATATCGAGATTTACTCTTCGAACTCTGCAGGCTCTATCCAGACCATTCTGTAAAAATGGTTGTTCTGATAATAGGGTCCCTTGGCGGTGTTTTGGATTCATTACTCTCGAACCTAAAAATCATACCGGCATGCAGGAAGATGTCAGAAATCATAGCCGGAAGAATGCAGAAGGCTGTCATCCTCGGTTCATTACGTCTGCTCAGGGCACACGATTCCCGGACCCAATAGCTGCTTACCCCATAGTTTGGGGAGTGGTTATTGGGGTAATGATGTTGCCAGCGCGCCCTCCGAATGTATCGGAGCATCGGACAGAGGGTCCGACTGGAGAATTTTAATTCAAATCAATAATAATAATAATAATAATAATAATAATAATAATAATAATAATAATAATAATAATAATAATAATAATAATAATAATAATAATAATAATAATAATAATAATAATAATAATAATAATAATAATAATAATAATAATAATAATAATAATGCGAGGAATACGGAGAGGATGTCCAGCTTGTAGACGGAAGCATCCTACATCATCTGGATGCCGGAGAGACGTATACTTACCTAGGGGTGGAGCAACGCCACTCCCAAGAGGTATTCACAGTTAAGAACTCTCTCCGCGGCAAGTATCAGCATAAACTCCGACAGATCTGGTCATCAGAACTGTCGGGGAAGAACAAAGTTGCTGCAACCAATATGCTTGCCGTTCCGATCCTTCTCTACTCTTTCGGAGTAATGAAGTGGACTAAGGAAGAGCTGCGACAACTCGACGTTAAAACTCGCAAAGTGATGCATCTCAATAGGTGCTTGCATCCTAAATCGTCCGTTCCACGGTTATACTTTCCCAGACAACGGGGAGGCCGTGGACTTTTGAGTTTGGAGTGTATGCATAACAGAATGGTTCTGGATGGGGCCTGTAAAGTCATCAGGAGTTCAGATCCCCTTCTCTGCATGGTCCGCGACCATGAAAAAGCAGGGATTGGAGCATTTCTTTTTAAGGCAGCAACCCGTGCGGCCTATGAACTCGGTCTCGTATTCGACACTGAACGGGCTAACCCAAACTCTGTCACCGAGTTGGGACCCGTTCAGCAAAAAGCTCACATCAAAGCTGCGGAGACAGAGGTCCTGCTACAGCTACATATGGATAAGCCAATGCATGGTGTCTTCTTTCATAACATCGAAGACCTTGGCTTATCCAAAAGCTTGACCTTTGCCTTCCTCAGGGCGAGTGAGCTAAAGTCGGAGACCGAGGGATTCATAATGGCCTGCCAGGATGGTGTCTTCAACACCCTCGTCTACCGTAGTCGCGTGATGGGTATAGACGTCCCTGACACCCGATGCAGGGCATGTCGTGGGGCACCTGAGACCGTAATGCATTTGCTATCAGCATGCCCATCTTATGCGGTCTCAGCCTATATCCACAGGCATAACGCGGCGCTACGAGTGTTATACTACCATCTACGACACTCGTACGGTATAGACGAGACACCGGTGTTGCCTTATGTTCCGGGGGATATTGAGTCCGTGGTGGAGAATGAGAGGTGCCGGATCTATTGGAACTACTCATTCCCCACCCTCAGGCAAATACAAGCCAATAAGCCTGATGTTGTCCTCCTCGACCACCAAAGTAGAACGATATTCGTCATGGAGTTTTCCGCTCCAGGCGAAATGAATATCGTTCGAAAAGAGGAGGAAAAACGGACTAAATATCGAGATCTTCTCTTTGAACTCCGCAGGTTATATCCGGACCATTCTGTCAAAATGGTGGTTCTGATCATAGGAGTCCTTGGTGGAATGATGGACACACTGCTCTCCAACTTGAAGATAATACCTGCTTGCCGTAATATGGCAGAAATCTTAGCAGCAAGAATGCAGAAGGCCGTCATCCTTGGTACGCTCCGTCTACTCAGGGCACATGATTCTCGGACCCAATAGTCACTCACCCTACGGACGTAGGGAGTGGTTATTGGGGTTAACGACACCAGCGCGCCCTCCGGATGTATCGGAGCACCGGAGACAGGGCCTGACTGGTACATTCCCAACGGGAAAAAAAAAAAAAAAATAATAATAACAATAATAATAATAATAATAATAATATCTTTCCCTCCGGTGTCGGCCGTGGGTTTACTGGGTTAACCCCCCAGTAAACCCTAATACTCGGTTCCAAACAATCGGGGAAGAGGCCCCCACAACCGACCCCCTCGGATTAGGGGTCAAAGGCAAGGTGGTGGGGCCAACAACGATGATTTGCCAAATGACAACCGCAATGACAACGGACGCTTTGAGTGGACGGACGAATTGAGAGACGGACTTCTGTATATCTACGAGAGCAGTGAGCCCGCCCGGAGAGGATACATGGCAAGGATGCATGCTCTCTGGTGTGAAAGACACCCAGAGCATGCCGCCGTTTCCGCCCAAAATCTCAGGGATTATGTTTCCTATCTCCGGGCTCGAGGCTATGTTAGAGCTCCTCCTCAGCCGATTAACGAAGTGGCAGAAGTGGCAGATATGCCACGTGTCGGTCTGGCTGTAGAGGAGGCTCGCAACATACCACCAATGGAGGACATCAGAACCCGCAGGGCGCTTCACAATATGAAGCCCCTGAAGCCGCAAGAACTGGCACGAGTGGATGCAGAGATTGGCGATGTTCTTTCAGAAGAGGCTACCATCTGGCAGATCAATTCTGTCGTGTACGACGCCGCTCGTGCTCTATCCCAGACGGAGAGGAGGGAAACCACCGCTCTTGTTGGGAGGCATGAGCGACGCGTTCACAAGATGGAAGCTAAGATCAAGTCGGCGAGACAACACGCGTCTCGTATCCAGTGTGTGGTGGACTACATGTCGGCCAATAGGCCTTTTACGCCGGCAGTGCGGCGAATTGCTGCAAAGCTAAGACGAGCTCACCACACATTGAATCAAGGCGTGCTGTTTACCATAAAACAGCACTGTCTTGATAGGATACGAATGCTGGTGGCTGCAAAGAAGTCACTAGTGAGGCGGGCGAGAAGTATCGCGGAAAACATGAAGTTCCGCGATAAACCTTCTCGCTTATTCCAAGAGCCTCCACGTGTTGTCGATAACCCGCCGGCTGCTGATCGGGTAGAAACCTTCTGGAAGAACATCTATGAGTTTCCGCAACCACTCAATGTAGACACTCCAGCCCTAGCGCAGTTCGAAGCTTACTGCAGGACGCTTCGGCAGCATGAGCACAATGATCTGCGCAATCCGATAGCCACGGAAGAAGTTCGAAGGGCCCTAAAAGGTTCTAAGAATTTCGCTGCTCCAGGCCCTGATGGGTTGAATAACTATTGGTGGAAAAAGTTTCCAACAACCCACCGCCATCTGGCTAGAGTTTTTAACTCATGGCTAGATGGGGAGCAGCAGATTCCGGAGTGGTTTGTCGAGGGGCGAACCGTGCTCATCCCCAAAAATGGAGATTTGTCTGATCCAAAGAATTACAGGCCGATAACATGCTTGAATGTTTGTTATAAGTTGTTTACACGCGTCTTATACACGCGCATTCTCTCCGCAGTTGATCCGGTGTACGAACGGATATATGAGCAAAGAGGGTCAAAGAAAGGGGTCGCCGGCTGCAAGGAGAACCTGCTCATCGATAGATGTATCACGCAGGACTCCGTGCAGTATAAGCGTAACCTTTCGATGGCCTGGATCGATTACCGCAAGGCATTTGATACAACATCGCATGAGTTAATCATGCATTTGCTCAGATGTCTTGAGGTACCCGATCAAATAGTGGGATGTATTGGACAACTGATGCCACTCTGGAGGACTCGCTTCACCATAAGATCTGGTAGAGACACAGTCCAAACAGAGCAGGTCATCATTAGAAGAGGCGTGTTTCAGGGAGACTCCCTCAGCCCTCTTCTCTTCTGCATCTCACTATTGCCATTGTCCGTTGTACTCAGGAATACCCGTGGGTACAACTGCGGCACCCCCAGCAACCGGAGGCATAAAGTCACCCATTTGTTCTACATGGATGACCTAAAATTATATGCCTCTGGAGAAAGGGACCTACATCAGTCCCTTAGGGTGGTGGAAGAGTACACGCATGCTATCGGAATGGAATTTGGGATCGACAAATGTGCCACGGTTCATCTTAAAAGAGGACGATGCGAGGAATACGGAGAGGATGTCCAGCTCGTAGACGGAAGCATCCTACATCATCTGGATGCCGGAGAGACGTATACTTACCTAGGGGTGGAGCAACGCCACTCCCAAGAGGTATTCACAGTTAAGAACTCTCTCCGCGGCAAGTATCAGCATAAACTCCGACAGATCTGGTCATCAGAACTGTCGGGGAAGAACAAAGTTGCTGCAACCAATATGCTTGCCGTTCCGATCCTTCTTTACTCTTTCGGAGTAATGAAGTGGACTAAGGAAGAGCTGCGACAACTCGACGTTAAAACTCGCAAAATGATGCATCTCAATAGGAGCTTGCATCCTAAATCGTCCGTTCCACGGTTATACTTTTCCAGACAACGGGGAGGCCGTGGACTTTTGAGTTTGGAGTGTCTGCATAACAGAATGGTTCTGGATGGGGCCTGTAAAGTCATCAGGAGTTCAGATCCCCTTCTCTGCATGGTCCGCGACCATGAAAAAGCAGGGATTGGAGCATTTCTTTTTAAGGCAGCAACCCGTGCGGCCGATGAACTCGGTCTCGTATTCGACACTGAACGGGCTAACCCAAACTCTGTCACCGAGTTGGGACCCGTTCAGCAAAAAGCTCACATCAAAGCTGCGGAGACAGAGGTCCTGCTACAGCTACATATGGATAAGCCAATGCATGGTGTCTTCTTTCACAACATCGAAGACATTGGCTTGTCCAAAAGCTTGACCTTTGCCTTCCTCAGGTCGAGTGAGCTAAAGTCGGAGACCGAGGGATTCATAATGGCCTGCCAGGATGGTGTCTTCAACACCCTCGTCTACCGTAGTCGCGTGATGGGTATAGACGTCCCTGACACCCGATGCAGGGCATGTCGTGGGGCACCTGAGACCGTAATGCATTTGCTATCAGCATGCCCATCTTATGCGGTCTCAGCCTATATCCACAGGCATAACGCGGCGCTACGAGTGTTATACTACCATCTACGACACTCGTACGGTATAGACGAGACACCGGTGTTGCCTTATGTTCCGGGGGATATTGAGTCCGTGGTGGAGAATGAGAGGTGCCGGATCTATTGGAACTACTCATTCCCCACCCTCAGGCAAATACAAGCCAATAAGCCTGATGTTGTCCTCCTCGACCACCAAAGTAGAACGATATTCGTCATGGAGTTTTCCGCTCCAAGCGAAATGAATATCGTTCGAAAAGAGGAGGAAAAACGGACTAAATATCGAGATCTCCTCTTTGAACTCCGCAGGTTATATCCGGACCATTCTGTCAAAATGGTGGTTCTGATCATAGGAGTCCTTGGTGGAATGATGGACACACTGCTCTCCAACTTGAAGATAATACCTGCTTGCCGTAATATGGCAGAAATCTTAGCAGTGCGAATGCAGAAGGCCGTCATCCTTGGTTCGCTCCGTCTACTCAGGGCACATGATTCTCGGACCCAATAGTCACTCACCCTACGGACGTAGGGAGTGGTTATTGGGGTTAACGACACCAGCGCGCCCTCCGGATGTATCGGAGCACCGGAGACAGGGCCTGACTGGTACATTCCCAACGGGAAAAAAAAAAAAAAAAATAAAAAAAAAAATAATAATAATAATAATAATAATAATAATAATGATAATAATAATAATAATAATAATAATAATAATAATAATAATAATTTATTTAGGGCGGGGATTAGCGCAGTGGTTAAGCGCTCGCCTGGTAATCGAGAGATTGCAGGTTCGATTCCCAGACGGTGCGATCTTTTTTCATTTTCAGATGTGAAAGTCTGAATGACTGAGGCTCGTGTCGGCTGGGAATAATCCTCCACGATTCACTGTTGCGTTAAAAATTAACAGTGCTGCTCCTAAAGTGGCGTATGGAGTTAGTAACAAGGCCTATCCAGAACACATGGCTAATGACCATAGCAGTCGATGCCAAAACACCAAGGAAAAAAAAAAAAAAAAAAAATAATTTATTTACCATGAAATTACAAAATTTTCGATTGTGCATTACATTAATTAAACAGCACATGGTGAATAAATGGGAGAAATCCCACAAAAGTAAAACTTTTTTCATCTATATGTTTATGCGCTAGTTGGAGCTTGGTTCAAGTTTTCATAAATATAATTCATTCAAGTAAATGATGTTAATAAAACTGTTTAATATAGCTATAGACTAGTAAAATTTGTAGAGTGTTATCTTATGTACATATGTTGATACACAAGGACTTACGCATATACATATACATGTAAACATTAATTTGTATTAGTAAAAATAGTAAAAAATAGTAAAAATTGCGGAATGTTATTTTATGTACAACATGTAAACACATAAGGACTCACGCATGTACATGTACATACGGTTACAGGGACTAATATGCATGTACATCAGAATAAGAATAAAAGATTAAACATCGTTACATATGGAAAATTGTTTTATTACTAATGTAAGTTGAGTAATGTATTTTATGACCTATTTTTGTATAAAGTATTAGATATGTGATTGTAGGGAAGACTCAGTAGCCAATCAGCCAATCAGCCAATCAGCTTTTTAAAAAAGTTATACGAATGTATTTTTTTATTTAGTTTATTGAATAGTTTAGGGCCAAGGTAGGTAAAACATTTTTGACCAATTGTCTTTTCTGCTCGGGGTATAGTAAAGGCATTTATTCTGTATCTAGTATTATAGGGATGGTTGATTGAAATCAATTCTTCTTTATGTTTGTATTGTTTCAACAGAATTATTTTGGCAAATAACTGGTTCATATTCAATACTTCCAATTCAGAAAATAAGGCTTCAGAAGAATATCTTCTTGGTTTTTTATAGGTATTTTTCAAAACGCTATTTTGTAATTTTTCCACTCTGCTAGATAACCAAAAATCCATGAAGAAGAAATTCCAATTGGACCAGTTGAACCATATTGCAATTCACCTGCTTCAAAACTTGGCTGAATAATACAATTGAAAATATCACCGATTTCAACAATCCATACTCTCTGAAAAATTCCTTTGATCTTACTGATGAAATAAAAGACTTGTTCATTCCTCCTAACTCCATACTTCCAGAAGATTGCATTTCTCTAGTCCGTGACTTATTATTTGATTCTGATATCCCCACGATGCATTTTTCAAATATTTGCTACCTATTAGATAATGTGTCGGAACGATACTTTTTCCAATTTAATAATTCTCTTTTTTCTCAAATTTCTGGCATAGCTATGGGCAGTAACCTTTCCCCCTTGTTAGCAGAAGTTTTTTGCATAACATTAAAAAAAATTACTAAATTTCAACCCATTTCATAAAATGTTTTTCTCGTTCAGGTATTTGGATAATTGTATTGTACTTTTCAATGGTTCACTACAGGAACTTGATTTTTTGCTCATTTTTCTAAATTCTTCACACCCTTCCATTAAATTCACCATGGAAATTGCCCAAAACAACTCGTAACCATTTCTGGATCTCTTGATTAATAAAGATGACAATAAATTCAGTTTTTCCATTTACCGTTTACCAACACTTACTGACACGATACCTTTTTCTTCATGTGATCCTTCCAAAGATAAGTATGCTGCTTTCCACTATCTATGTCACACATCATTCAATATACCATTAAATCAAGAAAATTTCAATCTCGAACTTAACATAATTGAACAAATTGCTAAAAATGATGGTTATCCACTCAATATCATCAACAGAATATATAAAAAAATAATTGATTGAAATCTGTTAACAATAGTTTACTAACACTGAATTCTAAAATAATTTTTTCTTCTATCCCACTCCTTGGAAAGGTATCCTATGGATAAGGATAATATCAACATCTTCTTTACCTTAGACAACATTGATGGTAAATTGATAAACACAGAGGAGAAGATTTACCACACACATAAATCTGGGTTCTATAAAAATTTCTTGCTTCCATCCTGATTGCAATTCACAATAAATTGACCCAAAGTGGTCGTAGGATCCAAACAAGGGTATTGGAACATACAAAAAATTAATGAAAAATCTAGAAACCCTGCACTCGATGTGTATAATACTAAAGGCGTTGGCACATAGAAAGCGAACTCTCCTCTCGAACTGGTTCACAAAGCAGAGCGAACTTTGTACCCCGTACCATGTTTTGCCGTACCATCTGTTTTGCTGGGATGATGCAACATCACATTATACCAGTTGTGTACCAGGGTACAAGGTACAAAGTTAATCATGATCTCGGAATTTTACAAATCTGTCAAAAAGGTACATTGTTCAACCTACACTTGGAATCTTCGAAATAAATCATTCTTTGAAAGATGTCAATACTGACTCTTTGAACGAACAGATTAATTTTAATTGCATTAAATCTTCCAAATATTCCAATTTCTAAATTTCTGAATTCTGATACTTTTACTAAGTTGCTCTCCAATGTGACGATCCTTCGATTGATTTTGGTCTTTTACACTTCAATTCATCACCAAATGATGTACATGTTCATTGTGTTCTATCCCCTAGTATTGTTCTATGATCCGTGACATCACAGCTGATATGCACATGTCAATTGTCATTCCATTTCTATTTTCGACAAGTCTTGTGTAATAATAATAATACTTCATTTATTTCGTCAATTCAAAAGCATACTTATATAGTACAGTGTAGTATATATAGTGCAATAATAAAAGAAAATGTCACAAAGTGTAAAAGATCGAATATAAAAATTCGTACATATTAAAAAAAAAAACAATAGTACAAAGGTAAATATTCTGCTTACAATGCAGAAAAACTAAAATATTCTTGCAAAGTGTATTAGTTTCTGGACAGTAATAGTGATTTAACTCGTTTGAAAATAAAAATATTTGGAGATGTCTGTATTTCTTCAGATAGTGAGTTGAATATTTTACAGCCCATGTACTGCAGGTTTTTCTGATAAAATGATGATCTATGAACATCTGGTAACAACAAATGCTTAGATCTAGTTTCACAGTCATGAACATTTTTTTGATAAGAACAAGGATCTATGTTTGTACACATATATACATATTTCATGGACATATATTCCAGATAAGGTGAGTATTTTCAGGTTTTGGAGTGCTAATCTACATGATTCTCGATAAGCTTAGTCATATTTTTGTAGCAGAAATACCCGTCTATGTTGGTTGCACATCCCCAGTTGAGTATACCATATCTCAAGTGACAATAAAAATTAGCATAATGAATTGTCAGAAGTATTTGGTTACTACACTGTTTTGCCTTGATATTAAGAGAATAACAGCTGGCACGAAGCTTTTTACACAGGGCAACTATGTGCTCTGTCCAGTGACTCTGAGAATCTATCACAGTACCCAGCAGTTTAGTATGTTCGATAAATGAAATATTGTCGCAACTCAAAACTCGCTTGGCTCTTTGAGAGGATTTTTAAGCTGTATTCACCCAACCCACATTCATCCAATCAATGAAAGAACTCATTTTTTAAAACAAATTAACATTTATTGAAACAAGAAAATTAAATAAAAGAACGAAGCTGCTACACTAGCAGGACAAAAACTAAACAAATGAATTATGAACAAATATAGGTATAAATAAAATACTACTTACAATGTGCTGGTGACCAGCAGAGCCAGAGATGGGGAGATGCCAAACATTTTCAAGTAATAATTAATTTTCGAGCTGTCTTCAACTCAGCTGACGAGTGATAAGAATGAAATCATGAATGAATCTTGACCTGCCCAAAAGGTGTATTTATAGAGAAACAATATGATGAGCTCGTATTTTTCGTTAGGTCGCTGCACGCATAAAAGTGCTTACCTTCTCTGTGCAAGTCTGTGAATTTCGAGCTAGTTTATATTTCTGTATCCGGTAATTGTATCAATTTTGATGTCTATGAACTTGAAGAATTAAACTATGGAATTGTGGATACTGAGTGTTTTTATTTTAAAATGTTGAAGTTGATGTTGAAAGATCTTCAAACTTTGCATTTGCCTACATGGATTTGAATTATTTCATGATTATTTTGTATATTTGACACATCTCCCCTCCGTAGACAAAGCTGGCCCCCAGCTTTCTGGACAGTACAAAAAAAAAACGACAAACAAAATCAATACAACTAGCTGAAATTAACTTCAAAGTGAAAGAATTAAAATAATACTTAGCATTAACTTAAAACAATTTGAAATAGTAAATTATTCACATGCAATCATAACAAATACTATACAATATACTAATGTGATCTATACAGATAAAAAAAAACAAAACTATTTTGTCCAATTAATCAATTTGGCAATTATGAGTTCCCACACTAATATTGTCATAGTCCGGCACTGAACTTTGTCTTGTGTCACTACACCGATCTTGTTGCGCAGCGCTCCATGTACATTAGGATCGTATCTCGGCTGAAGTCTGCTTAACGTTCCCGACTGAAACGGTTTTGGCTGGATGGCAACGTAGCATAGTGGACTGGACTTGGCATCTTGGCAAATACTTTTATTACGTGTTGCTTTGTTTCTTGCATTCACAGAACATATTGGTGTTGTTCTGCGAACTCTACTGTCAGTCAGAGCTATGCCAATTCTGTCAATTGTTTCAAGAGAAGAAGAATTACGACATGAAATGACATATGACATAATATTGGTTGTTTGGATGTAGCGGTAAATTTT
This sequence comes from Chrysolina oricalcia, assembly GCA_944452925.2. Taxonomy (NCBI): domain Eukaryota; kingdom Metazoa; phylum Arthropoda; class Insecta; order Coleoptera; family Chrysomelidae; genus Chrysolina; species Chrysolina oricalcia. The sequence goes on along the minus strand of OX101819.2, from coordinate 53,720,847 downwards.
GGCGGTTCATTATTACAATATTCACTCAGTTTGCAAAAGACATTTTTATTCGTGTTTTTTGTGTAATGGTGTATCCAGTTGTTGGACAACTCTGATTATGGACTTTCACTCCTTGGATTACTTCGGAATGCTTCAAACATCTATCGTTTCCAGACTCTGGTAAGATATGTCTAGTCAGCATTTTGTAAAACTCGTTTTCTAATAAGAGTTCTAAAATATTTCCACTAGGTTTCCGGGGATTTGGGTCCTTCTGCAGCAGTTCATCTTTGTTGGTGGATATTCCTGCACACCCAGGAACTGTTTACCGGCTACTCAGAAAAACTGCGAACGCAACAACGTAAGTGTTTGCTTCTGGTTGATTACCACATATTTAGATCACAGTAATTCAACTTCATGTTTCTAGGTCCTTTTGCCGACTATGTTACATTCTGCCTAAAGTCCTGGAGTAGAAACCGTGACAGGGGTGATGGAGTAGTGACTGTCTCAGGGGCTGCTTTGTAGTGCCTCGGGGTGTGGTGGTGGCTCGATTGCAAGAAACAAGAGAGAAATTCGGCAGTAAGTTCGTTAAGTACATATTTGTATTCTTATAGCTAGGTTATAGAACTAATATTCACAAAAATTTTAAACAACAATCACTGAATCACATAACATTCTTATAACTAATCAAGTTGTATTACTTCTTAGAGTAGAAAAGTGTTTAAAGTCTACAAGACAGTAGCAGATCATAACACTGGTTTTTAACTTTGAATGAAACTTCCTGGTTTCTATTATGTGAAAATGTTTTCACGGATTACTAGTTAATTATGACACACCCACTATAATACTCATTACTTTGTTACAATTGATTTTTCACTATTCGACACCTGCCTATTTATTTGAGTATCACCTTATCTGATAATTTTATGTTAATGAAAGAATAGGAAAGTGAGAAACAAAAAAAATTATATTTCTTGAAAATCTCTATCAAAAAACAACTACTTTCCTGGCTAGTACCTACGACGAACATTGAATTAGATTTCATAGAAATTTTGTAGTACCACATGTTAATTGCATCTCTAAGATATTGCATATATATATATATATATATATATATATATATATATATATATATATTTTCATAATCATGACGTAGTCAACTTTCTACATCTTACTTCACTATTGTCCCCTGTTGAGACAGCTTTCTCTATCGTAGTACTTTCTACAACATTTTACCTATTGTCTTTCTTCAAAAGACCTCATATATTGGCATTTCATTTCATGCCTCAAAAATAATACTTATTATCTTTTAATTCTTCATCGACAACTATACGTGGCGTAGCACATTTTCCACACCTTGAATAATTTACAAATGACATGCAGTTTTGGGAGCGTCCTCCTCAACCTGCACTTTCATTTATCTCAGTGTATAGTCTATACAAATAATTCTTCTTCAATATAATCTTCAAAACAATCTTCAATTCTTACTTTTCTCAATATATCTTCTATCTATATGCTTCATTTACTTCTTATAATTCTACACAGTTTTTTGTCGGTAGATCATTCGTAGATGCTATTTCCTATTCCTTTTCAAATAAAATAAAAACAAAACTGGTTGAGGTGACATTGACTCATTCCTACTTTTTCAGGCAGGGGTGTGTCAAAATTCATTATTTATTATTATTATTGCTCATTTTGTAGTTATTATTTATTAAGATTTTTTCTTTAAAAATGTATGCTGGTAAAGGATTTTTATTATTGTTTTAGGTTCTCCACCAGATGAGAAGAACTTAGCAATGCGTTTGTACCAGAATGTGCCATTAATTCGGTTAGGACAGCTATACGAATACTTCAGTTTAATTATTTTCCAAATCAATTAGAAATTTAGACCTGTTGATCACCTCTTTGACAAACATGTTCTGTTATGTTATCCAAGTGTATTCCTTTTTTTATAATAAAACTTCAAATATTTGCTTTTGACTCATTTTCAACTACCAATCCAGTGCAACTGTATCTCTTGTATTCATCAAATTTTTTACGATTATTTTTACTTTACTCATTTTCTCGGAAACACATCGAGAAAAAATATATTCATACATCAAAATCATCATCATTATTCTCTTGGAAATACATCAAGAGCATATATATCATCATATTTCATTAAACACATCTCAAGTCTCTTGGTAACACCTCAAGAGTAAAATACCACAGGTAGACGTTCAATCCCAACTCTGAGGATATTCTTCCACGTCCCCCCTGCAAAATCAAATACGAAAACTTCCTCAGGCAATTATTCAATCCTCTTAGGATATTCTTCCATAATCCCCTCAAGACAAAGGTAACCTTATTACCCAATAATTATTCTCATATCATTTCACCATATTTCATAAAGTCATCATAAATCGTATAAAAAGTTGATTGTACACTTCAACACACAGTTTCACCAAACAAGTCGATGGGCAATGATCAAAATTCTTAAGTGTTTGCAAATCAGAAAAAGGTTAGATTTACAAAAAAAAATTTAAAAAAATTATAAAATGTTATACCTATATGTATTGAATACAAAATGAAAAAAATTATTAGACTTTCGTTTTTTCATTTGCATAAAACAGTTTTATTCAAAAAAAAATCTTTCAAAAAAGTGATTAACATTACTTTCAAATTTTCAAAGATGAGTTATAAAGAATTCATAAAAACCTCCCAACCAAACAGCTTGATTTGCACAGAAACTAATTAATATGTTTTCTAACTCAATTTCTTCGAACTATTTTTTTTTTGGACATACCAAGAAATTGCAAGAGTCATTTTCAAAAAATAGTGATAGTTTGCAAAAAAAATTTATTGTTTATCAAAATAGAAATAGACATGAGTAGATAAAGTGCAATGAAGGTAGAGGCCACAATTCATGCTTCATTGACTTTTCATTATTCAGTCTAAATTGGACAGCATAACAATATGACGAAAAAATTAAGTAACCAGTAGATTCAAGAAATGATACGGATTTTTCTTTGTTACCAGCATCTTTCGCGCAATCACTTTTCATATTACATCAAAAATTGTATGGGAAAAGTTATTATTATGCCTACTTATAACAAATTACACAAAAATTGCACTTAAGTATGTTAAACTCACGTTCAAAAGAGTTTGGGTAAGAACCCTGTGGCTTCGCCTTAGAGTAAATTATCATATTTATGTGAATGCGATTTCTAAATAATGTTTAAACGACACCTAATTGAATTACGAGAAATGTAACAAATATTTATCATGTACTTACTATACTTACTAAAGGTTATGCATTTCCAAATTATACCTACTTCATTTTATAATGTGACACAAAAAGGAATCTCAGGTTATTTTTTACCAAATACAATTTTATTTTCTGAAATTTTCTGTGGATGTTTGGTTTCAACAACCACCGTACCCAGTTCACATATTATTATTATCATTATTTTTTTTTTAAATTGCCAGTTATTTTTAATTAGAATAAAAAGTTTTAAATACCATCGAAATGAAAAATACTTGCATAGATCGAACACTACTTAATTGTAGAATGTATTCTTGGAGGAATACAATCATTTTCATTTTATTAGTAACGGCATATCAATGGGTCATACATAGAAGAGATCGTGAAAACAAATATTTTTATGCTAAAGCTGATAATAAAGAAATATTAAATTAAATGATAATTGGGTCACTTCGATTTTGCCTTTTTGATACTGCTGGATTTTTGTTACACCCTTTATTTCCATTCTGACGCCAAAAACTCTCTTTCAAACAGTGCAATTATAGATTGTACCGCAAATAAAATCAAAAGCACCTAACACTAAAATACATAGTACTTTCTAAAATTGAATTGTGGTAACTAGCGTTGTGTTTCACCAAATATCATTGTATCAAAAAATATTTTTATGAAATGGTTGCTTATACCCCCTAAAAAAAGGACTGAATACGTAATAATAAAACAAGCAGTATACTGAAGAACTAGGGCAAAATCCATGACAGGCTGATAAAGTCTGATATTTCATTAGGTAAACTTATTTTTGTAAAAAAAAATCCGAAAAGAATTCACTTACAACAAGGAAATATCGAGTTCTAACAGAGTTTACCCCATAACTGTTTATTCAAGATTTCTTAGCTACTTTCAATGGTAAACAAGTTGTACTTTTCAAAATTTTAAAGTGATAAAAAGGAAACAAATTACAGGAATCCAACATCTGATAATACATAATTGCCAATTAAAACGAGCTGATGAACAGATATTCGCTGTAATTAGACAGTCTCTATGAAACACATTCCCAAGCTGATGAGACAGATATTGGTAGGTGTATCATTCATACTTCAGAAAGTCAGATATATAGGGATGTAATATGCCGAAATAATTTAATCGGTAATCGTAAAGAGCTGGATGAACAGATATTCTTTACGTTTAGCCAATCTCAACAATACAGTTATTGGAAGATGTACCGCTCATATCTCAGTAAGTTACAGGTAGGAATTGAAATTCTTGAAATATGTGACTGGTAATCATAAGAAGCTGAATGAACAGATATTCTTTATGAATAGTCAATCATGATAATACATTTCCAAGCTGATGAACAGATATTAGAAAGTGTATCACTCATAATTCAAGAATCAAGGAAAACCGGAGAAAAAAAACAAAATAATTGACTAAATGTGAGTTTGAGGATATACTGTGGTTGTCACGCTTTGTATTAAATAAAAATGCCACACGATGTTTACTAAAAATTGCATCAAAAATACCCAAACTCAGTTAATACCCTGTATACGGCTTGTCAAAGAACAAAAAAAAAATATTTAAGAAGCGAAGTCATTCATTGAAATTATGAAAAAGATAAAAAAATCTACTTGGAATTTATTTTGAAAACAGAAAATTGGATTTATTTTTTCATCATTGGAAAGTAATGGTGGTTGGATGAATCAAACAGCTTTCAAATTTATCATTTTAAATTAAGGAAACGAGACCGGCAAGCCTCCACCACGTGTCGCAACTCAAAACTCGCTTGGCTCTTTGAGAGGATTTTTAAGCTGTATTCACCCAACCCACATTCATCCAATCAATGAAAGAACTCATTTTTTAAAACAAATTAACATTTATTGAAACAAGAAAATTAAATAAAAGAACGAAGCTGCTACACTAGCAGGACAAAAACTAAACAAATGAATTATGAACAAATATAGGTATAAATAAAATACTACTTACAATGTGCTGGTGACCAGCCGAGCCAGAGATGGGGAGATGCCAAACATTTTCAAGTAATAATTAATTTTCGAGCTGTCTTCAACTCAGCTGACGAGTGATAAGAATGAAATCATGAATGAATCTTGACCTGCCCAAAAGGTGTATTTATAGAGAAACAATATGATGAGCTTGCATTTTTCGTTAGGTCGCTGCACTCATAAAAGTGCTTACCTTCTCTGTGCAAGTCTGTGAATTTCGAGCTAGTTTATATTTCTGTATCCGGTAATTGTATCAATTTTGATGTCTATGAACTTGAAGAATTAAACTATGGAATTGTGGATACTGAGTGTTTTTATTTTAAAATGTTGAAGTTGATGTTGAAAGATCTTCAAACTTTGCATTTGCCTACATGGATTTGAATTATTTCATGATTATTTTGTATATTTGACAATATCACAATCTGCAGCAGATACCCTAGCTTGTTCCATAGTGCTTTCAACAACAATAATGTTCGTATCATCAGCGTAACACACTATTTGACAAAATGGTAAAATTTTCTGAAGAGATATTATTAGATCATTGGTATAAATAACACGTTCGCGGACAATGACGTGATATCACGTCATTGAACTTGTTTATGTCAGGGCACATAAAAAATTTGGTATGTGCCAAAAATGACACACTGACAGCATACTTATTTTTTGACATAGAAACGTGAAACTTATAGCTATGAAATTGTAATAATCAAATTAACAATATAGCTTTGGTAAAAGTGTATGCGTCATATGACGTCATGTCCCAATAAACGCTCGTTGATTTGTAATATGACACCTGACGGCATATGCCGCTGGTAATCGAATGGTTTTGTCCAAATAACTATAAACACAAATTCGAAAAAAAATTCGATATTTTTTATTAGGTACTAAAAATACACAATAATTATTGTTAAATTGTTAAAATATTCAATATAATGAAATAAAACAATACTATTCTTTGACGCAGACTAAAACTATCAACTTCTTCCATAAGTAGTTTTCAATAAATTTTTCATGCGTGCCATTCTTGGAAGCAAGTTCCTACACAAAGAGATGGTTTCTCAATGCATTCTCGACATTGCCAGGCTTGTTTCTTTTCTTTTTTTCTCGAAGTAGCTTTGTAGAATTTTCCTTTCTTTTCAGATGTTTCTGGTACTGGTATAGATTCATGAACATGTCCAGTATTCATTCTGGCTTTTTAGACGTTCTTGTTTTACTTTTCATTGGTAATTTTATAAGAAATTCTTGTCCATCCTTCTGTTCTGGTGAAACACCTAATGAAATTTTGATTATATCATCTCTTTACTCCTGAAGAGTTTTATTTGGATGATATTTTTCATAGAGGTAATGCGAGTTACATAGGGCAATATCTAAAAGGTGGAATATTACCTTCTAATGCCATCTAATTGTCTTCCTAGGGCATGAGTAATAGCTGACCATTTGGTCTGCTCTGTCTATCCCTGACATATAGATGTTATAACCGACAACCTCTATGAGTTTAATTTTCTTTCGTCCGTGTGTATTGGTGATTTCAATGAGTGTAGGTTGGTAGTCTGTTGTGATAATCAAAACATCCCGTTTATCACGACACTTACACACATATACATTACTTCTTTTTCAAATATGCTCCCTAGTCTTCAGTTTGGATTGTGCAATCTCCTTTAGATTACGTTTTCTGTTGGGTCATCTGAGTTCTCGCTGTTTTGATATGTTTCTGAAAAAAAGGACATGCTATAATAATACATAAAAATATTGTATCTTGACTGTATCGTATCTATACCGTCTTATCTTTAAAACTTACGTAATGGAGTGCAAGAATAATATTCGTTAATTCTGGGAACAAGACCTTTCTTTTGTCGTCATGACGGACCAGCTAAACAAGAAACAAATATTTATTCATATCAATGACGCAATTCAGAGTTACGGGTTCCTTACGAATATTTTCATTCTCGATAATTTCACACTCAGATATATCACTATTAGAGCTATTTTGGATATATTCAGGGTCTCCTATGGAATCATCTGTACTGAAGGGATCATGTATACTTGATCTCTCATAACAGTTGCCATCCTCACTTTCAATTTCATCATACCACTGAAGCAAATGTTTTTTCTGTTTTTCTTCCATTATTTTCGCAGTCGAAAGGCGTGAAACTGGCATACGTTTTCCTCAGGTTGCAAATAAGCACTGAATAAAAAGATCCACATGACCCCTCTGTCGATCACATTCGCACCCCCAGTACAACTGTCTTTGAAATATTCCGTTGATTTTAAATATTTATGTGGTTTCTACTGGGACACCTCGTATCCTAATACATGTGAATTTGTCGTGAAACAACGCAAAAGACTTTAATAGCGCAGAGTGCATTTGTCGGCAAATTCCGCTGGTGTCGAATTATGCACACAAGGCGATGCGGCATATGCCGACACTGTCATTTTGGATACTCACCATAAAATTGAGTGTCCGCGAACGTGATAACATACAGATGAGGTCCCAAAACCGAACCTTGTGGTACGCCACTTTTGATGTATTTTTTGGAACTTAACCGGTTTCCTAGTCTAACCAGCTGGGATCTACCCGCTAAGTAAGATTTGAACAAATCCAAGCAAGGGCCACGTATTCCATATCTAGATAATTTATAAATCAAAAATTCATGACTGACACAGTCAAAGGCACGTGAAAAATCAACGAATAAACCTATTACATGTGATCTATTATCTAGAGCTGAACTATCTTCCTATGAAATTCATATAGTGCAGTTTCTGTGCTACGGTTACGTGTGAAGCCATGTTGTGGGTACATCCAAAAAACATGTGTCCTTGGACCATGCATTACCTTTGGTGATTTCATACTAATTTCGTTTATTTAACTACTATAACCATATTCGGTAAGTAGTCATTCTCTTTGCTATCATCATCACTCTATCTCAACCTCACTTGTAGGGCATTGGACATAGTACCAACATTTTTCTTATTTAAGTTTCCTCACCTCTCATCATTTGGATAAAAATAGGATTTCTTCCTCTCCATGTAAGTAACTCTTGATCTTGGTTGTAGAACTAGAATAAGGCTGAAGATGGATACTAGCTGAATCAAAAACATATCTCCTCCAATTTGAAAATTGTTATAATTGAAGTTGTGGAGATGATTTGTGATACTTTTCCGATTCGTCTATACCACTCCACTTTGAACATTAGAGTTCCACCAGAGATTACACATTGTTTCTGTTCACAATTACTGAATAATCGCATGGAAGTTCCCTACTTATGGTAATACAGTTATCAACCTGCCACTAAAATATTACTCCATAAACCATTAGCAAATCCAGGGTACAAGCTGAGAGGGGGTAATGAATATAAATAATTTCATTTGAGAAAAGTATAATACGAATATATTTTCAATGCACATCTGAAATAGTTTAACCCGTAACTACTACTATCGGGTCCTGAGGACCCAGCGACATCTAAATTCTTGAAAATAGCCCAGACATTTTAGAGTGGGGAAATCGTGCTTCCAGTTATTCTCCAGTCAAGTAGTTCTTTGTCGAATGCTGTTGTGAGTGGTTGTCTATATTGTTTACTTTCAAAGCAATACGATATTTGGGTCCGTGGGACCCGATAGTAGCATAAGTGTTAGTTTGTAAACTTGAATAATTTAGGTAACTGGGCATGTAAATTTATGTATATTGCTAACTAGTTTCTTGAGTATGGTTATAATGAAGCAATATTATATTGTAAGATACTCATACTTGCTAGTTTTTATAGTTATGAAAGCCTCAACCAATGAGCTACTTTCGGATCGCCAGTTGGCGGAATTATTAGATGATGACGCTTTTTGGACAGATATGAATAATGAAAACAATGCGCAGAACGTTGAAGACGTACCTATATGGGAAGAAGAAAAAGGCTGGGCTTTTGGTCAAATATTGAGTGGCGACGACGAAAGTGATAAGGAAGAAGAAGATAACGAAATTTTTAGTGACCATGATTCAGAAAGCGAAGTTGAGGCTGATTCAAGTGAAGATGATAACCAAGAAGAACATCTAACAGATTCTTCCACTGATAGTAACACTGCTTCGACTTCAAACGCTTTACCCAGCTCGTGCAAATCGTTTGACAACTCTGTTGGAAGCTTGGAAGTTACTCTTTACCGACAATATGATTCAAATTATTGTTGAAAACACTAATTTAAAAATCGACGAAATGAAAGCTCATTACAGTAAATTTAAAACATGCAGAAACAGCAGAAAGACATTTTTGCCTTCGTTTGTACAAAACACAGACTAATTGGAAATAAGAGCTTTTATAGGGCTTCTATACATGCAAGGACTATTCAAGTCAGGTCATGAAGATCTGAAATCTATGTGGGCTACTGATGGAACCGGAAGGCCACTATTTCGATCCACTATGTCATTGGCACGGTTTTCATTTTTATTGGCCTGTCTTCGTTTTGATGATGCTACAACTAGACCTGAAAGGGTAGAAAGCAACAAGTTAGCTGCAATCTCCGATCTATTCAAACAGTACGTAACCAATTCCAAAGAAAATTATGCTTCGGGATATAATCTCACCATAGACGAGATGCTAGTTCCGTTTAGAGGGAGATGTTCATTTCGCATGTACATCCCCAACAAACCCGCTAAATACGGGATAAAAGTGCAAGTATTAGCTGACAGTAAAACCCACTATATGGTAAATGCCGAAGATTATACTGGTAAAGATCCAAAACCTACGAGTGTACAAAGTAAATTGTCGCATCACACGCAAGTAGTGTTACGTTTGATTGCACCCGTTGCAAATAGTATTCGTAACATTACGGGAGACAACTGGTATTCTTCTATTGAGTTGATTGATGAACTAAAAAAAAGTGGTCTAACATATGTGGCACAATGCGAAAAAATAAGAGACAGATCCCTCCAGAGTTCCAACCAAATAGAAACCGAGATTATTATTTAGGTTTTCAGCTCAAACCACTATTGTTTCTCATGTTCCAAAACGAGGAAAAGCAGTCACGATAATTACGTAGATGATGTTAGCACAAAACCTGAAATAAATTTATACTACAATGGCACTAAAGCAGGTGTTGACGCACTTGACGAAAAATGTGCTAATTATTCGACGTCAAGAAGAACTCGCAGATGGCAAATGTCATTATTCCACGCCGTACTAAATATTGCTGGAGTAAATAGCAGGATCATATACCAGTTCGCCCAACAAGGAAAAGAAATTTCCAGGTACAATTTCCTCAAAGAGCTAGGAAGTGAATTGTATACTCCGCACATGACGGCTAGAATATACAACATGCATGTACCTCACAAACTTCGTTCGATGGGCGCTGATATTTTAGGAATTGTCATGGAGGAACAACCTGTACCTTCGGAAAACCCTTGCAGGTCGAAAACTCCCAGATGCCGCGTTTGCCCGCCAGGAAAAGACCGAAAAACAACTAATTACTGCGCTTGGTGTAAAATTCCCATATGTTTAAAATGTGCGGCCACAATGTGCCCAAAATGCATTCAATTATTATTTTTTCTTATTATGTTATAATAGAAGCATAGCTTGGTTAAATAAATGTAAGAAATGAAGTTTTTGATAAAAAAACATTATTGTCATGAATTTTTTTATTATTGGGTCCCTGGGACCCTCTAGTAGTATTTACGTTGCGTATTTTGAGTTACGGGTTTTAAATAAACGACAACTCCACAACTTATCAGTTTTTTTTTAACCATTTATGCACTTCTGAATAATGAGTCGATTTCTTGGAAAAAAATGTAATGAAAGTCCAACAATGAAATTGAGGTCAAAATTGTAAAAATTTGTAGCAAACCTCTCTTTAAAAAGCTGTTCAAAACCTACACTAAAAGACTGCCATCACAGTAGTATAATGACGAAATGAATTTTGCACCTTACTTTTATACGTTTTTTCACTTCTATTATTTTAAATTATCAAAACCCAAACAGTTTTTATTTCGTTTTTTCTTGGACTTTCATTACATTTTCTTAAAGTAACCAACTTATTATCCAACAGTGCATGTGTGGTTGAATTATTTTGGATAAGTTGTTGAACAGTTGAACACCCTTTATATTTTTAGTTAATATATCTTTTCAACACAAAAATAATTGAAAAAAATGAAAATGTACGTATGGAAACAACGTACACTTAATCAGAAAAATAATATGTATGTATTCATTCTACAATAACAAAAATTATAAAAACAAGAAATAAAATTCCACATACCGGGTGATACAGCAGACATGTAGCAGCCTGTAGTTTTTTTATTTGAAGAGATGAATTGGTGGATCCGGGGAACAATTTTAATTTTATGTTTCCAGATGGAAAGATCATGATATGGCTAGATGGCCAAAGAGAAAGGCAGATAGTTTCTTCACAAGTAGCCAAATTGAAAAAAACATGTTCCTATCTCAGTTTTCGCAATATCGTGAGTTATTTTCAGATGTTTTTTTCTTTTTATTAAAGAAGTTATTGACAATCTGTAGGAAGTGATCAGGTATGGAAAAAACTGAAATTATATCGTTTAAGTAATACTCTTTGGATTTCCAAGCCTACCAAGCATCGAAAGATTATCGAATTCGGGAAACAGCAAACTTGATGTTTTTCAATAAAATGCAATTCATCTGCAAATTGAGAAACGAATGCCACTTTGTGATACACGGTTGAATAGTGAATTTTAAGACAAATAAGATAGGCTAGATAAATATACGGGCTGTCATTAAAAAAAAAGAAGTTGGAGTTACTGCCGATCAAACAGGTAGTTGAAAAAAGTTGTCGTTAGATTCAATTGAAGCGCAATCAATGATTACGTAACTCTGCAAATTTCAAATTTTTATCTTTTCAAATAAAAAAACTACAGGCTGCTACATGTCTGCTATGTCACCCGGTATAGAGCGCAAAGTGAAATGCTGTAATCTTCGGAGAGCGGGAATGATACTTTGTGCTCGAAATTCACACATATAATTTTTTCTACAAACGCAGCTCCTAGACATAAAAACGATAGACATTTAATAAAGGCACATATTAATACCCAGAAAATTTACATTCAATAGTAATCTCTACGAAAGCGTAGAAGGGCCACAAAGAATAAAATGAATTTATTCGCCTAAATCCGACTTTGCAACTTGAAATTAATATAATTCAGACTTCACAACTCGGAATTAGTATAATTCCGACTAGACAATTCGGAATTAGCCTAATTTCGACTTCATAACTCGGAATTAGCCTAATTCTTACTTTGCAACTCGGAATTAGTATAATTCAGACTTTGCAACTCGGAATTAATATAATTCTGACTTTGCAACTCGGAATTAGTATAATTCTGACTTTGCAACTCGGAATTAGCTTAATTCCGACTTCGCAACTCGGAATTAGTATAATTCCGACTTCACAACACGGAATTAGTGTAATCATTGCAATAATTCCAAGAGTTGGCATTGGAGTCTTATGGAAATGTAAACTTGAACCTTCCAGCGAGAACTTTGAAGATTTAATACAGCTGATGCTTGGCCCTAAGATCTATGAAAAATTGTACCAATTTTAGATATGCTATTAATATGGTTGAACGCTAGGCGGTAACACTAAGATTTTTGAAAACTGTCGATTCTACTCATAGCTTGATTCTCCAGGCTTCACGACATAATGCATATTTATTTTCTAACATCATCCACAACACTTAGGATTCCGCAAGGACATACTGAAGGAGTTACTGTTTCTTCTTTGTTTTTCAATGTTGCCGCAATGACAACAAAACAGAAACCCTTTTATATTTAACGCATGTTTATCACCATGGACCTATAAAGTATTTACTGGACCAAGCTGTTTACATCCTGGTTTGAAGTCGTGTATGGCCAAAATCTGTTGTCGTGATATTGAGTTGGGCGTTGTCAGATGACGTAGGTAATAAGTCTTCATCATAGACAAAATTGTGTCACTATATGTATTTCATTCGATTACAATCGAAGATTGAAGAATGGTGATGGTGACATTATCACGCAACTCAAACCTGTATTATTTACAAGTTTAAAAATCCAAACTATCGAAAAAAATCATTACTTGCGTCTTCAGATGGTTGTGAAGAAATTATTGTATCTGGACGTTTGTTAACGCTGTCGAATATCAATGTTTATGTTATCCGCAAAGTAAACTTCTGACAGTTCTGTCATGTTCTGTCATGATTTTTTGTGGGATTACTGCTGAAATAGTGGTTTTTGAACTAATTCGGGATATATAGTGGCAGTACAATAGTAAGAGAATCATTATGGTGCAATCTTGTTAGGTTTGCAAACAATCCATGTGTTCGAACCCGAATATCAGATTCCATTCGTTAGTATCATAGGCGTTACAGTGGGTATCAATCTGTTTTCGCCGAATGAAATGAAATTAATACGTGAATTCAAACCTTTACATGTGGAGATAATGAAATAGATACCCCACGAAACATTTAATTTCATTGGATATTTAGATGATGCATTAAAACAAAAAGGTTGGCAAAAAGTCAGCCAGTACACGTACTTTGTCACTGCAAGGGCTCTAAGCGATTTCGAAGGGCACACACAATATGTCTGAAATGGTCGCAGTGTGAAGGCTTTTAGCGCGGAAGCCAAAAATGAATCTAAGCTAATCTATTCTAGTAAAGATATCTTCAAGCAAAGTTTAAGGGAACTCAACTTGATGCAATGCAGGGCAGCAGCAAGGCCTTCGTTGACTGCAGAACATTGCAGATCACGGCTTGATTTTGCTCGTGCACACCCTCATTGGCGGGAAGCTGAATGATGTCGAGTGCTCTTCACTGATGAGTCAATATTCTGTTCCATGACCAATAACATACGAATGCGGATCTACAAACGTTTAGGAGAACGCTACAATCAATGTAACACTCTATAAATCACTGCTTTTGGCGGAGGATCAGTAATGATTTGGAGTTGTATGAAGTTGGAGGCACGTATGAAACTGGTAGTCATTTATGAAGCGAATTTGACAACAGTATGTATCCGAAATTGCTGTACCTCATGTTGTTTGTTGTTTTGCTCCATTCATTGGTGAATAATTCATATGATTGCATGACCATACGATACCACACGGCCCGCCAGTATTTCCGGGCGATCTTGCCCGCGAGAAGTACTGATACGAACCCCGTCGAACATATATATGATATTCTTGGGAGATAAATTAGAGCCCTGCAGCAGCCCAAAGTTACTTTGAATGATCTGAGAAACAGTTCAGTGAATTTGGGAGACATAATTGAATAAGGACTCTGATATTGAGTATAACTGGCGGTTATCATTGCTCGAGGAGGGAACTCAAGAAATTAGCAAATCATTTGAGAATATAAAACAAATTCTTCATTTTTATTTTATTGTCGTTTTTGTGAAACTCTGTACGTACTTGATTTCTGATATCTTCTAGAAAAAATGTAAGTTTCATTATCTGTATTACTAACAATAATAATAATAGTTATTTATGTACCAAGGACGAAAAACTGTATATTATAGTCGAGCCTGCAAATTGATAGCCGAGGCGCAGCCGAGGATAGCAAGCAGGCGAGACAGTAGACAGTTTTTCGCCGAGGTGCATATTACATTTTTTCGTCGACCTCTACATACCTTTATGAAAGTAAGTACTCGCATGTTTGCTGGCCTCAGCTACGTCCAACTCTTCGAACTGCAGACTCGATCATAATTTTAATGAATATAAACAAAATGTATTTGAAGTGTAACAACTCTCTATTTCAATTATACTACAAAATTAAATCAATCTCGAAGATGAATATTGAACGTACAGTTTGTACAATTATTGATATTAATTCCTGCTGTCGAAGAAGATGCCAGAGACAAGTAATGATTTTGGGTACTTGTTGATGCAACTTCAGATGCAGGTGCTCCAACAGCGCCATTTCCAAAACTTCTCTCTTGAAGTGCTTTACCTGAAATCTAGCGGATTTCGTAAATAATTAATTTGACAACAGCAAATGACAGTTATTGTCACAGGCGCCTATGTATTAATTAAAACGTGGATTTACGAAAATGACTCAATCGCCGCTCTCGTACCGTGCCGTATCATAGTGACCACAGCGGACGAGAAGAGTTTGCGGACGAAAAGTGTTTGCGGACGAAAAGTACTTGCCTTCAAAAATAGTCGATTTTTCGTCCGGAAATTAGTACGTAAAATGTCATTTTTTGCAGATGTCGACGAAAAAGGCTTTTTTACATGATTTATAGATATAGAATTGTGTGTCATCAAATGGCATAGTTCAAACTACTTGTTGACACAAGTGTTTGCTCTTCCACTCAACCGTGAAAGACCCGGACGCTTGACTTGCAAAAGAACGAGTCCGGGTGAAGAATATGAAATAACTAATAATAGAATAAATATTCACAAAAAAAAACATATTCATGTTTACAAAAAAATATTGAAAAATTTTGGTTTACAGAGAATTCAGATATAGTGTGATGGTTTTACGCAATCCATGTCAAGAGCTGTTTCAGAAGATCATGTTTAATTCTGTTTTTTTTCATTTTTGACATTGTCATTTTTTTATATATATATATCGGGTAACCAGTTGTAGAGCTTTGTCAGGTGATATGAAAAGGAGCACTCGTATATTGAAGTTTTGTGCTGGGGAGGAGTGAGTCGATTCTTAAAACGAACGTTCAAGTTATGTACATCAGTTCTGAATCGGATTTTGTTGAATAGATATGAAGGCTTTCCGGTGACTATAATTTTGTGGTAGAGTGTGCACGCATGTATGAGTCTTATACACTCCATATTTAGCCATCCAATGTTTTTGATGAATTGGGACGTAGGAGTACCTCTCTTCAGTCCAAAAATCAACCGCGTGCAACAGTTTTGTACTCGTTGTATTCTCAACCAATCTTTCTTCAGTAGACTTGGCCCATAAACTGTATCTGCTGAGTTTAGATGAGATAGGACCAGTGTTTCGCAAAGAATTATTTTAATTTTTCTATTAAGTAGTGATCTATTGCTGTAAATTAGTTTTAAATTATTGAATTTTGTTTGCATATTGTCGTAAATACATTAAAATTTTGTATTTCTGAATTTGAATAGTATGCGCTGAAAATGTCTATAGAATATTTATTCTTCACAATATTCATTTATTTTAATATGTATAAGAACATGTATTTATTAAATATATAAATTTTAGTAAATGCATTTTTATTCTTTTTTTTTAGTCGACTGTCTCCAGCTTTCCATTAATTGAAAACGAAAGTCATAAAAGTCTTTTTTTTTGAAAAATTTGTGAACCTAATTTTCTAAGGATCGATACTATCCGAGTCAATGAAGCTTTTTATGACATCAGGTATGTCAAATGAGTTTTTCTATCCCACGAAGTCCCATCGGATGTATATTCCAACATTTTCCTTGATATTTTCATCATTATTTCAAATTCAGCATTTTTTTTCTTGTGATTGAACCCTATTTTCAGCAAATGCGTGCGCTCCTGACTGTTGTGGAAAGGTCACAGTCTATCGCTACCTTCTCTCTTTCTCGCAGCCCAAGCGCCTAAAAACAGAGCGACTTCAAATCACCCCGTGTCGTAGGTATGGCAATGCTGAGTCCATCTGTATTTATACGATATTATACGTCCATGTTTAACACATTTTGTTGATGAAAAGCTTCAGATTTGTTGTTGAATTTTTGAAGAAAATATATTGTTTCTGATTTGTTGGTTTGATGTGGACACAACATAAAAGATGAAAATGTGTTTTCCCTTTTTTTATGGATGGAATGGATTTGTTGTTAAATTGTTGAAAAACATTGAGTTTGTTTTTTTTTTTCTGTTTTTGGTTTGATGTGGACACGGCGAGTTGAAGACGTGTATTTTTTCTATTTTTTTATTAGGAATTGGAAAGGGGAAAAGTTGCTACAACCAAAAACACAACACGTTTTGTTCATGAATAGTTTCAGATTTGTCGTTAAATTGTTGAAAAACATTTATTTTATGTTTTGTTTCTGTAGTGTTGATTTGATGTGGACCCAGCATAAGAGTTGAACACGTATTTTTTCCTTTTTTGATAGAAATGTATCAAAATGAAATAAAAATCTGTCAGATTGACAAGATGAAACAAAGTAATGATCAATAATAAAAGTTTAACTGAACAGAAAAGTTGATGAGCATAAAACTAGCACCTTTCTTTGGATTTTCTCTCAATAAAGCATGCTCATTTTTTCCATCAAACATACTTAACAACTGTGGAAAGTTAAACTCTCTCGCACGCTACTGACGATGCCCAAACGACGCGAAGCGGAGTTCGGCAAGAAGTGGCGTGAGGGAAAGATGTTTTCTGATAATATTAAGTAATAACTGTATACACAAATACATATGAACTGACCAGTTTGAACGTAAGGGATCAATGTTTACACTTTTACTATAATTATAATGGAATCGGAATGAAGTCGGAATTATACTAATTCCAAGTTGTGAAGTCGGAATTATACTCACTCCGAGTTGCGAAGTCGGAATTATAATAATTCCGAGTTGTAAAGTCGGAATTATACTAATTCCGAGTTGTAAAGTCAGAATTATACTGATTCCGAGTTGTGGAGTCGGAATTATATATTTATTATTCTATGTTGCCCTTCCACGCTTTCGTAAATCCCAAATGTATAAGGTATCCAAATATCCAATAATTTACATCTCTCACAAAAGGTTATTTCGAACCACGATACTCTTTGAATCTAAATTACGATAGTGTAGCATTATTTTGATTATTTGAAATAATTTAAGGGCTGTCTAGATCGAAAAATAAAATGGGTGTTCTGACGAATAAAATATCAACTATGAGGCATTATTGGATTCAGAAAATTATGCAGATTTAAAAAATTTAATAATATACAGGGTGTCCTATTTGGAAATCGAAAGTTGATATCATTTCCGAAAAAACCAGAGGTTGGATTTTTTTCTCAAATATGTCAAAAAGTGCCCTATAGTAAGCATATCCAATGTTTCAGATTTCAGGAATATGGCTACAGAAACAAAGGAGGAAAGTGCGTGTACCATGAGTCTGTGTCACACGGTATACAATGATTTTCATACCGGAATATTAGCAAAGCAACTTCTATTGCCGCTAGGATGATACTTTCATTTGTTTTTGACATAACCTAAATTGATGATGATATTACCGAGTGTGACTTTGAGATCGATGGCTAGAAGTGTTATAAATTGGGTTTTTACTTGAAGAAACTGTTTGACAACTTCGAATTATTTTTTATTTCATCAACTCTAAAAAACATTCATTGAAAAATATACAGCAACTTGACTCCAAACAAAAATATAAAATACAGTGTGACTTGATATAAATTTCATTAAATTCAATATTCCAACACTCCCACTAATTTATTGAAATAAAATCTTCTCTGCATCACAGCCCCAACTTCTTCCTGAAGTAGTTGAATTTCATCTTGCACAGAGGTTTGGTGAGAATATCTGCTATCTGCTCTGAAGACTCTGAATACTGGATATCCATCAAATTTTCGTTATAGTTTCGACTTCCCCAGCAAAATCAGCATAACTATGTCCGTTAATTTGAAATGTGCACGAAGAATCATATCTCAGGCCAACATCTACTGTTCCAGTTAGAAAAATCCTCTTCACCATTTTCCGGTGATCTACTGTCGGATGTTCAAGATATTGACTAACCTTTGAAATAGCGAATGACAAATCAGGTCTTGTTCCTATCGAAAGGTAGATCAAACTCCCAACAGCTTCTCGAAACTGTACTCCCACTGCTCTTTCACCATCTGTTCTAACTGAAGATACATCTATAGGTGTTGTCATTGGTTTTGAATTTTCCATTCCAAATTTCTGAAGAACGTTCTGAGTATAAGAAGACTGACTCAGAAATATTGAACCGTCTGCATGTCTGGAAATCTACAAACCAAGATAATATTCGAGACTGCTATGTTTGATCTCAAATTCTTGTTCCAAGTACTCCAAAATCGGACAACCGGACAACCGGACTAAATGTCTCTTCATAGTCAATTCCTAATTTTTGAGCATACCCTTTCAGAACCAGTCTAGCTTTGAACAATGTTTCCGTTTTATTGGATTTCATTTTCATTTTATACACCCATTTATTTGAAATGGATTGTCTTGACGGCGGTAAATCGGTGAGACTCCATGTTTCTTTTTTCTTCAAGGAGAGAAGTTCTTCTTTCATAGCATGATTTCATTTTGCTCAATCTTCTGAGGAAATAGCTTCTTCGAAGGTATTCGGTTCATTCTCTGTTGAACAAACTGCTGCTTGGATGAGACTCAAATAATTTTGTGGTGTTCGACTTGTATTGTGACTTCTCAGATTATATAATCCACTCGTTTCTGGAGAATTTGTGTCTGTAATTTCGATCGGTTCCTGAGATATTTTATCTAAATTTTCTTCTGACGAAGCTTCTGTTTCTTCATGCTGCTCTTCTCTATTTTCTTCTTCAGTATTAGATACAGGAGGCAATACTACCAGTTTTTTTTTCATTTGCAGCGTCAAATTCCTGATTTCCAATCTGGTTTTTATTTTCGTTGAAGACTACATCTCGGAAAATTTCTATTTCATTTTAGCCAAACCATACACGATAACCTTTCACGTTTTCTGGAAAGCCAAAATTATCCCTTTTTTACTTTTTGGGTCCCATTTTTTGCGTTTCTCCTTAGGGATATGTGTAGATACTTCTGCTACAAATACACACAGAACATTCAAATCGGCAGATTTTCCGTACCAAAGTTCATACGGTGTTTTACCAAAAACTGAACTCGTACCTGTTGTGTTTAGTATATGAATAGCAGAATTTGTCGCTTCAGCCCATAATTTTTTTGGTAACTGACTTGTTTGCAGAAGAGTTCTTGCCATTTCTACCACTGTCCTATTTTCTTTCTCTGCGGAACCGTTATGTTCTGGCGTATAAGGTACACTGCGTTGGTGGACGATCCCAAACTCCTTGAGGAGGGAACTTATTTCATGATTGCAATATTCCTTTCCATTATCTGTCCCCAAAATTGAACTGGCGATTTATTATTTGTCATAAACGTCAAAAATTCCTTCATTCTATGCTTGACTTCGTCTTTATGTTTTATAAAGTATACGAATCTATAGTACGTAAAATCACCTTTGAAGAGGAAAAAATATTTCGATCCACCGAAGGAGTTTTCTTCCATAGGGCCACATAGATCTGAATGAATTAACTGGCCTTTTTCTGACGAATTGTGTTTGCTCTTTGGGAAAGGTAACCTGTGTTGTTTGCCATACAAACAGCCATTGCAAAACTGCCCACTTGGTCTGGAGGTCAACTGTATACCGGACTTTTTCATAATGTGGACCACCTGGTTCATGTTCTGATGACCGATGCGTTCATGTCATAATCTTAGGATCTTCTCTTGATTTACGTCCGCCAAATGTGTTTCTGACATTGAAACTTCGAAATCCATTTGATTCAGTTTATCAATTCGTTGACCTACAGCAATCACTACACCATTTTTCAGAAATTCGCACTTTCTATCATCAGATTGAAGAGTCAGGCCTTTTGCAAGTGCTGAACTCACCGAGAATAAGTTCAAAGATATTTCTGGAACGTGTAGAACATTGATGAGCTGCTTGTTCGAGTAGTTATTGCTGACTTTCAGTTTTATATTGATATTTCCAATTCCTACTGCATTTATGAATGTACCATTGGCTATTCTGACATTTTTAGGTTCTGTAGAAAGCTGATAGTCAACAAACCATTCTCTTCTTGACGTCATATGGTCTGTAGCACCTGAATCCAAAAACCAAGTGTCTTTTTCTGATCTGTTTCGCTGGGTTGTTATGAGAGCTTGAAAATCGTCTGCTCATGAATTCGCCAAATGACTGTTTCTGAAGGTAGGGGTATATTCTGATTTAAAATTTCTTGAACTACTTCCATATTTTTCTTGTCGTTGTTCCGCTTTGATTCTATATCTGCATTCTTTCTTCCAATGGCCTTCCTTCTTACAATAATTACATGTTCCTGGTTTCTTCCTTGAATTGGTTCCTGTCCCACTATTCTGTTTCTTTCCGATCAGGGCATTTTGTCATCTGTCAGGGATAATTCTTTCATTTGCAGTCGAGATTCTTCCAATAATAGTCGTGATGTCAGATTTTCTAGACTTTTCTTATCTACTCCAGTAGACTCCCATGCCGTATGGAAATGATTGAACTGTTCTGGCATTGTCATCAAAATCTTGGTGATCATCATTGAGTCGGATATCTTTTCTCCCGTCAAACATAATTTTTGTCGGATGTTTTCAAGTTTGGCTAAATGAGTTGACATGTTGTCATCTCTGGATTTCTGGAACTTGTAGAGTTCTGACTGCAGTAGATGGATACTCGCTTCGGTTTTATGTTCATTCAGTTTACACAATTTGTCCCACATTTCTTTACTGGAGTTACAGTTCATTAGATGCACTAATATCTTTGTGTAGATACTGGATACTATTATTTTTGATCTTTACTGTCGCATTTATTCCATTTGTCGATCTCAGCTTCTTGTACTGTTTCGGATGGTTTCTTCTTTTGTCCAGACACGAATTCCCATAGTTCAGCTGCCTTGAGATAGATACTGATCAGGAACTTCCACTGACCCCAATTAAAGTCTTGCAATTTTTCGATTTTTGTTAATTCGCTTTCCATATTTGCAGAGACTAATCAGAATAGATTAATTAATTCTTCAGAACATGTCTGGGCCCAAAACCTGTTATAAATTGGGTTTTTACTTGAAGAAACTGTTTGACAAGTTAGAATTATTTTTTATTTCAACAACTTTGAAAATCATTCATTGGAAAATACACAGCAAAACTTGACTCCGAACAAAAATATAAAATACAGTGTGACTTGATATATATTTCATTAAATTCAATATTCCAACAAGAAGTAGTTAAGAGTGTTTGATTCTTGTTTCTGATTATGATTAAAAATACTTATTGAAATATTTCTACAATTTTGATTTATTTCTTTGATATTTTCAGTGTCCAAATGCAGTATGCTTGGATGTTGATTGGACCATGGTTGAAATATGGACCACCAAGAAAGAAATGTCATATTGTTTTATCATTACGCGACAATTTACATAGACTTCTTCCGTGCGATTTAAAATAAAAATGCAATCTTCTCGCTTTGAATCAATTTTCCTTATAAAGGTTAAAATGCAGAGCATTTTCTGTTACTGAAGTATTTGAGAAGTTACTGGAATTAACCCTTAGAATACACCCCTTTCGGAGCTGCTAATGACTGGTTCAATCAATACTCGGTTTCAGAAACATTTTGCAGTTTTTCATTTCCAGACGTTCATACTTCCACTGCTTTTGCAGTGAAATACCTCTCTATCAACTCCTTGATGAACACGCCGAGAAATATAATTCGAAAATTTAATAAACTCTCTGGGCATTAAATCAGGAGAAGTTTTTAATCTCGCAAACGGAGCGACTATTGAGAAAGGTACTTTGCATTTATTATAAAACCTCATTTGGTTTGTGGTGATTTTCTCCGAATCCATGGGAAATAAAAGATCAATTTTCTTTATGTTCCTTCGTTATAATACCAAGGACGTGAAACCATTTTAGTCCGGTGGCATAGAGAGTTTTCGTGGCCGATGAAGTGCGACAAGATCACCCAAGTTTTGTTCATGTATTTTAACACGCTGAATCCGAATTTCAAGGGTGATGAGCCAGGGAAGCATCCGGAAAATTGAAGGGTCTTCATCCCTGAAAAAAAGGGAGATTTTTTTTCTGAGTGGTGAAGGGTTGTATGATTGTATAAAGATAAAAATAACGAAAAAAAAATTCTTTGAGTTTTAAATGAATGAAAAGGATATTTTCCCCCATTTTTGGGCATTTTCGTTCAGTTCCACCATCAAAACGAACTAATATTTTGGTGTTGTTTCATTAAAGTATCGAAGTCCATCATTCACTTAGTTAAACGACTTTCTTATTTTTTTCCTAAATATTTCAATTTTTTTTGTGAATAATTTCACAAAAATGTGGTTTTCGCGAAATGGGTTTCCTTGCTTTATTCCAATTGAAATGAAAAATCTTCAGCTTTATCAAAGTCAAGTAATAAAGGTTTGGTACAGCCGTCGACCAGTGAAAACTAATTATTACTTACAATTCTGGATTCAGAAATAGAACTGAATTTCTTTTAAATGACACGCCCCTCAGGTTTCTCCCCCCACACAACTGGTGGGGAAAAGAGAGAGTATCATATATCCAGTATGACATCTGGCACTGGGTCGGATCGGGATTGGGAAAAAATTTAACTCATTCGGGTCGATCGAAACTATGGAATAATATAACTTTTACAATTAATAGCTTTTTTCCAAATGTGTTCATCACTTGAGGGACAATACTCCATAACATTTTTATATTAGGAAAAACCAAGAGGCGGCTCCACAATGTTGGACGAGTTTCGTGATTTCTGGGAATTCGAAGGGAATTTAGTCATCTTCCAGGATATTTCATAATATAGAGGATGTTCCATTCAAAAAAACGCACTTTCAACCCTTTTTGTATCTAGCAGTAAGATCATGAATTTTGAACGACCCTGTATAACGCAGAACAAACTCCTCTATACAGAATCAATATACATGATCCTGATGAACTAAACGCAAAATTGCAACTTCCTAAGAATTCAATTACTGCAGAAATAAACATTCAATTCGAGCTATGTTTTGGATGAAAAATTTGGAAAATAAGCAATATCTCAAAAACTGTTAGAGATAGGTATAGGAAAGTATGGAGCAGAAATAATCAGAAAGGAATGACAAGTTCAAAAATGTGGTAATATACAGGGTGACCCATTTGAAATAACAAAGATGCTGCTACTTTCTGGTATAAGCGGCAATGCTGCATTGCTGAAAATATTTTAGATCGATAGACCAAGAGCAACTACTTGAGAAACTAAATTTTCAGAATGATCCTATGTCCCGTTCTCCGTAAACGTCTGAGGTACCATCGACCGTGACCCACCCTGTATAAAAAGCTTTGAGAATATGAAATTCAGTAATCAACGTCTACTACAGCTTAGTGTTCTCTCCCTTATGTTATAATTCAATATTATGGGGAAACTCTATAGATGCCGGTAAAATATTTGTAACACAGAAAAAATCATACGAAAAATGTTCAGCTTAGACTTCAAACAAACTTGTAAGCCCACTTTTATTGGATATAAAATTTTGCCTTTCTACAGCATATGTGAGAAAAAGAATTGATGAATTTCAGCTCAATTCTTCAAATCATCATTATGAACCAGGAATTCTGATCATCTATCAGTTCCCAGACACAAAACTACGAAACTAGAAAACAGTTTCTGATATATGGGAATCAAAATCTATAATAAACATCCACTTACCGTTAGGAGTATAGATTTCTTCAGTAATTTCAAGAAGACAATCAAACTTCTGATGACTAGTAAATGCTACTATAGTATAAAAGAATACCTCTGTGATAGCGTGTAGAAGCCCCACTATTTTTATTGTGCCGTCTGTATTTTTTATGTATTTTTATATAGTGAGGACGTAAAAAGTCCTCTCCCCCCCCTTAACTTTTGAACGGAACAGGCTATCGTTATCGGGTGAAATTCAGATAAAAAGATACCACTTTTACTACTTTGTGGCATAAAAATGATTGTGGTCACGTGGACTAGTGTCAAGACGGCACCATCAACTTTCTTTTTTCAAACGTAAAAGTGGGTCACGTGGCTCCTGGTTTTGAAGGACTTCCTATTCGCTATCCGACACTTCTTTGTTTGTTAAAATCGGCCAAGCCGTTTCAAACTGACAAGCGTTTGATATTTGCTTCAAATATTTTACAAATAAATTAAAAACCTAAATAACTTTTAATTTCAATAAAATTTCAAGTACCAAGTATCAAACTATTTTAACAAGTAATCAAAATGTTCACCGTGCAGTTCTTGACAGAAAAACAGTCGGTTGTAGAATTTATTCCGAACGTTATTAAATGTTTCCGAGGTAAGTAATACCGTAACACAAATCTGTAATTCGGTTAATAAGTTCCTGGAGTGACTGTGGCTGCGTGACGTACACCTCAGATTTTATATACCCCCACAGAAAAAAGTCCATAGGGGTCATATCAGGTGACCTAGCTGGCCATTCAATGGGGCCACGTCGGCCTATCCACCGTCACGGAAAATTCTCGTTAAGCCATTCTCGGACAGGTCAGTAGTAGTGAGGGGGTGCATCTTGTTGAAAGGTAACATCCATGTTAAATTCATTTGGGTTTGCCCAAACTACTTCTTGAATACTGTAATGGATCTAATATTGAAGCATATTTAAATACATATGCCCAGTTAAATTTTCTGCCATAAATATTACCTATGACCTATGATATGGTCACCCCAAATACCAGCCCATGCGTTGATCTTCTCTGGAGTTTGAGTATGACCCTCTCGAAAAACGTGCGGATTTACGTCTGACCAATAACGTACATTTTATCTATTCACTGTTCCATCTAGAAAAAACGTACTTCATCACTAAAACAAATAGAGTTAATGTAACCGGGATTTTGAGTTATGCGATCAGACAAGATTTCACAAAACTGTATTCTTCTATCTGGGTCATCTTCTGTTAATTGATAAAAAGTTTTTAATTTATATGGGTGAAATTTGTGTTTTTAAAAATATTTTTCTCTTTCTCAATTTTATATTATGTATTTTTATTTGTATATTATTTTATTTATTTTGATATTTATTTGTGACTTGTCATAAACATGCATCTGTCTTTGGTCCTTGTGATTGAATTTACATGTATGTTTTTATGATGAATGAATTGATTGATTGATTCACAGTGATCGTAGATACGTCACAAGCCGTGGCTACCGTTTTCGTTGTTTGTTGCGGATTATTAACAACAGCTGCCAGAACGTCGATTTGCTGATCTTCTGAAATGGATTTTCTTCCAGATCCTTTTTCCCTCGTGACGCAACCAGTTCTTTGAGAATTACTGACCAATTCCCTTAAGTAGGTACGAGATATTGGATTATTTGGGAAGCGCTCATTAAATATTCTTTCTGCTTCATGGTAATCACGCTCAGCTTCAGCGTAAATTAAAATTGCTTCGGTTTTTTCTTCTAAAGGACGAGGACGAGTCATTTGAAAATAATAAAGCAATGCTGAAATCTATGAAAAATGTCAAAAGTATTGATATGATTAACGTCAATATTAGACTGAGGTTGAAATGAAATGCTATTTGGGGTCTCCAGCAAAATAACTAAGATATAAAAAACTGAAACAAATACCAATAATATGTGCACATGCTTCACCACAAAAAATTGGAATTTATGTGTTGAATATTTGAAGCAAATTTCAAACGCTCGTCAGTTTGAAACGGCTTGGCCGATTTTCACAAACAAAGAAGTGTTGGATATAGAATCGGAAGACCTTCGATACCAGGAGCCACGTGACCCCTCCTTTACATTTGAAAAAAAAAGTTGATGGTGCCCTCTTGACACTAGGCCACGTGACCACAATCATTTTTATGCCACAAAGTAGTAAAGGTGGTACCTTTTTACCTGAATTTAACACGATCTCGATAGCTTCTTCCGTTCAAAAGTTAAGGGGGGGGGGGACTTTTTACGTCCTCACAGTATATTTTCATGTCATAATTTTATGATAATCTGTAACACACTTCTCAGTGAGTGGTTGACTTATTCCATACATCTTGTAAAGTCCCAAAGGATAAATAAATATTTATATTTCTAATAGATGCACTTGTTGGAGGCAAATCTTCTATAAGTGAGCAGTAAGCATGATGATTATACCAAACTCTCAAAGGTAAGATTCTGAAAAATTGTTGTACTTTTAAGCAAAATTTTCCATTTTTCCGCTACTGAAATGTTTCTCAACTTAATTTGACACTATAGGAAATTTGTCCATGACGTGAGCTTCGCGAATAAAAAAATACCTTGCATGAACAAGGTAAAAATATCGGAAAATGCAGTGCCGAGAAATCCACAGAAATAATTTTTTAAGGGATGTCTATTTCGTTGTTCATAGTCAAGACATACTTCAATGATTTGGCATAAGGTGATCCTGAAAATATTATTATTTGACTGAACGAGAGGACACTGAAAATTGAGGAAATCGCATATTTTCGAATTTTGAGCACGTTTTACTCGAAAATGGTACATTTTGAAGAAAAATTTGTTGAGATTTTTTTTTGTAGAGAATTTCGTGCAGAATATTATAGCTTTATTTGTTTTTGAAAAAAATGGATTTTTTTATTCTCCTCGCAAAATCGTCTATAACAATGTTCTGGATTCTTTCCCGGTTTATCACCTTAAAAATTCGGATTCAAAGGATTGAATAGTATATTGTTTATCTAGTAGTAAAAGCAATACATTACCGGACGACAATGTAAATTGTTGGCCGAGGCGAAGCCGAGGCCAACGAGCATTTAAGTCTGGGAAAGTGCTTTTACTACGAGGTACACATACCATTTTTTCTGAAATCGCAATCAGCATTATCATAAATTGAGTATTCGAAATTACGAGCTTTCCTGAATCGTCAAAGTGACAACTATAAACCAAAGACCGATTTTGACGGCCTAGGCCGGCAAAGTACTTTCCCGTATCATTTTCGATACGGGAAAGTATTAAACGGTCCGGGAAAGTTCGTAGCTTAGGAACGGACTAAAATACGGGATTAGCGTATTTTGAGGCCTGCAGTTGCTCCGAGAAAGTGGGCATTCTTGAACGATTTCAGAAAAATACATTAGAAAAACTCTGGTGATCCAGTCGCACTTCATCGACCACGAAAACCCTCTTGCCACCAGACTATTACTAATGTAATGATTATCTTTGGCGAGATTTTCGAGTTATGTGTAAATTCACATTGGAACCTCGAATAGATTGCTCTCGTCGGAAAAATGCTGACTCGCAATTGGCAGGAACGTGATTTCCTGAATACAAAGAGAGGCGGTTGATTTTACAGCTTGAATTAGTATTCAGAGATAATATGAAATTGTGACAGGAGCTGATTGGAATATGAACGTGACACAGCCTTCACAAGCGATGAATCAATTTAAACCCGTCAATGCCAAATTTGTTTTATTCCTTTGCGGTTTCCTCGGCAATGGAACTGGAGGATACTCATTTATCAAAAATATCCGATTGGTCGTATCGATCACAGAATCAGAAACCATATATAACATCACTAACTATACTTTCAACTGCGTTCTCTTTCAGACCTCCTATATCAGCCCGTGAAAGCAGTCATGAAAGGGGGGGATAAAAATGCATTCTATTTGAATAAAATTTATTCATCAGATAATATCATCAAATCCGCATGGAATATTATTTCAAAACTGACAGAAAAATCCGCGTGTCAAAAAAATATATCCATCGAGATAAACAATACTCCAATAGATGATCCTCTTGTAATTTCCAACTTTTTCAATAAATATTTCATTGAGGCTCCTCGTATAGTCGTAAATAACATTAAATGATAAATAGGTCTGATTACAATAAATATTAATAGTAGAAACATACCAAATAGCATATTTATATCTCACATAACTGAAGAAGAGGATGCCGCTATCATACACATTATGAAAACCAAACACTCATGGAACAGACGAAATCTCTAGTAATTTCATTAAAAACATAGCTCCATTTATTAATAAACCTTTGACACGTATAATAGACTCATCTCTGAGTCAAGGTATTTTTCCATCTCGATTGAAAAATGCTTCTGTTTCTCCTGTTTTCAGAAAAGGAAATTCCGAAAGCATGGAAAACTATCGCCCAATAACAATACCTCCTGCTATTTCAAAAATATTTGAATATGCAATGTTGGCACAGCTTCTCAAATTTCTTGATCGACAGAAAATTTTACACGAAGAGCAACATGGTTATCGTGCAGTACGCTCTACTACTACAGCAGTAATGAGTTTATATGAAAAAATCCTCAATTCTATTGAAGCAGGTGAAACTCCGTTGTAAGTTTTTTGTGACCTCAGTCGGGCCTTCGACTGTGTCAATCATACACAATTGTTGAACAAATTATATCAGGTCGGTATTAGGGGAATGCCACATCAATGGTTCCAGTCATATCTGGCAGATCGAAACCAAAATGTGAAAATCAATTACGTCGATAAAAATACAAAATGTTGTTTTTTTTTCAAATACTCTGCACAACAATATTGGCGTTCCTCAAGGATCAATTCTGAGTCCAATATTGTTTCTATTGTTTATCAACGAATTACCATCTATAACTTCAGACGCATTTATATGTATTTATGCTGACGACGCCACATTATTATTCACTGGTAAAAATGAATCAAAAATGCAAGACAAAATGGACCGTGCAACGTCCACTTTATGTATTTGGTTGGGTGATAATTCTTTGTATTTGAATCCCACAAAAGCTACCAATTTGATTTTTCACACCACTCAAAATCATAACCTGCCGAATATTACTATCAATGATACCAAACTAGAAACTCACAAAAGTACTACGTTTTTAGGTATAAATATGAACAACAATATCTCTTTCAGTACTCACTGCAGTAAACTAAGCAAATCATTGAACTCAAACTGTTACCAAATCAGAGTTCTCAAAAATGTTCTGAACAATCGAGGTCTGGAACAATATTACTTTGGTCAGATCCAGTCGATATTATCATATGGAATACTGCTATGGGGGAACTCAACAGGAGTACAAGATGTACTTATTTCCCAAAAACGGGTAATTAGAGCAAAGAGACTTGAAATACTGCCTCTAGTTGGACTTTTCATTCTGGAACTCTAAGTTTATGTTCACCAAAATAGAAATTCTTTTACAAGAAATCAAATCCTTCACGAATATAATACGAGAACTCACCTCACACTTTGTATGAAATCATACAAAATAATGTGTCTAAGATTATATAATGTTCTTCTAGATCTCATAAAAAATACTGACAGAGTTCATTGTTTTAAAAAAAAGTCATGAAAGCTACTACTAGATATGAGTCCTTACAAAATAACGGAGTTTTATGAATATTTCAAATTGACTGATTAAAAAAAAAATATTTTTGTACCATTTTTAGGTTTTTATATTGTATGTGTATTGTACGGAAAAGAAAACTGTAGGTCACAATGAGCTTATGACAAGAGGCATAAGATGTCCGGAGGACTGCTCATTGCTAATATCCTATACAATAGGAAAAGTTCGGTCGAAAATCCATCAGAAAACCACTTTCCTGGCTAATGCAACGACGAACATTGAATTACATCTGATGGAATTTCCGTGCAGAGTTCCTACAAGGTTATCTCTGCAATTGCTTGGTTGCATTGAAATGTTCACCGAAACATTCGGACCACCTATATATCGATTTCGGAGTGTTGCTCCTCATCAGTATAGGGTAGGTCTAGCAGTCAATAAGTAATGACTGCAACGAATGAATCGACAACCAAACCCATTTAAAGACCGAAACTGAGATCGCTCCCGCACAGTGGATTAACTCCAAACTGCGAGCGCCATCTCAGCGCCGGAAGCCCAACCAAGCCGTTTTATATACGGTCTTGACGATCGTGGTCATGGGTATTGCTTGGTTGGGCTTCCGGCGCTGAGATGGCGCTTGCAGTTTGGAGTTAATCCACTGTGCGGGCGCGATCTCAGTTTCGGTCTTTAAATGGGTTTGGTTGTCGATTCATTCGTTGCAGTAATTAGTTATTGACTGCTAGACCTACCCTATACTGATGAGGAGCAACACTCCGAAATCAATATATAGGTGGTCCGAATGTTTCGATGAACATTCCCATGCAACCAAGCAATTGCAGAGATAACTTTGTAGGAACTCTGCACGGAAATTTCATCAGATTTAATTCAATGTTCATCGTGGCATTAGCCAGGAAAGTAGTTGTTTTCTGATGGGTTTTCGACCCAATTTTTCCTACCGTATAGGATTATGGCAATTAGCACCGTCCTGGTTGGGCAGGACACCTTGTTTCTTTCTTGACAAGCGCTCAATGTGAACAATGCAGATTTCTATATGTGTATTGGTGGTTTCAATTACCATTTCAATGCAACTAGCAATTGCAGAGATTACCTTGTAGGAACTCTGCACAGAAATTCATTGGATGTAATTCATTGTTCGTCGAGGTATTAGCAAGGAAAGTAGTTGTTTTCTGATGGATTTTTTACCCAATATTTCCTATTGTATAGGATTATGGCAATGAGCACCATCTTGGTAGGACGGACACATTGTTTCTTTTTTGACAAGCGCTCCCTGTGATTAATGCAGATTTCTTTATTTTTAAAAATCAAATCATCCCTAGTCAACATGGTTTCTTCAAAGGAAGGTCGAAAGTAAGAAATTTTGTATTACAGAGCATATATCTGGCTCTATTAAGGAAAATTTAAACGGATTTTTCGAAGGCCTTCGATAGGCTGGACCATGGAATTCTTCTTCACAAACTACTCTGAACTATCGAAAAAGTGCACCAAATTTTACTTCCTAGTCTATTTCTACCATAACTTCAGAAAGAAATCTCTTCTCATCCAAGAACGTCCCTGTGGCTTCGGCGGAATCAGGTGTAGATATAAAAGGCAACACGCCAGTGGACGCGGACAGTCACTGAACCAGATAGACAGTTTCAGTTTCAACTAAATAGTGAGTGATAATTGTTACATAAAACACCTAGTTGTATGTGAAATAATTGAATTAAAAATATTTAGACTTTAAATATTTTACAATATCATCAGTCGTTTCCCCGATGATGGTGGTTTCACTGGGACTGACTCGACCATATTTACAGACTGATTCATATTAAAGCGGGGCACCACTGTAATAGACCACAAGCCCTGGCAAATTTTCGGGGGGTGATTTTATACACCACGAGTCATATATAATGTTGAAGTACTGGTCGAAAAACAAACTTTAGGCATTATGCTGTCAAATTTCCGCGGTACAGGTAAGTGCACAGGTGAGTTGAAATGTCGTGAAAAAGGGGGAACTTTTTGATTACATTATACATGACGGCACTATTCTCGTTGAAAAGGCAATGAATAAAGAATGCTCTAAAACCAAGTGCTGTCAAAAATTAGCGGTACCGGAAGTCAGATTTTTTTTTTGAAAACGGCGATTTTTCCCCCCTCTCCTGTTAATCGAATACTTGACGGCGTTGATTCAGTTAACTTTTCCTTTCTTTAAAAAACTATAATACATCTATGCCGTCAGAAGAGGGTCGTTCATGGGGTCAGAAATCGCGAATCTAAACCCCTTGTGGTGGTGGTCATTTTATACAACCTAATATTTAGCTGTTTCAATGCTGTTTATCTCTCAAAGATAACATATTTTACTATGCCGTCAATTTTATATGTTACAATTCGCTGAAAATGTGTTTTTCATGTCGACATCAAATCATCACGACAATTCAGCTACTTCCTATTAATTTTGGGGACATTTGGCTTCAACAGGATGGTTCTTCGAGTCACAATGCACGTCCAGTGACACAATTTCTTTAAAATACTTCTCCTGGTCGCTTGATTACTACACGTGGTACGATCATGTGGCCTTCCAGATCACCAGATTCAAATGATTTCTTTCTTTGGGAGTATGAAAGATTGCGCGTATAGTCATCCATTTTAGGGAGCAAAAAATCTTGATGACTTAAGGTGCAAAATTATCCAACATTGTGCCAAAATTACGCTAAATCTACTCCGTGATATGAGATTATCTCTGTATCACAGATTTGGCTACTGTTTGGCACAACAAGGTGCACAGCACCTCTTTTCAGACGAAAAATTATTTGTTACATTTCTTGCGGCAACTAATTTCTTGCAGGCAATGGAACGTTGTAAACAAAATTCCGTTCCTGTGAAGCCAGACGTATCCCTCTTCTGTTATATTTTGATAGTGTCTTCAACTTCATCATAGCAGAGAGGCAGTATGCCGCGCCGCAGCTCTAGGTCGCTGGAAGAGGGGACCATATATTGATGAGTGGTCCAGTTGAATACTATAAAAATTTAAATTTATACTCCTTTTTTTCATGATAAATCACATACATACCGGGTGGCTACGGAAGTATTGCCTACGGAATATCTCAGTTTTTGTATGAAGTAGATTTGTGAAATTTAGAGCGTCGATATAATGACATAAGAGCTAGAATTTGAGCATATTGACATGTCGAAGTTAACTTCCGGTCTGACCGGAAGTAACATCAACTTTCTTATTTTGAATGGAAACCCTATTTTTTTTTCTTTTTGCTTTATTCAGCATTCAATTCCCTTTCTAATGACATATCACAAGTTGGTATCTAACCAGAAACTAGATCAGAAAAAAATTATTATTGAAATTCACCGAGTAGGCCGTGGAAGCAAAATGAAAGCCAAAAATTGAAAAGTTGGCTATGGAAACCATACGTCACTTGATAACAGTTGCTACTACTGTGATATTTTATTTTCATTCGTCGGCGTTATAAAAAGCCGCCAAAAAAAATATTGGAAAAATTGGGAAAAAAACAATACTCTGTAGGTCCATAACTTAAATAGGAACATACAACTTTTTCTTGCCTGTACTATTCAGCATAACCATTCCTTTCTAATGATATAATAGAAAGTAATTTTTTGAAATGAAATACCAAAAAATCCAATTATTATTCTTCAAATAACGAAAAAACAGATTTATCGAAAAAAAAATTCAAATTGATAGGATTAAAGATAAAATGAATTCAAAACAAATGTTCGAAATGCATTCCCTCAGCGTCAATACATTTATTGACTCTGGTGATATTTTCATGTAAAACGTTTCTCAACATTTGGGGCGTGATATCTTGGAAAGCTCTACGAATTTTTACTTCTAGCTCATGTAGAGTTGTAGGCTGTGTGGAATACACCCTATTTTTAAGATGCCCCCATAGAAAAAAGACGCACGGAGTAAAATCAGGTGACCTTGGTGGCCACCTGACTGGACCATGGGTTGTTATAAGTCTCCCTTGAAAGCGATTTTGAAGATAATTTCTCGCTATTCTTGAATTATGCGGAGGGGCGCTGGAAGTACATTGTCTCAGTTATTTCCGCTGGTAGGTTGTTGATGAATTCCGAAATTTCATTCGTTAAAAAATTAAAGTATCTCTCTCCGGTTAGTTGGCCTTGAAAAAGAATGGGGCCAACAATATGAGTTCCAACTATTCCTGCCCAAACATTCACACCAAATCTCTCCTGGAAGCCGCCTTGTCGAAACCGGTGCTCGTTTGCTATCGCCCAGTACCTGGAACAAAAGACCGTTCACACTTTTAGCACTTTACTTTTCGACTATCGACAATAATCCAAATAAAGTACAGTACCTACCTTGTATTATTCATGTTAAATAATCCATTGTTGGTAAATCTTGACTCGTCCGTAAACAAAATATAATAGTTAAATAGGTGATTCTCAGCATTTTGTCGAAGAAACCAATTACAATATTCCAGGCGCCTTTCACTGTCATTTTCATACAAATGTTGATGCAACTGATACTTGAAGGATTTCAATCGATGTTTTTTCAAAATTTTCCTAGCAGAGTCCTTACTTAAAGCTAATTCAGCGCCAATCTGCCTTGAGGAAATTGTGCTATCATATTGTACTAAAGCTAATACATTAATTTCAGTTTCCTCATTAATAACAAATGCTTCTTGGTCTTCGTGAACATCAGGCTCAGTTCTTAATTTTTCTTCAAGCCACTGGAAATACCTTCTTGACGGTTGCTGCCTTCCTGGATATCGCTCTAAATACAATCGTTCAGCGGCATAAGAATTTTTTGAACATTCACCATAAATGAGAAGCATATAAATTTGTTCGGTTCGTGAATAACGGGGCATTTTTTGAATATTCCACTAACTGATTTCGATTTCCAAACCCTTTTAAAATGGCAGAATCAAAAACACTACTTCGAACGTCAAAATGATATGGATAGCAGCGTTCGTGACAGCTCTCATTTCTTTTTTGTTTCATTCCAAAATACATCTTAATCAGCCTACTTGTTAATATTTTGGTTCGAATGATTATTGCAATGGAATGATTATTCTGAATAGCACAAACATCGTCCATAGGTAGATATTAGAATATCTATGGACGATGGCACAGACCAAGTACATTTATGTTCCTATTTAACCTAGAACCTACAGGATATAATTTATCATTCCACATTATTTATTAATTTTATTTTTGCGTATGGCGATAATCTGTTTTGTTATTTGAAGAATAATAATTGGATTTTTCGGTATCTCAGTTAAAAAAAATTATTTTCTATTATATCATTAGAAAGGAATGGTTATGCTGAATAGTACAGGCAAGAAAAAGTTGTATGTTCCTATTTAAGTTATGGACCTACAGAGTATTGTTTTTTTCCCAATTTTTCCAATATTTTTTTTTGGCTGCTTTTTATAACGCCGACAAATGAAAATAAAATATCACAGTAGTAGCAACTGTTATCAAGTGACGTATGGTTTCAATAGCCAACTTTGCAATTTTTGGCTTTCATTTTGCTTCCACGGCCTACTCGGTGAATTTCAATAATAATTTTTTTCTGATCTAGTTTCTGGTTAGATACCAACTTGTGATATGTCATTAGAAAGGGAATTGAATGCTGAATAAAGCGCAAAAAAAAGAGGGTTTCCATTTAAAATAAGAAAGTTGATGTTACCTCCGGTCAGACCGGAAGTTAACTTCGACATGTCAATATGCTCAAATTCTAGCTCTTATGTCATTATATCGACGATCCAAATTTCACAAACCTACTTCATACAATAACTGAGATATTCCATAGGCAATATTTCCGTAGCCACCCGGTATATGTGCATGAAAGTTTGCTAGTCGATTTTTGGACCAAAAACGAATATTTCCAAGATTATCGTTATAATTTAGAAATTTTCATAGTACGTAAAGTTTTCGTTCAATGTTGACGGCACCACAATTTTTAATTGTTATTTAATATGAACAATATTATATTGTTAATGTCGTCTTGTAATTTTTAAACAAATTTATGACCAGAATGGTAAGTGAAGTAAGCCAAAAGTAGCAAGAGATTTCAAGTCAAATGCATAAAATATAAAAAGGTAAAATTGACGGCACCGATTTTTCTATGTTTTTTAATGTTTAAAGGAGTGATGTCCACAATAATAAATTATGCCAAATTCACTCCGTGATATGACATTATCTCTGTTGTATCACATATTCGGCTATTTTTGGCACAACAAGGTGGTTTATTTGAACCTTTATTACATTAAATTTTTTTTGTGTTAGTTGAATTTCAATTTATTTTTCAGAAGAATGAAATTTCAATGACTTATACATTGTTATTCAAATCCTTATTCACTTATATGATGAAAATTAAAATTTTCTAAAAAAATTCAAATTTGTTCTGCTTCTCTGATGATAATTCACATATCTGTGAATGAAAGCTCGCTATTCGATTTTTGGACCGAAAACGATTATTCCCAACATTCTCGTTGTTATTTTGAAATTCTCATATTACGTAAAGTTTCCGTTTAAGTTGACGGCACCACAATTTTTAGTCACTATTTAATGTGATCAATATTATATTGTTAATGCTGTCTTGTAATTTTTGACCAAAATGATAAGTAAGCCAAAAGTAGCAAGAGATTTCAGTTCAAATTCATAAAATATATCAAGGAAAAATCGACGACACCAATTTTTCTGTTTTTTAATTTTTAAAGAATAATATTTCAAAAGTAAACTCTTATGAATGAGCAGCCAATTTAAATTTTTTTTTAAATTTTTCATTTTTATATTTATTCTGTATTTTAATTGAGTACCATGAATTATCGAAGGCATAATTATAAAACTATAGTAATTAGTTACTACTTTTAAAAAAACCACATGCTGTCCTGAAATAAATGACCTTATAAGAAAACATTGTTTTTTTGCTCTAAGATTTTAGTAATTTTTTATTTATTTTTGCATAATACTTTGACAACACAATGTTTAGAACAATCAATAAATGTCAACTCTAAGTTATAAGTCGGTGCCGTTAAATTGTGAATGACCAGAGGGAGAAAGAACACTCCGAATCTCCAAGTTAAGAGATTTATGTGAAGAAAACAGAGTTCTTTGGGAGATCGTTTAGTAACGAACAGTCGTTGACGACCGTTGATGAACCCTTTGCTCCCAAATACACCTACTACGTAGGCTTATTATGGCAAGTACCTATCAGAAAACAACTACTCCCCTGTCTAAGACCACGACGGGCATTGAATTAAATCTTAATTTCTTATTCTCAATTCACAAAAAATATCACAGAAATATTCGTAATTCAGAAAGGTAACGTGAATAAAGAAGCATAAGCTAGAGCACGTCTTGTTTCAGCACTGAACGAATTAAATATCATATAATGTAATAATAATATGACATACAAATAATGACTAGTTAGAAAACCTATATCTAACAAGGGTTGGTGAAGAAAAATCGGCGAGACAGCTATAAAATTATAAGTATCGAAATATAGGATATACCTACCTTATAATAATAAAATTTATATAAAATTCAAAAAATGAAATCATGTATGTATATAGCAGTTTGTAAAAATAAAAGGTGGGTGTATGCTTCATTTAAAATGAAATGAAACACATACTCGATGAGTGAAAAACACTAGTTTAGAGACTGGTAATTGTTTTGGTAGTTATAAATTTAATGATCAATGAACAATAGACCACAAGCACAGGCAAACTTTCTGGGGGTGATTTTATACACCATAAGTCATATATAATGTTGAAGTACTGGTCGAGAAACAAACTTTAGGCACTATGCTATCAATTTTCCGCGGTACAGGTGAGTGCACAGATGAGTTGAAATTTCGTAAAAAAAGGATTTCATTACATTATACCTGGCGCACTATTCTCGTTGAAGAGGCAATGAAAAAAGAATGCTCTAAAATCCAGTGCCGTCGAAAAATAGAAGTACCGGAAGTCAGAATTTTTTTTTAAATCGTCAATTTTATCCCCCCACCCCTGTTAATCGAATACTTGACGGTGTTGATTCAGTTAACTTCGCCTTTCCTTAAAAAACTAGAATACATCAATGCCGTCAGAAAAGGGTCGCACATGGAGTCAGAAATCGCGAATCAAAACCCAATTTTTACCCCTTGTAGGGGTGGTCATTCAAAATTTGACGACACCGATTTCTAACTTGAGTTAACATTTATTAAGTGTTCTGTACATTATGCTGTCAAAAAATTATGGTTCATGCAAAAATAATAAATCAATGTTTTCTTATAAGGTCATTTATTTCAGGACGGCATATGGTTTTTTTTTCAAAGTAGAAACTAATTGTTATGGTTTTATAATTATGCCGTCATTAATTCATGGTAACCAATTGAGATACAGAATAAATATAATAATTAAAGAATTAAAATTTTATAAGAGTTTATTTTTGATATATTATTGTTGATAGCACTTCTTACATTAACCAACATTGAAAAACAGAAAAATTGGTGCCTCAATTTCACCTTGTTATATTTTATGCATTTGACGTGATATCTCTTGCTACTTTTGGCTTACTTTACCACCATTTTGGTCATAATTTTGGTCAAAAATTACAAGACGGCATTAACAATATAATATTGACCATATTAAATAGTAATTAAAAATTGTGGTGCCATCAACATTGAATGGAAACTTTAGGTAATATGAGAATTTGAAAATTCTAACGATAACATGGGCATTTAAAATGAATTACATTCTACGGAAAAAATAATAATCTCAACTTCTGAAAAATAAATTGAAATGCATCTAACTCAAAAAATAATCTAATGTAATAAAGGTTCAAATGTGCCAAACAATAGCCGAATCTGTGGTACAGAGATAATCTCATATCACGGAGTAGATTTGGCGTAATGTTGGCACAAAGGATAATTTTGCCCCTTAATTCATCAAGATTTGTTGCTCTCTGAAATGCATTTCGATAACCGAATTCTTTCAGATATCCCTAAAGAAAAAATCATTTAAATCTGATGATCTAGGTGGCCACATGATCGTAACACGTGTAGATATTAACCCTGCGTTACATACGTGGGGTGTGATGGACCCCAGCCGCCGAATATCGCTTTGAAAATATGCCAAACGTAAACTTATGCATACGCCCCTCCTAATAGCTTCCAAAATATGTCTGCATCATCGAATTCAGGCATTTCCGCAGTATCTTGTAGACACTGAGAGAAGTTATAGGGAACTTAAGTGCTTTGGGGTGTGATTATTTGCCAAAATCGCATGGCTCAGACAGCGATTAATTTTTTTCCTTTCTGTTTTTCAATCTGCAATTATTTTCTTTGTATTTCATCATAATCAAATTTTAGTTTCCGAATGTTCATTCCGGGGTGAGATGTTCATTTATCTCACATGATTTTTTTTTGTGGCGTTGTGTTTTTTGGTACATGAAAAACTAGCCTTTTTCAGTTTATATCAGATTTCTTGCAATAAAGCCTATTTGATTATTCCTTGCGTGGTTTTATTGTTCCGAAATGATCCCCTGATACTATGGAACAACGTAATATCAGAAAAAGAACAAGATAAAAAAAATACGATTTTTCAGGAAATGGGGTTTGTCACACCCCACGTATGTACTGATGCAACAATTATCCACGTATGTAACGCAGGGTTAAGCGATCAGGAAAAGTATTTTAAAGAAATTGTGTCACTGGTCGTGCATTGTGACTCGAACAACCATCCTGTTGAAACCAAATGTCCCCAAATTTAATAGGAAGTAGCTGAATTGTCGGAATAATTTGATTTCGACACAAACACATTTTTCAGCGTATTGTACCTGATAAAATTGACGGCATAGTAAAATATGTTATTTTTGAAGGATATAGCATTGAAACAGCTAAATTTTAGGATGTATAATATGACCACCTCAACAAGGGGTAAAAATCGGGTTTTGATTCGCGATTTCTGACCCCATATACGACACTTTTCTGACGGCATAGATGTTTAATAGTTTTTTGAGAAAAGGCAAACCCTACTGAATCAACGCCGTCAAGTATTAGATTAACTGGGTAGGGAGGGGAGAAATCATCGATTTAAAAAAAAATCTGACTTCCGGTACCTCTATTTTTTGACGGCACTGGGTTTTAGAGCATTCTTTTTTCATTGTCTCTTTAACGAGAATAATGCAGTCATGTATAATGAAATCAAAAAGTACCCCCTTTTTTACGACAACTCAACCCACCTGTGCACTCACCTGTACCACGGAAAATTGACAGTATAGTGTCTAAAGTTTGTTTCTCGACCAGTACTTCAACATTATATATGACTCGTGGTGTATAAAATCACCCTCTGAAAATTTGCCTGGGCTTGTGGTCTATAACTTTTTAATTGTTGTGACGATTATCCGAAATAATTCGATGATGTATTTTTAATTTCAATAATAATAATAGAAGGCTTTATCATTCATAAATATCAGACAAGAAGTTAATTTATACGAATAGGGCGAGGTTCAATTCACTTAAACACAAATGGTTTGGTCCAGAATGCCTGTTCTTCCACCTTACCTAACAAATAGATAGACGTACTCAGAAGTTATTATCCTAATAAGAAATTCAATAGATCTATAACGGAGAATAATCATAACGTCCTAAAAAAAATTAATCAAGGAACAACATACTGAAGATCAAGTAACCACCACAATCTTTTCAATTTAACGTAACTCATACCCAAGAATTCTATTTTCACTGGCAGTCAGGACTTAGGAAAAAAACGTCTACGACCCCGTAAGATTTCAATATATCAGCTACAACCAGACTTTTTAACAATGTTGTACTATAATGTTCCAGCTTTCCGTTCGAAACACATAACAAGGACTGGATCAAATTCGCTAAATTTGTAATGCACAAAATGGCCCCATTGGAAATTGCTATGATGAACAGTAATTGCCTTTAATTAAAAGCCAGGTTGGGTAAAATCCCTAGAC
This sequence comes from Chrysolina oricalcia, assembly GCA_944452925.2. NCBI lineage: Eukaryota > Metazoa > Arthropoda > Insecta > Coleoptera > Chrysomelidae > Chrysolina > Chrysolina oricalcia. The sequence goes on along the minus strand of OX101819.2, from coordinate 53,679,706 downwards.
ATTATTTACATGTGACGTCAGTTGTGTTTAGCCGAATTCGTGTAATTGTTGAGATAAAAATTCATTAGGGACTTGGAAAATCGAATTTGAACGGTACTTGTCTATATGCAGGTGGGCTGACATCTACTTGTGTTGTGGGAATTAATACTGGACCATTGATACTGACCGTTGACTGTGTGTCAGGAAGATCATAATGGTAATGGTAATGGGTGGGGGACGCAAGCGTCAGCGACTAGGCCCCAGTGGGCCCTTTTCGCAATCCCCGACATCTTCACTCATTCCATGTCGGATACCTGCTCGAATCTCTTCGACCTTCTTATGAAAGTCGAAATGACCTTCCATTGCAATGAGTGCAATTCTTCTTCCTCAATAGTGGCAGCTCCGAAGACGTTTTGTCTGAGCCTGCCATAAATACCACATTCGCACAGGAAGTGGAAGGAGTCCTCCTCCTCCCCACATTCCGTGCATAGTGGGTCTGCCGAAACTCTGATGAGAGCCAGGTGGCTCCTAAGGCCGCAGTGGCCGGTTAGAACTCCCACCAACAGCCGGAGGTCTTTGCGGCTTAGCTTCAGTATCTTGTCCGTCCTTGCCATGTCGGGCCCCAATATCATCTGCTTTGACTGCCTGCATCCGTCTATCCTTCTCCACTCTTTTCCTAATGTATCAACGGCCCATTCATTCAGTGCCGTTATTACTTGCCTCCTTGTTATGCCGAGTGCGGGTTCGAGCCCGTAGTAGGGTTGTCCGGCTCCTTGCTTGGCTAGCTGGTCCACCTGCTCGTTGCCTTCAATCCCTGCATGGCCCGGAATCCACATCAGCGTTATTTCCTTTTCAGTCGCAAGACTCTCCAGGGCATCTCTGCACTCCTGAACCAGGAAGATCATTAGTATTACATGATAAATCGAAAAATAACTGGTTCTGTGTTCTCCTTCTGATAGAGATGAAAACATTTAGTTGATAGGATCAACTCAAGGAAGAAGGAAGTTAAAAGGAAAAGCCTGCATTCTTTCATCAAACAATTGTCAGGGGTAATTCCACAAGAGCTCAGATTCAGCAGGATATATTTTGAGGTTATTTTCGAATATTTACTTTCATTGACAATTTAACAAGAAATGTTCTGACAAAATCACGAGAGGCACTGTACTGGGTCCAATACTATTCTTGATTTATATAAACGGACTATTGAATCAGAATAGTACTAGCATAATTTCTTCATTTGCCGATGAAACAGTAGTATTATATACAGGAACATCGTGGGAAATATTGAAAGAATCCGCAGAGGAAGACTTGCTCAAAATAAAAACATGGTTTGACGAAATATCCTTGACAATTCATTTTGAAAAAAACGAATTGCATTCCATTCAGCTGCAATGAAAGCACCGTTCCTAACTATAGTATTATCACAGTTACACAAAGCACAAAAAAGTATGAAATAAATAGAGTAGATCACACAAAATACCTTGGTATAGAAATAGACAGATTCTTAAAATGGGATATACATATCTCATCATTAGTAAAGAAACTGAGATCTATAATACACACATTCACACAATTGAAAAAAGTTCTCAACATACCCAAGATACGATCTATATATTTCTTTCTGGTCTACTCGATTTTACGAGATGGTATTGCCAGATGGGTGCGGAGCATACAGAAATAATTTATTGAAAGTAGAAGTTGTCCAACCGAAATTTCTAAAAATAATGTTGAATAAAAAACGTACTTACCCTTCAGATCTATCATTCGATAAAAGCGACCTCATGTATGTCAGTCAAATGCAGGGTGTTTCATGATAAATGCGCAGGACGTCAGGATGTGATAGCCCGTCCAAAAATATGAAAAAAAGTTTGCATTAACTTACCCTCTAAAATGCACCATTTTCGAGATACAGGGTGTTGAAATTTAAGAAAATTATCGTTTTTTGCGAATATCTCTGGAACCGTTTATCACACAGAAAACAGATTAAGTAGGCATTTTCTACAATAATCTATGTTTTGTGCGGATTTTTTATTTTTTCAAATTCATAATTGGTGAAAATTTTTAAGGGGTAGTGGGTGTTTTTTCTCCAACTTCTACGCCACTGAAAAAAGTACAGTTTTGAGCATTCTATATGAACCGCCAATGTTTTCTACACAAAAAAGGTATTCTTGGTCATAAGCTCTAAAATTGACCGTTTTCAAGAAAAATCAACTTTCATGTTGTTTAAATAATGTTTATTCCTCGAAAAATTGCCGTTAGCGGACATTTCCAACAATTCAACTGAGTATGATTGTTACTGTTTTTTTTTATTTTGCAATTAAGAAGTCAACGTTTGGCTTTGTTACTTGTTTCAACGTTTAAATAAATTTAGTATAATTCAGAAATAAATTATTTAAAAGAATTTACCATGTTTTTCAACATGAAAGTTGATTTTTCTTGAAGACGGTCAACTTTAGAGCTTATGTTCAAGAGTACCTTTTTGTGTAGAAAATATTGGCGGATCAAGTAAGTGGCTCAAAATCATACTTTTTCCAGTGGGGTCGAAGTTGTAGACAAAAACACCCACTACCCCTTCAAAATCTTCACCAATTATGAATTTTTAAAAATAAAAAATCTGCACAAAACATAGCTTATTATGAGTAAAAAATGCATTCAAAATGCTCTGCTATAAACGGTTCCAGAGATATTCGCAAAAAACTATGATTTTTTTTAAATTTCAACACACTGTATCTCGAAAATGTTGAATTTTAGAGGGTAAGTTGATAGAAACTTTTTTTTTGAACGAGCTATCACATCCCGAAGTGCTGCGCATTTATTATGAAACACCCTGTATGATGTTTAAAAATCCTCACCATATAACATGAAAAAAATACGAACTAGATGAAATAGACCATGAACATTACACACGATACAAGAAAAATAGAAGAACTAAAACTACCAAAACAAATAAAAAATTGGTCAAAGGTCTTTTAAATTTTTGGCTCAACATATATTCATGTCCCACGAAGTTTAGCACAGGGAGTATCTCGGAAGTCGAAAGTAGTAGAAAATTGAAATTTTGGGGTTCTGAATTAAAGCAATAGGTGCAGCTGTTTTTGATATTATGTTAACCAATGAGCTTTTTTTTTTCGGTCACGTGACATCAGATTCAAAATTATTAATGGGACACCCTGGATATTTTCGAATTTTTATGTATTGATGAAACCAATTTAAACGAACTATCACACTTGTGATCTGAAACGATTAATTCAAGAAATACAGGTACTTCAATATCCTTTGTCCCACGACGATTTTTAATGAAATATCGATGATTTTCATAATTTTGCCTTGTTTTAATCATTACAAACAATGAAGGACTGCCCAAATATACAGGGTGACTCGAAACCTAAATAATTTGGCAATTGCTCGTTTCAGACGTCATGGGACAGAGGATATTGAAATACCTGTATTTCTTGAATTAATCATTTCAGACCACAAGTGTGATAGTTTGTTGAAATTGTTTTATCGGGAGAAACATAAAAATGCCAAAATATACAGGGAGTCCCATTAATAATTTTGAATCTGATGTCACGTGACCGAAAACAAAAAGATCATTAGGTAACATAATATCAAAAAAATCTGCACCAATTGTTTCAATTCCGATCACCAAAATTACAATTCTCCAATACTTTCCAGTTCCGAGATATTCCCTGTCCTAAACTTCGTGGGCCACCCTGTATATTGAATCACAATAAATAATCCGAAATCATCCCAACCCAAATGCATTCAAAATGAAATTGAAAAAACTGATCATAAGCACACCAAGATGATCATTGTTTATACAGGAGATAGTCAACCTTATGGAATTATAATTGGATCAAAATGGATGCGACATGTAGATGGCGATAGTGAGCTCGCATCCAAGTCATGTCGTAACTCCAGTGATCTAGCCTCCAAGTTATGTCGTAACTTGATTGAAACAATGGGACAGCATTAAAATCAGGGTTTTTTGAAAAAACCTGCATTGAAATGATGTCAAATATTCATGTTTGTAACTAATCACGCTAGATGACACTCGCGTTTGCGTCCAACACTAATTACACAGGCATTCACTAACTACCTTACTTCTATATAAACAATGCTATGATGAATATATGGAATTGGTCAACTGAATCAAATATTGAATTGTTTGAATCACAATAGAGGTGCCTGAGCAAAGTTCGTAAATATATAATGAATAGTAATAGGAATTATTTATTCTGAATTTTACAGAAAATACTATTATTTCGATACGATAATAATTCAGGGAATTCTATATTGAAATTTTTGTATGTTATTCATTTTAAATTTTTTTATTTTTGAAATATTTCTAGTTTTTTTTCAATTGAAGTAATTCTCTCATTGTTATTATCTTTTACGGAAATAAATTATTATTATTATTATCATTATCAGTTCTCAATCAATAAATCTAATAATACAATAACAACATTTGACGTTATGATCTAAAACAGTAATAAGTGTTTTTAGATGTTTCAATCAAACATTAAACGTTTATAAATGTTGGTAGAATGACTCACTGTGCATCCGTCGAATACCACCTTCGAAACACTGCCTCATCCTCATCTAGGTTATTCATTTCCGGATAACACCATCACCATTTTCACAATTGAAGGAATCGTGTCCTTCGTATTCTGCTAACTTTTTCACATGATAATATTGCTTTTGCTCCTTGGGTTGAGCTGGATCCAGTCCACCAATTCATTGATCGTCTATATGACGACCTGTCTAGTTTATCTGAAAATGTTTTGCTCAAAAAATTATCCTATCAAATTTGTCTATTTCTAGTCATGTGTGTCGAAATAACCAATGAAACCATCATTACACTCATAACTACCCATGGATAGTTATCACTTATGTCATGACATTGCTAAGCAACCAACACAATAAAGTTGTTTGAAATTTCAGTAATTCAATTTATTTCAAAAATGTCACTTCCTTGCTTTGGTGTTCAAAATGATGCGGCAATTGACAAAATCATTGAAGAAAATACACCAAAAAATACTGCCAATAGTAAAAAATACACTTGGAAAATATTTATGGAGTTTTGTGACGCCAGAAAATATGATTTGGATGGAAATCGTACTCTCGAAGAACTAGCATTAATACTCAAGGATTGGGCGATTAATATGAGAAAAAAGGATAGCACAGAGTTTAAGGAGGCTGCTGTTAAAACTGTATGGAATATAACAAGCAAATTATTACAAGAAAAGTATTACAAGGAGTATAATATCATGCTAGACCCCTTTAAAAGTGTTGCATTCAAACAAGCGCGGAATGCACGCGATGCAGCAAAAAAAATTTACAAACAGATCCCACTAAACGCAAAACAAGCTCAGTACCATTAACTTCAACGGAAATGAGTAAAATTATAAACTTTTGGGATGGAAATACCCCTATAGGACTCCTACGCAAATTTTATCACATAGCAGAGGTGGAATTGGCTTGGAGAGGTGGTGAAGGTGCTGCTTGCTTAGTTAATTATTTTCATATCGAAAAGGACAACAATGGATCTCGAACTAATAGGAAAAATTCTCAGTAAAACCTGCCAAGGGATTCAAAGAACTGCGCCTCGAGCAAATGGTTAGTTCAAAAAAGTGATAACAATGCTTGTCCTGTCAGATTATTCATTAAATTATTATCAAAACGAGGCACAAATATCAAGACAAATAGACTATTTTCAAGGACAAATCGTCACTGGACGAAAGAAAGCGATAACTGGTACGACAATATGCCTCTGGGAAGAAATATAATCAACGGATGGACGAAATCTCCTGCTGAAGCAATTGGCTTGGATACGAAACAGAGGAAAATAACCAATCACTCTAATAGAGCAACTGCAGTCAGTCAACTAGCAAAGAGTGGAGTTCAAGAACAACAATTGTTGAAAATTACAGGGCACAATAATGGAAATTCCATAAAACCTTATTTGAATATTGATCAGGAACATCATTACCAAATAATCAATAGTATGCGTGGAAACACTTTTGCAGTAACCGAGGCAAATAAAGCAAGATCAACGGAATATCATTATACGAATTGTACTTTTAATAACTGTGTGTTCAATAAATAATTTTGTTCGAATTGCAAAAAAAATTATCTCCGAATATCCCTCGAACATTGATAAATAACTCATAATTTTATCACAACTTCCTCAAGCACTTTATTTTAGGTAACATCCCTCCGCCTTCGGCGTCGGGTTGTTACCAAATAACGTGCTTTCGAAAACTGTGATAAAATTATTTCGTTAGTTATCAATGTCCTTGGGATATTATAGCTGATACTTTTCTGGGGCAATCCAATAGTTTCACCAGATGGATGATGCGTCATTTCGCCTCGACTTCTGGTTTGAGTTGGAAAACATAGGTTACATCTTCTGCACCATTCTTCTACATCTCGAAGCTAATTATCCCAACTGAATTATTTTAGAATTTAAACCAATAGCCTCTTGATTCCAAAGTGTCCACCTGCACGACTACCATGAAAGTGTATCATTATATTTTCAATAAGTGCACTTGGAAGAACCAGTTGATACACTTCAGTTGCTCCATCTGTTCTCCCCCATTTGAGATGCAATAGTTAATCAAAACTACATAGAGAATTCCACTGAGCCCAGTTTCGTTTGGCAACTGCACCAAAATTGATTAATTCCTGTCTCTCAGGCCTGTCCTGCCATATTCCTGCCACTCATCCAAAAGGACTCGTGGTGGAGCAATTTGATCTCATTGATTTCCGACTGAATTACTATCGATAGTATTGTGAGCACTCGTGGTATTACCTTCGAATATTATTCGTTTGTTTCAAAAATAATGGACGAATGTGTTTTGGATCTGGATTGGTCATAAAGAAATCTCCCCATAGTTGGAAAATCAAAAAAAAAAAATGTATGTCGAAGAAGAAATACGAATTCCAAAAAACTCTGATATCATCGATACGGTCCTACTGGACGTAGAACTAGGATATATGGGAACAATAGTAAATAAAAACAGATACTTCAACAGTCCCATCGACGAGCATTGCAAGGAAATATCGCGAGCTATCACCATTAACGTCAAGCGCCAAGAGTCTGATTTGTGTTCTATAGAAGCAATGATGAAGGGTCAGAAAAATTATGACAATTTGAAGTTAGTCCAGTCCTGGCTGAACAATGGAGTTAGACCTGAAATACAAGAAGTATCCAAGTTTGGTGCACTTGACAAAAGATACTGGACTCAGTGGAATTCCCTATGTATTTGTGATGTTCTATTGTATCGCAAATAGGAGAGCCCAAATGGAGCAACTGTAGTGTAACAATTGGTCCTGCCGAAGCACGTATCGAAAACATGCTGGAACAACTCCATGGTAGTCGTTCAGGGGGACACTTTGGAATCAAGGGGCCACTAGCTCAAATTCGTGATGATTTGTTGGGTTTAATACCGTCGAGACATGAAATAAAGGTGCAGGAGATGTGACCTATGTTCTTCAACTCAAGCTAGTCAAAGTTGGGGAAATATGACGCAGTATCCGTCTGATGAGCCATTTGTAATGCCCTCAAGAAATGTGGAGGACAAAGTTGTTCCAGAATACGTCGACAAAGTTAATGAATTCTGCAGGCGTCGTCTTTTCTACCAACTTCTAAGAATGGAAAGCATATGCCTCAAGCTACGGAGAAATTGGACAGATCCCTAGTTCGACAAGAAGAAATTCAACGAATTGGTGTACCGCATCTAGCTCATCCCAAGGAACAGGCCAAAGTTGTTCAAGTGGAGAGGTTAGCAAAATTCCGGGGCCATAATCCCCCAAATTGGTTCCAGATAAACAATCAAAATGGTGATGGTGTTATCCTGGCCAGAATAACCTGGAGGAGGAGGCAGTGTTATGCGTCTGGGTATGCAACGAAAGCATAGCGAAGTTCTAGAAATCTTCGATGAACTTTTTGAAAATATCTGGAAGCACTAATTTTTGTTCTAGATCCAACATTTTCCTTATGATTCTAGAATTAGTTATTCATATATAAGTAGTGCAATTGTGAGATTTAGATCAGTTGAGTTGATAGTTCAATGACTAATAATTTATGAATAATAAATATTTGAAGTGACAAGTATAGTACAGTATTGTCAAGTCAAGTTGATGTAATAAAAGCAGTTGTACAGTAGCGACCACTTATTTAGAATGCAAAAACGTAACAATATATTTATATTTACTCGTATTGTCTACAATAATTTATTATTTCTTCTATAATAATTATAATATTTTAATCATCATCATTTTGAATTTCGTATACCTACCTATATCGCTGACGTGTCATGGCACTGACGTATAATGATATGAGCAATAAAAAATATAATCTGGCTAATCTATACGACGTTATGATCTAGACCAAAAATCGGATTCATTAAAGGTTTCTAAATGTTTTCACAACAATTCTCTATGAATTCATCGAATAGCAAGTTTGTAACAATATTCTTTTTTACTTTTAGTTTACCAGTCTATATTTAAAGCTTGTGTTCAATTGTCGTATTCACAGTCAAACTGCATGACGATTCATATCCACCATACAAAATACAGGAATCGTACGTCGCTAATGCGAAACACGAAATAAACTAACACGGCGTTTTTCCGATGGTTACGTTCGTTGTTTATAACATAAAATAAACTAACACGGTGTTTTTCCATGGTTGCATTGGTTTTGTTTGCCCCGCTGTATGCCGTGTTCCGGATGGAAATCTGCATACACCATTATCTGTAGTTCAACAAACAATAGCTCACCTAGCGAGCATAGCGAGGCGACGAAATGACCCTTTGTTGCAGTTTTGAATAGATGTGTGGTAACTTGGATCGTAATTCTGCGGAATTCTCTTTCTCGGCTCTTTTCACGATGTCGGCGGGATTCATAAATGGAAAATCGATCGTGCGACGTTCAAGTTTCTGGAATGTTTGGGAATGGCGTTATCAGTATTTTCTTGGTTGACCAAAGGCAGTGGGAGTCACTGATTATATAATCAAAATCGACTTATCCACTTGAAGGGCTATTCAATAGGTTTTTTCATGAACATATTTAATAAATTTAATGAATGAAAGCAAACGTGTGGATAAACTTTAGAAGAAAAGATATAGCTGAATCTGCCAAAGTAAATTGAAGTGTTATATCATTTACAGTGTGACCCATTTTTAATGGAAACACCCCTCTAAAATTTGAGGTTGTAATGTTTGAGATTTTCAATTTCAAAAAAATTACACAATTGATCAGCATGACCTAATATAAAACACGTAGAGCTATTATTTCCGCCTTAATAATGAATAGTCTATTTTGAGCAAGGTATTATCAACGCCCCCTAGCATCAAAACTATTCATTTTTGGGGTTTGTCACCCAATTTATTTCTATTCAAAATAACTTGAACTGCATAATATCAAAAATTCAGAAAAATCCACCGAAATTGATATTTCCTTTATTTAGGCATATTTAAACATTCGACGATTCATTTAAAGGCACTCGGGAAATGTTTTTTTTGCGTTTCGTAATAGGAGTTGGGAGAAAATGGGGAGGGGGTAAGATTTTTTTTTATAAAACAGCACAATATTATGCAACATTAGCAATAATGAAACAAGTGAAAATATTGTTACCGAGTTCAAAAATAAATATTCTAATCTGTGCAAGGGCTGCTTTCAAAGCCCCCTTTCAGCAAAACTGTTCACTTTTTTTGGATTAGCGCGATGGTAACATTGGTTGAGAATTACATGGACTACATCATACCAAAAATTCAAAAAAATCCACCAGGACGCAAATTCCATAAGGAGTTTTCGGGGTCCTTTAGAATAGGGTCAATGCCTATTATATGATGAGAATGAATTTGTTTCATTATCTCCAAGTTTTCGAAATAGAATGATACATCATTGAAAAGGTAAAATCTGGTTGTTTTCAAAACAGAAAGAATCCATTGTAGCGCCCATGAGAAAAAATAAAGTTAACACTCCGATGATCGCGCCCGATCTTAGAGATGCAGTCGTTGCCTTAGGCTCTGTTACTGTGGCCTATGTTACAATATTGACTTGCCGCCCCACCTATCTTCCTAATTTGGATAAGAGCACATGTAAGTACCATTGTGACTTTCGTGGAGTCAACCACGGCAAGCCGAAGGGCCAAGTGCATATACCAGATGCCACGCGACTAAATTTGAAAGTAGTTTTAACTATTGTTTTGATCGTAATATTTTTTGCACTGAATTTTTTGTGTTTGTTTTGAATATTAATATTTCTATTTCACGTTTTCATTTATAAATTTTGATTATCTTGCTTTAACCCAAAACAAAGAATCTGGTCAATTTTAAGTGTTGCAACTCTCAGATGCAGCGACTATATTTGTTAGATTATTGGGCGCGACTAACAGAGTGTTAATGATGGTGGCCGGAAGACAAAACGTCAGATAGCAAATCAGAAAACATCATTACGTAAAGCCAGAAAAAATAAAATTATTTTCCGAAATTTCTGTTTTTTCCGGTTATCTCCGGATATACTCGGAATTCCAGAACTTTCTCTACGGCATATTGTTAGTCACGTAAATGCGCAACTTTGTGCCAATTCAACCATCTTCGTATCTCTCATACTTTCCGAGATCCCAATGGAGAGGTTCGAATTTGAAACACCCTGTATGGCACCAGTTTAAAACCCTATTTTCTAAAAAGTGGAATAAAGAGGGACAAAGCAGACGACAGCTCTTCGTCAGTAGGCACTATGGGTTCGTTTATAGCAGAATTATATCATTGAATAGTAACAGAATGGTCACAAAAATAAGAGGGGGCGCCACAGCAACTTTTAATATGTCTATGTCAAAGAGTACTTACTTGGAAAGATGAGTAACTGAATAATAACAATTCGGATGTTATACCCAAAACTATAACAGACTTTATACCATACGATATTGTCAAGTTGATGAGTGTTAATCAATAAATAAATGAAACATAAATAAATGAAACATAAATAAATACACGAATATTTGATACAAATGATTCTTTACTGGTCAATATCCGTCGTGGCATTAGCCAGGGAAGTAGTTGTTTTCTGTCAGATTCTTGCCTAATATTTTCCACTTTGTGGATATATGTGGAGAGAAAGGTACTTCAACTTTGTCGATTTTATTCTTTTCATTTATTTGTACTCTCCGGCAAAACATTCGAACTTGTTCGAATTTTCGCATTTACTCAACCTGGAGTGTTTTGCTGTCTCGAGGAGTGCTTATTGATTTTCCTGGCGGATGGCGCAGCGACTGACTTACTGTGAGTCGCTGCTTCATCCGTAGGGGATTATTAGATAAACAGTAGGTTGTAATTCATTTGGCATGGACAAGACAACTCAAAGTTGTCGGACCTACCCTTGCACTGATGAGAGGCAACAACCTCGAAACATGTCTGCAGGTGGTCATCCCCAGCCAAATAAGGATAATCTTTTGTTTTTCTACAATAAACACTTGCAACTGAGTCTTGGCATTAGCCAAAGAAGTAGTTGTTTTCTGTCAGATTTTTACCTCATATTTTCCACTTTGTGGAAATATTTGGAGAGAAGGGTACTTCGACTTTGTCGATTTTATTCTTATCATATACATAATAATATGTAAGTTCATTCGAAATGAAAACATTTGACAGCAATAAAAAACAGAGAAAATTAAGATATTCTATGAGCACGACCCATAGAAAAGAACATATGCCTCTCTGCGCACAAGAATTTTTGATGTAAATGCACACAAGAATCATTGTACTCGTGCCAAGTATATGCGTAAGGATGTTTGTTTATTGACCAATATTGCTGTACACAGGTTGTATCGATAAGGGACTACACTGTCCGTTCCATAGTTGGTCATATTCAGTCTTTCTAAAGGAAAATCAATGTCCACATTTGATTTTTAATTTTGAGGAGAATGTTTTGATTTTATCACTAGAATTATCATACTGATATACTGATAATCTGAATAATCGTAAAAAAGACAGAAACGATATTAAAAATTAATTTTGTAATGTAATTATGTATTCAAATATTTCATTTTTAATAATTTAACATGAACTTCTGTTTGTTATAAAAATAATGAGGGAAGTCGAAAATTATTGAAAATATTGAGACTTCATGATTCAGAGAGACACCAAGTTACATAGACTATTCTGAATAAGACATTTCAACGATTAAAATGATCACTCATAGACCTACGAAATACAAAAAAATGTCAAAACAATTGTTCGTGGAAGATGAGGGTATCTTTTTTAGAAAAATGTACATAACTCAAAAACTAAAATTTTTCTGAATTGCGAAAAAATCGTGCTTATTCAGCAACAAAAAAAAATATATTTGCAAATTTTCATGTAAATTAAATCATTCATACTAAGTATTAAAAACTGAAAAATCGGTTTTTCCGCCATTTTGACGAATAATTTGGAGTTATGTCAAAAAAAGTTGAATACAAAAGTTTTTGATTTTTTTATTATCTGAAACTTCATTCTGAACATTTTCCGCTTGGTGGTCACGTTTCGCCGCATATCTCAAAAAACCGTTTTCAACCCCTTATCGTACCTACTGCATCCCCATTTCATCAGTTTGAGTGTTTTCGTGTTGAAATATTTTTTTCCTTGAATATGGAACTCTGGAAGCACATGTAAAGAATCAACAATTGAACTTTATGAAAATAGTATTGATAAAACATTTCAGGAGAGTTGCAGTAGAGTCCTTAATCACCAGTTTCTCAATAAAACGTTTTTATCTCGTCCCAGTTCACGGAACATGAAGGTAGTTGGCCATGTTTCATTTATCTTTTTCTTCATTTTGAGAAACCGCAGACTGCTATATTTCCTTGTGCTCAGCTTGACGTAAAGTAATAACTATCGATTTTATCCTAAAAGTTGTATCGTTGAAGTGATTCATGTGTTCATGGAGAAAAGTACCCGTTCTTAGGCCATAATTGCCTATCTCTGTGTCTAGATTTTTATGGTCTCGTGATGAATGAAGTGATGTCCTGTGGTAGAGATGTAATTCAACTTGATTGGATGAAATCAATGCGTTTGAGAATCTTGGAAACGAATGCTCTATCTATGATGATAGTAATATAACATCATTTAAAAAATGTATGTGGGTATAATTGTTGAAATTGTTATTTTCGTCAACATGCTGCAGCCATACGCTCATCTCTCAGAGTTCCTCGAAAGACTCAAGCAAGCTAGAAGAGACGTAGCCCTCACTTTTTAAAGTATGATGAAATACATGATACCTGTGACCATGCTGGGAAAACTATTTTAATATCAAATACCCAACTGAAGACTACTAAACTACACTAATTTTAGAACACACAGTATTACAAATTTTACAAACAGGACACAAAACATAAAAATTACTATGACAGATTGAGACAGGCAAAACTGTAGGAAGTGAGTAGAAAGAATCTATGAATAAAAAAATGAAAAATATTAACAAGCTTGAAGAAATAAAATAAAAACTTCTTAGGAGATGGGAATGGCTTGTAAGAAAATCATTCTTGTAAGAATTAGCAAAAAATTAGAAGCGAGGAATTCATCCTTGGAAACATGTGAGAAATCGCAAGTGAGAACAAAAAATTGGGTTACGGCGACATACAGTGTGTCCATAATGATTACTTTTGAACGGATTGGAATTTTGGGATGAAATTTTTGGTGAAATGGCAATTTATAAGCTACTTTTTGACAAATAAAAAATATCTATCTTTCAAAATGGCGGCCCGGCACCATTTTGAAATAATTTTTTAAATGGCAGATGGGGTCGAGTGATACCTTTTCCCTAATAGCACACCATGTCCCAGGGACGTCCCTATTTGGTACAAATCATGTCCGAATGTCTGGGACTTGAAATCATTGTCCTTGGGACGTCCGATTCAGTATAATTTCATGAATTTCCCCAAAGGAATTCCTTTGGATGTCCCAATGATGTCCCAATCGGTACATCGCATAAAACGTCTCTGCAAGGACGTCTTTGGGATGTCCTGGGACGGATATATTTTGTAATGTTTCCTAGGACATCCTTCGGATGTCCTTGTTAGTGAGTATTCTGGCTTGTCTTCGAAAGGACGTCCTGGTACAGGACATTCAGGAACATCCCGCATGGATGAATATTGGACGTCCCGATCGGTTAATCTTAGAATATGTCCCTGCGAGGACTTCCTTGGGATGTCCTGGTTTTGGATATAATTGTAGAATTTCCTAGGATATCCATTGGATGTCCTTGTTGGCATGTATTTGGCATGTCTTCGAAAGGACTTTCTATAGTTGTCCTGGTCTGGGGACATTCTGGAACGTCCCCGATGGATGTACATCGGACGTCCCAATCAGTGAATTTTAGAAAATGTCACTGCGAGGATTTCTTTGGGATGTCCTCGATTGATCATTTTTCGGAATGTTTCGTAGGTGCATCCATCCAAAGATCAAGGATGGATGATCATAAAAAATGAAACAGAAACTCGAAAACAGTTATGGTTTTACGAAAATGGTATTAAAAATTGAATTACACTTACAATAGGTCTAAACATTATAGCGAAAACAACCCATCTGAAATGAAACCCTTTTCAGTATCAATAAGTAAATCAGGGGCCATATTCTCGAGTTTGTACGTATGCGAATTCGATTAACTGTTTCACACCAATGAACAAGAAAAATGTGTGTTTGTCTCTCTTGTTCGTATACGAATTAAAACCGAACGATTCCCCTATGTATGGATTCCGCGCATAAACTTGTTTTCTGATTTTTGTGTTCTGTGTTCAAGTGAAGTGTACGATGAATGTTGACAAATTGACAGACAATTTTTGAGTATTTCACCTGCTTTGGCAGCTTTTTTCTATTGTCTTTTGTGATTAGTTAGTTTAGTGACTCTTGTGGAAGTTATTTTGTGTTCATTCAGTATAGTTGTATCTATAAATGAAAATATAAGTTTTGTTCTACTCTCCAATATATAGTTATTACTAATCGTTCAACACTGTTAAAAAAGGTGTTTCCCTAAGTAGAGTAGTGTGTATCCTTTAAACATGTACAAACAAAACCGAAATATATCAAAACGTCAGCAAAATAGAATAGCTAAACGATTGTCATGAGCTTTGAATAGAGAATTCTCGACCGATTCAGATGTATCTGATGTTTCCAAAACTGAATTGAATGACTCTGAGAGAGTGCAGAGCTTACCCAGTGGGTCTGGTTCCATCCAAATTTGTATTTCCAGTATTCCACAACAATATCTAATCTCAGTCCTGAGAGATATGCCAATTCTTCACGTCCTAAGGACTTACCAATATTGCAAGTCCTAAGGGCGTCCCAGAAGTACTTCTGATCGATATAATTCGGGAAGTCCAATTAACATCCCAGGTGGATGTCCACTAAATATCCTTATAGAACGTCCAATTTTGGTGAGAAGTCGAGACATTGGTGCTTCCCACGGATGTCCAGTGGACGTCCACGGTACCAAATCTGCACGTCCTGAGGACGTCCCAGATATACTTCCAAATGATGTAATTCGGGGACGTCCAATTAACATCCCAGGTGGATGTCCACTAAATATCCTCATAGAACGTCCAATTTTGGTGAGAAAGCGAGACATTGGTGCTTCCCACGGATGTCCAATGGACGTCCGCGGTACCAATTTTGCACGTCCTAAGGACGTCCCGAACGTCCTGAGAGGATGTCCTATGGATTACCTACTATCGGACTTCATGGTGCTATTAGGGTTATTTGAAATTTCTCCGAATTCTCTATACGACAGCACAATTTCAAACCAAAAAATTAATCCAAAACAAAATGGCGGTACCTAATGTTAGAACTTTCATATAGTAATCCCACCCCTGTTGACTTTTGAAGGAACTGGATTTTTTGTTTCAATGTTTTTTTGGTGAAATGAAAATTCATATGCTTCTTTGACAACAGAAACAAGTAATTTTTTCAAAATAACGTCGTTCCGCAATTTTGATTTCTTTTAATTGCTGTGAGGGTACAGTGATACGTCATTTCAATCGTATTTCAATCCTCTACACGACAAAGAAATATAAAACAAACGTATTCATCCAAAATGAAATAGAGGAGGATCCTTTAGTTATTTCCATGTACCCTTTCACTAGAGTTTTCTGTACCTGAAATTAATTCATTATCAACCAACAGATAATAAAGCAAAATTAATGATAATAATATCGACCTAAGTAATCGCGGCAGATAAAATAACATTTAATTACAAGGAATCCATCAAATTAGAACAATCAATCAGTCGTTATGATATGGAACTGCGTCAATGTATAAATAAGGAATTTCCTTATCACATCTTACAGTTTGTTGTTAACTCAATCTTGCACTTCACCAGTTTTCAGTACCGAGGAGAACGATGCGTATCGTAGAGGAAAAGTTTTTGCTGGTAAAATATATGATCCAGGCCTTATTCGATTCATATGCTTTTGTTAATTAATTAATTTTTACAAGTTTCAAATTTACATACAAACCCTGATAATTATTAAACTAAAAATCTCAAATTTGGAGCTATTCTTGAAAGGCTTTAAGAAAGATCTTCATTGGAAAAATAAAAAATTGATTTTCCACTTTGTTATTAACAATCTGAGAGACTAAAAAATGAAAAATGCAAATGAAGCTATGAGAAATTATATATTTTTTTATTATTCCAATTTGTTCGGATTTTAATTTTTTAAAGTTATATAAATACGATTTTTTTTAATTTCTTACTATGATTGTTTGAATAATTGTTATAAACAAATGAATTGTTTATAAGATATTTGAACTTTTGTTTTTGAAATTTTAATCAGCAATTTATTGCTGTTGTTGATCATTATATTTATAATGATAAAAACAAAATCATTTCTTAAACTAAATTTATTGCTCAAAACGCATTTGTTGATTGACTATTTTTTTTGCTACCAAATATTAATATTGAGGAACTATTTTTTTATTCATAATATCCATTGCTCTTCGATATTCTAAAAAAAATATTTATTTATATTTCCTTTGTTTATTTAATAAACGAATGAATTTTCACAATACAATTTATAACAAATACTGCAAAAAATAACAAAAACAACCATGTGTCATTAGTGGTGTAAAAAAAATTGTTCTATTTTCTACATTATTTTAAATATTTTTATATTTTTACGTTTGGTGATATCTTGTATTTCTCAAGCATCGTTATTGAAATAACTCATAAACAAATGGAAACAGGACAAAAACACTTGAGTTTGGAGCTGTCTTTGTACTATCTCCATTTGTTTATGATTTGTTTTAATAACAATGATTGAGAGCTACAAGGAAACGCAAAACGTAAAAATAGAAAAATATTTAAAATTATGTAGAAAATAGAACAAATTTTTTTTACAAAACAAATGACACCTGGTTGTTTTTGTTATTTAAAAAAAATTGTAACGTGAAAATTCATTTGTTTAAAACAAATTTTTTTCATTAAATAAGCAAAGAAAAATTTAATGAAATGAAATGAAATGGAATGGAATGGAATGGAATGGAATGGAATGGAATGGAATGGAATGGAATGGAATGGAATGGAATGGAATGGAATGGAATGGAATGGAATGGAATGGAATGGAATGGAATGGAATGGAATGGAATGGAATGGAATGGAATGGAATGGAATGGAATGGAATGGAATGGAATGGAATGGAATGGAATGGAATGGAATGGAATGGAATGGAATGGAATGGAATGGAATGGAATGGAATGGAATGGAATGGAATGGAATGGAATGGAATGGAATGGAATGGAATGGAATGGAATGGAATGGAATGGAATGGAATGGAATGGAATGGAATGGAATGGAATGGAATGGAATGGAATGGAATGGAATGGAATGGAATGGAATGGAATGGAATGGAATGGAATGGAATGGAATGAAATGAAATGAAATGAAATGAAATGAAATGAAATGAAATGAAATGAAATGAAATGAAATGAAATGAAATGAAATGAAATGAAATGAAATGAAATGAAATGAAATGAAATGAAATGAAATGAAATGAAATGAAATGAAATGAAATGAAATGAAATGAAATGTAATGTAATGAAATGAAATGAAATGAAATGAAATGAAATGAAATGAAATGAAATGAAATGGAATGAAATGAAAAGAAACGAAACGAAACGAAACGAAACGAAACGAAACGAAACGAAAAAAAACGAAACGAAACGAAACGAAACGAAACGAAACGAAACGAAACGAAACGAAACGAAACGAAACGAAACGAAACGAAACGAAACGAAACGAAACGAAACGAAACGAAACGAAACGAAACGAAACGAAACGAAACGAAACGAAACGAAACGAAACGAAACGAAACGAAACGAAACGAAACGAAACGAAACGAAACGAAACGAAACGAAACGAAACGAAACGAAACGAAACGAAACGAAACGAAACGAAACGAAACGAAACGAAACGAAACGAAACGAAACGAAACGAAACGAAACGAAACGAAACGAAACGAAACGAAACGAAACGAAACGAAACGAAACGAAACGAAACGAAACGAAACGAAACGAAACGAAACGAAACGAAACGAAACGAAACGAAACGAAACGAAACGAAACGAAACGAAACGAAACGAAACGAAACGAAACGAAACGAAACGAAACGAAACGAAACGAAACGAAACGAAACGAAACGAAACGAAACGAAACGAAACGAAACGAAACGAAACGAAACGAAACGAAACGAAACGAAACGAAACGAAACGAAACGAAACGAAACGAAACGAAACGAAACGAAACGAAACGAAACGAAACGAAACGAAACGAAACGAAACGAAACGAAACGAAACGAAACGAAACGAAACGAAACGAAACGAAACGAAACGAAACGAAACGAAACGAAACGAAACGAAACGAAACGAAACGAAACGAAACGAAACGAAACGAAACGAAACGAAACGAAACGAAACGAAACGAAACGAAACGAAACGAAACGAAACGAAACGAAACGAAACGAAACGAAACGAAACGAAACGAAACGAAACGAAACGAAACGAAACGAAACGAAACGAAACGAAACGAAACGAAACGAAACGAAACGAAACGAAACGAAACGAAACGAAACGAAACGAAACGAAACGAAACGAAACGAAACGAAACGAAACGAAACGAAACGAAACGAAACGAAACGAAACGAAACGAAACGAAACGAAACGAAACGAAACGAAACGAAACGAAACGAAACGAAACGAAACGAAACGAAACGAAACGAAACGAAACGAAACGAAACGAAACGAAACGAAACGAAACGAAACGAAACGAAACGAAACGAAACGAAACGAAACGAAACGAAACGAAACGAAACGAAACGAAACGAAACGAAACGAAACGAAACGAAACGAAACGAAACGAAACGAAACGAAACGAAACGAAACGAAACGAAACGAAACGAAACGAAACGAAACGAAACGAAACGAAACGAAACGAAACGAAACGAAACGAAACGAAACGAAACGAAACGAAACGAAACGAAACGAAACGAAACGAAACGAAACGAAACGAAACGAAACGAAACGAAACGAAACGAAACGAAACGAAACGAAACGAAACGAAACGAAACGAAACGAAACGAAACGAAACGAAACGAAACGAAACGAAACGAAACGAAACGAAACGAAACGAAACGAAACGAAACGAAACGAAACGAAACGAAACGAAACGAAACGAAACGAAACGAAACGAAACGAAACGAAACGAAACGAAACGAAACGAAACGAAACGAAACGAAACGAAACGAAACGAAACGAAACGAAACGAAACGAAACGAAACGAAACGAAACGAAACGAAACGAAACGAAACGAAACGAAACGAAACGAAACGAAACGAAACGAAACGAAACGAAACGAAACGAAACGAAACGAAACGAAACGAAACGAAACGAAACGAAACGAAACGAAACGAAACGAAACGAAACGAAACGAAACGAAACGAAACGAAACGAAACGAAACGAAACGAAACGAAACGAAACGAAACGAAACGAAACGAAACGAAACGAAACGAAACGAAACGAAACGAAACGAAACGAAACGAAACGAAACGAAACGAAACGAAACGAAACGAAACGAAACGAAACGAAACGAAACGAAACGAAACGAAACGAAACGAAACGAAACGAAACGAAACGAAACGAAACGAAACGAAACGAAACGAAACGAAACGAAACGAAACGAAACGAAACGAAACGAAACGAAACGAAACGAAACGAAACGAAACGAAACGAAACGAAACGAAACGAAACGAAACGAAACGAAACGAAACGAAACGAAACGAAACGAAACGAAACGAAACGAAACGAAACGAAACGAAACGAAACGAAACGAAACGAAACGAAACGAAACGAAACGAAACGAAACGAAACGAAACGAAACGAAACGAAACGAAACGAAACGAAACGAAACGAAACGAAACGAAACGAAACGAAACGAAACGAAACGAAACGAAACGAAACGAAACGAAACGAAACGAAACGAAACGAAACGAAACGAAACGAAACGAAACGAAACGAAACGAAACGAAACGAAACGAAACGAAACGAAACGAAACGAAACGAAACGAAACGAAACGAAACGAAACGAAACGAAACGAAACGAAACGAAACGAAACGAAACGAAACGAAACGAAACGAAACGAAACGAAACGAAACGAAACGAAACGAAACGAAACGAAACGAAACGAAACGAAACGAAACGAAACGAAACGAAACGAAACGAAACGAAACGAAACGAAACGAAACGAAACGAAACGAAACGAAACGAAACGAAACGAAACGAAACGAAACGAAACGAAACGAAACGAAACGAAACGAAACGAAACGAAACGAAACGAAACGAAACGAAACGAAACGAAACGAAACGAAACGAAACGAAACGAAACGAAACGAAACGAAACGAAACGAAACGAAACGAAACGAAACGAAACGAAACGAAACGAAACGAAACGAAACGAAACGAAACGAAACGAAACGAAACGAAACGAAACGAAACGAAACGGAAAGGAATGGAATGGAATCGAATCGAATCGAATCGAATCGAATCGAATCGAATCGAATCGAATCGAATCGAATCGAATCGAATCGAATGAAATGGAATGAAATGGAACGGAACGGAACGGAACGGAACGGAACGGAACGGAACGGAACGGAACGGAACGGAACGGAACGGAACGGAACGGAACGGAACGGAACGGAACGGAACGGAACGGAACGGAACGGAACGGAACGGAACGGAACGGAACGGAACGGAACGGAACGGAACGGAACGGAACGGAACGGAACGGAACGGAACGGAACGGAACGGAACGGAACGGAACGGAACGGAACGGAACGGAACGGAACGGAACGGAACGGAACGGAACGGAACGGAACGGAACGGAACGGAACGGAACGGAACGGAACGGAACGGAACGGAACGGAACGGAACGGAACGGAACGGAACGGAACGGAACGGAACGGAACGGAACGGAACGGAACGGAACGGAACGGAACGGAACGGAACGGAACGGAACGGAACGGAACGGAACGGAACGGAACGGAACGGAACGGAACGGAACGGAACGGAACGGAACGGAACGGAACGGAACGGAACGGAAATGAAATGAAATGAAATGAAATGGTTCCTTAATATTATTATTTGGTAGCAATGAAATTTTTAATCAACAAATTAAGTAATACATTTTTTTCAGGAAACGATTTTGTTCTTAAAGATCATAATATTTTTTGCTGATTAAATTTCCAAAACAATAATTCAAATTCTTATAAACAATGCCTTTGTTTATTACAATTATTTAAACAATTAGGGTAAGAAATTTAAAAAAATCATTTTTCTGTAACTTCAAATGATTGAAATACGAACAGATTGACATATTAAAAAAATAAAAATATTTCATAGCCTAATTTGCATTTTTCATTTTTTGGTCTCTTAGATTGTTAATAACAGATTGGAAAATCAACATTTTTTTTCCAAAAGGGATCTTTTTTAAAGTCTTTCAAAAATACCTCCAAAAAGTGAAACAAATTTGAGGTTTTTAGTTTGACAATTATCAGGGTTTGTACGTTAATTTGAAACTTGTAAAAACTAGTTAATTAACAAAAGCATATGTAATAAAATAAATACGGGAAATTTTTTTACATAGATTTTCGTTTATTCAAGTGCAATGGTAGGTCAACACAGACAGCACTGAATCCATCTGTTTTCCCACCTAGCCCGGAGATTCGGAGTATTATCGGCCGTGGTGGCCGTGCTGGTAGAACGTTCGCCTTTGGAGCGAAGGTCGAGGGTTCAAAGCCTCGCATGGTCATCGATCTCGTGCATGGCATCACACGTTAAAAGGTAAGGGCTACTTCTTCCCTAGCTCACACAAGTCTCTCGAAGACTTCCGAGGGTTGCGCGTAGGGGTGCAGTCGGTTGACGGAAATAACAATTTTAACAACAATTTTTAACAATTCTCCCTCTGCTCGCTAGGTGGAGAGGCCTAGAAACCGCTTCACTGCGTGAACCAGAGTTGACCAAACCAGCGGAGTGTGTAATGATTTGGACCCTTGCACTGATGAGTGGCAACAACCTCGAATCTAGTCTGCAGGTGGTCACCCTGTCCAAATCAAAACATAATTCTGCTAGTTGGTCACAAGGGGCACTTGCAACTGTGTCCTCTGATGCTTTGAGCAACGTTGCACAAGTATCTGTTAGATTTAATTCAATACCCGTCGTGGTCTTAGCCAGGAGAGTAGTTGTTTTCTGACAGGTACTTGTCATAATAAGCCTACTGAGTAGGTGTATATGGGAGTAAAGGGTTCATCATCGGTCGGTAAGGACTGTTCGTTACTACCTATATTATTGCATGTTTCATCGAAGAAATACTTATAATTTGGTTGAACGTGAACCGGGGAACAGAAATCGCTCAAGAAAATCGACCCACATATACCGACTATCACTGAGCGTAAATGAAACCTGTTTCAATCTGAAGCAATATCGTGGGCGGCAATGATTAATGGATCTATATTTCGCAGCTGGAATTAGTTTAAGATATCCCGAATATTCAAATACCGCGTCTTTGTAATACAAAAATATGGCGTAGATATATAAATTGTCGTTTCGCTATTTTTCATTGTCACTTCCAAAGCGAATCGTTTTTTCATTGGGTCGGGCGCATTTTGATTAAATGAACGCTGGCGCTGATATATTATACTGAGGTAATTCCTATCCCGGAGTAAAAATTAATATCACTTCGGAATACAGTATTCTGATTAAAAAAAAAGTTTTGAGGATGTTGTGCAAGCATTCATACGGGTGGCTGGTTGACTAAGGCTACGGTTACATTGGATGCGTACTCTGACGACCATCGAGTCGGACAACTGAAACAAGCAACGGCTGACAAATTGAACCGGTTACATCCGATGAGGACTAGTCGTCAGTGTATGCGCGGGTATGCACGACCGATTTCCAAATTTCAAACTTGTTTGTTTTTTTCAGCTACTTCCGTCCGTAAAAACGACGTTATCTGAATATTTCTGATCATTATAATAAAAATGGATATAGAAAAATTGTTTTTGGGAGTATTTGAAAAAAGGCATTTTTGTCGTCCAAACAAATAAAGATCATCACAATCTAGATATGTCTCGTAAGATGTGGTTGGCCTAATAACTCTTCAAACTATACCTACCTGAAACTCTCCATTTTGTTGTCTATTTATGTATAAAACATTTAATTACCTATATTTTTCTAGTATTTTATAACATCAAAAGCTTGTAGGTTAAGCTGAAAAACACCTTTTCATTAATTCTGAATAAAGTAGTTTATCATTATTATTATTAAAAGACGTAAAAAATTGTTCTCCAATAAATGTACTCCATCTTTGGTCATATTGGTTGAACTGATACTAGTCGCAATTGAACTTATGCAATGCGACCACCAAGATCGTACGACCATATTCGTCCGTCTACGTCCGACTCGATGGTCGTCAGAGTACGCATCCAATGTAACCTTAACCTAAGCCGTCTAAAGTATCATGGGTCGATATATTTTTCAGCTAGCATTGGATGTTAGTTCTAGATCCAGTGGTTAGGAAATAGTCTATAATAATAATCACTTTTATTGGATACAGATTATATAGACAGACAAAGTTGCGCAAAATAAATAGAAACAATAAAACCTCTAACCTGTAGACCCAAAGGGAGAGTTCACTCTCTTTTTGACAGTTTTCCAGCGGAGTTGCGCTCTTCCACTCAACCTCGTAAGTAACATAATTCTTCACAATAATACAATAAAATAAAAATATACGACAAATTCAATTCCTCCTAAAAGTAAGGAGTGAAGTGAAGAGTCATCATAGTAATCAAAAAAATATTAGTTAATATTAGAATTAATACATGTGTAGACATTTTTTTAATTTTTAAAAATACGAGCGTTAACTAATTTCTTCACTTATATTTATGAATATCAGATTTCATAATATTTGTGCAATGAATAAAAAACAGTACTTCAATAGACAAACAATGATCAATTCAAAATTGCGAGCTTAATTTTTTTCTTAAGAGACTAATAGACTCAGAATTTCGAATTTATTGTGGAAGGTTATTGTATTGTTATAGGAGTGCGATGATTTGTAGAGAGTGTCATGATGTTCCGGAATCGAGAAGTTATTTTTATTACTCAAATTGACAATGAGAGCTTGACATCGATGCTGAATTTTCTCGTATAAGTAGACCGGGGATTTTCCGGCAATTATTTTATGATAAAACAAGCATTTGCGAAAATAGTGCGCTCTTTCATGTTAAGCCAACCGATGTTCTTCAAAGAAGCTGATATATGGTCCCGCCTGCGTAGACCGCAGATGAGACGAATACATGAGTTTTGTATACGTTGAATACGTTTACATTCAGTTTCAAATAATGCCGGCACATAAACACAGTCTGCATTATCAAATTTTGATAACACCAAAGAGTCGTAGAAGATTTTCTGCATTGTCTGTTTAAAATTTTTCGATTGGAAAATATGATTTTCTGACTACAAAATGCTTTTTGGGTCATCCAGGATACGTATTCTTTATATCTCAGATCGGTATCGAGTAGCAAGAAATTTTTTCCACACGATGAAAAGTTCAATGGGGTATTGCCAATGGCACAGTCTAACGAAGGTGCCAATCTTTCACGAATTGCGTTTTTCCAAAGAGGAACGCTTTCGATTTGGAAGGATTAATTTTCAAGCAGAATTTCCAAGATTCGGTTACTAATCGCCCTAAGTCTTCATTTATTTTAACGCATTCCAAGTCAATCTCCTCCTCTCCAAATGAATGGTAAAGTTTGGTATCGTCTGCGTAAAAGTGAGATTCACACATTTTAATTATCTTGTGAAGGTGGGATGTATCTATGGTAAACAACTGTGGTCCAAGTATGGATCCTTGAGGTTCACCACATCACAAGATGACAGAATAAGAAGATATGCGCTTGACAAATACAGTCTGAGACCTGTTTGTTAGATAGTTTTTGATTATCACACATGCGTTAGCCGAAAACCCAAGATACCCTAGAATCGAGACCGACAATCGATGACATACCATATCGAATGCCTTCGAATAGTCGATTAATACAAGAACACATACCTTATTATCATCCACAGCACTATATATGTCGTCAGTTACCTTTGCCAAAGCTGTCGTACAGCTATGACCTTGGCGAAACCCAGACTGGTTAAGAGTCAATAAATATATTATTATCACCTAAATATTGTCTTATCTGTTTTTCCATGATTTTCTCTAGGCTCTTTGACAAAATGCATAAAATGCTTATTGGCCGTGAATCGCCGAACACTTCAGGAGACGGTTTTTTTGGTAATGGTATCACATTAGCTTTCTTTCATATTTTAGGAAAATAGTATATTGTGTATCTAGTAGTAAAAGCAATACATTCCTGGACGACAATGTAAATTGTTGGCCGAGGCGTTAAGCCGAGGCCAACAAGCATTGAAGTCTGGGAATGTGCTTTTACTACGAGGTACACATACTATTTTTTCTGAAATCGCAATCAGCATTATCAAAAACTAAGGAATTCTACATATTGTTTGCGTGAATTCAATAACTGTCTAAAATGTAAACAAGCCGGCAAAAATATTCCCGTATCGTTTTCGATACGGGAAAGTACTTTTTCGGCAACCATCCGGGAAGTGTTTACTTCCCGGACACGTTTTCTTTGGGAAAGTAACACTTCCCGGCCTAGTCCGGGAAGTACGTATTTCCCGTACCGTTTAGGTCCGAAAACGGTCCGGGAAAGTTCGTTGCTTAGCAACGGACTAAAATACTAGATTAGCGTATTTTGAGGCCTGAAGTTGCTCCGAGTAAGTGGGCATTCTTGAACGACTTCAGAAAAACGTTATTGAGCAAACAGAAATTGTATATGTTTGTTACAACTGGTATAATCACGGGACAACAGTGAAGTATAATTTTTATGTTAATACCAACGATACCTACTGCATTAGTTTTAATTGATAATAATAATTCATAAATATCATTTTCGGTAATCGGCGAGAATGAGAACTCAGAAATATCATTACTCAATGAATATTTGGAAAAGAACTCGAAGGTATATCATTGTCGCAACCATTGTTGTCTTCTTGCGATGCAGAAATAAAGGAATTGTTTATATCATTTGGGGATGCTAAATGATTTGGTATATTACTGACATTATAAGAGGATCTTGATGTAGAGGTTTTCAGAATCATTGATGGAATTCATTATTTCATTGGCGACATTACATTTATTTTTCATAGACTCATCAATATAGATATTTGATACCGTGGTTGATTTCCAACCTCTATGTCGTTTCAGTGAAGTGATGTCTTCGCCAGCATCTATGAGGATTGTTGCTGACGATCTTCTGAAGCAATGACGAGTATATAGTACTGTGCATTTAACATTATCTTGAATCTTGATGTAGAGGTTTTCAGAATCATTGATAGAATTCATTATTTTATTGGCGACATTAAATTTATTTTTCATAGACTCGTCAATATAGATTTTTTTTTCAATTTAAACCAATGACCAGACGACTTTATTCTGAAAACACTGCTTTCAGCTGGTGGTATTTTCAAACCGTAAGTTATTCTTTCCTTTGGTGTTTTGGCATCTCTCTCTCTCGGCATCTCTCTCTCTCTCTCTCGGTTTTCTCTACTTCCGGAAATACAGTTTGGGTTTCGCAAAGGTCATAGTTGCGCCACTGCTCTGCTGCACATCGTGGACGACATGATTAGGGCTACAGATGAAGGATTCTGTTCTGTACTTGTGATCCTTGATTTTAGTCGAGCTTTCGCACTCTAAACTATGACCAACTTCTAGCAATTTTAAATTAAATGGGATTATCGGGAAATGCTATCAGACTTATTGAATGTTATATCAAAAACAGAAAACAAAAAGTGTGCCAGGGTGGAATCTATTCGAACTATTCGAAACTTAAGTCAAGTGTGCCACAGGGTTCAATATTGGGTCCATTGTTGTTCACAATTCACTCATCAAATATGTTACGTTGTCTACAACACTGTAAAATTCACCTCTATGCTGATGACACCAAACTCTATCATAGTTTTTTCCCTCAATGTGCAGAAAACGCGTGTTCGCTTATCAACAATGATCTTGAGTCGTTCGTTGAGTTAGCAAGAGATCACCGTTTATTATTGAATGCCACTAAATCGAACATCATCCTTTTTGGTTCAAAAATGAACCGCCAGAAAACAAGTGAATCTCTTACAATTACGGTAGATAATGTTCCCTTACAACCAACAACTGAATCCAAAAGTCTTGGAGTTATAATAGATTCTGACTTGCGGTTTGAGAAACATAATATAAACAAACAAAAACAACTCGAATACTCTTCGTTGAAACTTATATGTAGAAACAGACACGTACTCACGAAACAGACGAAAACAACACTCAGTGATGCACTTCAACTACTCAGACACTTTATATGGTCCATGTAATCAAACAGTATGCACAGAAAATACAGAAAGTACAAAACTCATGTCTACGGCTCATTCACGGAATTAGAAAATATCAAAGAATATCCCATAAGTTACGTGAAACGGGTTGGATCACTATGGAAAATAGACGGATATTAAATGCTGCAAATTTATGCACAAAAATAATACTAACCAAAACGCCGCCTTACCTGTACAGGAAAATCACTTTTCGTACTGACGTTCACAATATGAACATCAGATTTAAAGGTACTCTTACCCCACCTAGTTTCAAAACTGAATTTTTCAAGCGATCATTTAGTTATAATATATGCCAAGTGATTAACCAGTTACCAAAAGAAATGAAAAATTCAAAACCTTCTATTTTACGAAAAAAGTTCAAACTCTTTCTGTTCGAAAGCCAACTTCAATTATAAACTACCGTACACATTTTCATTATTATGTGACAAGAATGAGTTCAGTAATGTACGTCTTCTCCAGCATCATATTAATTATAAACCATTCACAGAGAGAAAATACTGCAGCAGGTTCATGCACAACGTTGTGTAAGACACAGTTGTGTAGATATTTTACACAATTGTCCATTCTTTCATCATACGCGTTTTGTGGAATTCAATAAATATTTGTGCAAGTCAATTTGTATTGTATTCATGCACTTCCACATTGCCTAAAAATACACAAATATATGCACATCTACCATAACACAATTTATATGGAAAACATCTACAACGCATTGAACTCATCTTACACCCGTTGTGCACTTTCTAGTTGATATGCACGAATTGTATACTATTTCAACACAATTGTGTAATTTGCCACAACTTGACCAAGGCGTCGTCTCACCCAACTAAATACGCATGCGCGGCATTCCAAATGTCCAGTCCATCATTGTTTGATTGTTTTATGCTGATCGAAGGGCGAAGCTGGTTAAGTGTACGTACCTATTATTTATTATTTGCTCATGTGTATGTGGTTTTGTGTCAAATGGAAGTGTTAGAATATTTTCAAACTGATACCAATATTTGAAGGTTAGTATTGCTATTATATTTTGTTATAACATGAAACCTACAAACTGACTCATTTTGGTTTGAAAGGTGCATCCTCGTACCTACTTCCTACTTGAATAAATACAGTTGGACACGAAGATTACTTTAAACTTAATTATTATTCAACGTGCAGGGCCCCCGCAACCATGAGTGCAATGCGTGCAGCGCACGCGGGCGCCACTCCAAAGGGGCGCCAAACCAAGAGTTTGTAAAGTAGCGCTGCGTTAACAAAAAATTTATAGAATATTTACTTTTACGCTGGAACTTCTATTGTTTTTATTTTTTCACCAATTTCTAACGAGCAGCGCACTGACGAATTTTTTTATTCTGAACTTTCGATATAGAGGTAGGTACCTACACACCTACCTATAAACAATAATCATATTATCGAAGTTTGTATTTATTAATAAAATATGAGTATTATGACATCATTGTACTGTGACAAAAGCATATTTTTAAAGTTTAATCTTATTTTCAATTTCAATATTTGGATCGCAGTTGGTGCTTGTCGATTTAGTAACGCATTTTTCCTGTTCAAACTTACAGACAGGTCCAGACTCGAATACGTCTACGCGTATAAAACTTCGAGAGGCGTTTTAATCCAAGTAATTGATATTTTGTTCCGCTACGTTTAAGAGTCAAAACGTCTATTGTTGTGTTGTGTTGTTTTATTGTTTTTTGTTGTAAATTAATTAAATTTTACGAAATGGTAAGTATCTATCTACCAAGTACCTATTAGATTTAAAAAGTAGTTTTTTATTTTTGAGTCAAAGTTTGTGTTTTGTGTACTAAATTCTAATTAGCCCACACTTATTATTTTTACATCCCTCAAATAGGGCGGTAATGTATTTACCTAATTGTAAAAAATGTATTGTGAGATTTGTTCATATTTTAAATTTCAAATATGACGATGACGTTTCGTCTTTGAGTAACCATTATCTTTTATTTATTATTAATAGGGTGTGTGCTGAAAATGGTCTCAATTTCCTTTTTATACATACACATAAAAAATTATGGGGTTTGTGCAAGGGAGGTCCGGAAGTCGAGGTAAATGTCTTTTCCAATTTTTGATCTAATTTTTCTTAAATTCTAGAATCCACAGAAGAGAAAACGACCTTCTGGTGCAAAATTTAGAGAGCAAAAAAAAATTAAAGTCCAAGAAAGGGAGAAGATGGCTGGAAGTATGGAACACTTCTTGCAAATAAGTCAAGTTTCCAACACTGAAACGACAGAAGTAGGTAAAAGTACAGTTTCTGAAGAGACGGCACCATCGTCTTCTGCAACATGTAAACCATCGACATCAGCTGATATTGAAAATCTAGTCTCTGTAGAGTCGAACATTTCATCAAAGACGGATACAAGTGACACTTCTACCGATAAAACTTCTATTAGAGCATATCCTGACATGAATGAAGATTCTATTGGAGCATATCCTGAGATGACTAGTATTCTTCCATCAGATCCCGGTTTATGGCCTAGAAGCATTACCAATGACGAAGTCAGAATATTGGTTGATCGTGGTCCTCCTTTGATAGCATACAATTATCAATTTCCTGATAATGAAGAGAAAAGAAAATTTTCAAGTAAGTACTTTGTCAGAAAACTAAAGAATGGGGAAGAAGCAGACAGAATTTGGCTCGTATACTCAGTTTCCAAAAATTCGATATTTTGTTTTTGTTGTAAACTCTTCAGTAACACTTTCAACAGTTTTTGTAATGCCGATGGTTTTTCTGATTGGCAACACTTGTCCTTAGCCATAAAAAGATATGAAACATCAATTTTACATAATACTTATATGAATTCATGGATGAATTTAAAAAAAATGTTAAAATTATCCACTACTGTTAATGATCATCACTTACGGGTTTTAGAAACTAAAAAAAAATATTGGCATGATGTTTTAGAAAGAATTGTTGCAGTTGTTAAATTTTTATCCAGACAATGTCTGGCATTCCAAGGTTCGTCTAAAATACTTTTTAAATATGATAATGGAAACTTTCTCAAAGCTGTCGAGATGATTTCCTCTTTTGATCCTGTAATGAGAGAGCATATTAGTCGAGTGTTTAACTCACAAACTAATTCTTTAAGAATGACCCATTATTTAGGTCACCAGATACAAAATGAAATTATAGAATTAATGTCTTCTAAAGTAAAAAATAATATTTTGGATATGGTTCGTAGTTCCAAATACTATTCAATAATTTTAGACTGTACACCTGATACAAGTCATACAGAGCAAATAAGCCTCGTTTTGCGTTATGTCGTTCTAAGTGACAGTTCTAAAAAGGTCCAAATACAAGAAAGTTTTATAACGTTCAACCCAATATTCGACTCTACAGGAGAAGGGCTGTTTAATTTTGTAATGGAACTTTTGAAAAATTCAAATTTAGATATTAAAGACATGAGAGGGCAAGGGTATGATAATGGGGCGAATATGCACGGAAAACATATCGGTTTACAAAAACGCATTCTGGATTCTAATCCCAGGGCATTTTTTGTGCCATGTGCAGCACACAGCTTAAATTTAACAATAAATGATGCTGCTAAGGTTTCGAATGAAACAGTGAACTTTTTCAATATTGTACAAGAATTGTATGTATTTTTCTCTTCATCAACAAAAAGATGGGATATTATAAAAAAGCATGTCCCTGAGTTACGTCTAAAACCCCTAAGTGATACTAGATGGTCAAGTAGGATTGATGCTGTAAAACCACTAAAGTTTCACTTTATTCAAATTTGTGACAGCCTTCTAGAAATAGCAGAAAACGATAATTTTAACATAGAAACTAGGCATAAAGCAAGTTCTATTTTATCAAGTCTTCAAAATTTTAAATTTATTTGTAGTATAATTATTTGGTACGATGTTTTATACCAGATTAATATTATGAGCAAAATAATGCAAATTGTAGTGATTGACATTAAAGTGTGTCAAAACTATTTAAAGAATCTAGTTGATCATTTCAAGAGTTATAGAAACGATAATGTCTTTGACGAAATACTTGCTCAAGCTGGAAAACTAGCAGCCACACTTGAGGTAGAACAAGGTTTTCCTCCATTAAATACTGTTAGAAAAAAGTATAAACCAAAATTGTTCGATTATGAACAGAGGGATGAGGCACCTCAAGATCCAAAAACAGCATATAAAATAAACTTCTTTTTAAAAATAATTGATCAAACACTAAGTTCTTTAAATAATAGGTTTGATATGTTATTTGATTACGACAACGTTTTTGGTTTTTTTTGTAATATCTTCAAATTAAATGACGAGGATCTTTTAAAAAGATGTCATACCCTACAACAAAGGCTAACAGATGAGAAAAAGAAGGAGGCTGACGTGGAAGCAAATGATTTATTTAACGAGATAAAAGCCCTAAGGTTATTTTCCCTACCTGAATCGTCAAATCCCCTCGATATTCTACAATATATATTTGAAAACAATCTAACTTCAACTCTACCGAATATTAGCATTTCATTAAGAATCCTCCTCACTTTACCTGTATCTGTTGCTTCTGGTGAGAGACCCTTCTAAAAATTAAAAAGAAATTAAAAATTATTTGAGGTCTACAATGTTGCAAGAAAGATTATCTGGTTTGGCAATCTTGGCTATAGAGCAAGAGATCCTCGATAAAATTGACTTTAACAATATTATAAATGAATTTGCAGTAGCCAAATCTAGAAAAGTTAAAGTACTGTTTTAATTTTTGTATTGGATCTGATGATATTTGTTACTCTGTTTTATTCGTTTATTGTTTAATTTGTGTTTCTGCCTTTTTATCTAATTTAAATAAGAATAAAGTTTTAGTTTTGAAATATCTGTTATTTCCTTAAAATGCGTTTTTACTCTCAACTCACATGTTTAAACAACTAGCAATTTTTTATACCGTAAAGTGCTATATACTAAGGGCAAGTTTTTGAATTCATCGATGGGTCCATCGATGAGTATTGCATCTATCATCCTTATTTAACTAATGGACATCGACAGCTCGAATACGCATTATCCATCGATGAATTTAAAAACTCGTCTCAAGTATTCAAAGGGCGCCAAAATATTCCTGGCACGCGGGCGCCGAAAACCCTTGCGGGGGCCCTGTCAACGTGTTCCAAAATAACAAAATATATGGTTCATTTATGTTCTGTTTGGTATTTTGTGTTTCTGTTATTTTAATTGTAATTAGAGTTTATAGTTCAGTTATTTTTGTTATTAGTTCTTTGTGATGAAATAAACATTATTTGAATGACATTTAATTTTATTTCAACCTTCTGGAATATGAAGCTTAGAATTTCTGAACAGAATAAGATATTAGGAAGCGAGCAGGTTAAAACTGATGTTTATTCTTATCTTATTCCGTTTGGATGTTATGTGCCTCATTGTATACTTTCTTAAAATTATAAATGGTACCTATATAAATTGGCCTTGCTCTGTACACAAATATGTACAATATACCTACATAATTCGTGTATGCGGAGTACACAAATTTGTGACATTTTTTGCATCCTATATTTAGAATACTTACACAATTTGTACAAACTAGGTACACAAATTGTTGCCATTAATTACAATTTATGCATGAACAGTATACAAGTTGTTGACATACGTCGCACAACATACCGATTAATTTTGTATATTTTGTGTATAAAATTAAAACAAAACTATTCAGAATAACGCAACACTGAAGTGTATCGTTTATACACAATATCTCTAATACAATATTATAGAAGCAAAATGAACAAATTGGTGCAGTCAACTTTTTAGAAACAAATTGTGTTGAAATTATTCACAATTGTGTAGAAAACGTACATTTATTTCTCTCTGCGTTCCCAAATCAAATTCCATTATTTTTTTCATTTTTTCTCGTATTACTTAGTTTTTGTCTTAGCTTAGGTAGAATTTTTTGAGGTTGAGGAAAAGAACAACTCAGCAGCACTTGTGCTAGCCGAGTTGAACTTCGCCTTTTGTATTTCAGCAACTCAGCTCTGTAATGTAATAAATTACATGTATGAAACTATAGCTGGGAAACAATGAAGACGATTATTATTATTATTATTTTTATTATCTACTGCTATCTACTGCTATTATTGCTATATTATTATTATTATCTAATTTCAAAAAAATCCTTAATGCAAAATCGTTGATGAATAATTGGCCAAAACTACTAGACTGCCCAAATAACAATTTTGGGGAATCATTTGACCCAGCATGAAACATATTCAGAACGATTCTGCTATATGGAAAAATAACTTTAGTCACTATGCCGTCAATTCTTGGTGGTGCAAATGACTGTAATAATAATAATACTAATTTTTCATCAGAAGATGTGCTTTTTCGACAAAATATTTCTGTACGGCATTCCTCACGTTGGAAGATTACGAAATAATAAACTCCTAGAACCTACTGCCGTACAAAAAAAATTGGACCGAAATCCAGATTTTTTTTTTCAATTTGAAAACTTTTCCTGGCTTCCAGTCCCATTATTTTTGCACGGTAGTAAGTTCTAGGAGATTATTATTTCATTCTACCAACGTGAGGAACGCCGTACATGATTATTTTGTCGGAAAAGCTCATCTTCAGATGAAAAATTAGTTTTATTATTATTAGCCAAGTAGCCAAGTGGTAAAAGCGTCGATGTTTTCAATCACTCTGGCTGCCAGTCAAAGGTTCAAACCCTAGCGACTGCAGAAATTCTTCTGATGGCCCAAGAAAGTGCTAGGAATCGCACGTAAAAAGGTAAGACCTCGTTAATCCTTGGCTCGCACAA
This sequence comes from Chrysolina oricalcia, assembly GCA_944452925.2. Lineage (NCBI taxonomy): Eukaryota > Metazoa > Arthropoda > Insecta > Coleoptera > Chrysomelidae > Chrysolina > Chrysolina oricalcia. The sequence goes on along the minus strand of OX101819.2, from coordinate 53,644,928 downwards.
GTTTCGACTTCTGAGAGCTGCCGTTCGTAAGGGGACGACAGCTGGTTAACGGAAAAAACAATTTTAACAATTTTTTAACAGTCATTTGCACCACCAAGAATTGACGGCATAGTGACTAAAGTTATTTTTTCATATAGCAGCAATAGCAGCATCGTTCTGAGTATGTTTCATGCTGGGTCAAATGACCCCCCAAATTGTTATATGGGCTTGTAGTCTATACCTTTTCTTTTCATGTCCAGCACTAAATTACCGAAATATCATCTTCATGTTCATTTTTGTATATTGTGTTTCTTATCCTACGACTTCAGCACATTTCTTGCCGCTCTAAAAAACGCCGAATTTTTTCAAATGAACATCTCATCGTGTAATTACATTAGCAGCATCGCAGACTATCGTAATGGAATGAGTTTCTGAAAAAGTTTTCACCCTTTTACGTGCGTAATGGTCCATGCTTCGGTTTATTAAAATGAGTAGATGTGGTCTGGCGATACAACAATGGCTGCGTTTGCTATTATTGTCCCTACAAGTTTCCTATTAGATTCGCATGGCTGGAGTTACCGCAGAGTCTCTGAGCACACTCGAGATAATGACATACATGAAATATTCAGATCAAATGCGACCACGTTGCAGGTTTTTCGGTGGATAGGTGGAAAGTTTGTGTTTCAACTCTTTCACTGCAGTCAAAGTGAAACGTTACAGGAATAAACGATATTAAAAATGAGTTTTTAGCGAAATGCACTGAAAAGGAGAAAATTTATTTTAGAGTGAATTAAACCCATCATTTTGCAACAATAAAAAATTTCAAATCTAATAAAAGCTTGTCGCGAGAAGTATCTATGAATTTCTTACTGTTAATTTTCAAAATTGCCTCAAGATTTATTCTTGCTACAATCTTTTATTATCATTTAAAATTTCATGATGTAACAAAATGATGGGTTTGATCAACTTTAAAATTAATTTTCTTCTTATTAGTGCATTTAAGTAAAAGCTTTTCTCTCAAAAGATTTTTTTTTGAGTTTATCTATTTATTTATTTTCAGTTTTCTGTGGATATATTTCTTAGTCTGTTCATTTCGTCAAATACGTCATTATTTCACGGTCGCTTGCCTGTTAATTCACCGTTTAGAATTTTTTCGAATTTCTACGCGTTCTCCATTTAGCTTTCGAGGGGGGGAAGACGGGTAAATTTTTTTGAAATCGTATTACTGGATAGTCAGATAATTCATTTTCACATATTTTCTTGATTTCTATTTCGCTACTTTTCCAAATTTCTTTTGTAGCAGGACAGGGGGGCGAGCAACATCATCGATTATTTTTATCATTATTTTCCATGTCCGAAACCATTGAAACATTTTCCGAATTCCTTTGCGTTCTCTATCTAGCTTTTGAGGCAGGACAGGAGAAGTGAAATATTTTTAAACCATAATATTCGACGGTCAGATTTTTTCAATATTTTTACAGATTTTTCCGATTTTAATTTCGCGAGTTTCCAACTTTTTAGAGCCATCCCCCTTTACCTAATTTTTTCCATCGCTGTAATTTTTGACGTCCAAATCTGACAAAGAAAAAACTTCCGAAACCCTACGCGTTTTCTATCTATCTTTCGGGGGGCAGTGGAAGACATTTCCTTTTTCAAACCATAATGTTCGACGATCAGATATAATTTTTGACGTCCAAATCCGTCAAGAAAACTTCCAAAACCATTTGCATTTTATATCTAGCTTTCGCGGGGCAGGAGATAACAATTTCTTCTTTAAACCACGATATTCGACGGTTAGATATTTTCCACTATTTTTACAGATTTTTCCGATTTCACTTTCGCGAGTTCGCCAACATTTTTCAAAAAATGGAGGATTCAATCCCCCCTACTTAATATTATTTTTCGCTGTAATTTTTGACGTCCAACTTTGCCAAGAAATTTTCCGACACCCTACGCGTTCTATATCTAGCTTTCTTGGGGCAGGGGAGAACAATTTCTTCCCTAATCCATGATAATAGACGATCAGATGTTTTTCAGTATTTTTACGTATTTTTCCGATTTCAATTTCGCGAGTTCTTCAACTTTTTTCGAGGAAAGAGAAGGAGGCGAACCCAACCCCCTAACTATTTTATTTTTCGCTGCAATATTTGACGTCCAAATCCGTCAAGAAAACTTCATAAACACTACGTATTTTCTATCTAGCTTTCGGGTGGCAGGGGGTGGACCATTTTTTTATGAACAGCAATATTTAACAGTCAGATATTTTTCGTTGTTTTTTACAGATTTTTCCGATTCCAATTTTGCTAGTTTTCCAAACTTTTTCCAAAGAAAGGGTGGGGCGAGCCACCTTACCAATTTTTTTGCTGTTATTTTTCACTTCCAAATCCATCCAGAAAACTTTCGGAACCCTACTCGTTCTCTATCTGGCTTTTGGGGGGCAGGGGGTGCAGAATCTTTTTCAACCATGATATTCGACGGTCAGATATTTTTCAATATTTTTAGGTTATTTTTCGATTTAAATTTCGCGAGTTTTTCAACTTTGATCGAGAGCACGGGGGGACGAGTCCCCCCTACCTAATTTATTTTTGCTGTAATTTTTGTCGTTCAAATTCGTCAAGAAAACTTTCGCGTTCTATATCTAGCTTTCGGGGGGCAGGAGGAAAAAATTGAGAAAAAATGTATTAAGGATCTCTCATTCAAAGATTAACCCGAACTCCTGGTTTTGGAATATCCCAGAATCCCAGAGCTCAATGCTGATCCATTGAAATGTACAGGGTGTCATATGTCAATATCACCATTTCTTATTCATACATAATGCTCGGTTGATTTTAAAATGTCTTTTTTTGTCACAAAGTGCCCAAAAATGTTTCTTTATTACAGTAGAAAGTAACCAAGAATCTCTTTTTCATGGCTGTGACCAAATGAAAATTGAAAAATAGGGAAAAACATATTATGGATTCTTTTATCACTGAACAACATCATATTCTAGATAAGACCACTCTGAAACCCCCATATCTCAATTTCTGAGCGGTGGAAAATGGAAAATGGATAACATTATAGTTAGTTTATATTCTTGTGCTACAGTTTTATTTGTTGCTTAAATATAATGAAGTAATTTCTCTTTGAGAAGAGTAACAATCAAGTTTCTGTTTCATCTCCAGAGTAACTCTACGTTATTTTACACCACAAATTATAAACTCACGACTCCCCTATGCTGGCAAACTCCACTAAGAAGAAACTTTCCAGTGATACGAGACCGTCATGGTCACAGTCACAACCATTACCTGAACCCCAGTTATTTACATCACACACGCACCTCCATCGATTTTGCTGTAGAATATTTCCATGAAACTTTCACGGATGAGTGAATACAGTTTTCAGTTGTTTCCTCAAGAATCTTTTCTATTCAGTTTCATAAAGTTTCATCACAGTTTTGTCGGGAGTTTTTGCAGTTCCACGAAAAACGCATTGCATTACAGTTAACAGATTCAGTAAGTTTGAATTGTGATTGAGTTTTCCGTTTCAATAGAAGAGATTTTTTTCTGTTTTTACTTAGGGCCAGCAAGGAAAATGTTGTGCTGCTCTGAATGGGAAGGAAAAGAATATTTCGAAGTATTGCATATGTGTGAGATTTTTGAGTACTTCCAGTTTTACAAGTAGGTATATATTCATACTAAATATATCAAATAAATCAATATATAATTTTTATTTTTCTTTCACTGTCAATTCTTGCTCCACTTCTTCCTAATTACTTATAACTTATTTTCATCATCTATTCATAATATGAAATTCTTTTTAGGAAATTAAGCTGTTGTTTGAAGAATTTAAGTATGCAGAGTAGACTGTACTCTCACTCTACTATTATAGTCAAAAACTGATGAAACTTTGGTATGTTGCTGAAATTGTGAGATTCTACAAATTGGAGGGATAGTATTTACTTGGGTTTTCTGATGATTTTGTTTGTTATTTATTCTCTAGTGATATTCCGATTTCAACTAATAAAACAGATTTTGGAAGTAGAAGTACAGTACCACAAAACGTATATTCTTATTTTGCGCTAAAATGGTGCGTGAAATGGTTAAAAATGCTTGCAAACATGACTGAAAACGGCCGAGCTGGTGGAAGCGGTCGAGTGGTAGGAGTGAGCGGGAGATGAGGGAATGCGTATCATCACGTGATCCGTTCATTAGAAGAATTCCCCTCACCTCCCGGACTCTCCTACCACTCGGCAGCTAACGCCACTTCGCACCATTGTAGCGCAAAATGAGAATATACGTATTGTAGTACTATACTTCTAAATTCATATTCTATTCGAGAAAATGAAATCGGGCTATCGCTATAGCATCCAGGCACGCTGCAAGATACAGCAGAAAAAAATCAAATTGCAATTGTGCCAAAACTAAAAATCCAACAGCGCACACATAAAGTACGTATGATTCAATACTTCCATGAGAAAGGCCAATCCTACTCCTTGAAAAATGGCCAGAGTTGGGAATTTTTCGAAAACTCGCAAAGTTTTCCGGATTTCTCAGTTTTTCTCCATTACTAATGATCCGACCGGGTCGAAAAACATGCCAATTTATTTGTATTTCAATTATCTACAATTCTTTCTATTTGAACAACCAACAATTTAAAAAATAATTTAAAAAAACACGTTTTTGGTTATTTAAATGTTTATAACAAATCAATAGATGACAATTGCGAGTCGAAAGCATAACAGAATATAATTACGTACTGTCTTCCATGTGATGACATAGTCGGTTTCCTACTAGCATTTTTGTCAAAAACTCACTCATTTTATACTGTATGGCTTGGTGTATTATAGTCTGAATTCATTCCTAACTGAAAAAAAAAACGTTTTGTCATCTAGCGTCCCATTTCCTTCAATAGGAAATATGCAAGTGACTTAAATTCTCTTGATTTTTTTACCTCCGATACTTCATTGTCTTGGCATTACACCTAAACATTAGTTTATCATTTAGTCTGTATTCAACTCCATAAAACTTCAATCAAAAAGTGCATAATCAGCTCGCGGTATACAAATTTGCGAAACACATCACCACTGGTCGAAATGAAGAATGACGTCACATGGCAGTTTATGAAATTTATCTGTTTTGATATTCATACTGTGCTAGTCTTATTTCATAAAAAATTTGTTTCTATTTATATATTTTTTTAGTGTTTTCCATTACATAGTGCGATTTTGGTCTAGTGACAAGTGTAAATTAGCAAGAGCAATGACTGAATGTGGTTTTGTCAAAGCACAACCCGACAATACCTGGACTGATAAATAGTAATAGTTTATCAAATGATAGTTTTCTTTTTGTAATTCAGGTGAGCCATGTATGAACAGAGCTATCTCTCGCTTGATATACAAAACATTTATGCATACAAAACAAACTTCTGATCAATTCACCTCATGTTAACTATCGAAATACAATATACTCACATTAAAGTGATCTTCACAACAATGTAAATGTGATATTGGAGATACTTCGCCTCTTCTCATAATCTTACACCATTGTTTACGTATTTTCGCATCTCTTGGAACAGAAAGAATACTTTATTTGGTGTACTTATGATTGTGTTTTGGCATTCCGGTACAAGACCATACCTATAAAATGTTTTTATAGCATTTTTCATTATCGTAATAGCGATTAAAACTGCAAATCCCTGACCTAATAAATAACTGTCAATAGTGTCAATGCATATTGTTAACAACACTGTAGAAGGCCATAACTATAGAACAAGAACAACACTGATCGTGCCATGTGACGTCATCCACAGCGCGCGGAAAATGGAGGCGTTCAAACAGGTCAAATTCAATCGGTATTTTAAAAATTAATTCCAAGACTTTCAACAGTATTTATATTTTGTACATTGTTGTAACGAAGTGAAAAATTGATTAAACAAATTTGAAAAAGTAATGCATATTCCCTATTCACCGATGATTAATAATTGTTTCACTAGTATTGTCGTTTGTCTCCAATCTACATGGTTCTCTTCTCATTCAGAAATAAAATGAATGTCGTGGCAAAAATGCTTCATTGTCGTTTCTTGATGAACAAATAGCTGTTTCAACAAGTTGGCTGAATCTCCAGTTAGACACAACTTCGGAAAACCGATAAATCTGTTAAATCTCTATGACTTGACCCTCTCAAAATCCCTTCCTGATGGGATTCGGCCAGCCCTGGCATACAACCCAATGCTGATTTCGGTTCAGTAAACCATCAAAAGGTACAATCATATGCGTTCCTAGAAAGATTTCTGGGGGTTAGACAATTTTACGCATAGAAATAAGCATCATCAAAATCCTCCTTGATTAAATCACTCATACAGGATGATTTGCCATGACTTACACGAAATTTTTCCCCATGCTCTCCCCACCAAAAGAAGTAAAATACCAAAAGGAATTACAAAAACGGAACAAAAAAAAACCTGATTAATTTGTAGGAACGCTCCGCGACTGGTTTGAAATTCCCATCGTGGAACCGTGCAGGCTCACATTTCAAAATGGCAGAAATGAAAAAAATATTTCTGCAAATCACATAACACTACACATTAGAATTATATTTTATCAAAGGTAATACCATCTATACATTTTTTTTCTCAAAAATTTTTTATTTGGTAAAAGTATGAAAACAAACCGATTGATAAAATCACGAGTTCGTAGGACGCGTGATTTTTTTTAATGCTTTTGCCTCAAAATGAAAAAGTTTTGAGTGTTTTGAACTAACTGCAATCTACATTGCACTTATTCTAATACAGGACGTTCCGGATAATTACTTAATTTTAACAGATTCTAAAAGTTCTGTTTTAGGTTTACAGAACAGTAAAATCAAAGCTTCCTCGAATATATTATTTAGTAAAATTAAGGATTTATGGATGGAATTCCAATCTCACAATTTTAACATCAAAGTAGGTTGGATTCCTGGTCACTGCAATATTGAGGGAAACGATAAAGCGGAATTCTTGGCAAAAAACGCCACTATTCCATATAAAATGGGAAAAATTCATCATTATGATTTAATCTCCCATATCAAGGAAACATCGAAAACTAAATTTCATTATTTCTGGGATCAGTCCTCCACATCCAGAGGTTCTTGGTTCAAAGAAATTCAACCAAATATGCAAATCATGCCATGGTTTTCTTTCTGTCAATCTGTTTCTAGTAAGACTTCTACTTCTCTTATTCGTTTAAGATTGGGACACTGTTGTATTCCATCTCATTTGCATTGAATCGGGGTGGTCGATAGTAGCCTATGTGAGTGTGGGAAGACAGGAGATATCAATCATCTTCTATTCGAATGTGAAAATAACAAACCAAATATAGATACATTATACCTCACCTTAATCAATATAGGACTATCTCCCCCTTTCTCTGATCACGTGTTACTTAGTGACATTAATTTTAAAACAATCGAAATTCTTCATAAATTTTTTGAAAAAAGTAAAATTAAAATTTGAAACATTACATCAATTTGATCTATGAAACTTCCTCTACTAACCATGGGCTTTCTACTATGTAATTGCTTCAGTGTTATTATTGGTCAGTGGATCTTCATTACCCAATATCCTTAGATGTCATAACAAATACTTCATCCTTTTAACAAAATTAACAAACCTCCCTCATAGTCAATCCTTACATTAAGCTCGTTAACACCTGATCTGGTAAAATTGACTTCACGAGGAGTCAGAAACCAATAAAACAAACGAAGAAGAAGAAGAAAATGAAAACTCATCTCATTAAATTTGAGGAACGAGTTGTATTTGAAGAGATTATTTATTGAACAAATCAAAGGAAGAACAATTTAATACATTAGTATTCCATTAACATGAGGAGAAAAGAAGGAAAAATTATTAGAAAATGTACAATTATTGAAAACACAGTTTTTGTAATTGGATCGGGCAGCAGATACAATTGATGTCTCTTCCAAGTCATTGGTTGATATTACATTGCTTGATGTTGAGCATGCGGCAGTCGATGTACTAGCAATGCATGATGCTGATGTGGTTTTTCTTAATTTTTTCAAAATATTTTTATGATGCTCTGCATCAATGTGTAGATAAGGCTTCAGCGAATATGTTGTGGCATGGCCTGTTATCTCAATAGCTTCTTGTTCCTGAAAACTATTCTCTACCATATGAGAAACTAAAGTCGAACGACTTGAATGATTTCGTTTTTTTTGGAGTCGAGACCACATTTTTCTGCTGATTTTTCAACCATTTGCCTATTTCATTCTGGCCCACTGATAAACCTTTTTACTATGCAGCATTGAGCTTTTTCCAGAGAGTATTGGTGTGAGAAAAAGTCTATCGGTGGTTATATTTTGACCAGGTTGTGAAATCAGCTCGTTACCACATAAGACTAAACTTATGTGGTATTGATCAGGGTTTTCATTGTTAGGTGTCAACCATTTGGTGTCTGTGCACATTTTATTACCACCCTGGCAAGTTTTACTGAATATCGGATTATATTCCGATCGTCCAGTTTCTTCACCTGCATTATTAATTTCTTTTCTGAAATAATAAAGGAGGCAATTAACACCTTCACCTCCGTGCCAGGCTTATTCATAAAAAATTATTTGAAAAAACTTCATTTGTAGTCCTAATGGCGTTTTTTCATCACAAGTATCGATCATCCTCGTGTTTTCCTCGTCCTCTTCTGCTTTATTTTATCCACACATCTTCGCAACTCCTTTTTCTTGCATTTCTTACATCTCTTCCTTTTTTCAATTCAATACCCTGGAAACGGATTCAGAATAATATCTCTCTTGTTTCTGTTTGGCAGTTACATTCCAAATAGTTTTCAGCGAATATTTTTTGTAGTCTTCGCCATTAGATTTCTTCATATTCGCTCGCCAGTCTTCAAATATTTCTGCAATTTCTTGAATAGTCGTATCACTTTCAAGTTCATAGTTTCTGAAATTGCTAAACTGTTCAAACTGATTTCATATTGATTTTTTTGTTTTCACGGTGTTTAGTGAAGTGAAATCCTGTAATAATTTTCCAATATTTTCTTGGCCAAATCGGTTAGCACCCATTTTCAAATGAACTTTTGAATGGGTAAAAATTTTACCGAATTTCAAATATCAAACAAAGATGTAAGCATTCCATGATCCAGAAGAGATATGATGCTTACGCGGTGCATATGATATAGATATCTAGAAATTATGGTAGTTTAAAGCAAACCTTACTGATACATTCTAACGATACCAGGAGATGGCGCCACACCTCTCATTGTACAAGGTTGATAATTGAAAATTTCCTGTTCTGAATTGAAAATCGCGCAAAAACGAACATAAAATTATTCATTATATCGTTTATGAAGATCTTCATACAACGGTTTCATCTCGAACAACAAAAAACAAACTAAATTTAACAAAAATTAATCGTACGCCATCTTCATTTGAGTTCAGGAAACCTTAAGTATTAGAATCACAGAACTCATACTTATATCTTATGACTAGAACGTGCTTTATGTATCCCCGGCTACTCTAATCTTGAACAATTCGTGGGCATACGAAAAGGGGACAAATTTCACTAAGGAAGCACATACGTTATCTCTTGTACCTTCAAGAGCAAATGAGTAGTAAATAAGACGTATGTCTAGTCAGTTTACCAGTTTGTTTGTAAACAGAGCAGCGTTGTCAGTTTTGATTCTTTTGGTGTTTTGGGCGATTTATTAAAAAATAAAATAATAATTTATTGTTTATAATTTATATTGGCCATTCTATACGATGAGGTGTTTTGTTAAGGATTTTGGTAATTCTTTGGAGGAGGAAAAAAATTAAGATAGTACATTCCATAAGTAAAAGTACTTGGAAAACATTTTAAAATGTCCCTACAATATAAAAACCTTTTCAGATTTCCGAAAGCTAATTTCAGAGAATGATTCCGTGGACCAAGAACTCAAGAGGTGATCTACATTTGGAATGGTCTCAACAACATTTATACAAAATTTGTTCGGATCATTTCACAAATGATTGTTTTGTTCGGATAGAATTCCAGCCAAGACTGAAGCCAAATTCACTTCCTACACTTGATTTATCTGAACTCAGTGATTGTGATATCTTCAATCCAGACCAGTCAGGAAGAACTGATTTCACAGTTATGTTATTGTCTCTGAATTCAAAGTGTCCTGTACGAAGAAGTTACAAAGCACCCTTGAGAAAAGCCAATCAACATTTTTGGGAATCATTTTCAAAGACAACTGTTGAATATATGAGGAACAGCACAAACATTTCTGACATCTATTCCAAGTAAATCTCCTTTTATTAGCTTCAAAATAACGATCTCTACAATGGCAGTTTTTGATGAAAATGTCAAAAGTAATACACTAGAATACCTGTTTACACATTCATTTTTGTACTTTGAGTGAGGTGAGATTTAAAATTGAACTCCATATAAAAGATAATGATAGTAATGTATTTTATTGAATCAAATATATATTCAGTACAAAGGCTATCGACCTATACCTATAAGTCCTGCTACTAGGTATATTGAATTTACAATAATTGTGGAGATTATCATTTAGTCTCATATTATAGGTATGTAGTTAATGTATCCAACCAAACAAAGTTTGATTATGAGAAAGGACAGGCGGGGACCAGAATCAAGCCATCTTCTGTGGGCCTCTGAAGGGTTGATTGTAATATGGTTGAAATGTGAGGTCTACATAAAAAGAAAAATGACTAATATTTTCAGTAATCAATAAAATAAATTCACAGTTATGTTATTCATTCATTCATTCCCATTTCCCAGCATGTGCTATTTGATAATCAAATATTCGAAAGTTTATTGATGACAAAAAAAAATTGTAGAATTAAAAATAATTAAATTAGATATTCAATTAACCACTTGACAAGTATTTACATCATAAAATACTGGAAGTGAGATAGGTGTGTTGAAAAATTAAACACTTTCAGTTTCAAACATGAAAGAAACGAAAAAAAGATACGATGAGTAGCCTTATTTTCACATTGTTTTTGGGAATTTATTCGAATGCAGAAGATCAATTAAAACATTAAAAAAACTGAAGCCGAAAACGCATCATAACAAAGTTGGGATTTAGTTTCAGAGGAAAATCATTTGATTTCTATTTTCATCATTGTTTCCCAAATGACTATTATTGTCCTATAACTGAAAAGTTGGCAGATTCAGTTGATACCGACTTTTGAGGTATGTGATTGAAAGCAAAAGAACCAATGGATAAGATAAAATTTTAATGAAAGAAATTCAAAATCTTCCAGAATCTGCATTGAACATGTTTCAATAAATGTTTCATTTTGTAATGATGGAAGTTATACAATTAGATCCATAGAAATCATATTATATATAGAGTAATATATAATATATATGATTAGATCCGAGAAAAGTTACAGATTAGTCTGAATCAAATCTACCGTCATTCATCATAAGAAAAATCAAGATGTTTCCTATGTCATCTTAAAAATGGATAGTACCTAGTTGGGTAGGAGAATTGTTCGATGTGAATCATTAAGACCTTGCTAAGTATCATTCAGTAATTTATTCTACTCGAAACTCTTTATTTATGGGAGAGAAACAATATTTCAAATGTTCTGATGTTCCATTTGAGAGAAAATGAAATATCCCAGTTTCAAGACAACCAACCCATTTCCTATCCCTAATATACGCATATGATTTTATGCGCCGCTACTGTGAAGAGGACAATACAGTGTTGTAGGTTATGCATGATTTGTTCATCCGCCATATTTGAAACGCATTCTAGTCATAAGATATAAGTATGAGTTCTGTGATTAGAATCGGTCTACAAGCGGCCATTGTCTGATTTGGTCCACGGCGTAACTTGGTTATGTTCATGAGCTACAGTTGAATTATTTTATCTTTACCCATGCGTCATCAATTTATGATCTAAGAAATAACACACCCTCTATGTAACATCTCTGTCTATCAACCGCTATGAACGAATCAAAATTCGTTGACATTTGTCTTCTAAGCAAAGAATTATGGTATTGTGATGATCCATTGAAACTCAAAACAGTGAAAAGAGATAGCCATAAAGCTGACAGTGTTTTTACATTTCAGCTAAACTTGCCAAATAGTGTATTGAGTAGAGCAGTACCATCAATCACGTCATTATTTTCTGTCATTGGGGATTCTTTGTCACCACTTTTACTTCGTTTTGCAGTCAGACACATTATAAAAACAGTTTTTTTCAAAACCAAACGTCTCTTACAATCATTAATTTCAAAGTAAGTACAATACAATGTGTTTTTTTCACAAATAATCTTTGAAATTTCTAACCCCTCAATTGATATTTGTGACTGTAATTCCGTATTACCGGGATATTCACACAACAGTAATTCAGATGTGAGAGTTTATCCACGAGCAAAGCGGAGCGGAGCGAGTGTGGCAATCTCACGAACGAAAAAACGTATTTCATCTCGAGTAGAAAATGCTATTTTTTCTACGATAAATGTTTATAAAATATTGGATTACAATTTTTAGAACTTTAAAATGTCAAACGAAGTGACGTTCATTTGCTGGTTCAATAGACGAGGAAAGTGTGTCGTCACAAATGTCATTCTTGTCAAAAACTGATTCCAAACAAAGAATTTTAGGTGACTTTCTCTGTTGATGATTTGCTGCTTTGCTTATTAGTTTGTGTTTGGTTGTTTAGATTTTGTTTTCTCAAGCAAAAGAAGTTGAAAAATCTTTACGGAAACAATCGGACAAGCTGATTTAAATTTGACGGATGTTTGTTTGGAATCGGTTTTTGACAAGAATGACATTTGTGACGTCATCACTTTCCTGGTCTATTGCCAAGTAGTGAGATTAACTGTCATTAGTGTCAAAGATCCATCAATTTGTTATTAGTATATTCCCATTGGGTCGCATGATTATATTCATTTGTTTCATTTTCACTTCTAGAGAAAAAAAAATATCACTTTCATGTAGGGTATCCGATTGAAAAATTATCAATTTCATATACATTAGTGGAAAAATAAATATGAATAAATTTTTATGTTAGCATGTGTTGAGTATTAATATAAATTTCAACTGGTCTATTTTTACCTCTTACATATTCATTTATTTATCATTAAACATTGTGTCCTTGCATCCATGCATGAATAGGTAATTGAAAAAGTTTAAATACCTAAGTCTAGAAACTTCGTTTTCTGAGTTTTGGTCATGTTTGAATGGTAACTCACTTTTTCTTATCAAAGTATGCAAAGGTTTTGGAAATATTGAACTTTAACCTATTTTTCTGAATAACTTTCTTCGTTATCTGTTACATACGAAATTGCATTATTGTGGATAAAATAACTTCTGAGGTTATTAAAGGATTTAATATGGATTTACGACTGCTAAGGTATGGATAAAACAACTTCCTTATATGAATGTGACTGAAATTAGATTAGAGTAGGAAGGTCAAAAGTTTCTAGTAAACTCACTGGACAAAAGAGGAAATTTTATGAACATATCTTTGCCCCCATGTTTCATTATCCTATCAAACCTGATGTTACCGGACTCGTAATAATTGAAATATATACTGTGTTCAGTTGAATTTTTAAAAAAATCTCATTGTCTGGAGGTTCGCCATTTCCATGAATTTGGAAATGTTAATTTAGTTAATTTAATAATTCATTATCTTATCTCATTATCTACACGTTATAATTTTTATCGGGATATCAGCCACGTCGTTTTACATTTAGACTTTGTTTTGACTAGAATTTCTCGACTTATTTCATATGCATTACAATGATGACGGGTAAAGATAAAATAATTGAACTGTATTTACGTGTGTGAAATTTGAGTGTTTATTGAAATGTGTCGTTTATGTTATCATTATGATGAAAACGTGAATGAATATTAATAATATGGCAATTTTTCATTCATGGTAATTAATATTTCAACCTTGTATAAGCCGGTTCAATTGCATCGACGCGGTAAACCTTATAGTTCTGACAGTTCAAAGGTAAACAGAGTTTTATCAAGGACCAGGCAGTTTTATCAGTATCAAACCTAATGATTGGCTAGAATAACCCGCTATTATTGGTTGAAATGCCAAAAACGTCACATTTTGACAAGTGAAAAAAATAATCGTTTTGAAGCAAATGTTTGAATGGTGCTCCGTTAGTTTGGGTGGCGTCTATTTTAGATTTTTCTAGCGTTTCCTCGAACACAAGCACTGAAAATTTAATTTACTGCAGCATATGTAACAATCATTCCACAATATTTGCTAGGGGTAAACGCTGACATATTGAAAAGTACCGATTTACGAAAGACGTCAGAATACGATCACTCTTGCATATCAAACTGACGATGTTTGAGGGGTGACATATATACACGTGCACCAGTGCGAACCCTCCTCAAATTTCTGTACTCAATACTATTATGGTTCATAATTCAATCATCTGGAGAAAACGGGTTATGTCGTGGGATAATTTTGGGTGTTTGCACATATGCAGTTGGTATTCCTTCTGTAATGAGTGTACAACCAACACAAATCAGGAAAAAGTAGACAACTACCATCTGCGATTTTGCACTCAGAGGTAGTAACATTGCAACCCTGCAATGCTTCAGTTCTCATGACATTCATGACACAAGCACGATTGTGTGTTCATGATTCCTAAAATTCAATGATGCATTGTGGTTGACGTAAAAATAAAAATTGGTTGAATCATCACGGATACCTCTCTAATTTCACAGGTGCACATGATAGACCAGTTCCCCACTTAATTTTGTGTAGGTGGTGTTAAATCACTTCGTAAAGACTGTGAAAGTGTTTCTCAAGCAAGACAGACTTCAGATTCCTGATTCCAAAAATTCTGAGCATACTTTTCTGGAGACATGTTCTGTGTGCTAAAAATATATCATCCGTTTGTATCTTCGTAGACCTTTCAAAAGCGTTCGACACTGTTTGCCACGAACGGTTACTAAAAAAACTCAACTCTTATGGACTGAGAGGGAATATATACAAGTTACTCAAAGATTATCTACGTGATCGAAAGCAATTTGTCAACATCGACGGAACTCTGAGTGATCCAAAAACAGTAACCTATGGTGTCCCACAAGGAACTGTTCTTGGACCGCTACTTTTCACACTATACCTAGACAACCATATGAATATAACAAAAAAGGGCAAAATAATTAGTTCTGCCGATGATATGGCTATTATATACCAATCTTCATCTTGGAAACAACTGAAAAATGAATCAGAAGAAGATTTCCGGAATATAAGCAAATGGTTCAAGTTTAACAAATTGACACTTAACAGCCAAAAAACCTGCTACTTACCATTCACCTCCTACGCAACCTACCGAAATTAGGGCGACTAAATATTGATAATAGTATACAAATTCTAGAAAAAGACTCAATTAAATATTTGTGAATTATCATCGACAGACACTTCAGATGGGATATACAAACGAAATATTCAACTAATAAACTGAGGGGTCTGTTGACTAAATTTAGGATTATCTCAGATTACCTGTATAGTACAAATCTCAAAATAATATACTCGTGCAATCTCAACTCTCTTACGGTATACTAGGGTGGGGTGCCGTAGCTGATTGTCACCTACAGAAATTAAGTGTTGTGCAAAAATGGATACGTATTATTTAATGAAGCAAAAATAATGGACATCCGACTGATTTTATGCCAACGAATAATTATGAATATACATAAAAATAAAATAAAACTAACCTCTCCCACACATACATCTGAAACAAGGAACAAAAAAACACAGTGTAGCACTACATTTAGCAACGCTCGATGCAATATTTGGCGTCAAGGCTCTGGAATACACTACCAAATGAATTGAAAAATGTTTGGACTCAAACACAAACTGAAAAAGTGGATTATTGCAACTGGATGAAAAATGTTCAGTGACTTGGTTGACTTGAAATATCTAGGATGATACAAATTTTTTTATAAAATATCACAAATGTAAGTACACATATTCAAATCTAGTCTGAATGCCATACTGTTCATAATTATACTTAATACCTTGGTTTTGTACATTCTTACATGATTTTGTCAAAACCTACCTGCTTTTAACGATACTTTCCAAATTCTGTATAGTACCTACACTTTCCCGATCTTGTCATGCCGATTTATACATTATATGTATTACATTTTACTTTATATCTCATATCTCAAATGTTTTAGCAAATCACAAACATTTTGTCCATTTTGTCGATACTTCCCAAATTATGTGTCATACCGATTTATACATTTTACTCTATATCTCATGTCTCAAATGTTTATTTAACTAATCACAAACAAGCATATTTTTGCTTCTGTAATATTTTGTTTATTTACTAATTTCATTTATACAATTGTTAATATAATGTGTCTTTATATTTTTTGTGTGAATAAACGTTATTATTATTATACAAGACATGGCACCAATTTACTGACCACTGCCCATAGTATAATAAAATTTGGAATATCGTCAACTTAGACTAGTAGCAAAATATACAATATGCTTCTTGCCGGTATTAAAAGTTCACAAACTCAAAATAAATTCAAAACGAACCTGAAAACTGTATTATGGTCAAAATCTTACTATTCCCTACAAGCATTTTTGATGATTTCGATAAAAGTTTTCCTTATATACTTATTCATTTATTTTTATTAAATATTTCTTTCTATTTCTATTGAAATATTTGTTTATATTTTTACGTTTATTCATATTTAACTATCATTTTAAGATATAATTGGTAAATATTAGATGGTAGTTTGAGAGAAAATACGTTTCGTGACGATTTAATTTTTGGAGATTTAACTTTTCCTAGTATGAAAATAAGAAAATGTAATAGCAAGGATTTCTACATTATTGTAGAATGGCAAATGTATCAGCAGTCTTGTAAATGCAGTAGAACATTTGCATTAATTTCTCCATTTTCAGACTGAGGAAGGTTTAAATCCCCAACAATCTCAGAAAGATTTTTCATTTCAACAAGAGTACGCTTATATACTACGAGTTTCAATCCAGTACTTACAAAGTTGCCAATTCAAATATGTGATACGAATTGATATGGAGAGAATTCTGTAAATCCACCAACCCGTTAGTAAAATTGAAGTCACTTGACCTAACTTTCTTCTTCATAACTCTGAAAAGTAAGAAATTAGCTATGCACGAATCGCTGCTGCATTTAAGAAAATATCCCAACGTTATGTCACAATTCGGTATCAGTCTTGGGAATACCACTTCAGGAGTTAGTTATTCACCTCCCTTGATTGGTATACGGTGGCTAAGGTGATAATTGCCTTCCAACCACTCCATAGAAACGCCTATGCAGGAAGCAGACCTAGAGAAGATGGATCGGAAGTGTTGAGGCATAATCAATAGATGTATACTGGACTTCGAATGTATTAGAGCTGACGCTTTGAAGATTTATAAACCGTTTTTGTTGGGAGATCGGGAGTTTTTCGACTGATATCTTCAAATCTACAGATTGCACGTTGTGGGTATGCTTCGAAGATCTCTTTAGGATAAGTTGAGGTGGATACAGTCTGCAAGACATATGCTTGTACAAGTATTATTCTAAAAGTATAGACCCAGCTAAAGAGGTTTTCCACCCCACAAAATAAATGACGCAAAAGGCCCATACTGATTTTTAAAAGATAATTCGTTAATGAAAACCCCATTTCGTCCCAGCAAAATCGGTTTGTGGAATGTTTTAAACAAATACCAGTGATAAAAATTATAATTTTTTTGGTTTTTTGGAAATATCTCAAAGGTTATTCAAGGAATCGTTTTACAGCCAACGGAACCTTTGTAGAGATTTATAAAACCTACAAAATGGATTTTCATATGACCAGATCAGTGCATTTTTCATTGAGAAAATCCGGGAGACACTCGAGAAAGAGACTATTTTTCTGTTACTACATATAGACTTCTATTGGTATCATGCGGTGACAAATAACCTCACTTTTATATACATTTATTTCATAATTAGCTGATGATGAACCTATATAGGTTTGCAACATGTACTATCCACTGTTACGGTTCAACTGATTGATAGGCTTTGCCGTTCGACCATCGCACAACACTAGATGGTGATTTAAATTTTGGAGATGACTTTGAGTTTTTCTGCATCGTACACCGAGAGAAATCCAGTTATACAAGTTTTTTTTCAAAAAAATCTTATAGCTGCTAAATAAACTATTTTAGCAACTAAATGTTATCTGATCAATGTAAAATGTGAAGATTTTAAACGTTAAACGGGCCTTTTTTTCAAATCACTCATTTTGTTTTGAAAAGGTTACCTTTTAGATTCAATAAAGGGCACGATTGTGGTTAAAAGATGGAATTGAAAAAACGAACTGTTTATCTACTATAATTCACATTTTAACTGTTAAAATATACCTTTTAACCAGTAAATGGGTGTCGTTTAGTTCTGGAAATGTAACGGATTTTTCCACCACCTCTGATCATGCACCTTCTTCGTCACACACGTGTTTCCTATGATGTTTTATTTCACTCACCCATAACAGGCCGTTTCATCATCGGGTCATCTGCGTCATTTTCAGTTCTTATTGTCAATCAGTTCACGTGTAGATTTGGTAGTGTTGTGCAAATGCAGAAGTAAACGTTAAATACACTTTGTGTATAGTTTGTTTCTACAAGAAGTAAATTTCGGGTAAGTGCCTACCTGCGTGTGTGTGTTTTCAACAGTTGTTTACAATGATTTTATCCATTGTTATTACTTGTGGGAGGTTAAAATCAAACAAGTAAGTATTGGGCGAGCTTGAGGGATGCTGCATTCTTATTTTAGATAATATTCATTTGTACGAAAAATTTTGACAGTTTGGCTGGAATTGGATGAAAATACAATTTTTTTAGGAACCGAACGGGTTCAGTAGTACCTAATTCCGGTTCGAATAGAAACGACACAAATTAAATATTTTTCAAAAGGAACATCCTATTATTATTTATAAAAATACTTTTATCTTATGACATGATGATTATTGTTAGATGATTTTTTCCTATGGGAACCTGAGATTCTAGTTCCTAAAATTTGCAAATTGAATGAAATCAACATTTTTAATATCTGTCGATTTCTTGTAGGGTAGAGTTGCTATAAATTTTGCCACATTCAAAACCTTGGCTGGTGCAAAAGTATTGTAATAATAGGTATTTATTGTGTGAGTATGTTATTTGCTCATAAGATAAAATGCAATAAAACATTTTATCCACAGCTGGAATGTTATAAACACAGATAATTTTCCTTAATTGAATACTCATTTTTTGATGTTCATGAAAGCAGAAAATTTATAAAATATATTGTTCGAGAAGGATACATTTGACAAATGATTATGTATTGTTTTATTGTATATTGGAAATCAGGCAGTGTTTAATGTATTATAGACTGGTGGCAATAATTTTTGTAAAAAATAAAAAAGTAACAGGCAAGGACCGATGTGAAAATGTTGTTGAGGTTCCAACTTTGAGGAAAAAAATATTTAAACACGAAAACAATCAAAATGGTGAAATGGGGATGCAGTTTAGGGGTTGAAAACGGTTTTATGCGATTTGCGGAAAAACGTGACCACTTAGCGGAAAAAGTTCAATGGAAATGTTAGATAATAAAAAAATCAATAACTTTTGTATTCAACACTTTTCGTCATAACCTCAAATTAACCGACAAAATGTCAAAAAACCAATTTTGCCATTCGTTTTGGCACCAGCCTATTAAGGCACTGATCGTAACAGACCAGTGTATTTTTTTACCTCATGAGACGATTGTACACAGAAACATGATGTGTTTACAACAAAGCAGCTGTATAAAAAAGTGTTAATTTCATTTCCATGGATATAACTTGGAATCGGGAAAGAACGTTACTCATAGGAAAATCATATAGGTATAACAAAGAATATATTAAATACAAAGTAATAATAAGTGCCCCAATTTAGCTTTTCATTTTTGAAACTGCATACTGTTCTACAGAATTTCAGCCATGTGGGTACTCATTTTGTTTTGTAAGAAAAATAGTGAACCTACTACTAACACGGACTTCTATGAAGTATATGTTTTCAAACCTCTGGAATTTTACATTTTATTGTAACGAAACACTTTTGTTGTTGTTGTTTTGTTGTTTTTTCCGTTAACCAGCTGTCGTCCCCTTACGAACGGCAGCCCTCAGAAGTCGAAACTTGTGCGAGGTAAGGATTAACGAGGTCTTACGTTTTTACGTGCGATTCCTAGCACTTTCTCGGGCCATCAGAAAAAGTTCTGCAGTCGCCAGGGTTTGAACTGGCAACTAAAAGTGATTGAAACAATGCCGCTTTAACCACTCGGCTTCATTTGATTTTTATTAATTATTCTTGAGCATGAAATAAAATAGTATTTGAAAAGTAAGTAATGATTTTTTTTTGTTTCAGATGACTAATTCATTGTATGATTTAGAGATTCTTCCCTCTTGTCAACTCTATCCGTGGTTACTAGAAATAGTGTATTTTCAATATTCCCTGATTTAAGAAACACTATATTTTATTGTTGATATGTAAGTTTTACGACCTTTGTTATGATGACTGATTTTTTCTTTTGTGGGGGATCTGAGGTCATGAATTGAAGAAATATCTATTCCTTCAAAGCCGTTTCGTTGATTTATTTTGACATCTTCAGGGTACTGTAAGAAACTAAAATTGGATTTTTTTTATTAATAAAATAGTTGAAAAAAAAAACAAATAATAATATACATATCAATTTGCCATTAATACTTTTCTAGAAACAATCACTGAACTATGTTCTGGTAACAGATAAATCTTCAGAGTAGATCAAAGTAAATTAATAATAATTCAATCTAAATTTTTATACATCAGCAAAACAAAGTTCAGTGATTGTTTCTGGAAAAGTAGTAGTAGCAAGTAGTAGTATATTATTATTTGTATTTTTCTATTGTTTTAAAATTTAAAAGAAACATCCCCTATTTGTATCTTCCAGTGCTCTGAAGATGTCAAAATAAATCGACGAAAAGTTGAGTTTGAACAAATAGAGTTTTCTTTAACTTAAGGCCTCAAATCCCCAAAAAAATAAAAAATCAGTAACTATATTTTAATTTCCTTAATAAATGTTGATCAATTTTTCAATGAGTTTCATTCAATGCTGAACTGTCCACCGATGTGTCACTATTTCAGGAAATAATGTAAATCAAATATGACGAATCTCTATAACAAAAGTAGCTTTTTCACGATATTTATAGGATTGAAATTTTTAAAAGAGTGCTTGTTGGATTCTTATTCTGAAGATATGACACTGGCACTTACCGTGTTGCAACTTCTGTTTAACCTATTTTTCGTAGAAATTCAGAATTGATGATACCTTCATCAAATGGCAAATATTTTTGCTTCCAAACACTTTGTTTCTGACCAAAACGTTTTTGAATAGCATACGCATGAAAATAACCTTCTTCTAGAGCTCTGATAACATCATTCACGCCAAAACACTTCATCAACTCCTTTAATTTGAAAAATGTCGAATAGCGCATGTGGTGATATTGAAGAGTTTTTGAGGATTAACAGTTGGGCAAAATTTTGAAATTTCAATAATTCAATTTTGATAGCCTTTACCTTCATGTGTATTAATTATCCGAATTTTATGATGTACTTCATGCAATATTAAAACTGTTTAAGTTTGTAAAATGATGTTCAACAACTGTAAATCCTCAGAAACTCTTCAAAATCATCTAAATCGCCACATGTGTTATTTGAAATTTTGTGGCAGTGTTTAGACGTCAATGAATGCTATTTTCAGAACTGTATCTACAGTAAGAAATTATTTTCATGCAGGTTATTCAAAAACCGTTTAGCTGGTAAAGGAAAGTTTTTGGATGCAAAAATGTTTATCATTTGATTGTAATACATTTATTTTTTAACCACTATAAGATATAGTATAATAATTAAGTACCAATCATTTAAGTATTACATCAAAAACAAGTCATCTTGAAATGAGTATCTTTTCAATTTTATACAGGTGTCATTTAATATCAAAATGTCAAACATTTAAACATTATATTGAGGACAAGTAAGCTTTATATAAGCATCTTTTAATTTGTATAATAACTTCATATAATATTGAAACGCCAGTCATTTAACCATTATATTGGAAGCAAGTAATTTCGATATGACAATATTTTCATTTTTATACGAGTGTTCTTTAACAGTTATACAACTTTTTTGAAAAAATACCCTGATCATTCTGAAAAGGTTACTATGTTGGCGCCTATTCAATTCAGAAATCTTTTAAAGGTTATACAATTTTGTATAATAGGTAATAGATATTTCTCTCGGTGTATATCCATGCCACTCCACTTTGAGTTATAATGGACTTCTGCCACAGGTTAATGACATGTGGTTCAACTGTGCGCAAGATGTTTTCTGTCCAATATGTAGTTTATGCACAATCGCGTTCTATAAACAATTTAAGGGCACATCTTGCAAGATTCGCCGATTTGAGGGAAGATTCGCCGATTTGAGGGATATCGTATTCAAATTCTGTAATTTGTTTTTTCGAATTTTCACCCGCGAGGTGAAAATGTGTTGAAAATGTCACAGAAAGTTGATCAAATCGCTTCAAAGTGCGTCCGAAGTCACCCGAAGTCGCACTGAAGCTGACTCGAGTTGAGTTCGGGCGACTTCGGGTGCACTTTGAAACATTTAGAGTAACATCCAGTGACATTTTCAACACCAAAAGTATCATAAACTTGCGATTTTCAACTTTTCATTCATTTTTTCTCCGTATGATTTACTGAATCCAACCATTTGTTACTTGTCACCGTTTGTAACTGAATTTTATTTTTATTTTGAAGTGCTACACAGAGAAAAACGTTTCTTTGCGAGAAATAATCTCATTTGTTTGACTTTTATTTCTTTGCAAGAAATAATTGTTATTAGTATGAAACAAATGTTATTTCTAAGAACCATACTCTTTGTTTCAAGTTATCGGTTTATTTAAATTAGATTTGTTTGGTCGAAACAACTGCATTTGTTGAAAAACTATTTATTTACAAGCAATAAATGTTATTTGATTCAAATGAATATTTGTTTGGACAAATTTATCACATGGTTGGTTCAATTTGCGATTGAGATTCAAATTTGACCAACTGATTGATTTGTCACGAACAAATCTTCAATTTGGATTTAAAAAATATTAATTGAACAGGGTATGTATATCTGTCTTTTGCCACTAACAAATGCATATTTGAAATAAAAAATAAAAATGTTTGATTTGAACGACAGCAGAATTTATAAGAAAATATAATAATTTTCAACCCAAAATATTGATATCTATTCGTGTTTGCTATCACAAACAAATCAAAGACATAAACAAGTATTTGCAAAACAAGCAATTGCCTGTCTGATCCACATACTGCACATACTCGTACGATCAGTTATTGAAGTTATTGAAACAAATATTTTTTTCTATAAAACAAATATTTGTTTCCAGTGACGTGTTTCTATAAAACAAATATTTGGTTCCAGTGACGCTAATGACATTTGAATGAAAAAAATGTTCATTTGACTGGATGGAATCTTCAACCCCCCTTGATAATTAAAATGCAATTTCACTTGGAGAACTTCAAATTGAATATATCAACGTATCTACCTACCTATTCGAGCAAACTATAACCACAACTGATAAAACAAAGTCAATAATCTGATAGCTAATAACATGTCTTCTAGCATAAATATTATCAGTAATATGTTATTCAAATAATTATAGAATAAATACCTAATTCACTTCTGCAGAAGCGAAGAAAAATGAGTTGTGTTTGTCATAGATTACTTAATGCATTTAAATCTTATTTAAATGCCAAAATACGCTTTAATTTATGAAACATCTAACGTAGTTTTTTAAGTTATCTAACGAAATTTTGTTTGAAACTTATAGGTGTGCAGTATCAAATTACCTTTAATGAAATGTTTTTTTTCCTAACCCGACGAACCACCATGTTGCCATTAAAAAAAATATATTATTTAAATTTTAAAATTCAATTGTACGTAGCACATACATTTGGACAAATAGTAGTATTATCTCCAAAATTTTAGGGCTGTCATTAGTGATCCATAGCCCACTAGATTTATAAACAATATTAAATTTTTGAAAAAAAAATTGGTTAAAGAAAGTGACAAATGATAAATGGTAGTATTCAGAATGTCATATGGAGACAAAAGAGATGGAAATATACTGGGTATCTCATTTGAAAATCGAAAGTTTAAGTCGCTTCCGGTGAAACCGGAAGTTTCATGTACTTGAGTTATTCGTCAAATAACGCAGTTTTATGTCTCATGTAGATCCTTCAAAGGACCCCGCACTTTTTATAGGTAAAATGGTTCTCGGTGAAATTGTCTGAATTTTTAGTATATTGTTATATTATTCGATGTACTGACTGAACGTGCAGAATCAAGATAAAAATCAGTAATTTTTATTTAATTATTTTCTCGGGATTTGAATGTGCCAACTCCATTTTTTCCGTTTTTATCATCAACGTGCCTTCATATTACTGAATTTCATTCAGATGGTGCAAATTATATCATTATGTACAGAGTGAAAAATAAAAACATTTCAGTATTGTCTGAAAATTCGATATAATAACGAAATATTAATAAAATTATTTTGGCATGCAATATACTATTCTTATTCCATCATTAATCACAATTTGTACATTTTGGACAGGGTGATTTGAAAAATTGGTGAAATATATGGCCGGTTCTTCGTACATATCCTGTATATGCAAGTGAATTATTATCCTCCAAAGATAGCTGATACCGTATAAACATGATTTTGTTGGGATAGTCATTAAAATTGTCGACGATAAAAATGACAAAATATCAACGTTTCAGAAATCACCCTGTAATTCACGATTAACTCTGTGAAATTCCTTTAGACTATTAAATATATTTATCATTCTCTCCTCAACACTATCCCAAAAATTCAGTTTCCTACTACTACTAGTTCCATAGTTATTAATTGAGAAACTTAATACCATTTGCATGACGAGTTGAAGGAACTTGTTCACTCGTACATTCTACAAGAGGCCAAGATTTTTCACAAATAGTGAAACGTGGGAATGTGGAGATCAAAATGAATTTGACGAACTTTGCGATTCTGAACGTTCAATCAGTATATTGAATACTACAATATACTAAAAATTCAGAAAATTTCACCGAGAACCACTTTACCTATAGAAAGTGCGGGGTCCTTTCATTCCATTATTTCCAAAAACAAAAAGGTTATAGGGGCGAGCCACCTTCCGCGGACACCTGGTTTGTCTCCGGGTAGCTACAAAATAGATATCCTTCCAGCATCTTCATATCCTCTGCACGATACTAAGAATGACTGCTGTATCCATATCGCGTTTATTGAGATTTATTCCCCTTTCTATTGCCGTATTATTGTTGGTACAATGCAAGTTACAATCCATTTTGTGCTTCTATCCCGACGCCGCTTGTATTATGGATGAATCCCATTGGCTCTCAGCCCAGATTTGAACATTAATATCAATTTAAGTAGAACGGCAATCCAATAACACTCGTATGCAGGTAACAATAAATATATAATGGTGCTTGGTATTACAAGTATTCCGAGTATCTAGTGGAATATGCTGAGTTATGGGTTCCGTATGTTTTCCTTACAGCATAGAAGTGTGAAATTCCATTATGCCATGTCTCTGGTAATTAATTAATAGCTTCTGATAAGCAAGGGTTGTGGTTTTGACAACATGAGGGATGAATACTATCTTAGTTCATTCCATCAGATGACAAGTGATGAATATTCGCTTAAATGATTCAGGATCAATTCACTACTGAGGCGATAGGTACCAAAACGAATTGTGAACGCCTAAAATAAGAAAGAAGTATTAGGCGGAGAATGAGGAAAAAAAAGGAAACACGAAAACACTCCAAATTGTCAAATGCGGATGCAGTTCAGAGGTTGGAAACGGTTTTTGGGATTTGCGGCGAAACGTAACCTTTTAGCGAAAAATGTTCATAAAAAAAGTTTTAGATAATAAGAAAGGCAAAAACACTTTTCGATATAACCTCAAATTATCCGACAAAATGGCGAAATACAAAGAGAGAAATAAATGTATGTTTTCTACACAATTTGTTTCTAAAAAGTTGACAGCACCAATTTTTTAATTTTTCTTCTATAATATTGTATTAGAGATATTGTGTATAAACGATACACTTCAGTGTTGTATAATTCTGAATAGTTTTGTTTTAATTTTATACACAAAATATACAAAATTAACCGGTATGTTGTGCGACAAATGTCAACAACTTGTGTACTCAGTGAGAAAATTGATTTAAATTTGCAATGTATTTCCAATGCTTGGAGTGGAACATTATTTCAGATTCATGGGAATCTTACTTCTATCGTTTAATTTTTAAACTACAAGATTTATCTATACGCACTTGAAATGATATTTCATTCAGCGCGTAAAATTTCCTTCGATATACTGAAAATAATTGTGTGAATATCCCTCAACTATGAGATCATCCATCTGCAACTGAAATGTACATCCGTCTTGTCGTAAATGTTCGAGTTGATTGTAAAATTACGCATCCACATGGTAAAGTCAGCTCCTACATGTTCCTGTTCATTATTTTTTGTGTCCAACTGAGGTATAGAGGTATTGCAAGTAATAAGTAATGAGTGTATTTTGTGCATTGTATCATGAATACAAGGTAAGTGAACTTTATTGAAATCATCACATGAGACTTACCAGATTGCATTCAGGTTCTTCGTAATATCTAAATATCTGATGAATTTGAGAAACATAACCTCAAAATCATTATGTGTTTTGTGGGAAACACCGATATCATATGTTGAGTTGAGTACCTAAATATGAAAAATGACTCAATCACATCAAAACTTTTGATTTCGAAAGATTTGAAACGTATAACTTTCGATTTATGAATCCCAAATTATGGAAAACCAATAAATTCTTTGGTCGTTTTTTTAACATATACTTACTTCTTTTGGAGAATGTTGGCTGTTGCTGAGTTTATTTGTGACACTTGCCCCAAAAACTCGAATTCTTAAAAAAACAACGTACACCAAAAACTCCACAAGTACTTGTTCCATCATTGTAAAATGACATTTTCGCGAATAGAAAGCATCTAGCTTTCAAAGAATAGTCCATATTCTATGATAATTTAAATTGAATTTTATTGGTCTCTGCCCTGTTTTAATAATTAACAAGACCGTGGAAACCTCTTGGCTTGTTGAATAATAAAACTTTTTTTTGTTTTTAGGACAATCGCACTGAATAGGAAGACCAGCCCATAAATCTTTATAATATATTATTGATAATTAATGTTAGCTTATGATATGCAATGTATTATTTGAAAATGTTTTCAGTTTTTTGCGTTATGGGAATAAAATATTAAGTTTATGTTTGAAACTTATTTTTATTTCCAATTATTAAAGAGAACTGTACATAATTTACCGAAATATCGTAAGATAATGAAGACAAGGACAGTCTCTGTTTATACTTATAAAACATAGAATCTTTGATTTACGACTGAACGCCACAGATTCAATTATTTTTTTCTATTACCTACATGAAGTGTGCTAGACGATTCTTACCCAGATAATACGGGGTCAATCTGTCTGCCATTCAGCCAGAGTGGTTATTAAACACAGTTTTTGAAAATATCAATAAATGGTTTTCTGCGAACAATTTTTTTTTTGAATGCAAAAAAAAACAGATTCAATGAGATTTCATCATCGTCAACGGAAGTGTGATATTATTAGTTTCAGAGCCAATGATAATTCTGACAATACAACAACAGAATGTGAGAGCTTGAAATTTTTGGGTCTCTACATTGATGAACATTTGAATTGGCAGAATCACTGCGATTTTCTTATATATAAAATTGATTCTATTTCATATCAGTTCAGAAATATAAGGCAGGTTTTATGCTGATAAGCTGCTGAAGCTGTACTATGCGCAGGTGGATTCTAGACTGAGATATGGAGTGTATTTTTGGGGTTTTTCCTCCAACTGCTCTGATGTCTTTATAGTACAAAAAAAACTCATACGAATCATTAATGGCATGAGTCCCCGTTACTCTTGCAGAAATGCTTTTAAAAATTTTAACTGTTCCTAGTCTTTTAATTTTTGACTTGTGATTATCTGTTTTTGAAAATACAAATAAATTGTTTGTACTGAATAAATGTAAGCATAATATTGACACAAGACTAAAAACTATGTTTTTGTACCATTTGTTAAAACTAAATTAGCTTTTAATTCTCCTTATCAGATGGCCCCACGTGTTCATAATTTGATACCAGATGTAATAAAAAAATCCAAAACCGTTTATATCTTCAAACGAAAACTTAAAGATTTTCTTATTGAAAAGTGTTGTTATAGTTTTGAAGAATTTATGTGTACAAGTAGGTAGTTTTATTACATTTTTCAGGGATAATTTTTATCTGCTTTTTCTTTTTCTTGGACGATTCCTATACAAATTTTATAACTTTGTCAAACAAGGAAAATAAAGATATTATTATTATTATTATTATTATTATAAAGGTATAGAAGTGGATGAAAAAATATTGAGGATTTTGGAAACGCTCAACGTTCAAAAATTTGAGCAATATATCTCCACTTCACCAAAACACTTTATTTAAAGACAAAATGTACCTACCTATACAATAAAAACATACAGTGAGGTCTTAAAGTAACTGATAAATTAATTTTCTACGTTGTTATCTATTTTCAAGAAAACCCCTGAAACACGTCAATTCATGTCTTCAAAAATATACTCTGTGGCCTAAATAAAAATCGCCGCTCCTTCACCCCCTTCAAAGTGGCAGCCACCATCCCCAATTTTTTTAAATGAAATAGGCGGTCAAGTGATATCTCATTTCGAAGGGTATTCAATTGTCTATACAGCCGTTGGTAAATGAACCAAAAAAATTTGGGTGCATTGAATATACAGCGAATTTAATAGTACTCGTGTTTTTTTTACATTTTGAAAATTAATTTTATGACGCAAATATTTTAAAAGAATAGAAATGGCTGTACAGACAATTGAATACCCTTCTAAATGAGGTATCACTTGACCCCCTATTTCATTATGAAAAATTGATGAAGTGACTGTCACTTTGAGGAGGGTGGAAGAAGGGCTTTTTTATGTCACATAGTGTCTTTTCGAAAACATAAATCGATATATTTCAGGGTTCTTCTTGAATATGGCTAATGAGGTAGAAAATGAATTTATCCGTTACTTTAGGACCTCAATGTATAAATTCATGATAATGTAATCCCACATTATCAAATTCACATCGGAGTGTATTTTTCAAGTTAGAAAATCAAACCGTAATATTACAATGTAAAATTACACTGCAAATTATTCACGTTAGAGAATCAAACCGTAATATTGCAATGTAAAACTCTAATGCAAATTTTTGTTGTGAAGTAAGTAAGTAAGTAAAATTATGTCACAACGTAATGTTACATCGAAGAAGTATACAGAGTTATTCAGAGTAAATATCCAAGGTGATATAACACGAGGTAAGCAAAATTCCACTCGAAGGTAAATTCCCGTTAAAACGGGCGGTAATTAAATTGCCGCTGGTGGGAGCGGAAAAAATTCTCCTAGTACTGTTTATGCATAAATTGTAATGAATGGCAACAATTTGTGTATCTAGTTTGTTAAAATTGTGTAGGTATTTTAAATATAGGATGCAAAAAAGGCACAAATTTGTGTATTCCGCATACATGAATTGTGTAGGTATATTGTACATATTTGTGTACAAAGCAATGCCAATTTTTATAGGTACCAGTGATAATTTTAAGGAAGGATACACTTGAGGCACATAACATCCAAACGGAATAAGATAAGAATAAGCATCAGTTTCAACTTGCTCGCTTCTTCATATCTTATTCTGTTCAAAAATTATAAGCTTCATTTTTCAGAAGGTTGAAATGAAATTAAATGTCATTCAAATAATGTTTATTTCATCACAAAGAACTAATAACAAAAATAACTGAACTATAAACTCTAATTACAAATAAAATAACAGAAGCACAAAATACCAAACAGAACATAAAAGAACCATACATTTTGTTATTTTGGAACAAGTTGAATAATAATGAAGTTTAAAGTAATCTTCTTGTAAAACTATATTCATTCAGGTAAGAAGTAGGTACGAGGATGCACCTTTTAAACCATTATGAAATGATGAAAATGAGTCCGTTTGTAGGTTTCATTTTATAACAAAAAATAATACTAACCTTCAAATATTGGTATCAGTTTACAAAAAATATTCTAACACTTCCATTTGACACAAAATCACTTACACAGGAGCAAATAATAGATAGATAGATATTTTTTATTGACTACGTTACATTATGATTGTAATGTTTGTAGCAAGTCATAAACAATTTAAAATGAACATGATATCAAAGTGCATTAAAAATAACAAACAAGTACGACAATGAATAATATCACTCACAAATAACATAAGTGAATATTTAAATATAACACATATAGATAAAACTACAAAAAATAGCTTCACTAACTACATAAAAGCTGAGTTAAAAGAAGGAGAGGGGTGCGTATGCTACCACATTATTCATTTGTTGTGACTAGAGTAGTTTGGGTGTACTCCTCAATCGAATAAAAACAGTTTCTCAATAGTAGTTCTTTGAATTCGTATTTAAATTTGGTAAATGACAAGTTCTTCATAGGCTTCGGTAATATATTGTAAAGGTGGATGTTTAACGAATTGTTTTTTGAGTTATTCAGTCTGTATCGATTTAAATAAATAATAGGTGAGTACACTTAACCAGCTCCGCCCTTCGATCAGCATAAAACAATCAAACAATGATGGACTGGACATTTGGAGTGCTGCGCATGCGTATTTAGTTAGATGAGACGACGCCTTGGTCAAATTGTGGCAAATTACACAATTGTGTTGAAATAGTATACAATTTGTGCATATCAAATAGAAAGTGCACAACGGGTGTAAGATGAGTTCAATGCGTTGTAGATGTTTTCGATATAAATTGTGTTATGTTAGATGTGCATATTTTTGTGTATTTTTCGGCAATGTGGAAGAGCATGAATACTATACAAATTTACTTATTGAATTTCACAAAACGCGTATGTCGGAAGAATGGACAATTGTGTAAAATATCTACACAACTGTGTCTTACACAACGTTGTGCATGAACCTGCTGCAGTCTTTTCTCTCTGTGTACCGATATTTCCGTATTTATTTTTTTTTCTCTCGACTAAATGATTAAATCCACATTAAAATTTGTAGGAATATGTATTTTTTGGTGTCGAAAGAGCACGATATTTTCGCAATTCAGAAAACCACTATATATATATATATATATATTCTATAAAAAAATACCCTTATCTTTCACAAACAATTGTTCTGGTGTTTCTTTTCTGTATTTCGGAAGTCTTCAAGTGATCATTTTAATTGTTGAAATGTCTACCTCCAAATATTGTATGTAACTTGTTAGTTTTGATTGATAAACCGCTTAAAATTGAGAAAAACCGACAAGTCTCTCTGAATCATGATTTTCCCCATATTTTGAATAGTTGTAGAACGATAGTAAATAGCAAGGAACAGGTGGAGAATGCTGTTGAGGTTCCAACTTTAGGGAAAAAATATTTAAACATGAAAACACTCTAAATGGACAAATGGGAATGAGATTTGCGGCGAAACGTAATCTCCTAGCGAAATATGTTAAATAAAAAAGTTGTGGATAGTAAAAAAATTGAAAACTTCCTTATTCAACATTTTTTGACAAAACCGTCAAAATATCAGAAAACCGATTTTTCAGTATTTTTTTTTCACGAATAAATGATTCAGGTCACATGAAAATTTGTAGATATATGTCTTTATTGTGTCGATTAGGCATGATTTTTCTGCTACTGAGAATACTTCTAGTTATCGAGTTTTTCACGTTTTTCGAAAAAGATTGCCTCATTTTCCACGAATAATTGTCTTGATATCTTCTTGTATTTCCAAGGTCTTCAAGTGACCATTCTAATTGTTAAAATGTCTACTTCAAAATGAATTAAGTAGCTAGGTAGCTTTCAGATCGGTAAACCGCTTGAAATTGAGAAAAAAGTCTCTATGAATCATGGTTTTCTTAATATTTTCAATTATTTTCGACTTCATCATTTCTCTTCATTATTTTCATAACAAAAAGTAGTTTATAATAAAGTATTCATGATAAAATATTGGAATACATAGTTACACTGAAAAATTGATTTAATAATATCATTTTTATTGTTTTTTAGATTGAAAATCATTGAGAATATTGAGAAAATTATGATTCAGAAAGACTTGTTGTCGACTTTTCTCAATTTTAAGCGGTTCAGCGATCAATGAACCACCAAGTTACATAGACCATCTGAAAATAGACATTTAAAAAATAAAACGATCACTTTAAGTTGTATATACCCAGAGATATTCTGTCACAGAAAAACCTGTTCGTGGTAAACACCTCACTGGCAGAAATTATATTACGATACTGTATTTGGGGGAACTTGCAATACTTTGATGAATCCTCTACAAGTCATGCAGAATTCCTTACTAAAAATAATATTAAGAGAAAGACAGACGATTCTCTGCCCAAAAACTATATCAAGAAACCAAAGTACTCAATATTGGGGCACACTACAGCTGCCAATGTTTGAATTGAATGTTTTCGAATTCAAAAAAATATACATCAGCTACTTTAAAAATAACTAGATTTTTTGATAACACAAATGTTAGAACTCCTTATTACCAAAAATCCCATACGTCTTTTATTTCGGGCCAAAATTATATAACTATAGCTTCCTATGAATCTGAAAATTATCTCAAAAATTAAAGAATTCAAATATGCAATCAAAGGGTATATATTAGAAAACTCTAATATACTCAACATATTCTGAAAATATATTGAAATGACATACCAATACTTCATTATTCAGTCTGGAGGTGACCTTCAGTATACTTTCTTTCCGACATTCACCACTATTTTATTTTATTTACCGTCACTCTCAAACAATACTGATATTTCTAAATTGACAATGAGAATAATTGAATAGTTTGAATTATGTTTAACATGTACCATAAATTGATTTCCCAACTTTGAGTGGAGTGAAACAGCACAAACAGGCATTTTGATGCCTACCCGGTGAACATTCAACTTTACAATTATAAGTCATATAACGGTTTTCATCAGATGTCTCATGCGTTATGTTGAATGAACTTAATAATAATAATATTTATTTCGAAAATCACATATATATATAAAAAGATTACATAAACATTCAGAACGAAATATTCGTCATAACAATACAATATCTAAGAATTTAACAAAGAGGCATTTAAGTAATCTTGTACTGTATAGGGTTCAATATCTACCAGAATTTTGTGTATTGCATTTTTGAAAAGGTTTCGACTTTCTATCAGTCTAATATTCTGAGGTAATTCATTGAACAGTTTCATGCAAGAATATTTTGTGCCCCTTTCTGTAACAGTCAGTCTGTGAATTGGATATATGTAGTACCTGTCTCTAATATTGTATGAATGTGTTGGTAAATTTGCGTTGAAATAATCCTTATTATCAAATAGAAACATTAGACATTCTTCAATGTAAATTGCTGCAACAGTTAGAATTTTATTACTTTTAAAAATGTTTCTGCACGAAGCTCTAAAACCAAGCTTTTCAATAGTTCTCAGTGCTCTTTTCTGGCATATAAATATTTTTTCTACTGAGTTGCTACTTCCATAGAAAATTGAACCGTATCTAACAAGAGATTCGAAATTTGAAAAATAAATGACTCTCAGACCATCTTCACTCAGGTACTGTGACATTACCATCAATGTATAGCAGACTGAGTTTAATCTTTTAGTGAGTTCCACTATATGACTTTCCCATGATAGAGCTGCCTCGAGTATTACTCCTAAAAGTTTTGTTTCTGCACCTATATTGATATTAGCTTCATCTAACTGAATGCTATTTGGATATTGTTACTGGGTCCTATTTGTTTTGAACATTAGACAGTTTGTCTTTTTTTCGTTCAATAGTAGTTTCTCATTCGAGATCCACTCTGACATTGTTGTATAGATATTTTCTGCATTATCAAGTATTGTTCCGAAATCCTGTGCGGTTATTAAAATGTTGGTATCATCGGCATAATCAGTAAGAAAGCAATTCGTGTTCGCTATACAGTTGGGCATATCATTTATATACAAGATGAATATTATTGGACCAATTTTACTACCCTGTGGAATTCCCATTTTAACAAGTTCCATTTTAGACTTAACATTCTCACCCTGTTTGGTAATTATTGTTTGCTGAGATCTTTCTGATAAATAAGAAGTTAGCCCGGCGTACACAGAACCATTTATTCCATATAGTTTTAATTTTTTCAATAGAAGTTGATGATTTACACAGTCGTAGGCTATTGTTAAGCCCAAAAATAAACCCATTATAACTTCATTTCTCTCAAGTGCCTGCAAGATGTTTTCAGTGAATTCATAAAGTGCTGTGTGGGTTCCCTTTCCTTTTAAGTATGCATGTTGACCTGTGCAGAACATGTCGTTTTTTAGTAGGTAGTCCATTAATCTATTGCTCATACATTTTTCAAACACTTTTGAGAAACTTGGTGGTAGGCTAATTGGTCTGTAATTTTCAATTTGTGTGACATCACCTTTTTATGTAAAGGTCTGATAGTTGCTAATTTCAATCCATCTGGAAACACCCCCCTTCTAAATGATATACTAACTGCATATGTTAAAGGTATAATGATCTCATTTACACAACATTTTATTAATGAAATTGAAATTTCATCCTCACCACTGCTTTGTTTATTTTTAAAAAAATTTTATCACAAACAAAATTTCATTTTCTGTAATTGGCCTAAGAAACATAGATCTATCAGCTTGTTGAATGTAAGATATGTGATTTCTTTCAGGTAATTTAGATACTAAGTCTGATGCAGAATTAAGGAAGTAATTATTAAAACTGTTTGCGACTGTTTTACTAGCTCCAGGTACTTGAACATTCCTCTGACTACCTGGAGCCGCTCTTTATGCTATTTATTATTGACCACACTGTTTTTGATTTGTTATCTGAAGTTTCTATTTTCTGTTTGAGTTGTTCTGCCTTTTTTTGTGCTAGCGTATTTTCATATGTTTTTTCAGCTTGCATAGGTATGTTAAAATCTCCTACCAAAAAAATATACCCAGTAACAGTAACAAAATTGGCAAGAATTCTCTCTAAACATATTAAAAAGTTTTCTACTATGCCACCAGGAGTGTATACACACATAATGACAATTTTTTGACCCTTTACATTGAATTCGCATACACTGCACTCACAAATGCCTATTTCTGACAGTAATGTTATCCTTGGTAATCGTTTACATTGTATTCCTTGCCTTGCGAAAATAGCACTTCCTCCATGTTGGTTTGCGTTTTCACGACATACTGATCAGCAAGATAGAAGTTCTTCAAGCCGTAATTTTTTAACTGATCCTCGGTTTTCCAGTGTTCGGTTACACAAAAAAACATGCAGTCAGGAAACTCTTCCAGAAATCGTTCTAATCTATTTATACAATTACCAGTAGACTGAATATTCTGGTGAATAATTGTCATTTTATTGAAATCATTTTTCTCTTGGTGGATTTGATGTTCTTTTCTCTTTTACGATACGTACTTCATAAATCGGTCATACTCATGACTATATGATATACCAAAATTAAACTATATTACGTCAAACGTTCTCCTTAACACATTTCAATTATGTTGCATTTTTGATCAAATTAAACGATCAATACTGCATAATCATGAATGTATCATTTGAATGATGATAATTTGGAAGATTGCATATAAACATATTTTTTATGTACTTTTTCAAATATTGTCTCTTCAATAATTTGCAAACATCAAGATAAATATGAAAATGTCTAAGTTTTTCAAATATAATCGTAAATACATCTTCGTCAATATAATCAATAGTAAGACCAAATAATTACGTATAATTACGTATAATTATGTATTATCAAATATTTTCTCAGACGTAAGTGATGTGCTCCAAAAAAAAAAAATAATTATTGATCAAAATAATCAATAAAAATTATTATATCATTAATATATATTTTGAGTAATGATATTTTTAAAAACTGAAAATAGACGTATTATTTATATTTGTTTCCAAGAATTGTCTCTCCATAGTTTTCCTGGCATCAGACAAAATATGAATATTTTACATATATCCTAATATAGTAATGAAAATATTATATTGAATTCGATCCATTTAGCGACCGAATAATTATGTATTTTTGCATACTTGACCTGACGTAAGTTGAATGTAAAGAATTATTTTCATTTATTGATCAAAATAATCGATCTAAACTATTCCATCGTGGATATATCCTCTGGGTGACGATAATTTTGAAAATCGAATGTGAACATATTATTTATATATGTTACCAATATTTGTCTCTCCAAAGTTATACTGGTGTCAGACAAAACATGTATACTTTTCGTTTTCCATGGTATGGTAATTAAAACGCTTCATTCAGATTAATACATTTTCTGTCTTAATAACCATGTATTTTTGCATACTTTTTCCAACGTAAGTTGAGTACCTGAACAAATATGTTCACTTATTGATGTAAATAATTAATAAAATTTATTATATCATTTATATATCTCTTGAGCGATGGTAATTTTGAAAATCGAATATAAACATTTATTTGTAGAGGTTTCCAAATACTGTCTCTCCAAAGTTTTCCTGGCAACAGAAAAAATATGAAAATTTTACTTATTTCCTAAATAGTTATGAAAATATTATATTAGATTAGATACATTCAACGACCGAATAACTATATATTTTTGCATACTTTGCCTAACGTAAGATGAATATCTAAAAAAATTTATTCATTTATTGATCAAAATAATCGATATAAGCTGTTCCATCGTGGAAATATCTCCTGGGTGATGATGATTTTGAAAATCGAATGCTGATGTATTATTTATGTTTCCAATCTTTGTCTCTACAAAGTTTTCCTGGTATCAGACAAAATATGTGTATTTTTCGTTTTCCACATTATAGTAATGAAAATGTTTCATTCGAATTGATAAATTTTCTGACCAAATATAACCATGTAATTTTGATTTCTTTTTCCAACATAAGTTGAATACCTGAAAAAATTTGTTCACTTATTGATGTAATTAAGCAAGAAAAATTATTAAACCATAAATATTATCTCTTGAGTGATGGTAATTTTGAAAATCGAATGTAAACATATTATTGATATATGTTTCCAAACATTGTCTAACATTGTCTCTCCAAATTTTTCAGGCAAAATATGAAAATTTTACATATTTCGTAATATAGCAATGAAAATATATTTGAATCGATCCATTTTATGACCAAATAACTATGTAACTTTGGGTACATTTTTGCATACTTTGATCAAAATAATCAATTTAATCTATTACATCGTTTATATATCTCCTGGGTGATGATCATTTTGAAAATTAAATGTAAATGTATCATTTATATATGTTTACAAAAATTGCCCCTCCAAACTTTTTTTGGTATGAGACGAAATATGCATATTTTCTATCCCACATAATATAGTTATGAAAATGATTTATTCAAATTGATACATTTTACGATCAAATAATTATGTATTTTTGCATACTTTGCCTGACATAAGTTACATACCTTAAAAATATGTTCAGACATTGATCAATATAATCAATATGAAGTTTTCTACCCAACGATAGGTGTCGCTGTTATTGAAGTTACGAAGCATCATCTCAAACTCAATAACATTATATGAATACTATCAAAAGCTTTTGTGAATTGTCCATTAATTATTGGATTGGATTATGATAACACTTACAAAAGGCCTAATAGGCTGCTTAACTTTCACCTACAATATATCATGATGGCTATTTTTAGTCTTTGGACATTATGCATAATACGTCATTTTGATAATGAAAATATGATCAATGAAGTATGACGTCGATACAACGCTGAAAGTTAGGACAGAAAGAACCGTAGTATTGGGAACGTGACTTTTGAATCACTTACTTGACATATATTCTGATATGTTATTTGGACATTGTGCATAATACGTCATTTTAATAATGAAAATAAGATCAATGAAATATGACGTTGATACAACACTAAAAGTTGGGACTTATCGCCTCAGAAAATACCGTCCTATTGTAAACAAAAGTTTTGAATAAGTTACTTGACATATGTTATAATATGCTATTTGGACATTGAGCATAATATGTCATTTTGATAATAAAAATATGATCATTGAAACATGGCGTTGACACAACGCTGAAAATTGGGACTCAGAAAATACGTATAATGGATACATATTGATGATGTTGGCCATCACTCATAAGACGTTAAGTTTATGTTCCACATATGTAACAATTTTTAAAATGTTCACCGGGTAGGTGTATTTCACACATTTGTAATGGGAATTGACATATTTTTCTGACTTAATTCATATATTGTACTGAAAATTTGAAATAAATTTGATTTGATGCGATTCGATTCGATTCGATTCGATTCGATTCGATTCGATTCGATTCTATTCGATTCGATTCGATTCGATTCGATTCGATTCGATTCGATTCGATTCGATTCGATTCGATTCGATTCGATTCGATTCGATTCGATTCGATTCGATTCGATTCGATTCGATTCGATTCGATTCGATTCGATTCGATTCGATTCGATTCGATTCGATTCGATTCGATTCGATTCGATTCGATTCGATTCGATTCGATTCGATTCGATTCGATTCGATTCGATTCGATTCGATTCGATTCGATTCGATTCGATTCGATTCGATTCGATTCGATTCGATTCGATTCGATTCGATTCGATTCGATTCGATTCGATTCGATTCGATTCGATTCGATTCGATTCGATTCGATTCGATTCGATTCGATTCGATTCGATTCGATTCGATTCGATTCGATTCGATTCGACTCGACTCGACTCGATTCGATTCGATTCGATTCGATTCGATTCGATTCGATTCGATTCGATTCGATTCGATTCGATTCGATTCGATTCGATTCGATTCGATTCGATTCGATTCGATTCGATTCGATTCGATTCGATTCGATTCGATTCGATTCGATTCGATTCGATTCGATTCGATTCGATTCGATTCGATTCGATTCGATTCGATTCGATTCGATTCGATTCGATTCGATTCGATTCGATTCGATTCGATTCGA
This sequence comes from Chrysolina oricalcia, assembly GCA_944452925.2. Lineage (NCBI taxonomy): Eukaryota > Metazoa > Arthropoda > Insecta > Coleoptera > Chrysomelidae > Chrysolina > Chrysolina oricalcia. The sequence goes on along the minus strand of OX101819.2, from coordinate 53,605,695 downwards.
TTCGATTCGATTCGATTCGATTCGATTCGATTCGATTCGATTCGATTCGATTCGATTCGATTCGATTCGATTCGATTCGATTCGATTCGATTCGATTCGATTCGATTCGATTCGATTCGATTCGATTCGATTCGATTCGATTCGATTCGATTCGATTCGATTCGATTTGATTTGATTTGACTTTGATAGATCTTCGAAATAGAAAAGAACACCAGAACAATAATTGTTCGTGGAAGAAAATGGTAATTTTTTTTGAAAAATGGACCTAACTCGAAAACTAGTGGTCTTGTGAATTGCGAAAAATGTTATGCCTATTCGACACCAAAAAAACATTTCTCCACGAATTTTCATCTGAATTAAATCATTCGTACAAAAGAAAAAAATTAAATCCTGAAAAATCAGTTTTTCGCCATTTTGACAACTAATTTAAGGTTATGTCCAAAAGTGTTTGATACAGAAGTTTATGTTTTTTTTCATTATCTACAAACATTTCTTGCTAAGATGTCACATTTTGCTGCAAATCGTAAAAAACCGTTTTCAACCCCTAAACTGCATGCCCATTTCACCATTTTGAGAGTTTTCGTATTTAAATTTTATTTCCTCGAAGAACCTCAACATTTTCCATCTGGTCGTAGCCTGTTACTTTTTTCTTTTTCACAAAAATTATAGGCACCAGTCAATGAACAACAGTGGCTTTGATGGAGTTCTTTGGAAACAAATCAACATATAATATCAAGACAGAACATCATCACTACATCCAGTTCATTTTCGACTCACTCTGTATCATTCAACACCAACAGTTACATATAATCTTATGTAAGAAAAGCATAAGGCATGCAAGAAATAAATGTTCACATTCTATACAGCATCTCTTCTATGACTATTCTTGTCAGAAATCAGATGGAAAATTTCAAATTCTAGACATTGAATGAGTCACTTCAGTTTTGTTTGGAGAAACTGAAGTACTTGCTAATACATGATTCATCTAGAGATGGTGATTACTAAGGAAAAGAGAAGAAGAATTCATTCAATTAAATTGGTTACAATATATTCTAAATCATTTATAACATATTCATTCAAAACATCAATGGAATAATATGACATGAAAATTAAAGAAATTTAAAATTGAAGAAAATAATATACAATCATATTTATAAAAATTATATCAGCAACGATTCATTGAAACCTTTGAAAAACATTGAGTTAATTGAATATTGTCTGTTTGTTCATCTGATAAATATATTTGCATTACTTCTTGTTTTATAGTCATGTACCTCAAAATTTAATGTAGTGTTCTCACGGAAATAGGAGGGAGCAAGATCATTGAGTATTTTATATATAAATATCATAGTGAGATATACGGGTCTTTGTCTTACAGAAAGCCATTGTAGGGAATTCAACATTATATCAATGAGCGTATACCGATTTAACATTAAGATTATGCTCATCTCACGGTTTTGGAGTTTTTGTAGCTGGGACAATTTTTTCAAGTCGAACAGGCATAACAAGAAAGAACAGTAATCAGAATGTGGTTGGATAATCGTTCTATATACAATAATTTTCATTTCCACTGATAGGTTATCAAAGATTCTTGAGAAGAAATCTATTTTTTTTTTGTTATTTTTTTGTAGAGATAATCAAACTGCTTTCCACAAGTCAATAGATCGACTAATTGAAATCCTAGTTAGTCAATATTTTCACAAATTCAATATCCTTCATCACTTGTGAGTTTCAAGTTATTTTGGTATAAATTGTTGAATTTATATTTTTTTTCATCAACATGGCTTTGGTTTTCAAAATATTAAATTTCAATTTATTTAGTTTAATAAATTTTCAATTTTATTTCTTATTTTCGGAATAGATATAATAGTACTTATCATCAATGATTCAGGCATTTTACCATAATCCAGCGACTCATTTATGAGGTTCAAAATGACATGTCCTATAGTTTCAAAAATATTTTTCAAAACTTTTGAATTTATTGTCTCAAATACACTACTTTTATTATCTAGTATATCGATCATTTGTCTGAAGTCTCTAAGTGATAATAGTTTGAAGTTAAAAGATGAAATCAGCATAGACTCATCAATTGAGAGAATATGGAAAAATGCCAGAAGAATGGGAGACCAGATAACAGTAACTATCCATAAAAAACAGAACAAAAATCTGCGTATTGCCGAGAAATAGCACTAGTTAATACAGCGTTTAACATGAAGAAGATATTACAAATACATAAAACGATCAAGTCAAACAAGACTGACACAAGCAAAATCAGTCGTAGACACGATTCATACAATGAAACAAGTGATGGAAAACTTAAAACACCAGAATGTGGAATTATTGCGTAATTTGATGATGAAGCTTTAATTGTCAGAACCAGAAAACTAATGAAGAAATTATGGAACAAGTAGAAACTATGAAAATACATACAAAAAGCAAACATATTTAGACAAGGAAAGGAACAAAAGTATGGAAAGAATAAAATGGAAACAAGAAAGTTTAAAGCAGTCGAAAAGTTCAAATATCTTGAAGTTACGATAAGTAAAACGTGGGAGATAATACCAGAAATATAAGACGAAAGAGTACACGCAAATAGCGTCTACTTCTCCTATCAAAAAATATTGAATAGTAAAATATTAATGAAGAAAACTTAAATGAATATTTGTTATACAGTAATCAGACCAATGATGATACAAGGGACGGAGACGATCACATTGACGAAAAAGGACGAGAGAAAGATGAGGAAAAAAAATCAAGTGAGCGGTACTGGAGCCATGTAGGTTTCAGAGAAAGATTACGGAATGAGTACTAACCTAAAATTTAGCTTAAAGAGAATATAGTCAACAAAATGAAACAATACTGAATTGGATGGCTGTGACATGTAAGGAGGGCAGAAAAATGATAGTAACATATTCAATTTTTCAATGTACTCCTGCGGAGAAAGGAGAACTGAGAACAGAAGTCCAGATGGATGTAGGAAGTTGAAGATAACGTACAATGAATAGAAGTGACACACTGGCAAAAAATAACCAAAGACATGGTTAGATGGGGATACATAGTCAAAATTGAAAATTGATAGATTGAGTGTGATCCACCCAAAAACTGGACCTAATACTTCTGTGGCTTGATCTCATAAGGGGTTGATTTCATTGGAAATATGAACAGGATGTTCATAAAGTCAGTTGTGGAATCATCTGCGACTGAAAGATAAACTTTAGTTGCTATTTTCCATCGTACAAGATAACCTCTCTTGGAAGGGATTCATGATGTAAAGGGGAACATTCTCAATTGAAAATGGGTGTAAAGCCATTGTATATATTATACATATATAAGCTGAAGTAAAACTCCCTTCACGTTAGTATTCAACTTAATATTGAAAGCTGCCAGTTTTTCAAAATACGGAGTGAATGATTAGAAGACTAGTAAACATTTTTCAAAAATCTCAATCATCTGGAGCCAACAACATTTTATTATAATTGAATGAAGAAAATGTTTGTATTTCGTGCAGAAATTTATTTATAAAATCATAGCAAAGCTCTTTCGACTATAAAGTCATCATCAGTGCGTACCTGTAAGTAAGTGAAATTGAATTGAATTTAAGAAAAAACGTTTGATAATGAGAATTTTGAAAATTGAAAAATTACTTACTCGTCAGGTGTACAAGAGCCAGACCATAAAAATATCATGTGTCCAGAGGACCATGTTAAATTAAAAAACGGGACATCATATGAATAACATTTAAAAAAAGTCCTTATTCCAGGATTAACGTGGATAAAAGTTTCAACAGGCAGAGTAACACATGTCTGTTGGAGCTTAGTCTACTGTTAAACTAAATGAATGAAATTGAATTTTGTCAAAAGTTGACAATGACGTGTGGCTTAGAACATTAACTTCTAGAAACACTGTTCTTTGTTTTGAAAATTGATAAATGACCAATTATTCAAATTGATCTTTAATGCTATTTATAGTTCTGTTAATCCAAACCTAAGGAAATGTGACAAACCGGGAAAAAAGTCTAATGAGAACCTCAACCCGATGTGCTCAGAACCAGGTCAAATAAACAGTCTCTCGGGAATTTGTGAAACCAATTCTATGCTCAGGATCATGGGACAGGTCTAATGAGAACCTTCACACTTCCCAAAGCGTCAAAAAGGTAGCCCAAAAAACAAGAGGCACCAATAACATAAAAGATTTAAGCAAGTTTCAACAGGTAGAGTAACACATGTCTGCTGAAGCTTAGTCTACTGTCTAACTAAATGAATGAAAATTGACATTGTGTCGAAAGTTGACAATGACAATGAAGTTATGATATAGAAAATGGCCTAAAATAAAATATTGATCTGTGTTTTGAAATTGATATTATAGGTTCAGCATCCTGGGAAACCAAATTGGAACATAAGATCATGAGATAAGTCTAATGAGAACTTTCCCAATCCCAATAGTAACAAAGAGGATGACCAAAATGATGAGCCCATACCAGAAAATTTTTAAGAAATTTTCCAAAAATTGATCTGTGAATCTATTTATAGTTCTGTTGACCCAAACCCAAGGAAATATGACAAACCGGGAGAAAAGTCTAATGAGAACTTCACGAAATTTCTGCACGAAATACAAACATTTTCTTCATTCAATTATATTGGAACGTGCACACAGCTGGAAAATTTTCATTTTATTATAATGACAATACTATTTTCCTGAGTTTCTGTAAAGTAATCGACTTAAATAAAACCAAATTAGTAATAACTAGGTATGGATAACTCTCATGAAAATTAATTGTTCAAACAATAACTATGTCATCCGTAAAGAATCAAACTACATTTTCCAGTTATTTTTCAGAGGTTGTGCAAAAATTCACTAATGATTCCTGCAATTCAGTTCTGACCGGCGTGTTTTGACAGTAATTTGAAATTGCTGGAGCGAAACTCTCTGTTTAACTATTCACTTTGTCATCCATTCATTGTGTCAGACATAAAATATGAGAATCAGCGAGAATATCCCCAAACCAAATTAATCGGTGTTACGTGTAGTTTCCGGAATACTTCCTTTTATGAAGTTATGAAGACGGCCCTAACAATCTACCAAGAAAGGTATTTCAACTTATGCCATTTCTCATAGTGATGCCACATAAATTATTTAGTGTTATCACACACTCAACTCATGTGGTTCAGGAAGACTAAAGATTTTATTACTGTACGTTACTTCTAAATATTCTGGTCTCATTTTCTAATATAGCTACTTCTATGTGGCTTTTGAATTTCATATTCACTGCATCGAATGTAGTTGCAGGAAAAAAATATTGCGTTGATCACATCTTCAAACAAATAGATAATGACGTGGAACTGATGCTTCCTATGATGGTAAAAACTAATCTGACGGACCATTATACAACAATTCTGCAAATCGTATTCAATGAAGGCACTGCGTAGAGAACAAACTTTAATAAGATCAACAAAAAACAGATTATAAGAAACTAGAAAAAACGAAAAATGCTTCGGTGGTGCTTGTTTATAATATAAAAGAAGCTGAATCTGCAGCAAATGAATTCATTGGTATAATTGCCCAACGAATAGGAAACAGCTCTAGAACTATAAGAATTAGATTCAAAAAAAGGAAAGAAGAGATGACTGCAAAGCTCAGTCTGCTGAAATATCCAGCAAAGCAAGCAATACAATCGTTATACAAAACTACCAGAAATGGAGTATCTTCCATGAAAATCGATTATTACAAAACTGAGGTAGGTCAGGCGGGTAAGGACTCAAAAAAGTTGTGTGACTCTACAAATGAAATTTGTTCGAAATCAATGAGACGTAGAAAGGAGAAAGGAACTAAATAGAGAAAAAGTGGAACGAGAATACAAGGCAATTCAAATTCGACCCCCAACATTGGGATCTCCTAAACTACAGGAGATACGTCGAAGCTTAAATTGGGGCAAAGTTGCGTATTCTGGTGCTTAACAAAATACTGTTTTGAAACTTGGAAAATTCCGAATATTTCCGGAAATATTGGGAAAAAACTGAAAATCGGAATTTTCGTTTTTATTTTTTTCTATCGTTATTTGACAACATAGCTCAAAACCAAAAGTACATTTTTATTGATACTTTTTTTTCAGCTACACGTTTTCATGTTTAGATTTACTATCCGACGTTTCGTCTTCTGGCATTCATCATCAACTTTTTTTTCTGTTATGGGCGCCATATTGTTTTTTTATACAGCAAAATAGTGATTCTCATTCTGATTTCATTGATGTTTAATTTGTTATGATTTGCACTTCTGAAACCACAGATATTAAAAAAAAACTTCTTCATCTGAGATGGTCATGAATCCATCGAAAAATTTTGTTTAATGAACAGTAGTTGTCAGAACTCATTAAACATCATAAGTTTGCACAAATACATCAGTCGAAATAACCTCATTCTCTAATGAAGAAAAACGAGATATGTTGAAACTTTATTATAAATTTGATAGGAATAGTATGAAAACAACACAAATTTATTCTGAATTATATCTGGAAAGACAACAGCCGGATAGAACATTATTCGGAATTTTGGGCAAACATTTGGCTGAATACGGTGCGTTTCAAAAAACAAGAATGAAATCATGAGCTTGTAAAAATGCACAAAAAGTATTACAACAAGTGTTCGAAATGATGGCCTTCCTCTTGAATACATAACCGAGCCCGTCATCTCAAATTAAGAACAGCCCTAACAATATCCCTTCTTCTGATAGACCTGAATTGCGTGATGATATTGCCTCTAAGTTCATCTACTGTGTCATATTCTTGCTCTTAATAGATTCTGTTCTTCAAAGTGCCCCACAAGAAAGTATCCAAAACTGTAAGGTCAGGTAACTTTGCCGGCCACCTCACTGGTCCAGAATTTCCTAACCACCTATTAGGAAATCTTTGGTGTAAATAATCGCAAACTGCTCTTTTATTGTGTGGAGGAGCCCCGTCATGCTGAAACCAGCAGCTATTATAATCAACAAGGGGAAACGTATCCATATATTCTTCGAATTAGTTTCTTAAGAACCGAAGATAGGTTTCCCCGTTCAAAGTATTAGAGAAGAAATGATGTCCAAGTATTCGGTCGTCATGAAGTCCAGCCCACACATTAAAACGAAACCGAACTTGTGGTCTGACTTCTCTGAAGTGTCGTGGATTATTTTCACTCCAAATGTGCTCATTATTTCTATTAAAAACACCACAGTTCGAAAAAGTACCTTCGTCGGTCCAAATAATGTTTTTCAAGAAGTTTGTAGGGTCTACCCTATTCGAGAGCCAGCTACAAAATTTCATCCTTCTCTCAGGATCACCTGGATGTAATTTTTGTGAAATATGTATCTTATAACATTTCAAACCATTTCTTTTGAATTCCCTCCAAACGCTCGTCTGTGGCACATCCATTTCTGCCGAGACTTGATGTGTTGATTTGGAAGGATCTGCATTTATCTAAAAAAGTACCAAAAATAATTATGCTTCTTCGAATATGGAATGAACAATTATTTTACATCGGCTAATAAGTTACGTGTAATATTTTGTTCCATTCTGCTTCCATATTTCATTCTTGGTTTTTGAAACGCACCGTACTCAGCCAACTGTTTGTCCAAAATTCCGAATAATGTTCTATCCGGCTGTTGCCTCTCCGGATATAATTCGAAAATGCTGTTTTCGTACTATTCCTATCAAATTTATAATAAAGTTTCAACATATCTCGTTTTTCTTCATTTGAAAATGAGGACATTTCGACTGAAGTATTTGTGCAAACTTTTTTATTTATTTATTTATTTATTTATTTATTTATTTATTTATTTATTTATTTATTTATTTATTTATTTATTTATTTATTTATTTATTTAATTTTTCATTTCCATACAGACTCGAAAGTCTTTTTACATGGAAACTATAACTAGATACATTATAATAATATCTATACATAATCACGCACTGAATATAACTTCATCTGTAAATACATTTCGATTCCTATATAATTAGGTACATTTTAAACTAATATTTCTAATAAACGATTGACAATTGTATGCCTGAACTCTGAGAAGGGAGCGCTGAAATCTAAATTTTTCAAAGCATTGATTTCGTTCGCCATTCGAAACATGGTTGAGAGAGGACTTAAATAAGTAATTCTTTTACTTGTCATAGGTAGTCTGAACAGTAGTGGACATCTTGTAGGATATGGAGGAACATTGAAATGCATGAGACCCAGTAAAGTTTCATCCGCAATGTTACTGTTGACAACCTTGTACAAAAACATCATTTGTGTTACATCTCGTCTAGTAGAAAGCGGTAATATTTTGAATTGTTGTCTCAGGTCTGCAGATCTAACTACGTTGTAGTCCGGCCATCGATGTTTTTCTTTGAAATAAAGATATCTTAACAATTTATTTTGAATTCTTTCAATTCTATCCAGATGCAATTGTGGTTGAGACTTCCAAATAAGAGAACCAAATTCTAGTCTTGGTCTTACCAGCGTGACATATAAACATTTAATTGTGGATATATTTGAAAAAGAAAAGCTGTTTCTTAGAATGAATCCTAACATTTTATTGGATTTTTTACAGATTTCATCAAAATGAGTCGCAAATGACATGTTGGAATCATAAGTCACTCCCAGATCTCTAACTTCTTTCTTTCTACTATGATCTTTAATGATTTCTGACAACTAGTGTTTATTAAAAAAATTTTTCGATGGGATCATGACCATCTCAGATAAAGTTGTTTTTTTAAATATCTGTGGTTTCAGAAGTGCGAATCATAACAAATTATACATCAATGAAATCAAAATGAGAATCACTATTTTTCTGTATAAAAAAACAATATGGCGTCCATAACAGAAAGAAAAGTTGATGATGAATTCCAGAAGACGAAACGTCGGATAGTAAATCTGAACATGAAAACAAGTAGCTGAAAAAAAGTATCAATGAAAATAATTTCTTGGTTTTGAGCTATGGTGACAAATAAAGATAGAAAAAAATAAAAACGAATATTCCAATTTTCAGTTTTTTCCCGATATTTCCGGAAATACTCGGAATTTTCCAGGTTTCAAAAAAGTATTTTTTTAAGCACTAGAATACGCAACTTTGCCCTAATTTAAGCTTCGACGTATCTCCTGTAGTTTAGAAGATCCCAATGGTGGGGGTCGAATTTGAATTGCCGTGTATATCGACAATGTAGATAGAACAAATTGCAAATCTTATGGATAAGATTACCTCACATTGGGCAAAAAGCTTGCAGAAGAAATTAACAGCGGTTCTGAATATATTGCCCCAAAACGCAACCCGCTATTGAATTCTCTCTTTTACGAGCAGTTGACCAAAACGAAATTAAAACAATAATTTCTTTATTTAGCTGAGTAAGTTTTTCCAATTATGAATTTTAGAGGATTCAGCAGAGGAAATTTCTAGTAAGATCTTCACATTTTTCAATGCCGTTAACGGAATGTCTCATATTGAATGAGTTGACTAGAACTCTACCCGAATTTCATAAATATTGAAATTCAGCGAGAGCATATTTTTACTCAAAAACCACCATTTCAAAGGTAAGGGTGTAGAAGAAAATTACGACACTTCCATCAAATATTAAAGCATTCATTTGTACATGACCATGGTAAACGAAAGAGGAACTCTATTATTCACTGTTTGAAATTAGTTTCAAACCTTGAATTCAAGCTAATTTCCGGAAATGTTGTAGGTCCTTTCATTACGGTTGCTTTGAAATTGATACTGTATCTTGTATATACTAGGTGAAATATGCAGTTGTTTTCCAAAAGAACTCTTGAACTAAAGTTGTCATGATTGTATCTAAAAAACACGATGTATCTTATATGATATGTGCCTGCTTTGGACCTTTCGATTATACAGGGTGGTACACCGAAAACGAAACAGATCGAATATCTTCAAAACGCATGAGTTGTGAAAAAAATGCAAAAACACGCCGATTTCTAATCCACGGGAGACATCTTTCTATCATAACTTCAACTGTCATACCACTCCCCCAACCCTTTGGTCACTTTCACCCGAACAATTTGAATGGGGAAAGTAGTGAGTGTAACACATCATTAAAAAGGTAATTTCAAAAGAAATTCAGCAATGTCAATTTTCGCTACCTGACTTTTTATTTTGGCGCCCTCTTGCGGGAAACACAACTTATATGTATTCCAAATTATGATACTTTATTTGCAAGCTAATTTGACATTAATCCGGTGACGAAGCATTAAGGAATTGTTCTATGGAAAAAAACAAAATGACGTCTCCAAAATAGCAGACAATATTTGCAATTATGGTCCGATTCGATTCAAAATTGATGTGGTCAAAAATTATTTGTTTTTCAATAAAAAATAACAAGATGGTGGCTCCAAGAAGGCGGACAAAATTTGTTATTATGATCAGATTCGAATCAAAATTAGAATGTGGAGATTTTCAGGATTGGAAAAAATGATTTTTTTTTATTGCAAAAAATAAAGACGGTGGACGAAATTTTTAATTGTGGTCCGATTCGATGCAAAATTAGCATATGGGGGTTTTACAACTTTCCAGTATGACCACAATGAATTAATTGAATTTATGAAGAAAATATTTTATACAAATAAGGAAATAATATTTTATTCAGATGTGTGACGTAGGTTATTCTGTGTGTAACAGAATCAGAATTTTATTGCGCAAAAACACCTTATTTTGTACTCGCTGCAAGCAGTTGAATATGTTACGCACAGAATAACATATTCCCCACATCTAAAAAAATATTTTTTTATCGCATTTGTATAATAGCTTTCTTATCAATATCATTCAATTCTTTTTAGTCATTTTGTTTTTTTTTTCAACAAAAATTCCGTAATGCATTACCATCGCAATTATGAACACATACCAAAGTTTAAGTTGATCGGACAACTAGAAGTGGGTAAAAAGTCAGCTGCAAGATTTGTCCTACACATACATACATACTAACTACTAATAGGGCAAGTTGAATAAAAGATTCCGAAAAATAAAAAAAATTGGACATTGCATAAACTTAAAAATTCAAAAACCTTACATTAATTCGAATCTAATCATTTCAAACTACTTTAATTCACAGTAGATGCTCAAAGTGTTCGCCATGAACTGCCATACATGAGTATAAGTTAGTCTCGAAACGCTGTCTGACATTTTTGAGCAATATATGCAATATTTTCCAATTTGCAAGTTCATTCAATGTTAATTTTTTTCAATTTTTGTTTCGTTTACGTTAATTGTTTACAGTAGCTTTCAAACCAAATATCATAGTTGAAATGCGAAACAGCTGTTTTTCCCGCAAGACGGCGCCAAAATGAATGGTTAGGTAGCGAACACTCACATGTCTGAATTCATTATGAAATAACATTTTCAATGCTGTATAACACTTGGTACATTCCCTATTTAAATTGTATGAGTGTTTAAGGGGTGGGGAGAGTGGTATGACAGTTGATGTTATGATAGGAAGATCCCCCTTGGATTTAAAATCGACGTGTTTCTGCATTTTTTTCACAGCCCATGTGTTTTGAAGAATTCGTTTTCGGTGCCGGGTGGAATCCAACCATAATTAAAATTTCGCCCACCATTTTGTTTTTGCATCGACAAAAAAAAAATCATAATTTCCGACCCTACAAATCCCCACATACAAATTTTGATTCGCATCGGACCAAAATTACAAATTTCGTCCGCCATCTTGGAGCCACCATCTTGTTTTCTTGCATTGAGGGGCCAGGTAGCCGAGTGGTTAAAGCGACATTGTTTCAATCGCACTCTGGCTGCCAGTCAAAGGTTCAAACCCTAGCGACTGCAGAACTTTTTCTGATGGCCCGAGAAAGTGCTAGGAATCGCACGTAAAAAGGTAAGACCTCGTTAATCCTTAGCTCGCACAAGTTTCGACTTCTGAGGATGCCGTTGGTAAGAGAATGACAGCTGGTTAACGGAAAAAACAATTTTAAACAAAAAAAAAAACAAAACAAATTGACCAACAAATCATAATTTCCGACCCTGAAAACCATCACATATCAATTTTGATTCGAATGGGGCCATAATTGCAAATCATGTCTGCCGTTTTGAAGCACACATTTTGTTTTTGTCCCTCAGAAATATTCCATAATGTATTGTCACTGAATCCATGCCAAATTAGCTTGCCAAAGAACTATCATAATTTGGAAGACAGGACAGTTGTGTTTCCCGCAAGAGGACGCTAAAATTGACATGGCTAAATTCCTTCTGAAATTACCTTTTTAATGATGTGTTACACTTTCTATTCTCTTTATTCGAATTGTTTGGGCGATAGTGAGTAAGGGGTGGTGGAAGAGGTATGACAGTTAAAGTTATGATAGGAAGATGCCCCCCTTGGATTAAAAATCGACGTGTATCTGCACTTTTTTCACAACAGATGTGTTTTGAAGATATTCGATCTGTTTCGTTTTCGGTGCCCCACCCTGTATTTATCTCTTGAAGTTTTCCATGAATTTCATGGTCTGTTCTTTTTACTATACAGGGTGTCCCACCAAATATTGGACAGGGAATATCTCAGAACTCGAAAGTAGTGGAGAATTGTAATTGGGGTTCTGAATTAAAGCAGTTGATGCAGATTTTTTTATACTTTGTTACCCAATGAGCCTTTTGTTTTCGGTCACGTGACATCTGAAGGAAAGAAAAAGATTTCAATATTTTTTTTAGTACGGTGGCTAATAAAATAATCAAAAACATTCCGGTTATTTCGAGTAGTAGTTCCGAATTCTTGAAATCAGTACCTCCTGTAAGACGACCACTCATGAGGTTCGCCCAGTGATACATAAGCTGAAAAAATCTTCCTCGACAGATTTCTATGGCTTAAATGATACTTTCCTGAAAGAATCTTTGGATAGTTTAGTAGAACCACTAACTATCTTGATAAATGATTGTTTTTGTTTTTTTCAGGGTATATTTTCCAGTTCGTTTAAAATTGCAAATGTTGTGCCCTGCATGTAAAGGATGATGTTAATGCGGTTGATAATTATTTGTCAATATCAATAATGGCAAATTTTTTTCTAAAATAATTGAGATACTATTGAAAGTCAGATTATTGGACTATTTCGAAGGGTTCAAACTCTTTCACTCTGCCCAATTTGTCTATCGTAGTGATAAATCTACAACAAAAGCACTCCTTAAAATCTTGGAAAGCATAGTTGAGGATTTGCTATATATAATGTACTTCGTCAAGCACTCTTTAAGAGGTTATGGATTTTACCACTTCCTTGTATCTACATTTTACAAAATTTGACAGAAATTCATTACAGGAGACTGGCATCCATGAAATGTCTAGCCGTCATCATCATAACACACGTTGATGATTTACTAGTGCCACGTTACAGTTCAGTAAAATCAGAAAGAAACTCTTTAATTTTCAAACTTTATAACAAATTACCTTGCCAAATCAAATCCATCAATGATACATGTTTCAAAATGAATGTGAAAAGAGTGCTACTGGATCATTGCTTCTATTTTGTTGATGATTATACATCCCTTTTGTGACTTCACTTTCATAATTTTCGTCTGTTTTAAATTTAGTTATTACACATATAGGGTGTCCGGTAAACCTTGTACAATTTTGAAACTGGTGATAGACCAGGTCATGACTGTTCAGAATATCGGAATTTCACCTCAGTATAAATATCACCGTTTTCGAGATAATGGGCATTTTAAGAAGTTCTGGAAAATCGCTACCTTACCTTGGATTTTTGAGTGCCATGTATACAAATTGGGACAAATCCAAATATCTTTGCTGCTGAAGATTACTGATGAGTGATGTTTCTAGATGTACAGAACAGTTTATCAGAAAGTAAAAGTATTTTTCAAGAAATGAGGGTAAAATGACAGATTTGAGTTTCATCAATTTTTTTTTTTAAGTTTGACATTATTATCTGAAAGAAACATAACCAACTGGAAGTGGACCTTCATTTCAAAAGAATGCTCATTTTGTCCAGAATCTCCCATGATATAAAACAAACTATAATTATTTTTGAAAGAAGTGATTTCCATTGAATTATGCGTGGTTTTAATCTAGGCTTCCATCAACTTTTATTCAAGAAATAAAGAAAACTACCCAAACACCAAACCTACGTCACAATCACACTGGACGCGCGTTTCGCCAAAAAAGTTAGCATCTTCAGTAGCTGAAAGTAAGCTTTTAAGATTTTAAGATTGTGACGTAGTTTTGGTGTTTGGGTATTTTTTTTTTTTGAATTGTATTCACACCAAAGGTTCCAAATTATTCATTTATTTGATCAACTTTTATACTTACGCCCAAAAATTATTTTATTTAGATTTTGTCAAGATAAAATGTGGAAATAATCATTAATAATAAAAAATAGACTACTTGGTAGCAATAAATATTATGTAAATAAAATTAACTTTTCAAGTATTTATTCCTTATAAAATTATCGAAATGAAATGCCGATTATCCGACATGGCACCGATTAATACGAATTCTTGAGATAAATGTCGCAATTTTCCAACATCCAGATTCCAACGTAGTTTCAGAGACCGACAGATATACAAGGTGTAACCAAATAAGTGCAAACTTTTTTAAGAGACGAATCCTTGTCGAAAATTAAAAACGTTTGTTTGAACAACTTGTGAGTTCTGTCGTAGTTTCATTCAGTGGTATTTATTTCTTTGTCATGCCGTTACAGTCCCCGAGAATATGCGCATATGCACTACATTTATGGTGAATGTGGAGGTAGTGCTACTGCTGCAGCAGCGATTTACGCAGAACTATATCCGATTCCACAATGCCGCTCATAGAATCGCTGATTTAGGGGCTATAACCTATAAAGCATTTGAAAAGGTTCTTCTTGAAAATATGTCGTCTCTGCGTACGAGTGAATGGAAAATAACATTTTTGTAATATTATTCATTGCGATGTTGAATAATCGTTATTGTGGTTTATGTTGATTTAAAAAAAACGTTGAATTAGTATTTACTTCATTACATCTCATTGAATGCTTCTAAGCAGTTCTAAGCAGTTGATTTAATCATTTCATCTTGATAGGATAAAATCACACTCTAATTCTATCGAAATTCTACTCCTTCCAAAAATAATGATCGTATATTTTATACCATAGTAGAGCCTGGGCGAAATGGACATTCTTTTATGATGAATATCCAGTTCTACTTGGTTATGTTTTGTCAAACAATAATGTCAAACTTTTGTTAAAAAAATTAGTGAAACTCAAATCTGTCATTTTACCCTCATTTCTTGAAAAATTGTATTGTTTTCTGAAAAACTGTTTCGTACATCTGAAAGCATCACTCATCAGTAATCTTCAGCAGCAAAGATATTTGAATTCGTCCCAATTTTTATACATGGCATTCAAAAATCCAAGGTGATGTAGTGATTTTCCAGAAATTAAAAAATTGCTCATCTCGAAAACAGTGAGATATTAACTAAGGTAAAATTCCGATATTCTGAACAGTCATGACCTGGGATATCACCATTTTAAATATTGTACAAGGTTTACCGGACACCCTGTATATTGTGTTTACATGTATGTTTGTATGCATGTGATACAAATTTTATTTTATTTGTGTAAATATATGTGTATATTGTGTATATATATATTATGTTTCGCTGACTTACTATAAATCATATTCTGTATGTCACATATTCAATAAAACTATCCATATATCTATCTATCTATCTATCTATCTTGAAACTCGTTTATAATCAAAGTTGTTGAGTTGATTTGTGATACTTCTTCTCGATTCGTCTATACCACTCTACTTTGAGATGAAATAGACTTCAACCAGAGATTTGCTAGTTGTTACAGGAAGCATTGTAAAGTGTGTTTTTTCAGGAAATCTTTGCCAGGTGTGGTGCAGATGTGATTCGGCAGTCGTATGGGGCTTGGTTCGATTGTATTTAGCGAACGGCAGAATAAATGAATATCGGTTTCTTCAAAAATGACGAAAACCAGTTATACCATGATCCTCATTTGTATCCACATATTTGGCGGTCACTGTATAATTCAGTACTCGAATAGTTCTATTTTTATATCGTGCTTCCATCGAAACAAACCATGTGGATATTCGGACGCTTTTTGAGAGCTGCCTGTTTAAACTTTCCATCTCAGACTTACGTGAGATTAGGTACAATGTTGGGCTCCAGAACGCTAACAATCGTTCTTTATTTGCAGAGAAGCGAGACAGATCCTTATCTAAACATAAATCTTTTCAGGGTATTAGTTTGAAGAGCTCAAGCTTTGTCGACAAAAGCACCTAATTGTTTCAGAAGTTTAGTGTCTTATACTTGACGATTATGCGACTTTCATCGTCATTGTCAGGTTTTTTACGTGACGGAATTTTTGTCATTCTAGCCGCTTTCATTGCGAAGGGTATGGACAAAAAGTTCGTGGAGATTGAGAGTGTCAAATTAGATGAAAATTGTGATAATCGACTTGGTATAATATAAACTTTTGAAAGCAGTTGAACCAAATATAAATATATTTTTATTCACCAATTAACAACTGAACTAACATATTCATTTTTGTTCAAAAATATATGACAACATATAATAATAATACAGGGTAATTCTTCATTTCAACACTTCTCCTGAATAATTATCTGTATAAAAGAACTCCCAATTTCTCTCGCAACATTTCGTATCTGGAACGTGGTAGTGATTTAGTAAATATATCGCCCAATTGGTTTTCACCTTCAATGTGGTGAACACCGATTTCTCGTCCAATTTTCACTTTAATGAAATGAAATTTAATGTCGATGTGTTTAGTTCTTTTGAGAGCTTTTCCATCGTCATTCTTCACCATGTGAATAGCACTCTTATTATCGACAAATAATGGAACTTCTTCATCATTCTTAATTGCAAGCTGACGGATCCATGAGATTTCCCTTACTGCTTCACTAGCTGCAACATACTCTGCTTCAGCGGTAGAGAGAGCTACTGTAGGTTGTTTTCTGGATCCCCACAATACTGCCCCTCCTGCATACTGAATAACGAAACCACTCGTAGATTTCCTTGTTTCTTTATACCCTGCAAAATCTGCATCGGTATAGCTCTTCAGAGACATATCCTCTTCGTATATAAGACCATAGTTCAAAGTTTCCTTCAGGTATCGTAGTAATCTTTTCGCAGCATTCCAATGGCAAATTTTTGGGTTTTGCATGTGCCTGCTCAAATTATTCACCGTGTAAGCGATATCAGGTCTGTTGACAGTGGACACATACAGAAGAGAACCTATAACTTCTTTATAGGGTTTATCAGAAGCATCAGTAGATTCACTCGAATCATCTTCACCAACAACTGATGGCGTCGCTACAGGATTTGAATCATCCATGTGATATTTTTGTAATATTTGTCGAATGTATGAAGCTTGGTTGATAAATATGCAACGTGGATGCTGGATAATGTTCATTCCCAAATAAGAGTCTGCTTTGCCATGCGTGATCTCAAACTTTTGATTAACTTTGTTCAAGAAAGCTCTCAGATCCTCTTCATGTTTTCCTGTGATCAAACCATCATCTACATACAAACATATGATGATTTGGCTCGGTAACATCCTCTGAAAAACACAGGAGTCTGTTTCGCAACACTGGAAACCATTTTCTAATAAAAACTCCGTGTATTTCTCATTCAATTTCTTTGGTGCTTGTTTTAAACCATACAAACTTTTCTTCAGTTTACATACTTTGTTCGAACCATCCGAATAACCTTGGGGTTGCACCATGTAGATATCCTCGTCGATATCGCCGTGTAAAAAAGCGGTTTTGACATCAAATTTCATCAGACAATGATGTTTCCTTGCTGAATGTGCCAGTATCAGCCTAATCGAATCATATCTTGCGACTGATGGACTGAATGTTTCATTATAATCAATTCCATATTCTTGCATGAAACCTCTAAGGGTTGATTTAGTCAACTTTAGCACAAGCATTATCATAAACATAGCAGTAACATCAAAGGTTTTTAGCATAAACTCAACATTGTTGTATAAATGGCGCCATTTGGTATAACAGATTCAACTTTCGTTTTTGACATATATTTAAGCACAATTTTAAAATGATGTTGACTAAATGCACCTTAATAACTAGTCTTCCTTTGTATTTCAATAATTTTCCATCGTTATCATATTTTATTTTGGAAACCCATTTACATGTAAGAACATTTTGGTTTTCTGGAGCATTCGTCAATATCCATTGTATTATTTCTCATCAGAAAGTTATATTCTTCATCCATAGCAATTTTCCATTCATTAACTTTTACAGCTTCTTCAAATTCTATACTTTCAGCATCTCCAATCAAAACTACTTTCATATTGTCCGCTTCATAGCGTTCAGGCTTCTTCAAGTTACCCCTGCACCTCAGATTGTAACGTTCTTTTGATGTTTCTGCTTCTATGGTATCATTTGCAACAGATCTTTCTCGTTCCGCATCGTCAGCACCATTGTTTGTGTGATTTATTGTATTTCTGTCCATGTTGAAAGATGTGTTTGGATGACAATCACCTTTGTCAAAAATGAAACTGAAAGTTTGTCTTCAGAGTTCTTGATTTTGACATTTTTCGAAAAATCTTGTAGTGTGGTTCATCTGGTGTCTTAATATAACATCACGAGCCACTTCGATTTTTCTGGAATCTGATATGTATACTTTGTAGCTTTTGGTATTTTCCATGAAACCAACGAAGACCCCTCTTTTACTTTTCACATCCCATTTTAATCTTTTCTCTTTCGGAACATGGATGTAGACATCTTCACCAAAAATACGAAAGTCTGGTAGTTGAGTATTCTCATTGAACCACAAATCATTCGGACTTTTATTTTTCACTGTGGTAATACCAGTTTTATTTAAGATATACACAGCATAATTTACTGCTCCTGCCCACAGGTTTTTGTCCAGATTCTTGGAATGTAACATTGTTCTCGCCATTTCTACAATTGTTCTGAAATCTCTTTCTGCTCTGCCGTTCTGTTGTGGTGTATATGGAACGGACAACTGATGTTTCACTCCATTTTCTTCCATGGTCGATCGCACTTGTTGATTAACGAACTCTGTTCCATTATCACTTCGGCATACTTTTACTTTATGGTTCGTTTGATTTTCAACTAGGTTTAGGAAAACATTCAGCTTTTATTCACTTCTGACTTTTGTTTTATGAAATACACTACTCTGAAGCTGGAAAAATCATCCTTGAATAATAAAATGTAATTGGAACCACCTAACGATGTCTTCTCCATGGGACCACATAAATCCATATGAATCAGTCCTCCAGGTTGTTTTTCACGACTGGAACTCGATGGGTGTGGTAAACGATGTTGCTTACCCATTACACAGGATTCACAGAAAAAATTATCTTCATCAATGAAAAGAACCTCATACTTTTTCAGAACATTTCGTACATGTGCAATGTTTTGATGTCCTAAGCGTTCATGCCAAGTTTTTATATTTTCGGATTTGGAGCTGATACCAACATTCGCTACCATGCTTTCCTCAACTTCGAAAAACATTTCGAATAATTTTGCTTTTCGGGTAGCAATAGCAAAAATATTATCATTTTTCAGAAATTTGCACGTTTCTGAATCAGAAACCATTTTAAAGCCTCTATCTAGAATGGTTCCAGTGGAAAATAAATTAAACTTGAGTTCAGGAACGTACAACACAGCTTTAATTTCTGAAGATATCCAATTTTCTCCATTGAAAATTGTATCTGGATATTTCCCATTCCTATGGCTGAAATGGATGAACCATCTCCAATTCTGATTGATTTGGGTTCTGCAAACATCATATATTGATGAAACCATTTCTGTTTGACATGTGATCACTAGCGCCTGAATCAATATTCATCGAAGATGTGCCGATTAGTGCAACTCTTCTCTGGTTTGGAGTTTCATTTTCCTTTTTCTTCCTGAACCAACAGTCTTTCATCAAATGGCCCTTCTTGCAAAAATGACAAATTGGTGTCCATTTTTTATTTCTCTTCATTTCGGTTCTGAGAATGTCATTTTGTGTCTTTCTTGTTACTAGTGCTACATCTTCACTTTTTCTGCAGTTTCCTAATCTCTCTTCTTTCAACAAAAGTCTACTCGTCAGATTATTTTTTAATGTTCGTTGATCGGAGCTAACGGAATCCCATGCACTGAAGAAATGTGCATACCCTTTTGGTAACATCATTAGAATTTTGGTCATAATCATCGAATCAGGTATTAGCAGACATACATTCAGAATCATCAAAGGTGTATGAATAAAATTTTTGTTGTAACATATGAAGCGAAGTTTCTGATTTCTGTGTGAATAAGGTTTCCAATTTACTGAGCATGTCCATACTTGTGGTACAGTAGGTAATCAAGGATAATATCTGCTCGTTCACACTCGTGACGATAATTCTTTGGGCATCAATATCATCCTTCATCCAGGTGGTATAACTATCCGAGTTGTTGATTTGATCAGGTTTTGGCGAATTTCCCACTGCTACATCATACTTTTCGGCACTCTTGAGTATTATGTTGACCTGGAACCTCCATGTATCATAATTCTGCTTCCCATCCAATTTGATGATTTTCGCATTCGAAAACTCCATTTGGAACGTCAATCTGTCAGTTTTATTTCAAGTTTGATAATTTTCTGCTGTTCAATCTATCTTTCACTACTACCAATATTTTACTTTAATTCACGTACTCTGGGCCCATAACCAGATGAAAATTGTGAAAATCGACTTGGTATAATATAAACTTTTGAAAGCAGTTGAACAAAATATAGATATATCTTTAGTTACCAATTACTGAACTAACATATTCATTTTTCTTCAAAAATATTTGACAACATGTAATAATAATACAGGGTAATTCTTCATTTCAACAAAATTGAAGTAAATAATTTCGTTACTTTCCCCAGACTGGAAGAGGAAACATACTTGATTTTCAAAGAACGGATCATTCTCATTGACAATAGTGGAAATTATAAATGATGTGTAAAATTTGTTTCGGTAAATGATTCATTTTATATGAGTCTTCCTGATTTTTAGAAAGAGCCATTCAGAAGCCTATCTAAGAACCTCTGGAACCTATCAGCTAACTCATAGAGAAGGGGTTACTAACTCACCACAAGCTAATTATCAATCTGAGGAAAGCTAGTCACTATCTTACTGGAAGATATAGTACAAGATCCATGGTAAATTCATACTTGATTCATAATTGATTACTGTCAGGCTAATTTTCCGTGACTAGCTTTATTTTGATGAGACGCCCAACTTGCTCTTACAAATATTCTCGATTGTGGTAGCTAACAGGGGTAGCAGGGATAAAATACGTCGATTGAACGTTTCTCAAAAATATTTTTCTATTTGGAGTCTAAAATGAAGTCATTATGAAAACCAAATGCGTATCGAAATGGATTCTATTTCGATACGCACTCTAAATTTTTTCGAAATTGGTAACAATGGTAACATCAACTGTCAGATGAACGTCTGACAAGAGGGATGAGATTTTCAGATATTAAACAAAGAAGAAGAATAACCTTTGAATGTTGTGGTGTTATTTGTTGCCTTAGATCGTGCAGTTATTATAAACTTCAATTGTTACATGACTGGTTTCTCGAGCGTTTATAATTGAATTAGCTGGTATTGTTAGGACTAGGTTTATAAAATTATGCTGCTCAGTGGTCTAATTGTTCGAAAAGTTATTTTGACTGCAGTGGGAGTGTGGTGATGCATCGGATACTTTGATATTGTGAAATTTCTTTTCGTTAACTGAAAGAGATTTTTTAGTTTCTATAAAACAATTTCCCATGCGAAAATTCTCGATTGTGGTGTGTATGAAGTCGAACACGTGCTGTTGAATTTAATACTCAAATTCAGCCTACCTCGCTTCAGTGAAGATATTTTTGTCATCGGTTTTACTTCTAACAGCTTTATATGGTGGCCTTCAGTTTATGTGTATGCACTCGAACACGGCAGGTTCAAATTGAATTCAAAATTTCGTTTCAGTTTGGGGATATTTTCATTTTTACGTCGTCGGTATAACACCTAAGAGTTCAATACGGTAGCCTTCTCAATGTGTGGTGTGAACGAAGTCGAACACGTGCTGTTATATCTAATTTATTACATTGACCAATCGCAGGACTAACTTAAAAAAAATTCGGTGACTTTATGAAGGTCATTGAATAAGAAAACTGTTACCTACTTAGAGATGTTTGACAAAAAGTTGTGGAACTAACTGATCATCAACCCACTCTGAGAATCCAGTAATTTTTGTTATTGAAAACTTTCTGAAGAAGACGGGAAGACGGAATGATTGAGTTTTGGGAACTTTTGTAATACTAGAACCAAAGTGAGGAATAATCAGTTTTTCTTAAGGAATTCCATTATAATTTCTTGGATATTAGATCGAGAAGTTTCAAAGAAGTCTCTCACACATAATAATCGAACTAAAATTGATACTCGCTCATATATTATCGAAGGAGTGACTGATGAAAATATTAAATTTCGTGGTCGGCAGATGAGCATTTAGAAAGACTGGCTTGCCCAACTATTATCTATGGGTTTGAATACGGAGATGAGTCAGTCTCGAATCATTACGTAATATCTCAAGTATGATGACTGTCATGTGGAAAACTATGACGAATAATCATAAATAACTTGGGAGATACCGAAATATAGTTTCGATAATTAGACTGGCGACTTTCATTTTTTCTAAGAAAAAAAAGGAAACAGGCAAGAATCAGGTGGTAAATATTGTTGAGGTTCCAACTCAAAAAAAAATAATAATTACACACGAGAACACTCAACATGGTGAAATGGGGATACAGTTTAGGGGTTGAAACCAGCTTTTTGCGATTTGCGGCGAAACGGGACCTCTTAGTGAAAAATGTTTAAAGAAAAAGTTGTAGATAATAATAAAATCAAAAACTTTTGTTTTTAACACTTTTCAAATAACCTCAAATTAAATGTCAAAATGGCGAGAAACTGATTTTTCAGTATTTAATTTTTTACTCGAGTATGAATGATTCATTTCAGATGAGAATTTTTAAAAATATTTCTTAACAATTCAGAAGAAGTCTAGTTCACGACTTGGGTAGATTTTTCGGAAAAAATACCCTTATCTTACACGAACAATTGTTCTAGTGTTTTTTTGTATTTCTTAGGTCTATAAGTGATCATTTTGAATTTTGAAATGTCTACTTCCAAATGTTCTATGTAACTTGGTAGTTCATTTATTGTTAAACAGCTTAATATTGAGAAAAAGTTTTTCTGAATCATGATTTTCTCAATATTTTCAATGATTTTCATTAGTTGTAGTAAGGAATAAAATTAATATTATATACTTAATTGATTCTGTGGTTTTCAAATATTTTGATATGAATAATTTAGTATAAACTACTTTTTGTTAGAAATAATGGAGAAAGTCGAAAATAATTCAAAATATTGAGAAAATCATGATTCGCAGAGAGACATATTCTCAATTTTGAGCGGTTTCCATCTATTTGCACCGGTTCAACTTAAGGTTAACTTACGACTTAAGTGTACCTTGCATTACGATTTTGATTTGCACCGCTATTTGAGGACATCATAAGCCTCAGTCAAGAGAAGCCTCAGATTCTCCAGGCTTAGGTCCCACTTATCTACTCAACCTCAATTTTCCTACACAAAATATTTTCCTATTTTCTTGATGTTCAAAGTATTTCGAGCACTTTTTTTGGATTTTGCTGATGTGATTGCGTTGTTCCCTCTATTTAGGGTGACCAAACCTACAGCTCTTTATAAATAAACCTGATTGAGGCTGACATTGAATATCCCTATGATGTGAAAGTAGGAAAATAATTTTCAGATTCAACACTGTACCAATTTCTTAATACAAAATGTCTATTGATATTGTTAATTTACATTACTTACGAACATAAAAATATTCTGTTGCTTTGTACTGGAGGAATGAATTGGCAAGTCTTTTCAATTTTTTCTTATTCATCCGAAATTGTTAACCACATCTCAATGTCGTAAACATTTTGGATGACTACTTTTCTGTATACCTAGGGTAAGACAGGTCAGGTTAGGGTGACTAATAAACTAGGCATTTTAACTAATGTGCATGCAGCTCTCTTGGCTTCTTTTCCCGGTAGAGAAAATTTTCCAAATAACATGCTATACTCCCGTCAGCCTTTCAAATTAGACAGAACTAACAGCGCTTGCGCAATGTGCAAATTTTTTAAAACGTTGCGTTGTTTAACGTCTCGTCGTTGGTTACGTGATAATTTTTGCGCTGTTGCCAAACATTTCCAATACTCAGGTAAGGTTCAGGCCAGGAGTCAACGGTGCAAACCATCTTTACCTTGAGGTGTACCTTAAGCTGATCCTCCACTTAGCTGAGTTTTTTATTAAGGAGAACCGGTGCAAATAGCTGTTAATGATCGATAAACCCACCTAGTTACATAGATCATTTGGAACTAGAAAATTAAAATGGTCACATATAGACCTTCGAATAGAAAAAAGAACTAAGACAATTGTACGTGGAAAATAAGGCTATTTTTTTCGAAAAATATAAATAACTCGAAAACTAGAAGTCTTCTCATCTGCGAAAAAATCAAGTTTATTTAACACAAACAAAGATATAGGTACATTTAATCACCCAAGGTATCCAACTGCCAACAAATATCATTATTCTGCTGAGCTAATTCAAGGAAGAGATTTATAGAACAATTGTGGAATTTTTTATCAAAGAACAAATCTCAATTTAAATCTTTTATTATCTAATTAACTAATAGCTATTATCTAATTAACTATCATTGAAAAAATCTGTAACAAAAAAACTCTGTTTTGATGCCAACACCCACACACAAAAAAAAGATATACATCTACAAATTTGCATCTAAACTTAATCATTTATAAGCAAGAAAAAAACTGAAAAGTGATGAATGAAGAATTTTTTTATTGTTTCATCATCCAAAACTTTTATATCAAACATATTTCGCTAGGAGGTTAGGTTTCGCCGCAAATCGCAAAAATACGTTTTCAACCCCTAAACTGCATCCCCATTTCACCATTTTGAGTGTAACCTCAACTTCATTTTCAACCTGTTCTTTGCCTGTTACTTTTTTTCCACAACTATTGAAAATCATTGAAGATATTGTTGTCGGTTTTTCTCAATTTTAAGCGGTTTAACGATCAATAACTACAAATAAAACATTTCAACAATTGAAAATATCACTTATAGACCTTCAAATTACAAAAAAAACACCAGAACAATTGCTCGTGGAAGATGAGGGTATTATTTTCGATAAATATACATACTCGAAAACTAGTCGTCTTCTGAATTCCAAAAAAATGTTTAGCTAAGAGGTCTCGTTTCGCCTCAAATCTCAAAAAACCATTTTCAACCCCTAAACAGCAACCCCATGTCATCTTTTTGTGTGTTTTCGTGTTTCATTTTTGTTTTTCCTCAAAGTTTGGAGCCTCAACAACATTTTCCTCCTGGTCTTTGCCTGTTACTTTTTTTTTATTTCAAGCGTTTAGAATTCGTTTTGGCACCAGCCTGAATGTTAGTGTTCTTGAAATAGAAAACAGAATTTTGATAAAGACATTCCTGGATATGTTAAAAATTAATGATGAGAGTAGCAGCAGAGTAACTGGATTTTCTTGAATCAATCTGAAGTTGATTGGCATTTATTTTCAAATTCTATATTACTGTCAGACCAGTATTCTTATTTTTATAACACATCACATTATTTTTTTATTGTTGATTTCTATTTTTACTCCATTCATTGATTTTTCCTGTTTTAGTTGTCCTGGGGAAGCAAACAAACTTTTCCGAAAGCTTCAAAAGACGATAATAAAAGACTGCAACATCAAAACTGATTCAATTCTACAGTTATTTTCCGTCACTGAACGGAATCAGATAGTTAGAAATTCGTCATATTCGGAATTGGAAAAAATTAATCTTACGAGGAATATTTTCCTAAGACGAAACCAATTTATTTGCAGAAATAAACTTTTTACAAAAGATCCAATTTCTTTTTGTACTTTTATTTATTTATTTAACTACTGAACTAACTGAAAAATAATATCACCATGCCAACATAAAATATGGAATTCAGAGAGTTATATAATATAAAAGTAAATTTCAACACTCCCACTATTTGCATATTTTATAACAAAAAATAAATAATTAAATCTGAACTTCTCTCTTCGTGGCTGCTTCCAATCCCAATAAACATCTCATTTTCTCAAAGCTGCTTCGACGTAGAGCTTTAGTAAAAATATCAGCTTCTTGGTCCGTAGTATGGATATACTTCGGAAATATGTCCCCATTTTCATATTTGTCACTAATAAAATGATACCTGACATCTATATGTTTTGTACGACAGTGAAACTCAGGATTTTGGATAGGTTTTATCGCACTCTGATTGTCTACATGCAGTATCGTTGGTTTTACCACAACTTCTTGAAGATCTCTTAGTAACTGATGTAGCCACATCGCCTCCTTTGTTGCATCTGATGCAGATATATATTCTGCCTCAGTTGTAGAGAGTGAGCCACTTTGTTTCTTGCTTGCCCATGTTACAAGACCATTACATATTTTAAAAGCATATCCAGTTGTTGAACGTATACCAAAAAACTAGCTGCAGTCACGAATTTTAATGTCGAAATTTTTCTGCAATTCCGCCAAAACACTTTCAATTGTTGATTCATGTTCAGAAATAACAAGTTCATCATAAACATGTAAAACCAGAAAAATCTTATTTCCAGTAGGATATGCAATATAAACACATTTATCTGCTTCGCTTTGTGAAAATCCAAAATCCTTTAGAAAACTATGAAACTTTCATTCCAACATCGTGGTGCCTGTTTCAAACCATAGAGAGATTTCTTTAGTTTGCGGACAAAACCATGTTCATTTTCTATACCACTGGGAGCTGACATATATATTTCCTCTTCAAGTTCACCATGAAGGAAAGCAGTTTTGACATCAAATTGAATCATTTTGTAATTATGTGCAGCTGCAATTGCTAATAAAACTCTAACGGAATCGTATCTGGTGGTTGGCGAGAAAATTTCATTGAAATCTATCCCTGGTTTTTGTTCGCAACCTTTTGCACATAATCTTACTTTATAGCGTGGAATTATCCATAAGGCTTTCGTTTCATTCTGAAAACCCATTTGGAACCTATGGGTTTTTAACCAGGCGGCAGTGGGGTTAACTCCCAGGTTTCATTTTTATCTAGGGCAGACAATTCTTCTTTGACGGCTTCTCTCCACTTTCTAGACTCACTGCATTCAATAGCTTTTTCGTAAGTTTTAGGAACATCAATTTCAACCAAATTTAAGTAAAAATTTTCATACCTGAATGGCATTCGAGTTTTTCTATGAGGACGTACGTTTGTAACTCGTCTTTTGGTTTGAGAATGTATTTCTTCTGAGTCTTCTCCTGAATCATATTGTTCTGCAGTCATGTGATGTTCTGGAAAAACTGTGATGTCATCTTCTTCGGTATCAAAGGAAACTCGAACCATATTTTGTTTGGAACCAAAACCTTTGACGTTTTCATTAAATATATCATTATGAGACACTGTGATCTTCTTTGTAGTAGGATTGAATAGCCTATAATTAGTCGAGTTATTATTATATCCTACTAGAATACATTTTTGACTCTTTGGTTGTAGCTTGGAACGTTTTTCATCAGGAATATGTACGAAGGCTTCACTACCAAAAGTTCTAACATGTTGAAGACTAGTCTTTTTGTTACACCAAATTTCGTAGGGTGTTGAATTTGGAGTTTGACTAGTTGGTGTACGGTTCAGGATGTAGATAGCTGTGTTAACCGCATCAGCCCATATATATTCTGGAACTTTTGTACCATATAACATACAACGAGCACTTTCAATGATGGTTCAGTTATCTCTTTCTACCCTGCCGTTTTGTTGAGGTGTTAAAGGGGCAGTTGCCTCCGTTTCAATTCCTTCTTGGTCCAAGTATTGCATGAATTCTTTATCACAATATTCTCCACCATTGTTAGCATGTAGAACTTTCATTTGACGACCAAATTTATTTTTGATTTTGTTGGTGAAGACCTTGAAACACTCAAACATGTCAGATTTGTGTTTGATGAAATATGCTACCCGATATCCAGAAAAATCATCTTTGAATGCTAGGAAGTACTTTGCACCTTGAACTGATGGGAATTCCATGGAACCACATAAATCACTGAAGAAACGTTCTCCTAGTAGTATTTTTA
Source organism: Chrysolina oricalcia (assembly GCA_944452925.2). Classification (NCBI taxonomy): domain Eukaryota; kingdom Metazoa; phylum Arthropoda; class Insecta; order Coleoptera; family Chrysomelidae; genus Chrysolina; species Chrysolina oricalcia. The sequence continues at coordinate 53,577,480 of OX101819.2, read as the reverse complement.
TATGGGGTTCCCTCTTGAAAGGTACTTTGTGTTGTTTTCCATAGGCACATGCTGCACAAATGAAACTGTCAGTGTCTTTGAAGTTGACTCCCATAACAAGTTCTTTAGATACCATTTCTTGCAACTGTTTCAGATTGATATGTCCAAGACGGTCATGCCAAACTTGTAAACTGTCACTGGCAGCCGTATTGACATTCAAAATTACTGTTCGGAACAGCATTCTATACAGATTATTCGGTTCTCGCACTGCACCCGATACGAGTATGTTGTTTTCAAAAATTTCGGCCTGGCTATTGCCTTCAGAAAATAGATCCTTTCTGAGTTCTGGGATTTATAAAACATTGTTAATTGTAGCATCGATCCACTGGCCATTTATCAGCTTTTGAATCTTCACCTGGCCTCTTCCTTTCACCGTCAGGTTTTGGTAATTACCTAAAAAAATACTGTTGAGATGTGATCCTCTTCAAAAGTGAAGAAATAATCGCGCCTGTAGCTCATGTGTGCAGATGCACCGCTGTCCATTATCCAACAGTTCTCTCCAAACGAAATGTGATTGCTTTCTTCTACGTTGAAAGCAGTCTCGTAACTGGTACGTGCTGTTTTTCCTACGCTGTTGGTTGCTCCTACTGTTTTCTTTTTCAATTTGTTCCAGCGATTTTTCTTTGGTGCTCGACAATTTTTGAAAATGTGGCCCTTTTGACGACAATTATAACAAGAAACATAGGATTTTTGGTAGTCTGCTTTCTTGTACTCGGCGTTCTTTCTGTATGGAGTGAAATATAGTGTTGCAAGAGCTGTTTCAGCTTCCTCATAAGACGTGAGACTTGCTTCTTCATCCAGAAGACGGGCTGTCAGGTTGGGGATGGTTTGCTTGCTTTCATCCATAGATAACCAAGCTTGTCTAACACTTCGATATTTCATTGGCAATATGCTGAGAGTTTCACTTGCTTTGCTAGATTTTCTATTTTCGAGATGTGCTGTGCCACATAATCATTCGGATTCATTTTGTATTTATGAAAACGTCCGTGCACTAACATCCTGTTCACCTCTGACTTCTGTTGGAAAATTGAATCCATTTTATCGAAAATTTCCTGGAGTCACAATTTTCGATCAGAGTAATTTTTCAGAGGTCCATTGCTGATGTTAACATAAACATAGCAAAAGCATCTTTCTTAGCCCAATTTCCTTGCTCCTGAAGGTTTTCTGGTTTGACACACTTCATCTGGAACTTCTACTGCTGGTAGTTGTTACCATCAAATTTGCAAATATTTGCCGCATCTACTATTTCAGCCATATTAACGAATGACAATATTGACTGAAAACTCTGTCAAATAACGAACAGAAACTTTAGCTGTACTTGTTCTCGAGTGGTATTCAAAATATTTCGAGGTATTAAAAGCGGCAATCTGGACCCATAACCTGTTACGAAGAATATTTTCCTAAGATGGAACCACTATATTTGCAGAAATACACTTTTTACAAAAGATCTAATTTCTTTTTGTACTTTTATTTATTCATTTAACAACTGAACTAATAATATCGCCATGTCAATATAAAATATGGTATACAGAGAGTTATAAAATATAAAAATGAATTTCAACAATTAACTGTGGAGTTCCTCATGGTTTCATACTTGGGCCAATTTTATTTTCATTGTATATAAAAATCCTACTGATTATCCATATTTCAAATTCATTAATTTACTGTTTTTGCTGATGAAAGCACTATACAGCGTGATTTACGTAGGGTGTGCATTAGAAGTTTTTCAACTTGCAGTTGGACTAGAAACTTGAAATTTGGTGTGCTGTCAGAATTGATCATGAGCGTTCTACCTCAAACGATTTTAGTCATACAACTATACAGGTTATGTCAAAAGTCCGTACCACCTAATATAATTTTTTTTTGTATGGTTCGATTGGCCTTCTGATTATGACTTGAGAAAACCTGAGTTATATTGACTTATTTATTACAGTTTTGGGATATGTTTATTTTTCTGAAAAAAAATACAGCCGCAGTAGTTCACGAAAACACGTGTAGCCCACAATCTGTTCAAAATTAGGAAACCAAATTCATGAAACAGTTAGCTGGTTGTCCAAGCTAACACCTGATGTCCCATTGACGGTCCCATTTTGTACCATTTTAGCGCAGGCGATTTTTCGATGTCGCATTATAAAATTGTCAAAAACTCAAATTTTTCAAGTGGCACCTACCATTTTTTTCATTACCATTCAAAAGAAAATAAAATTTGAGGATGAGTTATTTCAGCTTTCCCTATACCAAAGTTCAACCTCTGTCGAGTTATTCAATAAAAATCAAGAAATGCCTTATCTTGCTGAATGATAAAGTGTGTATGCCATGGAAACAGAAGAAAATTGTAATAATTCAATCAAAAATATTGACAAAACTCTAGCGTGAATGTTCAATATGACCACCATTGTTGTTCAAACATTCTATTATTGTACTTTCAATAGCGTAGCACGTCTGCTTTCGTTGGGATCGAGACTTTCAAAAGTCTGTATTATTCTAAGTCTCAACTCATCTATATTGTAAACTGGTGAAGAATAGGCCGAATCTTTTACCCTACTCCAAATATAAAAATCTAAAGGGGTAAGATCTGGAGATCTTGCAGGCCACAGAACGGGTCCTGGATTTCCCCACCATCGGTGCTCGATCATGGATGTCAATTTGAAACATAAAATAGTATAACTCTTGGTTCATTACCAATCAAAACACATTTAGTCAAAACTGTACTCGATTTTTAAATCAGAACATCATATGGGCCGTGGTGGTCGGCTGGTAAAAGCGTACGCCTCGCAAGCGTGGGGTCGTGTGTTCGATCCACCGATTCACCGGTCTCGTGCATGGCATCACACGTTAAAAGGTGAGGGCTGCGTCTTCCCTAGCTCACACAAGTCTCTCGAAGACTTCCGAGGGTTGCGCGTAGGGGTGCAATCGGTTGACGGAAATAACAACAATATGTGGATTTTCAGAAACCCAAAAAGGTCGTCTATTGTAAACTCCCTGCTGACAAAACTTTGCTTAATCAGTCCAGATTATATTGCCCAAGAATCCGGAGTAATCTTGTATTTTGAGTAATGAGTCCTCGCAAAAGTTTACTCTACGGGGAAAGTCACCTGGATATAATTTTGCATTCGTATAAATTTGACAGGATGTAGCTCATGGCGGTGTAAAATGGGTTGTATTGCAGAGTATGAAAATCTCAATTCCAAAGACGCAGTTTGTATTGAGGAGGTTCATTTTTACTCAAGTTTTGAAAAGATAATTGGCTATAATTCAGTGATAACTCTATAAATCCGAATATGTATGTTTCAACCTTAGGTAAGTGACGATAACTCAACTATTTTCATGTAACAATACGAGGATATATTGAAAAATTCTTAGCATACTATAGAACCAAACAAAATTTCAATGTCAAAATATTTTATTACTCAACATATTCTCCTCTCAATTGGATATATTTATTACAGCGAACCTGCAACGTCTCTGAACCTTTCAAAAAAAAATGTTTCTTCTTGCTCTGCAAACCAGATCTCCTCATCTTTTATTACCTCCTCGTTGGAAGAAAATTCACGACCTTTTAAACTTTTTTTCAGTTGAGGAAAGAGATGATAGTCGGACGGAGCCAAATCTGATGAAAAGGGGGGTGTTCTAGTAATTCAAACCCTAAATCACTAATTTTTTGCATGGCTACATGAGATTTGTGTGCAGGGGCGCTGTCTTGTAAAAAAAAAACACCTTTGAATAGCTTTCCGCGTCTTTTCTCTTCAATTTTTTCCCGTAGAGTGATCAGTAATATCGAATAGTTCTACCCTTATCCGAAAAATCAATCATGATTACTCCATGGCAATCCCAAAAAACTGAAGCAAGAACTTTTCCAGCAGATTTTTGGACACGAAACTTCTTAGGTCTTGGAGAAGCGGAGTGTCGCTATTCCATCGATTGTTGATTTGTTTCTGGATCGTAGAAATGTACCCAAGTCTCATCCATAGTAAAAATTCGGTTTAAGAAGTACATCGTTTTCAAATCGAGCACAGATCGAACGCTTTTGGTCAACATTCAAACATTTGGGGATACACTTTGCAGCAATTTTTCTCATGTCCAAATTGACGTGAACTATATGATGAACGCGTTCGTATGAAATATTCAGTGCTTCAGATGTCCGTTTAAGCCCAATTCGATGGTCTGTTAAAATCATGTCATGAACTGCATCGATATTTTCGGGGACTGACACAGAAACTGGCCTTCCTGATCGGTCATCATCTTCAATGGAAAATTTACCTCTTTTGAAGCTAAAAGTCCAATTTTTCACAGTCGCATAGGAAGGACATTGATCACCAAGGGTATTTTTTTCTTTAATGTTCTGGCATCGACTGCTATGGTCATTAGACACGTGTTCTGGATAGGCCTTGTTACTAACTCCACGCGCCACCTTTGGAACAGCACTGTTAATTGGAACGCAACAGTGAATCGTGCGGGACTCACCCCAGTCCAGCCACGAGATTTTAATAATTCAATAGGTCAAATTAAATTAAAAAATCCCAGCTGCAACTGGGGCTCGAACTCCGGACCTTTCTACCCAAAGTCGGACGCTCTAACCACTGCGCCACGCCCCGACATCACGAAGGGTATTAAACATATCTTCCTAAATCTGCTTACCTCTTAACCCTTTTAAATACATGTACTTGATCATGGCTCGATACTCCAATTTTTCAATTTTCACAATTTCGGTGGACATATTTTTTCATTTAATTTATTGCGTAACTCTGGTTTACTTTTTTGACGTCAAACTTTACACTGACACTTCTAATAAGTTATTGTTCGTTGCTATGGTAACGCAATATTTTGTTCATGCAGGGAACTGGTCTAGGCTATCTAGATATCAATACATCCTCGTATATTTGAATTAGGTATGTGAATAGTGCATTTTTAAATTAGATTTAAAAGTGCTGAAATTTTTGCATGTCACGCATAAATTTTGGAGCTCCACCAGATACCGCTTTCATTTAATATTGATTCGAAAGCTTAAGGAGTCCTCTTTGAAATGTGCTTTACATTTTTTGCCTTTCGCTGCTTTTCAACTCAATGCGACGTCAGTTATATGAGTAATTTCAATGCATAACGGTTTTGCAACGTAGCCCTCACTGGGGTCCAAACAATTTGTTTGTTTACATTTCCTTCATTCAATTCAATTTTATGTAAACAAATTGTGTGGAATAAGAAAGTGTTTGAAGGAATTAATAGCATCAATAATAATTATTGACGGCCCAAAATGTTGCCACAAAAATATTTTGAATTAGAATTCTATCACGCGGTGTATCAAACGAATAGTCTGGATACCCTCATTTTATACAATTCTTTTAATCGAATTGAAGGAGGTCTCTACTTTAGAGAACTGATTGTTTTCTTTCAATCAATCAATCAATCAAAGTACACTTTATTGTCAAAAGAATTACATTCTCGTAGACAAAGCACAGGAAAACAATACAAACATGTAAGAAGTCAAATATAGCATACAGTTTAGTATCTGAACAATAAATTAGTGGTAATAATTACTGTAGGTAGGTAAAATAATTTTAAGTAGTAGGTGAAATAAAAGATAATGTCTCTTTTGAGGTTTTCCCACCACTCGTCTTCATATTCTTAACATCATGAGGAGATGTGAGAGCAGGAGTCTCGAACAACAGTTTCAATATTTATCATCGGAGTTACTTATATTATTGAGTAATGAAAAGAATAGAGAAGAATTTACATTATTCAAATCGAAATACAAAACCCGATGGCTCAAGGCTTCCCGTACGTATGACGTTTTGATCGCAAGAAATAAGGAGTGGCTAGAGACGAATTATTGTTCTCATCCTCAACTCAACACAACTCCATCAAGTCGTGAAGAGAAAGATTTAGAAAACAGTTCTGAAAGATCAAAGAGACTCAAAACCCAGGTATTGCGAGAGTCTACATCAGGAGCTGTACTGAGCTTTGCCGCTCAAATGAATTTGAGATCTGAAGGAAAATCTGAAGCTTCACAAAAAAGGAAATCACAACAACTACCCCAACAAGAGCAACAAAATATAAGGCTGCAAATCAGAAGTCAATACGTTCCAAATCAAAATGTACTATGTCAGGAGAAGATGCTCTTTCCGTGTTAATTAGTGAAAAATTTTCGAGGCACCAATATGACGTTGTGAGGACAAGTGCTCCGGATAGTTTCCTGCCGTACAAGGTGCAAAAAAAATTGTTACCCTGAAAATATCCAAGCGACAGGAACATCAGTAGAAGTACCTCTACAGGATCTACTGAATCATACTGTCCAAAGATTACTGCTATGTATCGGGGAAGTTGTGGCTGCACATTTTGCAGACTCGGAGTTAGATCAACTTTGTTTGTTTACAAAATGTGAGTTTGATGGTTCGTCAGGACATAGCTCCTACAAGCAAGCCTTCTATGGTAACGAAGCAAGCGATTCTGCTGTATTTCTTACATGTATAGTTCCAGTTCGCATTACATGTAAAAAAGAGTTAACCTGTGGTAGAAGTCCATTGTATCTCGAACTGAAGTGGTATTGATTCACAATATAGTAAAAATTGTGGAGATGACTTCGAGTTTTTCTATATTGTGTAAAAAAAAAGTTGACATGGCCAAATCCGAATCCTGCTTCGACTGTATACTGTCGACCAATAAAAATGGAATTTAATAAAGAATCCACACAAGTTTCAGTTGCGGAGAAAAATAGAGTAGATAATGAAATACATGCTTTACAGAATTCTACAGTACTAGTGCAAAATAATAATTTCACAGTGGCCCACAAATTAATATTTTCTATGATTGGTGAGAAAGTTTGTAATGCGCTTACAGATACATCTTCAACACAGAAATGTTTCTTATGTGGCGCAACATCAAAAATGTTCAATACATACAAAACATGATTAGCAGAGCGTAAACACTGAGAACTTGGAATTTGGTTTGTTAGTATTGCATGGATGGATTCGCATGTTTGAGTGTCTGATTCACAATGCATATGAATTGCCGATAAAATTGCCGAGGAAAAGACAACTATATCTTTGTCCTTTCCTACAGAAAATAAAGCCAGAATTCAGATATAGTTCAAAGATCGCTGGTCTTATTGTTGACACTCCTAAGCCTGGTTTTGGGAACACCAATAATGGCAATACGGCAAGGAGATTCTTCAAAAATGCAGAGTTGTCAGCAGAAATAACAAAAATTGATCTGGTGTTAATCAAAAAAATTCATGTAGTAATGATAGCTGTCGCAAGTGGTTTTGAAATTGATGTTGATAGATTTCGATCTTATACTCATGAAACGGCAAGGTATTTTACCTCTTTGTATCCTTGGTACAATATGTCACCAACCATGCATAAATATTTAATACAAGGACCTGAGATCATATCCTGTGCACTGCTACCTATTAATAACAATAATAATAATAATAATAAAGGCTTTTATTGACAAGACATATTTTTGTTTTTACAAGATTTCTAGATATAGAATTGTGTCTCGTCAAATGGCAGAGTTCAAACTACTTGTTGACACAAGTGTTTGCTCTTCCACTCAACCGTGAAAGACCCGGTCACTCGACTTGCAAAAGAACGAGTCCGGGTGAAGAATATGAAATAACTAATGATAGAATAAATATTCACAAAAAAAAACATTCATGTTTACATACAAATATTGAAATTTTTTTATTTACAGATATTTCAGAAATAGTGTGATTGTTTTACGCAATCCATGTCAAGAGCTGTTTCAGAAGATCATGTTCAATTCCTTTTTTCATGTTTGACATTGCCATTTTTTTATATACCGGGTGACCCACCAATTTTTCTATAGTTTTTAAGATACAGGTTTCAAATTTGGCACGTCGATATATTACTCAAATACGCATATTTTGACTCCATAACCGAAAATTCACCACTTCCGGTTTAACCGGAAGTGACCCCAAACTTTTTTTTTTAAATGACACCCTGTACAATTTTTTTCATTATCAGGAAGAACACGCAATTTGTGATAACACTGTTCTCCAAAATTGAAAATCGGTTGAAAAATGGCGGAGATACAGTTGATTGTTCAATCGAACAAAGTTGGCCATGAACATCAAACTCAAATCATCACAACTGACGAACGGCGTCAGCATTTACGAGAGGAAGGTTCGAGGTAAGATACAGCTGAAAATTGAGCTTCCCATGTAATTGCAGCAACCATATTTCCCATCAATTATCAAACATTTCCTCAAAACGGATTAGTACCCATAAAGAAAGGCTCACAACTGCCATTTCTCAAATAGCAACATACTCTTTTCACATTGTTATGTTGAAAGATGATGAATTATCAGATTACTCGAATGAAAAGATTTGAAGAATTCCGAAAGGAATCGAAGATACGGGATGTTTCATTATGAGTGTTCTCAAAATTGACTATTCTTAAACAGAGGCGGCTTGAACCTACGAAAGCTAAACAAAAATTCATATTTAAAAAAAAAATAGTGAAAATTTGCGGTACATTCTGAATAATGGAACATTGTGAGTTGTCGAAAAACATTCTACGGCGATGGAGCGAACTTTTTTCTCATTACTCGTATGCTAATCGTAATTGATGGTGGATTCATACAGCAGTTTTAAGATCGTTGTTGGAATAAATATTCCATTAACGAACATTCTTATGACTTCTTACTAGTGACTAAAAACTCATGAATTGGAACTGCTGTATAAATCCACCATAAGAATATACCTGCAGAGTAAAAAAAATGTATTAGATATTTATTCCAATTTCTAACATTTGATACAACTAATTTCTGAACGAAAAAAAAGGTATGAAGTAAATTGTTTATTGGTTCTGGTCACTTACTATACTAACAGAAATCAAAGTAATGAAAAAATGATTTACAAGTACTGTTCAAAATGTTCTCCAATATGTTCTCTGCACAAAATTGCACGTCTCACTATTGCTTCCATAACTCCATTTAACTGAGCTTGAGTAATACTTGCAATTGCTTCTCTAAGGCGATGTTCCAAATCCTCCCTTGATGTAGGACTAGAAGAGTAAACCTTGTTCTTCAGGTAACCCCATATGAAAAAATCCAGTGGCGTGAGGTCCGGTGACCTCGGAGGCCATCTTGTAGGACCATTCGTGCCAATCCATCGATTTGGGAATGTTTCATCTAGGTAACTGGTTACTATTCGGGAATTATGGGGAGGTGCACCATCCTGCTGGAAATACACATTTTGGTAGACGTCGAGAGGTAAATTCTCCATGAATCCTTCTATTTCGTTTCGTAGAAATCCCAAATAGCGTTGCCCATTCAACATACCATCAAATATTATGGTCCCAATGATTCGAGTTCCTATCAGAACTATCCACACGTTGAATCCAAAGCGTTCCTGAAAATTCCCTTGTCTTATGAGCCTGGGGTTTTCAGATTCGTCGGAAAATATAATGTTTCTCGTCATATTCGGGTTCCTTATGTGGTTCTCAAGTAGCCAATTGCAATATTGGACCCTTCTTTGATGATCATTTTCGTAAAGGCGCTGATGTATCTGATATTTATACGGCTTAAACCCATGTTTTTTTAGAATTTTTCGAGCTGATTCTCGTCCAACTGGTAATTCATGTTCGATTTGTCGAAGTGATATGGTGGGATCTACATAAACAACAGCCAAAACATTAGTTTCCGTCTCTTCATCAATAATAAAACTATCCTGATCATGTACATTGTCATCTGGTTCTATCCTGAATTGCCTTTCCAAACGTGCGAAATAGTTTCTACTTGGTTGGCGTTGTCTGAGAGGGAATCGTTCACTGTAAAGAATGCAAGCCGCAGTTGCATTTTTTCTAAACTCGCCATAAATTAGCAGTAAATCTACTTTTTCATTTCTAGTAAATTTTCGCTACATCGGAATGTTTTTCAACAAGTTACAATTCTCTTGTATTGAATGAGTAGAACAAATTGTCACTTTGTTGACAAAATATGCTTTTTTGTTTAGCTTTCTTATGTTCAAAGCCGCCTTCATCGTTGAAGAACATTCAATTTTGGGAACACTTATATTGTATTTCTGGTTCCTTTCGGAATTCTTCAAATCTTTTCATTCGAGCAATCTGATAATTCATCATCTTTCAACATAACAATGTGAAAAGAGTATGTTGCTATTTGAGAAATGGCAGTTGTGAGCCTTTCTTTATGGGTACTAATCCGTTTTGAGGAAATGTTTGATAATTGATGGGAAATATGGTTGCTGCAATTACATGGGAAGCTCAATTTTCAGCTGTATCTTACCTCGAACCTTCCTCTCGTAAATGCTGACGCCGTTCGTCAGTTGTGATGATTTGAGTTTGATGTTCATGGCCAACTTTGTTCGATTGAACAATCAACTGTATCTCCGCCATTTTTCAACCGATTTTCAATTTTGGAGAACAGTGTTATCACAAATTGCGTGTTCTTCCTGATAATGAAAAAAATTGTACAGGGTGTCATTAAAAAAAAAAAGTTTGGGGTCACTTCCGGTTAAAGCGGAAGTGGTGAATTTTCGGTTATGGAGTCAAAATATGCGTATTTGAGTAATATATCGACGTGCCAAATTTGAAACCTGTATCTTCAAAACTATAGAAAAATTGGGGGGCGTACCTCACCCCGTGGTCACCCGGTATATATATCGGGTAACCAGTATAGCTTTGTCAGGTGATATGAAAAGGAGCACTCGTATAGTGAAGTTTTGTGCTGGGGAGGAGTGAGTCGATTCTTAAAACGAACGTTCAAGTTATGTACATCAGTTCTGAATCGGATTTTGTTGTATAGATATGAAGGCTTTCCGGTGACTATAATTTTGTGGTAAAGTGTGCACGCATGTATGAGTCTTGTACTCTCCATATTCAGCCATCCAATGTTTTTGATGAATTGGGACAGTTGAGTGAAGAAGCTCAGGAAGCTCGCGATAAAGATTTTAAAAGATACAGAAAATGTAATTCAAGAAAGTGTAGTAGATCAAAAAGTAATGCAGATATTTTCAACTCATTTTTAATCAGTAGCGATCCAGTCCTTACAAGAAGAAGGATCATTAAAAAAAGAAAACATGAGCAAATTCCAGTGGAAGCGTTGCAGTTGAAGAAGAGAAGGAAAGGGAAACTGATGATGACACCGATGCTGATATCTGAATCGAAATATGTATTGGTGATGTATTTTTTTGAAGAAAGTTATTCATTAAAATTCTCAATTCATAGTAACCCCGACTTTCTCTGCCGGAACCTTTCCTGCTATTTTACACTTTCATATTTCAGTGGGATCCATTCTATCTCATAAATGAACAGAAAATTATTTCTCAGGTTAAATACAAATTTAAATTTTTTTTCCAAATTTATGGGTATCTTGCCCTACTGTGGGGCGCACGGAAAATACCCTTTTTCAGTAAGCTGAATAAGCATTTAAATATAGTGTTTTCAGATAGGTATAATGAAAAAATAATTAAATTTTTTCTGACAGCGACTTTACTACTGCCGAATAACATTATTTATGACGCAGACTATTACTGCCTGATACTAATGAATTTTGTTCGTAACATCTATAACTGGCGACATTTTAAATAGTTTTGTGAATGAATAGATTGATCCAAAATAATGGCTCTCTTTCACCATTGAATAAAATGAATGAGGTAACAATTCGTCAAACAATAAAGAAGTATGACTTGAGGAAAGAATTATAAAGTTTTTTCAATCAAAGTTGAAAATCCGAGAATGAAGTCACGGCACTATTCTACGACTTCCAAGCGACTCCGCACCCTGACTGAAGTAATAAATAATTGAGAACTGTTCCATCTCCATTGAACATAGTCAGCTCTAATTACGGCAAACCTCCAACTTCAGTGGAACCGATGCCGTGAAGTTAAACTCTTCCTGGTCGAGAACTCGTAATGGAACAAGACTTGTGCTAAAACTTTCCACCGGTTAGTATTGAGAACACATTTTCGACAACATAAATTCAATTGTAAAATTAGAGAAGTTTGTTGTAATTAACTAGTCAGTGTTTTCTTGGAATTCGCTGACAAATTAGAGTAAAAAGTTGCCGCAGGCGTGGATGGAAAATGCTGGAAAATTTGTCCGGGTTGGAAAGATTAATTTGGTGAGTTAAATACTGGTATCACAAAAACAGTTGAGGGTTAGGGGAAGTTTGCTAAACACATATCTCAAATGGAATATAAACAAGAATGATATTGATGGTCCGCCATGTTCGAAATATAATAAATGCCACAGGAGAGCATTTTTTACAATCTACTCAAAGATGTTTTACAAGTAGGGGGCTTCTTTTGATATCATTTGAGTTATTATTTGTTATCATTATTATTTTATTGATTCAGAAAACATTACAGTTTTACAACTAGCAGATCGTATTTTGTGCCGGTTGGCTGACAATAAATAGTTATGCTTAAGAAATAAATATAGGCTAAGAAGGAACAATCAAGGGACAAAAAACTATAAACTCAGTAGTGAGATTATTCATTAAAAGCTTTCATTTACGAATAATATATAATATACGAATTATAGATGAGACATTTCCAATATGAAGTCATTCATTATTCCCGCGCGGGAATAATGAATCTTTATTCCCTCGCATATGAATGAATAATCGCATTTGAATGGAAAGTCTATGAAAACCTCCGAGTAATAAAAGATATAGAGAGGGCTTCTCTGTCTCTTTCTTGAAAGCAACATACCCGACGTTGTTTACAAACATCTCAGCCCGAATCATGTTGAAAATGGGCATGGTCGGATGTATCCGATTACACTCGGTGACCACATTGGAATTCCATGTAATTTCCACTCTTAACTTGGCGATAATGTTTGTTTACGTCCGTTTACGAATCAAACCATGGGCGTCGCAGCATGGTAATCATGGCATAATCCCGATTTTGAGACAAAAATACACTATTTGTGGAAATAGCTGTAGTAAACACTGTTACTATTTGAGTCGACTTTAAAAACGATAACCTATCAACGATTAGGAAAAAACTTGTTGCAGTGTAGGTACACTAAAAAGAAAATAAGCAAACTCAACTCTTCTGTCGTGTTGGAATGTCTTTCGAGTACTTAAAACAAAGCGTCGATGATACTGCAATACGAGCTATGTCAAGAAACATTTATTTCATAGGATACTGTAAAAATTTCTACGCACGATTATTTTGTACTTTAAATTCCAAAACAATGACCGGTAGAAATTCTTATGTAGTAGTTATTTTTTTTTCTTTGGTATTTTGGTATCGCCTGCTATGGTCATTAGTAGTTATTATCTACATTCTTCTGTAAAATTAAGGTTTCTGGACATAGCTCGTATTGCAGTATCAACGACGATAGGTACTTTAGTATTTTTTATTTTTTTTAATTTGTTGGACATGGAATTTACTTTACTGTTCTGCAACTATAACATTATAATAACTTGGCAGTTATATGTGTGTTTGAAATGTATGCTATTCTAGAGGAATTCGTGATTGTGAAACCGATGATATGGACACAGATGAACCAGAAGAAAGTGTTTAAAATTAGCATTGAGAACTATAATCCGTCAGATACAGAAATCAGACTACTTCAGCAAAAGAATAGAAGAATACATTCCAAAATTTCAATTTATTTCAAGCTGGACAGACGATTTACAATAAGCAAGTAATCGCTCCACACTGTGAGCAAATCAAGACTACACCAAAATAAATCTGTTGTTTGGTATGTTTGCAGATATGTTTTCAGAGATACACGTCGGCCCCTATTTAAATCATAAACTTTAATGACTCACACCTGTTTGATGTTTAAGAAACACAAGTAAAATAATAACTACACTCTAAAACACACTTTTTGATTATCTGCCTCAGGATACCAAAAATCTAAATTCAGAAAAAAACATAAAAAAAGAGTTAAAGAGAAATTAAGGTTTTCACTACACTTTGGATGAGTATTTCAATGATACACTTTCAACATGAATTTGAATGTGATTTGTTATGTGTATTATAGCTTATGTTTAAATTCTTATGTGTGTTATAGTTTATGTGTAAATTCTTGTGTGTATTATAATGCATGTATAGCATATATATATAGTGTAAAGTGTTTAGTTTACTGATGTGATAAAACAATTTGAATTTGTGGAATGTACTCAAAACTCAAAATCATTACTTTAATATTGTATTGAATTGTTTTTATGTGATATTGCATTTTTTACATATGTATACTCTTTGTACCTGTTTTTCATATTTATTGCTTTTAATGTACGATATTATTTTCGATAACATATATGGATATTACTATCCCATCTCTGTGACTTGCTACAAAAATGTACCCATTTACACGTAGTTAAATAAACATCTATGTATCTATATTTACTTTTTCACTTCAGAGCTTTCATTTATTTTTTCAGTATTTATGACCTTATGCTTTGTCAACAAGAATCTACAAGAATCTAATTTTCCGCACAAGTATTTTTGATTGACATCTTGACAACACACATGCTTTCCAACAAAGCATGCTGTCGTCTAGAGATAAAAATATAACATGACAAAAATGTATCAGTACACCGCCTCTGGTTCTAATCCTACATCCGAATATCATAACAATAACAAATCTCCCCCTCCGAACTCGGAGGTTACCCCTCACACACAAACTATCACAAAGGATAGTGATGTGCAGCTTTCATAACAACGTGTGTTGTACATATAGAAATGGCACCTCTATATATTTTATTGCTCGGAGATGAAAACAGCCATGACAATTGTTTGACGCATGCTGTCAGTGTTAATGAATGATTGTCAAAAGCGTGTTTATTTGTGATTCAATGACAAAGAGTGTAGGAAATGTGATGGAAAGTGATATGGAAGAAGAATTTTCCTTTTATAATTTTATTGATAAATAAAGCTGTTCATTAAAAATCTAAAATAAATAAATCGTAAATAAAGTAGAGTATGCCACTCGCAATAATGGCTAGAATTCTTTCGGAATATTACTTCCTCGCTGCTAACGCGGCTCGGATCGTAAAGATTCCTCGAGAATAATAGCTATCGTTATTGACTGGTGGTATAATCTTCTGTTATTCAACTTGCTCGTGTGAGATGGGTACAAATACTGCAAGCTGAATTAAAACCACTTTCTTTCCTCCTATAAAATTGAAATTTCACATGTAGGTTCAGTTCCGATGATAATATATCACTGTCAAAGAAATTGCCCCCCCTTATCCCTGAAACATGTATAATAATAATAATAATGTTTATTGAGGAAATCAATAAAAGAATAAAATGTATAAATGTATAACAGTGAAGAATATATAAAATTACACGATGAAACTGTTTCTCTAAATGAACAAAAAAAAACCACAAAAGGAAACCTTGTGCGTGGGTATATCCATGAAATAGAATATAAAATAAAATTCAAAACACACTTACATCGGTATCAACATGTATACATATAACAATTATTTAAAAAAAAAATCATGTAGTTAATAAAACAATAAAGTGAAGTAAGTAAAGTAAGAAAAAAATCAAATAATAGAGGAGAAATTGATGATTTTTGAGAAATATACTGTTTATCATTAATCAAGTGAGTTCTATTCATTCTGTGTACACAGTATTCGTATTTTTTTCTAGTATATTTCAATTTGTTTGTTCTATTAATTTAGTGAGGTACTCTCGTCCCAATTCAAAAATATGAGATTTTAGTAGTTTTTTTAATTTATGTGGATTATCCGTGTCTATGATGTGTGGAATGGTGTTGTAGCATTTTGGAGCTAGGAATGGATAAGCTTTTTGCCCAATGGCTTCCTGCGCCAGATATATAAGCTGTGACTGCTTTTGTCAAGTGTTGTAAGTATGTTTGGGATATGAGAAATTATTTGTTTTGTGATCTCTCAACAGTTTTGAATTAATACAAAAAGTTCATTTGGTAAAAATGATCTTTTTTTCTCGTATATAATTTTAAGGTGATATTTTTGTAATAATTGAAGTGGATATAAATGACTTCTCAAGCCACTTCCCCAAACGACCAAATCGTATCTTATGCTGCTTTCGATTAGAGCATAATACAGGGTTTTTAACTGTGGTATTTTACTCAAGTATCTTAATTTCGATAACATTGATCTAACTTTTTTGCATACATAGAATATGTATATTCCACTTCATTTGCATATCAAGATATATTCCTAAGTATTTTATTTTTGTTTCCATTTTGATTTCGTATGTCTGACCACCGTCACGGTTAGAAAGTTGATCAAAGGATGGAATTCTGGTAGTATTGCAACAGAAGGGTAGGTAGCATGTTTTTTTCGATGTTGAGGGAGTAATTTGTTTTTCAACCAATTATTATGAATTTCTGTAAAATCCCATTCAGCATTTTGTTTAAGCTCTGGCCACGTATCAGCAGTATAGAGGACTACCGTATCATCAGCAATAGAGAATAAATTATTCACATTAGTATTAAATAGTATTGGATCGAGGACACTACCTAGAAGGACACCATATTGAATTAGGAGGTTGCCGCTGTTTGTGGTTTCCATTCTTACTCTGTTTTGCAAGTAACTTTCGAAGAGGCTGCGCCCTATTCCACGAATTCCAATATCTTCCAGATTTTCTAGTAGTGATGAGTGACTCACTGTGTCGAACGCCTTTGATAAGTCAAAAAATACTCCCAGGCTGGGTTTTCCCGCATCCATTTCGCTATATATTTTTTCTGTACATAGTAAGATTGTATCATCAGTTGAAGAGTTTGTTTTGAATCCGAACTGATTATTGAGATTATTTTATATTTTTGAAGGTAAGCATTCAAGCGATTTGCTATGATCCGTTCAAGGATTTTGCACAGGGTGCTAATTAGAGATATAGGTCGGTAATTCGTAACAACAGTTTCATCGCCTCTGTTAAAGATAGGCTTCACAGCACTTTTTTTGAAGACATTTGGCCATATTCCATTCTCCATACATTTGTTAAATATGTAAAACAAAGGTTCTGATAAGTAATGTGCAATATCTTCACGGTTTCCGCTGTTATTTCGTCATATCCAGGGGATTTTTTCAACTTCAAATCTTTAATAATATCGGCTATTTCTTTGACATCAATGGGAATTAGAAAAAAGCTATTTGGGAGGGTGGGTTGTATTGGAATATAATTAGGATATATCACTAGCCAGTTTGAAGCCGATTTCTGTGAACATTTTGTTGAATAGTCTGCAATTTGTTTTTTATCCTCAAAAATATTACCAGATTCATCTTGTACATTAGTAATGGTATTATTTTATTGTTTACAGTTGCTTATTTCATTTACTATGGGATTCATTATTTGTAATTTTTTTTATATTATGTTTTTATATTATTTATATTTTTTATATTGTGCCTGTAAATTCTGATTCCTCGGATATTTTTTCATAGATTTATAAAGCATGTTTGTATCTATTGATTTAATGATACCATTGTTACCCAGGTTGAGATTTTTTCATTTTTTCTGTTTGTTGTGAAAGTGCTTGTAGACTTTTCTATATTCAGTGAAATTCTGTCCAAAAATATTTTAATAGCATCATAAACAGATTCAGTTGAATAAACTGCATTCCACTTTTCTTGTTCAAGAATATGGTGCAATGAAGTTTTTCAAACTCTGATGAACCGATGGTTACACATGGGCACTTGAAGTACATGCAGGAAAGTCAGCGACTGGGAAACGAGAAGTCGAATTAAGAGAAAAAGTTTGTTTGAGGTTATGCGAGAAACTTCTCTATCAAATAAGGACACTATATGTAGGTAACTCCCACACAAGCTAGGATTTTGCTAAAGCGATGCCAACATGAAAAATATTTCGAAAGAACTCATTCAACAAAACTAAAAAGAGGAGAAATAGTGTCCCGTGAAAATGAAAGCGGAATTGTAATGTTAAAGTGGAAGGATACGCGAGAAGTCGGGTTGCTATCTACAAAACATGCTCCATCTCTGGAACCAGTACTCAATAGAACTGCTAAAGATGACCCGCCTATAGCTAGTACCTCCAGTACCATCAACGTTCAAGCTTTGACTAGTAGAGAGAGCCAGGAATCTGACAACTTCCAAAATCAACCACATGTATATTTGTATTCTGAATCTGAATAAATTTACTTACTTCCCAGTCAACACAGAATGGTCTCAGAGATGGTAGTGGGATTCACATGCATGTATCAGATCACACCAGTGAATCACAAAGTGACTTCCATTATTATCGCATAAACGTCTATTGGGTGCCCCGTTGGTCATGTCGAGACATCAAAATGTGATGCAAAATGTGACTCAAAATTAACGCAATGTGACATTCCATTTATACTTCGTAATCGAATGCACATTGGGACGATGTAACAATGTGAAATTGAATCGACTGGTACTTATTTAAGAATGCGCTTCACTTTCTGTTTCTCCTGTGTGTCAAGAATAAAACAAATCTCAACAAGTTTCAACATTAATAGAAATCATACCTCAATATCGTTTTTCTTATTGATCACTTACGGTTCATATAGAATGGGAATGCTAGAAAGCAAATGCGTGAGTGGATTCCGTAGTATATACATTTCACAAAGAAAAAAAAATAATCAAACTCTGTCTAATGAAAAAAAAACAAACAAACAATAGAAATGATAAAAAGTGTATAATTCAAAATTCAACTCCAATCCTCTGAACAGCATTTTCTTCGAGGAGAAATCAGTACCTATCCTGAAAATGCCAAATTCTGTAAATTATACTGAATTTACCTTCTTAAGTTTCTACTCACCGTTCCGGTCCTTGAAGGGATAAAGTTCTTGGTAGAAATAATAATTGGGCAATGTTAATACACACATTTGATTTAACTATTGAAATAAAAAGAATCAAACATTACACTAAACACACTATCGGAAGAACTTATAGAATATTTAAAGAATGGCGTCAACCAAATACAAATTCTACTTGACTCTCAACTCGTCAAACAACTCTGGCCATTTTGTGTCGTGCTGGTGATGTCATGCTCAATTTTGTTTCCAACCTAATTCCTTCTATACCGACAAAATCTCAATGAAACCAAAATTCATGTTGATGTGATTTGCAATGTTCATCACATTATGTGCCTCGAAGCGACACTAAAAAAAAGAAAATTGTGAACAATTCATAACATTTGGCATCACTAAGTGGTAACAGTGATGTCTAATTGCAACTCATTTTGTTACCATAATAATCAAGAAAGCTACATCTCCTAGATGTTTGTGTTAACTGGGTACTATTACTGTGGCAATTATTTGTGGGAGTGTACATGCAACTTATATTTGCGTGAATTAGGCACACTGTTTCCATTATGCATGAACAAAAGACAGTTAATATTTTGTGGCAGCTAAATACAGGCTTACAATGGTCTTTCGATTTAGACTTTGTGATATATCTCAATGACCGCTTCTGGAGAGCAAATATCGAATTATGTAATTGTAAGTTACGATGGCCCCAAAAAGCTATTCCATAGCGAATATGTGATTCGATTAATGCAAAGTAAGCCACTCTAGCTGTTGTATACCCCAGCTCAGTAGTATCGTCATCAAAAATAGTAAATAGTCCTGCGATGTTGATGGTTATTGGGTCATTTAAAAACAAGACGGGTCCTAAAACAGACCCCTGTGGTACTCCATTACCAATTTTGATAAATGCATTATTCAAGAATCTGAAAATCACTCAGTATATCTGATAGGGGCTGAGAAAATTTCAAGACGAGCCTAAGTTGATGACATCTTTTTTTTTTGAAAAATCACAAGAAGATTCTTTTACATTTGTTGCGTACTTCTTGAACTTTACTGTCTGCTTTTATCCCTTTTTTAATTCGAAGAAAATATGTGATTAATTAGAGAAAAAGTGAGGAAATGAATACTTGAAATTAGGATACGCAATGATAGAAAATTAAAACCATGGGAATGCATACAATTTTAGCATCCATTATGATGAAGTAATTTTATTTCACAACCATTCACAACACACTTTGTATAATTTGAATATGTTACAGTCCAGATAATATTCATTCTTCGCATGTAGAACATAATCAAGGCAATCCAAATAACGAGAGGACAATTCCCTTCTGCGAGTCTGTGGAAAATTAAAGTTATGTTTGCGTCTACATTCACTTCGTTAGGGACCAAACAAAGTTTTCGAACTCATTCCTAAGAGAACTATAACAGAGAACACTCATTACAAAACTCAAAAACCTAATGGCTTACGTCTAGACTACAAGCAAGAACTTCCGTTCAAGCAGTACCACAATCGAGTTCGGCAATACGATAAATCAAGAATGAGTTGAAGTTCCTACCTACAAGAAGTTTGTCCTCAACGACCGTCTCATTTAGCAGCCACGCTAATGAAAGAAGAAACTATTAACTTTTGTGGCTTCTCACTCGGGGAATATAATATTCGTAGTGCTTTGTTGAAACTTCTGAGAGCTTAACGAGTTCCCTTTGAACAGTATCTATGCAACATGAAAATATTTACTGCAAGACATTTCCATGGATGGAAATGATACTTGTGTTTTTTTCATGGATCATGTTGCGGGTGATTTTCCTATCGAAAAACCAAAACTTGATAATTATAATAAAAACAATAATAAACGCCTTCTTTATTTTCAATAACGAGCAACAAAAAACACAAAGTATTTTGAGACTGATGAAAATAATGGGCGAAGTTCAATTCAGACAGAGAAGACTTTACTAAATGAATTGCTCTACCACTTAACCCCTAACATGTCTCCATATCTACGAGAATATATTGAAAAATGCTTAGCCTACTATAGAACCAAACAAAATTTCAATGTCAAAATATTTTATTACTTAACATATTCTCCTCTTAATTGGATACATTTATTACAGCGAACCTGCAACGTCTCTAGACCTTTCAAAAACAATGTTAATTCTTGCTCTGCAAACCAGATCTCCACAGCTTACATTACCTCCTCGTTGGGAGAAACTTTACAACCTTTTAAACTTTTTTTCAGTTAAGGAGAGAGATGATAGTTGGACGGAGCCAAATCTGGTGAATAAGGGGGGTGTTCTAGTAATTCAAACTCTAAATCACGAATTTTTTGCATGGCAACATGAGATTTGTGTGCAGGGGCGTTGTCCTGCAAAAACAAAACACCTTTGGATAGCTTTCCGTAATGTCGAATAGTAATCTCCAGTTATTGTTCTACCCTTATCCAAAAAATCAATCATGATTACTCCATGGCAATCCTACAAAACTGAAGCAAGAACTTTTCCAGCAGATTTTTGGACACGAAACTTCTTAGATCTTGGAGAACCGGAGTGTCTCCATTCCATCGATTGTTGCTTTGTTTCTGGATCGTAGAATTGTACCCAAGTCTCATCCATAGTAACAATTCGGTTTAAGAAGTCTACATCGTTTTTAAATCGAGCACAGATCGAACGCGATGCTACTACCCTTGCACGCTTTCGGTCAACATTCAAACATTTGGGGATCCATTTTGCAGCAATTTTTCTCATGCCCAAATTGACGTGAACTATATGATGAAGGCGTACTTATGAAATATTCAGTGCTTCAGATATCCGTTTTACCCAATTCGACGGTCTGTTAAAATCATGTCATGAACTGCATCGATATTATCGGGGACTGACACAGAAACTGGCCTTCCCGATTGGTCATCATCTTCAATGGAAAATTCACCTCTTTTGAAGCTTGCAGTCCAATTTTTCACGGTCGTATACGAAGGACATTGATCACCAAGGTTATTAAGCATATCTTCGTTAATCTGCTTACCTCTTAACCCTTTTAAATACAGGTACTTGATGATGGCTCGATACTCCAATTTTTCGATTTTCACAATTTCGGTGGACATACTTTTTTTTTATTTATTGCGTAACTCTGGTTTACTTTTTTGACGTCAAACTTTACACTGACACTTCTAATGAGTTATTGTTCGTTGTTATGGTAACGCAATATTTTGTTTATGCAGGGAACTGGTCTAGGCTAACTAGATATCAAAACATCCTCGTATTAGATGTTCATTCATATTTATAATAGACCTCAACCTGACTATAAAATAAAAATAATATTTCAGTTTATATTGATAAATCAAAATAAGCAAATTAAAAAGATCCACACAAAAAGACATACAAAAAATACAAAAGAAAAAGAACGCAATAATCTGTTTCTATTGTTTTGTTTGAAATAGATGATTTTTCAGAATCCTTTTAAATGTAGTACCATAATTTTTCTTGAAATGTGGGGAAATATGATTATATAGTGCTGCGATTTGATAGCTGAATGAGAGTTTGAAAGTTTGCGTTTTGAACAAGGGTGGCGTAAGAGTGCCCTTGAATCTAATATTCAAGTTGACTATTTGAAACTTCACGATTCTGGAGAGATTATGGGACAGTTGCATAAAGAAAAGTCAATCATATGATTAACTAACGTCAAATCAAATTTGAAGTTACGTTAAATATCAGATGCGTAGCATAAAACAGCATCAACCTATCCATCAGTATCATTAACTGATGACGCTGAAGATGGTTGCCGGAAAACTGATCGAAATCAATTGATCGAATATGAATTGATCGAAAAATAAAATGATCGAATAATCAAATATTCGAAATTGCAACTGATCGAACAACATTTAGATTGAATCTGATTTATTCAAAACTAATAATTATATCGATATTAAATAACTATATAATCAACTGAATTACAACAGAAACGAAATATATTTGAAGAAATTAAACAGTTCTTTATCATCGTAGTCTTGTTGCAATTGTTTCGTGATATGCCTCAAGCGACATTTGAGGTCTTTGTATTACTTTTTCTTGACTGCAATATCGCCGGTAGCAAATTTTATAATTTTCAACTCTGTAGAGGATTGTTCTTCCTTCAGTCCATCAATGAAGTTCCAGAATGATGGTCTCAGAAATCCAGAATGCCACCCTTCAATAGAGTTATTTGTCAGATGAAGATTTTCAGATTGAATACTCTCGAAACAGTTCCACATTGATGGCACAAAAAGTGGTTTTTTATATTTGTTTAATTGAGTATTTTTTTCAATCCAAGTTTCTTCGAAGTAAACAACATGTTCTTCAATTTCGTCTGGTAGCGAATTCCGTATGCACAAAAGATGAAATGCTCTTGTGACCATAGTTTCCGGAACAAATGCCAAAGCATTGAATAATTTCAGTGCTGATGAAAATTCTGCATATGTGTCATACTTCCCCTTCAGTCCAAGAGATTGAATTTTTCTGTACAGGCTGAGTCAGGCTGAACGCCTCGGACTCTCTTGGCCATTTGGTATTTTTTTTTCAGTAAACGGCCTGGGGGAGTTCAAATATGCGGTAAGTGTTCCTGACAATATAAAACATACTGTATAATATTGATCGTCGTCTGAAGTTGCAGTAACTAGCTGAAAGGGATAAGAGTGACCGGTAAAAACTTCGTACACATGCAGTGGATAATTGCAATGATATTGAATTTTTTTGACAACGTTACATTTTGAGAAAAAGTTGAATATCTCATAAATGAAGATAGTTAGGTATAGGAAAACTTTAGCAAAGTCAGTCTATTTTTTCTCAAAGAATTAAAAAATGTAAGAAAATTGTGTTCCATTAAAATAACATAACTTTGATATGTCACGCTTATTTCAAACACCTTGTATAAAAATCAATATTATTAAAATGTGCTTCAGATCGACATACATGTACTCCCCCAGGCCGTTTACTGAAAAAAAATACCATATGGCCACGAGAGTCCGAGGCGATCGGCCTGACTCACCCTGTATAAACATTGACTGAAATGGAAATAGCATCCCTTGTGACATATTCCTGGAAAAACTAGGTAAGGCATTTTCAATGGATTTCTCAAAGTCTGTCATTATTAACGCTACCTTAGGATTGACAATCAAATCTTTAATCACTTGTAGCATCCTTATGTATGTTTTTTTCATTTTATTTGGTAAAAGAGCATAAACGCATGGTATTCAGTCTCGCCTAATTATGCCTGTATACTATATAATTGATAGAACAAACATGGGCCAGTTTGAAACGTGCCATCCATCAACCATATATGTGATTCTGCCAATGTGTAAATTTTTTGGAGCGGCGAATAATAAGATTCTGTCATAATTGTTTCCGGGTCAACTTTCGTTTAGCTGAAATCAGTTATGGAAAAACTGTTGCCATGGCTATGGTAACTAGAATATAGAAAACCGATTCCTATGGTGCGGAAATGCGTGGTTGCCAAGTTGTCTACTTTAGTATAGCTGAAATCAGTTATGGAAAGAAGGTTACCATGGTAACCGTTGTTAGGTTGAAGATTAAACAAAAATGCTAATCCCATTTTGCGGAAACGCATGGTTGCCAAGTGGGGCCAGTTATAATTTAGCTGAAATCATTTATGGAAAAACTGTTGCCATAACAACCGTTTCTTTGATCACAAGTAAACAAAAACCCAATTCCCATGGTGCAGAAACGCGTGGTTGCCAAAATGTCTGCTTTAGTTTATTTGAAATCAGTTGAGAAAAACTAGATGCCGAGGCAACCGTAGCTGGGATCAGTGACAAAAAACACCCGATTTCCGTTGTGCTGGAATGAACGGTTGCCAAATTATCAATGTGAAAATAAGTTTAATTGAAAATTAAATGAAAAGGGAAACATTCTCAATAGAAAAAACATGACTACCCTGGAAATGGAAAAACCTACTATAAAAATTAGGACAATTTTTTTGTAATATCTACCAGACGAAATTGAAGAATATGTTGTTTACTTCGAAGAAACTTGGATTGAAAAAAATACTCAATTAAACAAATATAAAAAACCACTCTTTGTGCCATCAATGTGGAACTGTTTCGAGAGTATTCAATCTGAAAATCTTCATCTGACAAATAACTCTATTGAAGGGTGGCATTCTGGATTTCTGAGACCATCATTCTGGAACTTCATTGATGGACTGAAGGAAGAACAATCCTTTACAGAGTTGAAAATTATAAAATTTGCTACCGGCGATATTGCAGTCAAGAAAAAGTAATACAAAGACCTCAAATGTCGCTTGAGACATATCACGAAACAATTGCAACAAGACTGCGATGATAAAGAACTGTTTAATTTCTTCAAATATATTTCGTTTCTGTTGTAATTCAGTTGATTATATAGTTATTTAATATCGATATAATTATTAGTTTAGAATAAATCAGATTCAATCTAAATGTTGTTCGATCAGTTGCAATTTCGATTATTTGATTATTCGATCATTTTATTTTTCGATCAATTGATTTTCGATCAATTCATATTCGATCAATTGATTTCGACCAAATAGTTTTCGATCAGTTTTCCGGCAACCATCTTCAGTGTCATTAGTTAATGATACTGATGGATAGGTTGATGCTGTTTTATGCTACGCATCTGATATTTAACGTAACTTCAAATTTGATTTGACGTTAGTTAATCATATGATTGACTTTTCTTTATGCAACTGTCCCATAATCTCTCCAGAATCGTGAAGTTTCAAATAGTCAACTTGAATATTAGATTCAAGGGCACTCTTACGCCACCCTTGTTCAAAACGCTCGCCTTCATGTTACTACTTTGTCCAATGTCTCAAATTTGTGAGAAAGTTCTTGATCTTTTAAAGTATGTGGCCTGTGTGGCAAGCGATTGCTTTGCTCATTTGTGATCAAAGTAAGATTGACAGTAAATACTTACATAAATAATCTTTTTGAACGATGCACCTTCAGATTTCCAGTGATATCAAGTCTAACGAGCCAACTTGACCTTAATGAAGTTTCGTAAAATTGAAATTATACCAACTGATTAGGATAAATATTTATTTTCTGCTAAACTATAACTTTCCCAACTTGATAATCTCGCATTTCTGCTAAACACTAGTAACGACTATCATGGCAACATTTTTTGCATAACAAATTTGAGCTAAAGCAAAGCAGACTATTCGGCAAACCATGCATTTGCGCACCATGGGAATTGGGTTTTTGTTTACTTGTGATCATAGCAACGGTTTCTATGGCAACAGTTTTTCCATAACTGATTTCAACTGAACTATTGCTGGCCCAACTTGGCAACCATACTTTTCCGCAAAATGGGACAAGCATTTTTGTTTACTTTCCACCCTAACAATGGTCACCATGGTAACCTTTTTTCCATAACTGATTTCAGCTAAACTTAAGTAGACAACTTGGCAACCACTCATTTCCACACAAAGGGAAATCGGGTTTTTGTATTTCCCTACCCTAGCAAAGGTTGCCATGGCAACAGTTTTTCTGTAACTGATTTCAGCTATACAAAAGTTGAGCCTTGTTTCCAGAATCATACGCCGAAAACTGTATTCCCTTATCAGTAACCTTATATTCTGCTGAGATAATCAATTCTGTCAAGGAATTAGGTTGCGGGGGAAGAATATCTTTTTTTTCTAATATTTCTAATAGTTCTTTTCATGTTCTCTACTGAAGGCAGAAGAGCACATGCTTTTTCAGTTATCTCGCTGGAGGCATGCGAGATTATTGTTTTTGGTGCTTCCTTTGATGTGGAGACCAACTCTCTGCTTTCTTGAAGTACTTTTCCTGTTTCTAATTTATCAGATCTTCCTTCATGGGTATGGTCACTTCGTTTCACAAAAAGGCAATTCTTTTCTGTCACTCTCGCTCTATATGATTTCTTGTGTTCTTCACATTTCCAATATGTCGTGTCGTTGCGCTGGTATTCTTTTACATAAAAATATTTATCCAATATCAATTTTTTGTCCAGATTGACTATTTATGTAAGACATATTTCAATATTTCGTACAACAGAACTAACTTTTGACGTTAAAGACTCTGACATTAATTCTGAAATGTTATGTTGATTAATATAGTTATATATCACATTCGAATCATTCATTTGAATGAAATTCAATATACAAGGAGTTTGATAATTATCAGATTGCGATGAAAATTATTCGAAATTATTTCAAGATAGGAACAACGAAACCAAACGATTAAAATGTTGTTCAATCGATTGCAATTTCGTTTCTATTGATTATTCAATCGAATGATTTTCGATTAGTTGATTATTCGATCATTTTATTTTTGGATCAATTGACTTTTGATCAATTGATATTCGATCAAATGATTTTCGATCAAATGATTTCGATTAAATTTCCGGCAACCGCTGAAGATGTGTCAACAGCGCTATTTTTCTCGTCTTATGTCTTGATAATTTGACGATTTGTAGTTTAGGTTTCATTGTTTTTTCATTTGAAAGTTGTGTAATTTTTTTTTACTTTTTTTTCACTTTCTCTACACATATGAAAACATTATAGAATGACAAGATTGGACAGCATATCCATCAAGAAGAAAAGAGAAATATATATGAATAAGAAAACAAAATCATGATAGTTCCTCAAACATATCAAGAGAGTGGAGCAATTTTATGGAATAATTTGAAAGAGAACACATTTTTTTCGTGTTCTAAAATAGGAGTTGGGGGTGAGGGGGGTTTTAGATTTTCAATAAATAAAAAATCACTCGATTGTTTAGCATAATCAGAACTAAAATACGTAGAGATATCGTTTTCGAGCAAGGTATGATTTCAACGCCCCCTAGCATCAAAACTATTAATTTTTGGGGTTTGTCACCCAAATAATTTCTATTCAAAATAAATTGAGCTGAATCATATTGAAAATTCAGAAAAATCCCCCAAATTTTTTTCGTTTTGTGCAATTTGTGGGGATGTGGGATAATCATAAAAAACTGCTATTTCCCTTATTCAGGCATATTAAAAAATTCGACGATACATTCAAAGGCATTCGAAATTTTTTTTGCGTTTCGTAATAGGAGTTGGGGGTAGAAGGGAGGATGATAATTCTTTTTTATAAAACAGCACAATATTGTGCAACATTAGCAACAATGAAACAAGTAAAAATATTGTTACCGAATTCAAAAATAAATAGTCTTATCTGCGCAAGAGGTGATTTCAACGCCCCCTAGCAGCAAAACTATTAATTTTTTTGGGTTGTCGCAATGGTAACATTGGTTGAGAATTACATGGACTACATCATGCCAAAAATTCAAAAAAATCCACAGGGACCCAAATTCCATAAGGAGTTTGCGGGGTTCTTTTCGATATTTTTTTATTATCGCATTCAAGAATTATCCATATTGGGGGGTTTAATCTAGTTTTCTGGTAAAGATCTTACGTGTTTATTGAGGTTTCAGTAACTCAAGTATCTAATAGTGTGAAAAGTGCTCAGTGCTTAGTGCTTCCTGAGTAATTGCGAGCATTTTATAAGTGAAAGTGCTTGGCACTCGAGATTTCGGAGCACTTTTCAGGAGTGCTTAGTGCTTCCTGCTCGAAGCACTTTTTGACAGTGGTCGACACAGCTCTGATCTATCCAAATGAGCATCGATATAGGAGTATGTATAGAAAAACTGTGCGCTAAAGGAAAAAAATTATCAGAGGTGTCCATAAACAAATTTTTTTAGTTCAATCTGTCAGTTAGTAATTTTAAATATTTTTTCTCCTTCGCATCAAGCTAATGGATGGAATCACGTAACCCAGATGAACTACGTTTCCTGAGTAATATTCAACTGTTGACACGTAGTAAACGTCTGCCAGTTATTTCGCCCACCCACTCCTTATTCAAACTGGTCGAGTCGCAGTGGCAATTACTCTTCATTTCCTAGACTGAAATTACGCGCATTAAAAGTTTATTTCTAATTTACCGCTACACTTCTCCGTATTTACCATCGTTACCGCGGCACATCTATTTTCCCTTCTCCCCGACTGATTAATTAATTTCTTGGCATTAGTCATGAGTTAATTTTCCCTCCGATTGCCCCGATTTTTATGGCGATTACTTGGCGAATCATTCATAGCACAAGCAGGTTCGAAAAGTTTTGATATCCGATTGTTACCTTTTCATCCACAAACAAATTATACAGTGCCGTTTTTTTCAGTCCCCCCCACCTGTTAAATTTTGAACGGTTTGAAGTACAAACATGAAAAAAAAATCGTTTGGAGGGTTTCACCGATACTACTTTTTGAAACGAAAAATTATGATGATTGCTCATCTCATAAATTTTAAATGGCATGGGGGTCAAGTGTCACATCGTTGAAAAGAGAATTCAATTCAATTCAAATTCGAAATATCAAATAAAAATGCGGATACTGTAATTCACCCACAATTATCGGTGGCCTTGAGATATTGGGTTGAGGGGCAATATGCTCAATCAGATGGAAAGTTATACAGTGCGTTCATAAAGTGTGAAAACACTATTATCTTACGAGTTGATTATTTTCGGAGGAAAAGCTCGGACAGGTCGATTTTGTATTTAAGTTTTCCACCTTTTTTTAGAATAAAATTACTTTTCCCCTACCACCTTTCAAGATATGACGTCATCGATATTTTTTTTAAATTGATAGGGTATATTTTTATGTCAAAAATTGAATGCCTATATTTTTCTGAGTTCAACCATACTACATACGTCATATCTTACAGTTCGAATCACAGTATACTGAGTATAAAGAAAACCAGTGTGACATATGCAATGGTAACTGAGAACTTATTGTCTGGTTGCTAAGGGCTCTCAAATGTTTGCTCAGCCTACTATTCAAGTGTAGCAATATACTCGTACTAACTACTGAGTAGTTCTTAGGTTTACGTTGCAAAATGAATAATGAAATGAATGTTGAGAAATATGAACACTGGTTTCCTTTATACTCAGAATACTGTAATTCAAAGTGTGAGATATGACGTATGTGGTATGGTTGAACTCGGAAAAATATGGGCATTCAATTTTTGACAATAAAATATACCCTTTCAATATAAAAAAATATCGATGACGTCATATCTTGAAAGGTGGTAAGGGAAAAAAAAATTTTTTTCCTAAAAAAGGGTGGAAAACTAAAATTCAAAATCGACCTGTCCGAGCTATTCCTCCGAAAATAATCAACTCGTAAGATAATAGAGCGTTTCTACACTTTATGAACGCACTGTATATCTAACAGGCAACAGTACGTCAAAATAAAAAACAGTATAAGTGACGCTTTCGAAGTTAAGTTTGGGGTCCCACAAGGAACCATAATGGGGTCTATATTAATCACTATTTATATAAATAATCTACTTGAATTAAATAACCATGGAAAAATATTTAGTTTCGCAGACGATACAGCCATTATACAGTGCGGCTTTCTTTAGTCCCCCCCCCTGTTAACTTTTGAACGGTTCGACGTACAATCATGAATTAAAAACCATTTGGAGAGTTCCACCGATACTACTTTTTGAAACAAAAAATATGGTGATTTCTCGATCGGCGACGCGGGGGGGAACATCAATTCAACATTTTTAAATGGAATGGGGGGTCGAGTGTCACATCGTTGAAAAGATAATTCATTTTTATTGAATTTCGTTAATATTTTTTTTTGCAATTCAAATTCGAAATATCAAATATAAATGCGGATCTGAAAACTAGTTAGTAAATTTGAACGGTTTGTTGTGGAATAATGAAACCAAAAACATTGCGAAGGGTATTATCGATACTACTTTTTGAGAGAAGAGATATTGCAATAAGACTACAGATGGCGCTGGGGGCACATCAACTAGAAAATTTCTATAGGCATAAAAATCGAAATTGGGAAAAAATTCCTCAACTAAATTAAAAAATATTTAGATGGCTGTAAAGAGAATTGAATTCTATTTTCAACGATGTGACACTCGACCCCCCATGCCATTTAAAAATTTTGAGTTGATGTGTCCCCCCGCGTCCCCTGTGGAGCAATCACCATATTTTTTGTTTCAAAAAGTAGTAGTAGTGAAACACTCCAAACGATTTTTTTTTTCATGTTTGTACGTCGAACCGTTCAAAAGTTAACAGGGGGGGGACTGAAAAAAGCCGCACTGTATATCAAGCTGATTATAATTTATTGACAATTAATTTCGAAAAAACTAAATATATTACATCCACATGCATAAGTAGGAACTTACCAAATTATGAAACTCTGAAAATTGATGATAACTATGTGATAGGAAGGACCGATCATATCAAATATTTAGGAATTACTGTAGATAAACATTTGAGATGGGATAAACACATAGCAAACATCAGCAGAAATCTCAGATGTTTAATCTATAAATTTAAACTTCTGAGAACCATTCTAGACGTTACCAAACTGAAAATGGTATATCATGCATTAGTTGGTTCCCGATTGACCTATGGTATCATAGGGTGGGGGGGAGCAATGAACACACACAAAAAAAATTAGTATAATACAAAAAAATCTTGAAAATAATCATGAGTAAACCTCATCCGTCAGATATTCTCTATGAAGAAGCACAGATGTTTGACACAAAACAATCATTTTATCGTTCCATTGTGGTTTATCAATTCAAAAACAAATCAAATCTACAATCCCTAACTCATCAATATAATACGAGGAAACACAACACTTGCTACAAAACTCCAGTTTCAACAAAAACAGTCGGCCAGCGCAACTTTACTTATTTATCACCGAGAATGTTCAAGTTAGGTTCTTTCACAATATCTATCAGATGTAGTTCAATGTCCAAGTTGGCTTTTGCCAGGGAAGTAAGTAGTTGTTTTCTGTTAGATAATACAAAAATTAGCTTCCTTTCATTGCTACTATCTGAATGAAAATGCAAATTTCCTTCACTTTCACATTTTTTTTATACAGGGTGTCCGGTAAACCTTGTACAATATTGAAACTGGAGATAAACCATGTCATGACTGTTCAGAATATCGGAATTTCACCTTAGTAAAAATCTCACCGTTTTCGAGATAATGAGCATTTTTTGAATTTCTGGAAAATCGCTACTTAACCTTGGATTTTTGAGAGCCATGTATACAAATTGAGACAAATTCAAATGTCTTTGCTGCTGAAGATTACTAATGAGTGATGCTTTCAGATGTACAAAACAGTTTTTCAGAAAACGATACAATTTTTCAAGAAATGAGGGTAAAATGACAGATTTGAGTTTCACCAATTTTTTTAACAACAGTTTGACATTTTTGTTTGAAAAGAACATAACTAAGGGGAAGTGGACATTCATTACAAAAGAATGCCCATTTTGACCAGACTCTACCATGGTATAAAACATACGATAATTATTTTTGGAAGTAGTAGAATTTCGATTAAATTAGAGTGTGATGTTATCCTGAGCTAAAATCAACTCCATTAGACTTTGTCAGTAATGCATTTTATTTTTATCCTATCAAGATAAAATGATTAAATAATCAACTGCTTCGAAGCATTCAATGAGATGTAAAGTAGTAAAGACCAATTCAACGTTTTTTTGGATCAACATACACTATAAACCACAATAACGATTATTCAACATCGCACTGAATAATATTACAAAAATGTTATGTTTCATCCACTCGTACGCAGAGACTACATCTTTTCAAGAAGAACCTTTTCAGCGATTCTCTGAGCGGCATTGTGCAATCGGATATCGTTCTGCATAAAGCGCTGCTGCAGCAGTAGCACTACCTCCACATTCACCATAAATGTAGTGCATATGCGCATATTCTCGGGGACTATACCGTGTGTACGGAATGACAAATAAATAAATACCACTGAATGAAACAAGCAGAATAATTTCAAAAAACTATGACAGAAGTCACAAGTTGTTCAAACAAAATGTGACAGCCACCTACTAGATTTTCTCAATTCTAATTACATAAGATCCGTTCATGCACAATGCTGTATTTTATTTTTTCATTAGGAAACTATTGCTTCTACGGCCACAACACAGGAGTTAGAAAAATTTTTAATTTTCGACAAGGATTCACCTCCTAAAAAATTTTGCACTTATTTGGTTTATCTTTCGGTCTCTGAAACTTCGTTGGAATCTGGATGTTGAACAATTGCGAATCTGGATGTTGGAAAATTGCGACATTTATCACAAGAATTCGTATTAATCGGTGCCATGTCAGATAATCGACATTTCATTTCGATAATTTTATTAAGCTTAATTACATGAATTAGTGAATTTTATTGACATACTATTTAATGCTACCGAGCAGTATATTCTTTATTATTAATAATCATTTCCATATTTTATCTTGATAAAATCGAAAAAAAAAATATTAGGGCGTAATTATAAAAGTTGATGGAAGCCCAGAATAAAACCACGCCTAATTAAATGGAAATTACTTCCTCCAAAAATAATTATAGTTTGTTTCATACCATGGTAGAGTCTGGACAAAATGAGCATTCCTTTGAAATGCATGTCCACTTCCAATTGGTTATGTTACTTTCAGACAATAATGTCACACTTTAAAAAAAAAATTGATGAAAATCAAATATGACATTTTACCCACATTTCTTGAAATGTTTTTTACTTTCTGAAAAACTGTTCTGTACGTCTAAAAGCATCTCTCATCAGTAATCTTCAGTAGTAAGGATATTTGAATTTGTCTCAATTTATATACACTCAAAAATCCAAGGTTAGGTAGCGATTTTCCAGAAATTCTTAAAATGCCCATTATCTCGAAAACGGTGATATTTTTACTAAGGTGAAATTCCGATATTCTGAACAGTCATAACCTTGTCTATCACCAGCTTCAATATTGTACAAGGTTTACCGGACACCCTGTATATATAGGGTCTTTCCACAACATCTACCAGATGATAATAATAATTCAATGTCCATCGTGGCTTTTGCCGGGGAAGTTAGATATTACCAAAAATTGATTCTTTTTATTTTAACTGTCTGTATGAAAATGCAAATTTTGTTCACTTTCAGATTTTTTTTTAATAGGTCTTCTTACAATATCTATCAGATGTAGTTCAATGTCCCCAGCGTGGCTTCTGCCTGGGATGCAATTATTTTCTGATACAAAAATGTAATCTCAATTTATCTTAGGGTTTTTCCATTTCCAGAGGATTCATGTTTTGGTTCAATTTTCAATTGAGAATGGTTCTCTTTACAACATGAATCCCTTCCAAGAGAGGTTTTCTTGTACGATAGACAATAGCAACTAAAGTTTGACTTTCAGTCGCAGATGATGCCACAACTGATTTTGTGAACATCTTGTTCATATTTTCAATAAAATCAACATGACAGGTATTATGTCAGAAAAATATATTCAAAGTGTCACCGCACAAGAAATAGTCCAATAATTCTATCACTGAAGTGTGAAATTTCTTCTGAGAAGTATGATTTTCAATTCATCCGACCTCCCTGATGATGCTAGAAGAGTGAAATAGATTTTTCACAGCCAGAATGAATTAAAGGCCTAGCGAAAGAGATGCGATTCAAGCATCAATGCAGTGAGCGATTTTCTGTGAGCGATACTTCTAAATAATATTCTCCCCTATCTCATTCATAGATATGAATCTACAATAGAAACTGGACATCAACTATCAGAATGAAAATGCAAATTGTCACTTTCAGATTTTTTCTTTCAAGTTAGCTTCTTTCACAATAACTATCAGATGTATTTCAATGTCCAGAGTGGCTTTAGCCGGGAAAGTATATTTATTATAGGATTTTTCCATTTCCAGAAGAGTCATGTTTTGGTTCAATTTTCAATTGAGAACGTTTCTCTTTAAAATTTCTCTAGCAAATTTCGTGAATGCGTTAATTTACATAACACCCTGTTTCATTTCACATATTCCATCAGATGACATTTAGTAGAAATACTAAATTGACAATTTATAATTATACCGTGCAGGGTCATAATCTCCACACCTATAGTGAAGTAAAGAACTTGGGAGTCATTTTTGATTCGAAAATGACATTCAATAAACATATTTCCTACATCTGTAAGAAAGCGAACAATTATTTCAAGAACAACCTATCCTTCCAAAGATTATAATACCTTGCGTACTCCTTTTCATGTCATACGTAAATAGTCTGCTAGGGTTCGCCTCAACAATTTGGAACCCCATTATATAATATACATAAAACAAATTGAAATCATCCAATACAAACATGTCATAAAATCACTTCGTAAGTCGAAAGCTCAATTTGATTAGTCTTGCTGACAAAAGAGCTGTAGCTGACATCAAAATTTCTTTTGAAACCTTGAATGGTATAATTCATTTCCCAGCAATAAATAACTTGATTCAATACAATGTTCCACAATATTCCACTCGAAACTTTAATTTGTTTCATACATCCATATCAAACACGAATTACTATTTAAACTCCCCTTTACATCGATGTTTGAAAAGTCATAACTCCATCTCAAACATACTAGATATTGATATTTTTTCTGCCTCTTCAACTACCTTCGTGAATAAACTTGAGAAACACTTTGTTCCATCCTCTAATCGATAATATTTTCTATATTTCATATGCAATTTTTCTACTGTATTTTTATATAATTCATCAACATATTTTTTCTACTCCCGTATGTGAATTACCAACGTCACACATCGATAAAAATGTGTAAAGCTTCATTTCACGAATCGGTGTGTGAAGTGCCATTCTTTTCTTATGGGATTTATTTCACGCACCGGTGCCATAAGAGTCAATACAAATGCACACACCGGTCGCTGGTCTAGGTAGCGGTGGCGAGAGAAATTGACAAATATGACAGTTCCCGCAGAGTGAAGTTCAGAGTTACATCAGTTAATAGACCGTAAATAGTAATTAATCCCACGTAGCACATCATATTGGCTGAATCTTGGTTCCATATTGGGCCAATATAGATATATTGTAAATGAAAATTCAATATTGGTCCAATATGGGTGAATATTCAAAAAACAATATTATATCAATAATATTGGTGGAACATTGGTTGAACTAGTTCTGAATGTAGATTAGCACATGAAATATTGGGTCAATATTGGTTGAATAATTTCTACCAATATCGATAATACAATATTGGTTATATATTGTTTTTCACATCTAGAATAAATATTGCAATCCAAATATTCCAGTCATATCGATTATAGGAAAAAATAACTATATTGTATTTTCAAGTTTGATAGCATATTGGTTGAATATCATTTCCACTTTATTTGAAAAATTGTAATAACTCATATTAAGTCAATATTGGTTGAATGATATTTACCAATATCGATAAAACAATATTGACTTCACATTGTTTTCAACATCTAGAATAAATATTGCAATCCCAATATTCCCCTCATATCGATTCTAGTATTAAAATATATATTGTATCTCCAAGTGTGATTACACATTGGTTGAATATCATTTCGCCAATATTTAACAAATCTTATTTATTAATATTGGGTCAATATTGGTTCAATAATATTTATCGATACCGTTAAAACAATATTGTCTTCATATTGTTTCCTACATCTAGATTGAGATGAAATTCGAATATTGGCCGAATATTCAAAGAAACATATTAAAATTATATCATGATCAAACCAGGATAAAAATCCGCTAGATGGCTCTATATATAGAACGTCTTCTAAATCCTACGAAAGAATATTAAATCCTTAACTTGTTTTCAGGACAGCTCACTCAGTGGTTATGGCGATCAAAAGGCAGACTCTGGTGTCACCTTCATCAACTAAAAGACATTTAATAATTTACCAAGGTATATTGACATCCTCTAATATATCCAAGTGATATTGTACCAATATCGATAAATATTTTGAGGCCATTATCGATTCGAAAATATTTCACCAAAACTATTTGTGAAATATTTAAACAGTATTCGACCAATATCGCAAAATGTCCACATTTTATTTCTCGACAATATAACTATTGAATATTGTGCCAATATTGTCAGAATATTGTATCAGCAATATTGCACTAATATCGCCGAATATTTTGAGGACAATATTACTTCGAGAATATTTCGCCAATATTATTCAAGTAATATTGAACCAATATTGCCGAATGTTCACATTTTTTTTCTCGCCAATATTGCATTTCAAATATTTCGCCAATATGTTCACAATATTGTACCAATATTTTACCAATATAGGTGTGCTACTTGGGATTACCCTCTGAATTAATAAATAGTACGACGAAATTTTGATTTAAACCGATTAGCCGTGTATTTCACGCAAATTCCTGATGGACAGCATTGAAGTACTCCCTCCCATCAACTCCTCCAAATATAACGTTAGCAGCCAGTGAAGCAATTTTGTAAATTGTTTGTTGTGTTGTCAATACCAACAGTACAAGCAGCACTAATTTTGTAGAGAAAGAGAAAGTAAATGTACATTTTGACAATTTACAAAATTTCAATATAACTGTTCATAACAATTATTATTGTAATAAAGAAAATTAGTCAAATTTTCCTTTAATTCAATCTCTAAGTAAAAGGTCGTAGAAAAAGTATAGTGTGCACCACGTGCGTGAAGACTTTTTTACGCTCGTGCGGATTGTGAAACTCGCCTGCGGCTCGTTCCACAAACTTCCACACTCGCGTAAAAAAGTATATTTCACGCACTAGATACACAATATACTATTTTCTACAAACGCTTAACAAAGTAGCCTTTGACGCTTTCAGACTTCGACGCAAAGTTGACATTTTCCGTGAAATGTCATTTTGTGACAGCATTTCCGCTCTAGAGCGGAAATATTTCGAAAACGCTCGCTTCTCCAATGTATTTCTGCATGATGATTGATGATAGTGACAGCGAATTATCAAACACTCCTCCTGATGTAGCAGAAAGTGCAAAAATTGTTACTTTGAATCTCCTACCAGAGAAATCAAGGAAGAAATATGAATTACAATACGGTAAATTCATGACGTGGTGCCAGTCAAAACATTTACCACTGAAGATATTCACAAATTTTTACAAGAAGCGCCCGATGGAGAATATCTACTAAAAAAGGTAAATTTTAATATTTCATGCTTTTAGTAGTTTGAGAAGCGATTAGTATTTTTTGAATTTAGTGCAATTTGGTTAGCATATACATTATGAAAGTTTGTTATAATGTGA
The DNA here is from genome assembly GCA_944452925.2 of Chrysolina oricalcia. NCBI lineage: Eukaryota > Metazoa > Arthropoda > Insecta > Coleoptera > Chrysomelidae > Chrysolina > Chrysolina oricalcia. The sequence goes on along the minus strand of OX101819.2, from coordinate 53,539,602 downwards.
TGTACTTTTGTTGAATAAAGCATCTGGTGTTTCTTTTTCTGAAAACTGCGTTTGTAGAAAAAATTTTGTGTGTGTATTTCGAGCAAAATATATCACTTTGCGCTCTTAATACACAAATAGCTATAGTATAAATGTGAATACTGTTTCTGGGTTAGTCCTGTTTGCGAAAAATAAAAAAATAAAATAAAACAAAACACGTCCCGTATTATAATCCTTCTCCACACTATACATCATCTATTCCCCTTCTTTATATTGCAGCGATAAGGAAACGTCTTTCCCGAACTTCTCGAAGGCGTAAATTGTGAGAAATGGCTACAAAGAGCTGACTTGCAACCAGCAGAAGGAGAAACAATTCGATCCATCAGGAAAATGAAATATACGCCCTTCGAGAAAAAATCTTCGAGAAAATTAAGCAAGCAGAAAAAGGCGCAAATTGTGATATATGGTCGGAAGTCGTTCTCGTTTTATTTTCATTGACACTCTTCGGTGAATATGGCAGGTTTGAACATTGATATTTCCTAATGGGACAGACATCAGCTGCCCCGGATGTGAAATATTTTCTTTTATAATCCATTCGTAAAGCTATTTGTCTATTTCAGCTGCACTGAAAAAAATATGGTACATTATTCAATAAATACCGTTTATTTCCTCTTTGTTCATTGGCACAATATATTTTTGATCTAGCCAATAAATTGAGATTCACTGAAATACGTAGGTATATTTATTGATGCAATGAATACAAGTTCATTGAATTCAATGATGATCGTTGCTAAGACCCATGAAATGGTTTCGTTGTGACGATGGAAAAGTTAATTGAGGTAAAGAAAATGGCACACTGAAACAACGTAAAATTTTTCATTGCATCAACAAACAGAAGTCATTGTCCCATAGCACTGCAATGACCATTTCAATGAATATGGTTTATTATATTAATTATTACCGTTTAATACCTCTTCGTTCACTGGAATAAACTTATATTCGTTTGCTCAATGAACAAAATTCTTTGACGCAATGAGAAATGTTCAAATACAAATATTCCTATTGATTCGTTAAATATATGAGCTCACGTGAATCCATAAATTGGTACTGATCATCGAATGATGAATCACATCATTCCATTAACTCAACATTAACTCAATAGCAATACCATGGTTGTATCTATGCATTTAGAACAGGTTATCTCTATCCCCACACTGAAGCATTCCGAAATGTTTTATAGTAGACAAGCTATCTTGCTACAATTTTGATATTCACGTTGCTGACACTCATACAGCAACAATGGTATTATGGTATGAATCAATGACAGGCAGAGGAAGCAATGAGGTAGGCTCCGCGCTTTTGAAATTTTTTCTGTCAGAATATTTTGCTGTGAAGAAAAAAGTCTGCATCTGGAGTGTCAATTGCAATGGCCAGAACAAATACAGAATGGTTCTCATAGCCCTAATATATCTTGTTGCATCTAGTAGATTCTCGCAGATAGAACAAAAATTTCTAATGCCTGGACACACATACCTTCCATGTGACCGAGATTTTGCCCAAATAGAGAGGCGTAAAAGATTACCAGAACTGTATGGTCCGAAACACTTCGAAATAATGATCAAAGAAAGTTGCCATAAGAACTCATACACTGTTGTACACATAGAAAAAGATAACTTCAGAAATCTCCATCGTTTCGCCGATGCATACATAAACATTTCGAAATTGAATATTTCGCAAGCATCTTGTCTGCATATTTCCAAAAATAACCCATTTCAGGTATCTATTCGCGAAAGTATTAGTGATATTGCATCATGGGAAACGTGTGAAATTCTGAAAAAAGGGAAAAAGCTTGCCGACTTCATATCAGAAACCATTCCATTATTGGAATGAAAAAATCGCATAACAAAAGCGAAACTACTTAACGTCTATGTTAGATTACATTCGTTTGACCTACCGTGGTTTTTACGAAAATTTGATTGCCGAATCCACTGAATAGGGTCAAAGCTAGTGAACATTCAGGTCATAAGGGAACTTAGACTTTGGTACATAGACGGTTTGCAAATGAAACATTTGTGGCAATTAGACCATTTACAAATATGTTTTAATGATACTTTGTTTATTCAAGAAAAACCTGTTTTATTTTAGTTTTGTCCCTTTAATATTGTTTGTTATTGTATTTTGAAAGCCAATAAAATCTAAACCAATATTACTTTGTTTGATTACTAGAAAAGGAAATTTTTATTGAATATTTCAGTTTTTTATTTTCGGCCCTTAGACCTTATAGAAGTTATACTCTTCTAAATAATAAATGAATTTAAGTTTCTTATAGGAATATTATCGAACAAGTAAATGAGGAGAACGGACGACAAACGAAAATTAGCAGTTGCGAAATAAAATCAGGTATGATCTTGAAATATATAAATATTAGGTACTATTACATGTTTTTTCAGATACAGACCCCCAATGCTGAAGGCAGTGGAAAAGACTTCAAAATATAGTGAAAATAGGATAATTTATTGATATTTGCCTGAAATCTTTCATCATATACAACAAATCCTAGGAAGAAGGAATGCAGACTTATTTAAGAACAGACCTTCATACAAACGACCCTCTGGATTACGTTTGGTAATCTGTAAGAATACCTATACCTAACCAGGGCTTCGAGTTTTTCTTGAATATTGATGTGGACTTCACCTTTTATATGACAATACATATGCACTGCTTGATAATTGGTAACCTTGTATGAAAAAACTTGAGAGTTTCCTAAAAGTATGAGAAACAAATGAGTGAAAATATTGCTGCAAGCCAGACGTGAGTGAAAGTAAGTTTTTATTATAGAGGTATTATAGATATAGTGAATCATTGAGGTTTCATTCCCTGACAATTTGTTATCAGTTTTAGATTGAACTATCAGCAATTCAGATAGTGTCTTAACCGGTTGACCAAGCGGCCTATATGCCGTTCGCTTGAATTTCAGCTAGCATTGGATGATTGGATGATTTCTTTGAATAATCGTTTTTGTGCTTCAATTTTGTAGTTTGCTTAACTTTTTTTCTAATTTTGCAAGGTTCGTACTCCCAATCAATAGAATTCAGTATGTAGTATTAATAATAATAATAATAATAATAATAATAATAATAATAATTTTTATTCAAAAATATAGATATATAAATATATAAAGACAAATATTCAAATAATGTAAATGATAATAATGTTATATAATATAATATAAATATACAAATCTAACTGTCCAAATACAACTCAAATATGAATATATGTGACTGAATGAATAAACATATGAGTCGCCCATTCAAACCATTTCTGGTTTGTTCATGGGTTATATAATTATTTAATTACCTGGCTAGTGAATTTGAAGTGAATATGAGAAAAAATTAGGCCCCTATCAAGTGTTCTATTGGATCGGGTTCAATATTAAATACAAATTGTTTGAATATTTTTTTGAAAAGGTTGAATGAGTTCAGTGTACATAAATATGTTTTGTACATATTTGGTAGAAAATTGTAAAATTTTGGTGCTATATAAGTGAAACATCGCTGTCCTGCTGTTTTCTTTGCTAAAATTATCTGAACATTTTCTCTATTTCGATATCTAGTGGAGTATTGGTGTTCTATATTTTTGAGACATGCCTTGTTCTTATTCATATATTTGGCAACGTTGAACAAATAGAGTTGTCTAATATTATGTACTTTCGCCTCGGCAAAGAGGGATTTTGTGGAGTAAGTATATTTTTTACCATACATTATTTTGAGTATTTTTTTCTGCAGTATTTCTAATTTTTTCACATGTGCCTGAAGAATTCCTCCCCAACTCAGAGTACTGTAAGCGAGATTCTACTAGAGCATAATATGTAACTTTCAGGTAAGTCGGATCCAGCATAGAGCGTAGACATTTGAATTTGTATAGCATATATCTCAACGTCTTTGCTACCTCTATCACATGTTCGACCCATTTTAGGTGTGTTCCGTTTCATTTCTGTAACTACATGTATATTTTCTAAATCTGGCATCAGCGCCTAAAGACATGCAAGGCACGTTGATTTTGTTACATATTTTTTGGTATCTATGATACGTTGTTGAAAAAGAATTGTGACTTTAAAAACGTCAAAAAAAAAAAATATACACATAAAATTAGTGTAAAGCAAATTCAATTCTCAAATAGCCACCAATTTCCCTAGAAATTACAAAAGGAAAGTGGCAAACTGGGGTAAAGCTACTACCCTCATTTCATGGTCCTTCGAGCCGGATATTTAGACCAATTCTTGTAATTATAATCGACGAATCGAACCAAGCTGGTGCAAGACCAAGACCTATTCCATCCAGAACAGTTCATCTGCGTGCTCGCAACAATCCTAGGTCAGTCCTATCCTTTTTATCCTATAACATTTACCTAATTTTGTCCTACAACCCTTCCACTTGGCGTGATCGAGTGAAAGGAAACGTCAGTTCATAAGTCATATTATTGATTTTTTCATTGAAAAAGTTATCAGTCCCTCTTTACAAATAATTAGTATCAACTTATACCCCTTTTGTTCAAATTTATACTCTTGAATTAAACGAAAATGTCTGCGGAAGAGCTAAGAGAAAAAAAATCTCAACTTGTTATTCGTAGAAGCAGTAAAAAAAGTGCTCTCACAAGATTCGAAACATTTTTAAAAAAGGTAGACGAAGAGGTTGATCGTCCCGTTCTCGAAATAAAAACACGTTTGGAGGCAATATCTATTATTTATACCGAATTTGATGCTATACAATCAGAAATCGAAAATATTGAACCCGAAAAATGGGATGATCATGGAAAAGAACGCGAAAATTTTGAAAATAAATATTTCTCACTGGTAGCAACTGCTAAAACGGTAATACAATCACTTGAACAAAGTTCTGTATCAGCTGCTGCAACTGGAACACAACATAAATCATTAGTTTCTCCCAGTGGCGTAGCAGCAACACACACTCAAATCAATGTCAAATTACCTGAGATCAGTTTACCAGAATTTAGCGGTTGTTACGATAAGTGGACACAATTCTATGAATCTTTCGACTCATTAATAAATAAAAACCCATTGCTCTCTAATGTTCAGAGGTTTTTTTATCTACAGGGAGTATTAAAAGGTGAGGCAGCGCAAATCATTTCTTCCCTGACTGCAACAGATAATAATTATAAAATTGCATGGGATTTATTAACCGAACGTTATCAAAATAAAAAAGCAATCATACATTCGCATCTTAAAAGCCTTTTTGAGCTTCCCAATGTGTCTAAAGATTCCCAAAACATTTTGAGAAAATTTTTAGACAATTTTTTGAAACATTACAGATCTTTGAAAAACTTAGGGGAAAATGTTGAAGAATGGAATACAATATTAATATTTCTTTTGAATTCGAAATTAGATTCAGCTACGCGAAAAGAGTGGGAAATAAAAACAAAATCCCGAACTTTTTCAAAGATTGACGATTTCACAACTTTTTTAATGGAGCGTTGTCAACTTTTGGAATCGTTAGATACAAGAACAGTTACTTCAAGTAACACTCCAATGAAAAAAAACAATGAAGGTCGTTCATATTCGCATGTATCTGCTAGTTATTCATGCCCAATTTGCAATGAGTATCATTCTATTTTTCAATGTAAAACATTCCTGGACATTCCCTTGAACAAAAGATATTCAGAAACTAAACGTTATGGTCTATGCACAAATTGCCTGCGTCCAGGCCATAGCAATTCTGAATGTAAGTCGACGTACTCTTGTAGAACTTGCCAAAAACGTCATCATTCGCTATTACACTTGACACCAAGTAGTCGCATCACCAACTCCACATCCAATGCTAAAACCAATACCCAATATCAAATCTCCTTGCGCAGTAACAATGATTCTATTCAAAGCAATCACAGTCACCCTCCTCCAGATAGGACGTCTGATTCACAATCTTCTGAAACTCAAACATATTTCGAAAATATGTGTACCCATACTATGACTAACCAATCATTTGTTATTCTCTCAACCGCAGAGGTAAACGTTTCAGACAAAAATGGCAAAACTCTGAAATGCAGAGCGCTGCTTGACAGTGTATCCCAATCCAATTTCATAACAAAATCTTTGTTAGACAAATTAGGTCTACAGGGTGTTGACATACAAATGCCCGTTTCTGGCATACACGAAAATCTAGTCAATATATCGAAAAGAGTTTCAGTAAAATTCAAATCAATATATGGTAATTATACCTCACAACTGTCGTTTTTAGTTATTAACAAAATAACAGGAATTATTCCGCAGCAGTTCATTGACTTTAATCAGATAAATATTCCTAGCCACATCAAACTTGCTGACAATAGTTTTAATGTGCCTTCTCCTGTCGATATGCTTCTAGGTGCTGAAATATTCTTTGAACTGCTCAGTACAGGTCAAATTAGGTTAGGTAAAGGTTCACTTTCCTTGCAAGAAACCAAATTAGGTTGGGTTCTAGCTGGACCTATCCCTTTCAATCATATTGTTCAGCCTTCTACAAACCTTTGCTTTTTATCAATGAACTCTTTAGAAGATCAACTTCATAATTTTTGGCAAATAGAAGAGAATTATGCTGAAACCAAAAAACTGACTGAAGAGGAAACTGAATGCGAAAGTCATTTTTCGAATACATTCACCCGTGATGATACAGGGCGTTTCGTAGTTAGTTTACCTTTAAAGGAAAAATATAAACAGTTAGGTGATTCTCTGGAAACCGCCATCAAACGATTCCATTATATGGAACAAAAAATAAATAAAAATCTTCATCTCAAAGCCCAGTATTGCGACTTCATGTTAGAATATAAGACCCTTGATCACATGACAGAAATTGATCCAAATCAGCCCGCGCAATTACCAATATTTTATTTGCCCCATCATAGTGTCGAAAAACAAGATAGCACCACCACCAAGCTAAGAGTTGTATTCGATGGCTCAGCTAAAACTAATACAGGCATTTCATTAAATGATTCACTCAAAGTCGGTCCTACCATACAAAATGAACTATTTGTTATACTCCTCCGGTTTAGACAACATGAAATGGTGATGACAGGCGACGTTGCCAAAATGTATAGGCAAGTCAACATAAGAAACCCAGAACGTGATCTCCAACGTATAGTTTGGCGCGAAAATACCGAATCCAAACGTTCTCATTTCCAGTTGAATACCGTCACTTACGGGACGGCTTCTGCTTCATTTCTCTCGACCCGTTGCCTGAAACAGATTGCTTTAGAATCCCATGACCAGTTTCCTGTAGAATCCAATATAATTCTCAACGATTTCTACGTTGATGACCTACTCACAGGTTCCAGTTCAGTAGAGAGTCTCATTAATATTAAAAAAAATATAATCAGTCTTTTAGCCAAGTCTGGATTCGAACTCCGAAAATTCAGATCTAATAACCCATCAGTTTTGAATGATATCGATGAAAAAAATTGTCATTTAAAGCAGTTAGTAACCGACTCACAAAGTGCAAAAACTCTTGGAGTATTGTGGAACTCTGTTACAGATGCATTTGAGTATAATACCAAAATGACTCCATCCATTCCCAAATCTATCACAAAAAGAACTATTCTTTCTGTTATATCACAAATATTTGACCCATTGGGTCTTCTGGGTCCCATTATTGTGCAAGCTAAGATTATTTTACAGAAGCTGTGGCTTGAAAAACTCAGTTGGGACGATCCTATACCAACCAATTTATTCAAATCCTGGATCCAATTTCACAATCAAATTCTCACTGCCCAAACACTAAAAATTCCTAGGCATGTACTTATCACAAATCCAGTTGCCATACAAATTCATGGCTTCTGTGATTCTTCTATTCAAGCGTATGCTTCATGCATCTATATCCGCTCTCAAGGTGCCCAAGGCAAAGTACGTGTTTCTCTATTTTGTGCAAAATCTCGTGTAGCTCCTCTCAAGGCTGTATCGTTACCTAGACTTGAACTTTCCGGCGCCCTTCTATTAGCTAAGCTAACCAAAAGGGTCACGTCTTGTTTAGACCTCCAGTTCAGTAATATTTATTATTGGACAGATTCCACTATTGTTCTTGCTTGGATTGCCGCTGAACCACGTTGCTGGAAGACTTTTGTATGTAACAGAACTTCCGAAATACAAAATTTGACTAAAAAAAATAATTGGTACCATGTTTCATCCACTGAAAATCCTGCAGATATTATCTCAAGGGGAATCAGTCCAAGCGAATTGCAAAATAATTCTTTATGGTGGAATGGACCATCTTTTTTGAAGAACTCCCAAGATTATTGGCCTGCAAATTGTCACATCTCAAATTTTTTGAAATCATCCATTGAAATTCCTGAATTTAACTCAAAATGTATAACTCTCAGTACGGCAATTTCTTTCAGTTTATTTAAAAAATTCTCTTCATTCCTAATATTAGTAAACGTCGTATCGTACTGTTTAAGGTTCTCAAAGCACTCAAAACTCAAGCCTGAAGATAAAATATCCATCAATATAACCCCGGTTGAACGAGCCACTACAGAAAAAAATTTAAGCAAACTGGCTCAAGCTGAATGCTTCGTAGAAGATCTACAAAGCTTGAAGTTAAATAGTTCTGTCAAACCTAGTAGTAAACTCAGCTAGTTAAATCCCTTTTTAGATGAAGACGGTATAATTCGAGTGGGCGGACGTTTACGCCATTCGACCTTAAAATTTGATTCTAAACATCCTATTGTACTGCACAAAACCCACGTATTCACAAAACTATTGATTCGATTTGAACATGAACGTAATTTTCATTCGGGTTGTCAAGCCACGTTATCATTTATTAGGCGAAAATATTGGCCACTTAATGGCAGAGAAGCCGTGCGTAGCGTTCTTCGCAAATGTATACCTTGCTTTAAAGCTAAACCACCAGTTATTACAAATCAAATGGGTAATCTTCCCGCAACCAGAGTTACTCCATCTCGAGTTTTTGCTAATTGTGGGGTCGATTATGCCGGTCCTTTCTTGCTAAAGGACGGAAAGTACCGGAATCGTAAAATACTCAAGGGTTACATATGTCTCTTTATCTGCTTGTCAACTAAGGCAATTCACATAGAATTGGCCAGTGAACTTACTACCGAATGTTTCATCGCGACTTTCAAAAGATTTTCCTCCAGACGTGGTTTGTGTAGTCATTTGTACTCGGACAATGGCACGAATTTTGTTGGTGCTAATAACGAGTTGAATCGCATTGATACAATTCTAAGAAATGATGCATTCCAACGTTATCTACATACAAACAATGTTCAGTGGCACTTCATACCAGCTCGTTCCCCTCATTTTGGTGGGATATGGGAAGCGGCTGTGAAGTCGATTAAATACCATTTGAAGCGTATCATATCTAGTACGTCTTTCACTTTCGAAGAATTCTATACGATTTTAACCCAAGTGGAGGCGGTATTAAATTCCCGACCTTTGACTCCCCTTTCCTCTGACCCGAATGACCTAGAGGCCATCACACCCAGCCATTTCCTCATCGGCGGATGTCTGAATGCAGTTCCAGAATCAGATCTCAAAGAGACGCCCGTTAGTCATCTCAAGCGGTATCAGCACATCCAGTATATGGCACAACACTTCTGGTCTCGCTGGAGCAGAGATTATTTACATAACCTCCACCAAAGAACGAAGTGGCGCTTTCGACAAGATCCAGATCACCTGATAGGCAGCCTAGTCTTACTCAGAGAGGACAATCTTCCCCCACTGCAATGGTCACTTGGCAGAATTTCCGATGTCCACCCAGGAACCGACGGCATTGTTCGAGTGGTTAGCGTATTCACAAAAAGTGGTGTTGTCAAGCGATCTATCGTTAAAATAAGTATTTTACCAATAGACTGAAGACCAGCTGTTTCAGACAATTTAAGACTTTCAATTTTTGAAATTCCGAACTGATGAACTCGATTATCATAATTATTATTTACTTCAACGAGATAATTATTTAATTCATTTTTTCGAAAGTGTTATTCATAAACATGTTTTCTTTTTCATAATGTTTATTATCATTCAAGAATGTGATGTTAGAATGTAACTCTTTCAGCATGCTTCCTTTGAAAGGCATCTTCTGGATACTTTCAAGGCCGGCGGGATGTTCCGTTTCATTTCTGTAACTACATGTATATTTTCTAAATCTGGCATCAGCGCCTAAAGACATGCAAGGCACGTTGATTTTGTTACATATTTTTTGGTATCTATGATACGTTGTTGAAAAAGAATTGTGACTTTAAAAACGTCAAAAAAAAAAATATACACATAAAATTAGTGTAAAGCAAATTCAATTCTCAAATAGCCACCAATTTCCCTAGAAATTACAAAAGGAAAGTGGCAAACTGGGGTAAAGCTACTACCCTCATTTCAAGGTGGGAGTCAATAGTGGTTCCTAAATATTTCGTGTATTTCGCAGATTGTATGTCAAAGGGTATTCCTTGATTGTCTACTGACAATGTGCGGAATATCGGTAGAGATGACAGATAGCTTGCAAAAGGTACAAAATACGTTTTTTCAAGGTTTACTGTTAGTTGCATATGACTAAACCAGTCGATAACTTTCGAAAGATCATTCTGGGCCTTGTTCTTCAATTCTTCCCAGGTGGTTGCAGAGTAAATGACTACAGTATCATCTGCAAAGCTGTATAATTTCCCGGTTGAGTTCAGACTCAATAAATTGTTAATGTATATTGAGAATAGAATTGGTCCGAGTACGGTACCCTGCGGGACACCGCAATACACTTCCTCTTCCGAACTTTTATAGTCGTGTGTTTTTACTAGCTGTTTTCTGTTCTGAATATAGCTTTGCATAAGTTTGAATGCTTTACCTCGGATTCCTGCATCCTCCAGAACTTCCAGCAGCTCTGTGTGATTCACAGTGTCGAAAGCCTTTGTCAGATTCAGGAAAACGCACAATGAAGGTCTACTTTTGTCGATGTTATTGTACAGTTCACTAGTAAGTGTAGCGATCGCGTCACTCGTTGATGTATTTTTTTTGAATCCGAACTGATTCTTTGAGATAACATAGTATTTCGTGAAAAATTTTTCTAGCCGGTTCGCGAAGGCTTTTTCGAATATCTTAGTTAGCGTTGTTATTAATGAGATTGGGCGGTAATTGTTCATGTAATTTTTGTCCCCTTTTTTGAATATAGGTGTGACTATGGTCTTCTTGAAACCATCAGTACAGTTCCCAGTATCGAATATAGCATTCACGAGATGTGATATTGGCAAAGCTATCTCATCCACAATAAATTTCAGAAGTTCTGCTCGTATTCCGTCTATTCCAGGGGATTTGTTTGTCTTCAGTTCTTCGATGATATTTCTCATTTCTTCTTCTGATGTAGGCATTATTGATATTGAGTTTTGTTCAATATTTCTTCGTGGTTTTTGAGATTTCGGTTTTTTTATTTTTTGTGACAGTGCGTTCCCGATATTTGAAAAGAATTTATTGAATCCGTTCGCTATCTCTGACGGCTGACTGTTATTTTCGTCTTTGATTTTTTTAATTTCTGTCGATGTTTTTACTGTATTGATACCGTTTACAATTTTCCATAAATTCTTAGAGTTTTCCCTGTTTTTATTAATTTCCTTTCTGTAATAATTAGTATTGGCTATTTTTATCAGTCTATTTACAAGTTTCTTGTAAGTATTTGTTATTTAGATCAAAATCATTTGGATTTGTTTTATGTTGTGAGTACAATTTATTTTTTTCATTTACTGACCTAATTAATCCTGTTGTAATCCATTCTTTTCCTTTTTTAGTAATTTTACTTAATTTTTGTGTTACAGTGTTCTGTTTCAGTGACGTTGTTAGTAAATTTGTTAAATATTCGAGAATTTTGTTTGGATCTTTTATTGGTAATACTGTGTCCATTTATGGTTCAAAAAATATTCTTTGATTTTTTTGTAGTTTGTGTGGTATTTCAGTCTAGCGTGGTTATTTTCAACATTGAAATTTACGGGAATAAGAGCTATGGTGGCTTTGTGATCGGTTATTATAGAATCTAATGTAGCTGCGAGACACTTAGTTTCCAAATCGCTAATTTTTGATTTCAAAAAGATGTGGTCTATACAACTACCAGAAATATATCCCCTCCTTGTTATTTTATTTATCAGCGAAACAAATCCGTGCTCGCTGAGGGTATTTAAATACTCATTGACGTTATCATCATCACTTTTTATATTTATATTCAAATCACCCACAAAGAAATGATTGGATCCTGAAATGCTTTTTGTTTGTTCTAGGTACATTGTGAGTGCTGGGAGGAATTCTTCTATATCATTCATCGGGGGTCTATAAACAGAAGTGATTAATATTGTTTGAGAATTACTCAGGTGTATTTTTGTTCTTATCGCGTTGCATTGTGCAATTGGGCAGATTTCCGACATAGTTTTCAATGTTTTTTTCACATACACAATCACTCCATCATTCTTGTCAATAGCCCCTTCATTACAAAACAAGTTATAGTTATTAAGTTGAAGATATGTAACATCATATATTCTAAATGTTTCAGTTAATATAATGCAGTCGAATTCGCAGTTTATATGATTTAATAATACTTTCAAGTCATCCAAATTTTTACAAATGCTTCTGATATTTTGGTGAAATAATTTGAAGGTAACCCTTGGAATGAAGTAATTTGATAAACAGGAATTCAACTGTGTTACATCAGAAAATTCTTTTGTATCAAATAGTTCATAGTTACACTCACGTACGAATTGGTCCATTTTATTCCCATAGCCCACACTAATAGTGTAGACACAGTTTTCCACGTCACAATTGAACAAAATAAAATATTTCAACTGATTTTAAGTGTAACTATAGTAACGAAAGAGTTCTAGTGAATAAATGTACATGCACATTTATTGGAATTATTTCGAAGGGTTTCGATGTGCTCTGGTTTTCCTGGTCCTGTTTTTCATTTGATCTGTTTTCGGTGTTATATTCGCTGCGGGAATTTTCAAATTTGAAGAAGATTTTTTCCTTATGGCACCTGTTGCCTGCTGGTTAATGTTATGTTCATCAGAATTATTTTCGGGTCTTTCAATATTTTCAATGGCTTCAGACTGATTCTGAACACTTTCTTCAAATGAGTTATTTCTTCTAATATTTGGTGTTGGAGGTGCGCTATTTGCTTTCGATGCTAATTCTGAGTTGTCTTTTTGTTTGTTGATATTGATGATTTCTAAATCTTCAAGTTGGTCTGCTTCGTATGGTACTCCATCGACGTGTAGTTTATTATTTTTTATGTAAGTTTTATGATTGGCGTTTCTTGCATATTTCAAATGTTGTATGAGTATTTTGTTTTTGGCCTGGTCCTCCGGGCTCCGATCGTGTGCAATAACAATACCAGTGTTTTTCAGATTTTTTATATTTTTGAATATTTTCAATTTATTTAAATATGTAGCAAATTCTATAATTACAGTATTTTTATTTCCTATTTTATAAATGTTGTTTATTTCGTTCTCCGTGAAATTCGTTCCAAGGAGTTGATTGAGTTTGGTGAGTGTAGTATCGAGCAAATCTCCGTTAATAGTCGTTAGTCCGAATATAACAATATTATTTTGGCGATCTTTTCTGTCTAATCTCTTGAATTTTCTCTCTAGGTCAAGGTATTTTTCCTCCAATTTCTCAACTTTTTCGGTGAACGTATCTTTTACGGCTTTAATTTCCTGCTTTATTTCTTCGGTGTTCTTTTGGATCAACGCTTCCAACTTTGTAAATAGATCACTGTTTGAAATTTCATTCATGTTTCACTTATTCAATTGTTTTAGAAACGCAGGCTCATGTACTATTTATTTATCGATGGGGTGATATCTTATCAGCTTCTTATTGCTTTTTCTTTTGTACTGTAGGATTAAACTTTTTAGAGGTTTGTACCAAATTGAATAGGGATTCATGTGATTTTCATTGATCTTTTTCTACGAATTTCCTTGCAATCTGAATGACTATTGTTGCTTACTTCATATGTTTCGGTAAAGAGACTTCTACTGATGATTCACATATAATTTTTAAACAAAACAAAGCATTCGCATCACTTCAAACTGTTATTTCTCAGAGAGACTTTCGGACACGTCCGTTCTCACTTCACTTCACTAAATCAGAATAGAAATAATAATAGTAGGATTTGTATTCAACGCACTTTTTTCTATCGTGTTGTACTTTCTAGTTTAGATATAAATTAGTTGTCTAATGAATTTTATTTAATTTTCGCCATACATGCGTGTGGATATGCTAAATTTGTTGTTTTTGGAAATAAATAATAATATTGAAAATAATAGTCTTATTATGTACTCTTCCATCTGATGAATCTCTATCAACGAAAGAATTAAATGCATTGAACTATGTTTCATTAGAGCAAACATGGTAGCTACCAGAGAAAAACTGGAAGATGCATCAATTATTCTTTAAGAAAATGAAAATATTGCCAAGGTCCCGGAAAAAATAACATTAAAATTTAGATCAAAGTTATGAGAAATTCAAAACAGTAAGTTTTTATGGTAGTTGCTGACACTATAATTTCGAAACCATTTAGACAACTTTACTAAATAACACTTTCCATCTCGACACTGAGAGCACTGTATAGGTAGGTACTCTTGAAAATTTGACAAAAAAAAATTTTTTCTACAAATACACATGAAAAAAATTAAATAATGAAAAATCGTTTTTTTTGCCGTTTTTACGGTGAATTTGAGGTTATATCAAAAAGTTAAGGTTTTCGATTTCTTCATTATCTACAACTTTTTTCTTAAGCATTTTTTGCTAGGAGGTCACGTTCCGCCGCAAATCGCAAAAAACATTTTTAACTCCTAAAATACATCCCCATTTCACCATCTTCAGCGTTTTCGTGTTTAAATATATTTTTTCTCACAGTTGGTACCTCTACAACATTTACCACCTGGTCCTTGGCTGTTACCTTTTTTTTTACAAAAATAATAGGCACTTGTCTATATACGTCGAAAAGGGTATGAATTTCACGCTATTTCTAATTCTGGATGAAATGAAAATATCGCTATAAATGGCTTCGCAAATGTATCCTCTGACATGAATTATCATCGTAGTTCAAACAGAGTTCACACAAACAAATATCTGCGAACAGAAATTTGGAATTCATCCCCATGACAAGCAAAACTGATATTTTAAAAAAATCACCTATAGCGAAATCCAGTGTATATGGAAACTAACGAGCCATTTTATTTTGTGGTTGATTTATTGATTTCACAGCAATTTGTTTTGTTTACCGTTGGAACCGCTATCACTGAACTTCATTTTTTGCGCTGGGTTTGCGGTGAAATTACCGTTGACGTTTTAATCTCCATGAACTGATTGTTTTTATGTATAGTTCGTTCGTGAAGAAATGTATTACTGTATGTTTTTGACTCTGCTATCACTAGAGGCTTCCCATATTCGAGCTAAAAAAATAACTAGAAGCTTGGGTAGATTTTCACAGGTCAGCAGTAGGAGTGTTTTGATACAATATCACGAAATATCTCCACCTTGAATTGCAACTGCCATGGCGACGACTGGGATGTTATTTTGCTGGAGCCAAACACGGTGTGGCGCTTGTTGTCTGGATTATTTTGTAGGCTATTATACCACAAGAACAATTGCAATACAATCATAAATGGAGCATTTAAAGTTATTCATAAATTAACATATCACAATCCAAGACCATCTAAAATGGTGCAAACATTGTGAACTGTCTTCACCATATTGAACGATTGAATTTGCTTTAGAATAAAACTCATATGTACAGTGATTGTATAAACTTTGCATTTCTGATGAGAGAAAGGAAAATCTTTTTTAACTCCACAGAGACATAAGAAAAAGGTAAAGGGCATCATGTGATACATCAAAAGGTTCATGATTCTTCATATTATAAAAGAAGTATCACTCACATTGAAAATAAATCAGACATTAATATATTTAAAGGTGCTTTCAAGCTACTAAAAACAATTTGACATACATATTTCAAAAGTTTGCATTTCACAAAACATTTTGAATATGAAAAATTGATGAATTCCGAAAATGCAATATTCATCAAGTTTATTGGCTTTTTACCTCTGGTTTGTGCAATTATTTATCTCTCTTTGGGCGTAACACATGGGTTTGCTTTTGTATTCGATGGGGTCCTTGAAAAATAGTATATTCCTCCAAACGTCCTGAATCAGAATAATGACTTTTGAGGCTTTTTAAAATTTGCTCAAGACCATTCATGAAAGTAGACTTAGCTAAATGTTTTTCCTCTAGTCTGGAAGCTTGATATCTCTATTAGTTTAATGTTGACAAATAGATCACAAATACCTTACCGTCTTCAGATAGATTCATATTTTTTGTTAGTGGTTTCACAGATGGTTCGGCATCACTCACATTATGATTACCTAACATTAATTTTATAAATTAGGTTATATTAATCTCTATATCTTAGAATTCTCACCAGGAAGATATAACAACGTAATTGCTGTTCTTTTAAGACAACTTTGTCCTCATCATTGAAATGTTAATCACAAATACGAACATTGTTATACTCTATGGCCTATTAGTCGTTGCTGGAAAAAGGGACGTATGATTATTTTGAAAATTTGGTTTTTTGGATAATCAGTTTTGCTCTATCGATTTAAAAAAAAATCTGCACTGCGGGATTGCCGCTTCTATCGAAAAGTAGCTACAACTTTGATTCTTCAAATGAAATACCCTGTATATTATTGCATTTTTCGCTTTAGAATTGCTCTAAGATTATTTTCATATCATATTTTCCGTTACCTATCTCAAGTAGTTTTCCAGAAAATCATTAATTTCCTTATTTTTCCTGCGAAACAAAGCTTCAATCAAATGTTTATCACTGCAGTATTTGGACGCGTAGGAAGCTGAAGATTTGGACGTAGTTTGACAATGTCCTGTGTATTAGTTATGACTGAAAGAATTCGTTCTTTATTATACAGGGTCGTTGAAATTTGTTATTTCGCCGATAGATACAAAAGTATTGAGAATTGCATTTTTTTAAATGGAACATCCTGTATATCACATCAAATATCCTGAAAGACAATTGAATGTCCCTCCAAATTATTCATTTTGCTCCTTTACCTAAAGAGTCAGGTTTCCGAAATAAAAGCAAGTTTTATATAATTTTTTTTATTATTTTGCCATATTTCGTATTGGGTGGATATTAAATGTCATGGAACATGTCATTACGAGAATTCGAAAGTTAGTTCGTTGATAATGAAACGTTTGCGCGTTCTTTAACGTGAATTTCATTAGAAGAGAATCAAAATGGAATACAATAATTATTCAATTGAAAATCTGATTACTTTTTGTCGAGTTTGTCCCATATTTTTATCTGTTCATTGTATATTGACGTTTTGTATATTTTTTCAAAGCAGTCTTTTCCAGAACTAATATATCATGAACTGAGAAAAACAGTGTTTTAAAATTTCAATTCAGATTTGAACAAAGTATGCTTGGTCCGGTTTTTCATCTCCATTATAATTTTATCTCCCATTCAGGATATCTGAAAAACGTGTGTCTGTTGAGAAATCATGATTCACCCTAAGCAGAACTCAATTTTATTTCAATCAATGAAGAAATGTAGGTAATATCAGTCGCTAAATTTGAAAGAGTTAGATCTGGGGATCACGGTGGCCAAGCGTATTATCCATCAAACTTCAAAGGTTGTAGTCAGTTCTCTACTCACTTCTTTTCTACAGTGAGGGGGGCACCGTCCAACTGATAACAACAACTGAGTATATACAGGGTGTTCCTTTCGAAAAAATGCACCTTTCAGCACTTTTGTATCTATCGGTGAAATCACCAATTTTCATAATGAAGAACTACTTTCCCTAGTCATAACTGATACACAGGACATTTTCAAATTACATCAAAAACTTCAGCTTTCTACGTGTCTAAATACTGCAGTAATAAACATTTGACTGAAGTTTTGCATAAAAAATAAAGAAATTAACCACTTTTTCGGAAACCACTGGAGATAGGTGTAGGAAAGTATCACATGAAAATAATCTGAAAGCAATATCAAAGCGAAAAATGCAATAATGTACAGGGTATTCTATTTGAAATATAAAAGTTGTTGCTAATTTTCGATAGAAGTGGCAACGCCGCAGAGCTGAAAATATCCTGGATCGACAGAGCAGAACTGATTTGTCAAGAATCCAAAATTTAAAATAATCCTATTTCCCTTTTTCCGGAAACGTTTGATATGCCATCGATTTTAGGACACCCTGTATATTTGCTAATACGGCATATTTCTGAGTTTATCAGACTGATTTCTGGAAAAGATTTCCGGATCATCTTTGGGACAACGATGGTGCTATGTTGTTCATAATTATATCAGTATTTTGATCAAATTTTAATTTCGACTATTGACTGTTAATGTTGATACTAGCACCTCTTTTTTGGCTCTAGCGTAACATAATACTTATTGGTGCCATTAGACTTTCCTTTCTAGTTGGGGATATTTTGTGTACAATATCTGATATAAATGAACAAACCGTGTCGTGAAAACCACAAAGCATGGAGAGATGTTAAGTAATTTCGTCAGTTCAAGGATTTGGTGTCCTTGAAATGGAAACTACGTGATACAGGAACTTTCTCCACCAACACGAAACTTAGTT
Organism: Chrysolina oricalcia; assembly: GCA_944452925.2. Classification (NCBI taxonomy): domain Eukaryota; kingdom Metazoa; phylum Arthropoda; class Insecta; order Coleoptera; family Chrysomelidae; genus Chrysolina; species Chrysolina oricalcia. The sequence continues at coordinate 53,520,999 of OX101819.2, read as the reverse complement.
TATAATGATTCGAATATCTTGGTGTGAAATTATGTGCTATTCAACATGTATTATACAATGTCTGGCATAAAGCTTGCAGTATACGGAAAACTTTTTTATCGTTAATTTCTCAACAAAAAACATTCTTGATAAAAACCTCTGCTTCATCCCAAACCTGAATTGCGAACAACGAAATTGAATTTTATGAAACGAGGGGGATTAAAAAGCATAATTTGTTTTCAAAAAAGTATGATCCCATCATTGTATTTCTCACCGTAGAATTCAATCAAGGGGAAAAATTGTTCAGAAGCAAGTGTTGCTTTAGCTATTTAATATATATTTATCCGTAAAGTAATGTTATATTCAATTCATAGTTGTTTGTTCAATTGAAAAATATCATAATTTACGTGAAAAGTTTACGAAAAAAGTGGGAACTTTTATTTAGCGTTCATAATTTTTATAGACATATTTAAAGCAACAATAACAAAGTAAAAACATTCCCCCTCTGGGGCGGCTTGAATGATGGCGCATTTGCTTTCAAAGATGCAGGGAATCCCGGAAAAACCTGCAACACCAAATCGTCTGAAGAGCTGAAATTTATAATTGAAAACTTTCAAAGAGGTCAGACGAATTGTGAAAATCTGCTCCACGGTAAAATATGATGTATGGTGTCTTCAGAGGCCTCAAAGAGTCCAGTTCGAAAAAAGATATTATATTTGATAGCAAATTTTGATTTCCACCTCAAATAAACTTCGTTTACCAAATTTTATTTGAAAAGTTATCCAAAACTTCAACTTCAATACCATGTATAAAAGTTTTTTCGAGTTCTTTATCGAATTATCACGAGGTTCAACTGAATAACGCAATGTTATTAATGACTTTTTTGCACTCACCAAATCGACATGATTGACGCCTGCGCGGTTCATTACCTACCACTATCAATAATTTTCGTAGAGGAAAAAGTTGAGTGCTCCTGCAAAATGAAGCTACTCAGGATGACAAATGATTCACAAATGATTGACGCCTGTGCATTTTTTTAGCTACCACTTTCGAAAATTTTCGTAGAGAGAAAAGTTGGGCGTCTCATTAAAACGAAGCTACCCACGAAGATTCAGAGCGTAATAATAATAATAATAATGTTTATTCACTAAAAAAATTTTACAAAATAATTTTTCACAAAAACATAAGACTACAATTGAACATAGATAACACATGGGTAAATAGACGAAATATCACATAAGCACAAAATATGCTTGTCTGTGATTGACAAGTCATTGGAATAAACATGTTTGGGACCACTTAAGCAACAGATGCTTGTATGTGGTGTTACAGGGCTGGGAATGAAAAATATTGTTTATATATTAGGTACTGACAACACTTGTGTTAAAGGTATGATATGCACATAATATTAAAGAAACATGTGAATTGATACCACGTGAGTAGTGTCAGCTACTTGTGTGTGGTATATTGTCTTCATCATGATTGGTTCAATAAGTATACAATATCTAAGAAATAGAATAAGTTGATAATTTAAAATATGATGCAAATTATGTTACGATGTAGATAAAATTAATGCACAAGGAGATGGGTTTACAGAATTCACGGTTAATAATAATTTTAGTAGAAAAGTAAAAGAGCGAATATATAATATATATACAAATCGTGGTGTGTAGCCATACGCAGAATAAAATGTGTATAATGTTCAACAGTAATGAAATAAAACATTAAAAGTGGAACATGAAATGAAGTTGAAGTACATCATGAGTATAAATAAAATAATATCCTAGGTTAGAAGGAGTTGCAAAACAATTGTACTCGCTCGCAGCCATTGTTTAACTTTTTTCTTGAACATTGCAGGTGAATTTATTTCACGAATTTCCAGGGGGATTTTGTTGTATAATCTTGGACCAAGAAAAATATTACTTCTCAAAGTAATTGTTCTGTTCACTTTTGGAATATATACGGCAAGAGGTTGGTTTCTTGTAGAGTATATATTCTTTATAGGGTTTTTGTTTTTTGTAAATTTTTCTTTATTAATTAAACACTGAAAATAAAGTTCTTTGATCTCAAGTACTTGTGATAGCTTAAAAAGTTCTGCTGTGGAAAATGTTTTCTCTTTTCCATATATGATTTTTAAAATCCATTTTTGTAAGGTTATGACTGGAGATATATGGTGGTTATATGCACCACCCCATGCTATCAATCCATACCTGAGTTGTGATTCCACTAAGGTGAAATAAATAGATTTCAATTGTTCAATGTTTACCATCGTTTTAAAGTGTCTGAATACGTATAGCAAACTCCGTAGTTTTCCTGATAGTTTTTTTATGTGATGATCCCATTTCAGATTGCAGTCGATAATCAAGCCCAAGTATTTAGTTGAATTGGCCGGTAAAATTGAAAATGTTGTTGGGTTTGATTGCGAAATTGGGGGAAAGTTATCGTAATCAATTCTCTGTATACTGAACGGTACGTAATGCGTCTTATCAAAGTTAATGGTCAATAGCCTAGAATCGAACCATTCTTTTATTTTTGTAAAATCTGTTTGGGCTGTATTGAATAAGTTTGTCCAGTTATTTGCGCTATAGAAGACAGCAGTATCATCTGCAAAACTTACAATTTGACCTTCAATATCAAGAAAAAACAAATTATTTAGGTATATATTGAAAAGACAGGGGCCTAGCACGGTGCCTTGTGGTACGCCATATTTGATGTTCTTGAAATTACTTAAGGTAGGACTGGGAACACCTACCATTCAATTTGTAAGACAGTATGACCATTCAATTATACAGATAATAATCAAACAACTTTAAGAAAATCCGCTTGTTACTAATGATTTCTTATGACCAGGTCATTGGTACATGTTATTAATGACTTTTTTGCTCTTACCAAATCGACATGATTGACGCCTGCGCTGTTCATTAGCTATCAATAATTTTCGTAGAGGAAAAATATGGGTGCTTCTGCAAAATATAGCTACTCTGGAAGATTTTTTTAATTTTTAATTCTTTTCTTTATTTAGCACATAAAGCTAATGTTTACAGTCATAGGTAAAATTTGTTCAATAAATATAACACTATATACAATTATGAAAAATAAAATATACAATAATACAACATATTAAAACATATGAACTTTTATATGAGTCGGTAGGCAAGAGTAATAGTGACAATCATGTATGACACTTGCGTAATAGACATATTTTCAATTCTTTTTTGAAAGTTGTAATAGCGTCGCGGGTTTTCAAAGAATCTTCCAACTCATTGTAACACACCATGCCTTCATGAAAAATGGATTTTTTTGAGCTTTTTTTCAAAAGAGGTTTTTCGATACTGTCATATATTTTTTAAAGGATTTCCGCTTCTATTTCATCCGGACTGCCTTTACTTGGTAAGCTAAATACTACCTTTCTCAACTCTCTGTACTCTATGAGTCTAAAATTATTCATTTTATAGGTTGGTGTTTCTATTTCATCTGTACAATCCCTTACAAGAGTGGTATCTATATCGGAAATGATCTTATCAATACTCACAACATAAAAGTCATTTAGGCCATTAGAAATTTCTTTTGGTTCGTTTATTTCTATATCTTCGATTTCAATTTTTTCCAGTTTATAATCATTCTTCGGTGATATCAATGATTTCAAAGTTTCCCACATTTTTTTTAATCACTTTTACTACCGTCTATCTTGATTTAAAAGAATGCTTTCTTTTCTTCGCGTATAATTTTAACTACTTTATTCCGATGGTGTTTGTATATTTCCTTATTTTGAAAAGATTTATTCTCCTTATATATTTTATATTTAGTCTCTCTTTGCTTTATAGCATTCTTAATTTTATCGTTCCACCACTCCTGAAATCTTGGTTTTATAACAACAGTTTTCCTTGGCGCAATCTCATCTAATTTACTTATGAGGGTAGAAAAAAAAAAACTCAAAGTTTTTTTCAATATTTTCGTGCTTATACTTCCAGTTGACTGTCAGTAAACTTTGGTTAAACGATTCAAAATCGATTTTGCCACGTGTAGAGATATATTTAACGTCTTTTTAATTTCGTCCAGTGTTTATCTTAACAGTAATGATATAATGGTCAGATATTCTTGGAGTTTCATGAACTGTACATCTCAAATTGCTCAAATTGGAAAAGACCAAATCTATCGTGGTACCACCAGCATCCAAAGGATGAGTAATTTTTTTTACTAATTGGCTGCAACCTACGTCAGTCATGATGTTGTTCAATTTTTTTCGATATGTTTCGTTTTCTTTGAGCCAATCAATGTTGAAGTCACCCACGATTAGTACAGGGTGGGTGATGTATTGGATATAATTATTGCACCATTCTTCGAAGTTATTCAAAACACCTGCGTCGCTACTACTAGGCGAATGATAAACACATACCAAAACAAAAATTTTGTTATTAACAGACATTTTCACACTCAGAAGCCAATAAATTTTCAAATAGGCATACCTAACTACTTCTAGAGCAACTATGTTTTTATTTAGATACATCGCTACCCCCTCTGTGTGTCTACCGTGACTATCACAGCGTATTACATTATAGCCATTAATTACAATCTCGTTATCATTAATACCTTCTGTAAGCCTTGTTTCATTCAGGCATAAAACTAGAGGTTGACAAGTAAATGTTAAATTAGAAATCTGGTCAATTTTGGAAGTTAAACTTTGTGCATTTATAACTACCACGCAGCCCTCCAGCGATTCTATAAAAAATCCCCATTGTTTTTTGTATTTTGTAGTATCTTGCGAGAGAGTGCTGTTTCGAAGTCATTATTGTATTTTCTACTGTTTCCACGATTTTTCAAACTAGATATTTCTTGCGTCGATGATGCTACAATTTTCCCTGATTGATTAGTTAAGTTAGCTTTAGACATATTATGATTGTCACTACTCTCCTCAGCAAGTGTCCTTCTATATTCTATGTCAGCCTGTTATTGATAATTTTTGAAAATAAGCGTGGGATCCTGATCTAGAAACGTTATGAAAATATAAAGTGTGGTATACTACTGACTTGTGATTTTATCGTTTTATCAATATTTGTAATAAAAGAGACAGGTTCACACTTAAAAAAAAAGTTGATGGTGACCGTGTTGTCACGAAACAATAATTCAAAGATTTATCATAACATCGTTACAGTACGTTTTGAATTCATTAAAACTTTCTCCATCCATTTTTTTTTATTTTCTGAAATAACAATTTTATTCGTAAAGAAACAGCATTTTTAGTTCTCTCTGTATAACCCGGGAAGTGCAAGAGTCTCTGAAATTATTTTATGACCATTGTACTATTCCCCACAATAGTTACCTTTTTTCCATCAAATCGTCTTCATATCTGTTACGGTTTGGAATGTAGCAATGTTACCCTATGATAAAAGAAAGGGCCTGTATTATCCTGGACGATCTTTCTCACAATTATTCTTATCATACTACGTCTTGGTTACGTGTTTTCGAATCCAAACGGAACGTTTTATATATTCAGGCCAACTGTCCGTGTTCCACTGATTCCAAAATCCCCTGCAATTCCTGGGGATTTATGTCACCCCAATATAAGGGTCTTCTACTACAGTGCTTCTGATTGCATCTAAGGGAACGCTTATGTCTACTTTGTTTCAAAAAGTATACGAAATAATACGCGCTTTGTCATTTTGTGGTATACCGTATCGCTTATCACGGACTTATTCGGGAAAAGTATGCACTTGGGAATGGAAACGAGCCGATTTATTTGGTTTTCCGGGATGTAATAGTCCTTCATATTTTGTTGATCTGGAGATTTAAATAATTATGGAAAATGGGTTTCGTTGAAATTCGATGAATTTTTGATAATATGTAGTTCAAGTCGAACTGATCAAAAGTTTCTATGAGCCCAACCCACTCCTAAAACTAGTTTTCAAGATACAGGGTGTCAAAGTTGGTAAGTGAATTCTTACAATTATCCTCATTATTCATGGATAAGGATAAGGGCCCTAGAATGGATCCCTGAGGCACTCCAACTCCCCATGAGCTTTTTCCAATTTGCAATGATTGATTACTACTATTTGTTCTCTCTCATTCAAATACGATTCAATGCACCTGTTAGCTTAACCTCGTATTCCTAATCCGTAAAGTTTTTCAAGTAAGAGGGTGTGATCAATGGTATCGAACGCCCTATTGAGGTCAAAAAATTTAGTTATCGGTGATGTATTTTTGTTCAGTGAATCATATATAACTCACTAATTACCGTTGGTGTTGAATTTTTCTTTCTGAAGCCATGTTGATTAGAAAAAATGAGATTAAATGTTTCCAAAAAATTTACTGCCCTTGCATTAAAGCATGTTACAAACAACTTTGACTCTGCAAACATATATTTCTATAGTTTGCAATTTCATTTCTAGGTACCTCATTCTGTTATTCTGGTATTGACTTCGATAGTTTCATACTGTTTGGATATTCTCCTTGAATGAATGATATGTTTAAAAGGTAGGATAGCTGTATGTTCACAATCTCTGATACTGCTTGAAAAATGCGACCTCCGATCTCATCAACACCTGCTGCAGGTTTGGAAGATGTTTTCTGAATCAATGTTACTATTTCTTCAGGTGTTGTGGGATATAGAAATAATGTTTTTGCCTTGTAATCCGTGAGCTTCAGATTTACATAGTTTGGACTGGCACAATGAACATCCATAAAATGATCACTAAAAGCATTAACAATATTATCAGTACTATGTATGGTGTGTCCAAAACGTGGGGCTGTAACCCATCAGTATTCTGCGATGGATGTACATCATGATAGTGAGACCTATAATCACCTACGGACCAGTAGTGTGGCACGGCAGAACCGAACTCGCCACAACAAAGAAAATCCTGGAGAAAGAGCAAAGACTAGCGTGTCTTTGTTCAACAGGAGCAATGAGGTCGACTTCAACAGCAGCTATAGAGGTCATTTTGGACCTCACTCCTCTCCATATCATAGTGAGAACTGCTTGGGGAGCAAACCTCGGGTTGGCTGAAGTAGGACTCAAAGGGACAGCACACAGTGAAAGGGGCTCAACCCCTACCAAAAGTTCACACCTTACCGATCTCCCAAATGACGAAATTACCAGGAAATTTGTTTTCGAGAATTTTTTTCTAACGTTATTAAATACTTAGAAAGGATGGAGCACATAATCTATTCGAGCATGGTACACGGACGGGTCCAAAACTCCCGACGGAACTGGAGCAGGAGTCTTTGGGCCTTGCACCAAATACTCCAAACCCATGGGCCAGTTCCCCAGCATTTTTCAAGCGGAAATTCACGCCATAGAAAGGTGCAATCAGTTCAACCACGACAGGCAATACCGGAACAAGAAAATCGCAATCCTCTCCGATAGTCAAGCAGCCTTCAAAGCGTTGAGCTCATGTAACATCAACTCGAAGATGGTCTGGGAATGCCTAGACAAACTCAATGATCCAGGCAGGAACAACAAGGTGATCCTCCTCTGGGTGCCGGGGCATGTTAAATTGGAGGGCAATGAACAAGCAGACACCCTGGCCCGAAAAGGGGCATATACGCTACTGATCGGTCCAGAACCATTCTGCGGACTTGAAGAATCTTACTTCCAAGAAGAACTCGATAAAACTGAAGAAGCAATGAGAGCAACATACTGGCAAAGACGTTCAGGGCTAAGGCAGGCCAAAGATCTCCTCGGCAATTTCAACCGAGCAAGATCGAAGACACTGATCAACCGCAGCAAAACTAGTCTAAAGACAATCAAGGGATTTCTGACGGGGCATTGCAGACTCAAAGAACACCTAAGGAAGCTAGGCTTAGAGGAGGACAGCACCTGCAGATTCTATGGGGAACATCCAGAAACACCCCACCATATTTGATAGAGTGTTATTCTGTACATCACAAGATATTGAATATACTGGGATGGCACCAGCTGACGGTAGCAGAAATACCACGAATAGACCCCCTCAAAATCCTTAAATTCCTTAAGGAATTGAGGCTTGAGGGGCTGCTGTGAACGAGAACGCCTTCAGATAGCAGTAGAAGATGGGGCACAATAGATCCAGTCAGGTCCCAGCGCATCAGTTACCATCCACACTTACCATTACCATGGTGTGTCAATTTTTAAGAATAATTTCATTTGGAATTCCATTATTCATATGAATATGAAAGAAAGGATTGGAAAACATGTTAAAAATCCTAGTATTATTGTCACGCAATACGGAAACACTGAACGCTCTCAATAATGAATTTTTCAACGAATTTGATGCACACGCAAGTTCTAGGAAGTTTGCTTATCGATCTTATTGTCATTTCATTATAGCGAGACTAAGAGAACATTATTTTATATTGAAGGAGCGATTGTCATTGATAAAGAAAATATTTCTGGAAAAGAATAATGGCAGGATCAGATTTGAATAACAAAGAGATTATTGATTTTTTGTTTTTCGTTTTCAAACTCCAGAATTACGAGAATAAATAAATAAACGGATATCCGGTACTGGATGATGTTCTGGCTCATACATTCCATGTCACCACTAATTTTTTTATAGTTTTGAAAGTCCATGTTTCAAATTTAGTATATCGCTGTAGTACTCAGAAAAGCCTATTTCAACACTACAATTAACTAAGAATTTTCAATTATCGGTTCCGTCATAAGAAACACGCAAACTATTTCTTCAGACGACAATATAAATTTTTCCTAAATATCTGAAAATCCTTGAATTTCTCTAAAGCAAATTTTTCAAAATTAAAAATGAGGAAAATGATGGAAATACAATTGATTGTGCAACAATAAACATCCGAAATACCAGAAAAAACAACAAAACAATTTTTCATGGGAGATATGGGTATTTTTTTTCGAAAAATGGATATTCAAAACTAGTCGTTAAATGACATATGCTCATAAATTTTCATTTAAATTAAATCATGCATACGTGAGAAAAACACTAAAAACTGAGGAATTGGTTTTTCTTCATTTTGACGGTTAATTCCGAAGAGTGCTGAATACAAAAGTTTTAGATTTTTTTATCATCTAAAAGTTTGCCGTTGAACATTTTCCGCTAAGAGGTCACGTTTTGCGCAATTCGCAAAAACCCGTTTTCAACCCCCAAACTGCATCCTCATTTCACCATTTTTTGTGGTTTTGTGTTTAAATATTTTTTTCCTCAACATTTCCCAACATTTCCGAACTTATCCTTGCCTGTTTTCTGAATTGGTAATTGAATACTTTATCGGATAGAAAGTTGGCCATTGTTAAGTACCATTTGAATAAAACAATTTTTTCATTAAAGATACGTTCAGAATAATTCAATTCCTGCTCTAGGATTTGCTGATGATTTAATCGAAGAAATAACTATCAATTTGAGTAACATTTCAACCTAATCAAGGCCTCTTTTGCTTTTTCCCAACATTTGCCAACACTGTCATATGTAATTTGAGCAGAAGAATCCGGAAAACAGCAAACATACAGGGTGTTCCATTTGTAAAATTGACGTTGGTATAAATTATCGCCAAACTAGAAGTCGCCTATTTTGATTTCATATATCTATCAATCACTAATTGTGTCTCACATCCATGTACCAATTTTTATTCAAATCGGTTGATTAGTGAAGAAGATATAAGCATGGCCCAAAACCCATTTTCACATGGTATCTATTGTTCAAATATTCAATAAAGTTTGGTTGCGAAGGAAACTTTTGAAGCATAAAACTCCGATAATCAATTCTTCATTTATTGCAAATATTGCCAATATGAGAAATATAAGTAATAGAATTCTGAGAGGTGATAAATTTTCGTTCTCAAATTCAGCTCTTATTGCTTTGTGAACATAATGTATTGGAAACAGGTTCCATTCGATTTCAATTCGTATGGAAATATGATATTAGAAGGTGAATTTCTGCTCTTGTTGCAAATGCCACAGGTCGTTCCTCAATGTCAATATGCAATTTAAAATGTAACGTTACTCAGCAGAAAATTTTGTTTTTAAAATATTTGTTTTTCCAATTCAACAATTTTGAATTTTACGTTGCTGCTAATTTGATTGCCAAACAAGATTTGGTATCGGAACAATGTGGTCAGGTTTGGTTTTCCAGAATGTTCCATGTGACAGTAATGGAAACCATTTCTATCTCATGTCTGAAAATAATATAATAATAATAATAGTAATGAACAAATATCGTTCGAAAAGAGGAGGAAAAATTGACTAAATATCGAGATCTACTCTTTGAACTCCTCAGGCTCTACACAAACGATTCCGTTAAAATGGTGGTTCTGATCACAGGAGTCCTTGGTGGAATGATGTACACACTGCTCTGGAGACAGGCCTGATTGGGATATTCATAACGGAAAATAAAAAATAGTAATGACGATAATTATAATCTTCATTCTCAAAATATCGCAAAAATCACAAAAAATTTTCAATTTCAGATTGAGGACGTGAACAAAGCAGTAGAAGCCGATATGTGAGAGAACACTTGTTTCAGCATTGGAGAAATGAAATATTATAAAACATGAAAATAGTTCAAATACAAATAACAACGGTTGGTAAAATAAGATATTTACAGTTTGGCTTTTTTAATTTTTTTATTCTCACACCCCCCCCTCGTTACCTTTTTAACGGTTCGACTTACGAGCATGGAACGAGAAAACCATTTCAAATTGTGTCACCAGTACTAATTTTTGAAATGAAAAATATTGATATAGCTTGATAAACGGAGAGAGGGAGCCCATCAATTCAACAATTTCGAATGACATGAGGGGTCAAAAATAATACACAGATGAAAAGAAAATTCAATTCTCTTTTAAACATCTAAATATTGTTTAATTCCGTTACAAAACATTGATTTGGAGCAACGGGGCCAAAAATAATTTGAATGGTAATGCCGATACTACTTTTAGATGGCGCTGGGGGTACATCAACTTGAAAATTTCGCTAGGCAAAGATATCAAAAATGTGAAATTAAGTATAAACGAGAATAAAAAATTAAATTGTTTAGTTGAAAAGGAAATTAAATGCTCTCTTCAACGGTGTGTGTCTATTATAGACTTTTTTAATTTGTGCCATTTCTGATTTTCAGTAGTTCAATAATAGTATATTAAAGTATAAGTGGAGAAAAAGGTATTTCAAACACACGCGATTTTGCTCGAAATAAAGCAAGTGTTTGAAAGACGAATTATGAACGAATACTTTACCCAATTCTTTTTTATTGATGCACTTTGAAATCATAGTACTCATATTATTATCACATAAGTTTGAAACGGGAACTAGTAACGTAAAATGGTTGAATTCGTGATGTGACATCAACCTTTCGTTGTTACGGAAATGAGAAAAAATAGAAATGAATTTGCAATTTGTCATGACAGATTGTCACTGTAGTGCCTTAACATGAATTCTATGTCGATTCTTCGAATGGTAAAGCAGAATCGCGGTTAGTACGACAAAAATCTGAAGATGCCCACAAAAAATAATATTGGCAAGTTCATCAAATGGATGAAAAGCAAAGGGTAACAGATATAAATGAACGGGTTGCTTATTTGACGTTACATTACTGCTGTCAGATCAATAATCAAAGAGTTGTCATTTAGACTTCACGTTTCTTGATTTGTTGATGTTACCATGGTAACTTAAAAGAACACGCGTTTTTTGAAATTTCGATTTAAACAGGCTGAAGCGTGTTTTACATAGGTAAAATGGGGCTCCAATAAAAAAGAGTTTGTATTCAATGTATATTTATATTTTGTTCAAGAGTTTCAAGGAATGTATAATATTCGTATTGTATTTGTATAAAAAACACGAGGCACGATAAACTGATTCAGACACCATTGCTGTTATGTTGTTGAGTGAAGTTTGCTAATGTTTCCCTCAATTCTCGTCGCAGTATCTTACCTCCAGCATTTTTGGGTATGGCACCAATGAATATGATTCCACCTCTGAGCTTTTTCTGTGGTGATACTTTCTCTGTAAAAAATAAAAGGGTCCAAATGGTAATTGAGTTTTAACTTGTCTAAGAGAACTATTCATCGTTATCATCATGGTGTCACCTATGAGAAATATTTTCAATAGACTGCGGTCACATCAGACATCATTCCAGCTAGTGTAATTTCCTATTCTTTCAATGTCATATTTCAAATAAATTCAATATTGAAATTCTTCGTGTTGAATTCTTCATGTTCTTCATCCATTTTCCGTTTCGAATGTCATAAGTATTTTCATACCTATCAACAATTCACATTCACAAATTTTCAGAGCAATCTCTATAGGGTTAGTAGGTATGAAGTTATAGATCTGTATATGAGGAGAGAAAAAATTATTCCATTCTTTTGAGTCCGCTTTGAAAACGGATGATATTGAAAAATCTTATTTCTAATAATATCGATATGTCGTGATCACTTAGTCTAGTTAATATGTACCATTTTTTTGTATAGTCTCCGAAAATTATGATCATGGTGTTATTCGATTCGAGGAAGGGCTCCAAAAGGGGAGGAAAAAAATTGCAACAGTTATAAACAATTAGGTGAAAAGAAAAGTGGGGCTTTGGTATTTTTTTCATTATCTCGAAATATATGTAAAAGATTTTCAAAATGTTAAAAAAGATCAGGCAAGAACAGTTATTTTGCTGAAAAAAAATTCCGACTACCGAAACTGTATCTTTTTTACGGAGCCCTGAAAACCACAAACGGGTAGTCTGGGTTCCGCGCGCGTTGCGTCATTCTGACAGAACAACAAAAAGCATTTCAACCTATTGAGTATAAATATTGAGGAATTAAAAAATTCATGTACTATTGGGATACATCAGTTAACAATAATCCGCGGTAAAAAAATGTTTATCCAAATTTCTCCATAAATTATGCATTTGTTAATAAACACATTTTTCCAAACTGAATATCAACATAAAAATCCCAATATTTATTGAACTGAAACGATAGGATTTTTTTCACATACTGAAGTTATTATCAATAGGCTTACAAATAAACAACTGTTGCAAAAATTGAAAATTTTTGATTTTATTCACTTTTAAAATTAAAAAATAAAAAATTATGTGAAAGATTTTTTTTAATGTACTGAATGTTTCAATTTCCAAGTGTTTGAAGCTGAATAAAAGTAACTTTCTTTAAATTTTTCACCACTAGTGTTTAAAAAATTGTTATAAACAAATACGTTGTTTATGAGCAAATCAAAAAAAAATTGTGATATATCATTGAGGAAAATTAAGATTTTTAAAGAAAAACCGATTCCATAAAATAATTTATTTGTTGCTGAAAAATGCGTTTGTTAATCAACAATCGTTATTTGCGACTAAATTTTAAATTTAGGGAACCATTTTTTTATCTTTTTCTGTGAGCTTTCCCTCAACTTCCTACATGACATTACGGACCGAATGACACCATGATAATAATTTTCAGTGACTAAACAAGAATATTTTAAAAAAAAATTGCGTAAAGAGGCTAAACATCATACAGGCCTATCAAGTTTGAAACAGCAATCCCCATATCTCACTTCAACCACTGCGACACAGTCTATGGTTCATTTCTTCGTAGGGCAGATACACATCGTATTCAAAAAGTTCAAAACTCTTGTTTGCGTCTAATTCATGGCCTAGGAAGGAGAAATAGGATATCTCATAAACTAAAAGAAATGGGCTGGCTCAAGATGGCCAACCGTCGGAAACTTCATTCGCGTAGTCTCTTTTATAAAATTCCCAGGACCAAAAATCCGGAATATCTGTACAGGAAAGTCCGATTTTCACAGTCTGAATTTGAGAAGGAAGAATTTGATTGATATTCCCTAACCTAATAAAGAAATATATGAGTCTTCCTTTTCATACCAGATCGCATCGGAAAGTAATTCCCTAGATATACCAAAATTCTCCCTGTCTTTGAATTCCTATAAAACAAAACAAAAAATTGAATTACTTATACAGCAATTATATCTGCTTCAACCACCTCATTTTCTAAATGGATATGCACTGATTTAATTGTTTCCATTTAGTGTTTTATTTCTGTCAATTTATATGTCCATTCATTAAAAAGAAAATTTAATTGTTTTGGGTCAGGGTTTATATAGAATAATTGTGTTTATTTTTGATTTTTTAGGAGAGTGTGCTGTCTCCCTGTCTCCGGTGCTCCGACCCATCCGGAGGGCGCGCTGGCATCGTTAACCCCAACAACCACTCCCCACGTCCGTAGGGTGAGTGATTATTGGGTCTGAGAATCATGTGCCCTGAGCAGACGGAGCGAACCAACAATAACGGCCTTCTGCATTCGTGCTGCTAAGATTTCTGCCATATTACGGCAAGCAGCTATTATCTTCAGATTGGAGAGCAGTGTGTCCATCATTCCACCAAGGACTCCTATGATCAGAACCACCATTTTGACAGAATGGTCCGGATACAACCAACCTGCGGAGTTCAAAGAGAAGATCTCGATATTTAGTCCGTTTTTCCTCCTCTTTTCGAACGATATTCATTTCGCCTGGAGCGGAAAACTCCACGACGAATATCGATTTACTTTGGTGGTCGAGGAGGACAACATCAGGCTTATTGGCTTGTATTTGCCTGAGGGTGGGGAATGAGTAATTCCAATAGATTCGGCACCTCTCATTCTCCACCACGGACTCAATATCCCCCGGAACATAAGGCAACACCGGTGTCTCGTCTATACCGTACGAGTGTCGTAGATGGTAGTACAACACTCGTAGAGCCGCGTTATGCCTGTGGATATAGGCTGAGACCGCATAACATGGGCATGCTGATAGCAGATGCATTACGGTCTCAGGTGCCCCACGACATGCCCAGCATCTGGTGTCAAGGACGTCTATACCCATCACGCGACTACGGTAGACAAGGGTGTTGAAGACACCATCCTGGCAAGCCATTATGAATCCCTCGGTCTCCGACTTTAGCTCACTCGACCTGAGGAAGGCAAAGGTCAAGCTTTTGGATAAGCCAATGTCTTCGATGTTGTGAAAGAAGACACCATGCATTGGCTTATCCATATATAGCTGTAGCAGGACCTCTGTCTCCGCAGCATTGATGTGAGCTTTTTGCTGAACGGGTCCCAACTCGGTGACAGAGTTTGGGTTAGCCCGTTCAGTGTCGAATACGAGACCGAGTTCATCGGCCGCACGGGTTGCTGCCTCGAAAAGAAATGCTCCAATCCCTGCTTTTTCATGGTCGCGGACCATGCAGAGAAGGGGATCTGAACTCCGGATGACTTTACAGGCCCCATCCAGAACCATTATGTTATGCAGACACTCCAAACTCAAACGTCCACGGCCTCCCCGTTGTCTGGAAAAGTATTACCGTGGAACGGACGATTTAGGATGCAAGCTCCTATTGAGATGCATCATTTTGCGAGTTTTAACGTCGAGTTATCGCAGCTCTTCCTTAATCCACTTCATTACTCCGAAAGAGTAAAGAAGGATCGGAACGGCAAGCATATTGGTTGCAGCAACTTTGTTCTTCTCCGACAGTTCTGATGACCAGATCTGTTGGAGTTTATGCTGATACTTGCCGCAGAGAGAGTTCTTAACTGTGAATACGTCTTGGGAATGGTGTTATTATTATTATTATTATTATTATTATTATTATTATTATTATTATTATTATTATTATTATTATTATTATTATTATTATTATTATTATTATTATTATTATTATTATTATTATTATTATTATTATTATTATTATTATTATTATTATTATTATTATTATTATTATTATTATTATTATTATTATTATTATTATTATTATTATTATTATTATTATTATTATTATATAATCGAAAAGTGAGGACAGAATGATAACAAAATCGGTACAACAAGAATTAGTGTAACAAGATACAAATTTTTGTACGGTGGAAAACAGCGACTAAATTCCAACTTTCAGTCGCAGATGATTCCTCAACTGACTTTATGAACATCCTGTTCGTATTTTCAATGAAATCAACATGCCATACCCATGACAGTTTTTATGTCAGAAAAATATTTTCAAAGTTTCACCCCACAAGAAATAATCCAACAATTCCTCAATACAGTGTGAAATTGCTTCTGAAGAGTATGTTTTCCAATTCTTCCGACCTCCCTGATGATCTTAAAAGAGTGAAATAGATTTTTGTCGTCCAAAATGTATTAGAGGTCTGGCGAACGCATCAATGGAATGAGCGATTTTCTATGAGTGATACTTCTGAATAACATTCTTCCTTATCTCATTCATAGATAAGAATCTCCAACTATCTGAATGAAAATGTAGATTTTCACTTTCAGAATTTTTCTCTCAAGTTATATAGGGCCTTTCTCAATATCTATCAGATGTAGTTCAATGACCAGCGTGGCTTTTGCCGGGGAAGTGGTTGTTTTCTGTTAGATATTACAAAAAAGTAACTTCAATTTTATCGTAGGTTTTTCCATTTCCAGAGGAGTCATGTATTGATTCAATTTTCAATTGAGAATGCTTCTCTTTAATACAAATTTTTGTTAAAAAAATATTTGCAAGAAGGCTTCATAACCCACTTCAATAATGTAATGCATATTTTCTATAAATATTTTTGTGGCTTAGGCTTATATAATTGTTATTTTGGTTTCGATAAGTCCACTAGAATGAACATAAATTATTCTATGAGTGAGGATTGACAACAATTTCGAAAGTGTTCACTATCTTAGGAGCATCCTTATCCTTCAAGATCAACACAAAAGATCTGATAATTTTTACATTTTGGTCAGAGGATGTACAATTTTCTATTAAAATTCATTACTAGGAAAACTAAAATTGAGGAGAAGAAAAAAACTCCTATAAAATTGACAGTTTCGTCTGCAAATCTGATGATTCTACTAGAAAAACTGAAAAAAGGCAGAACGGAATTACACAGTATTGAACATAACGAATGTTGAGAGCTAAACCATTTCAACTCATGTATGTAGTTGAATTTTGATGAGGAATAGAACATTTGAGTTGTCCCCTGAATTGATAAATAAATGGAAGACATTGTACCGATAACAGCAGAAGGAAAAACTCACCAGCTACATAATCCTGAAGCTCTTTTTCGGTAACGTCAAATCTATTCTTTTTGACAACAAAGGCCATCGGAAGTTCCCCAGCGTCCTCATCTGGAACACCAACCACACCAGCATCAAGAACGTTTGGGTGATTGACCAATATTGCTTCGAGCTCTGCTGGAGCAACCTGTCAAAGAGTCATTGGGGACGTGAAAATTAAATCAATAGAGTTGCGGTTGAAAATCGAATATATTTGAAAGTCTTCTTTTTTTGATGATAAACATTCTTGTTTTCAAAATAGCTTTCTCAGTGGTTATAGCGACCGAAAGGACGACTCTGGTGTCACCTTGATCAACTAAACGACATTCAATAATTCATCAAGGCATATTCACTTCCACCAATATATCCAAATGATATTGTACTAATATCGAAGAATGCTTTGAAGCCATTATTGCTCCAAGAATATGTCACCAATACTATTTTTGAAATGTCTAAATAATATCACATTCCACTTGTCGGCAATATAACGTTTGAATATCTTGCCAATAGTTTCAGAATATTGTAACAGCGATATTGTACCAATATCGCTGAATATTTTGAGGCCAATAAGCAAAGCAGATGAGGGGCAATTCTGCGACTCTTTGAGTGCTATAGAAGGATTCCGAAAGCTTTACCCTAAGCATCTCTTATTGCAACAAATCAAGACGAACCTGTGTGAATTGTATGAAGATGGTAAACATATCGAATTGGTGTGGGTTCCTTCACATACTGGTATTCCTGGTAATGAAAGAGCCGATGCTATGGCTCGCAACACTTTTGCAAATCCGGAGGCGAAAATAATCAAGAGGACACCACAAGAAGACATCAACAATGAAATAAAAACTGTCACCAATAAAATAGGGAAAGATAGATGGCAGACTCTAATTAACGACAAATTGTTCGAAATAAACAATAATATGGTAAAACCAAACAATTTTTGACTCAGTCGAAGACATCAAACTATCCTAACCCGCCTAAGAATTGTACACACCAAACTTACCCACCAGCATATAATGAAAAGACAGACCCCGAAAAGCTGTGAATACTGCGATTCTAGCATATCAGTGAAACATATATTCGCCTGCCCCAACTATGAACAAGAAGGAAATAACCCCAGACTTACCGGTGACTTATCTTTGACTCTGAATGGTGATTTCGCAAGTGTCATTCTATATATCAAGATCAATTTATTTGACTTAATATGATGACTTTGTACTGTTTTTCTCATGTTCCACCGCTAATGACTAAAATACTATTTTTGAATTGTCTAAACAATATCACATTCCATTTGTAGGTAATATAACGTTTGAATATCTTGCCAATAGTTTCAGAATATTGTAACAGCGATATTGTTTGTACCAATATCGCTGAATTTTTTGAGGCCAATACTGCATTTAAAATATTTTGCCAATATGTTCACAATATTGTACCAATATAGGTGTGCTACTTGGGAGAGACGAGGAGATGAGGGGAAGATCATCATCACGCAACCCGTTCATTGGAAGAATTCCTCTCATCTCCAGGTCTCTCCTACCGCTCGACTGCTTACGCGGGCACAGCCGTTTTCAGTCATGTTTGCAAGGATTTTTCACCCATTTCTCAGCATTGTGGCGCATAATGGAAATATACGTTTTGTAGTACTATACTTTTACTTTCAAAATCTGTTTGAAAAATTGAAATTGGATTAGCACTAGAGCATCCAGGCACGCTGCAAGATAATGCGAAAAAAAATTCAAATTGCAATTATGGCACAATTAATGATCCGACAGCGCCTGTTTTGTGGTGCACACATAAGGTAAACATGATTCAATACTTTCATGAGAAGGGCCAACCCTACTTCTTGAAAAGTGGCGGAATTAGAAGTTAAAAATAAATCGCCAACTTTTCTGTTTTTTTTTGGTTGTAGCTCCCTTTGTTTTAATTTTTTAAGCAAAATTTTAAAAAATACTTTTGTTGTATTTAAATGTTTATAAAAAATTAAGAAACGACAGGTGCGAGTCGAAAACAACAGAATATAACTACGGACTGACTTTCATGTGATGGCATGGTAACTTTCATACTAGTATTTTTGTTACGAAAAAAATCTCTATTGATTGGCCTATATTTTGTCATCATGGAAAATGTTCTTTCACTGACCTTTGCAAAAAAACTGTGATAACTACATGTTTATTGAATGTAATTTGTATACAAGTAAACATCTACCTAATAAAATGGAGTTGACTGATTTTAGCAAAGGTATCGAGTGAGTTGGAAACATAATTGAAGACACGAATGGATGAAGGACTTATGTAGCTGATTTCAATAGATAATTATCACAACTTCACACACACATTCATATCTTACATGTAGCACAGGTAAATGTTTATAATTTTGAAAAAAGTTGATAAAAGTACATGAATCCTCTGTCCTTCATTAGAGGATTGTATTATGGAAGAAAGGTTCAGTTCATTTCAATATAACGTCTTCCTCTTAAAAGATCGATTTCAATCACTAATTTTTCCATTTCAAGTAATGATCCACCCCGTATATTTCTTATCCCATGATGAGTGGAAAAATTTACCGAAACATGTCGAATGGTTTTGTTTGGAGGACATCTTTTGAAGTATATTTGAGGCTTAAACAAGCAACCTCCTAGCAGGGGCACGTGCTTCAACCCCTAAAAATTTAATAGGGGAGAGGGGTTGAGTGATACTCCATTTGAAAGATCTTGGCAGCCTCTTCACAACGGTGTATAAAAACTGTGTTCGCCAAAAATCAATTTTGATGCTCGAATGAGCAATCTTAAATTTTGGTTATTTTTACAATGTTTATTAAGCCCTTTTCACAAACTTGAATGATCTTTAAAAAATCACATTCTTAAAAAAAATTTAATTGTTTTATCATGCTCAAAATCAAAAAATCAAATCTGCGTTGTTAAATCAAATGTGCAAATTGTCCTCTAGTGACTTTCATACAATAATACATTATCTCAAACTAATGAATAAAAAGTACAGCAAAACATTTCCATATATTGCCTTCATTTTTTATTCTTAGAAGGTGTTTATCTGGTTTAAACGTTTCCTCGATAATTTCATGAGTTACTACTTTGCTGATTTGATTAACATTTCAAAAAATATGGTGTACACATTACAAGAACGTGTTGAGCTGGTTAGCCTTTATTACCAAAAACAAAATTGTGCCCGAGCGGCTGCAAGTATATTTAACCAAAACCTTCATGAACGTAGCGTTCGCCATAGGTTCGTAATGGAATTGATATCAAAATTTGAGGAGGCGGGTTTAGTAATGGATATAAAAGGGCACCCATTAGAATTATGAATGATGAAGGAGCAGCTGTGGCGGTATTGGGACATATCGAACTTAAGCCAAACACGCAATCTGTACGACAACTGTCTGCAGCTTCCGGTATTAGCCAATCTAAAGATTTCAGAATTCTACATAAACACAAGTACACAAGTACACAAGTACACAAGTACAAAATTAAATCAATTCAAGAAAAAAATGATAATGATTGGGATCGAAGGCAAGAGTTTTGCGAAATTATGGCAGAGTGTATCAACAATAACCCAAATTTCTTGTACAATGTTTGCTTTTCTGACAAATGCACTTTTTTACTTAATGGAGAGATTAACCGGCATAATTGTAGAATTTGAAGTGATACAAATCCTCATGTATTTCGAGAAGCTCACACTCAACATCCGGAAAAGCTAAACGTTTTGGTAGGAATTTTAGGAGACCACTTAATTGGACCTCTGTTTATTCATGGGCATTTAAATGGCGAAATTTATTTCGAAATGCTGGAAAATGCGATTGATCCATTAATAACTGAAGAATTAGAACACGATCCTCTACTACTTGACCAACAATTGCATTCCCAACAAGACGGAGCACCAGTTCGCCACCAGTTTGTTAATACCTCAATTTGCAATACCCCGGTCGCTGGATTGGAAGAAGAGGTCCTATGGAGTGGCCCGCCCGATCACCTGATCTGAACCCTCTGGACTTCTTCTTGTGGGGACATCTTGAGTCCAAGATTTTTGTGACTCAGCCTGAAAATTTGGACGAACTACGCCAACGAACTGTCGATGAGTGTCGTCAAATAACTCCAATTATGCTGAACCATGTTAGAGACGGTTTTCATTCAAGATTGTATTATTATATGGAAGTCGATGGAGGACAATTTGAATATTTAATTTAAACACGCAGATTTTATTTTTTTTATTGTAAGCATGATAAAACAATTACATTTTTTTAAGAACGTGATTTTTTGAAGTTTGTTTAAGTTTGAAAAAAGGGCTTGATAAACATGGGATTGTACATTGTAAAAATAACCAAAATATTCAACATGACTTATTCGAGCTACAATATTGATTTTTGGCGAACACGGTTCATCAAATTTACGTTTTTCATGCACCATTGTAAAGAGGCTTCCAAGATCCTTTCAAATCACTCAACCCCTCTTTCCTATTCAATTTTGAGGGGTTGAAACGCCCCCTATCAGGGGGTTGCTCGTTCAAGCCTCAAATATACGTCAAAAGATGTCTCCCAAACAAAATCATTCCACGTGTTTCGGGATATTTTTCCACTCACTATAGGATAATAAATATACGAGGTGGCTCATCTGAGAAGGAACACCCTATATAATCGTCGATAATATAAACCAGAGGTTTTTCCAAGTTTAAAGTTGTTTCTTCAAATAATTTCTCCATTATTTCTGTAAAAATGGTTGAAGTAAAATCTCATGGTGGAATTTTCTGCCATTCTAGTTGAAGGATATATGCCTTCAGTGAAGGCTTGAAATCATCAATTATCTATTTATGGATTGGCGTACAGATTTTGGTCGGTAAGTGGTATGTTTGATCAAATCAAAACCACATTTTCCTATATTATTTTATTACATCTAATCTAGTAGGTGATAGGCATCTGATTTCGACTATTGTTTCGTAAGATGAAACTGGGCGTTCATATAGAGCAAAAACATTTGTTACATGGCCCATTTCAATCTCGATGATTTGGTATAATCTCAGTGTATTTGAGGATCAACAAGTGTAACGATGCAGGTATAATGAAATATAATACAGATCATATAAATAATCGCATATAATTACCTGGTATCCTTTGTATTTAATCAATTCCTTCAATCTATCGACGATGAAAATATACTCATCTTCATCGTAATATCCTAGGTCGCCGCTTTTGAGCCAACCATCTTCAGTGAAGGAATCCCTAGTTGCTTGTTCGTTCTTGTAGTACCCTTTCATTACAGGTCCTTTCACATAGATTTCTCCTCGTTGATTGGGACCCAGAGATCTTCCAGAACCTGGATCTATGACTTTCAGTTTCATGTAAGGAACCACTTTACCGGAAGCTCCGGGTTTATGGGTATCTCCTGGGTTTGTTAAAGTAATTGCTATAGTTTCAGTCAAGCCATATAGTTGCCTGATTATACTGATTTTCAACCTGTGAATTTCATTATATTGAATTATCAACTAGAAAACTAGTGGGATAAAAGCTCTCTAGCTATTTGTGTCTGAAAATTTGACGAAAATCTGACAGGGTGTTTCACTTCCGGCGAAGTAAACGTAACAGCAATATATACATTTTGTATACAGTGAGCACGTAAAGGTTGGAACAAATTCGTTAAAAGCTTGATATGGCCATTAGGGAAAATAAGCTCAGACACGTCGATTTTATTTTTCGGTAGCGCATTTTTTGGCCTACTTATATTTTTGATGACGTCATCACTATTCAAGTATAGACTAAGTGAATATAAAACTAAAAATATATACATGTATACAGCGTCTGCAGACGCACCATGTGTGCCGGAGAAAATATGATTTTCTTTATAAATTTTAAAACGTTTCCATTAATGAATAATTAATTTGTATGGATGTGTCCATGTCTGAGTGAAGAATGATTTTGATGTTTCATGTTGTGCACGTTGACTTTTACTTTTAACCTCAAGTTTATCTGACCCGATGAAGGAATAAAAAAATTTCCGAAAGCTTGACAATATAACAAAGAGTTTTCTTTGACTAAGCCCAGTGAATTGACTGCATCCTCAAGGATATTCCGATTTTTCTGTATACACATATAAATATACCCATACATATATACAAGAGATTGGATATACTGGGAGAATTATAACCATAGGGTGAGCCACAGTAGGCCATTGGCCGCAGTGGAGGGCCTGATACGGGCCCACTCACGTTCAAACCTAACCTACATATATACAACTTACACATATAATATAACATGTGACCTTTTTCATCAGAGATTTCAGTTATTCCTTATATCAACAATCTAATGAATTAGCATTCTTGGTTGTTCTGTAATTTTTTAATTTTAGACCTCCATACATTATGATATGATCATGTTATTTTCATTTATTTTATTTCCCTAGGAAGCATATTGTATATTCTAGCACCCAAAAATTCATGACTTCTTTGACCGATTGTTTTTTTAACTTTTGGTATAATTATTGACCCCTGTCTATAGTCATGAGGGATTTTTTGTTTATTTTGGTTTCTACATTGCTGAGATAATATAGCTTGACATTTTAACTGTCTAACATCAAAAGCCCTGCTTTCCTTATATAGCTTATCAGAAGAGTGTCTAAAACATTTGTTCAATATTAATATTAGTATCCATTTTTGAGATGCTTCAATAGTCTCTAAATAGTCACCCACAAGTCCTCCCCAAGCTATAATTCCATATGATAGTTCTGATCGAACCAATGCAAAATATGTTTGAATGTTTTAGACGATGTAGTAACTTGATTACTTATATTTCGGACGTCCATCATCTTAATGGTTGAAAGATTTCTATCTCTTCAAAATTTTTTCACAACGTTTCAATTGCTTGAATCCGCAATCGTCTTCTGGTGAATAGTGACAAAATCAGAGCTACGCGACCTTTTATAGGTCTATAATTAAGTGTAATCACGCGCGGTCTTGTGGCGCGCGTGGTTTCGCGCTTTTTCTCTTTCCAAAACGGTCCATGAGCGGTTTCCATACGTTTTTAATTTCCACGCTTGGTTGACTGAAGGCACCATTGGCTTCTATGTAGGTGGTTTCCATAAATTTCCGTTTGAACCAATGTTCCTCTCTATGAAGAACACTAGCTTCGTCCCAGAGAATTCGGTGGTGTTTTGTCCAGGCGTGGTCAGCAATTCCCGATTTTGATGTTTCCACTCGTTGAGTCCACTTTTTGTGTTCGGCTATTCTTACTGATAATGGCCTCTTGGTCTCTCCGATATAGGAATCTCCACATTCACATGGGACTTTGTAAATACAGTTTTTGCTGGATTCTGTTGTGTTCTCGGGTTTCGTCTTGGTGAGGAAACTTCGTAAGGTACTGCCGGATTGAAAGCAACTCTTGATGTTGTATTTATTTCCGATCCTTCTGATCTTCTCGGAGATACCCCTGATATAGGGAAGAATGAGAACGGTGTTTTGTGGTCTTTCTTTGGTTGTCTTGGTCTTTTCGAGTTGTTTCCGAACTTCTCCTATGAGCTTCTCGGAGTATCCGTTTCGGCGTAGGTCCTTTTTTATGATGAACACCATGAGGAATTCTTCGCCAGAATGAATAACATGAGGGATTCAATCAAATTCACAATGGAAAAGGAAACTAACAGTACCCTATCCTTTCTCGATGTGAAAGCTGAAAGAACAGACACTGGAATCCTCACCTCTGTTTACAGGAAGAAAACACACAAGGCAGTACCTCAACTAATCACCCAAACTCCACAAAGAGGGGAATCGTAAGAACGTTGGTGGAGAGAGCATTGTCTATTTGCAACAACCAGGAGTCATTGGAGGCGGAAATTAACCAAATAAAAAAGGACCTACGCCGAAACGGATACTCCGAGAAGCTCATAGGAGAAGTTCGGAAACAACTCGAAAATACCAAGACAACCGAAGAAATACCACAAAACACCGTCCTCATTCTTCCCTATATCAGGGGTATCTCCGAGAAGATCAGAAGGATCGGAAATAAATACAACATCAAGAGTTGCTTTCAATCCGGCAGTACCTTACGAAGCTTCCTCACCAAGACGAAACCAGAGAACACAACAGAATCTAGCAAAAACTGTATTTACAAAGTCCCATGTGAATGTGGAGATTCCTATATCGGAGAGACCAAGAGGTCATTATCAGTAAGAATAGCCGAACACAAAAAGTGGACTCAACGAGGGGAAACATCAAAATCGGGAATTGCTGACCACGCTTGGACAAAACACCACCGAATTCTCTGGGACGAAGCTAGTGTTCTTCATAGAGAGGAACATTGGTTCAAACGGAAATTTATGGAAACCACCTACATAGAAGCCAATGGTGCCTCCAGTCAACCAAGCGTGGAAATTAAAAACGTATGGAAACCGCTCATGGACCGTTTTGGAGGGAGAAAAAGCGCGAAACCACGCGCGCCACAAGACCGCGCGTAATTACACTTAATTATAGACCTATAAAAGGTCGCGTAGCATCTGATTTTGTCACTATTCACCAGAAGACGATTGCGGATTCAAGCAAATGAAACGTTGTGAAAAAATTTGAAAGAGATAGAAATCTTTCAACCATTAAGATGATGGACGTCCGAAATATAAGTAATCAATGCAAAATATATTATTTTGGATTTGAGATATTACAAAATTTCTGGCATATTTTAAATTTAGGTGTGAGGCTTTTAAGTTTAGTTTAAATCGATTTTGCTTGAACGTCCCACCTGACATGACTATCTATATGTATGCCCAAATATTTGATGGAGTTTTTTGCTGTTACTTCTGTTGTGCAGATACCTGTTGATTGTTGTAATTTGATAGTCCATTCTTATTACTTGCGAAGGGGACGAAGTTAGTTTTTGTTTCATTCATCGTGAGTAAGCGGCTGTCAAAAAAATTTATAATAGTCTTGATATCGTTCTCAACTTTCCTTTTCAGCGAACTCCACGTGTTATCTTCATAAAACACCACTGTGTCATCAGCGAAACTGACAATATCTCCACTAACTAGATTACATCCAAATCTGAGTATTCATACCTACATTGCCTATACCTATACCTCAATTAGTAGCAATATATCAATTCTCAGAATCAATAGCAATGATACCAATGATAAATGAACATAACAAATAATTTGATAAATGCAGGATTTGGAAACTGGGTTATATGTTCAGGAGAGGGCTATTGTTCAAATCGAGTTGTTCCTTGAGGATGATAGAATTGGGATTTTTCTTTGACTTGTTTATTTCTATAGATTCCAACAAATTCATCATTTTCCCTTTTTCGCATGTGTGGAGGATTTTTAAAAATTATCTCTATCTATTTCATGTTTCGAATTTTAAAGATGATCATAAATTAATGATTTCTTATCCGAAATGACATGTTCATGGTACTTTATATCAAAATTTCTACCAGGTTGACCTGTATGGAGGGGAATTCAACACATTCTAGTCGATATATACCAGATCTCTTCATTTTGTCTAATTTAGGTTTGGCATTAAATAATCTGTTTCCTAAATTCCCGTTGGTTGTGTACGATGATTGTAGATTAAATTTTGAAAGATAATTTTAATATTCTCGGAGATTCTACCTGCATACTTGATACTAGCAAGAAAGCTATGATTCAAAGGGGCTGCAAAAACACTGCGGCTTTTTTTAGTCCTCCTCCCTGTTAACTTCTGAAATGTCTGAAATACAAACACTGGACAAAAACTGCTTTGAATGGTATCATCAATACTACCTTTTGAAATAAAAGACATTGTGGTTGCTTGATAAAGGGGGTGGAAAGACACATCAATTCAAAAAATTAAATTTGCATGGATGGTGATATGATACATCGTTGAAAGGAGAATTTAATTCTTTTTTCAACCGTATAATATTCTTTGAGTTATATTAATACATGTTTTCACAACTTCGATCTATTTGCCACTCAAACTCCACAATGATGTGTTCCGCCCAGAGTCAGCGGTCGGATAATTGCAATGTGTCTTCTCTCAAAAAGTTGTATCGGTAATACTATTCAAAACTTGTTTTTCCCATTGTTCCACATCAAACCCTTCAAGTTTATCGAAATATGGGCACCATTCAGATCCGCACTTATGCTTGACAATTGGAGTGCATATGGTTGAAAAAATATTAGCGAAATCTAAAGAAAATGAAAAAGTTGGAAAGATAATTGAATTCTCTTTTCAAGGATGTGTCACTCTACCCCCCATGTAATTTGAAATTTTCAAATTGATGTCAGTCCCTTCTGCCACCTCTATCAAGCAATCACAATTTCTTCCATTTAAAAAATTGATATCGGTGATGAAAACCTTACATTTGATATCGAGATTATTATTAACAAAGTAATCATTTGAATTTTTTGTAAAGTTTTGGATATTAACGCTCACTTTATTATATAATTTGGAAATGTCTTCATACATTTAAAAAAAAACAAGCATTAAACTGAACAAAGATAGTCAATCAATGAATACCAGGAATAGAAATAACTTCAGTGTGCCATTTGCAAATATGTGTATAACCTATAACTCACCCGAAAATATAGGGATGCGTATGTTTAAAAAGTTGCCAGAACAAATTAATACTATTGAAAGCCTGTGTTCAGGAAAACTCTCCAGGAATTCTTAATAGATAAGTGTTTTTTTATGCTAGTATTTTAACTGGTCTGTTTGTATTTCACATTGTTTAGTGTCTACTTATTATCATTATTCTTGTGTGTGGTTTTGATCTATACAGGGTGTGACATAAGTACGTTAAAATATTCAAGTGACGTATTCCTGAGACAATTTTAAGAAAAAAATAAACTTGTGTCCGGAATTGCTTCGTTTCGGAGATACAGGTTTTACAAAAAATAAGTTATTTGCACGAAATTTGGTACCCTGGGTTTTTTTGACGTTGGAAATCATAATTTCGTATTAATTTGTATGTAACTTCTAGAGGGCGCTGCGTACGCTGTCATTAATTATTTCAAATTGCCCTAACATTTTTGACAGTGAACTTTTGGTACTTTCCATGGGAAAACCTCATTTCCACACCTTTTCCAAGTAAAAAAGGTATACTTCCTCAACAACGCAGGAGGTGATCGTTTTAGAGATATTTACAATTTTCTATATCGATACATGTTACTTAGCTCCTAGGGCGCTAAGTGAAGTTGCTGAGAACATTACAAAAACTAAGTATGTGGTAGATCTCGTCAAAATAAACTACTTTTTTCCTATGAAATGTTTATCGAAAAATGATTTGATTTCGAGATACAGATGGTTGAAAATTTTCAAAACATGGTTGGTTTTCGTCATAAGTTATTTACAACTGCAGTTATTTTCGTCAAACTTTAAACACAAACTTCTTTCAAACTGAGCATTTTCAAACTGCCTAATCAATCGAAGTTGAAAAAAATTGTCAGGTTCAATTATTCAATTAGAAAGTGCAACATTTCGGAGTTTGTAAGAAAACAATTCGGAGAAGTACTATGATATTTATTATGTTTCCAAAACATGGTTGGTTTTTGTCATAAGTTTTTTTGCAGTTTTAGTTATTTTCATCAAACTTTATTACAGTATAAGACTCCTTCTAAACTGAGCATTATCAAACTGATTAATCAGTATAGCCAAATTTGATTTCAATAATTTTTGTCACTGTTTGTTTATAAAAATAGAAGTTCGCTGTCACATTTTTAACTATTCATTGACAAATTCACAGTTCGAAGTTTACAAAGTAATTTTCTGGCACCATGCCCGAATTTACGAATGCTAAAATGGCTGATATGATTTTTGCATACGGCTTGGCTGACGGAAATTCAAGGCCAGACGCATCTATCAGGAAAGGTATCATCAACGCGTCACTCCTTGTGCAGCGACATTTGCGAATCTTTTCCGGCGTCTTTCCGAATCTGGAAGCTTTGAAAGAAATTCTGCAGTAGAACTGTGGAATTGGAGGAGGCGGTTTTCGAAGAAATTAGTGAACATCCAGAGACAAGTACAAGAAAAATTTGTCAAACTTCAAATGTGGGTCACATGACCGTTTACAGAATTTTAAAGGAGCAGCAATTATATCCTTATCATATTCAGCGTGTCCAGGCACTTACGCTACGTGATTTTCAACTACGTATCGAATTTGCTCAATGGCTTCAAAGAAAAGTCGAACAACATCCCCAAATTTTATCGAAAATCCTCTTCACACAGATGAGGCTAATTTTTCAAGAAATGGTATCATGAACTTCCATAACAACCACATCTGGGCGGAAGATAACCCACATGCGATAACGCAAACCCATTTCCAAGATAGATTCTCTTTTAATGTATGAGTAGGCATCATTGGGGATTATTTAATTGGGCCCTATTTTCTCCCCTTACGTTTGAATGGAGATGCTTACCAACATTTTTTGGAACACGAGCTACCCCAGCTTATGGAAAATGTTCCCCTTGGTCTCCGAAATCACTCTTGGTTTATGCACGATGGAGCCTCTGCTCATTTTAGTCTGATAACAAAAAAATTCTTAGACGTAGCATATCCCCAACGATGGATAGGAAGAGGAGGCAGTCAGCATTGGCCCCCTAGGTCATCGGACCTCAATCCCGTCGATTTTCTTTTTTGGGGACACCTAAAATCACTAGTTTATGCTAGCCCCATTGAAAATGAAGAAATGTTAAGGGATTGCATCATAGCTTGCTGCGAAACGATAAGAAACACTCCCGGTATTTTTCAACGGGTGCGGAATTCTTTGATGAGGAGAGCAGAAGCTTGTATTACTGTTGGGGTCGTCACTTTGAACAGTTATTGTAATAGTTGTTTGTACAATTTTTATATGTTTAATTGCATAATAAATATCATAGTACTTCTCCGAATTGTTTTTTTACAAACTCCGAAATGTAGTACTTTCTAATTGAATAATTGAACCCGACAATTTTTTTGACTTCGATTAATTAAGCAGCTTGAAAATGCTCAGTTTGGAAGAAGTCTGTGTTTAAAGTTTGATGAAAATAACTGCAGTTACAAATAACTTTTGACGAAAACCAACCATGTTTTGGAAATTTTCAACCATCTGTATCTCGAAAACAAATCATTTTTCGATGAACATTTCATAGAGAAAAAGTAGTTTGTTTTGACGAGATCTACCACATACTTATTTTTTGTAATGTTCTCAGCAACCTCACATAGCGCCCTAGGAGCTAAGTAACATGTATCGATATAGAAAATTTAAATATCTCGAAAACGATCACCTCCAGCGTTGTTGAGGAAGTGTACCTTTTTTACTTGGAAAAGGTGTGGGAATTAGGTTTTTTCATGAAAAGTACCAAAAGTTTACAGTCAAAAATGTTAGGGCAATTTGAAAAAAATAAAGACAGCGTACGCAGCGCCCTCTAGATGTTACATAAAAATTAATACAAAATTATGATTTCTCACGTCAAAAAAACCCCGAGTACCAAATTTCGTGCAAATAACTTATTTTTTTGCAAAAGTTACTTTTAAAAAACGAACAAAAAAATTCAATTTCAACACCCTGTATCTCCGAAACGAATCATTTCCTGACACAAGTTTATGTAGACTTTTTTTCTTAAAATTGTCTCAGGAATACGTCACTTGAATATTTTAACGTACTTATGTTACACCCTGTATGTATATGTATATATTTATATATTTACTAACATTTAATTCTAATATGACTGTCATGCACATTTCTTGAAATTTCGTTTTTTGACACCTATGAACGAAATATTTTAAATTTTCATTTCAAGGACTTGAGGACATGTGGAATGTATAACAGCGTTGGCGTATACTAACCTTTTCATGAGAATCTGCTCCATATCACCATTCAGAGGAGCACCTCCACAAAACACCTCAACAACTGATGATAAGTCATAGTCATCCAACAGCGGGGTGGTTGCAAGGAAATTCAATATTGGAGGTGCCAAGGACATGCTTGTTATTCGATGATCTTGAATGGTTCCAAGGAAAGTTTTTCCGTCGAACCGTTTCACAACAACCAATTTCTCTCTGTTCACTATCGAGGTTATACCAATAACCATACCATAAGAATGGAAAAATGGAAGCAGTCCGAGAACTACCACATCTTTGGTTGCTGTTGTCATCTGGGGATGCCTTGAATAATGAAGGTATTGGACGAGAAATAATCGTATGGAAAGAAAGTAATGAGACTGAGCATGACCAGAATTGAAATTATACACTTATCATATAATATACGTACAAAGTTAAACTTATATATGTATACTCATTAATATAACTAATTTACTTTTTTTTTTCAGAAACTTATCTATCCCAATATCTTGTATGCAACTCTTTGTTCATCTTTGACAACGGTAAATTGTCTACTTACTATCCTTTGTTCTGTGTGCTTAGGATCAATACCCTTGAAGAGATCTCGATGCATCGCTGGTGATCATTCAGAAGATTTTTCAATTCGATTGTTGAACTTAACATAGTATGAAACGTGAAACTTTAACTTTTGAGTGCAAGGGAAAATAATGAAACAAAATATATTTATAGCTATTCATTCAGAGGAATTCAGTTCAACCTGGCAACACTGCATTAGTCATCTGTCACTTGCCATTTGCCAGCATCTCATCAAAAGTGTTTTTTTTCTTTTTTTTTCTTATTTTTTGCTTCTTTTTTTTAGCTTCTTTTTTGCTTTTTTTTTCGACTTCGGGCTGTGGTTGAGGTCAGATGACGGCCTTGTGTTGGAAGTCAGGTTAATGTGTGTAATGTCCGCCGTCTGAAAACGTACATCGACCCAAGATTATAGTGTTTGTTGTAAATTAATATAGAATGCAGTATTGCCTCGAGCAAGACAAATGCGTCCACCCGATACAACTGCGCTGTCTACGCCGGTTAGATGCTGGATGGGAACGGATTTCTCGCAGCGTGGCATGTTCAAATAGCGCCGATAGGAAGCTCACGGACAAAAATTAAGAAAGAAAGAAGAAGAAGAAGAAATGTTTTTTGTGTCCTTAGATCTGTAACCTTTTTTATCTTTGATTAAGCCTTGGTTGGTTGATGTTTTCAAATTATGTGAACCAAGAAACGAATAAAGTTCATGGAGTCAGGATCAGACACAAATAATATGAAACATGAACTACTGAAGCTTATGAGAAATGAAGAGGTCGCTGTTGCAGTTGTAGGAAATGCAGTTATGGACAACATTCAATCTTTGAGAAAATTTTAGACTATTTCTGGAGTTTCTAAAAGCTGCATACATCGAATTATGGAAGAAGCAAAATTCAGATGATCCGGACAGGAACACAGAGTTTTACGAAATCATGAATCAATTATTGATTAGTAATAATAGTTTTGTCATATTAATGTGTGCCGACTGTTAACTTTTATAATTGATTGTTCAAAATTGAAATAATGGACAAGTTCTTCAGCTTCTTTCATGAGTCGGAATTTCCATTTACTCGAAAAACAGCGTGCTTACGCAATCTATCGCTCAAAAAGGTAAGAAGACCTTACCTAGTCATTATAGAGAGAGAAACTCTATTATTCAAAGGGACATGTGAACAGGCACAACTGCATACACTGGAATAATGTGAATCCCCTATACACGATAACTTCAACAGTATATTGAACAAAACGATACAACTGAGAATCCCAGAGTCACTCAGTATCTTGGAGACAATTATAATCTTCTCAGAGGTTTCTACAACGTTTTATTGAACCTGTACAAAAATTTTCACATGACAAATTCACAGGAAAATTGGATTGGAAGGCGATGACAATAGTCTGCTACATTTTATCACTATTTAAAGATCTTTCGAAGTTTGAAGTTAAAAAAAGTAAAATGTAAAGTTTAAAGTTTATATCACATAGCTGATGATCTACTTGCAAAAATTGTGGAAGTGTCGTGCAGTTACCCTAGGAATGTAGAGAAATGCGTAAAAAAATTCCGAACATCACTTTTATTTCTGCATGGAACAAAATTTTAACCTTTCATATGATAACATATCAGGTGTTAAAAAAAAATTAAAACAAAAATTTTTTATTGAAACTTACACAGCATTTCATCGTTTTCTCTTCAAAATAATGTATTATTATAGTTGATAAAAATTGACGAGTATGAGTTATTTTCAGTTTTTCCAATGATTTCGTAAGCTTTTGATATGGTTGACCATGAACTCTGCTGTTGGAAAAACTGGATGATTTTGAAATTAAGGGTGCAACGTTAGACTGATTGATGTCCTACTTCGAAAATAGATATTAAGCCGCTGCGATTATGCAAGCAGGTGGGTTATTCGTATCAGAAAAAATACTTATCGAGCAAGGTAAGCCACAGGGCTCAACCTCAGGGCCCCTCAACTTAACCCACTCAACATCCAGTATAGCAAATAGAATTAGCTAGTGGTGAATAAATAACCTTCCGAATTTGAACGCTGATAGAACTGGACTTGTAATGTTGAAACTGACAAAAAATGAATTGAAATATTCTTCTGTTGGTATAAATGGAAAATCAGTGCTATCATCAATAACATTCTTGGGGTTGCATATTGACTAACTTGAACTGGAAATAACTGTTGATACCTTGGACTACACACTAATCTTGGTTTGTGGGGTAATCAGATACCTGAGAGAACATGTGTCAGAATATGGTTTAAAATTATACTATTTCGGACATGTGCAGTCAATCATCACATACGGAATACTTTTTTGGGGTTTCATTCAGAACGCAAGTGAAATATTCATATTACAAAAACGAATATTCAGATGTATTTTTGGTCTTGATAATAATACCTCCTGTAGGTCATATTTTGCAAGTCATGGGTCATCAACAGCAACTTCGATACACTTCTCATTTCTGGTTATTTTCGTAAAAAAGCATCAAAACTTGTTCTCGACAAATGCAGATGAATATTCCACAGAAATGAACTCGTAATCGGAAAAATCTCAGAATTCCACATCACAAAACTACATTTTTAAAAGAAGTAATAAATTCAGATTGAAAAAAGACTTCAAAAGGCTTCTTTCTCGGTTGAGAGATATTTGCAGTATTCCGAAATTCAGAGAAGTTCAGTTGATGATTACTCAAAGAAAGAGAGATTTTTATGAATATTTATAATGTCCCCTGTAATTTTTATTGTTGTTATATTATATTCATTACATTATCAGTGTATTTTTTCCTTTTTGACGTTGTTCAAGTCCATGCTGATTTTATGACAATAAAGATATTATAATTATAACCATAAAATAACGTGATAGATCTATAATGACTAGGTAAGGTCTTCTTACCGTTTTGAGGGATAGATTTCGAGTAAATGGAAATTTCGACTCAAGAAAGACGCTGAAGAACATGTCCACTATTTTAATTTTGAACAATCAATTATAAAATTTAACAGTCCGCACACATCAATATAACAAAACTATATTTTTGTAACAAAATCATGGTTATGTCATTTAGAATTTTTTATGTATAGGGAGATCCTGATACGGCACATTTGGATGACCCAGTACTTTGTTGTTCTACAGTAAAAGAAACCTACACAAAATGATGGCATTAAAACTGAATACTTCAATTCAAATGTAAAATACCAACACCTACAATTGAACTTTTAGCCTCATATTTTGACAAATTGTGTATCGACCGTGGTCAGAATTTGAAGATCGCAGATGTAGAATCAATCATGATGTTGCTTACTGCCACAGTTAGCTTAAATTAGATGAGCAGGTACCACCTCATAATCCTCATAATCCTGAAATAATCGATACTCTTCAAAACTTCATCAAGTAGCTCTCCAACGTGAACATATACGTAATGCAGTCAGACAATGTTATACAATGACAGATCAATCATCATGAATGTAAAAAAAATTATGATACTCTGAATAACTCAAAAGGCCCACCTTGATTGTGCTATCCTAACTAAAATCATCTCATGCGTGATCATCACGCCCTTCGGTAAACCTGTTGTTCCGGAAGAACTCAAAATGAAAGCAACGTGTTGTGATGGATCATCCTCATTGAATGTTCGAAAGTTCTGCTGCGATACGGAGAAACCATTCAGTTGCGTAGCCAAGAACTGTTCCAGTGTTTCTGCATCAGAAGAAGTAGCAGTACCGTCGATAACAATGATTTTGTCAGTGTATTGTTCGCGGCATTTTACTATCTTGTCAAGAACTGCCTGTGAGCAGAATATGATGGACGGTTGAGTCAGTTCCAGTGAATGACTCAACTCATTGTGGGTGTAGAGATGGTTCAAGGGAACAACCGTACAACCTAAATATAAGCAAGCCAGTACTGGAATGTAGAACTCAATGTTGTTTTCGCTGCATATTGCATGTATTGATTCAGCTCCAGTTCCATATGTACGTAACGCCTCTGCCAATTTGCAGCTCCTCTGCAATATGTCCTTGTACGATAGTGTCACAGCAGTTGAGGCATCCACCTGAAATATTGATTTAAGTAATTATTGAGAATTATTGAGGATAAGTACAGGTGACACAGTCACCTTCTATCAGAAATATTTTATCAATGATTGACGCAATTCGTATAAGGTATGTTATTTGCATTGTTTAAACAGTAGTAGGATACACAGTTAACACAAACATCCAGGAGATGTCGCTTTCTTGATTGTTATGGTAACAAAATGAGTTGCATTTACACATCACTGTTACCACTTAGTGATGCTAAATGTTAGGAATTGTTCACAATTTTCTTCCCGTTAGTGTCGCTTTGAGGCACAAAATGTGAAGAAAATTGCAAAGCACATTAACATGAATTTTGGTTTCATTGCGATTTTGTCGGTATAGAAAGATTGGTAACCGAATTGAGCATGACGTCACCATCACTTAGAAAGGTAAATTCAGTGATTTACATAATTTGGCATTTCCAGGATAGGTACTGATTTCGCAGCGAAGAAAATGCTGTCCAGAGGATTAGAGTTGGATTATAGATTTTTTTAAATTTCTGTATATTGTTTTTTTTTTTCATGATTCAGACAGAGTTTTATAATTTTTTCCATATGAACACTATTTCATTAGTAAGAATTATAATATTGAGGTATAATTTCTACCTATGTTGAAACATGACGAGCTATGTTTTATTCTTGACATACAGGAGAATCAGAAAGTGCAGCGCATTTTTAAATAAGTATTAGTCCATTCAATTTCACATTGTTACATCGAAAGGGTTTCAATGTGCATTCGATTTCGAAGTATGAATGGAATGTCACATTGGGCTAATTTCGAGTCACATTTCGAATCATATTTTGATGTCTTGACATGACCAACTGGGCACCGAATCGACGTTTTTGTGATAATAATGGAAGTCACTTTGCAATTCACTGGTGTGATCTGAAACATGAATGTGAATCCCACTACCATCTCTGAGACCATTCTGTGTTGACTGGGTAGCTAGCCAATGTTCAATATCAATATTCAATCAATATTGGATTCGAATGGATTCAAAGAAATTCGACAAGATGATAGTACCAAAATAGAATATAGCTTATTTCAGTTATGTCGACAAAACGGCCTGGAATGTAATATTTGAATTCAGCATCAAAATCAAAAAAAGTGGTAACCCAATAATTATAAAAGAAGGTGAACTGACTTACGAAGACCCAATTGATGATACTTACTCATTTGATGATTTTTTATAAATGCTCTAGTACAAAGCAACCAAAATGATGGAAAACGTAATATTTTCAATCATATCAAGGTAGATATGAATGAGTACTTTTTTCTTGAACCCTTTACCAGTCTCGAACTAATATCAATCTTAAAATATAAACTGAAGAATAAGCATTCATCTGGGCATGATGAAATTCCACTTTTTATAATCAAGGCTTGTTTAGAAAATATTATTGAACCTCTGGCTCACTTAGTGAATTTGTCCTTTCCGAATGGTGAGTTTCCCCAATGTCTGAAAGTTGGAAAAATTATTCCCATCTTTGAAAAGGAGTGTACAATTACTATGAATAATAATGGTTCAATTACTGTAACATCAAATTTTCCTAAAGTATTTGAGTATTGATGTCCCAACCGACTTATCACATTTTCATATAGATTTAACATCTTCAAGGAAAATAAACATGAATTTTTAGACAACCGTTCCACTTATACTGCCATTAATGCTCTTTTGGAAATGTCATACATTTTACTACATGGGTACGGAATTGATTCAGGATGCTCGTTTTTTGACTTGGACATAGGTTCAGAAGAAGAACAAGAAAATGGGAAGTTTCATTCCAACAAAAACTTGCCAGAATCGATTGAAGTACCTACATTGTGATTGCTATATAAATATAAAAATAAATTTTGAAATATTACAGAGTAGGCTGTGACATTTCTACTTCCGTCTTTGGATGTTTCTTTAATTTGAATGAAACATGTTTACAGAATTACAGTGTTTTGTCCAATTCACAAAATTTGTGTTCTCATATTATCATTTCCCATATCATACCGTCTGCTCATGGTGTACTAAATTTAGCACAACCCATATCAAAAAAATTAGCTGTTATAAATTGTTTTCTATAGGATTAAAAATTAATTTATAATGTAATATTCATGTTTGATTTTTACCAGAAGGCAGGATATACGAGATGTTCTATAAATTACGGAAACAATTTGTATATAACCAAAGGAGCACACATATTTTGGTAGAATAATGGTACAATTATAATTGGCAAAATATTTGAAATGCAATACTGGCAAAAAAAAATTGAACATTTGGCGATATGGGTCCATTAATACTTGAATAATATTGAAGAATTGTTCTCGATGCAATATTGGTCTCAAAATATTCAGTAATATTGGTATTGGTATTGGAAATATACAGGGCAATTCAAATTCGACCCCCACCATTGGGATTTCCTAAACTACAGGAGATACGTCGAAGCTTAAATTAGGGCAAAGTTGCGTATTCTGGTGCTTAACAAAATACTGTTTTAAAACTTGGAAAATTCCGAGTATTTCTGGATATATCGGGAAAAAACTGAAAATCGGAATTTTTGTTTTTATTTTTTTCTATCGTTAATTGAAAACGTAGCTCAAAATCAAAAGTACATTTTCATTGATACTTTTTTTCAGCTACACGTTTTCATGTTCAGATTTACTATCCGACGTTTCGTCTTCTGGCAATCATCATCAAGTTTTTTTTTCTGTTATGGGCGCCATATTGTTTTTCTATACAGAGAAATAGTGATTCTCATTCTGATTTCATTGATGTATGATTTGTTATGATTTGCACTTCTGAAACCATAGATATTAAGAAAAAACAACTTCATCTGAGATGGTCATGACTCCATCGAAAAATTTTGTTTGATAAACACTAGTTGTCAGAACTCATTAAACATCATAAGTTTGCACAAATACTCCAGTCGAAATGTCCTCATTCTCAACTGAAGAAAAACGAGATAATATGTTGAAACTTTATTATAAATTTGATAGGAATAGTATGAAAACAACACAAATTTATTTTGAATTATATCCGGAAAGACAACAGCCGGATAGAACATTATTCGGAATTTTGGGCAAACACTTGGCTGAGTACGGTGCGTTTAAAAAATCAAGAATGAAATCATGAACTTGTAAAAAATGCACAAAAAGTATCACAACAAGTATTCGAAATGATGGCCTTCCTCTTGAATACATAACCGAGCTCGTCGTCTCAAATTAAGAACAGCCCCAACAATATCCCTTCTTCTGATAGACCTGAATTGCGTGATGATATTGTCTCTAAGTTCATCTACTGTGTCATATTCTTGCTCTCCATAGATTCTGTTCTTTAAAGTGCCCCACAAGAAAGTATCCAAAACTGTAAGGTCAGGTGACCTTGCCGGCCACCTCACTGGTCCAGAATTTCCTAACCACCTATTAGGAAATCTTTGGTGTAAATATTCGCAAAACTGCTCTTTTATTGTGTGGAGCCGACATGCTGAAACCAGCAGCTGTTATAATTAACATGGGGAAACGTATCCATATATTCTTCGAATTCGTTTCTTAAGAACCGAAGATAGGTTTCCCCGTTCAAAGTAGTAGAGAAGAAATGAGTTCCAAGTATTCGGTCGTCATAAATTCCAGCCCACACATTCAAACGAAACCGAACTTGTGGTATGACTTCTCCGAAGTGTCGTGGATTATTTTCACTCCAAATGTGCTCTTATTTCTATTATAAACACCACAGTTCGAAAAAGTACTTTCGTCGGTCCAAATAACGTTTTTCAAGAAGTTTGTAGGGTCTACCCTATTCGAGAGCCAGCTACAAAATTCCATCCTTCTCTCAGGATCACCTGGATGTAATTTTTGTGAAATATGTATCTTATAACATTTCAAACCACTGTTTTTGAATTCCCTCCAAACGCTCGTCTGTGGCACATCCATTTCTGCCGAGACTTGATGTGTTGATTTGGAAGGATCTGCATTTATTTTAAAAAGTACCAAAAATAATTATATTTCTTCGAATATGGAATGAACAATTATTTTACCTCGGCTAATAAGTTACGTCTAATATTTTGTTCCATTCTGCTTTCATATTTCATTCTTGGTTTTTGAAACGCACCGTACTCAACCAAGTGTTGTCCAAAATTCCGAATATTCCGGAATGTTCTATCCGGCTGTTGTCTTTCCGGATATTTCAACTGAAGTATTTGTGCAAACAACTAATGATGTTTAATGAGTTCTGACAACCAGTGTTTATTAAACAAAATTTTTGGATGGAGGAGTCATGACCATCTCAGATGAAGTTGTTTTTTTAATATCTGTGGTTTCAGAATTGCAAATCATAACAAATTATACATCAATGAAATCGGAATGAGAATCACAATTTTTCTGTATAAAAAATCAGTATGGTGT
Organism: Chrysolina oricalcia; assembly: GCA_944452925.2. NCBI lineage: Eukaryota > Metazoa > Arthropoda > Insecta > Coleoptera > Chrysomelidae > Chrysolina > Chrysolina oricalcia. Next base: position 53,481,210 of record OX101819.2, on the reverse strand, counting down.
CCATAACAAAAAAAAAAGTTGATGATGAATGCCAGAAGACAAAACGTCGGATAGTAAATCTAAACATGGAAACGTGTAGCTGAAAAAAGTATCAATGAAAATATACTTTTGGTTTTGAGCTATGTTGTCAAATAACGATAGAAAAAAATAAAAACGAAAATTACGATTTTCAGTTTTTTCCCGATATTTCCGGAAATACTCGGAAATTTTCAAGTTTCAAAACAGTATTTTGTTAAGCACCGGAAAACGCAACTTTGCCCCAATTTAAGCTTCGACGTATCTCCTGTAGTTTAGGAGATCCCAATGGTGGGGGTCGAATTTGAATTGCCCTGTAAAATTAAAATATTGAAACAATTTCCAGAGGTCATATTGGCGAGAAATAAATTGTGTACATTTTGCGATATTGGTTCAATATTGTTTGGACATTTCAAAAATGGTTTTGGAGATATATTATCGAAGGAAAAATGGCCTCAAAACATTCAGCGTTAGTGGTATTGTACATATACAAAGTTAATATATCTTGGTGAATTACTAAATGTCGAATAAATCGGAACTTCTACTATTGCAGTTCTCCTTCATAAATCAAGGTGACACTAGAGTCTAGTCTGCCTTTTTGATAGAGTTGTGAGAAGTATTTAATATATTTTCTCATGTTATAGAAGACGTTCTACATGTAGAGCCACCTAGCGGTTCTTCATCCCGGTTTGGTAGTAATATATTTCAAAATGGTTCATCGAATATTTGTCCAATATTCAAAATTCAATGATGGTGATGGTTATTTTTGTTAAAATTGCATCATTATTTCAATAATAGCGTGAGGTTGTCGTCATACTTTCACTCAATGTGGCTTAATATAATTTGTTGAATATTCGTGAAACTTGGATATATTTCTTTTCATCCCTGAATACGATGTTAGAGGAATATTTGAATTACAATATTTATTCTAGATGTTGGAAGCAATATGTAGACAATTATGTTTTATCGATATTGATAAATATTATTAAACCAATATTGACTCAATTTAAGTTAATATGATTTGTTGAATATCGATGAAATAATATTCAACCAATGTGTAAACAAACTTCGATATGCAATACAGTTTTCTATTCCTAGAATCTATATGAGAGAAATAAATATTGATATTGCAATATTTACTCTAGATGTTGGAAACAATATGAAGACAATATTGTTTTATCGATATTGGTGAATTTTGTTGATCCAATATTGACCCAATATGAATAAATAAATAATTTTATTTTTATAAATTTGTTTTTACGATACTCCCAGGTTTTCGGAGAAAACCCCTTACTAGCAGAGCTTGTGCGAGCAAGGGAGATCCGGGACCAACAGTTTAAATGAAAGTGGAAACCGAACCACTTCAGCTCAGTGACACGCGACCAGGGATGTTACCCAATATTCAACCAATATGCTATCAAATTCGGCTTTGCAATGTAGTATTTCATCCCTAGAATCGATATGAGTCAAATATTTGGATTGCAATATCTATTCACACGAAACATATGCAGATGAGGAATTAAATTTTTCTGAAGTCGCATATATCCAAGTTCTGGATATAATCAATAATTTAAAAAAGACGAAGAGTAACGATGCATATGGTATTAATGTAAACATTCTTAACTGTATTAAACATATTATTCTCATTCCTCTCACCAAACTCATTAACCAATGTATCAGAAATAATGTTTATCCAAAATTTCTGAAATGCTCAAAAGTGTTTCCTCGTTTCAAAGGTAATTGCATAGACGACCCAACAAACTATAGGCGTATATCAATTGTGCCCACATTTTCAAAATTTTTTGAAGCTATCCTTAAAATTCAAATGACAACTTATTTTGAAAACTTGATTTTATATAGTAGCTCACAATTTGGTTTCTGGGCTAATTTATCGACAACCGCGGCAATAAATGCACTGATTGATGTGGTAAATGGAAGCTTCGAGACCTATGGGTACGTTCATGTACAATTCTTAGACCTAAGTAAGGCTTTTGACTGTGTACCGCACAATATATAAATTAATAAACTGAAATTTTACAACTTTTCCGAAAATAGCCAAAAAATGATTAGGTCCTATTTGACGGACAGAACTCAATTCGTTGATTTTAATGATGTCAGCTCTCAATCGATCAACATTAAATATGGGGTACCGCAAGGCTCTGTCCTAGGTCCGGTGCTATTTCTTATTTATCTCAACGACCCGCCTAATAGTGCTCCTTCAGCAAAGTTTACTCTTTTTGCTGACGACACCTTTTAAGACCATTCAAATAGAGATTTTAATATGCTGCTAACTGAGGCCAATAATAGTCTGTCCTTGACTCAATCTTGGCTACATAACAATAAGTTAGTCCTTAACAAAGAAAAGTCTAAGACATTGATTTTTAGCTTAAAACAGCACACAGACCTACATAACTCTCATTGCGTTAAGTTTTTAGTTGTCCTCTTGGACGGTAAACTCACTTGGGAAGAACATTCGATTTTTGTCTGCAAAAATATATCACGGAATATCTTTCTAATACGTAACCTGCGAAATTGCTTGTCACACTCAGCACTGTTAACAGCTTACCACGCACTGATACAGTCCACAATATCTTATGCCGTATTAGTATGGGGCCACTCAGCACACGCTTCAGCAGTCTTCTCCATGCAAAGGAAGGCGGTAAGAATCATTGCTGGATTGCCTTATAGAGATGATTGTAGGGGTGCTTTCAAACATTTTAAGATACTAACTCTGCCATGCACTTGCGTACTGCAATGTCTTATGCATATAAAAGCAAACTTGAAAAACTATAGGACAAATGAAAGTTCACATTCATACACAACGCGAAACAAGATATGATACATCAACCCATCTGAGACTTTCGAAATAGAGAAATTGGACTAGCTATTATGAAATCAAGTTCTTTAATGTTCTACCACACGATGTCCAAGTTCTGGAGTGCGTTCAATTCAAATATGTTATCAAGCGGTTCCTGGCTGATAATGCGTTTTATGATTTTGATGAGTTTCTATCAACCGATTTTTCACAACTTATACATTGATTAATGTATCGTATACGTATTGCTGTTTGTTAAATTTTATTGTGTATTTTAGTGTTTTTTAACGACAAAGATTGTTTATCTTTTGTTATTTTATAATAATATTTAATTTTTTATTTTTATTTTATTACTGACTTGTCAAAGCACTATTGTGTAATATGACCAATAAAGATCTATCTATCCATTCTAGATGTAGATGTAGACAATATTGTCTTATCGAAATTTGCAAAAATTGTTCAACCAATATTGACCCAATATTGAAGGCAACAATTTAATACATTCAGAATGGGTCCAACCATTATTGTAACAGTGTTATAAATATTATTTCTACATTTACAATATATCTATATTGTTACAATTAATTTGTAACCAAGATTCAGACAATATGAGGTGCTACCTGAAAACAGATTCACAAGTTTCATCGTTTACATCATTATTAAATGACTGTGGAGAAAAGTGTATTTTACATAAGGAGAAAAGTACTTTTTCTCCATAAGAAAGAAAAAGTGTCCTCCCTGTGTTGAGAGAGAAAATTGTGTTCTTTCTACAGGGGTAGGAGAAAAATTTACTTTAATCTAGAGTAATGTATTTAATTCGTTCTAAAATTTGTTTTGCCCATTTTCTAAAATTCTTTTTTTATAAATTGTGTTTTTTTTTGAATTTTTGAATTCATCCCTGTATTTCACGACAATGAAATTTTTTATTTGAAATCGGTTATTAAACTGACTGTTTTTCCCCGAAAGAGCTACTGAACAAAAATTTTGTTCGTAATTCAATGAATTTCAAAAATAGTAACTTAGTGTTTTGAACGTTAATGGTTTTGTGAACTGATTCTGGTTTCGATAAATGAAATTTCAATTAACCTCAAAACTAGGTAATAAGTAAAATCATAAAGATAATTTAATTTTAACGAAATTTTTACCTGTGTATCTGCCGAAATGGAATTAATATTTTTAGAAACTCTCTACGTACCAAGGCATCTTCATCATTTCCATATCTCATCAAACTATCTAACAGTACTTTCCCAAGTAAGTCTTTTGAAATAGGCTCATAAGGCTCTAGCCCGTTCAGCAGAAACTCATTTTCTTCTTCCATCACTGCGTTTTGACGTTCGATTGCTCGATTGGCAACACTTTAATTAGTTGTATCGCACTTGTTTGGTTGAAATAAACTAACGAGTATATTGCAGCAGATTGACGATTCGTTTTTTCGCACATCATTCAAACTGAATTCAATAGGCGGGGGATTTCATGCATGAAGTCGAAATGTATATAATGACATTACTTCACTTCTTAATTAAAATCCGGATGTTAATTTTCTGTTCTAATGAAATTCATTTAGGTTGTTCTTTCCTCATTTAACTTTCCTAATGAAGACTCAACTCAGACCGAGTGGTGGAATATAATTCATTTGCATGGTAGAATATGTTTACCTCGACTAATTATTGATAGATATCATGAGATAATATTTATTTCCAGATAAGTTACATGTACATTCATTGTTTCAATTTCATACTAAGGAAATAAATAGAGTACCTCTCCCACTGAAATCATGGAAATGATTTGTGCGTGGGTGTCTCTCCATTTATTTTCATGTATTAGTATAAACAAAGAGCAAAAGTTTTCCAATTAAATTAACAACACTAAATACACTCATACACACATATTCCCACATATTCGTATGCATACTTTCAATCACAATTACGAAAGCGTAGAAGGGCCACAATGAATAAAAAAAAATTATTTCGTCTAATTCCGACTTTGCAACTCGAAATTAGTATAATTCCAACTACACAACTCGGAATTATCCCAATTCTGACTTGACAACTCAGAATTAGCCTTATTCTGACTTTGCAACTCGGAATTAATTAGTATAATTCTGACTTTACAACTCGAAATTAGTATAATTCAGACTTTACAACTCGGAATTAGTATAGTTCTGACTTTACAACTCGGAATTGGTATAATTCTGACTTTACAACTCGGAATTATCCTAATTCCGACTTCACAACTCAAAATTAGCCTGATTCTGACTTCGCAACTCAGAATTAGTATAATTCCGACTTCACAACTAGGAATTAGTGTAAACATTACGATTCCACGAGTTGCCTGGAGTTATGTGAAAATGTAAACTTGAACCGTCCTGCGAGAACTTTGAAAATTTAATACAGCTGATGGTTGGCCCTAAGATCTATCAAAGAATATAGCAATTTTAGATATGCTATGTGGTTGAATGCTTGGCGGTACCACTAAGATTTTTGGAAATTGTAGATTTTATTCATAGTTTGATGTACCAGTTCACCCGACATACTGCATATTTATTTTTTCGGCAACCATCCGGGAAGTGTTCACTTCCCGAACACTTTTTCTTTGAGAAAGTAGCACTTCCCGGCCTAGTGCGGGAAGTACGTACTTCCCGAACTAGGCCGAAAAGTGCTCGAATTTTAATACAAATATTAATATAAATAAGAATTAGAATGTTTCTGTTGATACCTATCTTCTGTTCGAATTTCAATAAATTATAATACAAATAAGAAATATTCAAATTTGGAATCGTTTCATCCGGTTAACAGATGGGTGAAAGTCGACCTTTTTACGTCTCTTAGACTAAATGCGTCTCATTGATTTGTTATTCTACATGGTTGCCGAAAAAATTGTGTACGCAACACGTCCGAAATCAGTTTTTTTGGAATCGCCGACTTCCAGGACTCGCTATCGCTCGTCCTACAATTTGGTCTACTCGTCCAAAAAACAGTATTTTCCGGACTTGTTACCTAAATTACTATTCTGACATCATCCACAACACCTAGGAGTTAGCAAAGACATACTGGAGGGGTTACTGTTTTACTTTGTTTTTCAATTAAGTACACACAGCACCGAAAATGTTGCCAGCAATGACAACAAAGCAGAAAACCTTTGATGTTTACCGCCTTCCAACAGTACTGCGAAAAAAGTTACTGCAACAAAACACATTTTGTTGACAAAAAGTTTCAGATTTGTTGTTAAATTGTTGAAAACATGTTTTGTTTCTGTTTTGTTGGTTTGATGTGGACACTGCATGAGTTGAAAACGTGTTTTTTCCTTTTTTTTGAAACGGGAAAGTTTGTTGCAACGAAGCACAACAGACGCGTTTTGTTTGAAGAATATTTTCAGATTTGTTGTTATTGTTGAAAAACATTGAGTTGATGTTTTGTTTGTGTTTTTTGGGGTTGATGTGGACACGGCATAAGAGTTGAAAACGTTGATTCCATTGAAAATATGAACAGGATGTTCATAAAGTCAGTTGTGGAATCATCTACGATCTATGATCAATAATTAACTTGTTGCTAAGCATAAAACTAGTAATTTTCTTACAATTTTCTCTAAATAAAGTATACTCTTTTCCATTAAAAATACTTAACAAGTACGGAATGCTATACTTTCAATTTTTAAACTTTCACTATAATTTCAATGGAATCGCAATGATTACACTAATTCTGAGTTGTGAAGTCGGAATTATAATAATTCCGAGTTGTAAAGTCGGAATTTTACCCATTCCGAGTTGCGAAGTCAGAATTATATTAATTCCGAGTTGTAAAGTCGGAATTAGTATAATTCCGAGTTGTGAAGTACAGCGAAAAAAGTTACTGCAACAAAACACATTTTGTTGACAAAAAGTTTCAGATTTGTTGTTAAATTGTTGAAAACATGTTTTGTTTCTGTTTTGTTGGTTTGATGTGGACACTGCATGAGTTGAAAACGTGTTTTTCCCTTTTTCTTGAAACGGGAAAGTTTGTTGCAACGAAGCACAACAGACGCGTTTTGTTTGAAGAATATTTTCAGATTTGTTGTTATTGTTGAAAAACATTGAGTTGATGTTTTGTTTGTGTTTTTTGGGGTTGATGTGGACACGGCATAAGAGTTGAAAACGTTGATTCCATTGAAAATATGAACAGGATGTTCATAAAGTCAGTTGTGGAATCATCTACGACTGAAAGTTGAAATTTAGTATCTATTTTCCAATGTACAAGATAACATCTCTTGGAAGGGATTCATGTTTCAAAGAGAAACATTCTTGATTGAAAATTGAATCAATACATGACTCCTCTGGAAATGGAAAAACCCTACGATGAAATTAAAGTTTCTATTTTGTAATATCTAACATAAAAAAAACTACTTTCCCGGCTAAAGCCACGCTGGACATTGAACCACATCTGATAGATATTGACAAAGACCCTATATAACTTGAGAGAAAAAATCTGAAAGTGAAAATTTGCATTTTCATTCAGATAGTTGATAATATGTCCAGTTTCCATTGGAGATTCTCATATATGAATGAGATAAGGGAGAATGTTATTCAGAAGTATCACTCACAGAAAATCGCTCATTCCATTGATGCGTGAATTGCATCTCTTTCGCTAGGCCTCCAATACATTTTTGATCGACAAAAATTTATTTCACTCTTCTAAGATCATCAGGTAGGTCGGAAGAATTGGAAAACATACTCTTCAGAAGCAATTTCACACTGTATTTCACACTTGCTATTTTGGTTTGATGTGGATCCAGCATGTTTTTTTCTTTTTTTTTAATTGAAACGCATCAATTTATAAAGGAAATATCTGTCTGATTAGGAAAATGAAATAATGTAATGATCAATAATTAACTTATTGCTAAGCATAAAACTAGTAATTTTCTTACAATTTTCTCTAAATAAAGTATACTCTTTTCTATTAAAAATACTTAACAAGTACGGAATGTTATACTTTCAATTTTTAAACTTTCACTATAATTTCAATGGAATCGCAATGATTACACTAATTCTGAGTTGTGAAGTCGGAATTATAATAATTCCGAGTTGTAAAGTCGGAATTATACCAATTCCGAGTTGCGAAGTCAGAATTATACTAATTCCGAGTTGTAAAGTCGGAATTAGTATAGTTCCGAGTTGTGAAGTCGGAATTATACTAATTCCGAGTTGAGAAGTCAGAATTATACTAATTCCGAGTTGTAAAGTCGGAATTAGTATAATTCCGAGTTGTGAAGTCGGAATTATACTAATTCCGAGTTGTGAAGTCAGATTTATACTAATTCCGAGTTGTAAATTCGGAATTAGTTCAATTCCGAGTTGTGAAGTCGAAATTATGATTTTTTTATTTTGTGTGGCCCTTCTACGCTTTCGTACACAATAATATAATAGATACAAACATATTTTGAAAATTTGTGGATTTGTTCGAGCAAGAAATGAGCTGAGGTCGAGTTGTTCTGGTAAGTAAGTTATTCATTGGTCTATATCAATATATTTATGCAAAGTGGATCGATTAATATTTTTTAACCACGTTTTAGCTTCCTCTTTGAATTTGTAATGTGCAGTTAATACTCTCAAACTTTCTTGAATTTCACGATAAATGCGCGGAGCTATAAAGCTGAAACTTCTTTGTCCTACTTTTTTCTGTGCCCTGTTGGACATTATAGTTTTCACTTCCTTATCTCTTGTACTGTAAGCATGTTCAATAGTGTTGAGTTCACTCTTTCTTTGATGTTGGATACATAGGATTCTATATGAATATCGTTGTCTCAAATCTAAAATCCCAGATTCTTCATAAACGAGGTCACTGGGATGAGTTCTTTTTCTGCCTAACATTATTTTTAAGAAATATTTTTGAATTATTTCCAGTTGTTCTAGATGACTTCGGTAGAGTCCACCCCATCCAGCTATACCATACTGCAGAAGAGACTCTACCAAGCCAGAATACGTAATTTTCAATTGCGGTAAGTTTAGAATATTTTTGAGCTGTTTGAATTTGAAAAGTATTGATCTTAATTTTTTCACTATACCTTTAACATGTATATCTCACTTCGGAAACTTGTCGATTTCAATTCCCAAATATCGGATGTGATCTGTTTCTTCAACTATTACTTTTGTGCCGTTGGACTCTACGAATGACAAGCCTTCAAAGTGAGCTGTTTTCTTTTTATTGCAGCTGAAGGCCACGTATTTTGTCTTTTCGAAATTTATTGTTAGTTTTGGGTGATCAAAGCAATTTTTGATATTTTTAAAATCATTTTCAGCGAGGTTTTTCATATTTTCCCAAGTATCAGTTGTATATTGAATAACTGTATCGTCAGCAAACGATGAAATTTTTCCATTTGATTCATAGTTCAGTACGCTATTTATGTGAATTGAATACAAAATGGGTCCAAGTACTGTTCCCTGAGGTACACCACATTTTACAATGTTCGGTTCACTATATACTTCATTTACTTTGACATATTGTACTCTTTGGTTGAGATATGATTTTATAAGTTCCAGTGTTATTCCTTCTCCTTGTTATTATAGCCTTTGTCACTAGTATTAGGAAAGAGGTACTAGATCTTACGATCAGCTCAGAATTTCTAAGCAACAAGCTATCCAACTGGAGGGTGTCCTCTGAGCCATCATGCTCAGACCACAGGCATATTCAATTCAACATTGAAATAGGCCCCAGACCAGTGGTACAATACCGAAACATGCGGAGCATGGACAGGGAAGGACACAAGACCTCCCTAAAGAACCATCTCCATAACGGATTGTCCACAATAACCAGTCGTGATCAAATAGATATTGCTGCGGAACATCTACAAACTGCACTTATCTCAGCTTATCACGAAAACTGTCCACTGAGGGAGAAAAGGGATAACCGAAATGCTTCCTGGTGGAACAAAAATCTGGATAAAACACGCAAAGAAGTTCGAAGGTTATTTAACCGGGCTAAGGTATCAGGTGAATGGGAAAATAACAGGTCTGCTCTAACCACGTACAACAAAGATATCCGGAAAGCAAAAAGATAATCATGGGAAAGATTCTGCGAAAATGTGTCCAGCACATCAAGCGGAACCCGTATCCACAAGATTCTATCCAGAGAGCCGACACAGTAGCTGGGTTCGTTAAAGCATCCAGACGGCTACTTTACGGCTTCCAGGAAAGAAACACAAGAGCTATTAGCTAATAACCACTTCCCAGGCAGCCTGATTCTGGACAATCAACCCCTAGTCACAAATATAGGCCGGATAAAACGACCTCACAGAGATGACTGGGTGGTTGCCAACAAAATAATTACACCACAGACGATAAGATGGGCGGTTAACTCATTCCACCCATACAAATCGCCAGGAGAGGATGGCATAGCTCCAGTTCTGTTACAAATCGGACTGGAACATATCATACCTGTCCTTATAAGACTCTTTAGAGCCAGTTTAGCATGGAACCATATTCCATCTAACTGGACCGCGACTGGTGTGATCTATATTCCTAAGGTGGGTCGGAATGGCCCACATCCAAAATCGCTCAGACCTATTAGTTTGACATCCTTTCTGTTGAAAAGCATGGAGAAAATACTGGACGGGCATATAAGGTGTGTAGCACTAACAAAGCACCCCCTCAATGTTCACCAGTATGCCTACCAGGCTGGCAAATCAACAGAACTTGCCCTCAATAACCTTGTCTCAGGAATAAGCGACGCCCTGGAACGCCAGGAGGTAGCAGTCGCTGCGTTCTTGGACATAATGCACAATGCACTACCTCACTCCCTATATGAGGCCACTGTCTCTAGAGGGATTGAACCGATACTATGTGACTGGATAAGAACTATGCTTCACAACAGAACTATAATGACCTCTCTACAGGGGGAACGTGTCAGCTTCAAGCCAGCCAGGGGCTGTCCTCAGGGAGGGTCCTCTCCCCACTGTTATGGTCACTGCTGGTGAATGATCTGCTGGCCATTCTCTCGCTTTGGGAGGTTGATCTGCAAGCATATGCTGACGATCTGGTCCTAGTTATAAACGATATATCCGAAGAGACGATCTCCTACGTCCTTCAGGATATATTGGATACCATAAATAAATGGTGTGAGAGGAAGGAAATGTCCATTAACCCCCACAAAATGGTCATGGTACCATTCACCAGGAAAAGGAAGCTGGAGCATTCAATACCTCCTTCCATCAATGGTGTAACAATTCCTTTTGCGAGTGAAGCAAAATATCTGGGAATAACCATGGATAAAAAACTTAATTGGAACTCGCACTTGGAAAAGACTATCCAGAAGGCTAGCCTATCATTATCGACATGCCGCAGAATATGTGGCAAAACATGGGGCATGTCACCAAAATACGTATATTGGTTGTACGTGACCGTCATACGTCCAATGATAACGTATGGCTCTATAGTCTGGTGGAGCAAGGGTCAAAGGAAAATGGCCTTTGCCTAACTCAACGGACTACAGAGACAAGCGTGCCTGGCGATTAATGGAAGCATTCGCTCCACGCCAACAGCAGCAATGGAAGACCTCCTTGGATTACTTCCTCTCCACATAGTTCTGGAGAGAGAGGCAAGATGGGCAACATACAGACTTTACCAAGCGGCCATTAGTCTACCGCAGGCATGTGTCATGAGGGGCAGCAGCATGCTGGAGGGCATAATAGCTCACAACATTCTAGGAATGCCCTCAGACGTCATGCCTAAAACTGTCAACATTCACACTGTCGTCTTTCCCGAAAGAGAAGACTGGGTCCGGAATGAAACCAAGCTATGTAGGGCAAATGAACGTTGGTTCACCGACGGTTCCAAAACTCAGGAAGACGTCAGAGCCGGAATATATGGGATGAACCCAGTAGTGAAACGCTCGATCAGTATGGGTAAACTAGCTACGATATTTCAGGCAGAGGTATATGCCATTGAAATGTGTGCCAGGGAGCTGGAAAATCGACACCACACACGAGAAACAATGAAAATATTTTCAGATAGTCAAGCAGCACTTAAAGTGCTTGAATCCAACTGCTTCAAATCTAGGTGGAACTGCAGAGACACCTTAAACCGACTGGCTCAATGCAACAACGTTATCCTAGTCTGGATACCAGGTCACACAGGCCTAGAAGGAAACGAAATAGCGGACGCCCTAGCAAAAGGGGGGGCCGAAACAACGTTCACCGGACCAGAACCGGTAATCGGTTTAGCATATAGCACTGCCAAGAATGTCATAACAGCTTGGGCAGACATAAAAGACTCGAGTACTGGCGTAGTCTACCGGGCCTAGCCCATTCCAAAGCATTTATTGCTTGTACAAGGAAAAAACGGGACTCTGACAAACTGCTAGAACTCAATAGAGCGCATCTCAGAGTTATAGTAGGTTTGCTTACTGGCCACTGCAAACTCAAACATCACATGCATAAAATCGGACTTGCACAAGATGCAGAGTGTCGGCTATGCATGGAGGATGATGAAACGGCTAAACACATTCTGTGTACATGCCCTGCAGCGGCCAGAACCAGACTCTCAATATTTGTCGATACGACAGTAAGGCCAGAAAACCTGGTAAATTGTTCTCCCAATACATTCCTCAATTTCGTCGAGAGGTTGAATATCCTGGGAGAAATATGATGGTGAGCCACAATAGGACATTGGCCGCAGTGGAGGGCCTTATACGGGCCCACTCACGATCAAACCTAACCTTACCTATTACAGGCATCTAATCAACTTGCTCTGTTCGTATGTCTGTTTGTCTTTCCGGTTTAAAACTATCAATCCATTTTCAAGCACTTGATTGCATCCGACGTAAAAACGAAAGAAAGCTCGTACCCCATTTTCCACAAAAAATTGCGAAGTCGTGTAAATAAAGTGGATAATATCCGTAAATGAGAGAAAAAACATTGGATCGTCGAATAAAATAATTTTGTATAGTTTTACCCCGTGCCCCCAGGAGGCAACAATATATTATTATTCGAATTTCTTTCTTCAAAGGGAGATAATAACAAAATCATCTGTTAGTCATCCGAAGGATGATAACTTCAATGTTGACGTCGCTGACACTTTCAATGATTCGTTTCAAATAACAAGGAAACGTACATTTGAAGATAAAATTTAAAAAACAAGTCTCAAATACCACGAAAAAATATTGTGCAAATCTTAAGACAGCATGAACGCGATCTTATTTGGGACGGTTTTTTTGGTAAAATTGTCGATAACTCAAAAACGATCAGTCGTATCTATTTCAAACAAAGTCAGGCTTCTAGAGGAAGTTCTGCGGCAGCACCTCACAATGATATTACTCTTCCATTAAAATTTGATGCAATCTTTATCGAATCTAAATTAATTTGATATCAAGAGAAACGTAAAACGTTGATCTACGATTGAATATTCTAACCAGTGTTTTCAAGAAAAAAATACCTCTTTCTTTACCATCTCATACCTATGAGACGAGGCAAAGAGAATTGAAATATTATTCTATACGTTGTGAGAAAACCATTGGGCAACGAAGTTGTGTTTACTTGAGTAGCAAACTCTATAATGCGTTACCAACCAGTATTAGAGATAGTAGAACTCATAATGAATTCAAAACTAAAACAAAAAAATGGATACTAGAAAAAAAAGCGTCAGTTTTTTTACAAAATAATAAATAACTACTAATTTCACAACTCTCCTAATTTATTCAAAATATATATATATATATATATATATATATATATATATATATATATATATATATATATATATACTTTACTGTCACAATTTGACCATTTTACCGATTTGATTGTAATAACTAATAATAAGCTTTTTGTATCGTAATTAACTATATATTTTATTTATATTTTATTGTAATATTCTCACCATACTTACCAACTTTATTTTATTTTTAATTTAATTTTATTGTACCTTAGGTTTTAAAATGTTGTCCCCGTTAATCTATATTAATTTTAGAATTTTATAACTAACATTTTATTCCATAAGCTAGATTTATGATCTCCCTTTACCACGTACAAGCTGAACATTTCAGTTTCTGTGGTCTCCCTGTTTATTTACAAAATCCTCCCAAAATATTGTATTATATATTTCAGATGAATAAACATTATTATTATTATTATTATTATTTTTTTTTTCTCCTTAGTAGTGTACCAGTCAGGCCCTGTCTCCGGTGCTCCGACCCATCCGGAGGGTGCGCTGGTGTCGTTAACCCCAACAACCACTCCCTACGTCCGTAGGGTGAGTGATTATTGGGTCCGAGAATCATGTGCCCTGAGTAGACGGAGCGAACCAAGAATAACGGCCTTCTGCATTCGTGCTGCTAAGATTTCTGCCATATTACGGCAAGCAGGAATTATTTTCAAATTGGAGAGCAGTGTGTCCATCATTCCACCAAGGACTCCTATGATCAGAACCACCATTTTGACAGAATGGTCCGGATACAACCTGCGGAGTTCAAAGAGAAGATCTCCGTCCGTTTTTCCTCCTCTTTTCGAACGATATTCATTTCGCCTGGAGCGGAAAACTCCACGACGAATATCGTTTTACTTTGGTGGTCGAGGAGGACAACATCAGGCTTATTGGCTTGTATTTGCCTGAGGGTGAGGAATGAGTAGTTCCAATAGATTCGGCACCTCTCATTCTCCACCACGGACTCAATATCCCCCGGAACATAAGGCAACACTGGTGTCTCGTCTATACCGTACGAGTGTCGTAGATGGTAGTACAACACTCGTAGAGCCGCGTTATGCCTGTGGATATAGGCTGAGACCGCATAACATGGGCATGCTGAAAGCAGATCCATTACGGTCTCAGGTGCCCCACGACATGCCCTGCATCGGGTGTCAGGGACGTCTATACCCATCACGCGACTACGGTAGACAAGGGTGTTGAAGACACCATCCTGGCAAGCCATTATGAATCCCTCGGTCTCCGACTTCAGCTCACTCGACCTGAGGAAGGCAAAGGTCAAGCTTTTGGATAAGCCAATGTCTTTGATGTTGTGAAAGAAGACACCATGCATTGGCTTATCCATATGTAGCTGTAGCAGGACCTCTGTCTCCGCAGCTTTGATGTGAGCTTTTTACTGAACGGGTCCCAACTCGGTGACAGAGTTTGGGTTAGCCCGTTCAGTGTCGAATACGAGACCGAGTTCATCGGCCGCACGGGTTGCTGCCTTAAAAAGAAATGCTCCAATCCCTGCTTTTTCATGGTCGCGGACCATGCAGAGAAGGGGATCTGAACTCCGGATGACTTTACAGGCCCCATCCAGAACCATTCTGTTATGCAGACACTCCAAACTCAAAAGTCCACGGCCTCCCCGTTGTCTGGAAAAGTATAACCGTGGAACGGACGATTTAGGATGCAAGCTCCTATTGAGATGCATCATTTTGCAAGTTTTAACGTCGAGCTGTCGCAGCTCTTCCTTAGTCCACTTCATTACCCCGAAAGAGTAAAGAAGGATCGGAACGGCAAGCATATTGGTTGCAGCAACTTTGTTCTTCCCCGACAGTTCTGATGACCAGATCTGTCGGAGTTTATGCTGATACTTGCCGCGGAGAGAGTTCTTAACTGTGAATACCTCTTGGGAGTGGCGTTACTCCACCCCTAGGTAAGTATACGTCTCTCCGGCATCCAGATGATGTAGGATGCTTCCGTCTACGAGCTGGACGTCCTCTCCGTATTCCTCGCATCGTATTATTATTATTATTATTATTATTATTATTATTATTATTATTATTATTATTATTATTATTATTATTATTTTTTTTTTTTTTTTTTTTTTTTTTTTTTTTTTTTTTTTTTTTTTTTTTTTTTTTTTTCCCGTTGGGAATGTACCAGTCAGGCCCTGTCTCCGGTGCTCCGATACATCCGGAGGGCGCGCTGGTGTCGTTAACCCCAATAACCACTCCCTACGTCCGTAGGGTGAGTGACTATTGGGTCCGAGAATCATGTGCCCTGAGTAGACGGAGCGAACCAAGGATGACGGCCTTCTGCATTCTTGCTGCTAAGATTTCTGCCATATTACGGCAAGCAGGTATTATCTTCAAGTTGGAGAGCAGTGTGTCCATCATTCCACCAAGGACTCCTATGATCAGAACCACCATTTTGACAGAATGGTCCGGATATAACCTGCGGAGTTCAAAGAGAAGATCTCGATATTTAGTCCGTTTTTCCTCCTCTTTTCGAACGATATTCATTTCGCCTGGAGCGGAAAACTCCATGACGAATATCGTTCTACTTTGGTGGTCGAGGAGGACAACATCAGGCTTATTGGCTTGTATTTGCCTGAGGGTGGGGAATGAGTAGTTCCAATAGATCCGGCACCTCTCATTCTCCACCACGGACTCAATATCCCCCGGAACATAAGGCAACACCGGTGTCTCGTCTATACCGTACGAGTGTCGTAGATGGTAGTATTATTATTATTATTATTATTATTATTATTATTATTATTATTATTATTATTATTATTATTATTATTATTATTATTATTATTATTATTATTATTATTATTATTATTATTATTATTATTATTATTATTATTATTATTATTTTTTTTTCTCCTAGGAGTGTACCAGTCAGGCCCTGTCTCCGGTGCTCCGACCCATCCGGAGGGCGCGCTGGTGTCGTTAACCCCAATAACCACTCCCTACGTCCGTAGGGTGAGTGATTATTGGGTCCGAGAATCGTGTGCCCTGAGTAGACGGAGCGAACCAAGTATAACGGCCTTCTGCATTCTTGCTGCTAAGATTTCTGCCATATTTCGGCAAGCTGGTATTATCTTCAAGTTAGAGAGCAGTGTGTCCATCATTCCATCAAGGACTCCTATAATCAGAACCACCATTTTGACAGAATGGTCCGGATATAACCTGCGGAGTTCAAAGAGAAGATCTCGATATTTAGTCCGTTTTTCCTCCTCTTTTCGAACGATATTCATTTCGCCTGGAGCGGAAAACTCCATGACGAATATCATTCTACTTTGGTGGTCGAGGAGGACAACATCAGGCTTATTGGCTTGTATTTGCCTGAGGGTGGGGAATGAGTAGTTCCAATAGAATCGGCATCTCTCATTCTTCACCACGGACTCAATATCCCCCGGAGCATAAGGCAACACCGGTGTCTCGTCTATGCCGTACGAGTGTCGTAGGTGGTAGTACAACACTCGTAGCGCCGCGTTATGCCTGTGGATATAGGCTGAGACCGCATAAGATGGGCATGCTGATAGCAAATGCATTACGGTCTCAGGTGCCCCACGACATGCCCTGCATCGGGTGTTAGGGACGTCTATACCCATAACGCGACTACGGTAGACAAGGGTGTTGAAGACACCATCCTGGCAGGCCATTATGAATCCCTCGGTCTCCGACTTTAGCTCACTTGACCTGAGGAAGGCAAAGGTCATGCTTTTGGATAAGCCAAGGTCTTCGATGTTGTGAAAGAAGACACCATGCATTGGCTTATCCATATGTAGCTGTAGCAGGACCTCTGTCTCCGCAGCTTTTATGTGAGCTTTTTGCTGAACGGGTCCCAACTCGGTGACAGAGTTTGGGTTAGCCCGTTCAGTGTCGAAAACGAGACCGAGTTCATCGGCCGCACGGGTAGCTGCCTTAAAAAGGAATGCTCCAATCCCTGCTTTCTCATGGTCGCGGACCATGCAGAGAAAGGGATCTGAACTCCTGATGACTTTACAGGCCCCATCCAGAACCATTCTGTTATGCAGACACTCCAAACTCAAAAGTCCACGGCCTCCCCGTTGTCTGGGAAAGTATAACCGTGGAACGGACGATTTAGGATGCAAGCTCCTATTGAGATGCATCATTTTGCGAGTCTTAACGTCAAGTTGTCGCAGCTCTTCCTTAGTCCACTTCATCACTCCGAAAGAGTAAAGAAGGATCGGAACGGCAAGCATATTAGTTGCAGCAACTTTGTTCTTCCCCGACAGTTCTGATGACCAGATCTGTCGGAGTTTATGCTGATACTTGCCGCGGAGAGAGTTTTTAACTGCGAATACCTCTTGGAAGCGGCGTTGTTCCACCCCAAGGTAGGTATAAGTCTCTCCGGCATCCAGATGATGTAGGATGCTTCCGTCTACAAGCTGGACATCCTCTCCGTATTCCTCGCATCGTCCTCTTTTGAGATGAACCGTGGCACATTTGTCGATCCCAAATTCCATACCGATAGCATGCGTATATTCTTCCACCACCCTAAGGGACTGATGTAGGTCCCTTTCTCCAGAGGCATACAATTTGAGGTCATCTATGTAAAATAGATGGGTGATATTATGCCTCCGGTTGCTGGGGGTGCCGCAGTTGTACCCACGAGTATTCCTGAGTGCAACGGACAATGGCAATAGTGAGATGCAGAAGAGAAGAGGGCTAAGGGAGTCTCCCTGAAACACGCCTCTTCTAATGATGACCTGCTCTGTTTGGACTATGTCTCTACCAGATCTTATGGTGAAGCGAGTCCTCCAGAGTGGCATCAGTTGTCCAATGCATCCCACTATTTGACCGGGTACCTCAAGGCATCTGAGCAAATGCATGATTAACTCATGTGATGTTGTATCAAATGCCTTGCGGTAATCGATCCAGGCCATCGAAAGGTTACGCTTATACTGCATGGAGTCCTGCGTGATACATCTATCGATGAGCAGGTTCTCCTTGCACCCGGCGACCCCTTTCTTTATTATTATTATTATTATTATTATTATTATTATTATTATTATTATTATTATTATTATTATTATTATTATTATTATTATTATTATTATTATTATTATTATTATTATTATTATTATTATTATTATTATTATTATTATTATTATTATTATTATTATTATTATTATTATTATTATTATTATTATTATTATTATTATTATTATTATTATTATTATTATTATTATTATTATTATTATTATTATTATTATTATTATTATTATTATTATTATTATTATTATTATTATTATTATTATGTACGTGCTGTGATGTTTTTTTTTAAAATTATTTGTTCACCTACCGAAAAAATTTCTTCAAAGTACAGCATTTTTCGGACATTTTTGAGATTTTTTTTGTGAAAAAATTTATTGAAATTTCAATTTCCATTATAGCACGTACCTTAAATCGAACGTCTTCTAGAATCTTTGGGGTCTATTCTCGAAACTGGGGAACATCGTTCTCCTGAGAAAAGTAGGCACAGTTCTCCTGAAACTCATCAAAGCGTATTGTCGAACACATGTGATCATTGACGTCGCGTGTAAGCTGGAGAACGTGATTCTCCTGCTATTTTGTGGAAGATTGCTTGATTCTCCTGAGAATGACCAACTGACGTTTAATTATTCCTTGATTTTTGGCATTTTGGACTTGATTTTGACACAGCATTTGGTGTTTACTATTCAGTTCTCCTAGTTTTTCGTGTATTACTAAGGTAAGATTTCGATACGAAGTAACATTAGCGTGGAAGGCCTTTAATCTCTTTTGCGCTGTGAGTATCAACAATTCCCGACATCATCAACCGATTCTGTTTCTTATATTGTTTTAGAAGCAAAGGGGCAAGCAGATCCGCCCCAAAAAATGTCAAGGTGCATTTAGTCAACATCATTTTAAATTGTGCTTAAATATATATTAAAAAGCGAAAGTTGAATCTGTTATAATATCAAATGGCGCCATTTATACAACAATATTTAGTTTATGCTAAAAACCTTTAACGTTACCGTTATGTTTATGATAATGGGCATGTTTTTATATTCACTGGTGGATCCACCACTCCAACAGCTTCGTCCTTATGTTCTTGTAATATAAGAGCGAAGCTGGGGGATTGATGGATATACCAGTGAATATAAAAACATGCCCAATGCTTGTGCTAAAGTTGACTAAATCCACTCTTAGACTCATTAAAAACCTCACTGGCTTCTTGATGGAAATGGTTACTCTATATCTACAAACACCGAAAAGTAATATAAACTTGTTATCAGAAATGAGATAAAAAAATGCTGGTATAAGTCAATCAAGCACTTCCGCTGCATTTTAGAAGTGACAGATTCAAAACAACTATAAATTTCAAATAACGGGGTAAAACTTCCAAACAATCTTCAAGAGTTAAAGTAAGCTTATCGGGCTCATTCTCGAAACAAAAAGAAAAGTGGTGTTACTTATGTAGTTTTATCTCCTGAACACGAATCTGAAAGAATTTCCAGGGGTCTCTTATACTTTTCGAGTTATGACCTTTTGAATTTTGAAAATCGACCATTTTCAAACACGATTTTTTCGGTAAATGCCTCCTTTTTTTGTCGACACTTTATTGAGACCGTAATTAACTCATATTTCACAATTACAAGCACTGAAACCAAACGTTTTATACAAAAAAATCAACCTTCTTATAAAGTATACATAACCCTTCCCACATCACTAGAACGAACGCCAATGAAGAGTGAGGTTAAGAATTGTAATTGTGCTTGTAATTGTGAAATAAGAGTTGTTTAGGGAATGAAAAAAGTATCGACAAAAAGAAGGAGGTATTTTCTGCGATTTTTATCGAAAAATCGTATTTGAAAATGGTCGATTTTCAAGATTCAACAGGTCATAACTCGAAAAGTATAAGAGACCCACACGAAATTCTTTCGGATTCGTGTTCAGGAGATAAAACTACGTAAGTAATACCACTTTTCTTTTTGTTTCGAGAATGAGCCCGATAAGCTTACCTTTACCGAGTTTAAAAACTTGCGCAGAAGGTACCAATGAAGATACGGTTTTTTGTGAAATTAGTATTATTTAAGAAGCTAGAGTTCAGCTCAGTGTATAATAATATAATACACAACACATGATTATTTGATTTGATTTACAAAATAGGTTATTTTGTAACTCTTCTTCCTTCAACCACTGAAAATGTAAGGCTTCTACCAAAAATCGTCTGGCAACGTTGTGTCAACGGTTCACTCGAGAGGTTCACATGGGTTCGAGAATACCGATTTCTAGCGCGAGAACATTGCAGGCGATGTGAACAGTCACATCCAGTGATGAGAGCGTTCCGTTCTCCTGAACTCGAGAATTGGTGTCCTGTCCTTGTTTGAAATCAGTTATCAATTGACCCTTTTCACCTTAAGAAGCGCCCCAAATAAGATATAACCTCTTAATTTCAATCCTACCCACAGCAGAAGAGAATATGAAAGTGAAGTTTCCTCGATAAATTTAAATAAATTGATGTGGAACAATGGGACAAAGACTATTTTGAATGGTTTCAACTATACAAGAATTTGAAGGGAGGTACTCTGCAACTACTCGAATGGTGATGCCGGGGACACATCATCTTAAAAATTTCGATAAATTGATGGATGTAGCCGTAACTACGTGGAAGGAAATCATCACGAAAAATAAAACTTTGTATGTTTTTATACCACTTCAATTTGTAACCAACGTTACTGCAGTTTCGTCCTATATGGACATTATCAAACAATACAATAATCTGAAATAATAAATAACACTCCTTAAATACCCTTAATTCTACCCGAGGCCTGTCTTAGTGACTAACAATATGACTATATGACTGAGCTGCCTTAAAAACCGGTGAATAGACCAAATTCAGTTGATCATTCAGTAGGTTACATCCACAATATTTGTGTTTATGAATTTCTAGGGATTCTAAATAATTAAGTTTCCAACCCTTGCTTGCATAGTGCAAAATTTCCGTATCGTTCAGACTCGGAAACTTGTGGTTGCATTCCAAGGAATGGTTTGAAAACGTCGAATCATTTTTTCCTACTCTGAAGGACCTTTCATGTTCAGCGTATCATTTTAAAAATCACGTCCACATTGTCCCACATAAACACCGTTACACTCTGGACACTTAAGCTTATAAACTTCAGATTTTTCCATTTTTGCTATTCTATCTTTGGCATTGAAAAGAAAATTGAACAACCTGGCATGCGGCCTGTATGCTACTTCTATATTATCCTTTTTAATTGCGAGATTCTTTAGAAAGAATAATATAGAAATAGCATACAGGCCGCATGCCAGGTTGTCTAATTTGCCAAAGATAGAATAGCAAAAATGGAGTTTATAAGCTTAAGTGTCCAAAGTGTAACGGTGTTTATGTGGGACAATGTGGACGTAATTTTTCAAAAAGATACGCTGAAAATGAAAGGTCCTTCAGACTAGGAAAAAATGATTCGACGTTTTCAAACCATTCATTGGAATGCAACCACAAGTTTCCGATTCTGAACGATTCGGAAATTTTGCACTATTCAAGCAAGGCTTGGAAACTGAATTATTTAGAATCCCTAGAAATTCATCAACACAAATGTAACCTACTGAATGATCAACTGGATTTGGTCTATTCACCGGTTTTTAAGGCAGCTCCGTCACATTGTCGCAAATAAACAAGGTCCAGGTAAAAGTCATTAATGACCGTTAGTCACTAAGACAGGCCTCGGGTAGAATTAAGGGTATTTAAGGAGTGTTATTTATTATTTCAGATTATTGTATTGTTTGATAATGTCCATATAGGACGAAACTACAGTTACGTTGGTTACAAATAGAAGTGGTATAAAAACATAGAAAGTTTTATTTTTCTTTTTTCGTTAAAAATTTCGATTGGTACAGAGATCAAAATTGTTAAAATAAGTATGAGGAAAAATCGAATAAGTTGAAAACAGGATTGAATTATCGTTTCAACGATTTGTCACTCAACCCCCTAAGATTTTTGAACGTCTCAAATTGATGTGCCCCTTGCTCCCTCTATCGGACAATTACAATGTGTTTCAATTCCAAAAGTAGTAATAGTGGTTTTTGTTCCATGTGTTTAACGGTTCAATTGTTAACAAAAACACCAGATCAGACAAATTTTGTTGAATCTCAGATTTATATTGTTGAAGAAACATTCCGTATCTAATTTGATTATATAGTTATAACAAATAAATACACAAATTCAAAATAATATTTGAAAACTGATCAGAAATCACTATGTTAATTGCTGGATATGTCAAAAAATTACTCTTTCTATAGCAGCAGCTTTTGAAACAAATTTATGGAAACAATTAATAACAGGTTATCATGGTGTTTGCTAAGACACGAAAAACCACTAAAGTAGCCAGAGAACAATTTCTTCTGAGTTTATAATGTTCATATTCAAATGTATACAACCCCAAAACGAAATGTTGATCATATTAAACCCGTATTATATTCATATTTCAAAATTATTATGCACATGGTTTCTTTTCTTTAATATTTAATTATTAGTCACCTTGACATGGCCTAATACTTTTAATGAGCTGTATGCTTGTGTTTTCTGAAACTGATGGACATTAAAAAAAAGTTATGTTATTACATATTCATTAATGAATTTAATAATTGTAGTAAATAATTGCTCAATTTTCCTTCGAGCTTTTTATGTGAATAGTTCACTAAATGTATAATAATTGTAAAAACTTCATAGTACTTTAAATATTCTTTTTATGGTTTATGCTAATAATTTTTGGTAAACACATCCGATTGCTGACTATGAGACGTGACTATCTTGATTATTCAAATGAAGTCGGATGAATTGTTAACCAACTTCAGATTCAAAAACATATCCAAAAAATTACAAAAAAAATAAACCAAAAATACCTCCTTCCAGGTAAAAGATTTATAGAATTAAATATCACCTATACAATATGAGAAAAGCTCTTCAAATCCAGTTGTGATACTTCAGAAAACTTCAGAAATCATTATTAAGATTCAATTGTTCATTTGAAATAATTCAGTACAAACAAATTTTGATGGTTCTCTCCAATCACCCCTGGAAAAACTCTTGAGCTAGGTGTTTAAATTGAAACAAATTTTCGATTCTGAATTTGAAACTGTACGAGAGTTATATCTAATCAGTTATTTCAATTATTAAAAAAAAATCATAAATTACTGTCTGGAATTTCCAAATATAATAGAGTTATTTATAAAAATAGGAAATATTTTGTATAATTATATAAATTGAAAGAAATTCGAAAAACCACTGGAGATAGAAAATCTGGTAGGATGTTGAAACTTTCATCCTATTTATAATGTGCAGATATCGTTTCATCAATGATATACATTGTATAAAAACAATTCTACTGTTGCTATTTATTTTTGAAAGATTTTAATGTCTATGTGACAATTCAATGCCAGAATATAATCTTTCAATTTCACATTTCATCTTCCTGTTATTTGAGCTACCAGTCCATATTCAAACTACAGTCCGCTCTATCGAGATTTCAACATGGTCCATCTCACCAGGATTGCTTGAAAACCTGTAAGGCGAGTGGCAAAAACCTAGAAGAAGCAAGTAGGAGTGAGTTCCTTTCATTCCTCATCCTATTCCATTCTCTTGCCTTCTAGTTGCATACAATTTAGTATAGATTCAGGTACGATAACGATTATGAATATTTTAAATTCACTAGATTCACAATTACTAGTCTATTTCTGAATTTGAATCCAATTGATTAGTACTTGGATTGTGATTCTAGGGTTACCTTTTTATATCTCAGTTCACCTAACAAATTGAGTACATTGATTTATTTGCATACCTATTGATTTCAATTCGATTTTCTACTGAAAAAATGGCTACTAATTTATCACGGCTGATAAGAAAACGAGGTGGTATTAAGCATAAAATGAGAAATTTCCTTCAATTTCTTCAACCTATCCAGACTACATTCGATAAAGATCCAAGTAATATCGATGAAAAGACTAAAATTCTATTACAAGAACGCACTGATAAATTTGGATTGCTTTACGATGAATTTGATAATGTACAGGGTGAAATTGAATGTATTTGTGATGGAGAAGATCTTGAAACTCATTATAATGAACGGGGTGATTTTATTGCTTCATACAGTTCTTGTTCAGCTGATGCTAAGCGGATCTTACAAAAGATTTCACTTCAATTCACTGATGGTAGACATGATAGTTCCTCTAATAATACTCATGGTCAATATGATTCTTCGGTAGGAGATTTTACACAGTATATCAAGCTACCAATAATAAATTTATTGAAATTCAATGGCAAATATGATTCCTGGCTTGAATTTAAATATATGTATGAGTCATTGATTCACGAAAATAAATCTATTAATAATTTTCAGAAGTTCCATTACCTGCGAGCTTCTTTAGAAGTAGAACCTCTGAAAGCAATACAATCATTCGATTTTTCTTCTGAAAATTATTATACCGCTTGGGAATTAATTCGTGATAGGTATAATAACAAGCGTTTTTTGGCCAATAATCATGTCAAGGCATTATTTGATTTAGATGTTTTAAAAAGAGAATCCGCTTCAGGTTTGCGTGGTTTAATTGATGGAATGTTTAGACATTTACGAGCACTTGAAAAGTTGAAGCAACCTGTCAAACATTGGGATAACTTTCTGATTCATATTATTACCTCAAAGTTAGATAGAAATATAGCTCGTGAATGGGAAAAACATAAAATTGATCAAGAACTTCTAACATTGAATGATTTGAAGTTTTTCTTAACAAAAAGGGCACAATTCAAGTAGCAAATCATTGAACAATGCTCCAAAGAGTGTCTCGTTTCTTTCTTCCAATCCAAAATACAATTTTTGTAAGAATGCTCAATTAATATACAAATGTGATGAATTTCTGAAGTTGAGTGTGTTTGATCGGAAAAAGAAAGTCAACGAATTGAAATTATGCGAGAACTGTTTATGTACAGGGCACTCAGTCAAAATTAGAAGAGGTGGAAAATGTATGGTTTGTAATTTGAAACATAGTTCATTATTTCATCCAGAATCTAGATTATCTGAGAAGCAAGTGACCACTGATGATTCAACATTTCCATTGTCTACTGTATCTTTCACAGGACAGAGTGAAAATGAGGCAAGTCTATTATCTACTGCTTTGATTATTGTTTCCAATAATCTATATACTTTGTATAAAAACAATTCTACTGTTGCTATTTATTTTCAAAAGATGTTAATGTCAATGTGACAATTCAATGCCAGAATATAATCTTCCAATTTCACATTTTGTCTTCCTGTTATTTGAGCTACCAGCAACATATCCAAACTACAGTCCGCTCTATCACGATTTCATCATATAATTTATACAGTTTGTTTCACTTCTCGTGGAAACACCCTCGTATCTTCCGTTATTTTTGACGTAGAAAAATGAAATTATCAGGATCGATGAACAAACTCACTGTGCAAAAGAGATTTTTTTTTGAAAGTTATATTGGGGGGCAAAATTGGTCCAAAATTCCTCGGATTCGTGTTCAGGATTCTCGAATTACTACTGATATACCTGTCTCCTGGAAAATTTTCGGTCCTGAAAAATTCTAATTTGTTTCACTTCACATGGGAACGCCCCAATATCTTCCATAATCTTTGGCTTAGAACCATGAAATTTTCAGGATCGATAGGTACACTGAAAATAAATACATTTCTCAAAGACAGTCATCCTACGCGTTACACACTGCACGCCAGCAGCGATGGAAATATTGGTGGGTCCATCGCTGCTGGCGTGCAGTGTGTAACGTGTAGGATGACCGTCTTTGAGAAATGTATTTATTTTCAGTGTACCTATCGATCCTGAAAATTTCATGGTTCTAAGCCAAAGATTATGGAAGATATGGGGGCGTTCCCATGTGAAGTGAAACAAATTAGAATTTTTCAGGAACAAAAATTTTCCAGAAGAATTTCGGGCTAATTTTGCCCTCCAATAGAACTTTCCGGAAAATGGTTGATTCCATCGCTGCTGGTGTTCAGTGTATATTACGTAGGATTTCCCTTTTTTATGCAGTACGTTCATTTTTAATGTATCTATGGATCCTTGAAATTTCATGGTTCTACGTCAGAAATTACGGAAGGAACAAGGGTATTTCCATGAGAAGTGAAACACACTGTAGGTATGTGCTGTACATTACCATGACTACGTTAAATGTAAATGAAGTTTGGATATGAATGTTTTACTGCATTGTCCTTCATACCTTGTTGTAATTCTCAACAATCTGCCATTTTATTATAATGTCAAATTATGAACCCACTAAGCAAAGTAACATTCCTACAATATTTCAGTATCCTTTCATGGTAATGTGTGATGTTACATCAGAGTTTTCTGCTACCTTACTGCAAAGGTTCAGCAACTACTGAAACGGACGTTCAGCAATATTACAAATGGTATATGCCATTATCAATTATTCCAGCTAGGTTACTGCAACATATTACATTTAATGTAAGATTTCATAAATTACTTTCCAGTAGGTTTGTTCGCTACCGAAGAATTTTTGGATTTTCACTACTTGCTACTAATATTGTTAGAAAATAAATGCAATCTTCATGGGAGACAGTATTGATGTGTCCTCTATGGAAATCAGATTCACTATTTTCTAGTTTTTAGAAACAAGCAGTGAAAACCCAAAAAATCTTCTGAAATGATACCTATTAAATATAGATTCAGTATTTTCATTCGAAACAATAAATAGCTGCTTTTTCATGTGCCCATTTGAATCTTGGAAGTCAAAAAGACAAAAATTTTATAATGAAACCTTTAATTACAATATCACAAAAAAAAAACAAATGAGTACTCATACTTATTAAAATGTCAAAATTAAAAAAAAAATCTGTTTGGCCTTATCAGGTACCTCAAACCAAATAATCATTGGATTGAATGTGCAGCTTAAATATCGACAACTTGATCTACTACCTAACCCTACAAGTAACGTGTCTTTGCGAATCCAAGCCATCTTATTTATTTCAAATGCATCATCTTTGATGCATGGAAATGAATTTCTCATTGCATCTGAAACCAAAATATTATGAATAAATATAATTAGTCAACTCAACAATTACGGTTTTATTTCAAGAAAGAATGTACAATTAAACTTGTCCTTGATTATGACACTACTGTGCTTATATATTTGCTTTTTATTC
Source organism: Chrysolina oricalcia (assembly GCA_944452925.2). Taxonomy (NCBI): domain Eukaryota; kingdom Metazoa; phylum Arthropoda; class Insecta; order Coleoptera; family Chrysomelidae; genus Chrysolina; species Chrysolina oricalcia. The sequence continues at coordinate 53,453,514 of OX101819.2, read as the reverse complement.
AAATTGAATTGACTCTTAAAATTTGTATAGATTTCAATTTTTTTATTCTGAAATTGTCTTTTTTGCTGGTCCAATTGCAAAACATGGCACAATGATTTGTGAAAAAACGTTCAAGACTTCTTCCAGCATAAGACTTTTCATTCAAGCCACCAATATATTATTGCAACTAAAATCGAAATTTAAAAGTATTCCACATTTACAAATGTAAAAGTCCCTTTCATATTGACACTACTACCAGATTTATTCGCAATATAAGGTGAAAAAAAAATATTTTCCTACTAAACGCAGAATGAGCATACCAGACCATCCTAACCTAAAATAATAAATGATGTATCGCCTTACCTTACGTGAAGATGCCTTATATTTATTAGTATTATCCATTGTGCTGCTTCAACACTCATTGAAGTCTCATTCAAAAAACAAAATTGCAGAAGAATTTGTACTTTACTAAGTTAAGAACGAAAGAAAGTATCCATAACGAAACCAACGCAAAGGCACGACAGCACGACACACAAGAACAATACAATTTAGGTTAGGTGGCATCTCATAAATGACAGGGAAATTCAAAATTGGTGGGTTTCCTGATAGATGAAATATTATTTCAAGTTTCTTTATCCTTACCATTCAAAATTGTCCTAGCGTATCATTTTGCATATTTCTGTAATGATGCAATCGAAAACTGAAAATGTATTGTGTTTTCTAAACACTGTCATTATTGTTTGTAGTTAGCTTTTGTAAATATCATGGAATTTCAAACTCAATGCAACATTGCGATTTGAATTTGTTCGATAGTTCCAAATGTAACGTGCAGTCACATTGTTCGTAGATAGTTTCTGTATTGTTGCATTTACAATGAACTTTCATGGATCATGTAACATTGCACTTGAAACTCAATCAATAGTTTGCTTTATAATTTAGAAACAACTTGTCTGTAGTTTCTTCTGTTATGTTGAAAATTAAATATAGCATTGAGCCTTACGCAACATTATATTATCATTTTACGATGGCCAGCCATACATAATGTTGTAGCAATATTTTGTAACATTACATGTTTAGTGGGAAGTAGGTGAATTAAAAAAATATGGTCATTCAGAAACTCATTATGGATATCACACAATCAATCATCATTGATCGAGCAGCTTAACTCCAGAAGTTCATTAATTCATTCATTTATTTAATTATTACTAGGTTGAAGAATAGCAAATCAAATTAGTTTCAACGTACAGGAAAATTTATTGACAAGTTACAAATCATAATGTTCCTAGATCAGTCAATGAAGAAACACAGTGTGTTAAACAATATAGACCAGAAGGAAAAATAGAATTGGAGGAATTTTTCGCTCTTTTACAAGATCAATTTTAACTGAAGTTCGAAGAATCACCGTAGATGGACTCAATTTGATTATAGATCAAAATGGGAGATTCTTTTAATATCATTGGTGAATTAACGCTTTCCTAAATTTTTCAAGATTATTTGGTTCAATATTGAATAGAAATATCATTATTGCTCTTATGACATTTTTCGTACTTTCCTTTAGAAATAGATACATTTCCGATGGAAATCAAATAGGCAAACGCTTCATTTTCTGGAAGCTCATAGGGTGTACTATTCTGGTATGGCCTCATTTACTGGGTGTTCCATTCTAAAAAACCGAGAAAAAGTGATCCCGAGTTGTGGTTGCCCTTGTATGGAAAAGTGCCATTTGGTAACTTTATAAATATGAAATAAAAAATTTTTATTCTTCCTAATTATTGATTTTAAGATATTTGTTGTGGAATGAACCCATTCAACCCTACACATATAATCAGAACGTATGCTCAGTATACATAAACAAGTAAGTACCTACTTAGTGAAATTATTATTATCAAATAACACTCTGAATTCAATACTATATATTCTGAAATTAAATGAATATAGAAAGAAAACAATACATGTTTATGCCACATTATCGGTCATGGCTTTCAACCAAAGTATATGTTTCCTCAACTAAAATAATATTTTTTTTTCATTTGAGTGACATACATTCTGTAGTCCTATATTTCATATTATTGAACCAATTCTTTCAATTCTGATTTTACCTTAATATTCATTTCATTCGAAATAACACAATTTTTCAATCAAAACTGTATATTTTCTGATGAAATAAATAAAAAGCAACAATATTGAAGCATTGTGATTTTTGCATCGAACAAACCTAAAGAATTGGCTGAAAGAAATTTAACACTCGACTTTATCCAATGTTTTCTTTGTAGCAAAAAAATTTTTCCATTGAAAGTCAAATATACCTCCGTTTTCTATGAAATTATAGGTCCATTTCGCCATATTGAAACAACAAATTTGTTTGACTGAAACATCTTTTGCTTGATTCAATACTTATTTATTTTTTCTGTGTAGTGCTGACCATGGTGCAATATATTTAGAGTTTCCTATACTAAAATAGAACATTCTTTTATCTTTTTCCTCAGTATGGATTTGAATTTGGCGACGTTCAAAACCTTCAGCGGATCTGGGTGAGCATTATAAATTTTGGCTACATTGTATGGAAAGGAACGTTCGAATATAGCAGTGCTGTTCTTTGGGGGTGATATGTGGAATCGGTACCTCGTAGTTAATGAGTGAACATTCGAAATGTATGTTTTTTATGTATGTATGCATAGGTTTGTTGTATAATAAGTTCGTGATAATAATAACAATTATGTAGAAACCACCTTTGTCTCATGGTCAGCCAATTATATTCAGTTATTTGTGTGAAATAGAGTTACGTATACGGATTCCATAAATTTATTTCTGCACCAATTGTAGCGAAGTGGTCGTGGTGTTAGAGCATTTGGCTTCCACCCAGGCGGTCCGGGTTCGATCCCCGGTCCCGTATCACTGAGCTGAAGTGGTTCGGATCCCACTTTTATTTCAACTGTAGGTCCCGGGCCTTCCTTGCTCGCACAAGCTCTGCTTCTCCAAAAACCTGGTAGTTTCGTTAAAACAAATTTTACAGATTTTTTTTTCTAAAAAATGTTCGAGGTTTTCCCCGATTTTCTCAGTGAAAAATGCACCGATCTGGTCATATAAAAAATCATTTTGTAGGTTTTCTAATTTTCTACAAAAGTTCTATTGACTGTAAAACGATTCTTCTAATACTTTTTGAGATATTCGCAAAGAGTTTTAATTTTGTTCACTATTACTTGTTTGTAAAATTCCACAAAGTGATTTTGCTGGGGCAATAACTGGGGTTTTCATTTACAAACTACCCTATAAAAAGTAGTATAGGCCGTTTGCGTCTTTTTTTGTGTGAAAAGGGCCTCTTATTTCTATCTACAGCTTGGCCTAACTATGATATATCACTGAATGAGAAATGAAAATGACTGTAACTTGAACAAACATGTAGTTGCAATTTGAAAAACAAAAGTTAGGGGTTGTTTGCCATGGGGTGGATTTTGCTATGCTGCATGAAAGATCTGATGGTCTCGTACGACTCAAATGTTTTATTTTCTGCAAATAATTGAAATATCTACTGGTCTTAAACCTCTGGGACACGTGGTATAGACAATAATTACAATTATGGTTATTCTAGTCAAGCTGTCTTGTGAAAAACTTTCCCTTAAACTGTGATATTTATATCGTAATTGATCAAATCTTTTTTGTGTATTTTGTGTTTATCCCTACACTTTTGACTTCTTCTCTTCTCTTGATCATGCACTGTTAAACATGGGTGATATACAATGTTAGAAGAGTTGATATGGCTCAACATCAAGAGTCACACAAAATCTTCTTTGTTTTTGCGTCTAAGATTCGTGAAAGATTATAGAGTAATACTCAATTGTCATATACTTTTCTATTACACGTTGTTACATGTTCTGTGAACCTTAAATCTCAGTCTATAGTGAGTCCCAAGTTTCTAGCACACTCAACCATTTCTATTGGTTCAGACTGAATTGAGAGGTTTGAATATTCTTCATGTTTATTACCGAATAATATCATTTTGGATTTGGAAGGATTTATAGTTAGGCAATGTTTATCGGATGATCGTGCTAGTGAGTCAAGATCTACATGTATAAATATTAAATAGTAATTGACTCAATATTGAGCCTTGAGGTGCTCCTTCAGTAATATTTAGAGGATCCGAGAGTTCTTCATCAAACTCAACAACTTGAATCCGATCACACAGATAATTTTCAAGCATAGCACATGCACTGTTAGTGGAACCATTGAAATGGAGCATAGTCGAGAGCAATTGATCGTTGATACGATCAAATGCTTTGGAATAATCTAGCAGTACCAGTACTGCTAAATCACCCCTTTCAAGTGCAGTTAATAAGCCATCTGTTTTTTAATTTAGTGCCCTCTGGTGTGGAGAAAATGAGAAAGTTTTGTCATTATCATTAAAATGCAAATGTTCCAGTATAGTCAAGCTATTCATAAGAAAAAAAAAATTTTTTAAATAGATGGGAAAATATTTTTAAAAAATTGCTATTTTCAATTTTTTTGAATTATCTCTTGAAACTTTGTTTACGTTTATAAAATTGAATTCTAATTGACTTTTTCCAATAACTTTTTTTGATATCTTGCCATCTTACCCCTTTTTTGCCTTTGCATTGCAATTTTTTTCATTTTGCCGCCATTCTAGCGATCACGTGACATGTGTCAAAATCGATTTTTAGGTTATCGGACATGCACAAACTTTTCCCAAGAATATTTTTTCCTATACTCCAATAATAAAATTTTTTCCCATACATACTTTTTGGCGGCCACTGTATGTATAATGTTCTCAAGGTGAGAACTTCCGATTTTTCGTATTTCTCGGTCGTGAAGAAACGTTTGTTTCTCTACATATAGAACGTTTTCTGAAACCTACGAAAATATATTAAATACTTCCCATAATTTGTTTTCAAGACAGCTTACTCAGTGGTTTTGGCGATGAAAAGGCAGACTCTGGTGTCACCTTGATCAACTAAAAGACATTCAATAATTCACCAAGGTATATTCAGTTCCCATTACTGCTTCAAAACCAAACAATTTTTGAAATGTCTAAACAATATTCTACCAATATCGCAAAATGTTCATATTTTACTTCTCGACATTATAGCGTTTGAATATCGTGCCCATAATCAGCCCTATGATGTATCACTTCCATTATGATTAGCAGTCAGACGTTGTCCCATCTCAATGGCAAATTCCCATTAAGTTGGGATAACGTCTGACCGCTAAACATAACGGAAGTTATACAGCATAGGGCTGATTATCGGAATATTGTACCAGCGATATTGAACCAATATCGCCGAATATTATATTGAGGCCTATATTGCTTCTAGAAAATTTCGCCAATATTATTCAAGTAATATTGGACCAATATCGACGAATGTTCATTTTTTTTTCTAGCCAATATTGCATTTCAAATATTTCGCCAATATGTTCACAATATTGTACCAATATTTAACCAATATAGGTGTGCTAGGGATGTATAAAAATTTTAAGCTTCCTCGTCAGAAACACCAATATCGTGGGTGGGACGTACAAAGCTATTATTTATTTTATTCACGTCCCGTAACTCTATAACGGTAGCTCACAATTACTTTCATGACAATTGAGGTTTTCCACATTGACTTAGAATCATTATTACTAACAATATTTTGAAAGAATTTTTTCTCGCTCAGTCGCTGAGTGACTGTAATTTCGCATGTCCTTGTAAGACACCCAGTCTGCATCCCTTGTCACCATAACTTCAGAACCAGCTGGTATTAACTCATACAACATACAGCATTAACCCCGGAGGGCGTTTTTGTTCAGGCTTGATGGACTGACAAGTTTTGCAGTGACGAATGAAGGAAGCTATATCAGAACGCATCTTTGGCCAATAACATTGTTGTGCCAGCTTGCTGAATGTTTTGAAAACTCCCACATGAAGCAATACGGAATGCGTTTCCTCTTTTAACGACTTTCTCAGAGAACGATGTACCACTTCTCTCCTATGATCAGAAACTGTAGCCAGTTCAGGGACACAAGGAGTTACATTTTTGAAAAGTTTTCCCTGGAAGAGTTGCCAAGAAGGAAATTTATGTGGTGCTTTTGATACGTAACTAGCAACAAATAATAACTGTTCAACCTCAGTTGTTAACTTTTTATTGGTACCACGGAATAATATTATGCTACAAGATTGTTTAAAAAACCAACAAATTTAAAACAAAAATTCTTCTTTGTTGTTAACGTCCCTCATTCTGCGCTGGTGACCTTGGAAACTTGCCTTTGTCCTTTGGCAGCTAGCAATTTTGCAGACTTCTGAACCGTCATAGTATTTGTTTCATCTAGATTAAATACTCTATTCCCATTGCCAAAGACTGTCTGTCTAGACGTAACATTTTCTAAATTATCAAAGAATATACCAACATTGTGGCGGTTGAAAGATGTCGCTCTACTAAAGCTGCACCTCTCAGGAGTTCGTAAAAATAATCGATTGTCTCTTTTTCTGAGATTGTATAAATACTAAATGCCAGCGAGTTCCATTTCGTGCCATTTTGCTGGTACATTTACCATATTCAACATAGCTACTTCGTATATTAGTTGTCGAACGTCCTTAATTGTGATCCCATAGAACATTTGGCTTCTTGCGCATCAGTGAATATCTCATGAACTGCGTAATTAGGTGTAAGCCTAATAATCTTTTCTGGATCAGCATTATTTTGAACTTTCTTGTTATACCTGTTTGAAATTGTGTACGGGATACGAGTGGTTCTTGCCACAGCTCTTATTTTCTGGCCATCTGATATAAGACTTGGAGCGTTTTGCATATGTTCTTCAGTGTGGAGTCCGATACTAGTTTTTCTTTCCCTGTTGCGAGGCATTTTCACCTATTAAAGAAGTAAGTATAACTTCATGGGTCACACTGGAACATTGCAGGTCACACTGGATCGCTGATCCACTGAACCCCACATCGAAATGATTCACTGTGACCCAGTGATGGTTATTAAAAAGAAATGCCGATAAAAAGTTATTAAACACTACAAAAGATGAAACAACATAGTTCACAACTAATATAAGCATCAGCAAGCACAAAACAGTAACGAAACATCCAGATTCAATACTCACTTGAATACAAAACAAATTTTTGAAAGACGGCATAAGAAAGTTTCGTCTGTGTCTGTTTACCGGAGTGTCAACAAATGCGTGCACTCGGATAGTTGAAAGTAGGACGCATTGCCTCTTCCGGCTAGCTCAGTACCTATCCGAAGTACCGCATGTCGCAAAAACTCAGCAACTCCGGAGCTCTTCATTTATTTGGAAAACCAGCAGGAATGTGTCTGACATACGAATTCTTTCTGGATTTGTTGGTGTTGCCAACCAACGAGGTTCCATTAATTCGCATGCCAGGCCGAAGATACCTAAAAACCAGAAATACTATGTACACTTGCACTTAACACTACTGAGCCATCCAGAAGTGAGGGCTTCTCTCCTTGGAATTGTCCGAGCCTTCGGGCAGCTCCTGGATGACTGCCTAAAACAGCCATTTGAGCCTTTATTTATACCATTGCCGAACATTTAAGTCGGCCAATGGTATCGCAAAGTGCTGGTAGGCGGAGCCTGTTAGAACTCTCGCCTCCAGATATACTCCAGTGAGTATTTTCCAAAACTTAAAAATTTGTAGTATTTCTGGCAAAAGATAACAGGAGCGCCGCAGTACGCCTTGCCGCTTTGATATCGTGGCTACGACTAGTTCGGCTGAGGGGGGTTATATCAGAGGGGCTATCAACCATTTGTTGGCGCGCGTACGCGAAAATGTACGAAGCTATGGTGACTGATCCACTGTACCCCGTGATCCACTGTGACCCACTCTACCCTACTTCAATATCCTCTGTCCCACGACGTCTGAAACTAGCAATTGCCAAATTATTTAGGTTTAGGATCACCCTGTGTATTTGGCAGTCCTTTATTTTATGTGATGATTGAAACAAGGTAAAATTAAATTAATCACCCATATTTCATTAAAAATCGTCGTGGGACAAGGAATATTGAAGTACCAGTATTTCTTGAAATAATCGTTTCAGACCACAAGTGTGATAGTTCGTTGAAATTGTTTCATCGGGAGGAACATAAAAATGCAAAAAAATACAGGGTGTCCCATCAAAGATTGTGAGTCAGATGTCACGTGACCGAAAACAAAAGGCTCATTGGGTAACATAGTATCAAAATAATCTGCAATACAATTTCTTTAATTCAGAACCCCAAACTTACAATTCTCCACTACTTTCGAGTTCCGAGATATTCCCTTTCCAAAACTTCGTGGGGTATATTGGGTGTTTTATTTAAAAAACGTATTTTTGATAAATCATACATTTATTTTGGTAGTTATCCTTGGAACATAGCTTTCATTGCTCTGTACAACTTTTATTCGAAACATTTTGTCTTATATTAAATAGGAAAGCAGCTATGGTCCACCCACGCATCAGTGATACACCCTGTATATGTATTTTCCCTGTATAGTTAGTTCATCACGATAATTGATTATTGCTTTCGAAAGCGCGATACGGCGTTTATGCGAACACTGTTCCAATTCCATGGAAACCTGAAAGATTAATTTTTGGTCTCCACGGAAAACCTCATAACGAATTGTGAATTACTTCATTAATTTGAGTTATTAGCGCAGAAACTCTACGATTTAATGAAAATTGCTCGCAAACTCAAGCAATATTGTAAATTCCGGCGGAGACTGTAATTAGTGTTAAATGAGCGTGATTTTGAATCCCAAGATTTCGAATTATTATAAAATATTTGTATAAGTTTCATTTCTTCGGTTAGTGAGTTACTGGGGAAGTTTTTAAGACGTCTCAACTTTATCAAATTTAATCAGAATGTCTATTGTGATTCAAGTATCAAAGTAAAACAACAAACATATAGATATAGACTGACATAACAGACATGATTAAACCAGTATTAAGTTCAGAAACGTAGGAAACCACCCAAACACCAAAACTACATCAAATTTAGTGGTCGCGCGTTTCCCCAGGAGCTTCAAGCTTTCTGATTAAAAATACTATGATTTACTCTCTATGTCAAAGCTACTCGTTCCAAATACCTATCAACACTTGTCTGCTTAGGTAACTATAATCTGATACTACTTACTCTTCAATCTACTACCCTCCTACACTAGAAATATACAAAATAAAAATAAGTTTAATAAACACGCCAAAATGTTTGTACTATTATAATAATAATAACAATTTTTATTGATCACAAGAACACCTTGGAGTCTGGATAAGTCAAAAGTATAAATAAAATGTACATTAAAGTACAAAGATATAAAAACTATGACATACTACAACACAAATATACAGATATAAATATACACATAAAAATAATTTAAATTAGACATTGCAACTGAATTTACACAACAAAATATTAATAAGCTTCAAAAATATGTACTCAAAAAATGGTAAAATCATTCACGTCATGTTTGCAGATAAGCTTCTCTCAAAGGCAACGGAAGTTTATTATACAATTTTATGCCTAGTTGGCTACAATTTGTACTGGTCAATCTATGTTTGGGAATAAGGAGATTTTGTCTGTTTCGAGTACTATAGTTATGATAAGAGCCCACTTCTTGGAACTGTGTGATATTTTCCCTCACATATAGTCAATTGGTATATATTATAGCTGATGGTAGAGTGAGAATTCCAAGATTGATAAACCAAGGCTTACAACTCTCTACCCAAGTTATTCCTACTAAAGCTCTGATTGCCCGTTTTTGAAGTATGAATATGTTCTTCAAGTAACAGGAGTGTCTCCAGTTGAGTAATCCATAAGTCATAAATAAAATAATGAATGGTATGTTAGAAGTGCAGATTCAGTGTGACATGTCTTAATGCATAGATTGCACTTGATAACATGCTCGCGAGTCTTTCTGTATGTGTTCTCCAACAGAGATTATTATCTAAGTGCATGTCTAGGAATATGATTGATTGTGAATCACATTTCTGGGTTGTAAATATCATCGACGCCGTATTATTTTTGTTAAGACTCAATTCATTACAATACCAATCTGAAGCCGTTTCAATAATTTTCTCGAGAGTTTCATCAGCTTCGTTGCTATCTATTCTTATCGAGAGAGTGGTATCATCCGCAAAGAGAATAGTATTGATATTCATGGATGATAAATCATTTATATAGATTAAGAACAGCATGCTAAACACTGCCTAGCGGGACTTATTACCATTTGACTACTATATTCATCGCTGTGAGAAACTGTTTGCTTACGACCTGATAGATAAGATGATATAATGTTGATCGCAATACCCCTCAATCGATAGTGTTCAAGTTTACAGAATATTTTTTGAGACACAGTCGAAAGCTTTACTCAAATCAACAAAAACTGCTAGAGTTGACTGTTTTTCTTCAAATCCCTGACCTATGAAACTAGCCAGATCCATAACTGCTTTTGCTATGTTCTTTCCCTTCCTGAATCTAAACCGCCTGTCTGAGAATAAGTCATTTTTATCAAGTTATTCTCAAAGCAATCACCTTTTTGGCCAACTTACCTACTATTGGAAGGAGAGCGATTGGTCTATGATTCGCTACGATGTTATTTTTTTTTCATTGGTGTTTTTGGCATCGACTGCCACGTGTTCTGGATAGGCCTTGTTATCGCCAGATTTATATACAGGTATAATTTAAGCAATTTCCAGTTTTTCTGGAAATATACCTGTCGTTAGAATTACTCTGATAATAGGAGCAATTGGTTTTGTCAGCGATTCAAGATTATCCTTGTAGTAGTATATTGAATGATCGTATATGTCAGTAGTGCTAGAATTTTTGGACGATTTGATAATATCTGATATTTCTGTTTCTGTCGTAGGATATAAAAATACTGAACTACTGTTGTTATTCCTCTCAAATAGGAGGCATAGTGAGTTTCTGAATCTGGAATAACATTTATTATTTCTTCAGCTACATTTACAAAATATTCATTAAACTTTTCAGCCAACAGAGTTTCAGTAATGTTCATTTTCTTTCTCTTGCTATTTCATTATTGACTTATTTCAATATTGCTTTTGGTTTTTTTGAGGCTTCTCGAATATTACATCATAAGGATGTCCTAAAACCAATTCTCGAATAATTATATAAATTACTCTGCAATTACCTATTTAATTTCCCTTTTTGTGTTTTCCGCTCCTCATAATACCAATTTAAATAATATCAATACAGATAATTGATTAAAGTTTCTCATACTCTGTTAATATTAAACATGGAAGTGTACGATAAGAGAATGACCCACAATACAAGCTAAGTTTAGGTGGCTCTCTTATCAAAAAAAAAACAAAGTGTAAAGATCTAAGCCTACTAAAGTGACCTCCTATACAAAGAATCGGAGATATTCGATACAATACAGCTTTTCTTTATTAGTATAACCACAACCCAATATAAGTACAGAAATTAATTGATCATTTTGGACCATAAACATAACACCCGACACAAAAAAACTATAGTGATAACAGTCATGCACAAATCAGTAGGTCAAAAAAATTATAGATACTTAGTCCCAAAACTCTTCAGCTCATTACCGATAAACCTGAAATGTGAGACAAATCTAAAAATGTTTTAAAAAAATCTCAAAAAATATATGAAACTAATAACCCGTAAGAAATAACTGAAAAAAATGAGCATTAACTTGAAATTTCCAAGCTCTACAGTACACTCTCCAAATACATCTCTTTATAGATATATCTCACATATATCTTACCACAATCCCAGGTCCCTCAATACCACGATGTCTGTTTTCTACTTTTGTATATAAACAATGGATTGTCAAGTCATGTATGTTCATTCTGATATTAAGTCTTGAGAGACCTCTTATGTCCTATACCTTGTGCATGTCGCCACCATATGATTTTTATCATGATGTTATTCCTAAATATGTAGTCTACTATATTGAGCCCCTATTAAACATGTCTTAATTTAACTGTAATCGTTTCCTTATACAAACAATTTCACCATATATGTAATTAATATGAATGCTATATTTTTATTTTTATTACCGTTTTCCCATTACACCATGTATATTCCCCTTGATTCCACGATCATTATATCATGTATATGTAATACTATGTTAATAAGTTATTTTTAATTTTTAATATAAGTTCACTGTACTATGTCCCTTACTTTATATTATATATTAATTACTTTGTAATCGTTTCCCATACAAACAATTTTAACTTATACATATTAGCCTTCCTTACACACAAGCAGTTCGCTGCTTCGTAAGTTCCTTGTCTCGATTTATTCACTATGTATTGTTTAAATGATTTGTTTTCTTTCTGTTCAGAATGTGAGAATGAATTATTATTATTATTATTATTATTATAAGTGAATAAACCTACTCTAATTTGGATTTGCTAACACAACCTTATATGAATCAGTAAGAAAAATGTTACCTACTTGGAGAAGAAAAACCGTACTTTTTATATAATTTAAAAAATAGTAGAAAACTCAAAATTAAATATTGATCGAAAGATAGATATTCATTGGACAACTTCACATTCACATGTTTGCTGCATGTCAGGCTTAGGTAAACAAAAAATATAAAGAATATACACAAAATTTAAAACTATATAAAGGAGTGTATTGTTATGTTGAATATAGAATGCATATACCAGTAGATATAGCCAGTCTTTAAACTAGTGTTTTTCACTCATCGAGTATGTGTCTATTTCATTTTAACTAAAGCGTTCATTCACATTTCGCATATATGGAATTATTTTTTTTTCTTTGGTGTTTTGGTATCGACTGCTATGTTCAGTAGCCACGTTTTCTGGAAAGGCTTTGTTACTAACTCCATGCGCCACCTTAGGAGCAGCACTGTTAATTGGAACGCAACAGTGAATCGTGCAGGACTCACCCCAGTCCAGCCACGAGATTTGAATAATTTAATCGGTCAAATTAAATTAAAAAATCCTTGCCGCAACTGGGGCTCGAACTCCGGACCTTTCGACTCAGAGTCGGACGCTCTAACCACTGCGCCACGCCACAACATATATGGAAGTATTGATGAAAATGTTCCGTCAATAGGAGTTTTCTTAGATATATCAAAGGCGTTTGACACGGTTGATCATTCTACAATTCTTGATACACTAGACGACTTTGGAATTACGATTTATTCAGAAATTATCTAACAAAGAGTAAAAACAGGAAATGAAATGAGTTCAGAAGGGACAATAAAATGTTTGATTCCGCAAAGCACAGTGTTAGGGCCAGTTTTACTTATTATTTATCTGAATAATTCATTCGCACAACAAAGGGATGGAGAAATCATCAGTTTTGCTGATGATGTCGTAGTGGTATACAAAGCAAAAAATTGGCATAACCTGAAACTTGAAGCTGAAAATGATCTGTCTCACATCAAAGACTGGTTTGACAGTATACTATTATCCATTGATTTCGGTATTATTTGTCATTCCGTAGCTTTGAGAACTCTCTTCCAAGTTATAACCTGACAATTCATTATAAAGTATGTGGAAAGATTGAAATATCTAGAAATAGCGTTAACACATCCATATAATACAAGAAGAAAACATGATTTTGTTACACCTCTAATGAATAAAGCAATAGGACGAAGATTTTATAATTATTTAGCTCCCAAAGAATGTTTTGCCTCTCGAGTTGAGTGCCCAATCTTCCATTTTTATATTCGAAAAAAAATTGAAAAACTCCATTCTAGTTACGCCAAGAAAAACACTACATACAATGATTGAAGTATGAAATTAAAAATGTCTGTTCATTTAATTATATCTAATATATGTGTATACACGTGTGATGTGATATGTTTATGTTCTTACTTATTATGTTTTATCCGTTCATGATATTATTATTGTTTTCATTTGATTATTGTTAATTTCACCACACACAGGGTTTTACCTTCAGTGGAACTATGATTTATTCAGCAATTTCTGTCTTTCATAATATATATTTTATTTTATATTTTATTGAATTTCCGTTTGCACCCTTACGCATTCACAGCTGATTTGAAGCATATGTTTCTTCAAATTCTAATTCACGAGAATCAACAAGATTATCAAAGAATTGTATGGAGATTCTCTCCCAGAGATCCTATACAGGACTTCAAATTAAAAACAGTTACGTTTGGAATTTGTTCATCCCCCTTTCTCGCCTTGAGAGCCATTTCTCAGCTTTGCAAAGATGAACAAGAATATTATCCCAATGCTTGTAGAATACTCAGCCAAAATATTTACGTGGACGATATCATTACCGGATCGGATACGATTGAAAAGGCTAAGTTACTGCAATCTGAGCTGAGATGTCTGTTAAAGTAAGGGGGGTTTAAGCTGAGTAAATGGGCGAGTAACCACCTCGATTGGATCATCTTCCTCCCAAAGATTGTCTGCAATCATCTCTCCTTCTCTACTGATGACTTCGTTTTGAAGGTTTTCGTTTTGAGATGGAATCCAACCTTGGACTTCTTTTCTTATGCCCCTCGACAGAGGATGTACAAAACGAATAATCTTATCCGAGCTTGCTAGGATATTCGACCCCTTAGGATTCCTTGCACCACTATCATTTTTCGCTAAATATCTTATTAAATATTTATGGATTCTGGGTCTCGACTGGAATCAGCCCCCTCCTTGTGACGTAATAGGGAAACGGACACAGTACAAGCAGGAACTCCCACATTTCTCCGAAATAAAAATAACCAGACACGTCCCGAATAACTTCTCATCCTGTCACCTCCATGGATTTTCGGATGGTTCCGAGAAGGGCTACGCAGGAGTGGTATATCCTCGTCTCTCATATCCTGATTAAACACATAAGGTTTTTCTAGTTTGCGTAAAGTCCCGAGTTGTATCGACGAAAGCTCTCTCTATTGCTAGATTGGAGCTGTGCGGAGCAGTTCTTTTAGCCGATCTCAATAATTTTGTATCTGAAACCTATTTTAATAAAATGTCTATTGACAGAGTATTTGCTTGGACAGATTCCATGGTAACACTCTCCTGGATTAAAGCCCCCTCATATCGATGGAAAACATTTGTATTGGTATCACATTGTTACCAAGCTCAACCCCGCGGATTGTGCTTCCCGGGGCATTCTACACTCCCAGCTATTGAGTCATCCGTTATGGTTTTCGGGCCCTCCTTGGCTCGCAACTCCATCTCATGGTTGGCCTGTAGACTTTGCTCCCTCTGTAGTGCCCACGGATTCAGAAAGGAAAGAGATTGTTCTCAGTACATTCGGCTCTCTAAATTCCCTGGATGCACTCTTGGAAAGATATTCTTCCCTTAGTAAAGTACAAAGAATAGTTGCTTATTTATTGCGTTTCATCATAATAATACCTTGAATAAATTGACATCCTCATTCACACAATCAGAATAACGAAAAGCTCTTCTTATCATTGTAAAAAGAATTCAGCACGAGTGCTTTAGTCATGAGATAGAACAACTCGACAATAAACTTCCTTTACCTAAAATGTTCCGAAAATTGAACCATTTGTTTGGAAAAGATGGTTTGCTCAGGGTGGGGGGTCGCTGGCAGAAGTCTGGCCTAGCGTTCGATTAATTATCGAAGACACCCACAGGGAATATTTTCACCCAGATCTTCAAATACTTCACTTTTAATTGGCTCAAAATTTTTGGATTATTTCTCCAAAACGTGCAATCCGGCAAGTTTTGGCCCAATGTCTGCGTTGCTTTAGGGTAAACTCCAGACCACTCGAACCCTTTATGGGAAACCTACCCCATTTCCGGATTAATCAGTTAAAAACATTTTCATGCGTAGGTGTAGATTTTGGAGGCCCCTTTTTCGTCACTCCTGCCAAAGGGAGAGGAATAAAATCTCAAAAGGCCTATATCTGCCTTTTTGTGTGAGTCACAAAAAAGGCCATTCACGTCGAATTAGTGTCTGACTTGACATCACAGGCATTTCTCGCCGCTATTCGCAGATTCATTGCTAGACGAGGCAGATGTTCCCAGATTTTTTCCAATAATGGTACCAATTCTATAGGTGCCTCTCGAATCCTCGCTGATCTTTTTAAAGACGCTACCGAAGCAGATAAAATCACATGGTCGTTTCAAGTCCCTGCTGGACCTCACTTCAATGGATTGAGTGAGGCAGGCATCAAATCAGTTAAATCACATCTCATTCGGGTTATCGGTTATCAAATTTTGACTTTCCAGGAGTTCTATACATTACTCACCCAAATTGAATCAATTTTGAATTCTCGCCCACTATACGCGATGAGCTCAGACCCGAATGATTTGTCTGTTCTCACCCCCGGGCATTTTTTAACTACCCCTAACCGTACTTCCAGACCCAGATCTTTTACACTTAAGGCTCAACAAAATGGACCGCTGGCAGTTACTACAGAAATTATTTCAGGATATATGGAATCGCTGGCACAGCGAATACTTGCATACTCTCCAGCAACGTCATAAATGGGTAAATAAAGAAAATTATCTTCATCCTGGCGATCTTGTAGTTGTAAAAAACGAAAACGCGCCTCCATTGCATTGGAGGATGGCTAGGGTGGAAAAACTATTTCCAGGTACCGATGGAGTGGCCAGAGTGGCAAGTATTCGCACTTCAAACGGCATCCTACAGAGACCTCTGGTTGAGTTATGCCCTATCCCTTCCCAACATTCAGTAAAATAAGTTATATTTGGGGGGGGGGGGAATGTTAAGTCCTCGGATGTTTTCCCTATCTTAATCGCTCTAGTAATTACATTTAAGATGTATGAGTTTACTCTCATTTTAGTATTAAGCATATATCAGATAAATAATCCGCATTTTTGCCACGCCCGGTATGCTCTTTCCGCGTTTCATTATCTTCAAAGGGACTAGCCTGAATTTCTCTTGACGAGCGATGGGCAGTTGTACAAAATAGCGAGTCGGTGGTGCCAGATAAACACGATAGTACCGGTTTTAACGTGTGCTTTCCACATACAGTTCGCTAACTTCCCTACCGATTGGGTGGATGCATTCCCTGCACCTGGATAGCCAGAAGAGGAAAGACAAGGTAATGCAAAAACCTTTGGCGATATTCCGACGACAGGTAGAAGCGTTCATACCTTAATCAAATCCGCAACAGCGATGAATACATATTATTATTATTTCTATTATATTCTTGATTATTGTAGAATTTCAAGAAAAATTCCAAATTTCCCCACCTTTGCATTGTTTAATGAACTCCAACAAACATCTCCGTAAGAAAATCCATCCAAATGATTTTTTTTTCCAAAAATATAACTCTCAAGATTTTGCTAATTTTGAAACTGCAAATTACTCATTATTTCTGATAGGAGAGAAGTAGGTTTTGAGACGAACCTAAGTTGTAGACAAATAATTTTTTTTTTTCGAAAAAATTAATAATGAAGATTGTTTGCATTTGTTGCGTACTTTTCGAATATCACAGTATATGATTTCTGATCTAACGATAAATTCAATAATATGATTGACATTTTTTCGCCCAAATTTTTTGCTATAAGAATGTATTTTTCTTCAGAAGCAATAAAGATTATTATTATTATTATCATTATTATTATACAGATATACAACCTGATATATCATAAGTATGTCGTGTTGGGTAAAACAATCAGTTTGTGATATAAACACTCCGTAACACACAACAATGAATAATGTAGTATTAGCAAGTACGCCAACGTGACATAAGCCATCTCACTCCCGACACCTGTTTACGTGTGGAAGCTGCTTAAAAAACTTTGCATTATTCATGCATCTTCTAATAAAATCGGTTGCTGCTGGCAGCAGTATACTGTTCAGTTTCTGGTCTTATAGAGCACTAATTGCCTCTTGAAGTTTATTCTGTTGTGGACGAAGTGAACGTCTGAATTACTACTAAAATCAACGTCATGTTCATAAACTTCAGCGGTTCTGGCAACTCATATAAACATAGTCGTCAGGCAATACTTCTTTAATTATTTATGCAATGAGATTTGAGGTGGATTCATGCAAGCATAAAATGAATTTGAAACCAAATCCACAAATATAAAAAATTGTAATGAATTGGAGGTGTTCACGCAAAGAACTGAGCAATTGAAATTAACATTGAAACTAAGAAAGATGGCCAAGTTTCAGCCAATAACTCAATTTTTCCATAAATTAGAAACTACGAAGGCGTAGAAGGGCCACGACCAATATTTTTTTGGAATTCCGAATTTAAAATCGGACCCCCGACTTTAATTTCGAACCCCCGACTTTAATCTCGGGAGTCCGACTCTAATCTCGGACCCCGACTTTAATCTCGGACCTCCGACTTCAACCTCGGCGGTCAAATTTTAATCTTGGACCACCGACTTTAATCTTGGGGGTCCGATATTAATCTCTCGGGTCAGACTTTAATCTCAGGGGTTCGACTTCAATCTAGGACCCACAACTTCCATCTCGGACCCCCGACCATAATCTCGGGCCCCCGACTTTAAAGTAGGACCCCCGACTTTAATCTCGGACCTGACTTTAATTTCGGACCCGCGACGTTAATTTCGGACCCCCGACGTTAATTCCGGACCCCCGACTTTAACTTTGGACCTCCGATTTTAACCTTGGGATTCGACTGCAACGTTGCCAACTCTACGTACTGCTTTTCCTGCAAACTTACAAAATTCTGTCCCAGAATCTACGTATTTTGTATCAAATTGTACTATAGCAAAATAATATAACTCATTAGGTTGAATGGGCATAATTTCCTTCCCTATCGCGAAAAAATAGTTATTTATGAATCAAGGGAATATGAAGGCATTAATTACCGATGGCAAAGTTTGTGTACAGAGGGACTCTGGCCCGAGGGACAGCAATTCCCTGCCAAAAATATCACATGTAATCTCATAAAAAAATATGGACGAATTATGAGAATTTATAACGATATACGTGGAAAGTCTGTAACCTACACGTACGTTATGCCTGGCACATACACGTTTTGGAAGTATGTATGAGGATTTATAAGTAGGTGTAATTTATACCCAAATACATGTCATGCGAGTTTGTATCAGGCAGTGGTTGTTTGAGGGAACTATGAGATTCGATGAGGTATTCAACTTTCAATCACAACGATATTATATGCTCATTCACAAGCTTGTCAGCGTATGAGAAATGTGTGGAAATTCACAATTACTAATCTTATTTGGTATCGTCTGAAGGAAGTGGTTTCAGTATTCGATGATCTGTATCAGAAATTCCGTATTCAATTTTATTGGGTATCTTGTGGAAAAAGTGGGATCACTGTGTGATGGTTTGGAGCAGGAATTCCTTATCTGAGTATATGCGAATCCTATAAGTTTTCATAAAACTCAAAATCACTGAGAATTCACAAGTGTCGATAAGAAAACAAAAGAGTATATACTATATTCACGATTCGATGAGGTATTCCAATTTCAAACAAAATAATGTTTTATCCTCATTCAAAATCTTTAGAATCTATGTGTGGAAATACACAATTTATAATCTCATTCGGAATCGTATAAAAAAAGTGTAATCAGGACTTGATGGTCCAATCTGTATTTGGAATTCCGTATCCAATTTTATGCGAATCCTTTGAGATTTCATGAGATCCAACAGTAGGAACATTACGAAACCAAGTGGAAAATTGTAAACAAAATATTCTTAAGAATATTCGAATAGATTATCATTATCATATCATGCCAGAATATTTCAAAAATATTTCTGAAAGATCAACACAAAATCCACGACATGCAACATTCCAGGAAAATCTTTCTAGAATATTGCTGAAATATTCGAATAGATTATTATTATTATTTCACTCCAGATTTTCAAAACATATCAGAAGAATCGTAATGTACCCTAGGTTATTTTGTCTACGCCTACATATAATGATATATATATTTCAAAATGACTTCAATTGCAAAGTGAAAAATCAACATTTTTTTACTTTTCCGATGGGGATCTTTTTTAAAGCCTCTCAAATATAGCTCCAAGGAGTAAAACAAATTTGAGGTTTTTTATTTTAGCAATTATCAGGGTCTGTACGTAAATTTGAAATTTGTAAAAACTAGTTAATTAACAAAAGCATATATAATAAAATAATCAAGGAAAAATTATTTTTTTCCATGGATTTTCGTTTATTCAAGTGTCCAAAAGGTAAGTTATTTTTTTTTTATTTCCTAATATCGATATTTGATGGGTTAAAATAATCTTTATTGTTCAAGTGTCCATATCAGTCAGCGCACGCGGGACTCGCATCACCCGCTTTCAGCGCTATTTTCGCCTCTAAATTAAAATTCAAAATATTGGTGGTAGAGGTCCGAAATGTGAAATTTTCTTCAAGAAATTTCGTCTCCATTCAGGACTTTTTTTAAATTTCGGATATCTTCAATATTTTCCGAGATATTTGCAAAAAATCAACCCCTCCTCTTTTTTTATTAAATTGATAACTTTTGCAATTTTTGCCGGCGCACCTTCAAAGTTTTCAAAAAGTTTCTAGAGGTCATTCCAAATCTAATGAGCCCTGGATCATGATTTTCGGTGCCCTTGAAGAGAAATTTACCAAAATAGTTATTTTAGACTAGACTATTATGAACGCCAGTATGACGTCCGGGAGAGTGAGAGAGATAGCAGCATGTCTAAAAACTGGCCATTATACCTGAAATGCTTGTTTTCCCGACGGTGCTAGCTCTTGTACTAATAGTTTCAGTCATGAAAGGAGTTATATATGGTTGATGTAGGTGTCTCGTATCATAGTTATGTTCAGTTTTTTAAGATTTGGTTTAGATTTATGTTGTTTAATATTACAGTTTAAGAAGAAAATAGTTGTCTTGGATCTATCATTCCTGTTTCAATAATAAGTTCATCCGAAGGATAGTCACGACCTTTCCCAAAGATTATTTAAAAAAAATTCTTTCTAGTTATCACAAATTTGTTGAGTATGGTTTCTGTGTAGTATGAAAGACGTATGGCAACAACTAACCTTGCTTTCAAATAGTGCCTCGTATTCTTGTACGATATCGAGTAATTTGAAGCAACTTTCAGGATTCCCAATATGCGCTATTACAAATTCAGTGGATGTAACACCGTGTTTAAGTTCCAATTAGGCACGTAACTTCCGATATTCCGCCATGCTGCTTTGACGCATTGCAGCAGTAAGTTAGGGTTTACCTTGTCACCAAGACTGATAACATTTTGGCATATCTGGAGAAAATCAATTTTCATCAGGGCGACATTTCTAATAGCTACACGCCGGTTGACACCTACTGTAAGACGTCTAATGAACGACTTTCGGGGTATTCAAATAAGCGCATTATCTTAGAACGCGTCACCGCTTCCCAACAGTAGACTTGAGCAGGATGATTTCTCTCCTGGGCCAGATTGCTTATCGACGTGGGCGTTATGAAATTATCTGGTGCGTAGGTCGAAGGAAGCGTTGATAAATCGCTTGTACGAGAGGAGGCGGACGGACTCAGTGGATGCCATTATCGGTTTCTCATTTGCTTTTTCGAATCGACTCGGATAGGTGAATTGACATAGAGTGTCCAATTAGTGTGTCAAAGTTCGATATACAGAGACACGGTCTTTGGAAGCCAAACGAATTATTTTCTAGAAAATATGTTCGCTTCAGTATATGTTTATCGATTATATGCCAACCTGGCCAAATGGCCTATACTATGTTAATTTCATTGAAAATATGAACAGGATGTTCATAAAGTCAGTTGTTGAATCATCTGCGACTGAAAGTTGGAATTTAGTCGCTGTTTTCCATCGTACAAGATAACCTCTCTTGGAAGGGATTCATGTTTTGAAGAGAAACATTCTCAATTGAAAATTGAATCAATACATGACTCCTCTGGAAATGGAAAAACCCTACGATAAAATTGAAGTTACTTTTTTGTTATATCTAACAGAAAACAACTATTTCCCCGGCAAAAGCCACGCTGGACATTGAACTAGCGAAAGAGATGCAATTATTCACGCATCAATGGAATGAGCGATTTTCTGTGAGTGATACTTCTGAATAACATTCTCCCTTATCTCATTCATAGATAAGAATCTCCAATGGAAACTGGACATTTAATAAATAATCAACTATCTGAATGAAAATGCAAATTTTCACTTTCAGATTTTTTCTTCAAGTTATATAGGGTCTTTCTCAATATCTATCAGATGTAGTTCAATGTCCAGCGTGGCTTTTGCCGGGGAAATAGTTGTTTTCTGTTAGATATAACAAAAAAGTAACTTCAATTTTATCGTAGGGTTTTTCCATTTCCAGAGGAGTCATGTATTGATTCAATTTTCAATTGAGAATGTTTCTCTTTAAAAGGCCTATACTACTTTTTAATAGATAGTCCGTAGATGAGAACCCTGGTTTTGTCCCAACAAAATCGGTTTGTAAAATTATTTTAAGAAGAAATAGTGAAAAAAATTGTTGGATTATATCCCAAATGATATTAACACGAGCACCATCACATATACAATTTACTCAAAGGTACAAACTCCAAAACAACACGTTATACAAATTATTATGTAATCGCTTGACAGGGCTCGTATTTATTCAATGACTTGACAACTTGAATTAATACCTGGACGTGTCTGCGACGACCTGATCTACGGTGACTGTCTACGGTGACAGGTCTCCTAGTCAGTGGCAGAGATCTCATAGGGCTAGATGCCAACAAAAATTATTTTTTTTTTTTCAAATTCCCCAGAAAGTATTGGAGTCAACAGAACTTTTATAGAGAATCATGAAACCTACAAAATGAACCTGATCGGTGCAGTTTTCACTGAGAAAATCCAGGAAAACATCTTTCGACTCGACAGCTGTCGTGTCGAATAAACAAAATTGATAGATTGATTGACTTACCTGTAAGGAGAATCAATCCTAATTTATCGAGCTCATCCTCCGGAATGATTCTCACTTGGTAGTATCGCGTAAGTCATACTTCTCGGTACATTTTACAGATAACAGAGGAAAAAACTCTGTTATGCGCGCCCTGACTCAGATATTCATTCCGTTATTGGAACGAAGTAATAGATCGCTGATGGGGTAGCGAGGGGGGAGGAAGTCAATCAATCTATTAATTTGTCTTCGCTCACCCTCCGGTATGATTCTCACTTGGTAGCTGTTTAAAGAATCAAGCGATCTATTTGCTCATATAATGGTTTAAATCAAAAACATTACCCAAATCATCAAATAGTTATGATGTAAAAAAAAATAATCAAATATATGTGTAAAGGTACTTAAATACATAATAAAAATAATTATACACCTTTTTCCCATCAGAATTTTACCCTAATATGCTTTTTACAAAATCTGGGTGTCCCAAATTCGAGCCTCATCATTGGGATCGCGGAAACCAGAAGAGATACGAGGTCGGTTAAATGAAGGCAAAGTTGCGCAATTTGGTGCTCATTGAAACGCCGCTTTCATATTTGAAAAATTCCGAATGCTTTTTGGAAAAAACTGATTATTCGCGATTTCATTTTTATTTTTTGTGACTCTATTTGAATAGATATAACAAAACAAATTTCACATTTTTTTTGCTACTTTTTCTGTTCTACAAGATGGTGTTATCAGATTTTCAAACAGACGTTTCGTATTTGAGCTGCCATCATCAACTTTGTTTTTTTAAATACGGCCCTGGATTTTTTATTATGGATTTTAAAATTTTCTAATGTCCCAAAACAAATGATGTATTGCACTTATTTGAAAAGTTTATATCAATAGCATTTTCCATAAGAACTCATGTGTTAGAGAGAGACAGAGAATAGATTTTTGGTTAGATTTTTTTGAAAAAGAACGATACATCATTGTTTTAAGGACCTCAGAAGCTCCTAAAAATTGATATAAAACAATGTGTGATGCTCAACAATAGGCATGATGTTTTAATTATTCCAAAAAAAGTCAAACAAAAACTATAACATTGAATACCCAATGAAAGTTAAAACAAATATTCAAATTGTAATCCACCTGCTTGAATGCATTTTCGTGTCAGCCTGTGAAGTTTATGGATGGCACGCTGAATGGTCCTTGCAGGGATAGACCTGATCTCCCTTATTAGGTCTTGTCGTAATACTTCAAGATTTTGTGGCGTGTTTCGATAAAGACGGTTTTTGAGAAATCCCCAAAGAAAGTAGTCTAGAGGGTTTTGGTCGGGGCTTCTAGCTGGCCAACGCACGGGACCTTGGTTTCCAATTCATTTAATAAATTTTTAACACGTCTCCCATTATGAGGTGGTGCACCGTCTTTTTGCCACCATAGTTGACGTAATACGCCCAAATGTTCTTCAATTAAGGAATCCGATATATTGGTCCTTATTAATTCTGCATATCTATCGGAATTTAATTTTCCTTGAATAAAAAACGGTCCGATAATTTTATTGTGCCACATACCGACCCATACGTTAAATGATTGTCGTCCCTGAGGTCTTACTTCTTGATTTTGCCTTGGGTTTTCTATTGACCAACAGTGTTCGTTATGTCTGGTAAATAGTCCATCTGTTGATAAACTGCATTCATATGTCCATATAGTTTTATTTAGGAAGTCATCATTTTATTTTCAACCAGTTACAAAATTCTAATCGTCTCTCAGCATCGCCAGGTCTTAGTGTTTGACTAATATGGATTTTGTAGGGTTTATATCCACGCTTATTTAAAGTTCTCCAAACTCTCATTCGCGGTAATCCTACTTCTTCTGAGAAAACTCTAACTGAAGCTCCAGGATTATTATTGGCCTTAAAAATAATTTAAAATTATTCGTTTTACTTTCTACTTTGTAACAGTTTTCAAACTTACAGTGTTCAAGAAAATTTGTTCCTCTTCTGGATCGATTCGTGTTCCATATTCAACCCTTGGCTTAACAAAACTTCCGTACTGAGCTAAATTATTATCAATATCAGCAAAATAACTATAATGCGGATGCCGTCTTTCTGGATATTCCAACAAATAGCTCTCACAAGCCGTTTTTGAATTTCGATTCGAAATATAATAAATCCTTATCATGTCTCGTTTTTTTTCGTTAGAAAAAGTCATTTTCGTTTAGTAAGCGTTAACGATTAGTGAACGAACAGTGAACTGTCAAAATATTGGATAATTTAAACATTAACAAAGAACTAAGATAGCCAGAATGCACGATGCACAGCCACTTTGATAAAATGCAATTATTTTTGTAAATATAGCCTAGGGCCTAGAGTTTGAGGGATGACACTTCAGTTATATTATTTATTAACCACCTACTTTTATGTTAGTTTTTGAGTTAAATGCAGTGCGTTATTGCAAAAAAGTTTGTTTTAACTCTATTAAAAATCTAATTTTTGTCTCTCTCTAACTCATGAGTTCTTATGAAAAATGCTATTAATATGAACCTTTAGAATAAGTGCGATACATCATTTGTTTTGAGACATTAGAAACTTTTAAAATCTATAATAAAAAATCCAGGGCCGTACTTAAAAAAACAAAGTTGATGATGGCAGCTCAAATACGAAACGTCTGTTTGAAAATCTGATAACATCATCTTGTAGAACAGAAGAAGTAACAATGAGCTTGAGAAATTTGTTTTGTTATATCTATTCAAATAGAGTCACAAAAAAATAAAAATGAAATAGCGAATAATCGTTTTTGTCCAAAAATCTTCGGAAGTATTCGGAATTTTTCAAATATGGAAGCAGCGTTATAATGAGCACCAAATTGCGCAACTTTGCCTTCATTTAACCTACCTCGTATCTCTTCTGGTTTGCGAGATCCCAATGATGAGGCTCGAATTTGGGACACCACGTTATAAAAAATAGCAAACACTTCTGAAGACTCTGTCCACCCTGCAGTTCTTTTAATGGTATCAAAGCTCACACCAGAGCGCAGAGCGGCAGATGTAGCGGCATGTCTAGTGCTATGGGTAGAGAATTTTACAACATTTTATCCATATACAATTTTATTGTTGAGGCCTCACATAAATCAGGTTTTTCTTCAAAATATGGAAATGTGAAAAATGGCTGAAGTTTGTTTAACCCGGAAGTTCTAATTTTATCTGGCACTCTTATTTCTATACGATTTTCTTCAAAGACAATATTATTTATTGAAATTTTTGTAATTGTTTGAACCCTATGACCTGTAGTTAAGGCCAAGAGTTTTGCTACTTTTTTGGTAAGCTGTTCCATATTCGTTTTTTAGGGGATACAATTTTGCTAATCTATGCAGTACAGGCTGAGGATTCCGTGTATCGTTGTATTTTGGCCTAGCCGGCTTAATGTTATACACGCCTTTGAGAAAACGTCTTAATATTTTCCCGTATTGTTCTTCAATATCGAACAGCAGTACTAAGGCCGATTTATGAATATTGATCGTAGAATATGACAACTTTCCTGATGTTAATTCAGTTAAATAATCTACGAATAAATTCAAGTTATAATCTACAGGACTAACGTTTCCTAAGACAGAATTTCAACCATCTAGCATAACAATAATCATAATTCTTCAACGTTTCATCAGATAGAGAAGTAATCAAAATTGGAGTAGCCGATTTCGATACATTCCTTCTTACAAAAGCTGCCTCTATAATCTCCCTACTACCAGCATAAGAGTTTTGTATAGTGGGTGTGGTTCCCTGAAAGGAGAAGAAAGCAAGTATTTGTCAGGATATATAATCAGGGGTTCTTCTTCCATAAGGTTTTTGAACAAAGGTTGTGAAGGCCAATATGGTACGACTATAATACCCGAAGCCTCATCGTTCACGACTTTGTTAAGTACCCTAGTATTCAATGAAAATGGTAGAAAAGCGTAAAAATAATACTGACCCCAGTTGACCGTGAAGGCGTCAACAAATGTGGAGCCTGGGTCTGGTTTCCAAGAGGTAGACCTTGCATTTGTTATTTTTATGAGAAGCAAAAAAAATCAATATGCGGTGATCCAAATTTCATAGTAATTTCTTCAAAGGAATTCTGATTTAACCCATATTCAGTTTCTATGGAAACGGATCGCGACTCTGCGTCCGCCTCATAGTTTGCGGCGGATTCAATATACGAGGCCAACACGTAATTATTTTTAGTCTCACACCATTTCCAAATTTGATTTGACAAATCCAGATTTTTGAATTGAGTGCTGCCCATTTCATTAATGCAGGAAATGCTCGAATCTGTGAGGTCCTTGGCAAAAGACTTTAGTGCATATAATGCCGCTAAAATTTCAAGTTGGTTTATATGTGTACATTATCGTCCAATTAACTTCATTGTACCTATTATCTGTTCTGATGTACAAATCATGTAATTTTTAATATTTCCGTGAAAATCCTTTTTATACATTCCATAATTTGTTGTATCTATTGAATTGCTGTCTTTTTTATTTGTATAATTGTATTTTAGTCATATTATTATCTGTTTTACCTGTTATTTTTTTTGCGAAACAAGTGCAGTGGCACTTATCGCACACTATACTTTATTCATTCCTTTTTTAGTGTAAACTGTATTTTGTATGAATCCTGAATAAAGTATTATTATTATTATTATTTTATTATTATATGTTTGTTCTTTTGACCAAAAACCCTTAATCTTCACGCCATTTGAAACTCCCCCCCAACCTGTTTTTGAGGCATCCATTTATATTTCAACTTTGAACTTGTCCAGTTTCAAATGTTGATATGAAGTCAAATTATTATCCGACCACCATTGTAAATCACAGTGAATAGTAGGCGGAACTAACATTTTTGCGTCGAAGTAACCGTCTTCAATACGCTTTCATTTTAGATCTTTCGAATTTTTTCGTATGGGCATAGCCATACCGAACTGCTGGGCATGCAGCTATTACACTACCAATAAATTGGGCAAATGTTCTAATTCTACAATACTTTTTTCTAAGAAGACTATCACACTGTTTTTTGATTTTATGTTTCTTCTCTGGTGAAACTGAAAATTTCATGTTATTCGTGTCATATTCGAATAACAGAAAATTAATATTTTGCGTAGGCTTTAAAACACATTTCGCGTGGTTAATTATGAAACCTAGATCGTCCAATTGTTTTTTGATTATTGCGACATGTTTTTCACACTCACTTTCGGAATTGCCAATAACAAGAATATCATCCAAGTATATAACGAATAATATATTTGTATTCCTCAAATATTCAACTACTGGTTTCATCAGTTTAGTGAATATATATGGGGCTATATTGAGCCCAAAAGGCACACAATGAAATTCAAACAACCTGTGATTATATAGGAAACGAAAATATTTCCTATAATCTTTATGTATAGGTAATAGAAAATAGGCGTCCTTTATATCAATTGAGGCTAAAAAGGAATTATCAGTTATCAATTTGTTTGCTGTTCTATAATCCTCTAATTTAAAATGAGGTGCTGTTATAAAAAAGTTCAATTTTTCAAGTTGAGGATAATTCAATTTCGACCATTAGGTTTTTTCACTAAAAGGTAGTGAGAAATAAAGTATCTTCGTTCATGTTCACAAGGAGATATGGCTCCTTTTGTCAATAAATCGTTGATTTCCAGTTCAAATTTCTGTTTCTCCCTTTGTTTTATATTAACCTTGGGCAACTTTCTTCGAAGTGAATTTTAATTCAACTAATATAGTTCAGGATGGTTACATTTGAAGTAATCAACTTCCACTGACTGACAAACTTTTTCAGTCTTACGGCATATTGACTTACTGCGGTTAATGTCGACGACGTGCCGGCTCCCGGTATTCCTGGTTCCTGTATTGTCGCTGTTCCGATTTCATTGGGTCTTGTTTGTATTCCCTTCTCCATTGTTTTTTGTATCCTTTCTTCATTTGGGAGGTGTTGTTGGGACGCTTGAAGTTTAAAGTCGCCCTCGAGGTACCTTTTGAAGTGGAAGGTTGAGAATTGTACACTTTCAGTTCATTGCTTGCCGTCTTTAGTGACTGAGTAGCTTTAACATTGTCAGTGAAATCTTTTCCAAAGAGGTACTCAGTTATTTCCGCTTCTGCTGCAATCTGTTTCGCTTGGAAATTCAAATGTGGGTTTGCCACGTATCTTCGATGTGAAGATATGGCATTATGCAGGTTTGCAAAAAGTTGCGCTGCATCCGCTATTGCCGGCAAAGCCCCGTTCACTTCATCGTTATTTGAAGTTAACATTTCACATATTTGCCCACCTAAGGCAGACAAACCATAAACCAACTGCTCCTGCAGGGTTTGAAGAAACTGATCTTGTCGATTCAATTGTTCTAGCAAGCAAGCTTGAATCTCCTCGTTCATTGTTGGGGGGCACAAAGCCTGACAATTTTGAGGTATGGGGTATTTTTCAAGCAGTTCCGTCTTATTTTCCTTGTTCAGACCCTTGCGCAATATGTGAGTCCACCTTAGGACTATACTATCACGGAGATTCATTGGGGTCATCCCCAAGAGCCGATATCAAATTAGGATCGATTGGAGTAGGTCGTACTTCCGGAATAATCGGAGGTGTAGCACGGGAAGGGCCTAAGTCAGATTGATCTGAAAGAGAACATCCACCCTATTATTTCTGAAGATCCACTTAAAACAAATATGTCACATGACAATATTTTACTTGTTAGAGTTAATCGACTACCTGATGAGTAAACACATGTTAACTTGGGTCGCGAAAGCGAGTCACCTGGCCGCTAACCCATGCTAGCGAGCGTTTGTTTGAATGACCCTGTAAATGGCTACAAGCATTTACACAAACTGAAAAACAGGCTCAACCATCTTATATGGATAATATAATATGTCACATGACAATATTGCACTTGCTAGACTTATTCCACCTCATGTTGAGTAAACACATGTTTACCTGAGTCTCAAAAGCGAGTCACCTGACCGCTGACCCGTGCTAGCAAGTGAAATTTTTGGGTTTTCGTCTGCAATCTCCTATATTTCTCGTACTTCTCCTCTCTCCCACCTTCATTGCGGTTTCGTCTTTTGGGCATTTTCACAAAGGCACACACACTTTGTCACGAAGTGAACACCGAGAGGTACAATAACGGAATGAATATCTGAGTCAGGCCGCGCATAACAGTTTTTTCCTCTGTTATTTGTAAAATGTACCGAGAAGTATGACTAACGCAATACTACCAAGTGAGAATCATATCGGAGGATGAGCGAAGACAAATTTGCGATTCTCGTGTTCTATATCGAGAAGTGAGTATCGACTAAAAATGTTATTTTCATTCGATATCTAAAGAGGTGTCGAGAAGCCAATTTTGTGAGGTTATGAGGTGATGAAAAGTTTTTGATTTGCAAAAATTTCGTCATTTTGACCAAAAATAGAACAATACTATGGTAATTCAATATATGGACAATCATCGTGATTTTGCCACACTGCCACAGGTCGCTCGTGTTCCGCAAAGCGAAATAGAACAAGTATTTTACTGACAAGAAAAGCAAATTTGAAAATGTTTCTTCCGAAGTATTTCAGTTTGGTAGTATTCGGATATATGTTCCGAATTGAAGAGACTTTGTCAAATACTTATTTGTGATTACTTATCAGATTAAAAATTTAAGAGTTCATGGGATAAAAGGTTGTCATCTAGTATTTCAAAGTCCTTACAAAAGACTCATGAAGTAGCCAAATTGGAGCGGTTCACCATTTGTTCATTTTGGTAACAATTCAGTTCTTGGCAATGTTCCTAAGAAAGTCCTAGTTTCACTATAAATTCCAAGTTTTCACCAAGTCATATAAGAACCATTGCTGAAATATAAAGCAGAATGAAAAGAGCAGTTTTTATTTGATTCATTTCAAAATATGCTTTATTGTATATGATGAAACAAATCTTATTGACAAAGCTTTAAACAGTGTATGTTAATAGTAACTTACGGTAATAAAAGACATGGTGCATGCAAGGTCAACGTTCAGCACTTTCGTTTTTGACTTTTGTAGCTTGTTTCCAAAGTTTTGTGATCCAAATGAAGTAATAGTGTCAGTATTGCTATTGCATATTTGAAATAACAAAAGAAGGTATAGAATACGCCCCTTTTCCGACCTATGAATGGAGAGCGCCACATTGATCTTTTAAGTCGAATATTCTAACATGAATAGTTTTAAACTCAATAGCTCTTTCTTTGTATACTCGTCTGGCTTTACTTCCAGGTTAAAATCTTCACCAAACCAAACCAGTCACATAAAAGCGCAAAGCTACCAATATTTCTGTTTGTGACTGACATGTCGGTTTCGATACATTCTATAACTGGGTTCTAGAATATAAGGAGTCAAAAGATCGCAAATTTCTAAAAACGGGCTTCTGGAATTTCAACGACACTCTTCAAATTCGTCGCCGACGCCTTTCAAATAGTACATTTTCGTGCCGACGACGTCTAATTTTGTTAACAATTGGCAATATTTCCAATATTAATTTTATATTTTCGTTGATATTTTCCAAGATACAACTGAAACCAACACATAAAATAGGTAAGAATGAAATCTCAAATGTTTCATTATTCAAATTAAGACGACGGCGTATGCTGACACATACCATTGTTTATATAGAAGTAAGGTAGTTAGTCAATGCCTGTGTAATTGGTGTTGGATGCAAACGCGAGTGTCATCTAGCGTGATTAGTTACAAACATGAATATTTGACGTCATATTAATGCAGGTTACTTCAAAAAACCCTAATTTCAATGCTGTCTGTCCCATTGTTTCAATCAAGTTACGACATGACTTGGAGGCCAGGGGGTCTATTCTCGATTTCATGCGGAATCATTTTCAAACGTTTGAAGTAACATAGAGCGATACAAACACCGCGCGTTGGAAAGAGATATAACATTGAATTCGTATACGTTGGAACTCGAGAATAGACCCCCAGATCACTGAAGTTACGACATGACTTGGATGCAAGCTCACTATCGCCATCTACATGTCGCATCCATTTGGATCCAATTATAATCCCATAAGGTTGACTAACTATCTTCTATATAAACAATGCACATACGTTATCTCGCTACTAGTTTTTCAGCATGTGATGAGAATCACTCCTCTCTCTATGTCGAGAAGACTCTCGAAAGGTGACAGCTAGTCGACACTTGTCGAATCAAAAGATGAGAATCCCTGTGCATTTTTCAAAAATTCATAATTTTAATAAATGTGAAGATGGACAAATAATATTGCAGAAACTGATAATTATGCGCAAGATGGTTCCTGTCCGATGTGTAGTTTTTGCACAATCGCGTTATAA
This sequence comes from Chrysolina oricalcia, assembly GCA_944452925.2. Classification (NCBI taxonomy): domain Eukaryota; kingdom Metazoa; phylum Arthropoda; class Insecta; order Coleoptera; family Chrysomelidae; genus Chrysolina; species Chrysolina oricalcia. Next base: position 53,421,416 of record OX101819.2, on the reverse strand, counting down.
ACAATTTAAGGGCAAATCTTTCTGAATGCGCCGATTTGAGAGGAATCATCCTATTCAAATTATGTAATCGGCATTTGGAAATAGAAAATAATATCTACAATTCATTTATTTTAGATTTTCACCAGAGAGGTGGAAAATGTGTTGGAAATGTCACTGAAGTTACTCTAAATTCTTCAAAGTGTACACGAAGTCGACCGAACTCAACTCGAATTAACTACAGTGCGAGTTCGGGTTAATTCGGATGCACTTTAAGCTAGGAATCACACTGATCGACCAGGACCGACCGTCCGCGACCGTCCACCTACGACCAAAAATTGAAGTAGATCAATGATGACTATCACACTCACACTGATCTACCATCCACGACCGACCGCTAGAATAATGTTCTAAATCTGACATTGATCTGACATCGAAAGGTTATGTGAATTTTCCATTTATTTTAATAAAAAAGGTTGAAATCCTAATTTTAAAGCTTATATTGTAAACAAGGAGTAGAGGTGAAAAAAGAAAAGAAAAAAAGTGTGTGCGGAATAGAGAACTTTATTTACATCGGGGACAAGAGGGTGAACCAGTTATCTGCAAATCACCAAGAGATCAATAAAGTTTTAAACTACTACCGTAAACACGGGTTACTTTGGCCCACTTAAAAAAATAAATAAATTCAACTGTCGATGAATTTGCAATTTTTACCACTGTCAAGCTCCATTATTTTTTTTTATAGAACTGGTCTATTATAAATTTCGTCAGTAAAGAGATTTTGCAATTATTTTATGTCGGCTACCATAGAATTTTTTTTCTCTGTTGGGCCAATGTTACCTTTATGACAGGGTAACTTTGGCCCAATATACTTTTACCTACTTTTAAGCGCTGTATAGCGAGCTAGGGCCAAAGAAGAACTTGGATTTGGAAGATAATTTATTTCTGAACAAAAGAAATGTGCAAATAGGTTACTGCTAACAATTCAAGAAATTGAGCATTACAAATCATCGACAATGAAAAGGCCTCTTTTGAATAGTTTTGGGGGTACAATAAGTCTTTCAATTTCGTTCCATTCATAAAAGAACGAGTCTCCTTCTTTGGGCCACTTCCAAAACTTCATAGTGCTCCATGCATTTGACAACTGCACCATCTTTCTGTCACAGTTATCACCATCCCTGGGTACGGCCGACCATTCCAATGGTTCAATGGTAAGAAAATTTCCTTCTTGCAGTTTCTTCTTCCAGTTTTCGTCTGGACTGCTTACAAAAGGATTAATGTTGCTTGAACTGGATTAAACCTGAACATCGTTTTCATCAACAATCATATCCAGTTCCTGTTCCTCATCAATTGTAATAACCCTGTCGCTGTGACCTGTTGACACGAGACTATAGTTGTCACTATCTTCATCAGTTGATGAGAAATCCTTGCACACATTACCTTTTTTCTTCAGGGATTGGCCCAATAACCTGCTGGGCCAAAGAAGGTCGTAATTTTGACGTCAATGGACCAAAATTATAAATAATTTTTTTTAGTAAAACCCAATATGTCATCCAAAGTGGCAATCACTCCACAGCCTCAAGCATTATAATGTGCTTTTAAATAGGTACTCACTAAACTTGCAGACGATGTAGCACAGTATCCTCAGTTGGAAGTTTGAGAGGCGAAAAAAACACGTGTTTGCGCTTGGAATGATACAACAGGTGCTGCTTCCTAGGAAACAGTCTGTGAACCTCTTGGTACATTACGTTCGCTGCCTGGTGCTGCTACCTAGCTCAAAGTACCACAACTAATTTAAAAACTAGTTTCAATACATAATTACAGAATGCTTTGATATTTTATTATTTTGGGCCAAAGAAGGACCCCAGGGCCAAAGTAGCCCATGTTGACGGTATTGATTGTCTTAAATCACACCAGAAAAAATTCCCAATAAAGAAATTCCAATTTTTTTTTTGCTTGACATTACTTCTCGGTGGAGCACCAAGGAATTTCTCTATTTTCCATATCCAGCACGTAACTTTAACTATGAAAAATAAGTAAGTTACTATTAGTTGAACATTTCTGGTAATTAACAATTATTCTATTGCGTTAATAAATTCCGTCAATGACTTCTCCATTGCTGTATTTAGAATTACTCTGATTTAACGTGGCTCCTCACAGCTGTTTCAAAATATGCATCTCTGCGGCGGTCCACATGGTTTCTGTATTGTTCCGTTGCTTTAAAAACATAAAAAATTGTATTTATAGTAATTGTTAGTATAGTTCTCACGAATTCCTGAGTCATACTTCGTTTTTTCAATATGAAATATACTAATTCACACAAATAATATTAAAATTTTCGTTAATATAAAAAACTGTTGAAAGTTTATCACAAACATGTGTCCAAATGATAATTTAGCATAATGGGCATTGCATCACGGTATTCTGTGGCCGACTAAAATTTTCAGAAGGTTGAAATTTCAAACACGGTCTTTCAAAACCTGTCGTGGAAGGTCGAGAATGATCGAACAGTGTGAGTTCTGCGATAAGAATATACCTGTTGGAAATTTTGGTCGTGGGTGGACGGTCGCGGACGGTCGGCGCTGGTCGAGCAGTGTGATTCCTGGCTAAGAGTTTTGATCAACTTTCAGTGACATTTTCAACACATTTCCCACCTCTCAGGTGAAAATCCAAAATGAACAAATTGTAGATATTGATCTCTACTTCAAGATGCCGTTTACAATATTTGAAAAAGACGATTTTCCTCAAATCAGCGCATCTTGCAAGATTGTCCTTAAATTGTTTATAGCGCGAATGTGTAAAAACTACACATCGTAGAGGAAACATCTTGCACACAGTTAAACGAACCAGATATTATTATCTATCAGTTTCCACAATATTGTTTGTCCAACTTCAGATTTATAATAATTGAAAGTTTTTGAAAAATGGTCTCTTTTTCGAGGTTTCCCGGATTTTCTCAGTGGAAAATGCACCGATCCGGTTGTATGAATATTCATTTTGTAGGTTTCATAAATCTCTACAAAAGATTTATTGACTATAAAACGATATCTTCAATTATCTTTAAAATATTTCCAAAAAACCAAAAAATTTGTAATTTTTTTCAACATCGCTTGTTTAAAACAATCCAAAAAATATATTTTGCGAGGAAGAAAACTGGAATTTTTAATAACGAACTATTTTATAAAAATTAGTATAGGCCATTTGCGTCTTCCATTTTGTATGGAATAAAACCTTCCTTAGGTCTATTAGTATTACAAGAAGAAATCATTTTGGATTAAACATGGTGGGTCAAAAAGGAGTTGAAGTTGTCTTTATTTTATATGAGCACCCATTATTTTGTTACACTTTTGCATGGATCGTCAAATAATAATATGATTGCGTCCGATTCTGAGTCGAAAGGTTGGGAGTTCGAGCCCCAGTTGCGGCTGGGATTTTTTTATTTAACCCATTAGTGCTCATTGGCAACTTGGGTTGCCATAGTTTTCAAATCAATGGCATGTCAAATTCAGTTAGGTTATGTTTGAAATTTCAACGTGGATGTGTTGTACAAGTTTTACTGCGAGGTTTTGTGAAGAAAATTATTGTATATTCTACCTGAGATTTATAAAAGTTAGCGTTGAGTTTTGAGAAGTTCAGAGCTCACGAACATTCCTATAAATATGTAAGTATAATTTGTTGATCTTGCTAAAATATTCGTACGTATTAGTTGACATCAATTACTGACATATACATCTATAAATTACTGTGGCAAATAGTTGAATTTGGTCCTCGGTTTTGTTGTACCAAGTGTGTGAATTCAGAAGGCAACTATAGTTGCCACCGAGCTGTTGGGTAGCTATGTAAAGAAAAAATTATTTAATTTTTAGGTCGGAACGCGAAGATTCCACGTTTAAAGTTGATGAAATGCTGAAGAGTATTAAGGTGAACGAATTCCATGTATTAGATCTATTGGTATCATTCCTCCGTATGAGATCTCGAATGCTGATACAGATGAAGACTCGGATTTCTCCGATGATGAAGGAAAGCCAGCACAATTGCCTGGCCGGATACTTCGAAGTAAGGCTGTGGTTACTTTTGAAGAATCGCATGACGAGCAGAATGAGTATACTCAATCTGAGCAAAATCAATATACTCAAATGGAAGATATTGTGACTGAGCAAAACGGCGACACTCATATGGAAAAAATCGTGGATCCTGAATCTTCTACTTCAAAGCGCGTTCGTCTGCAGAAAAAGAAAAAATCTTGCCATCGAAATCACATTGGTCTTCAAACAAACACCATATCTGGACACTGCCATCTATTAAAAAACCTGGCGAACCACTCACTATTGACTTTCTAAAGAATACTGTTACTTCGCCTTTAGATGCCTTCAAGTGTTTTTTCACTGACCAATTGGTGAACCATATCGTAATCTTTATGCCGGCCAAAAAGGAGAGCATCACGTGAATATCTCCTTTGAAGAGATTCATACAATGTTGGGCATTATGTTGTTGATTGGATATCATAAGTTACCTAGCAAGCGTATGTACTGGCAAAAAGATCCTGATTGCAACGTGTCCATCGTTTCTTAGGCAATGCGCAGACGCAGGTTTGAAAAAATCTTACGATATATTCACCTGAATGATAACACGAATATTCGAACGGATAGTTTTTATAAAGTAAGGCCTCTTTTTGATTTTTTGAATGATTCAATCAAACAAGTTCCATGTGAAGATTCTCTTTCAATTGACGAAAGTATCATACCATATTATGGCCGCCATCACGCCAAGCAGTTTATTCGCGGAAAACCTATAAGGTTTGGGTTTTAGATGTGGGTAATAGCTAATCCGAATGGATATATACTGCATGTAGAGCTCTACTGTGGATCACACACCAAATTGTCTGATACTGGTCTTGGTCAGGGAGTGATGTGGTAATTGGTTTAGTGGATCACTGCAGGGTTCCCAAAGGAATAAAATTGTATTTCGACAATTTGTTTACTTCGGTTACTCTTCTTGAAGAATTATGTAAAAGGGAATTGGGTGGAACAGGTACTCTACGAGAAAACAGAATAAGCAAAGCTCTGAATTTACCACTCAAAAAAAGAATTCAAGAAATCTGAAAGAGGAGCATTTGTAACAGTGGGAAATAGAAAACTAATCGCAGTTTCCTGGAATGACAATGCTGTGGTGATGGTTATATCAAACTGTGATGAAGTAAATCCACTCAAGACTACTCAGAGATGTAGTCGTACTGAAAAAAAAAAGATAACTGTGAAGATACCCAACCCAATATCTCAATACAATTCAAATATGGGAGGGGTTGATCTCAATGATCAATTCACAAGTAACTACAGGACAAGAATAAGAATTAAAAAATGGTAGTGGCCTTTGTTTGCTTGGAGTGTGGATGAATGTTGCGTACAGGGATGGCTCCTCTATAGACTGTTACGACACGAAATGCCACTTTTGCAGTTCAGAAGGCAGGTTGTCCTGCAATTACTGAATTTATATGGTACACCTGCTATCAGGCCTGGCCCATCATCATCTTATTCAAGATCTGTTTCCCTTCATGATATAAGAAGAGATGGAAGGAATCATCTTATTGTAAAAGGAGAGTCAAAGTACAGGCGTTGTAAGATGTGTCACAACCGTACTGTGTACATCTGTTCAAAATGCAGAGTGCCACTTCATTCCGAATGTTTTGAACCATTCCATAACATGTAATATTCAAGATAGTGTTGTTTTGTGTGATAAATAGGATGAATGATCAAATATTTCTGTTAACATAACCCTCCTAATAATATTCGTTTATAATATCATCATCATCTGTTGAGATACTTTTTATACCATAAAGGCTCAGTGGCAACTCAGGTTGCCACGCGTTTCTGGAGTCCACGAGGAAAAAATAATTTTTTTAACATTCTTCCATTACTTGAATGATTATACATATAGTAGCAAAAATGACATTGCAATATTCAGAAATTTCACATTTTCAGTTCTGAGCATTAATGGGTTAATTTGACCTATTAAATTATTAAAATCTCGTGGCTCAACTGGGGTGAGTTCTGCACGATTCACTGTTGCATTCCAATTAACAGTGCTGGTCCTAGAGTGGCGTATGGAGTTCAGTAACAAGACCTACCCATAACACATGTCTAATGACCATAGCAGTCGATGACGAAACACCAAAGAAGAAAATAATATGATTCCCAAATAGGTACTATGTATACGTAGTACCCATATGGTATACCCAACTCTAACTGATCTCGAGTTATTGATTTTTGTGTGAAAATATTAAGTACAATTTGAAACCAAACATCAACTAATAGATTTTGATCAATTCATTTCAATACAACCCATTCCTCAACATTATACAGGATGTTCAAAAATCAATGTGGCTGTCTTATAATTTCGAGAATAGATAACTTTGTTATTTCGAAAGGAATACTCTATATTTTTTTGGCGTGTTGGGTAGAAAATTCAATTATTCTCCATTTCATCCTGGGGTTTCCTATACACAACCTCAAAAGTTTTTTTAAATATTGGCATTTTCAAATAGTAATTCTTATTTTGACGCCAAATTTGTTGAATTTGCCAACAGAATTCTCATTGACACTTGTGTTATACTTAGTAATAATATCCCAACAAAATTCAGAATTATTTATCAATTCGTTCACCTTGATGTCTCGAAAATTGTGAGCTTAAAAAAGTCACAAGAACTGGCTCGAGTGGTGTTTGCACAGAAGCATAGTTTGGGTGACAGGCAAGGTGAAAGTACTTTGAAAATTCTGCATTTTGGAAGGATATTCGCTTAGACAACTTCGAAAATGAATAGCCAAAGTAGTACTAATAATAATAATATTTATTCATTTCATTCACAATTGAAGATATAAATTATGGATAAATATCAGGTATTTACCTCCGAGCAATAAAAGATATAGAGATGCTATTTCTATATTCACAACACACGTTTGTTATGAAAGCTGCATAACACTATCCTTTGTGACGGATTGTGGGTGAGGGGTAAAACTCCGAGTTCGGAGAGAGAGGTTTGTTATTTTTATGATATTCGGATGTGAACTAAGAACCAGTGGCATGCTGATACATTTTCTCAGGTTACATTTTTAATCAAAAATAATAATATGTATAATTAGACACGGTCGATGCAGAAAAGTTTGTTCTCGCATGTATTGATATCGATAGACGACCACAAGCCTGATTGGAAAGCACGTGTGTTGTCAAGATGTCAATCCTGACGTCTAATGCTTGGCAGAAGTGCTGTAGGTTTCCCTACAGCTGTGCTACCATATGCGCCCCGGAGCGCCACGGCAAATAATATCCGCCATGTACCCGCACAGGCTATGCCTTTGGGTACAGTCTGCGAGTTTTGTCAGTAAGAGTAACATATTTTATCACGATGAATAGGTGCAAACATAAGCGACAATTGTACTTCACATGAGAATTGTCAAGACGCCACGTGTACTACCATAGAATACACTATTTTCAATACGGTCTTTAAAAACCAGTGGCGTGCTGATACATTTTCTCAGGTTACATTTTTGATTAAAAATAATAATATGTATAATTAGACACGGTCGATGATGAATTTTTTCTCGCATGTATTGATATCGATAGACGACCACAAGCCTGATTGGAAAGCACGTGTGTTGTCAAGATGTCAATCCTGACGTCTAATGCTTGGCAGAAGTGCTGTAGGTTTCCCTACAGCTGTGCTACCATATGCGCCCCGGAGCGCCACGGCAAATAATATCCGCCATGTACCCGCACAGGCTATGCCTTTGGGTACAGTCTGCGAGTTTTGTCAGTAAGAGTAACATATTTTATCACGATGAATAGGTGCAAACATAAGCGACAATTGTACTTCACATGAGAATTGTCAAGACGCCACGTGTACTACCATAGAATACACTATTTTCAATACGGTCTTTAAAAAATTTGACTTTTATTCGTCAAATGTGAATGCAAAAAGGTAGTGATTATTGCTGTGTGGCAATAGAAATTAAATTGCTCTGAAGAAATTGACACTTACTTTTGATAGGGGTTCAATCAATCATAAATACTGAAAAAATAAATGAAAGTGCTGATATGAAAAGTCAAATCGTTGAATCACATTAGTAAACTATACCATACACTATTTATACATGAATTACAATATACATAAGAATTTACCCAAAAACTATAAAAAACATAAGAGAATACATTCAAAGGACCACGCACGTTTCTTATGGAAAATGGTTTTACGTGAATTTGTCCGAATCTAAAATGAAAGCGTTTCGTAATGAAGATGGTAACTTGGACGTGAAAATGTTAGTTCCGCCTAATATTCACTGTGATTTACAATGGTGGTCGGATAATATTTTGACTTCATATCAACATTTGAAACTGAACAAGTTCAAAGTTGAAATATATTCGGATGCCTCGAAAACAGGTTGAGGGGGAGTTTCAAATGGCGTGAAGATTAAGGGTTTTTGGTCAGAAGAACAAAGTGAATTACATATAAACCAACTTGAAAGGACCACGCACGTTTCTTATGGAAAATGGCTTTCCGTGGATTTGTCCAAATTTTTGGTATGGTGTAGATCTGGATGCACTGATCAAAAGTCCATTGCCAAAAACTCCAAAAATGGACAGTTTTCGAGATATGGCTCTATCAATGTAATTTTTTTTGCATTTTTTGGATTTTGACATATAATCAGTTCACTCTCATACATAGGAAAAACCGAGTTTCAATGATTTCACTGCAGGAATCGATTATACATTATACATTATAATTACGATTTTTTAGTTTATATTATTTTGCATTTTCCACTATTTTCCTGATAGCCAGGAGAATATTTCAAAAAAAATTCAAATCATATTTAGAGTGTGTATCACATATTATTTTTTCAAATGCCACAATTGAATTGTGTTGGATATAAGTATGTTTGTTAGAACTAGAACAATTCAAGAGTTTTTGTTTCTACGAACACGGAAATACAAAAGTTGAAAATAATAGCCCAGCTACCTCGCCAGTGACGAGCAGTGTATGCTAATTTTTCCAAATGAGTGTATCTGAATTGAAATACAACTGTTTTTCAGTCAATTTCTGCGCAGAAATCGATAGAATTCCGTTTTTGTTGGGTATAAGAGCTAAGCGATTATGGGCCACAATCTTGAAAACGAAAAAAATCAGATATTGATACGGCCATATCTTGAAAACTGTCCATTTTTGTAGTCTGTAGCAATAGACACTTGATCAGTGCATCGAAATCCACATCATATCAAATTTTCAGACATTTTCACGGATCCGTTTGCCTTAACGGTTCGATTAGCGATTAGAAATGATTATTGGGTATGTATTCCCTTGTTTCTATTGATATTTAACACTCGGTATAAACAAACTGCATTCGATACGAGTATTTATGTCGTCAGCCTACATTATGAACGATTTTCTATATGCTCATTTTGCATTTACCACTATTTCTTTGACGACTAGGAAACTATTTAAAAAAAAGTATCTCAGATTCAGTTCGGACAATTCAGACAAATTCACGGAAAGCCATTTTCCATAAGAAACGTGCGTGGTCCTTTATGTAGAAAGTGTATCATTGAAATACTCATCCAAGTTGTGGTAAGCCTTAGTAGCTCTTTAACTCTTTTTCTGATGTTTTTTTTCTGAATTCAGGTTATTGATATCGTGAGGCAGATGTTTAAAAAAATTCAGAGTTGTCAAAAAGTAATTTCTTAACTTGTGTAGATTTAGGCCTAGGAAGCGATCGACATCATAAGTCTGTCTGGTAGGAAAACGAGAATTAATATTCCTTATGTAGTTATTATTTAACTTCTGTTTCTTGAACATAAGACAGTCTCTAGTATAAATGTTGTGGTGAGAGTCATTATTGTGTATGATTCAAATAGGAGCGACATGTATCTCCAAAGCCAGCTCTGCATACATACCAAACAGCTCTATTTTGCTCACAGGGTGGAGCAGTGACTTGCTCATTGTCAATCTATCCAGCTCGGGATAAAGTAAAATTTTGGATTGCTTTCTTTTATTCCTTTGCTGAAGTAGTCTAATGTTTTGTATCTGATGGTTGCTACTTTCAAATACTTTTCCTGGTATCATCTCAGTCCATATCATCGGTTTCACAATCACGAATTTCTCTGAAATAGCATACATTTCAAACACACACACACACGCGCACCCATATACATAGCTGCCAAATTATTATTTTGTTTTAGTTGCAGAACGGTGAAGTAAAATCCAAGTCCAACAAATTCAAACTAAAAAAATATCACTAACCTAACCTAGAGCGGGATTCTTATCTCTCGACTCGACAGCTTTCGTGTCGAATATACAAAATTTGCGATTCTCATCTTCTATATCGAGAAGTGAGTATCGAATACAAATGTCATTTTTATTCGACATCTAAAGAGGTGTCGAGAAGTCAATTTTGTAAGGTTATGAGATTATGAAAAGTTTTTGATTTGCAAAAATATCGTCATTCCGACCAAAAGAAGAACATATACATATGCTGATTGAAGATATGGACAATCATCGAGATTTTGCCGCAGGTCGCTTGTATTCCGGAAATGCCAATGGCAAATATAGAGAAATGTGACAAGAGCTAAGAAACGGATTGAACGGAACAAGAATGTTACTGACAAGAGAATCGAATTTGAAAACATTTCTTCAGTAGTATTTTAGTTTGGTGGTACTCAAAATTATTTATTCACAATTAAAGAGACTTTGTCAGATACTGATGTGTAATTAGTTAGCTATCAGATAATAAATTTAAGAGTTCATAGGATGGAAGGTTTTTATCTAGTCTTTCAAGTCATTACAAATGACTTAAAATATAAAGTAGCATAATTGAACATGTGTAAATTGTTCATTTTAACAAGCGTCTGTTCATTTTTGGTACGAATTAAGTTCTTGGCAATATTCCTAAGAAAGTCCTAGGTTCACTATATAGGTATTCATAGTTTTCAAGAAGTCATATAAGAACTATTGCCAAAATATGAAGCAGAATGAAAGAAGCAGTTTTTCATTTGATTCATTTCAAAATATGCTATTGTACATGATAAAAGAAATGACTAAAACCAACACATAAAATAGGTTAGAATTTTCATTATTCCGACGGCGTATGCTCAGACATACGTTACCTCTCGACTAGTTTTTCGACATGTGATGAGAATCACTCCTCTCTCTATGTCGAGAAGACTGTCGAAAGGTGACAGCTAGTCGATACGTGTCGAATCGAAAGATGAGAATCCCTGTGCTAATCTGTCGTCTTAGATACTGCAATACGAGATATGTAAAGAATCATTAATTTTTCAGAAGATGAAAATGATAATAAGTACTGGGTACATAAGAATGTCTACCGACCATTATTTTTGGAATTTAAAGTTTAAAAAAATGTTTGTGGTAAATGTGTTGAAATTTTCTATACTTTGTGTCATTTCATTTATATCATTTTTCATACCCTATACTTGAGAGCTGAAGCTAGAAGATATTATATAAATTACAAAATAATTGCGTGTAGAAATTTGTATGTTGTAATTATTGTTGTTGTTCAATTCTGTGTTCTGACTGTTCTGTATCTGTCAACGGTGTCAATTACTTTTAGAATCTGTCATTGTGTTCCATGGACTGAGGATCTGTGCATGTCTATTCCATGTTTGTAAGAAGTTCATTAGAGTTGAGTCCATTTTTAATAAATAAAATGTATATTTCCAAAAGTGCTTTACTGTGAGAGTTATTTTTATTACAAAACTGTTCAGGTTACGGGCCCAGATATCTCACAGTAAGAGATCAAGTGCACGGGAATTTGGAAATTGTGATTTTTTTTTAATTTTGGTCAACGGCAAAATGGCGTCCATGGCTTCAGTGTCGCAGATGTATGTGAAACCATTCGATGGAAATAATTTTTCGAATTGGGAGTTCAGAATCAAGCTGATTCAAGAACAGAATTCAGTACTGAGTGTTTTGATGGAAGACCCACCAGTAGAAGCAACGGAATTGGAACAGTTTACGAAAAAGGATATCAAAGCGCGAAATATCATAGTTCAAGGTGCCGCCAACAATATCCTTATAATGATGAAGGATAAGGTAACTGCTAAAGCAATGATGCAGTGTTTGAGTTCAACATATGAAAAGAAGGGAATGAAATCTCTAGTGGCTCTACAGAAAAAATGGAGGAGAATGGAGTTTTCTGGCAATACCTCGTTATATGACTTTTTTCTACAGTTTGAGACTGTATGTGCTGAACACAAGGCAGCCGGTGGTAAGGTTGATGAACAGGAAACTATCAATCAACTTCTAGTGACCATGCCTACTGATTATGACAGTGTTGTCTCAGCTATCCATTTCATGTTCAATGATAACGGACAAAGTGGTGCGTCTGTATCAAAGATTTCTTTGGATTATGTTAAAAATAGACTCTTGGCTGAGGAAGAAAGGTTGATAAAGAAACAGAAAGGCCAACATAGTGAAGATTCAGAACTTCAACATGCCTTTGCTGGTTTTGGTTACAAGAAGAAAAATTACGGCAGTTGGAGGTCAAAAACGAAAACAACTGAAGGTAGTCAAACTGCTGAGAGTAGTCAGAAGAATGTTCAAGGATTTCGTGGTAAATGTTATAAATGTAATCAGCGTGGCCATTTTCGATCTCAATGCCCGTTACAACAAAGAGCATTTTGCACTCGTGAAAAAGAAGAAGACGATGATGAAATTGCGTTTCTGACAGATCCTGATGCGATGTTACTGACTGATTCAAATTGTAAACAGACACAAATGGCAGAAATTGTTTTTGTTATTGACAGTGGTGCAACTAAACACTCGATTAAGTCAGACTTCAAGAACTTTCTAATAAATAGAAAAGACGTTGAGCATAAAATTAATGTTGCCAAGGTTGGTGAATCAGTTCGTGCAGTTGGACAGGGAAAATTACCAGTGATTATGAACAATGGATCCTTGATAAACATTCACGATGTCCTGGTATGTGAAGGATTGGCTTATAACTTGTTGTCTGTCCGACGACTTGAACAGAAGGGTTTCAAAATAATTTTTGAAAAAGAATGCGTTCTTGTGATGAGAAACTCCTCCAAATTTTTGAAAGGTGAACTCTTTGGAAACCTTTATGAAGCAAAAATGAATTTGATAAGCGATGACAATGCAACTGTAGTCGTTGATTCTGATGTGATATGGCATCGACGAATGGGTCATTCATCAAGATACCCAATACAATCTCTGTGTGAGATATGTCTTCAAGGTAAACAAACTAAATTGTCATATCTGAAAGGTGTTCCTGAAGATAGGAAGGCGAAACGAGTACTGCAGACTGTTTCGTCTGATATTTGTGGTCCTATAAATCCACCTACTCATGATGGAAAAAGCTATTTTATTTCTTTCATTGAGCACTTTTCACATTTTACTGTTGTGTATTTGCTGGCCAAGAAGAGTGAATGAAGCAGAAGAGAAATTCAAAAAGTATGCTGCCCACGTTGAAGCTAAATTTTGTGTGCCTAAGGGAATAAATGTTCAATATACTGTTCCACGTAACCCGGAACAAAATGGCGTAGCAGAGCGTCTGAACAGAACAATTTTAGACATATCAAGATGCGTTATATTTGAATCTGGATTTGCAAAATATATGTGGGGAGAGGCTGTTCTTACTTCTGTGTATCTAATAAACAGAATTCATTCTTCCACGTTGCCTCCTGATATCACTCCTGCAGAAATGTGGTACAATTCCAAGCCTGATTTGGACAAAATTAAAATATTTGGATGTCCAGCCTGTGCTTTAATTCCTAAAGAAGACAGATCTGGCAAATTGGATTCACAATCCAAAAAGATGTTTCATGTTGGTTACTGTGACAATGGTTATAGACTTTGGGACCCTATTAAAAAAAAAGTTGTCAGTGCTCGTCATGTTAGATTTGATGAAAATTGGAAGAATTTGGTACAGATTTCATCTACAATAACAGAATCCCAAGAGTCCCCAAACGTGACTCCAAAACATGACAAGCCACAAACTTCTGATATAGGTAGTCTACGTTGTACTACAAGATCAAGAAAACATCCAGAGTACCTCAAAGATAATGAAGTGGAATTACTTGCTCTGTCAGTATCAGTTGATGCTCCAGCAACGTATACTGATGCAGTCGCAAAAGGCTGGGGTACAGCCATTGAAAAAGAGATATCCTCGCTCAATGACAATGGAACTTGGGAACTCGTAGACCCCCCCTTAGAAAATGTCAATGTTATCGATTCTCGTTGGGTTTTTACAGAGAAGATGGTGGATGGCAAGAAAATTAAGAAAGCCAGACTGGTGGCAAGAGGCTATCAGCAACAAAGTCTAGAAGAAGAGGACCTATTTGCGCCAGTAGCCAGGTTAACTAGTTTGAGGGTGTTATTAGCTATTGCGGTTGAAAAGATATGAATATCCTTCAGCTAAATGTAAAATCAGCTTTTTTAAAAAGTCCTTTAAACGATATAGTCTATATGAAACCTCCTGAAGGTATAAATTTTGCTGAATGTAAATTATATAAACTTGTGAAAGCTCTCTATGGTTTGAGACAAAGTCCCAAATCATGGAATGATTATTTGAATCAGTTATTATTACAGCTCAATTTTAGTAGATCAGAGACAGATCCATGTTTATATCATCATGATGATACTTATTTACTCATTTGGGTTGACGATTTTCTTCTCATGTCTTGTTCAACTGAAAAACTGAATAATATAAAAAAAAGGATCTTACATCAAAGATGGAAATCACAGAGATGTCTTCAAATAATGTTAAATTTCAATTTCTAGTTCTAGATATTGAACAAACAAAAGATAAAATTACGATTAGTCAAAAGAATCTTGTGCAAAAGATACTTATACAATTTGGAATGATGGATTGTAATCCAACTAAAATTCCAATAGAGCCCAGATTAGATTTAAAAAGAGAAGAAAAATATTGTGATTTCTAATTTCCATATAAGGAACTTGTCGGAAGCCTTATGTACTTAATGTTGGGTACTCGTCCAGATCTATCTTTTTCTGTATCATATTTTGGGAGATTTCAAAATTGTTTCAATGATGTCCATTGGAAATATCTTAAAAATATTCTTCGCTTTTTGAAACGTACAGAGAATGCTGGATTAAAATTTTGTAAAACTAATAATTTAAATTTTAAGTTACATGCTTATGTTGATGCTGACTATGCTTCAGATACCAATGATAGGAAAAGTGTTTCTGGTTTTGTTGTAAAGGTTAATGATCATATTGTAACCTGGAGTTCTAAAAAACAGAATGTAGTTGCACTTAGCAGCACTGAAGCCGAATTTTATGCTATGGCTTCATGTATGATTGAATGCTTGTTTTCATGGTTCTATTTATCCTATTCTCTTGTTTGAAGATAATCAAGGAACAATCAAAATAGCTAAGACTAATGAGACAAAAAGATCGAAGCACTATGATACTAAATACCATTTTGTTAGGGATTTTATTAATGATGGTAAATTTCAATTGATTCAATGATCAAATTGCGGATATTATGACCAAGGCTCTTCCTTATTGTAAATTTTCTAACTTTGTGTTTATGTTGAACTTAGCTGATATCTGAATGCAGAATTGCGAGGGGGTTTTGTTGTTCAATTCTGTGTTCTGACTGTTCTGTATTTGTCAACAGTGTCAATTACTTTTAGAATCTGTCATTGTGTTCTATGGACTGAGGATCTGTGCATGTCTATTCCATGTTGTACTCGTTGTAAGAAGTTCATTATAGTTGAGTCCATTTTTAATAAATAAAATATATATTTCCAAAAGTGCTTTACTGTAACAGTTATTTTTTTTACATAACTGTTCAATTATTATCATTTTACAGTCTCCTGTGAAATAACTGTTTCGTGACATAGTATTGTGGTATCAAATACGCTATGTTTTAAGTACTCGAAAGCAATTCCAACAAGACAGAAGAGTTGAGTTTGCTTACTTACTTAAATTTTAGTGTACATACGTTGCAACATGCTTTTTCCTAATTATTGATAGGTAATCGTTCTTAAAGTCGACATAGTAACAAAGTTTTTTTGAAAGCTATTTCAACAAAAAGGGTATTTTTGTCTCAAAATCGGGATGAAAATGAGCAAATTCAATAAAAATCAACCCATTTAATACCACTAAAAAAGTCAAATATGGTAATATGATTACCACGCTGCGACGCCCATGGTTTGATTTGACAAGACGACAAATATGTCATAAACGGACGTAAACAAAATATGATCATCAAGTTAAGAGTGAATATAATACGGAATTCCAACCTGATCACCGAGTGCAAACGGATATATCCGACAATGCCCTTTTTAATATGATTCGGGCTGAGATGTTTGTAAACATCGTCGAGTATGTTGCTTTCAAGAAAGAGACAGAAAATCCCTCTCTATATCTTTTATTGCTCGGAGGTATTTACACATGGCCAGTCGATTTTTTTTCTTGATACTAGTTGTGTCATGTTTAGGTTCACTATAACCAATAGCTAAACTGTTATTCTAAGCGTGGGAAATTAGGTCATTTTGAAATATAGAACTATAAATATAGATTAAAATATGATCTGAATAGATAGAAAATGATAAAATAAACAATATGATAAAATAGAATTAAATAGATAGAATATAATGTGAATAGAGATAGTAATTATAATTATAAAATACTTTGATAAAAATGAAATAAAGTTAATTATTAAAAATATTAAAATCTAAAATAGTGGTAGGTGTTACCTAAATTGATAAACACTAGGTACCTACATGAAATTTTTCTTCAATAGATTGATAAAATATTGTAAATAAACTCAACCTAAAGGTACAGTGAACTAAATACAACAAAAAACACATACATTTACACACACGTGCCCACACACACTGATTCATGATAGATCTATGAAAGAATTTTGATATTTGTTGTTAGCTGAACTCAATATCATTTTCAACATGTGTCCTTTTCATAAACCTCATATTTCAATGCTGTTTCATCGAATATCAATCAAAATACGTTGATGAGTAACTATTTACATTTATGCAAAATTTATGTAAATGACTTTTTGTGAAAGAACACGAGTAATATTCGAAAACCGAGTTTTTCTGGAGAATATAATGGAATTCGGTTCGTGATGCCTTATGGTAGACATTACTGCGTTAACGCTGGGATAAGTATGTAAATTATGTAGTTTTCAGGCGAATTTGGTCCTAGTATCCCGGAGGAATTATGTATTCGGAGAGTAGGACATGAATTTGATGAATTGTTTCGAGAAAAAATTCTTACTGTAAAGTTCAGTCGGTCGAATTTTGACTGGCTCGTATAATAATAATAATCATACGCTTTAAACTCCGCAGGCTATATAGACCAGTGCAGATGGACAACAAAATATATTAAAGCGGGAAAAAAAATTAACAGCATGAGACCGACTGGAAGAGAAGCAAAAATTAAAACTATGATGAAAACAATTATTCGATCGTGTAAAAACACTTATTACAGACCACTATACAACCTTCGCTATCACCAATATCAGCAAAAATACATCTACCGAAAGTGTACTCACATATAAAACTGATGAATTAAAACAACTCAATACGGTAAAATCAAAAACTTGGAACAATGTCGAAAATATTCAGAATGCCGAACTATCATTTGAATCGTTCATAACCGAACTGAAAAAAATCATAAAAGATGCAACACATATAATTCAAATAAAAGTGATAAAGAAAAAAAAGCCTTGGATATCTCAGGGACTAGTGACTTCCATTAGAACCCGCGATTCTTTACATCGAAGACAAGTAGCTGAAACAATCACACACTCAAAAACTATTACATCAAATATCGTGACAAAATAAATAAAAATCATTGAAATAACATACAAAAATATCGGGAGGTGTTGAATGGTTGCTATGTATTTTCGATTGTTTATCGACTCCATTTGTAAAAATTTGTGAAGTTGGTGAATATAAGTAAAATGTGATTGATATTCAAGATTGTATTTTTCATTATTCCACTAGTGGAATAAAGTAATTTCATTATTCCACTAGTGGATAAAGTGGTACTTTATACGGTTATGGTGGATAAATTAATTAAAAAAGCTAAAAGCAATTACTTTTAATCTGAAATCGAAAAGAACGTTGGATCAGCAAAAAATATGTGGAAAGTTGTAAACATGGATAAATAAATAAAGATTTGATTATGATAGAAGGGTGAAAGAAGGTGAACTTTTGGGTGTAAAAATGGTTTCTCACGATTTGCAGCGAAAACTAACCTCCTACAGAAAAAAGATGAAATAAAATGATGTTGGCAATGAAAAGATCTACAGCTTTTGTATCCAAGATTTTTCCACATAACCTCAAATTTTCCGGAAAAATCGGAAACTCCGTTATGACTTGGTTATAATTTTTATTGAATGAAAATTGTATGTTTGTCGCAAAATCTAGTGAAAATATATCTTTCCATGTACAGAATCAGATGTTCTTTTTGCAGCGAAATATCAATTTTTCTTGAACCTCTTTGAAGTACTTACCAGGTGAAGAATGTTGTAGATGTTCCAACTTTTAGGAGAAAAAAATTCAAATGCTCAAAATGGTGAAATTGGGATGCAGTAGTGGTTAAAAACGGCTTTTTGCGATTTGCGGCGAAACGTGACTTCTTAGCGGAAAATATTCTCGACATAACCTCAAATCGACCGTCAAAATGGCGAAAAATCGATATTTTCTACTACCTCACTAGAAAACTTTATTTTCGACCCATAAAGAAGGGAGGAAAATGGTACTTTTCCTTCCGCCGGGAGGAAAATAGTACTTTTCCTCCCGCCGTAAGGAAAATAGTAGTTTTCCTCTCGATTTATCAGGAAGACGATGCATTGAAATCAATTTTGCCACTTCAGCGAGATCTTTTGTCAGGTCGTCTTCGCTAGAACTCATTTTCAAAACTTAGAAGCAACTTAAAAGGGTAAACGATGTGACAGCTTTTGAAAACTGTTGTTTGTATTACCAAACAACGCCATAGCAATAAAACGTTGTCAACACGACGACGACGCAACGCTTACTTAATATTTTGTCATATAGCCGCATTATATAGTTCCACAACTTTCTGCAGTTGTTCTTACTAGTAGCAAAAAAAACATGCTCATTTGACACTGAAAAAGAAATATTCCTACGAATTTTCATGTGAATTGAATCATATGTAATCGAGAAAAAAATTGAAAACAAAAATATCGGTTTTCCGATATTTTAACGGTATCTCAAAGTTGTAGTTGTAGAGATCTTTTTGTTGCCAAAAACTTTTTTTCGAAACTTGTTTTGTAGTAGGTTAATTTTTGCTGCAAATCGTGAGAAACCATTTTTACCCCCAAAAGTTCACCTCCTTTCGCCCTTCTACCATTATCATATCCTTATTTATGTCCTTGTTTATTCCGTGTCCCTATTAATGTAACATGAAATTGATATTCTCGAAAGATTTCAACTGTAAATTTCAATAATTTTTATAAATAAATATGAGTTTAACACAAAAATAAAAAAATGGATTTTTTCAGTTTTTCGCGTTTTCTGGAAAAAAATCCACAGCGAGCTTGAAAAGACGAACTTTATCGGTTGAAAATGAGGTCGATTTTTCGGAATTTGTTGACAAAAAAAGGAAAAATCTATAGTTCGCCACAAAAAAATCACAGCTCACTTGAAACATAATGAGTTATATTTCAAAAGTTCCAATCAAGGTTTTATCTAAAATGCATTCCCTCTGAGATACAGGGTGTCAAATGTACGGAAAAATAATCAGAAAATTTTTGTCTCAACTTCTCAATGAAAATATCAAAGTATTAAACTTGGTTGACTATTCAAGGTTCATTAACGCAATAATTTGAAGTAGAAATTTTTAATGTTCGTAAACCAATAGCGTAGTTGTGATGGTATGTGGTCATATTTTCCTTCATGTTTTCTTTGGCCGTGTGAATGGTAAAATAAGGTTTTAACATCAGTTAGGCTCACCAATACTCAACCTGAAAGTGACAGAAAGTAACAACATTATGTGCCTAAAAGTGGAGGTTTCTGAGATAACTGAGAAAAATTGAAGATATTTCAGTTCACATAATAAAGATGCTAAATCGTAGTCATTTTATGTGAAAAACAGTACTGTAAAGCAGTCAGTGAGAAATTCGTTTGTTCTGTAATAAATTTTCAGTAGGAGCAAGTTTTTTATTTCTCTGTGAAACTTTTCACTTCCATTTATTTTTCTTATAGAAACAGAAAGATGATCTATTATAATGGATGGAGTTCTTGATTTCTGTTGATGATGGTATTGGAAGGCTGATATTATATGTAAGTCGAGTGTTATAATAGTTTGACTCTGACATGTTTTCCTTGTACTTTTTGTGTATTAGGTAGGCTAGTGGTAGAATCTGTTGTTGTTTAGAAAGTGGCCTGCAAGAATCTCTGACATCTGCTTGGCACACATATCTGAGAGCTCTTTTTTGAAGCACAAATATGGAATGCATCAAAACCTGGAAGCTTACACCCCAAAAACAAATACCATAACGCAAATGAGATTCACGAAGAACAAAGTACGCATTTCTTGCTGACAGAAGGTCAAGATTATTTGAAATTGCTCTTATTGCATAACAGCTGGAGGCTAGTTTTTTGCATAATTTATTAACATGATTTTCGAATTTTAGTTTTTTATCCATCCATCCATCCATCCAAAAATTTGTTCTCTTGTTTATAGTCAAGGTTTTTATCATCAAGAGGAACCTGATCTATATCACATCTGAAAGTTGTAAAGTTTGTTTTTGCAACACTAAAAGATAATAGATTCGCATCGCACCATTTTTTGACTTCTTTCAGATCTTTTTCTATATTACGTTGTAGTGAGAGTGTCCTACTATCGTGCCAAGATATAAATGTGTCATCTGCGAATATTGTGAATTTTCTTTGGATAGGGACACTTGCTAAATCATTCACATACAATGAAAATAGTAATGGACCGAGAACAAACCCCTACGGCACTCCAGATGTTATTTTCATTTTGATGGAAGTAGTGCTATTGAAAGTAACCATTTGCATTCGATCTGATAAATATGATTTGAACCATGATGAAATGTTTGCCCTAAACCCATAAATTTCGAGCTTCTGCAGCAATATATTGTGATTTACACAGTCAAAAGCTTTTGTCATGGTGAACATAGAGTTCCACGAGAAAAGAGAATATTTTATCGTTTGTGCTTCTTGAAGTTCTGAAGCCAAACTGTATGGGATGTGGAATTTTATTTTTGTCTAGGTAATTCAGAATCTTTTTTTTCAAATTTTTTTCTATAATCTCTGCCATAGTCGGTAATAAAGATATAGGTCTGAAATTTTTTGGTGTATCAGGATCACCCCCCTTGAATAATGGAATAGCCTCAAATATTTTCAGAAAATATGGAAAATGTCCGTTCATTACAGCTTACTTAATACAATCCGCCAAAATATTTAAAACACTGTCACGTAGTTTCAGAATGATATTTAATGAAATATCATCCCTTCCTGACGAATTTTTATTTTTTAGTTCGGAAAGAATTTCTTTAATTCCACCCGCAGAAGTTGGTACATAGGTAACTAAATGAATTTGAAATAGCAATATGGTTCAAGTAATGAATAGGATTTGATTCAGCTGTGGTGGTCGGCTGGTAGTGCGTTCGCCTCGCATGGCATCACACGTTAAAAAGTAAGGGCTGCGTCTTCCCTAGCTCACACAAGTCTCTCGAAGACTTCTGAGAGTTGCGCGTAGGGGTGCAATCGGTTGACGGTATTAACAATTTTAAACAACAAAAACAATTTAAACAAAAATTTTAAACATTTCAACAATTATTTGATTTGTTAGTTTTTTGGCTATGGAACAGTAGAATGTATTGAGTTCTTTGGAGTTTAATTTACTATTGATACGGAAAGCGTTATTCCCCCATCCCATTGTTCAGATATCTGGTTTAGACTTGGGAGTTTTAGCTACTTGAATAAGGTGAAGATCAACTAAAACATTTTTAATTACCAAATGTTGTCATAACAAACTGACATTCATTAAATATTCAAATGTTACATTGCACAGGATGTATAATTTAAATGTAGTAATTATTCTCATAAGCCAACAAAGCTTTCAATAGTTCAATAGTTCAGAATTCAAGGAACGGATATTAGGCCAATCAATAGAGCAGTTTTTTCCTAACAAAAATACTAGTAGAATACCGACTGTACCATCACATGGAAGACAATCCGTAGTTATATTGTGTTATGTTTTCAACTCGCAACTGTCATTTATTAATTTGTTATAAACATATAAATAACAAAAATCGTGTTTTTTTTTATTGTTTTACTTATAAAATGAAAACTAACCTAGCAAATGTATTGCTCCAATTGAACGAATTGTAGGTAATTGAAATACAAACAAAATGGTATATTTTACGAAACTGTCGAATCATTAGTAACGGAGGGAAACCGGAAAAACCAGAAAATTTAACTATTTTTAAAAAAAATTCATAACTCCGACATTTTTCAAAAACTAGGGTTAGCCCTCCTCAGGAAAGTATCGAATCATGAGTACTTTGTGTGTTCACAAAACAGGCTCTTATGGATCATTAGTTTTGGCACAATTGTAATTTGAATTTTTTTTGCACTATCTTGCAGCGTGCCTGGATGCTCTACTGATAGTCCGCTTTCAATTTCAAAAACAGATTTTGAAAGTGCAATAACAGTACCACAAAACGTATATTCTCATTTTGCGCTAAAATGCTGCGAAATGGGTGAAAAATGCTTGCAAACAGCCTGAAAAAGGCAGAGCTGGTGAACGGGGTCGAGTGGTAGGAGTGAGCGGGAGATGAAGGGAAGCGTATTATCACATAACTAGTTTATTAGAAGAATACCTCCCATCTCCCGTACTCTCCTACCACTTGGCAGCTAACGCGGGCTCGGCCGTTTTCAGCCTTGTTTGCATGCATTTTTCACCCATTTCGCAACATTGTAGCGCAAAAAGAGAATATACAGTTTGTAGTACTATACTTCTACTTTCATAATCTTTTCCAGAAATTGAAATCGAGCTATCACTAGAGCATCCAGGCACGCTGCAAGATAGTGCAAAAAAAATTAAATTGCAATTGTGCCAAAACTAACAATCCGACAGCGCCCGTTTTGTGCACACAGAGTACAAATGATTCAACACTTTCGTGAGGATGGCCAATCCTACTTCTTGAAAAATGGCGGAGTTATGAATTTTTCAAAATATCGCAAAATTTTCCGGTTTTCCAGTTTTTCACCATTACTAATGATATGACAGGGTTGTGAAACATCCCATTTTATTTGTATTTCAATTATCTACAATTCTTCTCATTGGAGCAACCAGAATGCTCTATCAGTGTTTACTTTATAAGCAAAACAAGTTTAATTTGTAATTTAAATGTTTACAATATATTAATAAATGACAGTTGCGAGTCGAAAACATATCACAATATAACTACGGACTGTCTTTCATGTGATGGCATAGTCGGTTCCCTATTAGTATTTTTGTTAAAAAGTCACTCATTTTATGCGCTTTTGCCTGGTGTATATCAGAAAAACATCTCTCCTTCCAACACCGAGTTCTCTGAGACATTGCCGTCGAAACTGTAGAAACATACATACCCTCAGCGTAACCGTGCAGTATTGAGAACAAATCGTCAAGGGTAATTTCCATCACTCTGAAAGCGCTATTTCAACCGTGTTCCGACGACTTACAAGTTGCTGGGGATGTGGTTTGCAGGAATTGTTTATGCACCAATTTAGTTCGGGAAGCGATAATTTGGATTAAGGTGACGCATTGCAGGGCGATAAATCTGAACGTACTCGTGAACGAAGTGAAATTGCCAGTGTTGATTTCTGCTATGCACCTATACGGTTGGCTCTCTGCTATGAGCACCTAGGAAGATATGATAAATTATTTTGACGGAAAATGCGTTATTAAATGCTTGATTATGTTCTTATAGATACTCTCAGTGGAAATGGATCAGAAAAAACTAAGCTAAGTTACTTTAGCAATAAAGTTCAGCAATATTTGCATTTTTTTTTTTTCATACGATTCGTTGAAAACAGTTATACAGTGCGGCTTTTAATAGTCCCCCCTTGTTAACTTTTGAACGGTTCGACGTAGAAACATGAAAAAAAACCGTTTCGAGGGTTTCACCAATACTACTTTTTGAAACAAAAAAAATAGTGATTGCACGATAGGGGGCGCAGGGGGGCCCATCAACTCAAAATTTGTAAATGGCATGTGGGGTCAAGTGTCACATCGTTGAAAAGAGAATTCAATTCTCTTTACAACCATCTAAATATTTTTGAATTTCGGTAATATTTTTTTGTAATTCAAAATCGAAATATCAAATATAAATGCGAATCTGAATACTAATCATACCTCGATAAATTTGAACGGTTGGATGTGGAACAATGAAACCAAAAATTTTTTGAAGGGTATTGATAATACTTTTTGAGGGAAGAAACATTGAAATTACTCGACAGATGGTGCTGGGGGCACATTAATTTGAAAATTTCGAAAGTTATATAAATCGAAATTGGGAAAAAAAATTATGAACAAAATTAAAAAATATTTAGATGGTTGTAAAGAGAATTGAATTCTAGTTTCAACGATGTGACACTTGACCCCACATGCCATTTAAAAATTTTTAGTTGATAGGCCCCCCTGCGCCCTTTACCGTGCAATCACTATTTTTTTTATTTTGAAAAGTAGTATTGGTGAAACCCTCGAAATTATTTTTTTTTTCATGTTTCTACGTCGAACCGTTCAATAGTTAACAGGGGGGGGGGGGATATTAAATGCCGCACTGTATATTTCAGTGTGTCAATCAGAATGGATTGAGGAAAGAAATCACGTGGCCAAAACAATTTTTCTGGGCATTCAGGGCCGGTTTCACTCCAGCAATATTCCTCAACTTCCTTATTATGGACTCTGCCATCTTCAGAATCTAAGAAAGTTCTCAGGATAGAGTACGGAAAAAAACCACATGGTCAAAATAATTTTTCCGGGCGTCCTGAAAACTTTCCTAGATTATGATCATGGCAGAGTCCATAATAAGGAAGTTGAGAAATAGTGCTGGAGTGAAAACGGTCCTGGATGACCGAAAAAATCATTCTGAACATCTGGTTTTTTTCCGTACCCTATCCTGAAAACTTTCCCAGATTATGATGATGGCAGAGTCCATAATAAGAAAGTTGAGGAATATTGTTGGAGTGAAACCGGCCCTGGAGGCCCGGAAAAATTATTATGACTATGTGGTTTTTATCCGTACTCTATCCTGAAAACTTTCCTAGATTATGATGATGGCAGAGTAGATACATAATAAGGAAGTTGAGGAATATTGCTGGAGTGAAACCGGCCCTGGACGCCCAGAAAAATTATTGTGACTATGTGATTTTTTTCCGCACTCTATCCTGAAAACTTTCCTAGATTATGATGATGGCAGAGTCCATAATAAGGAAGTTGAGGCATATTGGTAGAGTGAAACCGGCCCTGGACGCCCGAAAAAATAATTTTGAACATGTGGTATTTGTCCGCACCCTATCTTGAGAACTTTCCAAAATCATGATGATGGCAGAGTTAATAAGGAAGTTGAGGAATATTGCTGGAGTGAAACTGGTCCTGGACGCCCGGAAAAATTATTTTGACCATGTGGTTCGTTTCCGCACTCTATCCTGAAACCTTTCGTAGATTATGATGAGGGCAGAGTCCATAATAAGGAAGTTGAGGAATATTACTGGAGTGAAACCGTCCCTGGACGCCCGGAAAAATTATTTTTACCATGTGGTTTTTATCCGCACTCTATCCTGAAAACTTTCCTATCTTATGATGATGGCAGAGTTCATAATAAGGAAGTTGAGGAATATTGCTGTAGTGAAACTGGTCGTGGACGCCCGGAAAAAATATTATGGATATGTGGTTTTCTTCCGCACGCTATCTTGAAAACTTTCCCAGATTATGATGATGGCAGAGTCCATAATAAGGAATTTGAGGAATATTGCTGGAGTTAAACCGGCCCTGAATGCCCGGAAAATTTATTATAGCCATGTGGTTCCTTTCCTCAATCCATTCTGATTGACAAATATATTTTCAAATATTCGTATAAAAAAAAATGCAAAAATTTTAGTAAACTGGACCACGCACACTCAAGAAGTCCTTCTGTCAAATTGTACAAAATTCAAAACTCCAAGCAAAAGAGCATAGAATGAGTGAGTTTTTAACGAAAATACTAGTAAGAAACCCACTATGCCATAACATGGAAGACAATCCGCAGTTATATTCTGTTATGTTTTCGACTCGCAATTGTCATTTATTAATTTGTTATAATTACTTAAATAACAAAAAACGTGTTTTTTAATCGTTTTACTTGTAAAATGGAAACTAATAGAGCAATCTGGTTGCACCGACGAATAGAGAGAGACGAGAGATATTTGAAACAGGAACAAAATGAAATGTTTTACGACCCGGTCGGATCATAAGTAACGGAGAAAAACAGGAAACCGGAAAATTTTGCGTTTTTTTTTTAATTCTTAACTCCGCCATTATCCAATAAGTAGGATTGGAATTTCCCATGCAAGTATTGAATCATGTCTACTTTATGTGTGCATAAAACTGGCGCTGTCGGATCGTTAGTTTTGACACAATCACAATAATTTTTTTTTGCACTATCTTGCAGCGTGCCTGCCGATTCCAATTCCTCGAACAGATTATGAAAGAAGTATGGTTCTACAAAACGTATATTTTCATTTTGCGCTACAATGATTCGGAATGGGTGAAAAATGGATGCAAACATGACTGAAAACGGTCGAACCCGCGTAAGCTGCCGAGTGGTAGAAGAGTCTGGGAGATAAGGAGAATTCTTCTAATGAACGGGTTACAGCCCGTTCAGACGGTACGGATTCGAATATTTGTGCGAATCGAGAAAAATGTCGAAACGCTCAGTGGCACAAGTTTTGAATGTGCATATTCAGACGATACGATCGTTCCTTGCAGCCGAAAATATTTCCGTATACGGTCAAATTTACATTCGATTTTGTCACTGCAATCCGTATGTTGTGAAGCGATAAAAAAATCGATTCGAACGTCACAAACGTCAGTGGCGCTTGAATTTAAGTGCGCTTCTTCAAACGATGAAGGTTTCATCATATGAATGAATATTTCGATTCGATAAAATATCGTTTGGATAAAATTGTCGTATCGTGCATTCGACATTATTCTCGAATCGAACAAATATTCGAATCCGTATCATCTGAACGTGATAATACGCTTCCCCTGATCTCCCGCTATCTCCTACCACTCGACCGCTTCCAGCAGCTCGGCCGTTTTCAGCCAAGTTTGCAAGCAGAATGAGAATATAAGTCTTAGGACATTGTGTAAAAATACGTCATTTTGATAATGAAAATATGACGTTGATACAACGATGAAAATTGGGATATATTGCCTCAAAAAAGACCGAAGTATTGGGAACATGACTCTTGAATCACTTATTTGATATACAGATCATCTCACGATGAAAGGAACATAGGTAGAATTAGACGATAGTTAATTGGTCATATCCTCTCCTATGTTCGCAGTGCTGTGAGATGGTATGTTCTTTGGACATTGTGCTATAATACGTCATTTTGATGATGGAAATAAGAGCAATTGAATATGACGTTGATACAACACTGAAAGTTGGGACTTATCGCCTCAGAAAAGACCGGCATATTGGAAACATAGATTTTGAATCAGTTACTTGACATATGTTATGATACGCTTTTGGGACATTGAGCATGATACGCCATATTGATAATGGAAATATGATCATTGAAGTATGACGTTGATACAACGTTGAAAATCTGGACTTATTGCCTCAGAAAATACGTATAATGGATACGTATTGATGACATTGACCATCATTTACATTTATGAGACGTTAAGTTAATGTTCCACATATGTAACAATTTAAAAAATGTTCACCTGGTAGTTATTTCAGATATTTCAACTCTGGGTTGGGTCTCATTTAAATTAGTATTTCCGGTCATGAAATTCCTCTGTGTGTTTGGTTAAAATATTTTGGAATTCATTTTCATTATTCCCACCTTCCATTCTTCAATTATGCACAGTTTTCCATTATGTTAAATTAAACCTTATGTGAACGAAACCACTAAAATTCGTGTCGCCTGCCAGACCTCCGTCGACTGTTTCCTGCAGTACAGAATAACATAATCCGACATTTCCGAGCTGGCAAAAAGCACAGGAATCGGCTGCCAAGGACAAATTAGCAAAAAGACTCCATACTCATCTCCTCAACTTCCATGTCGCAGACGAAGAGAGAAAATAATATACACATTAATTCTTCTCCAGAATCGCTATATTTCCCGCTGTTCCATACAAGGTGTCTGCAGCATTACATTTTCCGAATTACGAAATGCCAGACTGCATGAATTTGAAGTAGTTCAAATTGAATTATTAGCGTTACAAAATTACAGAAATGTTGCAAGGGGTGGATATTTGTTATAATCGAACTAATCTCTTCACGTATAGCCAATTCGAGGGTGTTTTGTATTTAAAAATATTGAAACTAATTTATACCATTCATGAAGATTGGTTTGAAGTGTAGCAAGGTCAGTGGTTGATCGGATCCATCAGTAAACCACATAGTCTTCTCAACTTATACCTTTTTTTATTCGTGTGGTCATCGAAAATTATGATCGTGTTGTCATTCGATTTGTGATGTCATGTAGAAAGTTTGAAGAATGGTCCCAGAAGTGGTCGAAAAAAATTGCAAAAGTTATAAACAATTAAATGAAAAAAAAAAGTAGGGCTTTGTTTTTTTTTTGAAAATCTCGAAAAATATTGAAGATTTTTCAAATATTTAAAGAGATCTGGGGAGATCAGCAAATTGGCCGAAAAAAAGTTTTGACTGCCGAAACTGTACCTCCAATATTTTTAATTTTACAGAGCATGGAAATAGAGCTAAAAACGGTAGTCTGGCTTCCGAGCGCGTTGCGTCACTCTGACACAACAAGAAATAATATTTTAACATATTAAATATAAATATTAAGGAATAAAAAAAATCATGTACTATTGGAATACATCAAGTGACAACAATCTGTAGTTAAAAATTTTCTATCCCAGTTTCTCCATAAATTATGCATTTGTTAAAACAAATTTATCTAAAATGAATGTTAATATAAAAATGCCGATAAGTATTGAACAAAACCCTAGGAGTTTTTTCACTTATCGAAGTTATTCTTAATAGGCTAACGAAAATATAACCGCAAAAATTGTATAATATCAATTTGCCACTTTTTTGTTAACAATTGAAAATAACATTTTTCAATTTTTTTTTTTTTTTCAATATCTTCAATGTTTCGATTTCTAAGGGTTCAAAGCTACCACCGTTGTTTGGGAAATTGTTATAAACGAATTCATTATTTATGAGCAAATAAAAATAAAATTTGTAATATATTCATTGATGAAAATTTTTATTTTATAAGAAAAACGATTCCTTAAAAATTATATCTGTTGCTAAAAAATGCGTTTGTTAATCAACAATCGTTATTTGCTGCTGAATATTGAAATTAAGGAACTGTTTTTTCTCTAAAAATCATAATTACTATTGCTCTTTGAGATTCTTGAAAAAAAATTGTTTATTTTTTCATTTGTTTATTTAATAAACAACTTTTCATAAACAAATTAATTTTATTTATTTTTTTCCAAATTCTAAATTGTGTAATAAAAATAGCCATGTGTTGTTTTTCATGAAAAATATTTATTTTCTATTTTTTATACAATTTTTAATATTATTATGCTTTGAAACTTGTCCTCATCCGATTTCTTGCTTTCATAATTACAATAACTTCCCAACTATTGCAAATATTACAACAATGCTTCCGGTAATTTTGTAATAATTATTTAACAATGTAAACTTTCCACTACAGTTCTAGCTCTACTATTTATTTAATTATTGTCTATTATTCATTAAAAAAATCCTAACTTTTCAATTGAAAAATACAATTATCTAACTATTATCTCTCATTATTCAATATAGTAATGTAGGTTTTTTGTATCAATTTTGTAATTCACCATTAACGGTCTTTAGCCTTCTAATTGAGAAAAATATATCGTCAGATGGCAGTGCGAATTCTCTCGGCGGAATAAATTGTAACTCCGCCCTACTTATATCTTGGCGATTCTCGTAAGTGCAGGTCCGAATTTAATAATTCATTGCTCGTTCTTCCAAATTACAAATCTAGATTGAAACCTGTTTGTTTTCGTGGTAATCTGAAAGTTTGAACAAAAATTTCAAATTATTATGTATTGGATTGAGAAAATTGAAAAAACATTTAAGCAAAATCTGAAAATCTCTAGAAGATAAACCGTTCAAAATAGTATACCTAGTTTGACCTGTTACGGAAATGAAATTGTCAAGCTGTGTGCATGCTTCAATATACTTGAAGGACAAAAATTTGTATTTTATGTCAAATAGTTTTTTTCTACAAACGTCAAAAAATGACAAGGTTCGCGCATTGACAACAGTATGTGAAGTGGCACTATTTTTCATTTTCATTCGTTACACCGTGCACGAAGTAATGTGCGAAATATATTTCGCACACTGCATGTAAACTATATGGGATTTTCATATTCTAACCTATATGGTCCTCAACTCCTCAATCAAGCAAAAAACAAGAAATCGTTTATTTATTAATGTAGAACAATAATTAAGGCTTTCAAATTGTGAGAGATATTTTTCTGGCTTTATTTGCTTCACACCACTCTTTAAATTGCTGATATGCATTTTCATACTGCCGCCTCGATTTCTCCGGTAAAAGGTTGGAAATTACGGAATTGGCCGCATCTATCAAGTTAGGTGGGGTACTGCTTAGTTCATCGTCGCTCGAAATTTCCATTCTTTTACAATAATAAATATCACGCACGAAATTGACGCGAATAAAAAGTCACTCCAAAATAATTATCAAGAACTGTCACTTTGAAATAATTGCCATTTTATTTCCATAGTTACAGTAATTACTTGATTTGGAAAAATTATTTAAGCCAGTTCAATACTATTTTTCATAGTTATTACTCATTTTAGAACAATATTTTTGACGTTTGTAGAAAAAATTTTGTTTGCATCTCATGCGCGAAATACTTTGGTAATCTCGATCAGTTCTCGATCACCAAGTAGCATTTCACGCACTAGATACAAAAATAACTATTATTCTATTTTAAAAATCGTAGCAAAGCGCTTTCGACTATTAAGTCACCATCAGTGCGTACCTGTAAGTAAGTAATAATTAAAATTGAATTTGATAAAATGAAAAATTTAACGTTAGGAAAATTTAGAAAAGTGAGGTCACTTACTCGTCAGGTGTACAAGAAGCCCTATAAAAACATCAAGTCCATGGACCAAAGTGAAATTAAAAAAAAAATTATTAAATTTCACATAATATATAACATATACAAAATAAATTTTTTTTTATCCTGTTCAAGGATTATTCTGGATTCAGATATGGGATACTACATCATGACAGTCTGAATGTTGAAGTGGAAGTGAAATTTTGAATTGACAATGTATGACAATGAAACTAATGACAAGTGACAAGGACCATTGACATATGTGTCATAGATTCAAAGAACTTCAATGGAAATCGAAATAATCGAGACATGAGTTTAAATGGAACATAGATCTGAAAAGGATCAGTCTAATGGGAACCTTCAGTTTTTTAGAAGTATGCTACCAGAGAAAACTCCATCAAGATTTTCTGTGTGTTCTCTACTGTTTGAGCCACCAGAATTGGGCTCAATAAGCGCGCGGAATTCAAATTTGCGAAACGCATCACCATTGGTTGAAACGAAGAATGACGTCACATGGCACGTTGTGAAATTTATCTGTGTTGATATTCATATTATGCTAGTCGTCTTCCATAGATAATTTGTTTTCATTTATATATTTGTAGTGTTTTCCATTACATATAGTGCAATTTAGGTCTAGTGACAATTGTAAATTATCAAGAGCAATGACTGAAAGTGGTTTTGTCAAAGCACAATCCGACAATACCTGAACAGATATATAGTAATAATTTAATAGACGATAGTTTTCCTTCTGTTATTTAGGTGAGGCAGCTTTGAACAAAGTTATCTCCCGCTTGATATACAAAATATTTATGCATACAAATCTTACTTCCGATCAATTCACATCATGTTAACTATCGAAATACGATATACTCACATTGAAATGATCTTCACAACAATGTAAATGTGATATTGGAGATACTTCGCCTCTTCTCATAACCTAACACCATTGTTTACGTATTATCGCATGTCTTGGAACAGAAAAAATACTTTATTAGGTGTACTTATAATTGTGTTTTGGCATTCCGGTACTAGACAATACCTATAAAATGGTTTTTTAGCATTTTCTATTATCGTAATAGCGATTAAAACTGCAAATCCCTAACCTAATTAATAACTGTCAATAGTGTCAATGGCCATAACTACAGAAAGGCTTGTTCATTGAAGACTGCTCTGGTTGGTCGAGATCACTTTCACATATGTTCATCTCTCTCTAACACTTGTACTGCATTTGTCTTACTCTTTTATAAAATATGAACTTCAAGCAAGTGGAGCAATCAGAGTACGTCTCAACGAACGACACTGAAGAAGAACAACACTGATCGCGCCATGTGACGTCATCCACAGCGCGCGAAAATGGAGGCGTTCAAATAGGTCAAATTCAATCGGTATTTTATATATTATTTTAAAGATTATTTCTAAGACTCTCAACAGTATTTATATTTTTTACTATATTGTAACGAAGTAATAAATTGATTAAACAAATAAAAAAAAAATATGCATATTCCCTATTCGGGTAAATAAAAGATGAGAGCACCTGGTGGAAAAGAATAAATTGTCAAAATTAGAAATCTATGAAAGATAATGAAAACAGGAAGAAGGGTTCTCTATGGCTCTGTCCAACATCAACCAAGGAATGCCAATAAACCGAGAAAAAGTCTAATGAGAACTTCATGTAATATACCTGCAATCCAGAGTTGGGGGAGGGCATACTGAACCTCAGAGGTGACCCAGTGATATCGTCAAAGAGAAAGAATTAGTGAATGAATGAAAATTGTTTGACCTAAAAAGAATTGATTCGAAAAAGTTATTAAGACGGTATTATTATTATTTCAAACGCCTATGAAGAGGTACATAAGATCTGTTTAAATTGACTTGGGTGTTCAGACAAAGGTCATTGTTGAGTATTTCTTTACCTATATGTAAATCTTCAAGGAAATCGAATCTGTTATAATTTTTGGTACTAACCTCCTGTAAAATTTCAGAGTTTCTGTTTGGGTCAAAATTATGGTTGTTCATCATTGATTGTTCACCAAAAGCAGATGCTTTGTTTGGGTTTTGGTGCTCTTTTATACGAACTTTCAAAGGTCTACATGTTCTGCCAATGTAAGCTGCATCACAATCTCCTCAATTTAATTTATAAATACCACGTCTTGAAAGTTTGTCAATTTTGTCTTTTGTATTGACTAAAAATCTACTCAAATTATAATTAGTTTTGAAAGAAATTTTAATGTTTTCGATGTTACCTTTGATGCAACCAGCTATTTTGTTAGAAACATTATCATTTAGGAAAGGAAGTGAAACAAAATTGTCAACAGAGTCTACTTTAGGATAAGCCAAGTTATGTTCTTTCTTCTTCTTAATTTTTTGTTTAAAGAGTTAATAATATTTGGGTTGTAATTGTTATTGAAAGATATTTGTTTAATAATTTTCAATTCGTTGTGTTAATCAACTGTAGAAATAGGTATGTTCAAGAGTCTGTGAATGTAACAATTGAAAGCAGCCATTTTATGTTGGCGGGGATGATTAGAAAAATTAGGTATCACATGGTCGGTTTATGTGGGTTTTCTGTAAACACTGAGATTTGGGGTATTATTGTTTTTAAGAATTGTAAGGTCAAGAAAGTTTAGTTTATTTTCAGATTCTAATTCAATTGTAAATTTAATATTAGGGTGTACTTGATTGATTTTGAATAATAGTTATTTAAGTAACAAGGAATGTAAAGACGTTTTAACATTCGAGGTGAGCGAGTACGAGCCGAGGCAAAGCCAAGGCTTGTCGCTTGCCGAGGATGATAACAGTCGATACATTCCGTGTTACTTATTACGTTTTTCCCGCTGCTTGTTGACATTTCTCAAAATTTGCCTGAATTGAAGTTTGTTTTCTTACCCTTCCTTCATGATTATTCGTTCGCTATTTCATTCTGAGTTGCTTGTGCGTGTAACTAAGTTATCGAATGAGCAGACAACAATAATATTCAATAGGTCTCATAACCTAAAAATTGATATGAATGAAGCTGAAGGTATTACTTGTCAAAGTCAAAGTCATTATTACCCTAGGCATGTAAATGACACTATTAAGTTCCGTTGTCAAGATGAATTAGTAAACGAATGATATAGGCCATTTACCTGTTTTGTTGCTAAGCATGTATGGACTATTTACAGTGTCGGCAGCGGGAAAAATATTTTGGGCAGTGTCAATGTTACTATCCACAAACACCAAACAATCGTCAACATATCTGAACCAGTGTAAAATTTCCAAGTGAATTAAATTTATTTTCTGAATAATTCATAAAAATATCTGCTAGAAAGGGTGATAAACAATTACCCATGGCAAGTCCATCAGGATGTTGATAATATTTATTATTAAATACAAAAAAATCTTGTGAATGATATATTATGTAAAATTTTAAATTTCACTTTGGTCCATGGACTTGATGTTTTTATACGGCTTCTTGTACACCTGACGAGTAAGTAACCTCACTTTTCTAAATTTTCCTAACGTTCAGTTTTTCAATTTATCAAATTCAATTTCAATTATTACTTACTTACAGGTACGCACTGATGATGACTTAACAGTCGCAAGCGCTTTGCTACGATTTTTGAAATAAAAACATTTTGCATGAAATACAAATTTTCGTCGTTCAAGTATTATGGAAATGTTTTGAATGTGAATTTCAAGAAAGAAGTATACTAGAAAAATAAACAGTTACCGACGTCTGGAATATTACACGAAAGCTAATGTCGTATATGAAACATAACATGCAAGCAGCACAAATATACAATGCTGACGCAAACAGTCTATCCAATTATTTTTTGAAAAGGTTTATTGTTTTTTGTTTTTCTCATCACACGCTTCATATCAACTTGACTTGTATGAAATATGTAAGTATCGGAATCTTTGAACTGAATTTTCACATGTAGACGTCCGATTTGATATTTGACAGCTGTGTACATAAAAATAGCGAGATTTGTGATTTGGTGTCTTATTCTGATTCAGATGAGTCATTTTTTTAATGTAATGTAAAAATCATATTATGCCAGACCTACAGCTGTAGAGGGTGTACCAAAAGTCGGTACCAACTTTTTCATTTCCAGAGAAAATCTATAATTTTTCACATGTTTTGATTGGCATTCTAATTTTTAGTTTAAAAAACCTGGCCACACCAAACGTCATGTCTTGGATATGAGTTTCATAATGGTCCTAGTAAGTACTTATACATTGAAAAATATCACTATCCGGTAACTCGATAGTCCAGCTTTTTTGCAGCGGCCTCTTGAGCCAAAGGTTTCACTAATAAATTTGTGAAAAAGATACTGAAAATACTTTCATGATTTTATGATTTGCAAGCGTAGAATAGTATACTACCTGTCGTTTGAAAAGGCAAATTAATTATGCGTTTTTCTGATGTATTAAAAAACTGACCTTAAATAATTCCTTATTACAGTTGGACAGGATAGGATTTTACCAAACAAAAAAATTAGTCATTCCTAGATAGAGCCCGTACTACCTAGAAGATTAAAAATACTGATGAAAGTGAAACAAGCGAAAATTTAGATTCTCACCCGATGATTATTCCGAACTTGTTCCTTCGAGAACTACTTCATCAAATTAAAAAATCTCAAAAACGTAGGAGAGAGAATTTGATGGCCTTCAAAATGCGGTATCACGCATGAACCCTAATCCCATCAAAGATTTAAGGGTTGGAGCTAACCCCTCCGAGGGACTTGAAGTAACAATTTTGAGAATATGCGCAAAAGATGCCTTCCTCGCAATAAAAATCGAAGGGTGCGATCGTTTTTTATACAACGACCTCTTAGGAAGTTGTATTTCCTACTGTCTTCCTAGACGGACCTCAACTTTTTTATTCGACGTTTTAGACCCATAGTTACTTCTAGAAAAATTATGCCTGTCGAAAAATTTTTTTTTCTGTTTGTCCGTCTGTATGTCTGTTGCCCATTCAAACCGTTATATTTTCCGTATCTTTGGAGACATCGCTTTGAAATTTGAATCATTTCAATAACTCGAGGACAATGTTTCTCAATTTTTTTTTGTGGATCGGAAAATCTGGAAAAATTTTAAGACTTTTCGAAACATGTCCATTTTTTCAAAAAATCAAATACATCGAACCGTTCATTGAAACTAAATTAGGAAAAATGCGACGAGTAGAGCTCAATTAGATGAATAAATCCCACAGGTACTATTTTTTACGGAAATGATCGGAAAACCGGGAAAACTTGAGAAAACTGAAAAAAAATATTTGAATTTGGAAAATTCTAAATATCTCGGAAACGGTTGATATTTTCACAATTTATCAAGAGACCTTTTTTGACCACCTTCAGAAACTATTCAAAAAATATGCACATATTTTTTCCGTAAAATCAATAGTCCAGGAAATATTTTAAAAAATGGAAAATCGAGATATTGACCGTACTAATGAAACAAATGAAAATCTTTAAAATGCTTCAAATACTCCTCCACAAGCCACATCGATATATCTGAACCATTTTTTTCCAAATCGAAGAAAAAGTGGAAAAATATTGAAATTTAAAAAAAAGTGGAAAAATTGTACTTTTTTTATATAATCGCCAAAATCTCAAAAATCAAACAAGATATCAGAAAGTTGTAAACCAACAGTAATGTTGATCTTAAAATGATCTATAAAAAGTTTTTCTTGAGTTTTTTCGTATCTTGAATAACAATAGAGATATGGACTTAGCAATATTTCCCGTTTTTTGTCTAATAACACCAAAAACTCAGAGAAAAAACGAGATATCGAAAAAATGGATGTTAACAGTTTTATAGTTCCCAAAAAGTTCCACAAAAAGTTACTATAAAATTTTTCCATATCTTGGAAAAAAAATTGCGATTTTGAAATTGGGACTTTTTCACATTTTTTCCTAAAAACACCAAAAACTCGAAAACTAAACGAGATATCGAGAAAATGTATCAGAACCGTTTTATTGACCTTAAAAATTTCTACAAAAAGTTTTTATGATATTTTTTCATATCTTGAAAAATAAACAGAACATTGATTTTTTTTATAAAAAAACATCAAAAACTCAAAGATAGCGACAGATTTTGACGTTTTACAATAAACCTTTTTTGATCACCTCAAGTTTTTTCCGTAAAATCAATAATCTGGAAAATATTTCACAAAAACGAAAAATTTGGGAAAATTTCACATTTTTTTCTAAAATCACCAATAACTCGAAAACTAAACGAAATATCGAAAAAACGTTTCCGAACATTTTTATTGAACTCAATATGTCTACAGAAAGTTTACATATTTATGCAAATTTTGGAAATTAAACCAAATATTTAATTTTCTTAAAAAAAACACTAAAAACTCCAAGATGGCGACTGATTTTAAAGTTTCACAATGAACCTTTTTTAATCATAAAGTCTATAAAAAAATGAACATACTTTTTCTGTAAAATAGTTAGAAATATCTCACAAAAACAAAAAAAAATTGACTCTCAGTTTTGTGGGAAACTAATCAAGACAGTCGTGTATTAAAAACACGTATTTTAGTGGGAAATCAGTCAAGACAGTCATGTATTGAAAACGCGTATTTTTGTGGGAAATTAGTCAAGACAGTCATGTATTGAAAACGCTTTTTTTGTGGGAAATAAGTCAAGACAGTCATGTTTTGAAATCGCGTATATTTGTGGGAAATTAATCAAGACAGTCATGTATTGAAAACGTGTTTATTTGTGGGATATTAGTCAAGACAGTCATGTATTGAAAACGCGTATTTTTGTGGGAAATTAAAGATATTCATGTATTGAAAACACGTATTTTTGTGGGAAATTAGTCAAGACAGTCATGTTTTGAAAACGCGTATTTTTGTTGGAAATTAGTCAAGACAGCCATGTATTGAAAACGCGTATTTTTGTGGGAAATTAGTCTAGACAGTCATGTACTGAAAACACGTATTTTTGTGAGAAATTAGTCGACAGTCATGTATTGAAAATGCGCATTTTTGTGGGAAATTAGTCAAGACAGTAATGTTTTGAAAACGCGTATTTTTGTTGGAAATTAGTTAAGGCAGTCATGTATTGAAAACGCGTATTTTTGTGGGAAATTAGTCAAGATAGTCATGTTTTGAAA
The DNA here is from genome assembly GCA_944452925.2 of Chrysolina oricalcia. Classification (NCBI taxonomy): domain Eukaryota; kingdom Metazoa; phylum Arthropoda; class Insecta; order Coleoptera; family Chrysomelidae; genus Chrysolina; species Chrysolina oricalcia. Next base: position 53,382,952 of record OX101819.2, on the reverse strand, counting down.
ACGCGTATTTTTGTTGGAATTTAGTCAAGACAGTCATGTATTGAAAACGAGTATTTTTGTGGGAAATTAGTCAAGACAGTCATGTATTGAAAACACGTATTCTTGTGAGAAATTAGTCGACAGTCATGTATTGAAAAGGCGTATTTTTGTGGGAAATTAGTCAAGACAGTCATGTATTGAAAACGCGTATTTTTGTGGAAAATTGTTCAAGAGAGTCATGTATTGAAAACGCGTATTTTTGTGGGAAATTAGTCAAGTCGGTCACTTATTGGAAACGCGTATTTTTATGGGAAATCAGTCAAGACAGTCATGTATTGAAAACGCGTATTTTTGTGGGAACTTAGTCAAGACAGTCATGTAATGAAAACGCGAATTTCTGTCGGAAATTGGTCAAGATGTATTGAAAACTATACTTGGATTTTCTTTCAAGTCGCGCATTAGTCGTTGTATTCAAATTATTGGTGTCCAATTATAGTTTCAAAGGCATTAAGGTCGTTGTATTCATATTATTGGTGTCCAATTAGAGTTTTAAAGGCATTAAGGTCGTTGTATTCATATTATTGGTGTCCAATTATAGTTTTAAACCATTCAACTTCCGAGCATTTAGCAAAGTGTTCGTGCGAAGCGCGAACTAGGCCCTTCAACTTCCGAGCATCTCAACTTCCGAGCTCCTCAACTTTCGAGCTCCTCAACTTCCGAGCTCCTCAACTTCTGAGCTCCTCAACTTCCGAGCTCCTCAACTTCCGAGCTCCTCAACTTTCGAGCTCCTCAACTTTCGAGCACTTAGCTTGTTTTTTCTGCGAACAATAAATGTGAAATATCGGCCTTTTTTCGTTTTCGCTGGGCCTGCCTGTATTCATTCATCTCGTTTCCTCAAGCATAGTGCGGAAACGTATACATTGTGGGCAACTATGATACAATGACGAGTTTTATAGCCATTTGAGATTTTAGATAGTTAAACGAGGGAATAAAACATTGTCTGGGAATTTATCCGAGAACATCTTATGAGCTACTTTCTGCTATATGTGCGTTGCATCTCCTAGACTACATGAGTATCATAATACTAACCCGACAAAACATGATAATAAAGGTCACGAAAAGGACTTGGGAGTAACAGCGTAGAACTGAATAAAATAACAAAGCATACTTCTCGGTCTAAGTGCCTAGTTATATTTTAATACTACGATAGGAAAAGCATTTATGAGTGGATATTTCCCCAATGAAAATTTCTCCCACTTCATTTGAGGAAATATACGAGGATATATTGAAAAATTCTTTTTCTACAACCACACTCCAAAACATGCTTTTCTTCATAGTTTTACGTTCGTAAACATGATTATTTCTCACAATAATTGAAATGTGACATTAGTGTGCTGCAAAGTGACATTTCTGTGCCACAAAGTGACATTTCTGTGCAAAAATTTTTCAGTACCTAATTTCTAAGCAATACAGTTTTTGTGACAGCAAGGTAAAAGTATATTTTGAAAATTCTGCATTTCGAAGGGATATTCGATCAGGCAACTTCAAGAATGAATAGACAAAGTCTATTGGTTTATATAATATGAGGGAAATTGTCGTACAAATTCATAATATTCTGAACAAAAATCATAGACATCACTACTGCTGTCTCAAATACCCACATACACACTCTCCATTGCTAGGCAACGGAGCAACATCTATCGAATCATTTGAATGTCAACAAACGTCAAGCATAAAATATTCGTAAAATATTTTTGTCCCGTCATTTTTTAATGGGATTGAACTAAAATGGATAGCGACAGTTCTGAAATTGAAAATACTCCGCCAGAACTAAGAGAACAAGTTAATTCATTGTCATTGAATTTACTACCTTCAACTTCAAGAGGAAAATATAAGAATGAGTCACTGACATTTCATTCCGTCTTATAGTATAGTATTATTTTTAGCAAAAAGGGTGTCGTAGAAAAAGTATAGTGTGTAACACGAGCAGAAATGCAATTTCTCACTCGTTTGAATTGCAGCACTCGCTTGCGCTCGTGCCGCAACTTTTTCAAACTCGTGAGAAATTTGCACTTTTCTGCACTTGTTGCACAATATACTATAGCCTACTATAAAACCAAACAAAATTTTAATTTCAAAATATTTTATAACTCAACATATTCTCCTCCTAATTGGATGCATTCATCATAGCGAACCTGCAACGTCTCTAGACCTTAAAAAAATGTTTCTTCTTGCTCTGGAAACCAGACCTCCACAGCTTTTATTACCTCCTCGTTGGAAGAAAATTTACGACCTTTTAAACTTTTCTTCAGTTGAGGAAAGAGGTGATAGTCGGACGGAGCCAAATCTGTTAAATAAGGAGGGTGTTCTAGTAATTCAAACCCTAAATCACGAATTTTTTGCATGGCAACATGAGATTTGTGTGCAGGGGCGTTGTCCTGCAAAAACAAAACACCTTTGGATAGCTTTCCGCGTCTTTTCTCTTTAATTTTTTCCCGTAGAGTGGTCAGTAATGTCGAATTGTAATCTCCAGTTATTGTTCTACCGTTATCCAAAAAATCATCATGATTACTCCATGGCAATCCCAAAAAACTGAAGCAAGAACTTTTCCAGCAGATTTTTGGACACGAAACTTCTTAGGTCTTGGAGAATCGGAGTGTCGCCATTCCATCGATTGTTGCATTGTTTCTGGATCGTAGAAATGTATCCAAGTCTCATCCATAGTAACAATTCGGTTTAAGAAGTCTACATCGTTTTCAAATCGAGCACAGATCGAACGCGATGCTGCTACCCTTGCACGCTTTTGGTCAACATTCAAACATTTGGGGATCCATTTTGCAGCAATTTTTCTCATGTCCAAATTGACGTGAACTATATGAACGCTTTCGTATACAATACTCAGTGCTTCAGATATCCGTTTATTCGACGGTCTGTTAAAATCATGTCATGAACTGCATTGATATTTTCGGGGACTGACGCAGAAACTGGCCTTCCCGATCGATCATCTTCTTCAATGGAAAATTTACCTCTTTTGAAGATTGCAGTCCAATTTTTCATGGTCGCATATGAAGGACATTGATCACCAAGGGTATTAAGCATATCTTCGTTAATCCGCTTACCTCTTAACCCTTTTAAATACAGGTACTCGATACTCCAATTTTTCGATTTTCACAATTTCGGTGCACATAATTTTTCTTTTAACTTATTGCGTAACTCTGGTTTACTTTTTCAACGTCAAACTTTACACTGACACTTCTAATAAGTTATTGTTCGTGGCTATGGTAACGCAATATTTTGTTTATGCAGGGAACTGGTCCAGGCTAACTAGATATCAATACATCCTCGTACAGTATACAAAAAACTTAAATTATCTATTAATGTTAAATGTCGGGATCCACCATCACAATTTCCTATTAGAAGTACACTACAAGTGAGTATTGTTTATTTTTGTTCCATACACCTCATGTGTTTTATATACAGTGTGAGTCTTCATAAAGTGCACATATTGAAATGAGGGAATCTATTCTCAATTTTATCGAAAAAAAGCGTATAGAAAAAAACTTTTGAAAAAAAGTATTTTTAATGTAATTCTTTCAAATTTCTGTTCGATACCGTAATCCCTGTGTGAACAAAACGGTGTAACATTTGAACTAAATTATCGATCTTGATTAAACAAACTCCATAATCATTGGAAGTAATTAGGCGTCCTCATGAAATGAAAATTTCGGAAGAATCTACTCCCAATTGAAAATAAACATGTTTATTTAGCAAAAATCTGTTTGTGTTTCATCAATTTTTACAATAATCGTATAATTTTTTCAATGAAACGCACACACTACCCACATTTTTCATTACCTTGAGTTATTCTTCATCGCATTAGCTACCAAATGGAAAAAATCCGATGTCAATAACTCCATTAGATTGTCCATCTGTTAAAGAAATTAATTTTTCCCCAAATATAGCATGCCCTCTTTTAACAGCTGATATAAAATGTTACGATTGAGTTTTAAACATGCAATTTTCATCATCATGTAGCTAGGTTAGGTTAGGTTAACACGGTGGTTCGGGATGGAACCCACGTAGGCCAGAGGCCCGTTGTGATGCCGTATGGGGTGGTTCCCACCCCCATCATCACCGTGAAAACCAGTTGCGGCTGTTAATGAACAGCATGAGGTTTTTGATACCAACAGACTGAAGATCAGATAGGTTATTAATATGGGGCTGTCCCAGAGCAGAAAATCTTTTCCTGGATAAGGCTGGGCAGTAACAGAGAAGGTGGACCATCGTCTCTTCCTTCTCTTCGTCTTGACAGCTTCTACAGAAGTCATTACGTTATAGGATTCCCATACGTGCAGCATGGCATCCTCCAAGCCAGTGTTCAGTGATGGCCGCAACCGCGTTTCCAATGAAGTTCCTGGAAATAGATAAAATATCTTTCGTTCGTCGCAGGTTAATCTCTGGCCATACCTGTCTTGACGAGGTGCAAGAAAGCTCCTCTTGCCACCTGAGGTTGTTAAGGTGGAGTACTTCCTTCCGGAGGAGCAGCCTCCGTTCAGCGGTAGGTGGCCCTGGTCTAGTATTAGCAGATATAGCTGTGAGCGTCGTACCGGCTCTTGCTAACTCGTCCGCCATACAATTGCCTGCAATGTCCCTGTGGCCGGGTACCCAGACAACATTGACTCTCACTTTAGTCGGCAGCTCATCTAAGGCTCTACGGCATTGTATAGCCGCCTTGGAGGTCAGGTAGACTGAGTGTAGAGACTTAATGGCAGCTTGGCTGTCACTTAGAATAGATATTTCCTTGGACTCAATTCCGGTTTGGAGTATCCATTTGACTGTTTCATTTATAGCTACCATTTCTGCCTGGAAAACACTACAGTAATCCGGCAAACGAAATGATAGGTTGAGGGGTGAGGACTCTGAGAAGACTCCACTTCGTACTTTCCCCTCTAGTTTTGAGCCATCTGTATAAAAGAGCGTCCCATTTGGCTCAACTAGGTTTGCTAATACAATAAAGAATAATTCAACGTGATGAAAAAGGTAGGTGACGTGAGCGTTTTATTGAAAAATTTTATTATTATTTGAAAATTTATGAAAAACAAACATACTTTTGCTAAAGAAACATGTTTATTTTCTATTGGGGGTAGTGTTTATCCACAATTTTTATTTCATAAGGACGCCCTATTAATTCCAATCATTATGGAGATTGTTTCATTGTGATAGACCATTCAGTTCGAAAGGTACACTGTTTTGTCACACAGGGGTCACGGCAGCGAACAAAATTTAAAAAAAATTTATATTTTTTTTCTATTTAATATGTTTTCAATACATTTGCTGTCTATTAAATTCAGCATAGTTTTTCTCATTTCAATATGTGCACTCAATAAAGGTTAGGTTATGTTAGCTTAGTTTTGAACGTGAGTGGGCCCGTATCAGGCCCTCCACTGCGGCCTATATAGTCTATAAAGACTCACACTGTAGATATAGAGCTATTTTTTCAACACTCAACTTTGGCTTTTCTCATGTACACCATATTGGATTTTTGCATTCTTAAATATGAACGAATCTTACGTGCTGATCAAAATTAGTAAAAAATCATTTTTGGGAAGAGTGCCTTGGAAAGAACGCCAACAATTTTGTTTGACAAACAAAACGTTAACAGCTCAGTTCAACATTGGAGCAGAACTTTCGAATGTTTTCAATTCTATCAACAGGAATGTCATTTTCAAATGAAGAAAAGCGTGTTATACTTCAGATTTATTCATCGAAATGCACATATTACATCCGAAACGTATCACTAGCGGTATCCAGAGAGAAAGCAACCAGCTCAGAATTATTTTCTATTGCTCCATAGAAGTTTATCCGATCGTGGTTCATTTCTAAAGCTTAGACGAAGGTACAACGATAGAGAGAATGTAAATGAGATAGCTGTTTTGCAAGCCGTGGGTGAATAAGAAATAAATAAACTTAAAAAAACTTTTTAGAGAGAAGCTTTCGTCTATATGCATTGAAAAGAAGAAAATACATTTCAAAGAGAATTGAGCCCATCATTTTGTTAAATTTTAAATTTTTAAATAACATAAGAGCGTGTCGCAATAAGTATCTATGAACGAACATGTAAAATACACGGTGAAAAGACTTCGGAAACTTATTTATAAATTTTATCAACTCCGAAACATTCTTAGAAGAGACGTCATGGTGCTAGTTTATAACGCCTTGGCTGAGTCAGTTATACGCTATTATCATTGTCTGGGCTGGGTCTTACTAAACATCCTTACATAATTTAGATATAATCTTAAACACCCTAATTAAAATAATGTTTAGAAAAAATCGAAGACATTCAACTGAGTCCCAAATGAAGAAACTGGGCTATTTAACGTAAGGAAAATATATGCTTATGAATGTTTACTATCCCAAGTGGCACACCTATATTGGTAAAATATTGGTACAATATTGTGAACATATTGGCGAAATATTTGAAATGCAAAATTGGCGAGAAAAAAAATGTGAACATTCGGCGATATTGGTCCAATATTACTTGAATAATATTGGCAAAATATTCTCGAACTAGTATTGGCCTCAAAATATTCGGCGATATTGGTACAAAGTTATATTGTCGAGAAGTAAAATGTGAACATTTTGCGATATTGGTCGAATATTGTTTGAATATTTCAAAAATAGTTTTGGTAAAATATTCTTGAAGCAATAGTGGCCTCAACATATTTATCGATATTGGTACAATATCATTTGGATATATTGGAGGGTGTCAATATACCTTGGTAAATTATTAAATGTCTTTTAGTTGATGAAGGTGACACCAGAGTCTACCTTTTGATCGCCATAACCACTGAGTGAGCTGTCTTGAAAACAAGTTATGGGAAGTATTTAATATAATTTCGTAGGTTTTAGAAAACGTTCTATATGTAGAGCCACCTGGCGGATTTTTATCCAGGTTTGATCATGATATAATTCTAATATGTTTCATTGAATAATCGGCCAATATTCAAATTTCATCTCCATCTAGATGTAGGAAACAATGTGAAGACAATATTATTTTAACGATTTCGATAAATATTATTAAACCAATATTGACCAAATATTAATTAATAAGATTTGTTGAATATTGGCGAAATGATATTCAACCAATGTGGAATCACATTTGGAGATACAATATAGTTTTTATTCCTAGAATAGATATGAGGGGAATATTGGGATTGCAATATTTATTCTAGATGTTGAAAACGATGTGAAGACAATATTGTTTTATCGATATTGGTAAATATCATTCAACCAATATTGACTCAAATGAGTTATTACAATTTGTCGAATAAAGTGCTATCAAACTTGGAAATACAATATAGTTTTTTCCCTATAATCGATATGACTGGAATATTAGGATTGCAATATTTTATCTTATATTCTAGATGTAGAAAACAATATATAACCGATATTGTATTATCGATATTGGTAGAAATTATTCAACCAATATTGACCCAATATTTCATGTGATAATCTACATTCAAAACTAGTTGAACCAATATTCCACCAGTATTATTAATATAATATTGATTTTTCATTTACAATATATCTATATTGGCCCAATATGGAACCAAGATTCAGCCGATATGATGTGCTACCTGGGATGGACATTGAGTAGACCCATCAATATAAGCCATCAAACGCATAATACACGAATGATTGCAAACCAAGCTGTAAATATACCACGCTGCTGACTGACTCACAACCAAAAATTTGTCACATGATTTGGTCCTAAACTGTACAATCAGCTACCTACACATATAGAAAATATCAATAGAGTGACAATTTGCTTCACATTTTGATGAACCGAATTGACCAACGGGGCACCGAATAGACGTTCATGCGATAATAATGGAAGTCACTTTGCGATTCACTGGTGTGATCTGAAACATGAATGTGAATCCTACCACCATCTCTGAGACCATTCTGTGTTGACTGGGGCCCCCACCTAATTTTTTATTTGCTGTAATTTTTGACGTTCAAATTTGTCAAGAAAACTTCCGAAATCCTACGCGTTCTCTATCAAGCTTTCGGGGAGGCAGGAGGGAGACAATTTCTTCTACATTATGTATTGTTATCGGAACTTATGAATCACTAGTTGGAACTTAATTTGACACGAACCAAGGAATCCAAAGTAGAGGTTTGTCTACAAATTGACAGGCAGCCAACAATTCGTTGTTCTGACCAACCCCAGGGTTCAATCAAGTTTCTAGTACGTTATGAGGAACGTAAGCAGAATCTAAGTTAAAATAGAGTATTTTTTGTTTTGATTCTGAGAGTTCCGACCTTTGACAGCTGTTTCATGGTCACCCACTCATCAGAAAGGATTTAAGGAGCTCTCGAAATCAAAACGAATCCACTCAAGAATTAGTACCGTGAAGGCAAGACAGATATAAAAGAAAGTTACTTATGACATCTACAGTCACTAGTTGAAACTTAATTTGACACGAACCAAGGAATCCAAAGTGGAGGTTTGTCTACAAATTGACAGGCAGCCAACAATTCGTTGTTCTGACCAACCCATGGTTCAATCAAGTTTCTAGTACGTTATCAGGAACGCAAGCAGAATCTAAGTGAAAATAGAGTATTTTTTGTTTTAACTCCGAGAGTTCCAACCTTTGACAGCTGTTTCGTGGTCACCCACTCATCAGAAAGGATTTATATTTATTTATAGATGTCATAAATAACTTTCTGTTATATCTGTCTTGCCTTCACGGTACTAATTCTTGAGTGGATTCGTTTTGATTTCGAGAGCTCCATAAATCCTTTCTGATGAGTGGGTGACCACGGAACAGCTGTCAAAGGTTGGAACTCTCGGAATTAAAACGAAAAATACTCTATTTTCACATAATTACAAATATACATCATATACATACAATGATTGTTCAATATGAAGCTGTAATTTTTACAAAGCACAAACACATGTTCTTCACGTCATGAAGTCTGTCAAATTATAGAAGCATATTTCTGAAGATGAGTTTTCTTTTAAATAGACTCTCAGACTGATTACATTTTATTTTTCCAGGCAACAAATCAAAACTTTTCAATCTTGAGTACTTAGGTGTATCCAATGTAACATTGTATTTACAAAATGTAATATACAGGGTGAGTCAAGCTGAACACATCGGACTCTCGCGGCCAAATGGTATATTTTTTCAGTAAACGGTCATGGGAGTATATGTATGTCGATCTGAACTGAAATACAAGGTATTTAAAAAGAGTGTTACATATCAAAGCTATATTTTTTTAAATGGAACACCCTGTTATTTCTGGTATTTTTGAATTCTTAGAGAAAAAATAAGCTGACTTTGCTGAGGTATCCCTATACCTAACTCTCTCCGTTTGTGACATATCCAACTCTCTCTCAAAATGTAACGTTGTCAAAGAAATTCGATATCATTGGAATTAACCGCGGCAGGTCTACGGAAATTTGACCAGGCACTCAAATCCCTTTCAACTGGATACAGTGGCTTGAGTGAATGATCAATAGTATACAGTGTGTTTTATATTATCAGATACACTTACCGCATATTTGAACGCCAATAACTTTGTTATTTCAAATAAAAAACCTTATATTTTTCCACGTGACAAGATTCACCCTTTCATTTCCTTTCGAACCTTATAATTTTTTCCTATACCTAAATGTGGTGTTTCAGGAGTAATCGAAGCCTTTTCGAAATCCTGTGATTTTTTTTGATTAACATTATTTCATCTAGTAGTCTGACGTCGTATACTTGAGTAATACCCGGTTCAATTTTTGTATCAAGCAGGCTCCTGTCAAATAGAGTACTATTTTGTCATAAGTTTGTGTTAAATTCGTCTTGTTCTCGTGTTCTCAGATTTGAGGAGTAAAATAAAAAGTTTAACACTTGAAGAAAGAATCAACATGATTTTATTGATTATGATTGGAGAGTGTATCGAAATTTGCCTATTATCGTTGAGGGTTTATGCACAAAAGTACACAGATCAAGAGCATCTTGATGAAAATGTATTTGAGAGATTATTAGCCAGATTTCGAGGAACCGGTAGTATCGATAACACTGTTCGAGAGATATCGAAACCAGTCACTGGGAATGAGGAACACAATTTCGAAGTTTTGCAATAGGTGAATGAAGATCCCAATAATAGTAGTAGAGCCATTTCTGATATAAAAAAGGTATAAGTGTTAGCAGAATTATTAGAAAACACAAATTTCATCAGTGTCACAAATTTCACTCAGGTTTGAAAGCCGTCGTTTCTTGGAATTTTCTTCCTAACGTTTCTCAAGCGCGAGTGGCTAGCTTCTTCAGAGGCTTATACATCATGAGTAATCTCAGATGCACTAGCAAAACGTTAGGAATAAATTCTAAAAAACAACGGCCTTCTAACCCGAGTACAAATTGTGACACTGAAACTTCGGCCGCGAAAGCCTCAACCATTTGGTCACAAATATCATCTATACCACATTCAGCTGCATCAACATCTGTATGGAAGGGACTTTGAACGCAGGCTAGATTTCTGTTTATGGTATCTTGAACGACTTGGAGAAGAGATGAACTTTTTTGAACATACTTTATTCACAGACGAATCATCCTTCCATAACAATGGTCTGTTGAATCGACATAACTATCATAATTATGACACCAAAAACAGACATTTATTTCGAACCGTCGATCGCCAGAACCGGTGGAATGTTAACTCATTCGGTGGAATCATACGAGACACCATTGGTCCTTATTTCTTTGACAAGGAATCTGGATGGAACTTTTAAAATAAATGAAAACAGATTTTTGGAATCTTCTGGAAAATATTTCTTTGAATGTGAGACAGAAGATGTGGCTACGATTAGATGGTGCTCCGACACATTTCAAACGTGTTATCTGGAAAGAAAATTTCCAGATGAATGGATAGGGAGCGGTGGTCTTAACTGGCTAACTAGATGTCGCGATCTTACACCCTTGGACTTTTTTTATAGGTATATATCAAGGATATTGAATTCAGTACACCATCTACTTTCACGGATAATATGGAAGTGGGATTAGGAATGCCTTCCAAACAGTTACTCCAAATATATTGAAAAATGTCAGAAGCTCATTCGAAAAATAGAATTAGATGCTGTATTGAAGTAGATGGTGGTCACGTTGAACATTAATTATGCTTATTTCAGTTTTCCCCTAAACTTTATTAATCTTTCAATATTGCTTTTTTTTGGAAATCACCAATAACCCCAAAAATAGTAGATACCTACAGGTGGATCGATATAATAATGCTCCAAACAATATCAACTGTAAGTTGAGAGTGTTTAAATTCAGTTTGCTAATAATATTGAAGAACTATTCTTCAGTATTTGACATCAGCATGTTGATGACATTTTTTTGAAAAATTCATCTGTTTTCTTAAAGGATTCGATAACTCCTGAAGCACCACATTTAGCTATAGAGAAATATTATATGGTTCGAAAGGAAATGAACAGGTGAATCTTGTCACGTGGAAAAATATAGGGTGTTTTATTCGAAATAACAAAGTTATTGGCGTTCAAATATGCGGTAAGTGTATCTGACAATATGAAACACACTGTGTACTATTGATCGTCTACTCCTATCACAGTATTTAGCTGAAAGGGATTTGAGTGACCGGTCAAAATTCCGTACACTTGCCGTGCCTAATTCCAATGATATTGAATTTCTTTGACAACGTTACATTTTGAGAAAAAGTTGAATATCTCACAAACGGATAGAGTTAAATATAGGGATACTTCAGCAAAGCCTGCTTATTCTTTCTCAAGGAATTCAAAAATGCATGAAAATATAGGGTGTTTCATTGAAAAATATAACTATGGAAATCATTATCTTTGAAATACAGTTCAGATGGACATACATATGCTTTCCATGACCGTTTACTGAGTCTTTATCCTACCAAAAAATTTAGAGTCCTTGTAAAAAAATTACATCAAACACTTTTTAGACAATAACGTCTAGTTCTTTTGGTTCCCGCTTGAAAAAATATAATCAAAAATCACAAATTTTCGTTTTCTTCCAACAATTCAAAAACTCAAAACGGCATATCGAATTTTCTTTCAGAGCTCGTATCTCTTATTATAACCATGGTGGAGCTCGTAAAACGAGCACCCGTTATATGCATCAAGACATCATACTACTGAACATATCTCTTAGGCTAGACTGCTTTGCAATTCAATGAAAGAATATCAGTTTATATAACAATGCAACAGGCCTCTCAAAACATCTGAATAGAAAGCCAGGCTCCTCAGATTTCCCAGGCGACGACAAAACTACAGACGGTGTCACTAACATGAACCAACGTTCCCAATTCTGTTAAACTCTAGAAGGATAACCCATTCATTTGAATTCTATATTTCTCGCGACCTCAGACAGCGCCGCTGGGAGACTGGAAAGTTCAAAGATGAGAATGTCGAAGCTGCGTTCAGGGACTATCTGGTTATTGTTGTTCTTTTCTTCGCATAGTCACGATCCGGGGCAAGTTTTAGTTTCAGCGAACATCAACTACATTTTGATAGGATTGTTTTTACAATGAATAAGTTGTTCTGAACTTGTTAGGGGAATTTTGGATACTACTATAATAATGATAGTACTCCCTCTTGAACACTCTTTAGAGTGTACCCAAAGGCATAGAATATCTTTATTGGCCATTTTTTGGTACAAGAGTACATGAAGTAAGTCAAAAATTAATCCAGGAAAAATTATAAAATAATAATAAATCAAAAAGTATATCAAACAATAAAATTTTCTATACCTACAACATCAAGAAATAAAATTTCAAGACTTACAGTTTTGAAGAGCTTATTACATATTCAGAGAATTCAGATATTCTTCTTTGCTATAAATACAATTTCGTATAAAAACTCCTTTAATCGATTTTCACCCAGATTCCGAGAGAAATTGAATTTTACCATTGATTTTCCTTTAGAGGAATTGGACATGAGTAAATACGAAGCAAATAACGTGCATCCATGTCGCTACAGTCTGTATGCATTGTGTAATCATAGTGGGACAACCAATAGCGGACACTACACAGCTTGATGGAGACATCCATATGCTGGTTCGTGGCACGAGTATGATGACTCACGAGTGTCCTCAATTTCATCTGAATCGCTTGTGAGCGGAAAGGCTGTTGTTCTCTTTTATGAAGAGGAAGGCACTAAATCGTTCATTTAGTTCTATTCTTATTTTGTATTTATTATATATTATACTATGGATCATTAAAAACTCCTTAGCCTTATCGCAAAAAGCTTGATCAAAACTTGATTGCTTAATAGAGTTTGGCAATTTATTGTACAGAGTTATCGCATTGTACAAGTTTTGTGTGAGGGAACCTTCAACAACCCACCATTTCGAGTCTTGTACATGTGTGAAGAGTTTACAGTTTGAAATTTACATTTTTCCTTATATGACAAACACACTTCAGAATATTAATTAAGGGAGCAGCTAAAATTTGTTCATTCACAAAAATTGGCTTACAGCTGTACCTGAAATGCAAACCAAATATCAGCCTTATGATGCTATAAACGCACCCTAATAATAATAAGTCGCCTTTATTCATATGATATGACATGGTAAAGTGTCTGCTTAAAGCTGTTTTTCAACTTTACCAATAATTACAAAAAAAAAACAATAATAGGTTCTCTAGACATGACATGATATTGAGGGAAATATGAGAGGAGACCATAACATAATAAACATTTAACAGACTTGACCTAGTCACACACTTTGTTGATTGTTTCATAGCGTAAAATGCTTCATTTAATTTATTGCAAACACTCTGAATTTGTAGTTCCCAAGTCAGACTGGGATCTAGCAACGTGCCTAAAAATTTAATATCAGAACCTATATGTATTGCATTACCTTAGCATGTCTTATCTGCTAGCTGATCTTTTCTGTTGTGGAAACTCATAAAATACTGACTTATTTGTGTTTAACAGTGGGCGATTATTTTCACACCAGGAAGAAAAACTACGTGTTACTGAATTTGCTTTCGAGATCACAATTAATTTATTTTTATCAGGTATTGTTATGGTGGTATCATCGGCAAACATTGTAATATGACAGTCATTCATGTGGTCTGGCAAGTCATTAGCAAACAAAAGAAGTAATAACGGTCCAAATACCGAGCCCTGTGGAACTCTCAATCATATATCAAGAAAGACTGATCGTACTCCGGAACACTTAACTGCCATAGAACGCCCTTCCATAAATGATTTGAGCAATCTAGAAGGTTATTTGGAAAATGTAGTCGCTTAAGTTTTTCAGTTAGAAATTCTAAGGACACTAAATCAAAAGCTTTTGATAGGTCAAAGGTCAAAGAATAGAAATATAACAAATCCATTATCATCTATTTCAGTATATACATGATTCAGCAAGTGACAGGTAGCTTTCTCAAGGGAATGCTCTCTTCATAGTTGGAGTATTCGACTACGACTAGTAACCTACTTAATTTTGTCGGAACAGCAATATCGATTTATGGAAAAAATATCTACACAAGACGCTGTTATCTCCCTGACAACAGAAATCACTGAATGTCTCAATTAGAGTAAGCCGTGCTTGTGCATATTCATAGACCTATCAAATGCATCGGTGAGTCATCATCTTCTCTTGCAGTCCCTGGAAGATATTGATATGCGAAATAATAATTCGAAATTTTTTTAAAGTTACCTCACCAACGGATACCAAACTGTGAGATCCGATAGTACTGTAATCACCAAAAATGTAATTGAATATGGTGTACCACAAGGAACTCTGCTTGGACCTGCCTTATTCAATACATACACATTTTCTTTCAAAAGCCTGGGAACGGTCTTATACTTCAGAAACGGTCCCTGGAAAATTCATGAAAATTTCTAGAGGTTGGTTTTTCGTGTCGTGCAATTCAATGGTGGTATTGGAAATGTTGCCAAATCATCTGTTTTTCAGATTTTGAGGGTAACTCAAATTATTCAAATGGACACCTATTTATTCCAATTGCAATTAATTCAGCGTCCCCTCATTACTCATGTCTCCAAATATCAGGTTTTTGAAATATGACAACATGGCTTTTTCGTTCAAAAGTCTAGGAACGTTCCAATATTTTCAATACGGTTCTGGAAAAATTCATGAAATTTTATACGGGATGGTTTTTGATGATGCCCGATTCAATAGTGATATTGGCAACGTTGCCAAATTAACAGTTTTTCCAGATATTGGAGGTAATAATTTTTTTTCCATGGAACACCTTATCTATATTAATTGCAATCAATTTGGCGTCATTTCATTACTTACGAGTGGTTTTTGAAATATGATAATGATTTTAGACTGTTTTTGATAAATAAAATTTTCAATTTAATTGCCGCTGTCTTTCTCTCTCTTCGTCCAGCGACAATCCAACACTTTTTGCTCTGAATACACAAAGAGCTATCGAAGTGTTTGTTACTGATTACAAATACTGAATGCTGATAATTATTCGAGTGAAAGGGATTGAAAAAACGGCATTGAGGGAGCGAGTTGTGAATTGATCGCAAAGAAAACGGATACTTTGGATGTTGCATTCAAAATAATAGAGCTACTGCAAACATCTGAGATATCATGAAGGTATAACATTTCATAATATTTTATAATATGTAATAACATAATTCTGAAGATGTATAAATAGTTCTCTTGAAACAATTGATTTACCCTCAATATCTGAAAAACCGTTGATTCGCCAATATCACCATTGAATAGGGCATCATCAAAAACCAACTTGTATAAAATTTCATGAATTTTTGAGCTGTATTTGAAATACTGGAACGTTCATAGACTTTTGAACGTAAAAGCCGTGTTATCATATTTCAAAAACCACATCAATTCAAAATCTGATATTCGGAGAAATAAGTAATCATGGAGCGCTGAATTGATAGTAATAGGGTGTTCTATTTGAAAAAAATAGGTCACCAGCAATATCTGAAAAACTGTTGATTTGGAAACATTGTTAATATCACCATTAAAACGGCAATCATCAAAAACCATTTTGCATAAATTTCATTAATTTTTCCCAAACCGAATTGAAAATAGTGGAACATACCCAGACTTTTGAACGAAAAAGTAATGTCATATTTCAAAAATTAAAATAATTTGAAATCCGAAATTTGGAGACATAAATAATGAGAGTGAGCTGAACTGATTGCAATGAAATAAATATGTAGTTCCATTTGGAAAAATGTATTTACCATCAGTATATGCGAAACTGTTGACTTGGCAACATTGCCAATATTACTTTTGAATCGGACATCATCAAAAACCACCTTGTAAGAATTTTCATGAATTTTCTCTTTGCCGTTTCTTGAATATGAGACCGTTCTGAGACTTTTGAAAGACACTGTACATATACACTGAGAAAATTGTTTTAAATTTGCAATGTATTTTCAATGCTTAGAGTGGAACATTATATCAGATTCATGGGAATCTTACTTCTATCGTTCAATTTTTAAACTACACTGACATGCAAAATTAACCGGACAAACAAAATTTTGTTCAAATTCAATCTTAAATAACTTTTAAACCTTTTCATCAATTTCGATAATTTTTTTGCCAAGTTGTAGGTACTTTCATTGTTATCATTCTCTACTATCGATTTTGCAGAAAGTTCTTAAAGATTTGTCGTTATACAGGTTATGATAAAAGGTGCACTTTACCCCAACATTTCTGAACACCCTGTGGAAAAATTTGACTACTGAATGATAGGTCTTCGTACGAGATTTTAAAGCCTAATCTTTCATCAACAGTTCTTTTTTTTATTCATATCAATAACTGCATTCTTAAAGAAAAAACGCATTTTTAAAGAAAACCATGCGATTCGTAACCATAAACAAGCTATTTTTTTAAGTTGGCTTTGCTTGTTATGACAAGTTTCAGTTAAGCATTTTTTATGGCAAAAAGATTTTTGCTAAGCAGTAGTCAACAATTATTCACAGATTTATTTGCTTTATAGTGTATGTTAAGGTGGTTGTGTCTCTAGGTGATTTGTGTTTCGGAGGTATACCGCTAACGAGAAAGTTTTTAAAAAATGAGACCGGAACAAGTAGCGCAAGCTGTAGCTTTACAAGATGATGGTCGTGCCATTCGATATATCGCAGATAGACTTGATGTTCCACGCAGTACAGTATCCGATGCGATAGAAAGATTCAGAGAAACTGGTTCGTACTTAAGAAGACCTGGGCATGGAAGACGGAAAGCAACAAACGCAGTTGAAGATCGGTTTTTGAGACTCCAAGTTCTTCGAGAAAGAACAATTCCTGCTACAGCTTTGGCTCGAAGATTGGAAGATGTTCATGGTACCGTAGTTTCACCTGACACAGTACGGCGAAGGTTGAAGGAACAAAACCTATCATCTTGTGTACCTGCTACAGGTCCCCTATTGGATGCAGGTCATCGAAGGCAGCGCTTGGAATTTTCTCGAACTCATGCAGATTGGGATATGGACGATTGGCGAAATGTTCTTTTCACAGACGTGTCTCGTTTTACGAGACATTCACCTGATGGTCGTCAAAGAGTGTGGAGAAGGCTAAGCTCAATGTTGTTTCTCTCCTAGAGTTCAATTTGGTGGTGGAGGAGTGATGATATGGGGCGGTATTTCCTTGGAAGCCCGCACAGATCTTGTTTCGCTACGGGGAGGGAGCCTCAATGCTGACAGTTACATCAGGGGGTGTTTGGAACAACATGTAGTCCCTTATATGCCCTTTATAGGAGAAAATTTTCTCCTTTTAATGCTCGGCCGCACATAACCAGAATGACTAGGCAATACCTCAATGATGTTGGTATCCAAGTACTCGACTGGCCGCCAAGGAGTCCGGATCTCAACCCCATAGAGCATATGTGGGACAAATTAGGACGAAGGCTTAGGCAGAACTATGGAGAATTTCAAACTCTGGTTGCGTTGGAACAGGCGCTGGTAAACGAGTGGGAGCAAATACCCCAAGACGCAGTTGCTGGTTTAATTCAGTCTATGCCAGAAAGGATGAGAGCTGTTATTCAAGCCCGGGAAGGAAACACTCGATTTTGATACCAATTAATTACCATTGTTGCCACTGTTATTTTTTGAATAAAATTTTTTTATGGTTACGAATCGCATGGTTTTCTTTAAAAATGCGTTTTTTCTTTAAGAATGCAGTTATTGATATGAATCAAAAAAAGAACTGTTGACGAAAGATCAGGCTTTAAAATCTCGTACGAAGACCTATCATTCAGTAGTCAAATTTTTCCACAGGGTGTTCAGAAATGTTGGGGTAAAGTGCACCTTTTATCATAACTTGTATAACGACAAATCTTTGAGAACTTTCTGCAAAATCGATAGTAGAGAATGATAACAATGAAAGTACCTACAACTTGGCAAAAAAATTATCGAAATTGATGAAAAGGTTTAAAGTTATTTAAGATTGAATTTGAACAAAATTTTGTTTGTCCGGTTAATTTTGCATGCCAGTGTACAAGATGTATCTATACGCACTTGAAATGATATTTCATTCAGCGCGTAATTTCCTTTGATATACTGAAAATAATTGTGTGAATATCCCTCGACTATGAGAACATCCACCTGCAACTGGAATGTACATCCGTCTTGGCGTAAATTTTCGCGTTGATTGTAAAATTACGCATCCACAGTGTAAAGTCAGCTCCTACACGTTCGTGTTCATTCTTTTTTGTGACCAACTGAGGTATTGAGGTATTGCAAGTAATAAATAATGAGTATATTTTGTGCAATGCATCACCAATACAAGGTAAGTGAACTTTATTAAAATCATTACATTCTATTTACGAGATTGCATTCAAGTTTCTTCTTCATAATATCTAAATATCTAATGAAATTGAGAAATATAACCTCAAAATCACGATATGTTTTGTGGGAAACACCGATATCATATGTTGAATTGAGTACCTACATATGAAAAATTACTTAATCGCATCAAAATTTTTAATTTCGAAAGTTTGTTACATGTTTTGAAACGTGTATCTTTCGATTAATGAATCCCAAATTATGGAGAAACCAATAAATTCCTCGGTAGTTTTTTCTTAACAAATACTTACTTTTTTTAGAAAATGTTGGCTGTTGGCTGAGTTTATTTGTGACACTTGCACCCAAAAATTCGAATCCTCAAAAAAAACAACGTACACCAAAAACTCCACAAGTACTTGTTCCATCATTGTAAAATGACATTTTTCCTACTAGAAAGAGCATCTAGCTGTCGAGGAATAATAGTCCATATTTTATGATAATTTAAATGGAATTTTATTGGTATTTGTCCTGTTTCACGAATTAACTAGACGGCTTGTTGTATAATACCACTTTTTTGTTTTAGGACAATCGCACTGAATAGGAAGACCAACCCACAAATCTTCATAATATATTGATAATGATTAATGTTAGTTTATAATATGCAATGTATTATTCGAGTATGTTTTAATTTTTTTGCTATATTGGAATTAAATATGCAGTTTATGTTTGGAATTTATTTTTATTTCTAATTATTAAAGATAACTCTACATAATTGACCAAAATATCGTGAGATAATGAAGACAATGACAAAATCTGTTTATACTTATGATTCATAGAATTTTTGTATTGCGACTGAACGCCACAGATTCAATTATTTTTTTCTAGTAGCTACATGAAGTGTGCTAGACGATTCTCACCCAGATAATACGGGTTCAATCTGTCTGCCATTCAGCCAGAGAGGTTGATAAAGGTATAGAAGTGGATGGAAAAATGTTGAGGATTTTGGAAATGTTGGTTTCTTCAAAAATATGAGCAATATATCTCCACTTCACCAAATCACTTTATTGCTATAAATACTCATCTGGAGACTATTATCAGTGTTGATGATGCTAGTTTTATTAGCGAAACGTAAATCAAGTATACTATAATGAAGTGCTTTGGTGACCTGGAGACAAATTTCTCAAATTGATGGATACATCTATGGTGTGTTGAATAAAAGACAAAATGTACCTACCTATACAATGAAAAAATATACAGTGAGGTCCTAAAGTAACGGATAAATTCATTTTCTACGTTATTATCCATTTTCAAGAAAACCTCCTGAAAAAAAAGATACTCCGTGACATAAAAAATCGCCGCTACTTCACCCTCCTCAAAGTGGCAGCCACCATCCCCCAATTTTTTTTTAATGAAATAGGCGGTCAAGTGATACCTCATGTGAAAGGGTATTCACTTTTGTCTACAGCCGTGTATCACGTATGACAAACATCAGTTGGTAAATGAACCAAAAACAATTAGGGTGCATTGGATATACAGCGAATTTAATAGTATTCGTAGTAATTTATAACATTTTGAAAATTAATTTTGTTTTGACGCAATAATTCAAAATTCAAAAAAATAATAAATTGCTAATAAGGTAGAAAATGCATTTATCCGTTACTTTAGGACTTTACTGTATAAATTCATGATAATGTAATCCCACATTATGAAAGTCAAACGGTAATATCACAATGTAAAATTCCACTGCAAATTATTGACGTTGGAGAATCAAACCGTAATATTACAATGTAAAACTCTAATGCAAATTTGTGTTGTGAAGTAATACAACAATGTAAAGTTCCATCGTAAAATTATGTCACAGCGTAAAGTTACATCGAAGAAGTGCACAGAATTGACCAGAGTAAATATCCAAGGTGATATGACACGTGGTAAGCAAAATTCGACTCGAAGGTTACATTCCCGTTAAAACGGGCGGTAATTAAATTGCATCTTGTGGGAGTGGAAAAATTCTCCCAGTGTACACATGTATACAACACAGATACACATATATCAACAAGCAAGACGGATGCCGCTTAATGAGGAATGGAACATCTTGTTTATAATATACTGATTCAGGAAATGCTAACATCAATTGGATTTGGTATTTGTATCCTTCGAAATATCTGGTAATAATTGATTTTCCAAAGGTCAACTTTTTAGAAATCACTAAAAAAAAACTTGCTAGCACTGGACTCGCCATGTATATCGTGGGTATGTGTGGGAATCATTATACTCTACGGCGGATTTGTATCGACCTCATGAATGATCGATGCATAGTTGTTTTGGTTTATACAGTCCATTCAGTGCGTAATTGTTCGATATCTCGAAAGCCATAACCTATAGAGAAGAACTTACAATGAAAAACTTTTTCAGTTACTATAGTTACTTATTTTCAACATAACTGGGTGATTTATAAAAGCGGGACGGCTCAGAGACGCCTTTATTAAATAGAACGCCCTGTATTTTTTATTTGGAATTTATTCCGCCAAGGTTTACCTCTATATCACTGAAAAAAAAATTGGTTTCGGTTGCGGCGTTGCCAAGTTACAATTGATAAACCTATTTTTACCACTATTGAAGGGTCATGTTGAATAGGGCTTGGTATATTCATTTATTCAAATTTTTCAAATATTTTTGGAGTTAATTGATATTCAAATAACATGAACTACGCCCTACTAAAAAGTTAGCGAAACCCACTAAAATTTTTTTGAAGGGAGGAAATGGTGAAATTAAACAACTATACGATTTCCTTAATTTGAGCTGCTTAAAACATTTATTTTGATAAAGTAATCACAAGTAGTCGAGAAAAAATTTTTTTCGTCTTTTAAAATAGGGGTTGGGGGTGAGGGGGGATTTTAATTTTTTTTATGAACACTATTTATATTTGTGGTTTCACACCCAATTAATTTCTATTCAAAATAACTTGAACTGCATATTAAAAATACAGAAAAATCCACCAACATTTTTTCGTCTTATGTTCTTTGGAGGAAGGAAGATAATCATAAAAAACAGCTATTTTCCCTATTCAGGCATAGTTAAACATTCGACGATACCTTCAATGGCACTCGGGATATTTTTTGCGTTTCGTAATAGGAGCTGGGGGGGAAGAAGAGGGGGTGTAGTATTTTTTTATAAAATAGCATAATATTGTTCAACATTAACAACAATGACACAAGTGGAAATATCGTTACCGGATTCAAAAATGAATAGTCTAATCTGCGCACAGGGTGATTTCAATGCCCCCTAGCAGCAAAACAGTTACTTTTTTTGGGTTGGCGCAATGGTAACAATGGTTAGGTTAGGTTAACAATGGTTAATAACAATAATACTCTGTAGAATTTGTCAGAAAGTAGAACTAAAACTATAAAACTAAGAAAGAAAATCTTTGCAGGTGACCAAATCATCATCAACATAGTGATCAAATATTTAAAAAAAATTCCAAAGAGTAAAATCCACCTTTAAGAAGGTATTTCCTAAGAGATTGTTTGAATCCTTTCAAAGAAAGAGATGATTTAATGTTGGGCAGAAGTTTACTGAACAACCTCTTCTCAATTACAGTAGGTAACTTATATAAAAGGTTAGTCCTTGAAAATGGCACATGCAGGTCATTTTGCTACCTTGTGTTGAAAGAATGTACTTCTTCATTAGCCTTGAAAGAGTTCAAGTTACAAAATATAAAAACACACAATTCAAATATAAAGTGCGACGCTAAATTATGGAACAAGATCATTATTTCTGAATATAAAGATATTTCGGAAAAATCCTTGGACAGGTCGATTTTCTTTTCCGATGGGCCAATTTTTGAACCCCACCCAAAATATATAGGGTTATCCGCAATTGAGTAAAAATGACTTTGGTGATATTTTTAAATTGGACACCCAGTATATTTTTCCATATTTGGTTAGGGATCGTCATTACAAATCCAGTGATACTAAGTTTGATGGGATTATGTCAAACGGCTGCGGAGATATGGCCAAAAAACTTCCTCGTATGTCTAATGAGTATGACTGCGAGACTCCACACGATTCAGAAGGTTGAAAGTCTCTGTCGCACTCATTGGGTATCCGGAGAAGTTTTTTGGTCATATCTCCGCAGCCGTTTGACATAATCCCATCAAACTTGTTATCACTGGATTTGTAATGACGATCCCTAACCAAATATGGAAGAATACACTGGGTGTCTCATTCAAAAATGTCACCATTTTCATCCACAAATGGACAAAAGGATGATAATCTGTTATCAGCAACACCATCAAAACTCTCCAGTTGTATAAATCTACGAATATATGCTATCATTTTCACAATGCTATTGAATTTGGAAAAATGTTCATAAAAGCAATCGAATTTACTTTTGGTTTCTGAATTCAAGAGAGATGAAATCATATTTCCTTTCTCTGAATATACCATATCTTCATCGCACTGAAATTGTTGTATTGGCCATTCCTTCATGGGTTTTCGTAACCATGCTGGTCCCTCCCACCATCTCGACTCTAACAAATTTTTCGGAGTACAACCTCAGGAAGTTAAATCAGCCGGATTACTATCTCCAGGAACATGGTACCACGAATTCTTGTCCGTTAATCTACGAATTTCCTGAACCCTGTTCCTTACGAATGGCTTCCAAATCTCCTCTGACTTTATCCAGGATAATACCGTAGTTGAATCTGTCCACAAATACATTTTGACACCTTCTAAGTGGATATTTTCTGATACTGCCACAGACAATCTGGCTCCAATTGTTGCTGTCATCAATTCTAACCTCGGTACACTAACTTTTTTAACAGGCGACACTCGAGATTTGGCTTGAACCAGGTTGATTCTAACTATATTTTCCATCTCCAACCTCAAAAATATGGCAACTGCATAACCATCCTGGCTCGCATCGCAAAAAACATGCAGACTTGCTGATGTCGTCTGGGATTGATATCCTAACCATCTTGGTAAATGTAAATGTTTCAATACAGACAATTCTTCTAACCAACGAAGAAAGAGGACTTTGGTATCACCCTCAATTTCTGTGTCCCATCCAATCTTAGTTTGCCATAGTTTTTGGAGTAACATTTTTGGAAAGAGAGAAACGGGACATGTGACGCCGATTGGGTCAAACAGGCGATGTGAAGATGATAAAATAGTTCTTTTGGTAACGACTTTGTAACCAATATCCTGGAAACATTCTCTGTTGAGCATCAATATGTCCTGATTTTTGTCCCACAGAATACCCAGAACTGGGGTGAGCATACTGTTTTCTGTGTTGACTTGCTCTATTGAACGATCCAAGGTGGTATGTTCCCATCCACGCAAATGAAACTTTCCATCTAGCATTATATTACTTGCTTCTTCTATAAATACGTGGAGTTCATCAAAAGTGTCAACACTGGTGACGCAATTGTCGACATAAAAACTCCTCATCAGTTTCGAAATAACCCAATTCGAATATGGTGCAGTATCACTCTGGCTTTTTCCAGAAATTTTTGTAAATGGAAATTGATTACACTACTGAGCAGAAAAGGACTGCACGTTACGCAAAAAAAAACCCTGCAGTGTCTATAACATTTTACTCGATTGCCAGCATCGTACCACAGGAATCTCAAAAAATCTCGATCGCCTGGTGTGAGACTTATCTGTAAAAATGCCTTTTTGATGTCTGAAACTACGCCAATCTGGTGCAATCTGAATCGTAAAAGGAGTGATGGTATCAACTCGATCAAATTAACACCTTTTACCAAACATTGGTTCAGGGAAGGATGTTTTTTAATTTTTACCGAAGCATCGAAAACTGTCCGAATTTTTGTGGTGAAACTACTACTTTTCAAAACATGTCTGTGGGGTAAATATAGAGCCGTTTCATCAATGTCTCTTTCAGGCACCTCTTCTATTATCCCCTCTTCCATCCACTCACAGAGCACCTGGTGATAATCATCATAATAACCTTCTTTCTTGAGCTTTGCAGTTAATGTTTCAAGACGTTTTTTGGCCACATCTAAGTAACTTGGCAACGGGGAGTGTCCTTCGATCCACGGCATCTTGACTTCATACCTCCCTTCGTCGTTTACAATAACATTTTGAAGAAAATGGTCCATTTTTGGATTTCTGTTCATAAGGATCAGTTATTCCTAGAACATCTAATTCCCAATAATCAGATATAGAAAAGTTACTGGAAAACAAAGATGTAACCAACATCGAGGAGTTCTGGGATGGGGTTTGTGGAATTTTTCCCATCAATGTCCAACCTAAAGAAGTTTCAACTGCAACCATTCCACAATTCAAAGAATATCTGTTCCCAGTCAATAATTTTCCCGCGACATCGGCACCTATCAAAATTTCTATGGGCCCAGTATTTCTGTCAATGATCATAATGTTCAGTTTTTCGAGTTCATGTATCCACGGCCCCTGTATAATACAACCGAGATTATTACAAATGACAGCTTGATCCAGAACGTCAAAGTCACATTTATACTTGTCATTCAAATTACATAGTTTGACGTGGTAACAAGTATGTTTGATGCGCTCTGATTCGAAACCACCAAACAGGGAGTGCGCCAAATATTCTTCTCTAACAGGTTCATAGTCCATTTCACGCGATAGAGTCTTTGTTATATATGAACGCTGTGATCCAGTGTCTATAATGGCACGAGCAAAACGTGTGTTCGTTTCACCAATAACTTTCACTAATAAAGTCTGCAGCAAAACTTCACCGTGAGTATGGTTTGAGAGAGACTCGCTTGCAGTAGAATTAGGTTTCGTCTCAATTTTACTCTCATTATTACACATGATGGCCATATGTCTTCCATTACAATGTGGACATTTTACTCGCGAGCGACATTTTCTGGCCATGTGTCCAAATCTTAAACATACAAAACAACAGCCCTTTTCTTTGAGAATGCGTGATTTCTCTTCGTAAGTGTGTTTCTTGCTAATAATACACTCAGATGAGGTGTGCTTTTCATTGCAAAAGACACATTTAATGACAGACTTTTGATTCAATAAACCTGCCGCTGTAGCTACCGTACCTTCATGCTGAGAAACGTACTTATTTCTACTGGGTTTTCTGGGGCTCTTGTTCATGTCAAATCCGGCAACAGCAAGAGAAATTCTTTCTTCATTCTCTACTTCGTTTTTCAGGAAATCCATCAGCTTTTTGAGACGATCTTTCAATGAATCTTTGTTTGAACAGGAACTACTACGTTGCCATACTCTCAGTGTCTCTTCAGGCAAACACGATTCTACCATAGGGTAAAGCATGGCCGCACAAGTTTCAGAGGTTACGCCTAGTGTCTCAAGAGCTCTCAGTTGCGACTCCATTCTGTCATACAGTTCGGAAAGTTTGATCTTTTCGTGCATGGTGTTCAAGACTAGTGATAAAAGCTCTCTCACATACACTTCTACTAGGAGATCATTCCTTCCAAATCTTGATCTCAAACTGTCTATAGCTTTCGGATAGTTGTCTCCAGTGGGCGGGTAACTATCAATTAATTGCCGAGCTCTTGAATTTGGAACAGTCGCTTGAATGAGATATTGGAACTTATCCTCATTCTCAATGGATTGATCATCGTGTATTCGTTGAAACTGACTCCAAAATGATAACCAGGTCTTTATTTCACCACCAAATTTGCAAAATTCTATTGTTGGAAGTTTCAGTTTTCTTCGAGTCGATACGGAAATGTCACTAACGGAAGTACTTTCGGCTGTTTCTTTTCTGAGAAGCCTCTCTACTCGTATTCGTACTCTGCTATATTTGCTTAAGTATTCATCAACACCAGCAATCTCTGAATCTAGGTCATCAGCACTGCAATCTGCTTCCAGAAGAGCATCGTATATGTTCGTGTTCAATTCGTTGAGACGTTCGAACTTCTGATCCAAGATTCTTAAATTTCCTTCTAATTCGACTAAATCTGGCGTCGTATCCGCTATCATATCCATCATCGCATTGCAAATCTTTGTGAAAGCTGTTCTCTGCGCAGATCGAGCTTTCTTGCTTTTCTCCATCTGAGATGTTGGTCCTGTCACGGTCGCTATAATGTTAAGGAACTTATTATACAAAATCACCTACCCGGTGAAAATATATATCTTCTCTGATGGAGGAGTAATTACAATGTAGAACAAATTAAATCGACGGAAAGAACGTATCTTTTATATTGACAACTCAATTACATTTCTTTGACAACTGTCATCAACTACTATTTTTCAAGCTGTCACATTCAAAGTGAATTAGTACGACAAAATTAGGAATTCCAACGTATCATTTGCAACAGTCTTAGTTATACTCTGACTCTAATGACAGGTAATATGTCATTTCACCCAAGCCTTCAAAAACATCATAATTCAATCACCCACGTGGCAAGGTAGCAATTCTGGAAAAGAAATGAGGTAAACAATATAGCTGAAGATACAAAGCGCAGCGTTTTTCCCGAGAATATAGGCTTCCACAATGCCAACGTTCAAAGGACCATAAAACATTCAAGTGAAAGCTCAACGGCAGCGATAAAAGTTAAAAATTGCACACTGACAGCAATCTTGAAGTAAGAATAAATAGGCTATTCTGGCACATCCAAGTTTCGGGTAGCGCGCATACGAAGCGGGATAAATCTCCTTTCTCCTTGAACCCCAACACATATAAAATATTTTCATATTCTATTACATCATAAAGAAAATAAGGTTTGGTCGCATACGAATTTTCATTACATGTGCGGGCTGGTACATAAAAAGTCGAAGGTAGCTCCGTAGTTTTCGTTATTTGCGAGGGGTGAGTGGGAAATGTCGAAGAACAATGAGATTTGAGTCCCTTTCGTCAGATTCAGTTATTCAAGATAAACTTTGTTATTTCAAACATATTGTTAAAAATTGTTATTTCCGTCAACCGATTGCACCCCTACGCGCAACCCTCGGAAGTCTTCGAGAGACTTGTGTGAGCTAGGGAAGACGCAGCCCTTACCTTTTAACGTGTGATGCCATGCACGAGACCGGTGAATCGGTGGATCGAACCCACGACCCCACGCTTGCGAGGCCTACGCTTTTACCAGCCGACCACCACGGCCCATGGGTACTATCAATGTATGGAAACATAGAAATTGAATGGACTGATCTCAATGCAAAGGCTCATTATTGCCGCACAATTCAACATTTTTCTTCAAAATTTCTTTCAGTGTTTCAGAGGTTAGATAAACCGAATCTGCAATCTTCTTGATCTGAAGATGATTGCTATTCGTTCCTTTTAGGGCGCCTTAGTTTTTGTATAACATTCAAAGAAAATGTGTAAATATGTTGTTTCGACGGTTTTGCGACTGGCTGTTTGCCCCGAACCTAGAGCTAGTCGGTTCAAAGATTCTGATGGAAATGATCCATTTCTTTCAAATCTCATTTCATTGCCAAGACGACACTTTATTCCTGGCCATCTAGCTCTGCTGAGAGTGAGGAATCTCTTGTAATCAATCAATCAATCAAAATATACTTTATTGTCTGAGGAAATGTATCCTTATTGACAAAGCGTTACTGAGCATAAAGCGTGAAAAATATCTAGTGGGTGTATATAAAAAATGTAAATAAATTAGGTTTAGTAAACAAATTATTGAAAACTATTGCATCATAATTATACTTATTCGTATTTGAGTAGATATATACAGTGTGTCTCACTTTGAGCAGCCATACCCTCATATTTCGTTGAGCATGAAATAATTCGAAATTTTCTTTGACTCAAGTTGTAGTACTCGGAAATACCAACCTTCATGTTTACGGAACCTTTGTATATCCATTTTCCACGGTTAACTACGAACAAATGAAAAGTGAAAAATTGGGAAAAATATACTAGGCATTTTTTTATCGCAAAAATAACACCAGATTCTGTTTCAGAACATCTTAAAACCCCCAAATCTCAATGCTTGAATCATTTGAATATACGTCTGTCATGCCGTACATACGTTATACTCCCCGAGAATATGCGCATATGCATAACATTTATGGTGAATGTGGAGGTAGTGCTACTGCTGCAGCAGCGCTTTATGCAGAACTATATCCGATTGCACAATGTCAGTCATAGAATCGCTGATTTGGGGGCTATAACCTATAACGCATTTGAAAAGGTTCTTCTTGAAAACGTTAAATTAGTATTTCCTTCTTCACATCTCATTGAATGCTTCTAAGCAGTTGATTCGTTATTACTCATAATTATTTAATCATTTCATCTTGATAGGAAACAAATAAAAGACGTTACTGATAAAGTCAAATGGAATTGATTTTAGCTCAGATTATCATCACACTCTAATATAATCGAAATTATACTTCTTTCAAAATTAATTATCGTATGTTTTATACCATGGTAGAGTCTGGACAAAATGGGCATTCTTTTGTAATGAATATCCACTTCCACTTGGTTACGTTTTTTCAAACAATAATGTCAAACTTTTGT
Organism: Chrysolina oricalcia; assembly: GCA_944452925.2. Lineage (NCBI taxonomy): Eukaryota > Metazoa > Arthropoda > Insecta > Coleoptera > Chrysomelidae > Chrysolina > Chrysolina oricalcia. The sequence continues at coordinate 53,353,756 of OX101819.2, read as the reverse complement.
TAAAAAAATTGGTGAAACTCATATCTGGCATTTTACCATCATTTCTTGAAAAATTGTCTCGTTTTCTGAAAAACTGTTTTATATGTCTGAAAGCATCACTCATCAGTAAACTTCAGCAGCAAAGATATTTGAATTGGTCTCAATTTGTAGACATGACACTCAAAAATCCAAGGTGATGTAGTGATTTTCCAGAGATTTAAAAAATGCTCGTTATCTCGAAAACGGTGAGATTTTTACTGAGGTGAAATTCCGATATTCTGAACAGTCATGACATGGTCTATCACCAGTTTCAATATTGTATAAGGTTTACCGGACACCCTGTATATTATATAGAAAATGAATCGGGTAAGTCAGCGGTACCTAGGAGATAATAGGGCAAGTTTTATTTCGAGTCACACGTTTTCTACAAGCGTGGTCCTCCATTTGCTCATCACCTCCAAATATTCTGCTACATTTCGATTTTGATTATTACATGTCCAACATATTTAGTTTCCTTGGATTTTACGATACTTCCGATTGATTTTCGGACTTTAGATACTATTGAATGATATTTTGATAAAATTCAATTACTTCATTTGCCCAGACTCATGATTTTATGTAACGCTCAGCTTAGTTTATTGAGATTTGCGATTACTCAGTTTTTCCATTTCAATCACTTTCCATTTTTGCCGAATTCAGATATAAGAAATCTATTTCTACTGCTTTCGCGAATGATGCTTTATTGGTTCTCGAAGGTAATACCACAAGTGTCGGTGATTATCGAAATAGCAATTCCTTTGAATTTGAGAATCAAATTATGTTGCTTGGCAACCACACTCGCGCAAGCGCTCGTGTGGTTGCCTAAAGCAACATAATTTGATTTGAAACCGTGAAGGAATTAACGATATTCGCCGATAACACGAGTTGTATTTGTTAAGATTATTTCATGAATAAAATCAAAACCATTTTTATTTATTTACTATTCAATTTAACTAGGAACAATAATCCCGCATTTAGTTCTGAAATTATGCAACGAACAAAATATTTACTTGATATTTCAAACATCCCTCTATTTCAGTTACCAATGACAGAGCGCGTCATTCGTAGTTTCGTCATTGCATATCTAGTCTACTGCTTCTCGCTCGGGGTTATGTATTGATAACATTTTGATTTAGTGATTTGATTAATCAACGAGTATGCAAAATTTGTCGAAAATTGTGAAGTTGATATGAATTAATAGTGAGTGCTTATTTAGTTTTGGTCAAAGTTTGGTGTTGTGTCATTATAGCAGCTTGCTAGTGGTAAGTTTGTGTTTTGATAATAACCAATCAGGAATCGAACTACAAAATCGAAAACACATCAAATACATATCCAGTCGCCAATCAAGAGCCGAACTACAAAATCGAAAACATGATGTTTTTATTTATCAACACAAAAATTTCAACCAATCATAATACGCTATTTTAGCATAAGTGAAATAATCATAAATACACATTAGATAAATTTCTATTCGGATTATAAATCAGTTCTACATATTTCGATCTTCCGTTTTTAAGTCTTATAAAATTATTTGTCATACTAGTTCATTATTGTGTTTTTATTGCTTAGTTACCAACTATCTAATATAGTACTTTATGCCCGTGCGGGCATAAAGTTCACTTTATGGCCCGCGCCGGCAGAAAGAGAAATAATTTCGCTAGGAATTCCAAAATGTTCGTACATTTTGTGATTTTATGTCATTTACGTTTATCAACATTCACCTAGCAACGATAGTGTCTACTATGATAAAATGGAAATGTTGTTAATTTAAACCGGATTTTTTAAAATACTGATTTGTATTGAGATTGGATTGCAATAACGAACTAGTATGACATAAAGTTATGTATGTACCGTGGGCTTAAACAGATGTGTATACCCTCGGGCGACTTACGTAAAGCGTCGCCCTCAGGGCATAAACATCTATTTATACCCTTGGTACATAAATAACTATTTCTGATAAATAATTGATTCTTATTCATTATATTGGTTTTAGGTTTTAATCGTTTACTGATTTATGGTTACTACAAAGATTATTCTGCTATTCAATGGCCCACCATTACTATTACGGATAATATCAAAATATTCAACCATGAATTGAAATCGCTCCTCCTTCAACCTTTTTTTTTATAAAATCAATGAATTTTACCGAGTTTATCAATGATGTAGATAATTTAGATATAATATTCCCATATTGTACACACTTTCCATATACTTTTGTTTTGATGGAAATACAAAATTTTATCTCATTTGAATATAATCTAACCAGACCGAATTCACCTTAGACATTTGACTGCGTACAATAGAGCATAAAATAAGTGAGTTTTTAACAAAAATACTAGTAGGAAACCGACTATGCCATCACGAGAAAGACCGTCCGTAGTTATATTCTGTTATGTTTTCGACTCGCAATTTATTAATTTGTTATAAACATTTAAATAACAATAAACGTGTTTTTTTAGTGTTTTGCTTATAAAATGGAAAATAATAGAGCAATCTGGTTGCTCCAATGGAAAGAATTGTAGATAAATGAAATATGAACTTTACGACCTGGTCGGATCATAAATAACCGAGAAAAATTGGAAAAACTGAAAAAATTTGCGATTTCTTTAAAAATTCATAACTCCGCCATTTTTCAAAAAGTACATTTGGCCTTTCTCACGAAAGTACTGAATCATGTGTTCTTCATGAGTGCACAAAACAGGCGCTGTCGGATAGTTATTTTTGGCACAATTGCAATTTAAATTTTTTTGCACCATCTTTCAGCGTGCCTGGATGCTCTAGTGATAGCCTAATCTAAATTTTTCGAACAGATTCTGAAAATAGAAGTATAGTACTACGAAATGTTCATTCTCTTTTTGCACTATAATGGTGCGAAATGAGAGAAAAATGCATGCAAACATGACTGAAAACGGACGAGCCCGTCAGCCACCGAGTAGTAGGAGAGTTCGAGAGATGAGGGGAATTCTTCTAATAAGGACCGGTCTTTTCACCTCACAAATAAGTCTGTGATAACTATCTATCGGATAAACTTCACAGGTTTACATATCCTTATCTGATAGAGATAGAGTTATCTGGGACTTATCTATAGGTGAAAAGACTGGCCCTAAACGGGTTACGTGAAAATACGCTTCCCATTACCTGCCGCTCTCTCCTACCACTCGACCGCTTCCACCAGCTTGGCCGTTTTCAGTAATGTTTGCACGCATTTTTCACCCATTTCGGAGTATTTTAGCGCAAAACGAGTATATACATTTTGTGGTACTGTACTTCTTCTTTCAAAATCTGTTTTTAGAAATTGAAATCGAATTATCACTTATAATATCACAAGAGCTGAAATTATTTCCGGAATTTTTTTGAGGGCACGAATATTTTGAAAATCAATTTAATTTTCTTAAAATATTCGTGCCCGAAAAAACATTTCCAGAAATAATTTAAGCTTGCGTGGTATTCGGTAAGAAAATTTCACACCATAATTTGGAAAAAAATTATTAATCCAATCTGTCATTTTGCATTAATTTCACTGCTTGTCAAGTCCACCATGTTTCGTTAAATAAAAAATATTACCCACTTTAGTTACACCAAATGCTAAAACTCAGATGGGTATTAGATCAGTCTATCGCCCTTTTATAATTTTAGGTTACTAAAGGTGGTAGAAATGTATCATAATGTTTCAAGAGAAAGTTTCTGGTTTTTTATGTCGCTGTCAAATGATTTTGAAATGATACACTGAATTGATTATTGAATTTTCGGCTTCTTGTTTCGTACGTGGAAATTTGGGCCTTCTCAGTAGTCGACGTACGAAACAAGAAGCCGAAAGTTCAATAATCAGTTCAGTGTATCATTTCAAAAGCATTTGACAGCGACATAAAAAACCAGAAACTTTCTCTTGAAAATGCTAACCACTCGTGTTGGCGAAACGTCGAGATCTTCTATAAACATACGTCGGCCTTACTACCCGAAGAACCACCATGTAACTGTCAATATTGTTTGTAGTTAGCTTATGTATGGTTTCAAATATCATAGAATTTCAAACTCAGTGCAACATTGCGATTTGAATTTGTTTGATAGTTCCAAATGTAACTTGCAGTCACATTGTTCGTAGATAGTTTCTGTATTGTTGCATTTACAATGAACTTTCATGGTACATGTAACATTGCACTTGAAACTCAATCAATAGCTTGCTTTATAACTTACAATTGAGCCTTATGCAACATTATATTATCATTTTACGATGACAAGCCATTCATAATGTTGTGGCAATATTTTGTAACATTTCATGTTTAGTGGGTAATAATTGAACAAATTTGTGTTTTCTGTTCAATGAAACTTTAGAGCGAATATTAAATAATAATGTTAATTCTTATAGAAATTTTGCATTATTCACAGGTATATCTACAATATTTAAAGGTTGTAGATCATATGTTTACCTTTTTAACTGTCAAAAAAATTCCACTTAAATATCATGGCGCTTCGAAAAAATTTCCAGAATTTTTTTAAGTTGCCATGGTAACTAGTCAAAATTAAGGCATCCTATTGATACGTCACAGTCTGTTCTGTGCACACATAAAGTGAACATAATGATAATAATAATAATAATAATAATAATGACGTTTATTCGTGATAAAATCGATACAAATATTAAGAATTAAAAAAGTAATTATGAATAAACGTGAAAATATCCACAGAAGTACTATACGTACTTGTTTGTGGCAAATACAATGTAAATAAATATAAATGTAGTAAAACTAAAGTGTCTGGTGTGATAGAATAGATATATATGAAAATACAATTATACATGTTTAAATATTTTTTCAATAATAATTAAAATAAGATTTAAATTTATAAATAAATATTGTGTCTGGTGAGGTAAAATAGACAATACGAGAACACAATTATACATGTTGAAAAGTTGTTTTTTTTACAATAAAATACAAATAAATACTTATAATAAAATTTAGTATCAAACGCTCAGTGAATTGGAATAGATATAGGAGAAACACAGTTTAATTTTTTTTTTCAATTTTCTAGTAATTTATGAATATCAGTTTGATCATTTTTCTTTATACCAGTTTCTTAAGTACGTGTAGAAACTTCAGGAGCATGTTGCTGACGTCGAAATAAGAAAAAAAGTTTCCATCTACACATGTCCGCAAGTTATTCGTTTCGAAGATACAGAGTGTCAAAGTTTAATTCTTATATTTGGTTTTTGTAAATAAATTCCAAAATATTTGTGATATTCGAGTATAGTTTGGCATCTGAGATGATTTTTCAATGACAAAATCAAATTTCATGTTGATTGCAAAAAAAACTTATTTCTATTTGAATTTATTTAAAATTAAAAAATCTTGTCATTAAAAATTACTTGCAACGATTATTTCATATCTCAATAATTCCAAAACAGTTACTTTCAGTTACCTCTACCAGGAATATATATTTTTACACAACTGAATAATGAATATTCCCAGATACCAAACTACCCAAATATCAAAATTATTTTGAAATTATTCACAAATAAATAAAAATAAGAATTCAACTTTGACACTCTGTATCTCAGAAAAGAAGTACTTGCGGACACTTTTCTTCTTATTTTGATGTCAGCAACACGCTCCTAAATTTTCTACACGTACTTAAGAAACACCCTGTATATGTTAAGAGTCGCTTTTCAAAGCGTTTCAGAGAAGTTTTATCTATAATTTCCTTTGGTAAGTAATTCAGTAATGTTGGGGCTAGGTACAAGTAGCTTTTCTGTCCGATGGACTTAGACGCCAGTGGTATGTAATATTGATGTTTTGTTCTTGTTGCATATGGATGGTTCGGAGTGTTATGTTCATGTTTGTTTTTATATATTTGACATCCTATTTGAATGCTATATAATTGTTTGATATCTAATATTTGTGTTTCTGCATGACTCAATGCATTCATGAGAACGGCCATTCCCATTTCTTGAAAAATGGCGGAGTAATGAATTTTTTGAAAAATCGTGAAATTTTTCGGTTTTTCCGGTTTTTTTCCGTTACTAATGATCCGATCGGGTCGTAAAACATTTCATTTTGTTCGTCTTTCAAATACCTATAATTGTTTTCATTGGAGCAACCAGATTGGTATATTAGTTTTAATTTTGTATACAAAACAATTTGAAAAAATACATTTTATTTATTTGAATTTTCATAACTAATTAATAAATGACAGTTGCTAGTCGAAAACAACAAAATATAACTCATTAGGTTTTCTATTTTTTTGTTAGAGAAAAATGCATGTCCTAGCTTGGAAATTTGGGCCGTCTCAGTGGTCGACGTACGAAACAAGAAGCCGAAAATTCAATAATCAATTCAGTGTACCAAACAAGAAAACATCAGATCATTTTTTAAGGTATACGAAAAGAGAGTGTGCGACATAAGAAAACACCACATTGGATACCATGATATTTCTTCTACCTGAGCTCTGTGGCAGGTGCTCCATCCTTCTTGGAAGGGAAAAAATTAATTCTCGCTCACTTCCTATTATCTCTAATGGAAACCCCACTCTTTCCCAACTCGAAATGAAAGAGCCGCCACCGGTATTCGACGCGCGACATCGACCTGGTAATTTGATGGGCGATGTCAGCACGACTTGACATGCACGAATTAATCCAACTTAACCGCGATGAGTAGAAATTGGGATGATTTTTCTTCCCGCAAAATGTCCGTTCGCAATTTCCCCGAGGGTTAATATTAACATGGAACGCAGACTTCGTCTAATTAAGCCTTCCAGCGGCATAGTTCAGTCACCGCCCGATCGTTCTATGCCAATTATGTGCTTTTATTCCGGCGAAAGTGTGACATCTCCGCCCGACTGCGCCTCTGGGTTATGTTTCGCGAGATTACGTCATAATACTGCCTTCACAATGTAATTAGGATGAGGCGTACTGAAAGATTTCGCAGAGCTTGGCTGGATGTTGGGGGAATTTTTGTTCTAACACAGGTAAGTGGGTACTTGAATAATAATTTTCTTTTTTTTTTTTTTTTTTTTTTTTTTTTTTTTTTTTTTTTTTTTTTTTTTTTTTTTTTTTTTTTTTTTTTTTTTTTTTTTTACTTGAATAATTGTATGAAAAAACTTGAAACTTTTCTTAAAGTGTGAAAATCAAACGAGTGAAGTTTTTATTATTTAGGTACAGATATCGTAAATCAGTAATAGTCCGCAAGCCAACGTACAAAATCTTAGGTGATAACCAGCAAGTTGTAACTTTATATAATGTTTAAATATGTCGAGTCCTAGAAGATTTCGTAGAGGGGAAACCTTGTTTTCTATGGCTTTCTGGAAAACATGTCAATTTCGCATTTATACCGTGTGTCAACGAATCTATTAGACAAGTCATAACTTCTAGACCATTAGGTGTATCAAAATGAGATTTGATATAGGTAAATGGTATGTGAAGAGGAGAGTTTTCACATATTTTTCACTTTCCGGTCACTTGCGGTTTCACCGGAAATGGCTCCGGTTCTAAATTTTTAAATGGAACACCCTGTATTCTGAAACAATTCTAGATCAGAATGTGACATTTTTCGAAAGTTTTTATGTCTACTTATTTTTTTTGGAGTCACTTTTGAAATTACATCTAGGTGGCCATGATCGGAAGTAAACTAATCTAAGGACCTCAGGTGATATCAGAATATTACAATCGCGAAGTTTTAGTGACTAGTATGATAGATATGAATAAGACAAGTTGGCAAAATTACGTTTTCGTGTCTAACTATTATTTTTCAAATGGCGACCATTTTTTGACAAGCACTGTCCGAAAAAAGGATATTTTGACGAATCTGACGATACTAATTTATTTGCGATTGGATTACAAATAAGAACCTTAATTAAATATTACTGAGGAAAATACTTCATAATAATTTATTTACTTTTGTCAAGTGTGCCATGGATAATAATTCATGTAATTTTATTAGCACTTTTCGAAAAAAGGATATTTTGACGAATCTAACGATACTAATTCATTTGCGATTGGATTACAAATAAGAACATAAATTAAATATTACTGAGGAAAATACTTCATAATAATTTATTTACTTTTGTCAAGTGTGCCGAGGATAGGCATGATGCATAATATTCTGCAGTTATTTCGATCAAGTCTTCTTTGGAGAACAAATCACTAACTTAGGTTATGATAGTGACATAAGCTTTATGAGCAGAAGGTAAAATTTTCTTGATTTTCGTTAAATTTTAGTTCAATTGTCCGTCAAAATAATGTATACTCAAAGTGAAAAAGTGGATATGTTGTTATTGTTTGGAGAATGTCACATAAATTCAAGGAATGCTACTGAGTTGTATGCTCAGAGATATCCCAATCGGCAACATCCATCCATCAGTATTTTCCGTATGTTAATAATCGTTTTAAGCAAGAGGGAAATCGAGAGGCAGAACAGAGGTTTATCATAAATGAGGAGACTGAGATTCTTGCTATGGTTGAGGTTGACAAAACGGTTTCTTTAAGAGAAATTAGTCGAGAAATGCAGATAAGTCAGCAAAAAAATATTGAAAAAGCACGGATATCGAGCATTTAAATATCAGTTACATTTACATTTGTATGCTGACGATGGCGATAGAAGAGTAGTGTTTTGTGATTGGTTGCTTCAAAATCATAGAGTTTACCCAAATTTCATCATCTTTATTCTATTTTCCGACGAATCACGATTTACAAATAATGGCTTGTTTAATAAGCAAAATTCTCGGTACTGGGCCCAACAAAATCAACATGCAATGAGAGAGGGCAATTTTCAAGAAAGGTTTGGTGTCAATGTCTGGGCTGGTATCGTTGGAAACAGAATAATTGGACCAATATTATTTCAAGGTCAGTTAACAGGGGCTGGGTACTTAGGTTTTCTTCAAAATGAAATCGAGGATCATCTTAATAATCTACCTTTAGCAGTTTTACGACAAATGTACTTCCAACAAGATGGAGCATCCCCTCGTAATACCAGATTACTTAATAGAGCATTTCTATAATCAAGTTATTGCAACCAATGGTCCAGTACGGTGGCCTGCCCGCTCACCGGATCTGACTGTGCTAGATTTCTTCATTTGGGGATATGTTAAAGAAAGGGTCTAATATGCAACAGCCCCAGCCACTCTCGAAATCTTAGAAGAAATGATTCTACAGGCATTTAGAAGTATAACGCCACAAATGTAACGAAACGTGTTGAGAGAAACAATTGAACGTGCTGAAATGTGTCTTCAACAAGGAGGAATGCACTTTGAAAATTTACTATAGTGAAAATTTTAAGAAATTAGGATACTGAAAAAAATGTAAGTGCATCGCTAAAATTATTGGTAATTTTGTTAAATTTGTTGATCCAATCGCAAATAAATTAGTATATTTAGATTCGTCAAAATATTCTTTTTTCGGAAAGTGCTTGTCAAAAAATGGTCGCCATTTGAAAAATAATAGTTAGACACGAAAATGTAATTTTGCCAACTTGTCTTATTCATATCTATCATACTAGTCACTAAAACTTCGCAATTGTACTATTCTGATATCACCTGAGGTCCTTAAATTAGTTTACTTCCGATCATGGCCACCTAGATATAATTTCAAAAGTGACTCCGAAAAAATCAAGTAAACATAAAAACTTTCGAAAATGTCACAGTCTGATCTAGAATTGTCTCAGAAATCCATAAATGTTACAATTTGCAGGGTGTTCCATTTAAAAATTTAGAACCGGAGCCATTTCTGGTGAAACCGGAAGTGACCGGATAGTGAAAAATATGTGAAAACTCTCCTCTTCACATACCATTTACCTATACCAAATCTCATTTTGATACACCTAATGGTCTAGAAGTTATGACTTGTCTAATAGATCGTTGACACCCGGTATGTAAGGTAATGACCAGCATTCAGTTTGTAAGTTGAAGTGAAAGATATTTACTGAAAGTAATCTAAAAAAATTGTCCGACAAAAAGTTTTGGTACTTCTAGTTTGTCCCCCACTCTAAACGTGTCGATTTCACGACTTGTAAGTTGGCGACAAGCAGCAATCTGAGTTTTCTAGGAGCATACAATAATTAAATGAGATTTTCAATGGCACCATTGTCCGTCAAAATTAATAAGGATCGTCAGGAGTCCGACGCTCCAAAGATTTCGAGTTGACGACAACAATGCTGGTGATAACCAGCTGTCGGACAAAAGTGGCAATTGAGAAAAATTATCCGACAAAAAATGTTGAAATTTTGTAATTTTAGTATTTCTCGTGACAGACGTTAAGATTTAATATCATATAAAAATACGATATTGGTTTACAGTAAATTTTATTTCTTAACTTGAAAGATAAATAAAGATAAATAATTATAAAAAAGACATCATCTTTTTCTTGGGTAGATTCTTCGCTCGCACTGAAAGTATCACTTTTATCGCTTGTCTCGGATTCTGATAGTGCTGCACTGGCAAAGTGAACGTCATCTAAATCTATATCAAGATCGAATTATTTATACAGTGTTTCCAATTAAGTCGGCACTATATGGAAATCTTTCTTATTATTAATTTTAGGAAAAAAAGTTATTCCTCATAAAAAGTTCTACAGTCTTAAATCTGAAATGCAAACATCGAATATCAAGTTTTTTCAGTCGTATACGAGGTTTCTTAAAAAATATGAATTTCATGTACCTTTATTTTTGACAATATCAAAATTTGCTTTGGAAAATAATGGTTTAGAATTAAAAAGTACTTTACAATTACCTCTATCTACCATGAAAAACAAAATTTAAATAATTTTAACCTTTTTTTTTGTTAGTTTTCGGGAAAAAAATTAGGTCTTAGGTTTTCGACCATGCACAACTTTTTAAGAATAATTCATGGTTAATTTGGTCGAAAAAGAGTCAGTCCATTTGCAGATGCATACCGTAAAAATCCCTGACGTTACAATGATAGTCTTAAAAAAAATATTGTAATGCCATTTTATAGACAGATTTGTAATATCTCTCATACTTTCTCATGCCTTGAATTTATACAGGATGGTCGAAAATTATTTCTCATGCGGAACTTCTCGAATATAACTTTAGCGTTCTGTTAAAAGGAACACTCCATATATTTTTCGACTATGTGACGTAGAATATGGTGTGGAATAGGACTCATGAACACTTTTGGATTGTAGATCCCTTAGACGATGTGTAACCATTTTAGAATTATTGAACTCTAAAAATTGAAAGTAGCTGAGACCAAAAATATAACAAAACATTTTTAATACTTTTAATAGCATCTCATATCAATGACTGTCTACAATTCTATCAATCAGAATAGTGATGATTATCCATGATTACGTTTTGTGTTGTTCAACAATGAAGAACAAATGAGAGTTTCCAGGGGCCTCTAGCGCCAAAACCATCCTATCATGCTAGTTGCTATACACACGCATATGTATTGTCTTCGAAGAAATCGATTTTTAAGCGAGTTAAATAAACATTATTAACAAAATATAATCAAAATACTCGTGAAAATTGTGGGAATCCATTCATAAAAAAAGTGCATTTGAAATAGTGTAATAAGAACAAACTCCTAAATCTGCTGTCAACAGTAAAAGAGTGGATCAATTCCATATAGTACAGGTGAATTAGTCTAAATTCAGTGCTACTTGAAAATTTCCAGTAAATGGTATGTACATTATTATTCATACTAGTGAAATAAAACTTTACCGACAAAATAGAGAAAATGGAATATGAAAATAACATTGGTCTAAAACATATATTCGATGAAATCATTAAAAGTAAGAACGAATTGAAAAACCTTATCGAAGCGAGTGAAACACGTGTACTCATGAAAGTTGAATTGATGAGTCAAAACATTCACCTACTGGAAAAAGAAAATAAAGACCTGAAAAATCAAATTGAAATTCTGGAAAGAAAATCCCGTGCAAATAATTTTCTGATATTTGGCCTCAATAAAACCCCGAAAGAGAGAACATTGGAATTTGTTTGTGAAGCAACTAAGCACCTATTGAACGTAGAATTGAAGGAGTCCGATATAAATAATTTCTATTCATTAGGGCAATCTGACGATAGTCCATTGAAAATCGAACTTATTTCTCATTTGAAGAAAAAGCTGATTCAGCAAAACTGTTACAAACTCAAAGGAACAAACTTCAGCGTATCCAACGACCAGACAATCATTGAGAGGAAAGAAAACAAAATTCTTCGTGAACACCTAAGAAAAGCCAAAGCACATTCGAACAACTGCCACATCAAAGGCAATAAGCTATTTGTGGATAATAAGGCATACACCATCAAAGAACTGGAAGCATTTGAAGACCTGGATGACATTAAATCAAATAGTGCGCCAGCGACGCCAGACATAAGTGATAGAAACGCTTCTATCGAAAACCCACCAGAAGTCACAAAAACCGCAGAAGAATTAACATCACGTCCACAATTGCAGGAAACACAATACAAAGTATCTGAGAAACAAATAGAAATTTTAAACACCCCAATCATCACCAAAAAACCACTCAAACCACCTACCGGATACCTTGCTGATCTCAAGAACAAACCAAGACTTCGATCAACAAATTCAAATAAATAGTTAATTTTCCATCACCAGAATCACAAAATTCGAATATTTCCGGATTTATGTCTATAATAACTGTAGCAATAACGTAAACAATTTATCTCCCACGCTGAGTTTTTTATTTCTATTTTCTCAGTCTCATTCGTTTTTCACTCTTCTTTGCATGTTCTCTTCAAGCATACTTGAAATCATATAAAAAGAAACCCCTTATCTTACCATTTTTCAACTTTGTTTTTACAACCAATAATAATTATCTTTATCTGCAACTCTCTCAAAATCAAGCTATATTGTATACATGATGGATCAATACTTACGTGATTTTGAGAGTGATCAAACTGAAACATTTGGACTAGATACAGCAAATTAATGCTCTGAAATACTACAGGTCAATCGAAATAACCACAACTTCAAAATACTTCATATGAACATCCGAAGTATCAACAAAAACTTGGACGAATTTAAAACTCTATTACAGGATCTTGACTGTGACATAGACTATTTGATACTCAGTGAAACTCACGAAATACATGATTTAGGTTTATTCAACATCAATGGATATAGTATAGTATATAACGAAAGTCATTATAATCAAAACGATGGAGTCATCGCTTACATCAAAACTTGCATTAAATTCGAACATCATATTGAAGAAGTGTTTAGTGGCATAAACTCCCTCAATATAAAATTATATCTGAATACTAATAAAAAAATTAACGTGACAGCATTCTATAGATCACCAAATACAAATGAGCAAGAAATTACTGATGGGTTAGATCGATTGCTAAGTAAAAATTATACCAAACCAGAATATATCGGCATATTTATAGGTGACATTAATATCAATTTAATGGAGCCTACTGAGAAGTCAACATCGGAATATTTAAACACATTAGGCGAACATGGTTTCACATCGGCAATAAATAACATACCAACCAGAGTTTCTGGGGAATCTAAAACATGCATAGATCACATCTTCCTTAAATCAAATGCTGCATTAGTAAAAATATAATTCCCATTATTCTAAAAACGCACATTACGGATCACTATACACAAATTCTTCAGATTGTCTTCGAAAGCATCAAACCTATCACAAATCGGAATAAAACAATCAAAATCATCAACGAATTTAAAATTAATGACATATTTCAGGCAATTACATGGGATTCGGTACTCGCTATGAAAAATCCAGACGAGGCAATGAGTAAATTTATCGATATTATTTTGGAAATCCTAGAAAAATGTACAGACCATCGCAAACTAAGGAGAAAGTACGATAAGATAGCGCCGTGGATGACCAAAGGCTTATTGAAATCATTAACTGAGAAAAATAAAATGAGTGCAAAACTACGAAAAAACCCAAATAACCTAGAGCTACTTGACGAATACAAAAAATAAAATAAATACATTAATTCAAAAATGTAAACTCAAATTCTATAGTAATCAAATAGAAGCTAACAAAAACAGATCGAAAAAATTATGGGAAATTATTAATGAGGTAAGTACAACAAAATCAACGAAAAAATGCATTAAAAAAATAAAAAATGACTTGGGTGAAGTACTAACTGAAGAAATAGATATAGCCAATGAACTCAATAACACTTTCTCAAACCTGGGTAAAAAACTTGCTGAGTCAATTAAAACGGACCCCAACTACACTCCGCCTAGGCAGTCTATAATGAACTCTTTTGTGTTTGAACAGATTGACGTTAAGGAAACAAAAACCGCAATTATTAATCTCAAAAATAAAAAGAGTGTTGGCATGGATAACTTAAAAGCTGAAACTATCAAAATGATATCACCTTTTATTTCAGGATCACTGACATATCTACTCAACAAATGCGTAAATGAAGGAGTTTACCCTTCGGTTTTCAAGCAATCAATTATTATATATTATTATATAAAAAGGGAGATGCTTCCATAGCCACCAACTATAGACCGATATCACTAGTAACACACTAGTAACATCTTTCTAAGGTATTTGAGAAAATTATGAAACTACGACTCGATTCTTATCTACAAAAATTTAAAATTCTATCTGATAACCAGTTCGGTTTTAGGGCAAATACATCTACGGAAGATGCAATTTCAGCCCTAACGCAAAAAATCACGAAATCTTTAAATAAGTCCAAGCCATGCATTTGTTTTTATATAGATTTGTCCAAGGCATTCGATAGTGTTAGCCATAATCTTCTTCTGCAGACACTAGGTGACATCGGAGTGAGAGGTGATTGCTTGAATCTCTTTCAGAGTTATTTGAAAGGTAGAACTCAGGCGGTAAACGTTGGAAACGCGTTAAGTGCTGTGCGAGAAATCGAATACGGAGTCCCACAGGGCTCAGTACTCGGACCTACACTTTTCAATATTTACGTGAATGGATTATTTTCACTACAGTGTGATGGGAGCATTATCGGTTTTGCAGATGACACTGCCATCTTCTACGAATCTGATAACTGGCTTTCACTAAAACAGAATATTGAAAAAGACTTCAGTAAAATTATTAATTGGCTGAAACATAGAAACATAGAATAGAATATAGAAAAAACCAATTATTTACCATTCTGCTGCAACTCCACCAACGCTCCTACATTTCATAGAATCGATATCAAAGTCGGAACCGAAATTTACAGCATACTACCTGAAACAAAAATAAAATACCTGGGAGTGATAATGGATCCACACTTAAGATGGAACCTACATATTCAGTACGTAGTTAAGAAATTAAGAATAATTCTTTATAAATTTAAAGTAATGAAAAACATATTACCTTTGCGACATCTTAAAACAATATATTACTCGCTTGTTGAAGGCCATCTCCGTTACTCAATAATAGCCTGGGGAGGGGCATCCAAAACACATATACACTCCCTGGAAGTTTTACAACGCAGATTCCTAAAACTTATATTTGAAAAGAATGCTCGATACCCAACACAAGCATTACACGCAGAAACGCAAATTCTGGATATCTCGCAATTGTTCTTCCTGCAGTCTTGCACTAAATACCACCTGTCTAAAGACAAAGCCCAACTGCCGGCACACAACTATGAAACCCGTCAGAAAAACCTATATATTCCTCAATTGATGTTGAAAACCGCCACACAAAAAACATATTCCTACCCAGCACCAAAATTTTATAATACAATTCCTGACTCAATAAAAGTTATGCAGCCAGCAAACCGCTTTAAAAAAGCCCTAAGGACATTTATTTCAAATAATCCAGATACCTCACAATGGTCTGGATTATCCGTACCCTATTAACAACGGATATGAAAATGTACAACACAACCATGATTCAACAAAGACTTCATACATGTTCTACATATTCTTATTCTTATTTACCCATTTTACGAGGACTGTAATGAAACATCTCTTGTAAGTACAACACTTATCGCTGGATATGTCGATGTTGATTTTATCTAAGTTTTATACTCTGTTCTTATATGTTATATATGATTTTTGATTATTACACATGTTTTCGTATTTTTTTATCATGTTTAGATTTAAGATATACATTTTATATTTACATACTTACTCTTTTCGTTGGTTCACTAAAACTTCTCTCGAAACAAGTGTTTTACACTTATCGAGTACTTTGTTCTTATATGTTATATATGATTATGACTATTGCACATGTTTTCGTATTTTTTTATCATGTTTAGATTTTAGATATACATTTTATATTTACACACTTTCTCTTTTCGATTGTTCATTAAAACCTATCTCGAAACAAGTGTTTTTACACTTATCGAGTACTTACTTTATTCACACTTAATCTTCATTGTGTATAAGTGTTTATCGTGCATGACCATTATTTACCACTTGTATCTTTCTTATATACTCAGTGAATAAAGATTATTATTATTATATTATTATTATATAGAAAAAGTTGTGCCTATTGAACTTTTGGTTTGGAATGACTTGGACTATAACATTTCAAAAATTCAGTTATGTCGATAGGGGGCCAAGGTTCCTATTAAAGTGTGTGCATGCCTGTTGAGAGGGGGGGGCAACCGGGGTGGTAACCCCGAGGTCCGGGTGAGACAAGGGGGCCCGGCGAAGCCGGAACCAATTTTAATTTCAATAACAACAATATTGCCAAAATTAAACTTTTGTGAATTTTGATTCATATAGATACTATTTTTCAACAGATTGGCGATATTGGGCGATATTCACCATCACATGAAGAAAATGATGCTGCTAGCTCCTCTAAACAACATCCTAGCACCGAAATGGATACAACTGAATCAGTTAGCCCCCAATGTCATTCTGTTGACCATAAGATGATACCTATAGATACTACAAGTTGTTAAAAATAAAATGTTACTTGTGGAGAAACCGAAAGAGGCAAGTACTTCCTCAAAAGAAAAAGCCATATGATCACGACATTGGCGATGTTAAGTATTTATTCATTTCACCAGCTCAAGTGGATGAGATTATTTGCAGAGGTCCAAAACAAATTTCTCGTTGTTTTCCACGCAAGCATATTTTCCACAAGCATATTTGAAGTCTCAAAAATGGCGAAACAATTAAAAGAAACCGGTTAATTTGGAGAAGAGCGAAAATACTCTATTCTGCTATCCTTGCCGCCTTTTCAGTAAATTTCCTGAGATCGAGAGATCTGCACTGGCTTTACCATCTTTATATTCAGCAGAGAGAAGTTGGAAAAAGTTGCATGATCGAGTGCCCGCACATGAAAATAGCCATAACCACAAGGCTTGTTATCTCGAGTGTTATTTCGAGAATTAGAAACACGATTACAAAATCTACCATAGATTTTTTATTGTCAGAAAATGTGTGGGTTGAACGATGGAAGCAAATATTGGAAAGAATATTGGACGTCACACTATTTCTTGCTGAAAGAGGATAAGCTTTCAGAGGCACTAGCAGTGCTATATGCGATTTTAACAACTTTCTTCGAATTCTTGAATTAATTGGTCATTACGACCCTATACTTCAAGACCACCTTCACAAACTGAAAACACCTCAGACTTTGAAACAGAGGATCCAGGTACATTATTTGTCACCCTCCACACAAAATGAATTTATTGAATGTGGTGCAAGTTATGTTGTTCGTACTATTAAAGAGGAAAGAGAAGCTGCTTAATATTAAGCCATAATTGTTGACGCTTCTCCAGATTCAGCTCATGTGGAGCAAACAGTTTTTATTCGTCGCTACATTTTATTGGATAAAGATAATAATCAGTACACTGAGGAAAATCGTGCTATCAAAGTTTTTGCTAAGATATTTCTTGCTATCATGATAAGAAATACTATTACTATGACAAAGTGTCGAATAGTACCAGCACATTTAAATCCTACGGCAGCGAAAATGATTTTGCTGGAGGTGATTTTTCTGCCACAGAAAAGTATAGTGCTGTCGCTCTTAGGCAGTCGGTCTGGGACAGAAAGTTTTTTTATTAGAACATTTTAATCTTATAACTGAATAATCACTAGCGAGTTACATGCCTGTGGCTGTAAGGTTTCTGCTTACTATAAGTGGAAAATCGCATAGATTTTCATCCACTTACTGTAATACGTTTGTCAACCAGCCACTAAAATATTACTGGATGAACCCGCTTATCATTATTCTATGCCTTGCTATGATTATTCGAGGTTGTGCTGATATTTCAACGAAAATTACCCCTTCTACGACGAACACAACAAATATTTTTAGGTCGTTTAGTGCGAATGAAAACGAAGAAACAGAATCATTCTCTGGCTGGTGGTCGTTTGGACAAGACAAAGATTAGGTTATTGTTCTTGGCTTCATGTTTGTGCACGTGTATGCTTTTGTTTCCGGCTAATTCATATTTCATAGTCTATGAGTACTGATTGGGAATAACGCCGCCGTGTGGTAATCAAGTTTAGTTTTGTGTGTAAGGCCTCTTTATGCAGGTGTGGTTGTGTAGTTTGCGGTCTCACGGCATAACATTGAGCATTTCCGTGTGGTGCCTTGTACCTTTTTATGCAAGTTGCAACGGTTCGAGAAGCTTTAGTGCAGTATGCTATCAGAGCAGAGAAACAAGTATTTTGTATTATTTATTAAAATTTCGCAAGAAGCGTTTCGTGCCGTTCGACTGCAAACCATACAACCACAAGTGCATAAATGAGGTCTCAGAGAGTAGGTACCTTTCTACCTAATGGCTAACAAGATTATTTTACAAGAATGGGAGCTAGCGGAATTAGAATGTTTGCTCTTTATGAATTCTATACAAGTGGTTGAAATTGATGAACCTATTTTTGGGACATCCTGGAGCAAAAAATATTGCAACCATTGCTAGCAAACTTGCAAATCTACAATTGAAACTTATAGTCTAGGTAGATGCACTCGTTAGCAGTAGCTGGAACAGTACCCCATTAGTTCTAGGTGGATGCATTCACTAGCGGTAGCAAAGTCAGATACCTACGACTGAGACAACCTTGTAGTCATAAGTAGGTGCAATCGCTAGCGGTACCAAAGTCAGATACATACGACTGCAACAATGCATCATAGTCATAACTCGAGAAAATAAGTTATTCGACAAAATCTAGTAATCCCAAGCGAGTTGTAATCAGCAAAGTCGACTTTATAACCACAGGTGAGAACTCGCTTGTCCCCTATGCTATTAGAGTTTCTTGCTGGGGTTATTCGATTTCTAGCTGGGGTTAGTAAAATTTTTCCTCAGTGTATAAAATACATGATCGATTTCTGGAGTTTGTCGATTGTAAGAAGAAAACTGGTGAAGATATAGCTTCATTAATTTCTGTCACTCTAGAAAAACATGATATTCCTCTCTCCTAATGTCGAGCGCTAGGTTATGACAACGGAAGCAACATGAGCGGCAAATACAAGGGTGCCCAGAGTCATATTGTCCAATGAAATCCACTTGCAATATTTTCACCTTGTGCTTGTCATACCCTAAATCTTTGTGGAGTGCATGCAGCTGAATGCTGTGCAGAAGCAATCACTTTCTTCGGAATAATTCAAAAAGTTTATAACATATTTAGCACTAGCCCACAGAGGTGGGAAATTCTCAAGAAAAATATTGGTTGTTCATTGCATAGCATGTCGCAGACTCGTTGGTAAGCCCGTTTAGATGCTGCTAAGCCTTTTGTTGGACATATACCAGGGTTGAGATAAGCCATTAGCGATTTGAAAACACTGAAACTTTCGGCATGGAATAAAATCTGAGGTATTCAAAAATATATCAATTCTTTTGAATGCATCATTATGGCATCTATTTGGCTTGAGGCTTTAACAAGAATCAATTACCGTAACACCATTTTACAAGCCAGAGATGCAACGGTGAATATTGAAGTAGAAAATGTGAAAAGTTCATTTCTCGACTTACAGAATTTACGTGACAGCTGGAAAGGTAATTTAGAAGAATGCAAAGCAGTTGCAAGAAATCTTAATATACCAGTAACTTTTCCTGACAAGAAAAGACGAACAAAAAAAAACGGTTCTTCGATGAGGCTCGAGATGAAATAGATGAAACGGACCAAGAAACACAATTTAAGCAAACTGTTTTTTGCTTCCTTCTTGACAGCTTGATTGGAAACGACAACACGTTTCGCTGATGGAAAAAATAGAAGAAAGATTTAGCTTTCTTTGGAAATAGCTCACCCTTGATGAAGATGAAATTGGCCTAAAAACAAGAAGTTTTGCAACTACTACAACGCGGATGTATCTCAAGACTCAGTAGAAGAAATTGTCCACCTGAATGCAATTCATAAAGTGAACCTAGGTCAAGATTTCCTGCCACCACTAAAGTTATTAAAGAAGCTTGTAGAACTTAAAATTGAAGTGTTATTTCCGAATATTGTCATAGCTCTAACAATTTACTGTACCATTCCAGTTAGTGTGACCGAAGGTGAACGATCATTCAGTGTCCTTGCGCTCATAAAAAATGTACTACGATCTATACAATGTGTCAGGATCGCCTTACGAGTTAAGAGACGTTAGCGTTAGAACCATCTTTAGCAAGACAACTGAATTTTGATGAAGTGATATCCTACTTTGCTGATCAGAAAGCTCGAAAGGCACACCTAAAATAGATAGTTTCTTTAATACGAGACACGCAGCTCCTATTATTTGTCTTACTTGATTTTTTAGTACTGGTCGACAAGCCTAAGGATGCCTCCGAGAATTGGTTGCGCAGTAGACACAACCCTGGAGTGGGGCAAGAGCTCACTCGCTCTGCATTATTCAAGCAGTTAACGTCGTGAGTGTACAGTCAGTGGAATAAAATTATTGTGGCGTTATTCTGATTGTGTGTTGAATTTGAAATCCTTGTGTTGTGTATAGTTTTGAAATATTATTAGATAGGTTATACAGTAGTTTGTTGTGTTTGAAAATGCCTTCAAAGAGTAAAGTGAGAAATAAGATTCTGAGTGGACAAAGTAGGGAAATTGTCAGTAATGTCATCAAATTTATGCAGGCAGAAGCAATGATAGGTGAAACCAGTATTCCTCTTGTGAAGGTTCAAGAACGAGTTGCTGCCGCAACGGGAGTTTGCGTTAGAAGCATTAGGAAAATTAATTCAGAAATGAATAAAATTGAAAAAGGTGAAATGAAACAATTCTCAACTCCAAATAAAAAGAGAAACAAAAAATCAAAAGTTACCATGTACAATGCTGATTTGGCAGTGGTCAGAGGTCATGTTATATTGTTAGTCAACTTCTGTAAGTATGTTCCTCGTGTTCTTTATTATATTTATTTACCTATTTCTGATATTGTGTGGCGATGCATTCTTTTTCTAGTCGTACTTTATTTACACTTATGGCTTCGGGAAAATTATGCAATTTTCATAAACGGTCCAGTGATCACAGACAATTATATTATTCTAACAGTTCATTAGGAATTAATGAAAATTCAGATAAGAACCTACGTTCCTACGTGTTGCAGAAAAATTTCTCTCCCGATTGTACATTCCGATGATAACCAGCCGTAAACAGTAGTCGATCTTTGTCGCACATCTACTCACGCTTTCAATCGTTTGCGCATCTCAGAGGCATCCTTATGCTTGTCGACCTGTAAATAGCTTTCGTCGATATATTCTTTCTCGGCTCATTTTATTTTTGAGTATTTTTGGTTAAACTAAACGGGGCCTGCAAGCTTAGGTGTCCCGGGGCCCGTCTCAGCTCTCGACGGCCCTGAGTGTGCGGTATTTTTTGTTATCAGTTTTAGGTTCAACCATCAGCAATTCAGCTAGTATCTTAACCTGTTAAACGAGCGGCCTAAGTGCCGGTCGCTTAAATCTCAGCTGGCGTTGGATAATTGGATGATTTTTTTGAATAATCAGAAGATTGGATTTGGATATCAGCTGATACAGTTTTTGTGTTTGAACTTTGTATTTTGCGTATCTTCTTGTTTTTTTTTTTTCATACTTTTTTTCGTACTCCTAATAAATTCCATTTGATTCAATATTATTTAGTGGGTAATTTTTGAAGAAGTAATAATAATGGGATTTGTTATCAATATGTTTTTCCTACTCTGTTGTATTTGCTAGTTTAGAAATAATTAATGTTCTCATGAATTTTATTCAATATTCACTATTCAATATCATCAAAATCTAGATCAAATTTATGAGAAAATTTAAAACAGTAAGTTATTTTGGGCTGAGCTCACACAATCATTTAAAAAAAAATAGACAACTTTACTAAATAACACAATTCATTCTCAAAACTGTGAGCACTTCTTACTCCTGAAAATTATTCATGGAGTCCAATATTACCATATATTTGGTGTAATTCAGAATATTTTCTCAATACATTTCATGTTTTAGATGATGCTCATTCCATCAGGAATGCGATGATTTGTTTAAATGTAACTGTAATTTTCCTGAATTTTGAAGTTCTGTATCATCAATATCAATAGCCTTCATCACAATAATTGATATGCATTGGTTACATGTAAACTGCTTATTCAAATAATAAACACAATTCATTAATTTAATGTACACCAACGATTGAATCAAGAAAACACCATTATAATAGTAACGACCAACATTCATTAGTTCATTGAACTGATGTAAAAATCCCTCGTCGCAATGAATGACTTCATTTTATCAATAATACAACATCCATTCCAAGAAAGAACAATAATAATCGATTTGATGCAAATAAATCATCAATCAATCAATTTATTGTTATTGGTACCTTCGATTGTGTATGTGTTCTGGGCATTCTTCATTTTAATCATTTCATCATATTGGTTTGCATCTTATTATTATTTTATAAGTGAAATCTTTTCGTATCATTATATTGTTTTTAGCTTGACATAACGTTCAAAATATTATTATTTTTTCCCAGATTTGTGAGGTTATCATTTCTGACAGTAGTCAATTTGAACGAATTGTTTCTGTCAGTAGTTCATTCCAATACTTGAGAGTTTGTTCGTGAAGTAGGCGTTTAGTTGAGTTGATTATTCTTGCGCTTCAGTGACGTCATTCATTGGTTTGTTTGTTGGGAAACATTATTTGCACGGAGTGTGACTTATAGTTGATTCGATTTTGATTCTACTATATCTTTTGACTTTTACTAACTATCACATTAACTATGTTGTTAAATATTCGTTACCAATAATAGTTTACAGATCACATTTGACAGTCTTTGTGATTTAAGACAGACGAACATACTTTTCATGTTTCTGACTTTTGACTATCTGGAAAAGGAAATAGTTATTTTTGGAAAATAGCGTCGTTTTGGCTTCTTGGAGACAACCATCTCATCGAACTTCCTCTTCTGTGTGCTACGTTGTTAAAGCAGTTGTGCGACTAAACGCATGTAATCAATTTTTGAGTATTTTATCAAGTTATCGTAGATTTTATTGATTCTACAAGTTGGAATAATCTCTAGTGATATTTGTGGACTTTCGTAGTCCTTTTGATATTTGATATATCACCAAGAGTACCTGTAATGGGAATTCAACGTTAGTGTCACACACCGCCATTTTGGAATCCCCGAGTTTAAGTTATTAGAGTTTTGTTGCTGCCGTTCATTGTGTTCTTTGGGGTGATACTTGCATTCCACCTGATATACCGTATTACCACGATCAGTGAGAATCCATCCACGAAGACGAAAATGTTGGATCTTCACGTTATACCAATCTACTTGGCTGGCCCTGTAATATCGATCTAACAGCCCATTCCATCCACCTCAGGACATTGCTAGTCTTGGAGGGACAAGAGGGACCATCCAACAGTAGTTTGAGCAGGCGAGGGTGTTGTATTTCCAAGTTGAACCAAGCTATCTGTATTTTGCTATCTGTACTTGTCAAGCGGTCTTTTTCATCCACCTCAGGATACTGACAGTCTTAGAGGAACAGGAGGGACCGTTCATTAGTAGTCTGCAGTGGTGAACGAACCGAGAGACTAGAGTCTTCGAGTTACCCGTCCCTAGGTTGTTGACAAGAGGACGAAGGGATCAGTACGTTGTTAGTAGAGGGCGAAAGTGTTGGACTTTCCAGTTTTATCAAGACGAGACACAAGACGAAATAGACTGTACAGAACCATTTAATCCAGAGCGGTCAGGAGTATTTATTTCGTTATTCTCTTGCTCACGAAGAGTACTCAACAAGAACTCCAAGAATTCGGAACAATCTTCTTGTTGTCCTAACGAGTATCTAGTGGACTTCGAAGACTCCAGGAAATCAGTTGGTTGGAAAGATGATAAATTCTTACGAAACTTCAGCTGCATGAACAGGTGTTTGAGTTTGGTGAATAAGTGGAAAACATTCTCGTTCATCGTTAAAATCTCGTTCCTGAAATTCTTTGTCATGAATAACTCATGTAAAATGCTATTCATGTAGAAAATGTTTCCCAAATTATCTTATTCAATCAAATACCAGTCAAATAATCATCGTTCTGTTTCATATCATATTCAAATAAAAAGTTGGTTCCTTTGAAATAAGCTGCTCTTGGTATAAAAATACCCTGCTTTTTCGAAACAGTGCGATTTTGGTTTACTTGATCAAATACCTATAAAAATTCAGAATCAATGCAATTGTTAGAACTTTTAATTTTGAAAGCCCTTTGTACATGTTTCTATCACGTTACTATGAATTTTTGTTGTTAGCAACTGTAATAAAAAAGCTATTTATCTGTTCAGTTCTCTTTGCGAAAATACAGTCCGAATTACCTATTTCATCGTTTTAATACCATTCGTAAATGATATTGACTCCGTTTCGAGCCAGCAAACACTATTTTCAACAGCATTATCAGGGTTTTCTTCAACTGGAAGGAACACCATATTTATATTTCAATCAAACATATCCACATCCCTCAAATAACTCATTATTCCCATTATTCGTTTTCCATTCCGCTTAATATAATCCGCAAAAGGCGTGAATATCTTGACGACCTATTCTTATTTACATGTAAACAAGATGAAAATTGCTTTTGCATGTAAAAATACACCTCACAGCATTTTCAGCACGTTTTATACAATCCCAGGTATATCCGCGGTGTTTTTTATTTCTCTACGTTTCAAAGAATAACCTAAAACTGTTTCTCCGACGCTGAGAGAGATTTTGTGAGGTTTAAATTTTGTTTTTGCGGAATGAGATGCATGTCTTTATGTCTTTTACTTGAAACTGAACACCTATTGTTCACCTGCATAGTTACAAAGGGTATTTTCTAATACAGGGTTTCAATTGAGTTCGTGGACAATTTTCGAGAGATTTCAGTTTGAAAAGTTCATAAAAACGTAAGTTGGTTTTGAAATACAGGGTTCTAGACCATTTCATTATCAACAACTTTGCCATTTAACTTTTTTCGATAGGAGGGCAACTATCGTTACAATTCTCGAAAAACCATGAAATATATCGCTTTCAACCCCTAAAAGTGCACCCCGCTCCAACCTTCTCCATTTTTTCAACTCCAATTTATTTTTTCCGTCAAACGAACAATATTCTGATCCTCTTCAAGTACTTCTCATTCTGTTAATATTTTTTTATCTCAAAAATGCATCAACACTATAATAAAGCCGTAATTGCCCGAATGGAACAATTCTGTGAATACACTATACTCCAAGAAACAAGGAAGCGGCCCAATGTTAAATATGCAAAAATTAATATCCGAAAAATAAAAATATGAGCGTATAGGAAATTTATGAAGGAGTAGAAGTGCCAGGTTTTTTTTAATTTTCAGATTCCGACTTGTAACACGGAATTCCGACTTGTAACTCGGAATTCCGACTTGTAACTTGGAATTCCGACTTGTATCTCGGAATTCCGACTTGTAACTCGGAATTCCGACTTGCAACTCGGAATTCCGACTTGTAACTCGGAATTCTGACTTGTAACTCGGAATTCGGACTTGTAACTCAGAATCCCGGCAAGATGGTTGGTGGATGTTCTAAAAGCATGAGGTGCGATATGGGAACGGAAAATAAAGTAGTAGGTGAATTCAGACTTCACCAAACCATGTTTTATATACGGAAAGAGTGTGCACAACCAAAGAATAAAAGCTTGGTGGTCCATTTTGCACATCTGTGTCAAATTTTGGATGGATTTGTTCCAAACACTGAAAGATGAAGATCATTTCTGTGGTACTTTTCTGGATGGATCAGTGATTCAAATTAATTTCATGAGTCTTATTCAGGTGAAAATCACTGTACCCATAAAAATCGAAACTGGTTTCATTTATTCCAGTTCAGGAGGATCTGAATCAAGTGGTTATGGAGTGGAATGAGCATAAAATAAGAAAATCAAGAAATAGCATTCCTTTTTTTTATAACGAATGTAACTTTCACCAGTATCTAGGAATGATTTGAAAACGAATATATTGTATATTATTCCATGTTTGCAGTTAGAAATTTTCAGTACGAATGTTCCGATAGGACCAAGTTTCATGGAAGTATTTCCAACTACTACAAAACTGTTGGAAAAATCTTTTCAATGTCCTAAGTGTGACAGATGATGATTGTTAAGTCTGCCGAAGATATTTTGTCACTCTTATTGCAAATATGGAAGCAATTTTCGACAGTTACCTTTTCAATCCTTCAACTTACTCGCATCATGCGCAATAGTTATTGAATTTGTAACGAACTATGGAATAATATGCAGGATGTTCATTGAGAGCCGGTAAATAAAAAAGTGGAACAGAAAATATTTTTTTATTATACCTGAATCATAATCCTTGTCAAATGCATTAAAAAGTGTACGAAAACTTCAAGATCAAAACACGTCGGGCTCAAAAGGTCGTCGCTGTGTTAAATAAGCATTCATCATGGACACTACTCATTTGATTGGATGTAATATGAAATGAACAACAATATCTTGATATAAAAATCATATATAGAATGGGTTTTGAAGGCATAATAAAAAGTTGCGAATGATACAAATGTATAAGTACCTAATGCTACCTACTGCGATCAGATCAAACTTTGCTGTATCTGTTTACAAAATATCCCAATATGTCACATCATGTATGGCATGAACGTGTTACAGACGTTTACATTAATCAACCTATGAACATAAAAAATTAATTCTAACACCTCACAATTTTGATATTTAATCGTACTATATAATATCCATAATACAAAAAATATTAGATGATATTATATTATTGAATTCAGATCTGAAAGTCATGAAGTTTTCGTAGGAAATGGGAATTTGTAGTAGTTTGGAGCAGGTATGGGTCATCGGTTACTCTGGCAAACCCCAATAAAGTCTATTTTGACGTTTTGTTCAGCGACATAATGAATATGTCAAATCTACATAATTTAATAAACTCATATCTCTGTAACACACAACAATGGCACTAACACAGTTTGATACGCCAGGTGCCCTAAATTCCACTACCAGTAGGAATTCCGAATTATAAGTCGGAATTCCGAGTTACAAGTCGGAATTCCGAGTTACAAGTCGGAATTCCGAGTTACAAGTCGGAATTCCGAGTGACAAATCGGAATTACGAGTTACAAGTCGGAATTCCGAGTTACAAGTCGGAATTCCGAGTTACAAGTCGGAATTCCGAGATATAAGTCAGAATTCCGAGTTACAAGTCGGAATTCCGAGTTACAAGTCGGAATTCCGAGTTACAAGTCGGAATCTGTAAAATAAAAAAATTGTGGCACTTCTACTCCTTCGTAGAAATTAAAATTCAGGATGAGTTTCTATTTCGTGCGACTCGATCCTGATTACCGAACATAACCTAAAAAATTGGCAAAGTTGCGAAAAGCGGTTTTTTGTTGATAATTAAAAAACTACAGCTCCGATCAAAAAAAGTTGAATTAGGAAATTGTAGGTATTAAAAATATCTATCAATTAAATAACACATAATTTTTTGATTTAATTGATACCTATCGAGTTATATCGGAAAAACCGTAAAAAATCGGGTTTTCTATAACTCGCTTATTGCAAGGTATTGAAAATTGTTACATACAGTTTTGTATAGCCTATGGCAAGCCAAAAAAGTCTTTTTCAAAAAAATTGGTAAATATTGATTATTTTTCAAAATATATGAAGTTTTCTCAAAAAAGATGCTCTCTCAATATGGCTACTCTTGCTCGGGGAATGATGCTACAGTAACGATTCATGGCTTATTTTTTTCTGTAAGAGTTGTACTTTCATATTATCGAATTAGTATATTGATTTTATTTATTTTGAGTGTCAAAAAATACTTTAAAAAATTGCTCAAATTTTTTACATGTTTCTTCTAAATAAATTTCTTAATTTTGTTTTTATAGAAATGACTTTTATGAAAATAGATTTCTAGCATGACTTCACGCATTAAAACAATTGAATTCCTACGATCACTAGAAGCCCAGATAATTTATTTATTTTAAAAAAATCTGGAAGGCGCAATAATCATCGTAGAGCAGTCACCTTCATGGATATTGAGGTTGAATACCTATATTTTCGATAAAAAAATACTAGGATATGTCTAGTTCATTTGCGGTATTATTAATTGATGAACAAAGTTAGGCGTGCAGGCGCGGAGCGATGCAATTTTAGCGGGTGGCGCAGTGGGGATACAAATACTGTTGACATTAAAGACACTTTCGTCCTGACAGTGTTATTGAAAAAGAAAAGAAAAGTTATTGGTTCACTTTCAAGTAGTAGTGTACATTGCAAAAGAAAACGTACGTGAACAACAAGCCGAGATACTCAATATTTTTCAAGCACAATCCACTTTGAACGCACGAAATAAGTTTTCAGTGATATCCCCACTTCGTAATTTTTTGACCCTTAAAATTAAAAAAATCAATATACTTATTCGATAATATGAAAGAACAACACTTACAAAAAAAAAAAGCCATGAATCGTTACTGTAGCATCATTTCCCGAGCAAGAGTAGCCATATTTAGAGAGCATCTTTTTCGAGAAAACTTCATATATTTTGAAAAATAATCAATATTTATCAATTTTTCAAACGCTACACATAACGGTAAGTAACAAGTTTGAATACCTTACAGTTAACGAGTTATAGAAAACCCAATTTTTCACGGTTTTTCCGATATAACTCGAAAAGTATCAATGATATCGGAAAATTATACGTCATTTAATTGATAGATCTTTTTAATACCTACAATTTTCTAATTCAACTTTTTTTGATAGGAACTGTAGTTTTTTAGTTATCAAAACTGCTTTTCGCAACTTTGCCAATTTTTTAGGTAATCACGATCGAGTCGCATGAAATAGAAACTCATGCTGAATTTCAATTTCCTATACGCTCATATTCTTTTTTTATATATTAATTTTTGTACGCACTTTTCCCTATTGATTGGATCATAATGTGAGAGTTTACGGAAGAGTGTATCCTACGAGTAGGAGAAAGAACACTATCATTCTTTTGTGTTGTGAGATCAACTGAATAAAGAAAAACATGGAAGCGTGATTCGATATACCTGCTCTATTTTGATTATCCAAGTTCGCCCTTCCACGAATCCTTGCACATTCAAGGATTATATGGGAAAGGAAATGTAAATTTCAGCCTCATATACTAACAATGAAATTTTTCCAATTCGATTTTCATGTAATCTTGGGAAGGAAATAATGAACTCTTTTGTAGCAGGAGAGCTCTTGTCAGTTCCACCGAAATACTGTTTGGAGTACTGAAGGGGAGTTTGTATTATTATCAAGCTCTCAACTGAGGAATAATAAGGTTTCTGGTCCCTTCTTATAAAGGTAAATTGTGTTATGAGACAGTTTTTGTGTAAGGAAGGAATTTGTCTGAATCAAGATCCGGGCACTCCTCTTTTAATTATACCTGGAAAAATACAATTTTTGATATTGCTGTACTCTTTTGTTCCATGTACACTCAATGAGAAAATGTTTTTCTGTTGAATTTTTAAAAACATACTTCAACAAATACCGACAAATTTACAGACGTTTAATTAAACAAGCAAAAAAAATTCAGTATAAAATTAGAATAAATAAAGCCGAAAATAAAATCAAAGAAAACTGAACAAAGTTCAAATTCAGGACACGTCGATATAGATCCGGAAACACTCAATAACTTTTACAGCATAATTACTAAAAAACTAACTTCATCCCTCGCACCTACTTCAAATCCAATGGATTATTTAAATAAAGTAAAGATGCCCAACAGCTTTCATATTAATGATACAAATTTACTGGAGCTGAAATGAAACTTGCAGGAAATAAAAAACAAAAATGCAACGGCATTGACGAAATTTCAGTGACACTTTCAAATAACCTTCCCGATTCCGCTCTGAATTCACTAGTAATGGCTATAAATAAATCCTTTGCCCTTGGAAAATTCTATTCTCAAAAATCATAAAAAAATTGGCGAAAAAAAGAGTATTAGCTTTTCTTTATACTTATATATCAACCAACTATCAATTTGTTTGAATGTTTTAGACGATGTAGTAACTTGATTACTTATATTTCGGACGTCCATCATCTTAAGAGTAAACACTACCTTGGTAAAACGGGAATCCGTTTTGAGCCCGCAGTTTTTGTTTGAGAATTAATTAATTTTTTTTACATTACTCAATGTTTTTGTATGAATTCCGGAACTTCAGTGATTTTTGATAATGATAATTCTCAAGAAAAAAAATTCAAATGTCATGATAAATTAAAAAAATTGAGAGATTCTGGAATTCTTATGGGACAACCAAGCCCATACAAAAAATATCTCTTTCATGAAGTCAATGGTTTTTGCATGAAACGGACTCTACGATCGGGAAATTTATATCTGATTGGCACTGTAATCGAGAACGGACAGATGCTAGCTGTGTTGCCAATGTTCATCGAGTTCATTATCTTCACACCCATTCTTGATAAGTATGCCAACAAACCTTAGCTGGAAGGGATGAGGAAGATATTCGACTTTTCGGTGATGGTAGCTCTTAATGGTTGAAATATTTCTATCTCTTTCAAATTTTTCACAACGTTTCAATTGCTTGAATCCGCACTCGTCTTCTGGTGAATAATGACAAAATCAGATGCTACGCGACCATTTATATGTCTATAATTAAAGTGTAATTACGGTGTAAGTACGCGTGGTCTTGTGGCGCGCGTGGTCTCGCGCTTTTTCTCCCTCCAAAACGGTCCATGAGCGGTTTCCATACGTTTTTAATTTCCACGCTTGGTTGACTAAAGGCACTATTGGCTTCTCTATAGGTGGTTTCCATAAATTTCTGTTTGAACCAATGTTCCTCTCTATGAAGAACACTAGCTTCGTCCCAAAGAATTTGGTGGTGTTTTGTCCAGGCGTGGTCAGCAATTCCCGATTTTGATGATTCCCCTCGTTGAGTCCACTTTTTGTGTTCGGCTATTCTTACTGATAATAGCCTCTTGGTCTCTCCGATATTGGAATCTCCACATTCACATGGGACTTTGTAAATACAGTATTTGCTGGATTCTGTTGTGTTCTCTGGTTTCGTCTTGGTGAGGAAGCTTCGTAAGGTACTACCGGATTGAAAGCAACTCTTGATTTTCGAGTTGTTTCCGAACTTCTCCTATGAGTTTCTCGGAGTATCCGTTCCGGCGTAGGTCCTTTCAGATGTGGTTAATTTCCGCCTCCAATGACTCCTGGTTATTGCAAATAGACATTGCTCTCTCCACCAACGTTCTTACGATTCCCCTCTATGTGGAGTTTGGGTGATTAAGAGCCGTAGTTGAGGTACTGTCCTGTGTGTGTCTTCTTCCTGTAAACAGAGGTGAGGATTCCAGTGTCTCTTCTTTCAGCTTTCACATCGAGAAACGATAGGGTACTATTATTTACCTTTTCCATTGTGAATTTAATTGAATCCCTCATTCTGGCGAAGAATTCCCCAAGGTGTTTATCTCCATGGTTCCAAATGATAAAGGTGTCGTCTACGTATCTTAGCCATAGTTTTGGTTTGTATTCTGCCTCTCTGATAGCCAATTCCTCGAACCACTCCATGTATATGTTGGCGATTACTGGAGAGAGAGAAGATCCCATCGGCAGTCCATCAACTTGGGAGAGGAAACGGCTCTTTTCTTGAAAGTATGAGTTGTGTAGGCAGCAGTGCAGTAGTTCCAATATCGCTTGCACGGGGAGGTCAGTCATTTCATAAAGCTGGATGTCTTTTTCCAGTTTCCTCTTGATGATGTTCTATAGGGACATTGGTGTAAAGGCTCTCCACGTCAAAGCTGATGAAACGATCTGACGTGGAGAGCCTTTACACCATTGTCCCCATAGAAGAATCCCTTAACATCATCAAGAGGAAACTGAGAAAAGACATTCAGCTTCATGAAAGGACTGACCTCCCCGTACAAGCGATATTGGAACTACTGCAGTGCAGCCTACACAACTCATACTTTCAAGAAAAGATCCGTTTCTTCTCCCAAGTTGATGGACTGCCGATGGGATCTTCTCTCTCTCTCTCCAGTAATCACCAACATATACATGGAGTGGTTCGAGGAATTGGCTATCAGAGAGGCAAAATACAAACCAAAACTATGGCTAAGATACGTAGACTTTATCATTTGGAACCATGGAGATGAACACCATGGGGAATTCTTCGCCAGAATGAATAACATGAGGGATTTAATCGAATTCACAATGGAAAAGAAAACTAATTGTACCCTATCGTTTCTCGATGTGAAAGCTGAAAGAACAGACACTGGAATCCTCACCTCTGTTTACAGAAAGAAGACACACACAGGACAGTACCTCAACTACGGCTCTAATCACCCAAACTCCACAAAGGGGGGAATCGTAAGAACGTTGGTGGAGAGAGCAATGTCTATTAACAACAACCAGGAGTCATTGGAGGTGGAAATTAACCACATCAAAAAGGACCTACGCCGAAATGGATACTCCGAGAAGCTCATAGGAGAAGTTCGGAAACAACTCAAAAAGACCAAGACACCCAAAGAAAGACCACAAAACTCCGTTCTCAATCTTTCCTATATCAGGGATATCTCCGAGAAGATCAGAAGGATCGGAAATGAATACAACATCACGAGTTGCTTTCAATCCGGCAATACCTTACGAAGCTTCCTCACCAAGACGAAACCAGAGAACACAACATAATCCAGCAAAAACTGTATTTACAAAGTCCCATGTGAATGTGGAGATTCCTATATCGGAGAGACCAAGAGGCCATCATCAGTAAGAATAGCCGAACACAAAAAGTGGACTTAACGAGGGGAAACATCAAAATCGGGAATTGCTAACCACGCCTGGACAAAACACCACCGAATTCGTTGGGACGAAGCTAGTGTTCTTCATAGAGAAAAACATTGGTTCAAACGGAAATTTATGGAAACCACCTATATAGAAGCCAATAGTGCCTTCAGTCAACCAAGCGTGAAAATTAAAAACGTATGGAAACTGCTCATGGACCGTTTTGGAGTGAGAAAAAGCGCGAAACCACGCGCGCCACAAGACTGCGCGTAGTTACCCCGTAAGTAAACTTTAATTATAGACCTATAAATGGTCGCGTAGCATCTGATTTTGTCATCATTCACCAGAAGACGATTGCGGATTCAAGCAATTGAAACGTTGTGAAAAATTTGAAAGAGATAGAAATATTTCAACCATTAAGATGATGGACGTCCGAAATATAAGTAATCAACAGTCAATTTGGCTTTCAGATGGCAAAATACACAAACGTTGCAATATTTTCCTTTCTTGAGCATGTCTACACACATTTCAACAACGGAGTGGTCCTAGCAGCAGTTTTCTGCGACTTCTCCAAAGCTTTTGATTGTGTAAATCATGAACTTCTGCAAAAGATGGACTTTAGAGGAGTGTGTGATGACTGGTTCAGGTCTAACATAAGTGATAGAAGACAATTAGTGAGATCAAACGAAAAACTATCACATGCAAAGGATATCTTGTATGGCGTTCCACAAGGATCAGTTCGGGCCCAATTCTTTATCTCATATTTGAATGACCTAGTTACCCTCCCAATTCAGGGAGTTTTTTACGATATTTGCGGACGACACCACGCTCCTTTGGCATGGAAAAAATTAATCACATATGAAAGAAACTATTTCTGGTGATTTGGAAGTTGTAAAAAAATGGTGTAACGTAAAGTACTTGTGCTTCTATATCAACAAAAACAAAATTACTCATCTTTAGCTCTAATATTGACAATTTGAACTTGAATGGGCATATTTTTGAGAATAAGAACTAATCTAAATTCCTAGGAATCTTCATGGACAACATATCAAAATTTTGATCATCACATTTCAGCTTTAACGAAAAAATTGGCATCAGGATGTTATACAGTGAGAATAGTATCAAATGAAATGAGTTCATCTACAACAAAGATGGTGTATCATTCTCTGATTGAATCTCACTTGAAATATGGTGTTGCTTTTTAAGGATTTTGCAGTCAGTAACTTTTTCATTCAGTGTTTGTATTGCAAAAGCGAGCATTTGAATACTTATGCAAGGTGGGAGTGCGTGAGTCATGCAGACCATTATTGAAGAGAGAAACAATTCTCACTGTTTTTTGCATTTTCATTCTTGAAACTGTCTGCCTGTTTACAAAAAACATAATATGGTTGGAATTCAGGAACATATAAATTACATAACCCGGAAAGTGACAGAAAATAAAATACACCTTCCTATCCCAAAAACAAGTCAGACAAAGTTTTCGATAATTTATTAAATTAAAAAGCTATATAACCATATAATTTACGAAATTAGGAAAGGGAAAAGCTACAAAAAGTTCAGAAATCTTGTTGAAGAAGCCCTTTCAACAAAAGCATACAATAACCTTCAGGAATATTATAATGAAACTCTGCTGTGATTAATATTTATATTTCTTATGTTTATATTGACACCAATAGGTTAATTTAAACGGTAGTGTATCGGTATATCATAGTTAGTTCCATGACATGTGAACTTAGTGTCAGATTGTATATATTTGTGTTTTACATTCTCAAAAAAATACTGTTGAACCTATATGTTGAATCTTATTTTATATTGTTATACTTTAGCTACTTGACATGTGAACTCGTTTGGTACAAATTGCTTTTATTTTTTGCATATTTTTCAAAAGCTGTATATACCAGAATCTTCTATGAGCTTTGTCAATAAGTATGTATTTTCTTTGGACAATAAAGTATGTTTCTCTCTCGTTAACTGCATGATCTAGACTCAGAAAATAAATATTTTTTTTTCAGGAATAGTTCTTGTCAACAGATGCTAAATTAGAAGTATTGGCAGAAAAGTTCGTGGATCATTTTTCATTCCTCCGACTCGATCTGCACTATCCTCCATACCTATTCCTTTGTCATAATCGTTCTCATCACCCATGCTTTCACTATTACTCAACACTATTTCTGCTCCAGCCCATAATCATCTCCCAGGAAGTCTGTTTGTATTGCACTCATTTTCGTCTTCACCAGATTCTTCATTTATTAGTATGTTAGCCTCTAGTGGTTCTGAAAATACTTCTTCTTCATGGAGGTCATCTTCATTTTCGTATGCAATTTCAAGAGCCTTCTGTAGAGCTAGGGCCTTTCCTGGAATAGAAATATTTGTTTGCAAATCAGAAACTTATAGTAAGTGTATCGTTTTGATTATAAAACTTGAGAAGCTGATGATCATTCATATTTACACATAATATAACTACATACTAACGACAAAATCTGAATAACCAATTGTATAATTATAATTATTATATTCCTTCAAAAATGATTTACATTTTCGGCACAGAAACAAACTATAACCAAATGCAGTTAAATTAGATAGACAAATTCTAACTAAGAGTCATAGATGCTTTGAGGAACGTTGCACACGTATCTGTTAGATTTAATTCAAAACCGGTCGTGGTCTTAGCCAGGGGAGTAGTTATTTTCTGACAGGTACTTGCCATAATAAGCCTACGTAGTAGGTTTGTATGGGAGTAAAGTAAACGATCTCCCAAAGAACTCTGTTTTCTTAAATTCTAACTTATTCTGAACATCTGACGTGCTTATTCACTTCATTTGAAAGTAGTATCTGGCGCCATCTATGCTAAAATACTGTAAATTATACGAAACGAATAAAAAAGTAGCTACCTGTTAATCATAAGGCATTACTGGGCTTCGATGGGTTGACAAAGAGATATGTCTAGCTACAATCTAAATACAAGTTTCCATATGTAACATACTTGATATGAGGAAATTAAAAATTATAGTTGAACCTAATGTTCGTAATAATGGAATTGATTTGCATGATGATAATTTGGCAAGCATATTCAACAATTATTTTCCAAAGCCTGTAGTTGACAATACATTTCTTGACCTTAATTTTGACAAAAAATTCATAATTCACCATCCTGAATACCCCCACATACGAATTTTGATCACAATCAACAAACTTGTCAGCTATCTTGGAGCCGCCATACTAAATTATTGAAATTCGACAAGAAATTCATGATCTCCGACCTTAAAAACTCCCACATACCAATGTATATCCGAATCGGACCATAATCACGAAACTCGTTCGCCATATTCAAACCGCCATTTTCATTTTCTCGAAAAATTAATTTTGCAGTGCATTGCCACTCGAATTATACGAAAACCTGCCAAATTTCAAGTCAATTGGGCATCTAAAAGTGGGTCAAAATTCAGTTGAAAGATTTTACCTGCACAAACTAACATTCAAACATTGAAAGTTGAATAGAAGCTTGTAATAATAAAGAAATCACGTTAGCACTGAAAAATAAATTATCTTTTCCTGAATACTTCAGAATGAAATGATTTGCAGGCAGCAATCTTTCACATATTTTAACAGTGACTCTTCATGGACTTCGTTCTGAGCCACTCTGTATCTTGTCAATAACTGCACACACGATATGAAAGAAGTCCACCTTGAAAATATACTGAAAAACAATACCGTTCACGTAATTAGATTTCCAATGTTTCTTTTTGTTAAATACCGGAACAACACAAATTAAAGTGTCAAAAAGCGGAATTTTTAAGAATGAATTGCTGTTTCGCATGCAGTGTCGTAGAAAACTTCTAATAGTCGACAAATAAATGAAAACATTATATTCATAGAGGGTAAGTGCAGTGCCGTATATTCCATTCTAATGTTATTATTTTATTTATGTGTTTACTTACACTTACTAGGTACCTACACAGCTCACAGAAGTTATGAAAAATAAATGTATTGCCACAAAAAGATAATCGAGGAGTAGCAACACTTTCTGATTTCGACTTTTTTTATTCACGATTCAAGCTTAAAACCACTATAATGACAGTTTCTTTAGCGAAGTGACATGCGATGAAATTCAGCCTGCAAGAAATTTTTATCACGTGGTATTGATATTATTGAATTATTATGTTATTATGGGTTACAAACTTATTTTTATTCTTATTACTATAAGTACAAGCTTCCAGTAAATATAAACTGTGAAATGTCGACAATAATCACTTTTTATATCGATACTTTCATTAATGCAATTTGCATACTTTTGAAGAATAACAATTCGATTCATACCACCACTATTTTGCTAATTCAAAGTACCAACATACTTCATGTGAAATTTATAGTGACAGTGTGTGAAGTACACAATAAGCAAGACATTTTTGAGGCAGTGATTTTTCATGAATTGTATTACGTAACAACTACACCTGAGCTTATAGCAAACAACAATTCTATATGTTTAAGTATTTTCGAATGAAACAGATGTGTTTTGTTTGAAGCATCTGAAAAATACTGAGAGTGAACGTCCTGATGCAAAACCTTGAGATACACCTTACTTCATTTTAAGGTAACTACTATGAACTACTATGATAATTCAACTCGCCGGCGCCGTATGAAACCCTCCTTTCCTGCAATATTAGGACCAATAAGGGACGTATGCCTCGATAATACGCAGTTTCTTCCTTTCGATCCGGTAATAACGCTTTGTCATGGCAACCGCGTATCCAAAGAATAACGGAGAATATAATATCATCTTGCTTCTAATATGAATGTCAGTCTGACACACTTCATGTTTATCAGGCAATATCTATAACTATTGAAGAATTCACAAGAATGGAACTTTTTTTACTTTATTGGTTCGTGAAATTATCTCAATAAATAGTACTCGTGCTCAAAATACTATCGATAATCCTGTCAGAGATCCTAAACTCAATGAGATTGCTTTGAGATAACACCACCCAACCTAAAGGACTGGTGGTGTTACCTAGCAGTTTGATCTTGTTGATGTCTGACAGAATTACTATCGATGGAATTGCGAACACTCTGGTTTTACCCCAGAACATTCGATGTAACAACCTGACTTCAGCCATTCAAATAGGATTATCCCTCCAAAACGGTCCATTAGCGGTCTCCATACGTTTTTAATTTTCACCTTCGGTTGACTGAAGGCACCATTAGCTTCGATATAGGCGGTTTCAATAAATTTGCGTTTGAACTAATGTCCCTCTCTATGAAGAACACTAGCTTCGTCCCATATAATTAGGTGGTGCACTGTCCATGAGTGGTCGGCAATTCCCGATTCCGTTGAGTCCACCTTTTGTGTTCAGCTATTCTTACAGTTGATGGCCACTTGGTCTCTCCGATATAGGAACTCCACATTCACATATAAATATAAATTTCACAAAATTAAAAAAGGATCTGAATGATTTAATCTGGGATACATTGTATAACATTAAAGATGCACTAGAAGCTACTACCTATTTAATAACAAAATTGAGCAAAGTATTGAAAAGAATACCAAAACTTATAAAGAAAAACGAAAATACATAAAGAAGAAAGATTGGATGGGGTGGCGTCACGAATGTATATCTAGAAAAATTGAACACACTACAGAAATATGTCTTAAAAATCATATTAAAAAAAGAAAGAACCTACCCATCTGATAACTTATACAAGAAAGCTAGGACACTAGATATTCGACAGATCTTCTTTCTTAAATCAGTGTGTTTTTTACACAAAAATAGGAAATATATTGACTTTCTCTCGCATAATTACCCAACAAGGGCTGAATATTCGACTGAATATTCGAATAAGGTTAAAACTACATCGGTGATATGAACAGTGGAAACAAAATGTTTTGCGTTTCTAGGTCCAAGATTTATAAATATTTTTTCAGAAAGCTCCCTTTTCAACAATTCTAATTCTGAAATATATTATAGGAATAAGGTTAAGTCATTTCTATTAAGCAACCAGAGGCAATTTATTCATAACTTCTTTAACTAAAAAAAGCCAAGATAATTACATGAACTGGTCGACAAACCTAAGGATGCCTCCGAGAATTGGTTGCGCAGTAGACAAAACCCTGGAGTGGGGCAGGAGCTCAATCGCTCTGCATTATTCAAGCAGTTAACGTCGTGAGTGTACAGTCAGTGGAATAAAATTATTGTGGCGTTATTCTGATTGTGTGTTGAATAGGCCGCGGGCATCTGACGTCACATGACAACTATCAATCAGCCTGCTGGACAAACAAACGGTATTTGAATAAACAACAATGGTAATTTAATGATATTATAATGGCAATTCTGAGAAGATTAAAGGTTTACTCTTAGTATACCTGAAAGAGGGGAACGTAATTTGATATTGTAATCAGTATTCTTCGTGATTGCAACGAGATTGATTGTGATATGGCTGATAAAAGTGGTTATATCAACACGTTGTCTAAGGATGTCCAGAAGAGACATTTTCAAAATGTTTTGAACATACCGTTGCCCATTTCAACTTCTCAGTAGTTAAATCTGCTCTTCTAGTTGCCTGAATCCACAATTCACGTCTCTTTTCAGCAAGAGGATTAATATTTTTTCTATTGTCGAAAATAGAAGGGAGTCGATGGAATGAAACCTTATCTCTGCCGCTTCTACTTCCGCATTTCACAATCGCGCAAAATTAAGGCATTATCGAGAGTTTTTATTCTAAAATATGACATAAATGCACAATGAACATTTGTAGATCCGTTTGTTTGTCCAGCAGGCTGGATTGACAACTGTCATTTACTGTCGTCTGTCAGATATGCCCGCGGTCTATTTGAAATCCTTGTGTTGTGGTTGTGTTGTGTATAGTTTTGAAATATTATTAGATAGGTTATAGTGTAGTTTGTTGTGTTTGAAATTGCCTTCAAAGAGTGAAGTGAGAAATTAGATTCTGAGTGGACAAAGTAGGGAAATTGTCAGTAATTCATCAAATGTATGCAGGCAGAAGCAATGATATGTGAAACCAGTATTCCTCTTGTGAACGTTCAAGAACGAGTTGCTGCCGCAACGGGAGTTTGCGTTAGAAGCATTAGGAAAAGTAATTCAGAAATTAATAAAATTGAAAAAGGTGAAATGGAACAATTCTCAACTCCAAATAAAAAGAGAAACAAAAAATCAAAAGTTACCATGGACAATGCTGATTTGGCAGTGGTCAGAGGTCATGTGATATTGTTAGTCAACTTCTGTAAGTATGTTCCTCGTGTTCTTTATTATATTTATTTACCTATTTCTGATATTGTGTGGCGATGCATTCTTTTTCTAGTCGTACTTTATTTACACTTATGGCTTCGGGAAAATTATGCAATTTTCATAAACGGTCCAGTGATCACAGACAATTATATTATTCGAACAGTTCATTAGGAATTAATGAAAATTTAGATAAGAACCTACGTTCTTACGTGTTGCAGAACAATTTCTCTCCCGATTGTACATTCCGATGATAACCAGCCGTAAACAGTACTCGATCTTTGTCCCACATCTACTCACGCTTTCTATCGTTTGCGCATCTCAGAGGCATCCTTACGCTTGTCGACCTGTACATCAACGCAGTCATATTCTTACATAGATCCTTTTTTTAAATGTTTGTATATGTATGTAGTAATTATGTTGATATATAATATGTGTGTGAGTATATGTGTGCTTCTACGTTTATATTTACTATATATATACCGGGTGTCCGAAATTTTATGTGACAGGCAATATCTGGTTTTGTTGAAGGAGATATACAAAAATGGTTTTCACAAAAGTTTTATGAGTTCATGAGAGCTATATTTTGATGTAATTTTTAAATATACCATACCATAGGGTATTTGGTGTAGGTGCTACAGACCAAAATTCTATTTTTTTAAATAGAACGCCCTATATATCATTACATAATATTCAGATGCTACGTTAAATTCTGATATCATTTCATGTTTGGTTTTTGAAATTCGGTTACGGCTTTGTTGAGTTATTGCACTTTTCCTTAAATATAAGGTTTCAAAAAAACTGATTTACTCGTACGTGAATCCAGTCTATATCTTTTATTAAATTGAACTAGACTACTACTGAATACAAACCTTTATTCTCACCTCTACGATACGATACCGATATCAGTTGAATATAATATTGAAATTCTTGAGAATGTGACTAACTTGAGGGTGAATTGCTTTATATTCTATCAAGTAGCTTATGCTTGTTGATGCCATAGTAACAAATGTTGTTGAATTGTATCTACTGTCCAGTCCGATTCAGTGATTCTTTGCAAAACAGTAACTGTGTTCTTTGTGCGAAAACTCATCCAGTATGCCTTTCGCGTTTAGTCCAAGTGATTGCATTGATATGTTATTTGTTTTTGGGGAATGTCAGAAAAACTGCCGTCAAGCACTCCGTACTCTTGCAGAAGAAGTCGGAGAGAGTAAATCTAATGTACAGAGAATTCTGAAAGAAAATAAATACCACCCATTCAAAATTCAGTTGGTACAAGGTTTGAAACCCACGGACTTTGAACGACGACTTGAATTCATTGCTTGTATTCAGGTAATATTACATGAAAATCCTAACATATTCAGTAAAATTTTGTGGAGCGATGAATCGCGATTCCACAATAATGGAGTTGTGAATCGACATAACAGTCACTATTGGTCTCAAGAAAATCCCCACTGGGTCCGCGAAAGTAATTTTCAAACTACTTGGGGTATTAATGTATGGTGTGGATTGTTCAATGGCCGCAATCAATGGATTGCGATATTTACATTTTCTAGAAAATGATTTGATCCAGTTGATGGAAGATATTCCCATAGCAGAACGACAAGGAATTTGGTGGCAACAAGATGGTGCTCCTCCTCACAATTCACAGGTTGTTACTGAATATCTGGATAGAACGTACCCAAATAGATGGATTGGTAATAAGGGTCCAATTCGGTGGCCGCCTCGTTCCCCAGATTTATCACCGCTTGATTTTGTCCTATAGGGTTATTTAAAAGATAT
This sequence comes from Chrysolina oricalcia, assembly GCA_944452925.2. Taxonomy (NCBI): domain Eukaryota; kingdom Metazoa; phylum Arthropoda; class Insecta; order Coleoptera; family Chrysomelidae; genus Chrysolina; species Chrysolina oricalcia. The sequence goes on along the minus strand of OX101819.2, from coordinate 53,311,638 downwards.
TGTTTTCACTACCCCCCCCCCTTTGAATGTGGATGATCTGAAAATGAAAATTCGACTAGCGTGCAGTGATATTACGCCCAATATTATAAGAGCGACTTGTACGAGAGAAGTGATTCGAAGTTTCGAAGCCTGTATAATCTCTAATGGGCGTCAATTTGAACAATTTTTGACTTATATCTAGGTACTTATGAAATGATTTATCGTGTTATATCATTTACATTGTTATTAACGATTTGTTTTCGAATACACCACTTTCAATTTCGCAATTGTTTCATATTCAAAAAGATTCCTGACTGAATTGCACAACTCAAAATTGAAACCATTACTTCGAACACCCAAAATTTTGACTAATTTTCATGTGATCTGATGCAGAGAGAATAATTTTATGAGATATTTTTAATAATAATAGTCGTTCTCAAGACTTTACATTTCAAGCAATAACTCAACAACGCCGTAACCGAATTTCAAAAACTAAACGTGAAATGATATCAGAATACAACGTAGAATCTGAATATATAATTATATACAGGGCGTTCTATTTTAAAAAATACTATTTTGGTCTGTAGCACCTACACCAAACACCCTGTATATTATATTAAAATATAGCTCTCATGAACTCCTAAAAGTTATGTATGAAACATTTTTTTGTATCTCCTTCAACAAACCAGATATTGCCTGTCACATAAAATGTTCAACGTAATTACACCATACCGACAGACCTATAAAACATAGTGTAGATTTTTAATTTGTAAGTAGTCTCCTGAAGACGATTGCAGATTCAAGCAATGGGCCATATCGGATAAAAATAATTTTGGTGGCACATTTTATATTCTTGCGTTGGCATCCCTGTGTGAATAATTTATTTCGAATCAATCACTGGATATTAGATGGCGCCCCATAAAACAGTGGTGGTTATTTCGAAAAGACATTTAAATTTGAAAGACTTGACAGCTTCATTGAAAAAATATTTTTTCATTAGAAAAAAGATAGAAAACTGGTTTATAAGCTGTTAATACAATACATTTCCTTCAAAGAAAATGGAGAATGTTCAGCAGCTTACCCAAAGGGCCATGGACTCGGAGTCTAGAACTATTACCAAAAACTTTCACCGAGAAAAATATCGTCTTATACCAAAATACTGAAATGGGGAATGTGATGCATTATCATCATCTCATGCGATATAGGATGTTTAAGACTGGTAAAGTTTCAAATATCTTACTATAGACTATAGTGCAGACGAGAGAAAAATTATCGCAAGATGAAAAATTGTAGCAACAATGAAAAATAATATGAGTTATGCGACACATGTCTACATCAATGGTGATGGACCGGTGGCTAAAAGATTCATAATAGAAGAAAAGTCTTTTGTACTTGCACACAAAAAAATATTTTCAACATAAAGCAGCCTTCTTTATCCTAAGAAAATTATTCTGTTATATATAATCTATGAAATGTGTCTTTATTCGAAGAAATCTATTTTTTCACTGCGATTCACTTCAATCAACAATATTTACAAGTTAGCATCTTCAAGAGCTGATGGTATTTGGGTAGTTTTCTATTTCATGAATAAATTATTTCCTGTTGAGATTTTTTTGTACATCAGAAAAAATATTTTTTGGCTTATGAAAGAATGTTATGTTTTAGATAGCGTGAGGGAATATGGTTACCTAGTTCTTCCAGAACGAAAAGTGCGTCCAGTGACATAGTTTGGGTTGTTTTCTATTTCTATCATTTTTATCTAAGAAATAGCATTTTTGCAAAAACTGAACTAATGAATTTTCAATGCGGAAAATTGAAAATTGAAAAACCATCAAAGATACCTAGGAAAAATAAGTGTTAATGTATTTGAGGAAGGAAAACGCTATGAAGAAATATAGCAATATATGATTTTCGACGATGGCCATTAGTGTACTTATTTCTTTGAAGATGTGAGGATTGAAGGAAAATGTGAAGTATCAAAGACAGTTATATTATCACACTGCAGCAGTTTTTCAAAGATATCACAAACTAATAATAAATAAATAATAGTACATTATATACCGCGGGACTGAAGTAGTACATTTAATCCTGAAGGTAAAGTTTATGGCCCGACCGCAGGGAGGGCCATAATTTACCTGAAGGATTAAATGTACTTCAGTCGCAAGGTATATACGATACTTTTCGTACTTCCGGTATGATTTTATTAATTATTTCAATAATTTCAATCAGTTTTTTCTCTCTTCAACTCATTTAATAAACTGTCTTTAAAATAAGTTACCATAGTAACATTGCGTTGTGACAGTTATAATTTAGAAACATTGTCATTACTAGTGTCATTGTAAAGAAACATTGTTATTGATAATTATTGGTATCATGAGTGAAGAAGGTGTATCTGATATTGATAAAAGAGCAGCCGAAGTAGGTGAAGAATTGTTACCACCGAAATCTAGAAAACTATACGAGCAGCAGTACGATGCTTTTAAAAAGTGGTGCCGCTTAAAAAATGTGAGACAACCTACTGAAAATGCGCTGTTAGTCTACTTCGATGATAAATCAAAAGCGGTTTGTGCCTCAACTCTCTGGGCACATTACTCAATGCTGAAATAGGTTATTAACATTAGAGAAGATATTGATATAAGTAAATTTCCAAAATTATTAGCTTTTTTGAAGAGAAGAAATGAGGGATTTAAGCCAAAGAAGTCAAGAATTCTCACGTCTGAGCAGGTAGATCAGTTCTTACGGGAGGCTCCGGATGATAAATATTTAATGCTTAAGGTAAATTTGGAAATTTGTTTATATTCAGAAATTTTAAGAAATCAATTTTTTTGTAGGTTGCACTTATTTTGGGCGTTGCGGGAGCTTGTCGTGGAAAAGAGTTGGTTGATTTAGAAATCGACGATGTGAGAGATTTGGGCGATTCCTTCCTAATTGCGATTAGAAACACCAAAAATAAAATTGACCGAAATTTTGTGATCAAAAATTCAGAAAACAGTGCCATCAGTTTTGTGGCGATATTTCGGAAATATGTGGCATTGCGAAAGACAGGGACAACTCATTCAAAATTTTTTGTTCAATACATCAACAAAGAATGTACTACGCGAGTAGTAGGAAAAAACATGTTTGGTACATTTCCACGGCAAATAGCAGCTTTCTTGAAATTAGAAAATGCGACGTCTTATACGGGACATTGTTTTAGACGCACATCTGCGTCTTTGTTAGCTGATTTGGGAGCAACAATAGACGTGCTGAAGAGACATGGAGGATGGAAATCCTCCAACGTGGCCGAGGGATATATTGAATCGTCTATTAAAAATAAACAAAAAATTTCAGATAAAATATTTGGTCAAGTCGCCGATTCGTCCACTATAGTTATGCCACAGTCCTCATTCTCGCTTCCTGTTTCCGCAGGATCTTCGAAACAAACACCAGTTCAATATGAAAAGGACCTATCTGTTACTCGTCAGTTACCTGCTGCATTAACCCAGGAAAGACTGGTCAATATGACGAACTGTCACAATATTAATTTGAATATTAACGTTAATTACCATTCTAATTAATTATATTTTTCAATAAAATATCCCTTAAATTCGTTTGTTTGTGATTTAATCGTTCCGGGAGTTTCGTCAATATAGTACCTGTCACAAGGGAGTGAAGTTGTCACTTTAGGCCCGGAAGTACGAAAATAAATAAATACATTTATTTTTCAGAAGATGTCAAATATATATAGGAATAGTCACAAATTGTTACTAAGTAGCAAAAAATTCGTCCAAAGTATAAAAAGTATTATTGACTAAATAGGTTTTCAAACGAATCTTAAATAGTGATACATTAGCAGATTCGCTTACGTCTTTTGGAAGTTTATTAAAAATCTTTTGTCCTAGAACGCGGGGAGTTTTAGATGAAACAACGTATTTACACTGGGGAATATGTAAATCAGTACAATTCCTTGTATTGTATGAATGAATTTCCTTATTTATGATCAACTTATGTCTATTTGTAAATATATACAAGCACATTTCGAAAATAAGATTACCAACAAGTGTTAAAATTTGGAGATTTTCAAAAATTGGTCTGCAAGAATCCCTTCTTGTTAAATTGGAGATAATTCTCAATATACGTTTTTGCACAATGAATACATCAGGTGCTCGAGTGGAAGTACCCCAAAAGCATACTCCGTAGCGTAACCGAGAGGCGACTTGGGAATGATATAAAACTATTAATTGTTCTTGTTTTAGAATGCATTTCAAGTTCCTGAACATGTAACAGATAGAGTTCAGTTTAGAGATCAAGTTGGCACAATGTCCCTTCCAATTCAAAACTTCATCTATCAATACACCTAGAAATTTAACAGCATTGGTTGGTTCGATAGATGTATTTTCTACACGTACATTCGGAGTTGAACATTTTTTTTGATAATTATGGAATCGGATAGTATTTGTTTTCTCGCTGTTAAAGTAAAGAGAGTTGTAATTACACCAAGATATCATGCTACCCATGATTGATGTACAATTTTCATTCCTAACCTTATTCTATGAAATATAAAAAAAATCAAACATTTAAATCAATAGCTCGTTACTTTCTCAAATGCAATAAGTTAAGGAAATACATTCAATAAAATCCAAAAAAACATGGTATAATGATAAATAGGAAGAAATACATGAAATACCTTGACGAGGTATTGAAGATTTTCAAACATGAATCAAATTGATATTTCACCATAACTAGTACTAAGTAATACTACCCTAAACTATATATCTAACAAATATGTCTGTTTTCCTGTATATTATGCTTCCTTGTCTCCACTGCAGTAACATCTCCAGGTTGCTGAGAAATTATAATCATGAAAAATTCCGTTGTACACATTAACATGATAATGACTTTGTTAATAATATTATAATCAGTATTTTTCCTGTTGGATATGAAAAATACTGAGGCTTTAATTTCCTTAGTTTTGGAGTCAAATTTTCAATAGTGTAAAGATAACCACTGCCAAGGAAATAGAAAATGTATTTATCTGAATAATTTACAGAATCGAAAATAATTCTTCTATATGCATTGGGAAATATTACTACTGCAAATCCCTACAAGTCGATAGGTAATAATATTATATTTCGAATAGACTTTAACAGAGAACGCATTAGTGAAAGTCCAAATTTTAAAGTGTTATTTTGGGAGTCATTGAATTGAAGAATCAATGAACTTATTCATGGCGGCTTTTGAAAAAATGCGTTACAAATTATGACAAACTGGAACTTCAGAAATTTTAATAATAATATAATAATTACCACAGTTCAAAATATTGTAGGAGGGTTGTACAGGTTATGCGGCCTCACAAACTCTTCGACCCATTAGGTCTTATCCTCATGAAAAAAAGAAATACATGAGGCATATTCCTCACTGACTACTTATCTAAGTATAATACCATGATGGTAATTGAAATATTTCCTTCCTTCAGGCACATTGAATATTTTTTTTCCTATTTTCCTTTGGTGTTTATAGTGGCACCGACTACTATAGATTACTGTCTGTTAAGTAAAAAACTGGACTTGTTGAAATACGGTTGTACTGTAAACGATGACTGCCGGATGGAGCGATCATCTTATTTCGAATTTAAATAATTATAACAATTTTCAACATTTTAAAGCTAACTTTTATAGGAATATTCTGACTTAAATGAAAACAATAATTGTACTTACTCCTAAAATCCACAATCCAGGCACAACCCACTCACACAAAATCTTTTCTGTGTTGTCAATTCATGATCAAAATAATTTAACCTATTCACCGGCCGCTGCGTAAGAACTATCACGTTTCAAACACCAAGGTGAAATGGCTGCAAAGGACTCAGGTAGCAGTTCATCGCATCGATGTCTGCCGAAAACAAACGAAAACAATTTCAAAATGGTGTGTTCATTGAAGTAAGAAAATATAACAAAATATCTTCTTGGGTTGAGAAATGTTATTGAATAATATTTCAATTTGAGAACATATCATTTCTTGTTCTGAAAAGAAAGTCATATGTTGATGTTAGAGAAAATATTCTTAATATTTATTGAACCAAAAAAGTTTTGTGAGAAATTTCTTAATTTGACTCATAAATTGAATAAAATGGATTAGTAAAATGATGTTCGCTTATATGACATGTTTCATCTCTTTTAACACGAGTATAAAGTATTGAGCTTGTAAAGGTTGACTTTGTAGGTTATCAGCTGAACCTGTTCTTTATCTGTGAAGTAGGTTTATTCTATCTATTGTAATATAATTGCATTATGAATGTCATTGAAATACCTTTCAGCAAGAACATTATAGAAAAGATTAGTTACTCTTCGTACTTCGTAGTTACCTCTTTTTGACCCGATTCTCTATAATATTAGGTGTATCTACTGTGTCTGGGGTTGTTTTGTTGTTTTCCAGTTTTGATTCTCGTCAGCTGTTTAGTTTGAAAAAATGCACACACACAAATACAGTTTTAATCATAAAGCAGCCTGCTTTATTCTAAGAAAATTATTCCGTTATATACAGGGTGTTAATTAAGTACGTTGACAAACTTCGGGAGGTGATTCTTTGAAGGTTTTCAGGACGAAATGTTCATATAAACATATGTCCCAAACGGCTTGGTTTTCGAGATACAGGGTGATAAAAATACATTTTTTTCAAGATTTTTTAGAGTTAACTTCGACATTTTCTACAATAATCAGTTCAAATTAGGCAAGTACAATCCATTCAATAGTACGCACGATACAAAATAATGCATTTCTCAAATAATTCACAGGGTCCTCCTTTTTTCAGTGTCAAGCTTTGTTCAACCCTTCAGAATTTTTTTTTCCGCCGCCACTGACATATTATGAGAAAGGAATAATGAATGTTGTTTCATTTAACATCTTTTTGCTCTCTTGATGTTTTTCATTTACTTGTACGGTTCAGGAGTTACAATGAAAATATTAACGCAAACATTTTCCAGTAACGCATAACATAAAGAAATTTGAGAAGCAAATAGTCTAACAAACTTGAAGGGTGATTCTTTGAAAGGTTTCAAGATGAAAAGTTCATATAAACATGTCCCAAGCGGCTTGGTTTTCGAAGTACAGGGTGATCAAAATACATTTTTTAGGAGTTTTTGGAGTTTACTTCGAAATCTTCCCAGTGGGATCTCTTCTAGGAGTCCAGGTAAGATGAATTCAAGAAAATGTCGATAATGGTCTATGAGGCAGAAAATGTGGCCCGATAAGGAAATTCCCTACAATTCCAACCCAAACATTCACAGAAAACGTCTCTTGAAAATGGTTTTCAATCACGGCGTGTGGGTTTTCATCAGCCCACATATGATTGTTGTGAAATTTAATAATGGCTTTACGGGAAAAGCATGCCTCATCGGTGAATAACACTTGAGATAAAAACCATGGATTTTCCAACAATTTATTTCTAATCCAAGTGCAAAAAGTTAATCTCTTTGGAAAATCCCTTGGCAGAAGAGCTTGAACACGCTGTATGTGATAGGGATAAAGTTGTTGCTCTTTTAAAATTTGCCATACCAATACATGGGTTACGTTAAACTGTGCCGCAATTTGTCTTGTACTGGTGTCTGGATGCTACTCAATTTCGTTAAGTACAGCTTCTTCTATCTGAACTGTTCTAACTCTCCTGGGTCTTCCTATGAGAACAGCAGACCTCTTGAAAGTACCCGTTTCACGAAGACGGGAGTGAATATTGATGAACATTTGTGTGCTGGGAATATGACGTTGTGGGAATCTTTCTAGATACATTCGTCTGGCGGCACGAGCGTTACCATCAGCCATTCCATACATTAAGTGCATGTCTGCCATTTCTGAATTTGTATATTCAACCATTTTATCCAAAGGAATATTGAATGAATCTGCTTTATAGCTTGCACTAATGAAGAATTAACAATGAGACAGTTTCTCAACTTTCGATAACTGTCAAGTTGTTGATATTTAAATAAATGAATTAATATCAAAGCCCATTTTGCTATTTTTATGAATTCAAATTGATTACAAAATTTCTGCGTTACTGCAGAAGAAAAAACAAACCGAAATTTCTGATAAAATAATGTACTCCGTACGGAAACAAAAATTTGTTTGATTTAGTTTTTCGGAGTTATGACCAGAGATTCATAAATGAAAATCAAATGTGTAATGATCTGCGACTATTAGATAAACCCTATTAACTATCTTCCATTACAGGATTACCTTTCGGAAGTTTTTTATGTTGAAAAGGAAACGTTCAATTGAAAACTAAAAAATATCTTTTTTTAAAATAACAAAAAATTTGTATGAGTTCTCTATCAAGACTGATGGGTAAAAACATTTTTAATCAAATATCTCAATGAAAATGCACATTTTTACCATCAGAATCTTCAGGTTGAAAGTTAAGGTTTTCCCAATATCTGTCAGATCTAGTTTAATATCCAGCGTACCGCAGTGACGGGGAGAAGGTAGTTTTCTGTTAGATATCACAAAAAGAAATCACATCTTTACAATAACAAGCTTTTATTTAGCTTCACTTGTAACTAACTAACAAACAATTTAATAAAAGTTGAATTTGACCCACTTCTAATACTCCGATTAATTTGAAATTTGGCAGGTTTCCGTAATTCCGGTGACAATGCATTAAAAAAATGTTTGTTAAAATACAAAATGGCGGCTCCAATATGGCGGACGAGTTTTGTGATTATGATCCGATTCTGTGATGGTTTTTGGGTTGGAGATTTTCAGTTTCACATAAAAAATAAACTAAAATATTAAAAATGAAAATTATAAAAAGAAAACATTTTAAAGTTTTTATACAATACACTGAAAAGGAAGAAATAATTCATTTCATTGTTTGATCTAGGTAATCTTGTACAGAAAGATTTTGATACTCACAGAATAACCTACAAAAAATGAAACAAATTATTTTTTCATTTTCAGTGCATTTGTATAAAAGCTTGTCTTTATATTTTTTATTGTATAATTTTTATTCATCGTAGATTTTTCTAATTCTGAAAAAATATTTCCATCAATTTACAATAATTGAAAATGTTTAATTTTCAAATTTTCTAATGTTATGCCACACTAGAAAATGTTTAAATTAATATTTTCATTATAGCCCCTGAACCGTACAAGTAAATGAAAAAATGCAGGATATCAAAAAGATGTTAAATGAAATAACATTGATTATTCCTTTCTCATAATATGTCAGTGGCGGCGGAAAAAAAAATTCTGAATGGTTGAACAAAGCTTGACTCTGAAAAAAGAAGGACCCTGTGAATTATTTAAGAAATGCATTATTTTGTATCGTGCGCCCTATTGAATGGATTGTACTTGCCTAATTTGAACTGATTATTGTAGAAAATGTCGAAGTTAACTCTAAAAATCTTGAAAAAAATGTATTTTTATCGCCCTGTATCTCGAAAACCAAGCCGTTTGGGACATATGTTTATATAAACTTTTCGTCCTGAAAACCTTCAAAGAATCACCTCCCGAAGTTTGTCAACGTACTTAATTAACACCCTGTATAATCTATGAAATGTAAGTATGTTTATTCGAAGAAATCTATTTTTTCATTAAGATTTAATTCAATCAAAAACCTTTGCTTTTTTCTGTCTAAGAAATTAGATTCCTTTATCCAAGAAACTACGTTTTCTCCGTTCAAGAAATCACGTTTTCTCTGTCCAAGAAATTACATTTTCTATTTCTAAGGAATTACGAATTCTCTGACCAAGAAATTTTGATTTCTCTGACCAAGAAATTACGCTTTCTCTATCCAAGAAATACATTTGCTCTAACCAAGAAATTACTTACTATTGAGAACTTCAAATTCTCCATTTGAAAGAATAATTTTATAGATTATATATAACAGAATTATATTCTTGGAATAACAAAAGCTGCATTATTTCGAGAACATGTTTGTGTCCATGCAAATCTGAATAAAAACTTGTTTTTGTACATCTACTGTAAGGAATGACTATTTTGTTAAGTTTTTGATGATCAATCCATTTTATAATAATTTTAATGAGTAAATACCATCGCAAATTCATTCCTTCATTTCGAAATGAGAAATGCAGTTCTGGTCAAAAACAGGTTGCAGTGTTGAGTAATTCATCGGAAAATTTCTAAATTTTTTTCACAACCATATTGAAGAACAGTCGATTACTCGATTTCCTCAGCCAGCAGAAATGTTTATTTGTCTTGAGTATTTGAAAAATATCTGAAGATAATATTAGTATACTTTGAGGATAATAATATATCATCTTGAAAGGAGAAAATAGAATATTTTGTACTAAAATACACAAAATATTCTGATGAATACTTTAGTTTTCTCAATATAAGAATATTTTCTGAGAATTAGAAAATTGCTCAAGAATATTAAAGTTTTGAAATAAAACTTTCGATTTGAACAAAATAACCAAATTTTCTTGATTATAAACGATATTCTATCAATTCAAGACAATTGATTCAATACTTTTGAAATTGTAAAGTTAAGAAGTAATTTTTATTTGTGTGAAGATATAGCTTTACATCCAAAGCAAGAGCATAATTTTACGAAACCTGATCCATCAAAAAAAAACAAACATACAAAAAGTAATATCAAAAGTAGAAGAGACTTGATCAAACACCATAAAGAAGTAAATATTTTGACTGAAGATATGCTGAAAGATCTCTGTAGTAAATTCAAAGAAATTGAACACTTTATTTTATTTCCTTTCCAATATATCATTGTATTTCTGATATTTTTTGAAATCTTGCACATTTGACATAAATACTTATCAATGCCTAGCGAAAGCAAACTGAAAGAACAAGAAAATGTCACTTCTCTAACAGTGGTGTTCTAGTGAAATTTGAGAGTGGTGAACATAGCTCCATAGCTGATTGAATTGATCACTCATAGTATTAGGAATTGGTCCCCTAAGAATTCTCTATATGTTCATCCAACTTATAGCTCTTTCCACACAAATATCCTCACACCTGAAAAAGCAGTGTTTTTCACTGGAATTTAGTGAATTACTGGCAGTAACTTGAGACAGCTAGCATTGGTTACTCACTTGGAAACAGAAAATTGATAGCAAATTAACAGTATTTCAAAACTTTACGATTCAATAAAAATAATATATCCAGCATAAATATCCTGCGGTATTGATACGTATGGATATAAATGAAAATAAAATAAAATTAATTTGTATTTCATAAATTTAACACACAACTTTGGTAAACTGAAATAACGCGTTTCCTTTTCAAATATGATATCAAATATTGTTAATTATTTTTTGTACATGAAGCAAGACAGCATTGTCAACTTGACAACTGAACTGACACCAAAGCATGGGTGCCAATAAAGAGAAATTGAATACGCCACCAATTCATTGCTTATCGAATATGGTCCATTGAAACGAAGTGAAAAATTGAAAGAAGTAGAAATGTTTCAAGCATTAAAAGACGAAGTAATCTCATTCTTTTCTGATTTTTCACTTTCACAGTAACTTCCATTTCCGTGATAGACACCAGGATACTGATTTCACATCAAACAACCCAAAAAGAGTCCGTTATATTCCCGAGAATAAATATCGCTAATGTACTGCGATACCCGAGACTTCACTTTGTAATTTGCCCTAATTATCCGAGTACATGTTCAACCCTTTCGGATCCCGAAAATATGATAGGGATGGGTTACATCACACAATAACTCACCAGCGGTGTCTCTTATACCCATTTAGAATTATCCTTTTATATAAATGGGGGTGGAAAATAGATTAATTATTTCAATTAATAAAGTGCTATCTTCAGAGGTCGGACGTTGAGCGCGGGAAAAGTTGATATCTGCTGATTTCAGCGTGTGTTTGCCCTCCATTACTGATTTAATTTCCGAGTTAAGAAATAGACAAATGATTCGCGGTATACAGGGTGTTTCAAATTCGATCCTCACCATTGGTATCTTGGAAACTATGAGAGATAAGAAGATGTGGGACAAAGTTGCGCATTTACCTGACTAACAATATACCGTTGAGGAAGTTCTGAAATTCCGTTTATGTCCGCACAGTAAAAAGTGGATGGAAAAATACATTCCAAAATGTAATATATACATACTCCTCCTAGTATTATAACTTGATTCCACAAGTAATTCAACATTTTAATGTAAAATTTGGTGAATTTCCTTAATTTTTCTCGTGTTTTACAGTGATCATGTAATTCAATGCCTAATAGAGCACTTCGGATAAGGATTCAGTCATGCCACCACACAACTTTTGGCTTTAAAACTACTGGCACGTTTTTCGGCAAGTTTTCTTCATGTCAGGGTTCCGCGCAGCCTCAGGAACCCCGTAATATGATTGAAATTGTTCATAACGACGGGTATATTGAGATTTTCCATAAAATACAAAACCCTAGGGAGTTTATTTTTTTTTAGGGATTTTTCTCACAAAATGGCGCTAATTTCAAAATATATCATTTTCCTGAAATTAAAAAAAATTGCGTATTTCACGTTTCCTAGTTGCCAAATAGTTGATCGAACTAGAAAATATTCTGAGTGTTAACTTTCACGGACAAACAAACCTTATTACCTTTCTGATTAAAATGCTCTTGGCCTGAATACTTTGAGGTTACATCACAGAATTTGTATCAGTTTTGTGGGTGTGTTACATTTTAATCATAGCAGTTTGAATGGTTGAATATCATTTCTACTTTTGAACTTTTTCATGGAACGAATGTGCACTGACAAAGAAATAACCTAACACTCAGTGCCGCATTTGCCAGCTAGCTTGCTACCAAGTACCAGTTAGCAAATTAGCCAGTAAACAAATGCTACGGGCCCCGCGCCTGGGGGGCCTCGCGCCTGTGCTCAAAGTAAAAAAAAACTATCAAGGAAGATATGTTTTTATACCACCTACAGAAAATGAATGGAGTTAGAAATGAGAATAAATACTATAGCGTGGAATGAAATTCTAGAACACTTGCAAGCGACTAACGCTTCGTTGCAGTCGTCCGATCAAGATCTTAACACGAGATTGGTACGCTATTTATAAATCATTACAAGGCTACTTTCAAGCAATACTATCCAAATTTTCATATATAGAGGCAAAAGCCAAAGCCCTAATTGTCTGTGAAGAATATCAGCAATCGACTTCAAGAAAACCCAAGCAAAATACAAAGTACGACAATTTCAGCAGCAGCTCTACTAACAGACCTCCAAAAAGAAAGCTCTATTACACTCCTAGAAGTTGTAGAACATCAAACACCCGGACAACGTTTTGAAATTTATGTTTTTATTGTTGTAATTGTCTGCATTAGCTAAATGCATGGAAGCTTACCATCAAGTGACTAGTGTATTTGGAATACTTCGGCAGAAAATATCTTAAAAAGAACTATCGTCAATTATTTCCTAGACGATGTGGAAGAATGTGGCAATCACTATTTTTCTGTATAAAAAAACAATATGGCGCCCATTACAGAAAAAAAAGTTGATGATGAATGCCAGAAGACGAAATGTCGGATAGTAAATCTGAACATGAAAACATGTAGCTGAAAAAAAGTATCAATGAAAATAAACTTTTGGTTTTGAGCTATGTTGTCAAATAAAGATAGAAAAAAATAAAAACGAAAATTCCGATTTTCAGTTTTTTCCCGATATTTCCGGAAATACTCGGGATTTTCCAAGTTTCAAAACAGTACTTTGTCAAGCACCAGAATACGCAACTTTGCCCCAATTTAAGCTTCGACGTATCTCCTGTAGTTTAGGAGATCCCAATGGAGGGGGTCGAATTTGAATTGCCCTGTATGTTGTGGCACCATGGGTAAGTCTGGATGAATTTTTGGCAGTCAAGGTGTTAAGTGACTATTGTGTAAGAGAATTTTGTGCTCTAAGCAGACGAAGTGAACCCAAGAGGACGGCCTTCTGCATTCGTATGGCTAAGATTTCTGCCATATTACGGCAAGCCGGTATTATTTTCAAATTCCAGAGCAGTGTGTCCATCATTCCACCAAGGACAGAATGGCTTGGGTACAGCCTGCTGAGTTCAAAGAGAAGATCTCGATATTTAGTCCGTTTTGCCTCCTCTTTTCGAACGATATTTTTTTTCGCCTGGAGCGGAGATCCATGGCGAAAATCGATTTAGTTTGGTGGTCGAGGAGGACAACATAAAGCTCGTATTTGCCTGAAGGTGGGGAACGAGTAGTTTCAATAGATTCGGCACCTCTCGTTCTCCACAACGGACTTAATATCTCCCGGAACATAAGGCAACACTGGTGTTTTGTCTATACCGTACCGGTCTCGTAGATGGTAGTACAACACTCGTAGCGTTATGTCTGTTCATATAGGCTGAGATCACATGAGCTGGACATGCTGACAATTATTATTTTTATTGTTTTTATTTTCATTATTATCCATTTGATAAAGACGAATTCGTGAGTGAACCCATTGATACAAAAATCCTGTCCTATCTTTTACTATCGGTTTTATCGGTACCAAAAATACCCTCGGTCGAGGCTTGTGCTAAATAAAAAGCGATTTAGCTCCCGATCCCCCATAAAATTCCATGCATTCTTCCCATTATCTTGGAATTATTGATAGTTTACGGAAAGTTATTGTCATCGATCTGCTGATATCCTCAAAGTTGGCTCACTTCATGAAAATTTATGGTCGCGAAGGAAATTCCAGGTGTGGTACAAATCTTCCTTAATTTCGTGATTTGTTGGGACTGAGAGATTTATAAGTTTCTCTTCTTCAGACAAGGATTTATTTTCACATAATAGTAGGCTTTGCCGAAGTAATTCCGCAAACTGACTAACAAGTTTATAACTTTTTCAGCTTTGGAAATTGTCTCTCTCGACAGATATTTTGTTCGGCAAAGAAAGTTTTACTTAGTGGTGCTAATTGAACGCCATTCGTGTTTTCTTTAGAATTTTTCCTTTTCTGTTATTACTTCCAGAAGTTGGGTTTGAAGTACTTAGTTGAGAATTTTCATCAGGTACCTGTTTGACGGTCTCTACAAGATGTTCAGTAACTCATAAATAGGAATTTCTGGATTAAAATTTTACCTAAACTTAATTTCATTGCTACTTTTTGCCCTGTGTCTGTCTTGAAAAATTAATGTGAGAAACGAAAAACACTTTTTTCATTATAGTCTAGTCTACAAAAACTGTTTTGGTGAATTTCTCTTCAAGGGCACCGAAAATTATGATTCAAGGCTCATTCGATTCGGAATGACCTCTAGAAACTTTTAGAAAAATTTGAAGGTGCGCCGGAAAAAATTGCAAAAGTTGTAAGCAATTTGGTAAAAAAAGGAGGAGGTTTGTTTTTTTGCACATATCTCGGAAACTATTTAAGATATCCAAAATTTGAAAAAAGATCCTGAAAGAAGAGGAAATTTCCTAAAACAATTCCCACTTCCCGGAATTCTACCACCAATTTTAATTTAGAGGCGAAAAAAGCGCTAACAGCGGGTGGATGATGCGAGTCCCGCATGCGCTGACTGATACGGACCCTTGAACAATAAAAATAATTTTAACCCATTAAATATCAATATTAAGAATTAAAAAATTTGCTTACCTTTTAGACACTTGAATAAACGAATCCAAGGAAAAAAGATCCCACAATTATTTTGTTACATATGCTTTTGTTAATTAACTAGTTTTTACAAGTTTCTAATTTACATACAAACCCAGATGACTCTTAAACTAAAAACCTCAAAATTGTTTCACTTCTTGGAGATATTCTTGAAAGGCTTTAAAACATATCCATTTTCGAAAATTAAAAGATGTTGATTTTCCACTTTATTATTAACAATCTAACAAACTTAAAAATGAAGAATGCCAATAAAAGCTATAATTTTTTTTTCAATATTCCAATTTGTTTCTACTTAAATTATTCAATGTTACATAAAATATTTTTTTTAATTTCTTCTTACTCTGATTGTTGGAATAATTGTCATAAACAAATGCATTGTATATAAGATATTTGAATTTTTGTTTTTGGAATTTTAAGTAGTAATAAATATTATGAACTTTAAGAACAAAATAATTTCTTTAAAAAAAAATGTGTTTCTTAAAAACGCGTTTCTCGATTAACTATTTTTTTGTTACTAAATATTAATATTAAGGAAATGTTTTTTTTATAAATCATAATTTCGATTGCTCTTCGATATTCTCAAAAAAATATTTATTCACATTTTCTTTGTTTATTTATTAAACGATTCGTTATAAACAAATGAATTTTCACGATACATTTTTGTTAAATGCTACAAAAAATTGTTCTATTTTCTACATAATTTTAAATATTTTTCTCACGGAAAAAAATGGTCCAATTAAAACGTTTTCCTGAGTTTTTTTCGATTGTGGTAAGAAAATTAATACCTATATTAAAAAAAATTACCTTCTGTCTCTAAAGAAATGAGTATTCTGAACGCATGATCTTGTAGCTATAACATTGTTTACATACAGGAAGTGCTTTGAACATTAGATAATTCACTTTGTATAATGTCAGGTCAATATTTTACTAGCGCTGGAAAAGTGTATATTCATATTTATCTTCTTTGTATTTCTGAAAAGTATATCATAACAACAGAGACTCGTGTTACAGGCATAATACAACAGTTTATTTGCAATAGAGCTAGGTGTTCCTAAGATAATGAAACTGTTCACCTACTTGTTGATATGCGACCAGTTCGGGATCAATCGGTAGTAACCGTTGCACTGATCATCAACGTTTTCACAAAACTGGCCTCATTCCAATTCCAGCATTTGAGTTAGTAGTTGTATGTGGGCGTGTTACTTCGTGTGCCGGAATTATACTATTATTACTGTTGTGAGTTGTGGGAATAGTGTTAGTTTGATTTATGTATTTTACTTGCTGGTATGTAGAATGTGGATTTTTACCTAACATTTCTAGAATATTGATATTTTATGTATAATAGAATCAGGATAATTTTCCCAAATAACTGAACAACAGTTTTGTTTCAATAAAAATATTAAAAATGTACATATTTTTATTTCATTTCTTCATTAGGCATCTTTTATTTCCAATTTTCAGAACGTTCTAATTCTACATCATGTTATGCATAACTTGGGTTTGTTATGATCATAATAAGGAAAGACATTAGCATCAGAATTCATACTGGATGAATACAAATAGATTCAACAAAGTTCCGAAATTTTTAATTAAGAAACAGGCTGTACTGGGTGATCCAGTAAGGGTATGGCCAGAGGCGATGATTTGTTTAAAAAAACCGTCAAAATGTTTTATACTTCTTTCTACATGAACTTATAGTTCACGAAAAAATGTTGTCATGGAACTGCAATCTCTTTCTCCGGTTTTTCTTGAGTAGTGTATTTTGCTAGCCTGTATATGCCATGCAAGTACGGTTTTTCATAGTTTAAACTGAATCATTGCTATTTTGTTGCAACCGTACCTTTCATATCATTTCAAATTCAAGAATGAAACGAATGTGTTGAAAATAAGGCTTCATAAAAAACAAGTGATCCTTCTTTGAAGAACTAATAACTCTAAACTGAGGGCAAGTGGATATTTCAATTGAGTCCGTTGTATCCTGATACCAAAGATGGAATGAAAGCTATTAAAGGTAAGACAGTAATAAACTACCCACAAGTGAGTCATTTGATAAGGCCAGGTAAACTAAAATTACTGTAATAATCTAAAAATATTGCTGCAGTAGAATACTATAGGTATAGTAGCAAATAATATATTTTTTAGTAGATTTAAGTATATGAGTTATTTGAGAGTAAATCATTCTTCATCAATAGTAAATTTAATTTTCACTAGTAGTTATCAAACTGAGCACCTACTGCAAATAAAACGTAAATTGAGGCTTATAAAATAAAAAGTTTGCTTGTAGTAAAGAGTTTAATATCGTTAGGTTACATTGCGTTCCTGAAATTACATCAATAACAGCAAGTTATCAAATTCAGGAATCTAATTTTTCTAATGGCTAATAAAGCGTGTACTTGTCCCATATAGTATGCAAATTTTCACTTGGTGTTATGCAAATTTTACTTGCTACTATTAAATTTTTTTTCCGTGCTATTTTCACGTTAGGCGTTTCGTCGTAGCTCTCAATCATTGTTATTGAAATAACTCATAATCAAATGGAGATAAGACAAAGACACCTCAGGTATTTTCATGATAGGAGTACAGCTTTTAACCAAAGCTGTACTAATACAAATTTAGAAAACAGGTTTTAGAAGTATTTTTTGTAAATAATTGCTGAAAAAGTTGATAAATAATAGGGATAGAGCTTTTGTTTCAAAGCTACTTTGTTTATTATTGAAAGGAGAAGAAAAAAGACCTGAAGTGTCTTTGTCCTATTTCAAATAGTAAATGAGTTTTTCAAGTATGAAATTCGTAAAAATCAGATTTTGGGGGTCTTTTTATAAACAATTGCTAAATAATCTGATAAATGATAGGAGTACAGCTTTGGTTAAACGCCAGACGTAAACATAGAAAAATATTTAAATTATGTAGAAAAAAGAACAAAATTGTCTTACAAAACAAATGACACATGGTTGTTTTTGTTTTTTAGAATATCAAAGAGCAATGGAAATTATGATCAGAAGAAAAAATGGTTCCTTAATATTAATTTGGTATCAAAAAAAAGTTAATCAACAAATGCGTTTTTAAGCAATACATCTTTTTTCAAGAAATGATTTCGTTCTTAATGATCATAATATTCATTGCTGAATAAAATTCCAGAAACAAAAATTCAAGTATCTTATAAACAATGCATTTGTTTATAACAATTATTCAAACTATCAGAGTAGGAAATTTAAAAAATCAGTTTTATGTAACTGTAAGTGATTAAAATAAGAATAAATTGGAATATTGAACATAAAAAAAAGATTTTTCATAGCTTTATTTGCATTTTTGATTTTTTAGTTTCTTAGATTGTTAATAACAAAGTGGAAAATCATTACTTTTTCATTTCTCCAATGAGGATGTTTTTAAAGCTTTTCAAGAATAGATAGATAGATAGATAGATAGATAAGATATTTATTTCCAAACTAATAAACATAGAATTAGTAGGTCGTCAAAAAGTACAATGTATAAATAACATAAAAGTGTATATAGACATGAATAAAGTAAAACTATCAGCTATGAGTAAAATATGAGGAATGACTTTGGGAGCGTCCATCACAAGAGTTGTTCAGTCAAGCTCATATCTATAAAATGTGTAGCAGTGAGTAGACGTGTTTCTGTTTGAGCTCCGCGTATTATTGTCTAACTAAGGAACTAAGTGAAATAAATAACTACGATCTTGCTTCTTGTGTATAGTGAACACACATTAGTCATATTATTAATCCAAATCACGTAAATTATAACCGTTTACCTGAGATAAGTATCTCTCCTTGGTGAAAGTGAACCTCTACGACAAATCGTTATAATAGTACAGTCAATCCGAACCAAACATGACCACTCGATCCAAAGAAAAGGCGGGAATCAAACTCCAAGATGGAGAGGTGGAAGAGCTTATCAGCAAAGTTTGTGCAGAATTCTATGCGAAAATCGAGGAATCATTCGACAATAAATTCAGTAAAATCGGTAAACAACTAGCATCAATCGAAGCTGCCCTTGCAAATACCTCAAAATGCACTCAGGAGAATAAAGTTGAAATAGCATCCCTAAAAACAGACCTTTCAGACCTAGAACAAAATCTACGAAATAATTCACTCAGGATTCAAGGCTTCAAAGAAGGAAAGGATGAACACTTACTGGATAATACCCTACAATTCTTCGAACAGTCTTTGGGTATCAAATGCACTAAGGAGGAAATCAACTCCATCTTCAGAGTTGGCAACCGTCAACAAAACGATTCTACCAAACCTCGTCCAATCGTCGTGAATTTTGTGAGTAATATGAAAAAAAGTGAAATATTGGGTGTCAGAAAATTGCTTAAAAAGAGTGAAGTTTCTATTTTTGAGGACTTATGCAAACACAAATTCCTTTTGCTGAAGAAAGCTAAAGATAAAGTAGGGCCAAAGAACGCTTGGTCCCTTGGAGGCAAAATTTATGTATGGAATGACAAATGCAAGGAGAAAATCCTAATTAAAAACGAGCGTGATATTATGGACCTTGTTGCCTGATCTATGGAAATTCTTTTATACCTACATTTTTTTCTTTTTTTTTTTTCCCGATCGTGTCGGACTGGTAAAGAAAAAAACTCTGTAATTTCTTTAAACGTTAAAGTCATTAATATTATTTTCTCAATTCCTATTCATGGATATATATTACTTTTTTGATAATTATTTTAGAAACAATAAAAAGTGTGAAACGAATTTAGTTCATAAATTATTGTATTTAGAGGAGCTCTTACTGAAGTCGTAATATAATATGCCTCGATATGAATATATTAATTTTTCTCACTTCAATGTGAGATCTTTGTTTACAGGGTTTGATATGTTTGCTGACTTTTTGACAGAAGAATCATTAGATGTCTGCAGTATTTCAGAAACCTGGCTAACCGGGTCATTTTCTAGTCAATCTATCAGAGTGCAAGATTACAACTTGATACGAAAAGATCGCCAAGGTAAGAAAGGTGGGGGTTTAGCTTTCTATATAAAAAAAAATCTGAAATATAAAGTGATTGACGATGGAAGTAATACCAATAGCACCTTAGAGACGCTTTGGATGAGTATGAATATCGCTGGAAAAAAAATTTGTTTTGGAACGTTGTACAGACCTCCCTCCGGTAATTTAACCAGCTGTTTAGTTGATTTAGAAAACACTTTATCGCAAGTATTGCCCAAATATGATTGTATAGTACTAGGTGGAGACTTCAATGTTGATATTCTCGATCAGTCCAACAGTAACACGAAACAACTTTTGAATTTTTTCGATAGATATAATTTATTTCAACAATGTAAGGAACCCACTAGAATCACAGCTACAAGCAGAACTTGCAATGATCTTATAATCTCATCAGACCCTGATATTGTTGAAAATGTATCTGTCTTCAATATGGATGGCATTTCAGACCACCATCTTGTTAAATGTGAATTAAAGTGCAAAAAGGAAAAATTTCAGTCAAAGTTTGTCAGCTTTCGCGATTTTTCTAAATTTGATCACAACATGTTCTTAACAAACTTGCACTCAATTGATTGGGACTATATATTCGATATGGACAATGTTGATGAGATGGTTATATTCTGGAATGAAAACATTAATCATTTATTCAATATACACGCACCTATTATAACCAAACGCGTGACGAAACCTCCGGCCCCATGGCTCACCGCCAATACGAAACTACTTACAAAGCTAAAAAAGAAGTTATTCAATAATTATAAACGTCTCAGGACAGAAGAGACATTCAAAGAGTATAAAGATTTGAGAAATTTCGTCAATACATGCATTGAAGCTGAAAAAAAGGCCTTTTTACAGCATAAATTCAAATCAGATCCCAAACTTTTTTGGAAATCACTAAAATCTTCAAACATAATAAAAGATTCGCGTGGTAGTGCCTGTGATATTGATCCGTACTCTTTCAATGACTACTTCTTGAATTCTGTCCCCAATCTTCCCCTACCGAATGATCATCTTCTTAACAAGTATAACACTAAGTATCCAGACTTAGAAAAAACATTTCAATTAAATAATGTTACACAAAGAGATGTAGAAATGGCTTTAGGCAAAATTAAAACACATGCCAAAGGATCGGATGATATCAATCTCAAAATGCTTGATTTACTGTTTCCATCACTAACTCCCTTCTTGGTACATATAATTAATACTTGCTTCAAGAAAGGTTCATTTCCAAAAGCCTGGAAAGATGCCAATGTTATACCCATTCCTAAAATTGATAATCCAGATAATATAACACAATTTCGCCCAATCAGCATATTACCTACTATCTCTAAAGTAATAGAACGACTAGTATCTGATCAACTGACATACTATCTAACTGAGAATAAAATATTATCAGAAATTCAATCAGGTTTCAGGAAAAATCATAGCACTACTACAGCGTTGCTCAAAGTAACGGACGATATCTTCAAATCTATTGATGAAAGAAAGAACACCTGCCTTATTCTGCTCGACTTTAGTAAGGCATTTGATACCTTGGACCATGGAATTTTACTGAAAAAATTGAAATATTTTGGTTTGGATGATACTTCTGTTAGTTTCTTCCAGAATTATCTAAGTGAAAGACGTCAGAGGGTGGTGATTGGGGATAAACAGTCTAGTTATGAAACAATTTCTAGGGGTGTTCCGCAGGGAAGCATATTGGGCCCGCTACTGTTTTCTGTTTATACAGCAGACTTCGCGTCTTTTTTGAAGAACTGTCACTCGCACCAATACGCTGATGATACTCAATTATACAATTCATTTTCGTTATCAGAAAGTTTTCTTGCGAGTGTTGCTATTAACGAAGACCTAAAGGTGATCGCTTCAGTTTCAGAATCTCACAAACTGTTACTGAATGAATCGAAAACAGAATTGATGATATTTGGAAATAAAAGTGACGAGATATCCACGGACCCCAACTATGAAATAAAATTGAACGGAAAAAAGCTGAACATTGTGAAACATTGTAGAAATCTTGGCCTATATCTTGATTCAACTCTCAGATTCGAAAAGCATGTTGCTCATCTTGTTAAACATAGTTATTATACTTTAAAACTCCTTTATATGAAGCGACTTTATCTCACTAATGATATAAAGTGGACTCTATGTGATTCGTTGATTCTGTCGCGACTTGCCTACTGCTCCGAAATATATTGGCCATCCTTATTAGCGAAAGACAAGTATACTCTGCAAAAAATACAGAACTCTTGCATAAGGTACTCATATGGGCTCAGGAAATATGACCATATATCCCGAACTTATAAGGATATGAAAATACTGAATTTGGAAGAGAGGTTCACTATCCGACTTGCTGGGTTGGTTTATCGAATTAATCAACACGAAACTCCTGCATACCTCGTGAATAAACTGAAAAAACTTGGCGACTTTCATCATTGTCCAACCAGAAGTAGAGAATTGTACAGCGTTCCAAGGCATTTTTCAACTCAATTTAAACGTAGTTTTTCATATAATGCAGTCAATATTTATAATATGATTCCCACAGAAATTAAATATCTCAGAACTTGGAACAACTTCAAAAAACATATCAAATCCTGGATTCTGTCCGAAAGACAAACTATTTTATATGATTTATAATTTTTACTTATATTACCTACCTACTTTGTAATCTCTATTTATAGCACTAATCTCTATTTATAGCACTATTCTGTTATATACTCATATAATATTTACTGTCAAAATTATTTTCAAAATTCTATACTTGTTTGTTGGTTACATGGAAGAGCGGTCTTGACTGAATGTCGCCAACACATTGCAAATTTTGTACTATTAATATTTTCTCATAATAAAGACGCTATTATTATTATTATTATTATTAAGGTACTCCTTGATCGTATAAAAACATTTCGTTAGTAAAAATGCCCTGATTCTATTTTTAAATTGGTATAGGTTGAGGCACTTTATTTTTGATGGCAATTTATTATACAGGTGCAGATTCAGAGAATTATTCTGTGACATCTGCAGCCTGAACCTAGGTATTGTAATAGAGTTACCATTGCGGGTGGAGTAAGGGTGAATTTCTGATTGGACTGTATATAATCTTTTGTTTTTATGAATTTCAAGTAAAGATGAAAGTATAAATAAAGTGGAAAGTGGCATAATTTGGAGTTTAGCAAAAAGGGGCGACAGTGGTCGCGATGATGTACTCCCGCCATGACTCTAATTACCCTTTTTTGCAGTATAAATACTTTCTGTGCGTGACACGAGCCACCCCACAGTAAGATACCATACACCATGTGACTTTGAAATAATCCAAAATAACATGATCTGAGTACGTGCAAACTAACGCTGTTTCTCAAACGTCGAATCATAAAGGTGATGCTAGACAAATTTTTTCTAAAGACTCAATATGAGGAGCCCAGTTTAGTCTGTCATCAAGTTTCACGCCGAGTAATTTGACGCTATTTCCATGAGGAATATTCGATGAAGAAGAAACGAGAATAGACTGGTTTTTCTCTAAATTGATTTTGAGTTTATTTGATGTGAACCAGGATTGGGCTACCTTTAAAATATCATCAGATGAAGTACCTACATCCTCTAGGTTAGGACTTTGGCAGATAAAAGTTGTGTCATCCGCGAAAAGGACACTCTTAAACGGTGAAGCACAATAGTATAGGTCATTAATGTATATTAAGAAAAGGAGGGGACCCAGAACCGAGCCTTGCGGGACACCATATGAAATAATTTTACGATTAGAAAGATCACCACAAAGTTTAACACATTGTGATCTATCGCCCAGATAGGAGGCGAAGAAATCCAGTGCCACGCCTCTAATGCCGTAATAGTACAATTTATTTAAAAGGATATCGTGCGAAACACAGTCGAATGCCTTAGATAGAATACATAATGTGAGTTGTGAATGTTTGCCCTTTTCCAGGCCCTCGACTATGTCTGAGACAACTTTTGAAAGAGCCTGGGTTGTTGAACGATTTTTTCTAAAACCATATTGGCCAGGACATAAGAGAGAGTTGCTTTCAAGGACAGTTGAATCTTCAGAATTATTTCAATAATTTTACCTATGATCGGAATAATGGATATAGGTCGGAAGTTGTTGATATCATCAGTGCTTCCCTTCTTCAAAATAGGTAGGACAACAGAGTACTTCAGAGCACTGGGAAAAATTCCTGCGGAAAAACAGTTATTTATTAAGATAGCTAAAGGTTCGGCAAGAATGTCCGCTACAGATTTGATAATTTTACTGTTCAGCTCATAGGCATCAAATGCTTTGGAATTATTTAGACCTAGAATAACATCATATATATCAGCAGGAGTTACAGGATTCAAAACAAACGAGTGTACAGGAGTTTTCATTGTTCTTAGATATGATGTAGGTTCATGGGAAATGAGAGGTAATGAGCTAATGATTTTTTCGGCAATAGAAGTGAAATATACATTGAATTGGTCCACAGATATATTAGTCTCAATTTGTTTTTTTATATTTCTATTGCATTCATAACATTTGTGGAGTTCAGCAGGTAGTTGTTATGAGCTTCTGTTTTACATATTTTTATTTGATTTTTATAATCCCTATTCAGTCGTTTGTATGCATTTAGAGAGAAAATATCTTTGTCTACATCATGTATGGTTTTTATAGCATTCAGAGTATCACGCATTTGAATCAGTTCTTCCGTCATCCAAGTGACTGGTGATTTATTAGAAACAACGTCCAATTTTTTTAATGGAAAAATGGTAACCACAAGGTCATTCAATAGATCTTGCAAATTCTGCATATCAAACTCAGGAGTAATACTATTGTCTTGAAAGCAACTCCAATTATAGTCCACAAGGTGGGATCTCAACCTAGTTAAACCGTGCCTGTGTATTGGACGGGTCCAGCGAGTCCCATTTCTTCTGGATATCCTGTCATTAATGATGATAAATTGCCCCCGATGATCAGATAGGCAAGGTTCTGAAACCCCTGATTTAAAAAGCAATTTATCCAAATTTGTCACAATAGCTCCAAGGAGTAAAACAATTTTGAGGTTGTTAGTTTAACAGTTATCAGGATTTGTATGTAAATTTGAAACTTATAGAAACAAGTTAATCAATAAAAGCATATGTAATAATGTAAAAATTTCTATGGATTTTCGTTTATTCAAGTGTCTTAAGGTAAGCGAATTTTTTTATCTCTGTCATTATTGATATTTAACGGGTTAAAATTATTTTTATTGTTCAAGGGTCCGTATCATCTAAATATCAGTGGTAGAGTTCTAAGAGGGAGAATTTTTTAAGGAAATTTCCTCCTCTTTCAGGATCTTTTTTCAAATTTTGGATATCCTCAATAGTTTCCGAGATATATGCAAAAACACAAACCCCCCTAATTTTTTTTGACTAAATTGTTTATAACTTTTGCATTTTTTGCCGGCGCACCTTCAAATTTTTCTAAAAGTTTCTAGAAGTCCTTCCGAATCGAATGAGCCCTGAATCATAATTTTCGGTGCCTTGAAGAGAAATTCACCAAAATAGTTCTTGTAGACTAGACTATTAGGGATGAATGGATGGTTTGGGTGGAGCAGTGTTGAAGGTAATCACAAAGGTGCTCAAAAATCCATCACCTGCTGCTACCCCATTGTCGAGCAACTCTCAACTATCAGGCCAATGAGTTTAGCATTTAAAGTCATAAATTGGGAAAATATTGCAAAACGATGCAAACTCTTCCCTGTCTGCTCTCCATCTTATATTTGCCATCCATCGCACAATATTCAAATCTCTCTGGCATTTTGCCATTAATTGATTCACTGTAGTGAGTACATACTACTGTCATTGTACTATGCAAATTTTCATTCCCATATAAAGTATGGAGTTTTGATTTGGGGAAATTGTGCACATGTCAACAGAGTATTGGTACTTCAGAAATACGCGATTAGAATTCTTGCCTTTTTCGATACTAGAACGAGCTGCAGAGATTATTTTAAAAAATTAAAAATCCTAACTGTTGTAAGCTTATACAGGGTGTTTCATAATGAATGCGTAGGACCTCATGATGTGACAGCTCGTCCAAAAATATGAAAAAAGTTTCTATTAACTTACCCTCTAAAATGCACCATTATCGAGATACAGGGTGTTAAAATCGTTTTTTGCGAATATCTCTGGAACCGTTCATCGCACAGAAAACATATTTCGTAGGCATTTTCTACTCATAGTAAGCTATGTTCTGTGCGTATTTTTTATTTTTTCAAATTCATAATTGGTGAAAATTTTGAAGGGGTAGTGGGTGTTTTTTTCTCCAACTTCTACGCCACAGGAAAAAGTATGATTTTGAGTTACCTACTTGAACCGCCAATGTTATTTACACAAAAAAGGTACTCTTGGTCATAAGCTCTAAAGTTGACCGTTTTCAAGAAAAATCAACTTTCATGTCAAAAAACATGGTAAATTTTTTTAAATAATTTTTTTCCTAATTGTACAAAATTTATTTAAACGTTAAAACAAGTAACAAAACCAAACGTTGACTTCTTAATTGCAAAATAAAAAAAACAATAACAATCATACTCAGTTGAATTGTTGGAAATGTCCGCCGTTAGCTTCAATGCAGGAAAAAACATTATTCAAACAACATGAAAGTTGATTTTTATTGAAAACGGTCAACTTTAGAGCTTATGACCAGGAATACCTTTTTTGTGTAGAAAACATTTCTCAGTTCAAGTTGGCGGCTCAAAATCATACTTTTTCCAGTGGCGTAGAAGTTGAAGAAAAAAACACCCACTACCCCTTCAAAATCTTCACCAATTATGAATTTAAAAAAATAAAAAATCCGCACAAAACATGAGTAGAAAATGCCTACGAAATCTGATTTCTGTGCGATAAACGGTTTCAGAGGAATTCGCAAAAAACGATTATTTTTTTAGAATTTCAACACCCTGTATCTCGAAAATGGTGCATTTTAGAGGGTAAGTTAATTGAAATTTTTTTCATATTTTTGGACGAGCAATCACATCCTGAAGTCCTGCTCATTTATTATGAAACACCCTGTATATACTGGAAGTTTGTACATACTTATATAAAAATAAAAATAAGTTTTTGAATACTGCTGAGAAGCATAACCATAATACACGCTTCAAAGGCCAACTACAAACTGAGAATCACCAGACAACGCTGTACCTAAAAAGTTTTTTTTTACTGGCTGTAAATTATATAACTCTCTTGATGAGAATATCAAGAGCTCCCTCAATATAAATATTTTCAAAACAAGACTGAAACAGCTAGCTCAGAAACCCTGCAACACTATAGATGAGTACTTTGCATAGTTTGTATTATGATCGCGATATATGCAATTGATTTTGTTTGTATTCGAAATAGCACATTAATATTTATATATATATATATATATATATATATATATATATATATATATATATATATATATATATATATATGAATCAGGATAGATTTATCGAGGGGCGACATATAAAGATATAAATGGAAAAGTTATTGGGTATAGCCCTCAAAATGTTGTGGAACCGTAGACACGTTTTTCGAGCTTAAGCTCTCATCAGTACGGTAACATCAAGTGCGAAGATGTACAACACTTAGATGTAATAATAGAAACAGAGGACGTCAACAGGAAGCCAACCACACATTTGTGGCTTCGGTTAGAAGACCTTGAGCTTTCAAGGCAACAACTAACGTCGCCACGGAGGTAGATATAGCTACCAGCGTGACAATCCTACCGTGGCTACGTTAGTTGTTGCCTTGAAAGCTCAAGGTCTTCTTACCGAAGCCTCAAATGTGTGGTTGGCTTCCTGTTGTTGACGTCCTTTGTTTCTATTATTACATCTAAGTGTTGTACATCTTCGCACTTGATTTTCAGTTTTTTCCCTATATTTCCGGAAATACTCGGAATTTTCCAAGTTTCAAAACAGTATTTTGTTAAGCACCAGAATACGCAACTTTGCCCCAATTTAAGCTTCGACGTATCTCCTGTAGTTTAGGAGATCCCAATGGTGGGGGTCGAATTTGAATTGCCCTATATATATATATATATATATATATATGTATATATATATATATATATATATATGTTCGCATCCGAAATGTCTTTCTGGATCGCTCTCTAATCTGTTGCCGTGGTGGATCCTGTAAGCGATTGCAGTGTTCATCCCGGCGAACGATGACGGGCACCGGGCCCCCGCGTGTATACAACCATGATTACCAGGATTGCACTGATGAGGGACCACATCCCGAAACCGGTCTGCAGTTGGTTCCTTGTTTGGATCAGGCGGTGTCCTGCTGTCTGTCTCTGAGAGCTCTCGCAAAGTTGTTCCTTCAAAGTAAGGATCTTTGCACATATGTCTGACAGATGTAGTTCAATATCTGTCGAGGTATTAGCCAGAGAAGTAGTTGTTTTCTGTCGGACATATGCCATACAATCTATACAAAGGTATAGTGAGTTCCTAAAGGATTGTTTTCGACTGTTTTACAGTCACTGGAACATTTATTGCTCCTTGAAACAAGTATTT
The DNA here is from genome assembly GCA_944452925.2 of Chrysolina oricalcia. Classification (NCBI taxonomy): domain Eukaryota; kingdom Metazoa; phylum Arthropoda; class Insecta; order Coleoptera; family Chrysomelidae; genus Chrysolina; species Chrysolina oricalcia. The sequence goes on along the minus strand of OX101819.2, from coordinate 53,282,620 downwards.
AGCATATACCATTTCGCATCCGAAATGTCCTTCTGGATCGCTCTCTAATCTGTTGCCGTGGTGGATCCTGTAAGCGATTGCAGTGTTCATCCCGGCGAACGATGACGGGCACCGGGCCCACGCGTGTATACAACCATGATTACCAGGATTGCACTGATGAGGGACCACATCCCGAAACCGGTCTGCAGTTGGTTCCTTGTTTGGATCAGGCGGTGTCCTGCTGTCTGTCTCTGAGAGCTCTTGCAAAGTTGTTCCTTCAAAGTAAGGATCTTTGCAGATATGTCTGATAGATGTAGTTCAATATCTGTCGAGGTATTAGCCAGAGAAGTAGTTGTTTTCTGTCGGACATATGCCATACAATCTATACAAAGGTATAGTGAGTTCCTAAAGGATTGTTTTCGACTGTTTTACAGTCACTGGAACATTTATTGCTCCTTGAAACAAGTATTTAGCATATACATATATATATATATATATATATATATATATATATATATATATATAAATATAGGGCAATTCAAATTCGACCCCCACCATTGGGATCTCCTAAACTACAGGAGATACGTCGAAGCTTAAATTGGGGCAAAGTTGCGTATTCTGGTGCTTAACAAAATACTGTTTTGAAACTTGGAAAATTCCGAGTATTTCCGGAAATATAGGGAAAAAACTGAAAATCGGAATTTTCGTTTTTATTTTTTTCTATCGTTATTTGACAACATAGCTCAAAACCAAAAGTACATTTTCATTGATACTTTTTTTCAGCTACACGTTGTCATCTTCAGATTTACTATCCGACGTTTCGTCTTCTGGCATTCATCATCAACTTTTTTTTCTGTTATGAGCGCCATATAGTTTTTTTATACAGAAAAATAGCGATTCTCATTCTGATTTCATTGATGTATAATTTGTTATGATTTGCACTTCTGAACCACAGATATTAAAAAAAAACTACTTCATCTGAGATGGTCATGACTCCAACGAAAAATTTTGTTCAATAAACACTAGTTGTCAGAACTCATTAAACATCATGAGTTTAAACAAATGCTTCAGTCAGAATGTTCTCATTCTCAAATGAAGAAAAACGAGATATGTTGAAACTTTATTATAAATTTGATAGAAATAGTACGAAAACAACACAAATTTATTTTGAATTATATCCGGAAAGACAACAGCCACCGTACTCAGCCAAGTGTTTGTCCAAAATTCCGTATAATGTTCTATTTGGCAGTTGTCTTTCCGGATATAATTCAAAATAAATATGTGCTGTTTTCGTACTATTCCTATCAAATTTATAATAAAGTTTCAACATTTCTCTTTTTTCTTCATTTGAGAATGAGGACATTTCGACTGAAGTATTTGTGCAAACTTATGATGTTTAATGAGTTCTGACAACTAGTGTTTATTAAACAAAATTTTTCGATGGAGTCATGACCATCTCAGATGAAGTTAATTTTTTTTAATCTATGTGGTTTCAGAAGTGCAAATCATAACAAATTAGACATCAATGAAATCAGAATGAGAATCACTATTTTTCTGCATAAAGAAACAATATGGCGTCCATAACAGAAAAAAAAGTTGATGAGGAATGCCAGAAGACGAAACGTCGGATTGTTAATCTGAACATGAAAACGTGTAGCTGAAAAAAAGTTTCAATGAAAATAAACTTTTGGTTTTGAGCTATGTTGTCAAATAACGATAGAAAAAAATAAAAACGAAAATTCCAATTTTCAGTTTTTTCCTGATATTTCCGGAATTACTCGGAATTTTCCAAGTTTCAAAACAGTATTTTGTTAAGCCAGAATACGCAACTTTGCCTCAATTGAAGCTTCGACGTATTTCTTGTAGTTTAGAATATTCCAATGGTGGGGGTCGAATTTGAATTGCCCTGTATAGTAGTAAAGGTTTCATTTTTGGTTGGTAACGACTGTTCGTTAATAAAAAATAATGTTGTTTTTCGGCTATTTAGTATTATTATAAAACATGATATTTAGCGTTGAATCCTCCACTGATTTTTTCCGGTTTCCAATAAAAACAAATCCTTTTCATCCTCGTTTGGTCAGTTACTTTCATTCAAAATCATAATGAATATTTCTGGTCCTTGTCCATCCAATATAAAACTGGTGTCCATTATAATTCATCATCATCAACTAAAGTACGTGCCACAAATTCAAATGGAGCCGTCATGTACCTACCCACTTGACAGTGAATACGTGTTTTGAATAACATACACAGTTTCTATCATACAAAATTATGCAGTATACAATTTAACTTTTTTTGATGATATAGACAATAAAACCTGTCATTCCCTTACAACCACCGACGGTCAGAAATGAATGCCAACATTCTGAAAACAATGCTGTGTTCAGCAATGAGTTAGATTTTATTCACGTCCAATCAAACGAATGCAAATTTTTGTGGAATCGAAACTGCAAATTCAGAGAACTTGACAGGCGGAATAATTCACGCCCAATTGTTTTCTGACAGCACGGTAAACGCAACAAAGGCAGACATGATTACTATGAAAAATAAAAATGTGAATGGAATGATAAATACCTCTGGAAAATTGAAAAGGGCCGTGAAGTTGGCTACGAAACCAGGTTTGATAATGAATCTAATTATTTCGACTTATTCTGACGTTTAGAATTGTCTGGGCAAGAAACACTCGAATGACTGCAAGCTGGAACGAATTACGAGCCCAGGAGCCTTGGGCATTACGAAGTAAGTACCAAAAATACTTCTTTCTACAACCACACTCCAAAACATGCTTTTCTGCATAGTTTTACGTTCGCAAACATGATTATTTCTCACAATAATGAAATTTGACATTAGTGTGCCGCAAAGTGACATTTCTGTGCCAAAATTTTTCAGTACCTAATTTCTAAGCAATACAGTTTTCGTGACAGCAAGGTGAAAGTATATTTTGAAAATTCTGCATTTCGAAGGGATATTCGATAAGGCAACTTCAAGAATGAATAGACAAAGTCTATTGGTTTATATAATATGAGGGAAATTGTCTTACAAATTCATAATATTCTGAACAAAAATCATAGACCTCACTACTGCTGTCTCAAATACCCACATACACACTATCCATTGCTAGGCAACGGAGCAACATCTATCGAATCATTTGAATGTCAACAAACGTCAAGCATAATACGAGGCTTGTTTGGTAAGTCCGTGACTTTTTAAATTTCCCGCGCAGTAACTTTAAATGCAACACTGCTGCTGTCAACCACCATCTTTCAATAGACTACTGTCAAATTTTGAGCAAGCTGCGACATTTGGTTTGTGTTTGACAGCAATTAGAAGCAGACAACCTCGTGAATTTTAACAAAAATGGAAAAAAGTTAATTTCGTGTGTTGATTAAGCATTATTTTTTGCGTAAAAAAACCATAACTGAAACCAAGGAAAGACTTGATAAATACTATGGGAACTCTGCACCATCAATTTCAATGGTTAAGAAGTGGTTTACTGAGTTCCGTTGTGGTCGTACCAGCACAAGTGACGCCGTACGTTCAGGTCGCCCAAAAGAGGTCATCACGCCAGAAATCGTCGATAAAATCCATGGAATGATATTGGACGATCGGAGAATAAAAGTACGTGAGGTAGCTGAGGCTGTAGGCATCTCAACTGAGCGAGTACATCACATTTTACATGAATATTTGGACATGAAGAAGCTATCCGCGAGATGGGTGCCGCGATTGCTCACACTCGACCACAAGCGCAACCGTGTGACCACTTCAAAGGAGTGTTTGGCAAAGTTCAATCGCAATCCGGGCGAGTTTTTACGCCGTTATATAACCGTAGACGAAACATGGATCCATCACAATACCCCAGAGACCAAGGAACAATCAAAACAGTGGGTGTCAACTGGTGAACGTGCACCAAAGAAGGCTAAGGTGCGTCTGTCAGCCAACAAGGTTATGGCCACAGTTTTTTGGGATGCACGCGGTGTCATTCATATAGATTACTTAGAGAAGGGTAGAACGATCAACGGCGAATATTATTCAGAGCTTTTAGACAGATTCGATATTGATTTGAGGCAAAAACGACCAAATTTAGCGAAAAAAAAAGTGCTGCTTCATCAAGACAATGCACGAGTGCACACGTGTGTAGTCACTATGGCAAAAATTCATAAATTGGGCTACGAACTACTACCCCATCCAGCATATTCTCCAGATTTAGCCCCTTGCGACTATTTTCTTTTCCCAAACCTGAAGAAATGGCTGGGTGGTAAGAGATTTGGGTCGAATGAAGAGGTTATAACCGAAACAAACGCCTATTTTGAGGGCCTTGAGAAAACCTATTATTTGGAAGGAATAAAAAAACTGGAAAAACGCTGGACTAAATGTATTGATCTAAAAGGAGATTATGTTGAAAAATAAAACGCTTATTTGCCAATTTTTTTTTTCTTTATTCAAATAGTCACGGAGTTACCAAACAGCCCTCGTATATTCGTAAAATATTCTTGTCCCGTCATTTTTTAATGAGATTGTACTAAAATGGATAGCGACAGTTCTGAAATTGAAAATACTCCGCCAGAACTAAGAGAACAAGTTAATTCATTGTCATTGAATTTACTACCTTCAACTTTAAGACGAAAATATGAAAATGCATACAAACAGTTTATGGATTGGAAGGAAAAATACAAAACTAAAAGTGTTTCTGAAAATATAATTTTGGCATATTTTGAAGAACTATCCAAATCAAGAAAAGCCTCTACTCTCTGGTCAATATATTCAATGCTAAAATCAAACAAGAATAAGAGCGGCTTAAAATCCTCTCCCTCTTCCCTTGCTTCTCTTGGGCATCATAAAGCTAAGAATGAGTCACTGACATTTCATTCCGTCTTATAGTATAGTATTATTTTTAGCAAAAAGGGTGTTATAGAAAAAGTATAGTGTGTAACACTAGCAGAAATGCAATTTCTCACTTGTTTGAATTGCAGCACTCGCTTGCGCTCGTGCCGCAACTTTTTCAAACTCGTGAGAAATGAGCACTTTTCTGCATTTGTTGCACAATATACTATTTTCGCCATTTCTCTAAAATACGGGTTTCAACAACTCTGTTGGAATTCAGTTAGGCAAATTTTCATATGAAATTGTTAAGCTATGAGGATACTCTTCCAATTAGTTCAATTATCTGTGTTCACTAAACTGTTCCAAAACTCCAGTGTGTTCGTTAGAACCAGTTGTCCAATACCTTCAGCAAAAATAGGGAAAATATCAAAACAATAAAAAAAAAAGCTGTATTTTCTTTGAAAGGTTATTTGCCAGGAAACGTTTTTGTAAGACTGTCAATGGAATTCTCATTTTATAATTTTGGAATTCTCATAATTTAATAACTATTTTGTAAATATTGGTTAACGTATGTTATAGAATTGTTATAAAATTGTTATTTCCGTCAACCGATTGCACCCCTACGCGAAACCCTCGAAAGTCTTCGAGAGACTTGTGTGAGCTGGGAAGACGCAGCCCTTACCTTTCAACGTGTGATGCCATGCACGAGACCGATGACCATGCGAGGCTTTGAACCCTCGACCCTTCGCTCCAAAGGCGATAGAGCGTTCGCCTTTGGAGCCACGGCCACCACGGTGTGAAAACATTAATAGAATAATCCTACCTGTAAACTTCCTTTCCGACTCCAAATTAGATCGATCAATTTTTTTTGGTACCAGTAACTAAAAAATTTACTAATATTGATAATTTCAAATTAAAAAAAAAACACCTCACTTGAACCAGATAAAATTGCTTCAAATCGCTATCAAATTTGTATCCATAACAAAATATTGCGTCCACTAATACAAATATCATTTATCTCTGCTTTTTTATTGGCCAGCTGCCCCAACAATGGAAAATTTCGAATGTTAGCCATATTTTTATAATGGTCTCACAATTGAATAACTACAGACTTATATCTGTTTTAACCAGTCTTGCTAAAATCTTCGTACAATGTATTGAAACACCACTTGTTGATTTCTTTACCAAACACATTGTTACAAACAAACAACAATATGGATTTGTAAAAAACTCAAATACCGAAAAAGCCATAATGGATTTTGTTAATACAACGGTAAAAGCATAAGACAAATCATCTAAATGCCTTGCAATTTTTCTAGATCTGGCTAAGGCTTTCGACACCGTTAGTCATGAACTTTCACTAAGTAAACTAAACGATTATGGTGTTAGAGGTATTGCATTAGAATTATTAAAGAAATACATATCAGGAAGAATACAGTGAGTTAAGATTGGGGTTAAAAATGAGCCATGATAAAGAAGTGCAAACAGAAGTAACACAGGGAACAGTATTGGGACTGATGCTTTTCCTTGTGTACATTAATAATATAACTGAAATAAATGACATGTAAGGTAATATCATATGTTACTCAGATGCTACTGCAATAATCTGTACTGGACAAACATGGAGAGAAATAAAACAAATTTCAGAAAGAGATCTAAAACGAATCCACGCATGGCTAAATAGCAACATGTTGTCTCTAAACTTTACATAAACGAAGTTTATAACTTGTTTTTCGACATTTCGAGTTCAACCAGAAGACTTAAATCTCAAACTGCACAATATTTCTTCTAATAATACAGATAAATGTGAATGCTATTCTATAGAAAAGTCTAGTTGAATAAAATACCTTGGCGTCTTTCTAGACCAGCATTAGAAATAGACAGAACATAACAACTACGTCACAAAACGACTACGTGTACTTATGCATGAATTTTATGAATTACGTGACATATTACCAAAATAAATCTTACCATATCGCACATGTACATCAAAAGTGACACAACTCGAAATAGTTAATTTTTCAGAAACCGCAGAAACTGTTGTCTCTAATGATGATGATTTCACAGATTTTATAGTATTGACGATAACTTTAAATTATAAAAAGTTTTCTTTGAAGGTAATTTATTACACTATTGAGGCATGGGTGGAAAAGTGTTCATCAGACATTTTCAAAAATTAACTCAAAATCTCAGTATTTGACTTGTGTCACTTATGAAAAACATGTGCGAATTATAAACCTCATTTGAAGAATCACTAATACAATATTTTATACCTGCTTGAGGACCAACATTCAAAACACAAAATTCATTAAAAAATATAATTTTTAAGAAACCAAGACTTTTTTCGACAAATCAGCCATATAAAGAATGTTTATTATTGTTTATTATTTTTCTATCGTTGCTTAAGATGTGATCTTTTTATTTTTTTTTGAAACTGACTTTATTTTTTTCAGATCTTATAGTGTCCGGGACACTGTTATACAGGGTGTTTCTTAAGTACGTGTAGAAACTTTAGGAGCATGTTGCTGACGTCGAAATAAGAAAAAAAGTTCCCATAAACACATGTCCGCATGTTATTCGTTTCTAAGAAATAGAGTGTCAAAGTTTAATTCTTATATTTGTTTTTTGTGAATAAATTCCAATATATTTGTGATATTAGAGTAAAGTTTGGTATCTGGGATGATTTTTCAATGACAAAATCAAATTTTATGTTAATTGTGAAAATGCTAATATCTAATTGATTTTAATTTAAATTTAAAAATTTCGTCATTCAAAATCACTGCATCGATTTTTTCGAATCTGAATAACTCGAAAACAGCTGCTCGCAGTGACCTCTACCAAGAATATATTTTTTACACAATCTGAATAATGAATATTTTCAGATACCAAACATAACCCAAATATCAAAATTATTTTGAAATTGTTCACAAAAATAAAAAGATCAATTCAACTTTGATGAAATTTTGATGTCAGCATCAAGCTCCTGAATTTTCTACACGTACTTAAGAAACACCATGTATAAGGTTTTTGTGACATATGAGTGCGATCTTTGAGTACCAGATTTTTTCAGTGGCACAACCGTGATTGGTTTTCGGCGGGTATTATATTGATGAGCCGGTCCTGTTATATCACCAGACATATGGAATTTCACATTCGTACAGGAATAAAATAATTGCCTGATGTCCATGGTTTCGGATTGTTTGTATAGTAATACCGAAGAAAATCTCCGGTTTTTCATCATCATCACTTTCATAAATATTCTTTGTATTACTTCCAATGGTTCGAGGTGTACTCGGAGAGCACTGCCCCATATCAGGATTCCATATCTTATATATAATAAAGAATTATATATCTTCATTGTTTTCAGTGGCAAGTAATTACTTAAATATTTAAATTTGTATTAAATAGATGAAGTTTTTTAATTATGTAGCTTATATAGGGTGATTAATTGGGAAATGCGCATACAGTTAGGGTAGATGGAAGACACCGAGGTCCTTCTAAATAATCTATATTTTTATGGGTCTATCGTTCTTTAAAACCAAGATACAGGGTGATTTATTGATATTCCCCATTTTTTCAATTAATCATAACTTATGAACCAACCTATAAATTTTTGTGATATTTGATTTGTATGTTCTTTGTCCACAGTAGTGTCGATTAACATATTAAGAAAAAGTCTTATTCCAGGTCCGGCCTTAAAAAATTAATAAGTAGGTTTCGAGTCGAAACAACATTCTGTTTTCAATATTTTAAAATTTTATTTACAAATTTGGAAAGAGCAGGAAAAAATAAGTAAGACTAAAAGTATTTGGTGTTTCCGCATACAACTTTTTCACTTATTAACTTGAGTCAAATCTAGATGTTTCGATAATGAGGTGCCACAAAATTTAAAAAAATAAAATTTCTTCCCCAAATGGTACTTTTCCAGCTTGAAACCATGAAATCATCATCTATTTCTCATTCTCCTGATTCCTGGATCCCCAACCATATTGAAAAACGAAAGGACATGTCCGTATTTGGGACAAATTATTATTATCAATGAAGAACTTTCAAACACCCTGTATGGTTAAAAAAATTATCATAACATTTGTTCATTGCGCTACATTTAAAAAAAAATTATAAAAATGAGGAAAAATGCTCATTCCGAAAAAAGCATAACTTTATTTTAAACAAAAATAACGTTGCAACAAATTGTATTAAGTCAAACAAAAAGAATTAGACACAAAAAAATGTAAACAACATAACTTCTAACAGTTGTTCAAGTAAGATTTGTAATTGACTTTCTAATCATAGCTTGGTCATTTCTCAGTTCGTCGCAAGCGTCTTCAATTCTCCGTAGAAGGTCCTCTCTAATGTTTACTTCAGTTGAATAAACATTTGATTTTAAATAACCCCAAACATGGCAATCGAGTGGATTAAAATCCCTTGCAGGCCAGTTGTATGCGCATTTCCCAATGAATCACCCTGTATAAATGGTCCATTCCATATGTGGGTCCATACATATACTCCAAGATATTTTATACCTTTTACAGATTTATTTCTGAGTGTGTTTCCCTGAGTTTCAATTTCGAGATGTAGAAAAGTGCAGCTACTGGCCTTATTACAGTTGAAAGAAAAGATGTTTTCCTTCTACCCCTATAGAAAGTACACACTTTCCTCCCTCAAACCAGGGAGGAAACTCATACTTTTCCTCCCCCTCATTTCAAGTAAGTTGTAAACGATGAAACTTGTGAATCTATTATAATCAAATTGTTTCCGTAATTTCTAGAACATCTTATATATCCTGTATTCTGGTAAAAATCAAACATGAATGTTACTTCTACTCTAGTTCTTTAATAGCTATTTGTGTATTTACAGCGCAAAGTGATTTATTGTTGCTCGACAAAGAGAATCTTTGGAGAACGACAATGACACTTTGTGCTCGAAATACACCATTATTTTTTCTACAAGCGCAGCTCTTAGAAAAAATATGATCGACACTTCATTCAAATAGGCACATAACATTACTTATGAGAAAATAGAAATCCGAAATGTATAAGCTATCTAAATGTCCAATAATTCAAATCACCAACAAGAAAAAAGTAAAATAACGTTCTTGAAAAAAAAAAAAAGAAAAGTTTTAATTGCCAGGAGATCAACCCGGGACCTTCGGATTACAAGCCCAAGACGCTGGCCATTGCACAACCGCAGATTCTCAGATACACATGACTGTATTGTCTATACTTTCCATCAAGTAAGAATAGGTCTATTTGCAAACAAAGTCACAAAAAGGTTTTATTGAATGGGTAGGAGGAAAAATCATATGTATTACATGGGAGTAAAGTGCCTTTTCCTCCCTTGGATGTTTACTGCCCTTCGCTTCGCGTCGGGCAGGAAAAGTGGCACTTTCCTCCCTAGTAATACAAATAGCTGTTTTTACTGTGTTAAGTGTTAACAGTCTACTCTTGAACCAGTCCTTTATCAATCGAAAATCAGCTTCGGCATTATGTTTTAGTTCATGCCATGTTTCCGCTTCATATAATATTGCCGTATTATCAGCATATTCTATGACACTTTCTTGAGAATATTCCATTTATATATTATATAGATATTGAACAATCGAGGTCCAATAACTGTTCCATTCGGTACATCATATTCGATTTTCTTCTGATCGCTAAGTGTTTCGGCCACTTTCACTTCTTGAGTTCTGTTGGTGAGGTAATTTCTTAGCAAATTTGCACACTTGCCTCTCATCCCTATTCGTTCCTGTGTATACCGGGTGGCTACGGAAGTATTGCCTACGGAATATCTCAGTTATTGTATGAAGTAGGTTTGTGAAATTTGAAGCGTCGATATAATGACAAAAGAGCTAGAATTTGAGCATATTGACATGTCGAAGTTAACTTCCGGTCTGACCGGAAGTAACATAAACTTTCTTATTTTAAATAGAAACCCTATTTTTTTTTCCTTTCGCTTTATTCAACATTCAATTCCCTTCCTAATGACATATCACAAGTTGGTATCTAACCAGAAACTAGATCAGAAAAAAATTACTATTGAAATTCACCGAGTAGGCCGTGGAAGCAAAATGAAAGCCAAAAATTGAAAAGTTGGCTATGGAAACCATGCGTCACTTGATAACAGTTGCTACTACTGTGATATTTTATTTTCATTCGTCGGCGTTATAAAAAGCCGCCAAAAAAAATATTGGAAAAATTGGGAAAAAACAATACTCTGTAGGTCCATAACTTAAATAGGAACATACAACTTTTTCTTGCCTGTACTATTCAGCATAACCATTCCTTTCTAATGATATAATAGAAAGTAATTTTTTGAAATGAAATACCAAAAAAATCCAATTATTATTCTTCAAATAACGAAAAAACAGGTTTATCGAAAAAAAAAATTCAAATTGATAGGATTAAAGATAAAATAAATTCAAAACAAACGTTCGAAATGCATTCCCTCAGCGTCAATACAATTATTGACTCTGGTGATATTTTCATGTAAAACGTTTCTCAACATTTGGGGCGTGATATCTTGGAAAGCTCTACGAATTTTTACTTCTAGCTCATGTAGAGTTGTAGGCTGTGTGGAATACACCCTATTTTTAAGATGCCCCCATAGAAAAAAGTCGCACGGAGTAAGATCAGGTGACCTTGGTGGCCACCTGACTGGACCATGGGTTGTTATAAGTCTCTCTTGAAATCGATTTTGAAGATAATTTCTCGCTATTCTTGAATTATGCGGAGGGGTGCCATCTTGCTGGAATTACATTCTCTCAGTTATTTCTGCTGGTAGGTTGTTAATGAATTCCGAAATTTCATTCGTTAAAAAATTAAAGTATCTCTCTCCGGTTAGTTGGCCTTGAAAAAGAATGGGGCCAACAATATGAGTTCCAACTATTCCTGCCCAAACATTCACACCAAATCTCTCCTGGAAGCCGCCTTGTCGAAACCGGTGCTCGTTTGCTATCGCCCAGTACCTGGAACAAAGGACCATTCACACTTTTAGCACTTTTCACTTCGACTATCGACAATAATCCAAATATAGTACAGTACCTACCATGTATTATTCCTGTTAAATAATCCATTGTTGGTAAATCTTGACTCGTCCGTAAACAAGATATAATGGTTAAATAGGTGATTCTGTCGAAGAAACCAATTACAATATTCCAGGCGCCTTTCACCGTCATTTTCATACAAATGTTGATGCAACTGATACTTGAAGGATTTCAATCGATGTTTTTTCAAAATTTTCCTAGCAGAGTCCTTACTTATAGCTAATTCGGCGCCAATCTGCCTTGAGGAAATTGTGCTATCATATTGTACTAAAGCTAATACATTAATTTCAGTTTCCTCATTAATAACAAATGCTTCTTGGTCTTCGTGAACATCAGGCTCAGTTCTTAATTTTTCTTCAAGTCACTGGAAATACCTTCTTGACGGTTGCTGCCTCCCTGGATATCGCTCTAAATACAATCGTTCAGCGGCATAAGAATTTTTTAAACATTCACCATAAATGAGAAGCATGTCAATTTGTTCGGTTCGTGAATAACGGGGCATTTTTTTTAATATTCCACTAACTGATTTCGATTTCCAAACCCTTTTAAAATGGCAGAATCAAAAACACTACTTCGAACGTCAAAATAATATGGATAGCAGCGTTCGTGACAGCTCTCATTTCTTTTTTGTTTCATTCCAAAATACATCTTAATCAGCCTATTTGTTAATATTTTGGTTCGAATGATTAGATTATTCTGAATAGCACAAACATCGTCCATAGGTAGATATTAGAATATCTATGGACGATGGCACAGACCAAGTACGTTTATGTTCCTATTTAACCTAGAACCTACAGGATATAATTTATCATTCCACATTATTTTTATTTTTATTTTTGCGTATGGCGATAATCTGTTTTGTTATTTGAAGAATAATAATTGGATTTTTCGGTATCTCAGTTCAAAAAATTATTTTATATTATATCATTAGAAAGGAATGGTTATGCTGAATAGTACATGCAAGAAAAAGTTGTATGTTCCTATTTAAGTTATGGACCTACAGAGTATTGTTTTTTTCCCAATTTTTCCAATATTTTTTTTGGCGGCTTTTTATAACGCGGACGAATGAAAATAAAATATCACAGTAGTAGCAACTGTTATCAAGTGACGTATGGTTTCCATAGCCAACTTTTCAATTTTTGGCTTTCATTTTGCTTCCACGGCCTACTCGGTGAATTTCAATAATAATTTTTTTCTGATCTAGTTTCTGGTTAGATACCAACTTGTGATATGTCATTAGAAAGGGAATTGAATGCTGAATAAAGCGAAAAGAAAAAAAGATAGGGTTTCCATTCAAAATAAGAAAGTTGATGTTACTTCCGGTCAGACCAGAAGTTAACTTCGACATGTCAATATGCTCAAATTCTAGCTCTTATGTCAGTATATCGACGCTCCAAATTTCACAAACCTACTTCATACAATAACTGAGATATTCGGTGACTAACAGTGTCGAAAGCCTTTAAGAGGTCAATGAAAACACAAACACCTCCAGTGCGCTGTGTTTTTTTTCTGTCAGTAGTAACAATCGCTTTGTTTCCTTTTCTAAAAATTGGTATCACTATTGATTTTTTTCGAAAGCATCAGGCCAGATTTCGATTTCTAAGCATTTATATAATATGTAAAGTAAGGGATGGATAATATATTGTGCAACATCGGATTCCGTCACTTCCAACGGCTTTTCTATCTTTCAATTTTCTTATGTTCAAAAGTTACTTACTTACAAATTCTGAGAAATAAATTGAATTGAATTGCTTTTATATTCATTCGATCACTATTAATGCAATTTGAATGGTTTCCTGATTTCACATAATCACACCATTGAATAACTCTGGCATTCAAACTTTTCTTGAATGAAAAATTGGTTCGTTCTTCGTGATATTATATCTCATACTTCGATACTCTGATAAACGAAATCTCACACCCCCATGTCCATGAAAAAGAGACGGAATATTCAAATAATCCCTTCGGTATTAGGACAACGACACCTTGAGATCTTTCGATTCAATTCATCCCCCATTTTTCATCCTTTCTCTGCTTGAACAGTCCCGAAGTATGGGCTTCTTTGATATCGAAGTGTCTTTTTGGCTTTACAGAAACGGGTTGACATTCTGAGTACATTTGGCAGCTACGCAGTTTAAGAGCTTCCATTGACCGAATATAAGAGGATTTCCGATGGAATTAGAGTGCAAGAAATGGGGATTTCTAGACAGTGATGCTGAGCTTCTGTGATAGGGTGTGACAAATAATTCGTGAAGGGTTGTGTGTCGAGTTGAATTGATTTATTTTATGAGCATCGGTGATATTGTGTCATGTCTGCAAAATTTTAAACCCACGAAACTCCCAAACGGCTTGGTTTTAGAGGTACAGGGTGATAAATATCCATTTTTTTCAAAATAAATCAAGTTAACTTCGAAATTTTCTACAATAATCAAGTCAAATTAGGCAAGTACAACCCATTCAATAGTACGCACGATACAAAATAATTCATTTATCAAATAATTCACAGGGTCCTCCTTTTTTTTCAGAGTCAAGCCTTGTTCAACCATTCAGAATTTTTTTTTTCGCCACCACTGAGAGATTGCGAATAATCAATGTTGTTTCATTTAACGTCTTTCGAAATTTTAAAATGAAATATTCTCAATTGTAAAGTGGAAGAAATATTTTTTTCCGAATTTGAAAAATCTACGATGAATAAAATTTATAAAATAAAAAATATGTATAACGACAAGCTTTTATACAAATGTACTGGAAATTAAAAAACAATTTCTTTCATTGTTTGATATAGAATATTTTGTGAGTAATAGATTCAAAATCTTCCTGCGCAATATTACCTATTTTTTATTGGCGGAAGATTTTGAATTTTTCAATCACAGAATAACCTAGATCGATCAATCAATCAAATAAATGAATGATTTGGAACTTTCAAAAAATAAAATTCAAGAAAAAGAAACTATCCAAATACCAAAACTACGTCACAATCTTAAAATCTCAAAGGCTTACTTTTAGCTCCTGAAGATGCTAACTTTATTGACGAAACGCGCGTCGAGTGTGATTGTGAAGTAGTTTAGGTGTTTGGGTAGTTTATTTTTCTTGAATTTTAGATCAAACAATTAAATAAATAATTTTTTCCTTCTCAGTGCACAGTATGAAAACTTGTCTTTAAAAAAGTTTTTTATAATTTTTATTTTCAACTTTTCAGTTTATTTTTCATATAGACTGAAAATCTCCAACCCTAAAATCATCACATACCAATTTTGAGTAAATCGGACAAAAATCACAAAACTCGTCCGCCATATTGGAGCAGCCATTTTGTTTTTTCAACAGAAATTTCGTAATACATTGTCACCGGAATTACCTCAACCTGCCAAATTTCAAGTTATTCGGACTATAAGAAGTGGCTCAAGTTCAACTGGCAAGATTTTTATACATTATTTGTTAGTTACAAAGTGAAGCTGGATAAAAGCTTGTTATAATAAAAAATGAAATTACTTTTTGTGATATGTAACGAAAACTAATATCTCCCCGTCATTGCGGTGAGCTGGATATTGAACTACATCTTATAGATATTGGGAAAACCCTAACTTCATCCTGAAAATTCTGATAGAACAAATGTGCATTTTTCCAAATTCCTATGCATTCTCTATCTAGATTTTGAGGGGGGACAGGAGATGGAATATTTCTGAATCATAATATCCGACGGTCAGATATCTTTTACTATTTCAACGGATTTTTCCTATTTTAATTTGGCGCCCCCACCAACTTTTTTTGTAATTTTTGACGTTCAAATCCGTAAAGAAAACTTTCAAAACCCTACGCGTTCTCTATCTAGCTTTCGGGGTGCGGGAAGGGACAATTTTTTCGACATTAATATATTGGCATCAGAACTGAACCAAAGAGTGAAATTTCAATTCCATAAAATACGAGTAGGTGGTTCTAATTTAGCTTGCAAGATTTGTACCTATCTGACACACACACAGAGCAAGTTAAATGAAAAGCTTTCAAAATTTATTATTTTCATAATGCAGTCCTAGAAAAACAACGATTTCATTTCTTTTTTCTTAAATAAATTTTTTGGTTGTTTATAATCGATTTTTCATATTTCAATTGTTTCAATGATTAGTTATGAAATTATTTCCTCTCCTAAACTCATAATTTGTACTTCTCAATAGGCAAACAAAAAAAAGTTTTTCTTCAAAAATAATTTCAGTGTTTATTAACAATTTGTTATAAACAAATTCTGCAGTTTTTTTTTTCTGGGACAAAGACAAATTACAGAAACAGTCATAAATAACAAAGTAGGCAAAATATTTTCTTTGTATTTTTTGCATAAAATTTTTTAATATTATTTTTAATTTATATATGGCTCTTTCAGTATTTTTCAATAATTCCAGCAAAATAAATTAAATGGTTGTCACAATTTGTTTATAAGAAATTGTTAAGTTAATCAACTATAAAATTATCAGAAAAAAATTATTTGTAAAGAAGAACTTTCATTTCACCTATTGAGAATTACAAATCATGATTTTTAAGAAGGAAATAATTTCCTAACTAATTATTTAAACAATCTAAATTTTAAAAAAACGATTATGGGAAACGATTATAGGCAACCAAAATTTTTATTCATTTGTTTATAACTAATTGACAACAAATCACGTCAAGAAATTGTAACCAGTATTAATTACTGCCATTGTTGGTTTGTAATTCGTAACAAAAAGTATTTTACATTTTTTGAATGTTTAATATTTCTTTAGTTTGTTACGATTTTTGTGGGCCACCCGTTTCCAACTGAACAGTAAGGCTCATATCGCGGCAACACCCAGTATTCGAATTTATTTTATGCACCGTACTAAAGTTGACTGGTGCTCTGTTTTTACCAGCGTGCAAAAACAATACGAGATTATCATTCAACTTTCGTGCGAATAGGCAGACAGTTATCTTTGGGCCATATGATAGATATTTGGAAAATATATTGGGTTCTTTTTCGAAAGTGAAAATACGTTTTATACGGATTAACCCATTTCATCCTTTCGGGATTTTCGACTTTTGGAAAAGTGTGTTAGACACGTTGCAACTCCTATTCGTATCTGATAATTGGATATCGGATTGATCTAGGCCCTGAGAAATATAACATCTCCGCGATGTTAGGTTAATCGGCATTGGGAGGTGAGCGTATATTTATTTTCAACCTTTTATTCTGAAGATTCTACTTGCATATTCTTAGTTATGCGGTATATAATTCAAATACACTTTCAAATGTTATGGCATTGCGAATTTTCAAATTCTTTCCATCACATACCAGAAAAGCATAAACAGTAGACGTTGTCGATTGGCCACTAGATTTACCGTAAGATTGCGGGATTTCTTTGTTTGGTAAAACCTTGGATAGAAAACTTACGAGCTGTTCGTGATTTTCCGCTCTGGACGACTACTCCTGTACCTCGCCTGTACCTGTACCTCGCAGAGGATTTGAAATTTCACTATTTATTGTTTCTGGAAAATTCATCCGCCTGGTTTCTTTTGTTACAAAAGAAATTGGGTCGTACTGTTTAGTTATAGTGTCACTTGTGTGGTTTAAACGGAGAGCAAATAGTTTTTTTTATATATGCTCATAAGTTTTTTGTATAGTTATTTAGATTAGTAGAACTAAAATCGTTGGACGTACGTTGGCCTTGAATAAATGTCTTTCAGCGGTTTAGGGATCCCACTTTTTCCTAATGATTGGAATGGTACACATAAGTATTGAAAGTCGTTGATGATTTCTGTTTAAAGTGATTAAAAGTTTTGTAAAACGAGTCTGTTGCTGTTTAGTGGTTTCTCTCTTCAGATATAGTTAGCCGGAGCAACGCAAAACTATACTTGGCGCCCCTTTGGCAATCATTTTTTTGTGTGTGTAAGTTTTTTGTCATCGAACTACACGACCCTATGAGTTGTTCAAGAGCAAGCACATTACTTGCCGTACTTAACCCTACAAAACTATTTTTGATCTTCTTGTAAATTTACATACAGACAGGAGGACGTAATAAGTTATAAAAAATAGTAATAAACAAAATGACGAACTTTCATAAACTGTTATTATGTAATCTTGTTGAGCTGGTATATTAGAAGGGCTCCAGGAAACCAACAAATTATAGGACAATTATTTAAACTTTTATGTCGAAACGGATACTGGAAAAAATAGAATAACTTTTTGAATAATAGACTTACACATTTTATTTCAATGAGGATTTATTCTATTAAGTGTCCATATAATGCAATAATTTATTAATACATTTAAATTAAAAATTAATACTATTGAAGAATTATTTTCATAATTCCTTGAATATTAATAGTTTTTGAGTTATTAACAAAACACTAAATACCTTTTTTTTCATCCTATTTTGTTAATAACAATCGCAATTATTACGTGCAGTAGAATTTAAAAAAAAAATACAATTGATTCTTTTTTAGAATATCGAAGAGCAATGGAAATTATGGTTGAAATAATGGTTCCTTAATATTAATATTTGGTGGCATTAAAAATTTTTAATCAACAAATGCGTTTTTAAGAAATGATTTTTTTCTCAAAGATCATGATTTTTATTGCTGAATAAAATTCCAAAAACAAAAATTCAAATATCTAATAAAAAATGCATTTGTTCATAACAATTACTTAAACAATCAGAGTAAGAAATTTTGAAAAATCATTTTTATTTAACTTTAAATAATTAAAATACGAACAAATTGAAATATTGAAAAATAAATTTTTTTTCATAGCTTCATTTGCATTTTTCATTTTTTAGTCTCTTGGATTGTTAATAACAAAGTAGAAAATCAACATTTTGTGATTTTTCCAATAGAGATCTTTTTTCAAGCCTTTCAAGAATGAATCCAAAAAGTGAAACAAATTTGAGGTTTTCAGTATAACAATTATCAGGGTTTGTATTAAAATTTGAAACTTGTAAAAACTAGTTAATTAACAAAAGCATGTAAATTATGTGATAACATAATTACGGGAAAATTTAATTTTTCATGAATTTTTGTTCTTTCAAGTGTCTAAAAGGTAGGTGAATTCTTTCATTTCCTGATATTGATATTTAATGGGTCAAAATTATTGTTCAAGGGTCCGTATCAGTCAGCGCACGCGGGACTCGCACCACCCGCTTTTAGCGCTATTTTCGCCTATGAATTAAAATTCTAAATATTGGTGTTAGGGTTCCGGGAGGTGGAACTTTTTTTTAAAGAAAATTTCCTACTCTTTCAGGATCTTTTTTCAACTTTTGTATATCCTCAATTGTTTATGAGATATTTGCATAAAACTAAACCATCCCCCTTTTTTTACTAAATTCTTTAGAACCTTTGCAATTTTTGCCGGCGCACCTTCAAATTTTCCAAAAAGTTTCTAGAGGTCATTCTGGATCGAAGAGCACTAGATCATAATTTTCGGTACCCTTGAAGAGAAATTCACCAAAATAGTTCTTGTAGACTAGACTAGTAGTGCCATAACAGTGTGCGGAGACTGCAATGTGCAACTGAGTATGAAAAATTTTCTAGTGGACGGTCCAAGATTTTCCAATGCTCAAATTTAATTTTAGATCAACCATGTCATACCAAAACCTGATAGATTATCTGAAAAACATTGTTGTATTTTACAGTCTATAAGCATTAGTATTATGATAAATATTAGTGTTTATTATTACTCATTGAGATCTAATATTATTTTTTTGTAATTGCATTGTATATACAGGGTGTCCAGTAAACCTTGTGAAATATTGAAACTGGTGATAGACCAGGTCATGACTGTTCAGAATATCAGAATCTCACCTTAGTAAAAATCTCACCGTTTTCGTGATAATGAGCATTTTTAAAATTTCTGGAAAATCGCTGCCTCACCTTGGATTTTTGAGTGCCATGTCTACAAATTGAGACCAAATCAAATATATTTGCTGCTGAAGATTACTGATGAATGATGCTTTCAGACGTTCAAAACGGATTTTCAGAAATGAGGGGAAAATGCCAGATTTGAGTTTCACCAAATTTTTTTACAAGTTTGATATTATTGTTTGAAGAACTCACAAAAGAATGCCCATTTTGTCCAGAGTATACCGTGGTATAAAACACGATAATTATTTTTGGAAGGAGTAGAATTTCGATTATATTAGAGTGTGATGTTATTCTGAGCTAAAATCAACTCCATTAGACTTTGTCAGTGATGTCTTTTATCTTTATCGTATCAAGATGAAATGATTTAATAATTATGAGTAACAACGAATTCAATGAGATGTAAAGAAGTAAATACTAATTCAACATTTTTCTGAATCAACATACACTATAAACCACAATAACGATTATTCAATATAGCACTGAATGATATTACAAAAATGTTATTTTCAATCCACTCGTACGCAGAGACGACATCTTTTCAAGAAGAACCTTTTCAAATGCGTTATTGGCTTAGCCCCAAAATCAGCGATTCTCAGAGCGGCATTGTGCAATCGGATATCGTTCTGCATAAAGCGCTGCTGCAGCAGTAGCACTACCTCCGCATTCACCATAAATGTAGTGCATATGCGCATATTCTTGGGGAGTTTAACGTGTGTACATCATGACAGAGAAATAAATACCTTTGAATGAATCAAGCGAAATAATTTCAAGAAACTACGACCGAAGTCACAAGTTGTTCCAACAAAATGTGACAGTCACCTACTACATTTTTTCAATTCTATTTACAGAAGATCCGTTCATGCACAATGCAGTACTTTATATTTTCATTTGAAAACTACTGCTTCTACGGAATCAACACATGAGTTAGAAAAGTTTTTAATTTTCGACAAGGATTCACCTCCTAAAAATTTTTGCACTTATTTGGTTATACCCTGTATATCTGTCGGTCTCTGATACTTCGTTGGAATTTGGATGTAGGACAATTGCGACATTTATCACAAGAATTAATGGGTGCCATGTCGGATAATCGACATTTCATTTCGATAATTTTATTAGCCTTAATTAATTAAATGAAATGTTAATTTTATTGATATACTATTTAATGCTACCAAGCAGTCTATTCTTCATTATTAATGATCATTTCCACATTTTATCTTAATAAAATCGAAATAAAATAATTTTTGGGAGTAACTATAAAAGTTGATGGAAGCCTAGAATAAAACCACGCCTAATTCAATGGAAATCACTTCCTCCAAAAATAATTATAGTTTGTTTTATGCCATAGTAGAGTCTGGACGAAATGAGCATTCTTTTGAAATGAATGTCCACTTCCAATTGGTTATGTTTCTTTCAGAAAATAACGTCAAACTTTTTTAAAAAAATTTGATGATACTCAAATCTGTCATTTTACTCTCATTTCTTGAATTTTTTTTCACTTTCTGAAAAACTGTTCTTTACGTCTAAAAGCATCACTCATCAGTAATCTTCAGCAGCAAAGATATTTTAATTCATCTCAATTTGTAAACTCAAAAATCCAAGGTTAGGTAGCGATTTTGCAGAAATTCATAAAATGCCCATTATCTCGAAAACGGTGATATTTTTACTGAGGTGAAATTCCGATATTCTGAACAGTCATGACCTGGTATTATATCACCAGTTTCAATATTGTACAATGTTAACCGGACACCCTGTATACTGTTCCGTCGCTAATAACCGGAAAGTGGATGCGACTTTTAAAAAAAATGAAATCAAAAAGGAATCAGTGGATTGGAACAAAACACTCCCAGCAGGTTATTGACCTCAACTCGCACAAACACGCACAGATTGGTATAAGAAAACAATGTAATTAAAAGTTACCAGACAATTTCCCGGATGAACACAATCCATGAAAAACACATTTGAATTACCTACGTGTTCATTTCCCACGGAAGTACAAAAGAATTGTGAATCTGGGCACGTAAATCTATGAGGTGATTCTTTCCAAAAAAAATTAAAAATAATTTATGCTCGGCTTAATTGGGTAGCCATAATGGAGTCTGAATAACAAGAACTGACTGTGAATATTATGTTACGTTTTTGTGGGATTCTTTCTGAAGGGAGAGCAGAATGATACAAACATTATAAAATCATTAAACGAGAGTGCTTCTGGCATTCGGGAATGGAGCGGACGTTTTTGGGCATCCAGCTCCCACAAGTATAAAGTTCTCAATTGATTATGAGTATGAATTCATCGAAAAAAGTTGTAACCTCACCACTGTAGAGGTTATATTTCGACGATCATAACCGATCTATATACCTGGTGTTTCACAGTGGATGGAACATTAGAAATATCTGAAGAACAAAACGACAGGTCATTTCGAATATTTGTGGTCGTGGATAATCAAAAATGCTCTATCCGTCCAAAATATTTTCATCAATACAGTGTTGCCACTCGTATCACAAAGTATCATTTTTGGAATCCTTACAGGATTCCTCATAACTTTTCTTGGTTATTTCCTATACCTATCAGTGACGGTTTTCTAAATTATTTTGTCCAATTTTTGTGCAACACCTGACCACTGAAAAAATAACAATTTATTCCCATTGCAAAGGACCCCGCACAAATCAAATGGGAAATTGATCCCTGTCGAATTGGCTGAAATTTGTATATGTTGTAGTTCATACCCTTCTGATCAAAAGTCTCCATTGGCCCGATTTCTAAAAATGGTCAGTTATTTAGGAATCACAAGTCCAAAGTTGCAACTTTGTGCAAATCTCCCAAGCGATCACATTTGATTTTGACGTATAATGGCGACTACTGTTCATTTTTGACAGAAATGATGACAATTTAGTGGTGATTCATCATCTCCACCTAAATTGAACTTCGCCTTTTACTCATTTCAATTGTATTTTCATACTGATGTAAGATGTATTATCTTGTGAGTAATAAAGACGTTAATTATTATTATTATTATTATTATTTCTGAATTGTCAATAAATGTCAAGTTTCTACAAAAGCTCTGAAGATTCCTATACTCGCATTATTTTGAATAACATGGCTTTTAGAAGAAAATGCCGACAAATGTGAAATTGCCATACGCAGACGAGAGCGGTTGAATAGAGCATCCAAAGTAGGAGATGCAAATTATTTTTCGATAGCGTGAGAGATCTGCACTAGTCGCAACTTTTGACCTTCGATACCCAAAAAACTGTCTATTTTTAGCTCTCGGGCCCATGGAGACTTTTGATCAGACGGGTATAAACTACAACCTACCCAAATTTCGGACAATTCGACAGGGATCCATTTATTATTTGATTTGTGCGGGGTCCTTTACAAACTATTTCAATTTGGAACTGTATCTCAGTTGCAGCATACAAGGAGGCTTAGAAGTTATAGTTCCTTGCGGGGACTCATAGAAATTACTGAAACTCAGTTTTTCAAATGGAACACCCTGTATATTATCAGTTATTTGGAAAACTGTAACATTTTTCAATTTAATTCAGCAACATATTGCCAACCTTGTGAATGGTCAAAAATATTCTACTACTAGAAACACATTTTCTTCGCATTTTATTTATGTCTTTCGGTTTCCTAAATCATTTTACAATCCCAGAAATGTCCCCGGTTTGAAATTCCAAGTCATTTGGTATAAAATTGATGGAAAGTGATTTTGAGGTTAGTTCTGATAAAATACTGGACGTATGAAATATTTTTCAAGTTTTGTGACTGTAATTTCAACAAATATTATTATTAAATTAATGAAGCTTTATCGCCTTTATCTAAGTGTTTATAACTTTGAAAATATGATATATTTTTCTACGATAGTGCGTAAACTAAGCTTTTACGCACTGCTGACAATGCGTAAAGTAATACTTTTTCGTGCGTAAAAAATGACCTGGGACCCTATGTTTGAGTTCACTCGATGCAATTTCGCATGCGATTTTTGCACTTTATCGAAGGATACCCCAAAAACGGTATGTTCGACTATCACCAGCGATAATTATCGACCATAAAACGACGAGCGGATATTTAGCATGCGATAAGAATTATCGATCGGAATAATTGACTTAAATCCTAACCTCGATAATAATCCATTGTTTACATTTTACTCTTGATATTATGAAATGGCAAATTATGATGAAATTGCAATGATCGCTATTGCAGAAGTAGTAGACGATGCTGCGGGAGCAGCAGAACAGCGAAGGTCCTTCTACCCTCGTATAAATGCTTTGAAACTTTGAGATAGACAATTTGTTAGAATGCTTCGTTTATCAAAAGAATTAATTCGTGAGTTGATTCAACTAGTGTCTCCCTATATAAAGGAGCAATAAAGGAGGGAAGTAGAGAGTCAGCTATAAATATTGAGACAAAAGTAGGTTACCTTCAGTATGAATAGGCAGGTATATGAATGTGATTTATAATAAAACATGCTTATATGAATGTCTTAATTAGTCTTGGACTCCTCGCAAGTAGCAGCTATACCAGCTGGACTCAGCTTCCAATATACACGTAGCATTCAGTAAATCATGTTTCAATGTGCCTTGATAAAGTAAATAATGCTTTAAATCTACCAGATATTTTTAATCGATTGGTTAATAAAACAACACAAGAAATACAAGCAGAACAGTTGTCAACGTGACGCGCCACGTCATGTGATTCAAGTACCTTTAAGCTATTGGTTGAATTCGTGACCCAAGCTAAGACTTCCCTCACACCCTTCGAAACCGACCAACCAACCAACCAACATTTAGTTCGGGAATAGCGTATCGAACGAGAAGAATAGCACATGCGAATTTTTGGCGATGTAAATATCACGTTCGAAATTTATCGCGCGAACTCAAACATATGGTCCCTGTGCGTAAAATCATCAACTGTGCGTAATTTTTTACACACTGTTCATACATTTATGCATTTTTGAAAAATAAAAGTATTTTGCGTCAAATGTAACTCGGAAGTCTTTATTTGATAATACGACGACATTTCATATCATTAAGAGCCACCATCACCGAAAAGTCCAGCTCAGGTTTGTTGGCATACTTATCAAGAGTGGGGGTGGAGATAATGAACTCGATGAACATTGGCAACACAGCACCTGTCCGTTCACGCTTACAGCGCCAATCAGGTATACATTTCTCGATCGTAGAATCCGTTTCTTGTAAAAACCATTGATTTCAAGAAAGAGATAATTTTTGTATGGGCTCAGTGGTCCCATAAGGATTCCGGAAACTCTCAATTTTTTCAATTCATCATTTCATTTAAATATTTTTTCTTAAAAATTATCATAACCAAAAATCACTGAGGTTCCGGAATTTACACAAAAACATTGAGTAATGCAAAAAAAATTAAAAAATTTTCAAACAAAAACTGTGGGCTTAAAACGAATTTCCGTTTTACCAAGGTAGTGTTTGCTCTTAAACATTCAAATTAATGATTTAATTGCTACAATTTGGCAATATAATAACTGTCGAAGAAAAAACTTTGTATGAAATACATTCGTAAAGGGCTCGCGTGTTTGTTGCGCATCATTAAACAAACTTCACGCTCATACAGAAAAGTACTACTTCATGAACTTGTATCATAAATAGCTATTTTACTTTGAACAGATAAATCTGACATCGAATCAGTTTGTGCATGTTACCTATTTTACCTCATTTGTATTCCCTACATTATCAAAATTATTGAAAAAGTACCCAATTTTTGGAAAAAATTTTGAAGATTTTGGCATTTCAATAAAAAGCAAGCTGATTTTATTTACCAATTTCTATTTAAATTTTTCAATAAAAATCATGTTTCTCAGATGGTGTTATTTTTATTTTTTCAGACAATTTTTTAATTTCTTTCCAAACAACTATTATTTCAGAGGTTACTTGACAAATAAAACTAGAGCTAGAGTACAGTACGTTATCATACACAGCACTGGATAACTATTTGCAAAAAAAGTATTTCATAAAATTTTACGAATTACTCTTTCAGCATGTACTTTCGACTTTGCAATTCTCTTCATTAATATATTTTCATCAGAAAGTGGCGGTATAGAAAATTTCACATTAATTTGATCTTACAAATCTCTGATCATTTTCCTGCAAGAGGTTCTTCAAATCGTATTGTTTAAACAATTCTCTGTCAGAAACTGCCCCTTCGTACCTTTTACTGGAATATTCGAGGATGTATTGATATCTAGTTAGCCTAGACCAGTTCCATGCATAAACAAAATATTGCGTTACCATAGCAACGAACAATAACTTATTAGAAGTGTCAGTGTAAAGTTTGACGTCAAAAAGGTAAACCAGAGTTACGCAATAAATTAAAACAAAAAATTTGTCAACCGAAATTGTGAAAATCGAAAAATTGGAGTATCGAGCCATCATCAACTACCTGTATTTAAAAGGGTTAAGAGGTAAGCAGATTTACGAAGATATGCTTAATACCCTTGGTGATCAATGTCCTTTTGTATGCGACCGTGAAAAATTGTACTGCAGCTTCCAAAGAGGTAAATTTTTTATTGAAGATGATGATCGATCGGGAAGGCAAGTTTCTGGTCAGTCCCCGAAAATATCGATGCAGTTCATGACATGATGAACAGACCGTCGAATTGGGCTAAAACGGATATCTGAAGCACTGAATATTCCAAACAAACGCGTTCATCATATAGTTCACGTCAATTTGGACATGAGAAAAATTGCTGCAAAATGGATCCCCAAATGTTTGAATATTGATCAAAATCGTGCAAGGGTAGTAGCATCGTGTTCGATCTGTGCTCGATTTGAAAACGATGTAGACTTCTTAAACCAAATTGTTACTATGGATGAGACTTGGGTACATTTCTACGAACCAGAAACAAAGCAACAATCGATGGAATGGCGACACTCCGATTCTCCAAGACCTAAGAAGTTTCGTGTCCAAAAATCTGCTGGAAAAGTTCTTGCTTCAGTTTTTTGGGACTGCCATGGAGTAATCATGATTGATTTTTTGGATAAGGGTAGAACAATTACTGGAGATTACTATTCGACATTACTGACCACTCTACGGGAAAAAATTAAAGAGAAAATACGCGGAAAGCTATCCAAAGGTGTTTTGCTTCTGCAGGACAACGCCCCTGCACACAAATCTCATGTTGCCATGCAAAAAATTCATGATTTAGGGTTTGAATTACTAGAACACTCCCCTTATTCACCAGATTTGGCTCCGTCCGACTATCATCTCTTTCCTCAACTGAAAAAAAGTTTATAAGGTCGTAAATTTTCTTCCAACGAGGAGGTAATAAAAGCTGTGGAGGTCGGGTTTGCAGAGCAAGAAGATATTTTTTTTTCAAAGGTCTAGAGAAGTTGCAGATTCGCTGTAATAAATGTATCCAATCAAGGGGAGAATATGTTGAGTAATCAAATATTTTGAAATCGAAATTTTGTTTTGTTCTATAGTAGGTTAAGAATTTTTCAATATATCCTCGTATGATGGCACCACTCGGGCTAATTCCAACTAAAAACTTGACAGTGTTGGAATGCGTATAACTGAAAATCGTGATTTCCTAATTTTGAGGCATTTGTAAGATATTTCATTGCCATCACCAATCACCACTGTAATAGTCATTTCGAAAACAAGATGGTGCTTTTTTTAAACTTCTGCTGCCACTGAACATGTCTCTAGTCATGCTATAATCATCTGGTGATCCATGAACTGAAACCATGTGTAAAATATAACAGATATCAAAGTTTTTAATATTACAAGAAATAAGAGAGTTCATCAAGGGCAAAACCACGCCTCAACATAACTAGAGTCAGGCATAATTTATCTCGATTCGAAATATTATTATTTTTGTTCAATGATCATGTCAGTACCCAATTGAATCTCTGGTAGATTGCACTTGATCGATAAGAGGCTGGTTTTATTTAAGTTAAACGAAAGCAAATTCGAGTCACACCACTCCTTCACAGCGGAAATATCTTTGACAATTTTTGTCTGCAGGTTCTTTACTTCATCATCATGCCAGAGGATTGTTGTGTCGTCCGCAAAAATAGTAAAACCGTGATAAGAAATATCATTGAAATAAATTAAAAACAAAATAGGCCCCAATACAGAACCCTGTGGTAAGCCATGACTAATCGAAACAGAATTAGACAACGTGTCTGTTCTCACAATTTGGATACGCTCCCCCAGGATGTTTACTGCTATAAAAAAATTGAAATATTATTCTTCTTTTAATAAATTTTCAGAACAAGATTTGTTTGTTGAAGGTTTACACTGTTCACAGTCAGAGTTAACACTTCGTAGCGATTCTTTGGAGCATGGAAATAGTCATGTTCTTAAAGTAAAACTTCTTCATGTGAAAAAATTGGTTCTTATTATCATTAGCTACATCTGTTATTACTTCAACTACTACTTCAGGTGAATCTGGCGGTGCTGAATATGAAATATGGTTTGATTTTTCATGAGAGTAACATGAAATTTTACTGATCTCAATATCAAGCGGGGACATTCCTAGGATTGTAAAATGATTCAGGGAACCGAAAAACATAGATAAAATGCGTTTTCTGTGGTAGGGTAGTTTTGGCAATTTCCAAGGTTGACAATATATGGCTGAACCCATTGGGTATACCTTCCCTATACCTATCTCGTACAGTTATTTCAGTTATGATCATTCATGTTATGAAATCGTCTTCAATAAAATAAAAATTGTTTAGTGATTTAGATGGTGGACAATGAACTCCATTTTGACAGAGAGCATGTTATTCTTTCGTTGTCATCCTGAATTCAGGTTGCATTTAAGAATTGATATTTTATCCATTACGTGATTATTGGCCCTCGGACACTACGAGCCCTGAGGCAATAAACATCACGTGCGAGATCAAAACATTTACTTTAGGTGGGGTTGTACAATACAAGTTCTCCAACAGTTCAACTAAACTAAGTTCAGTTGTTAAGGAACTAGAAATTTCAATGGATAATCCTGAACTGTAAGTGAACTTGTTTTGTACAACACGCCCTTAGTCACTTGCTCGGTCAAACAAAATAACTGCCTGGTGCCTGAAAACTCCAAATTAGATTTTTTAGCAATTCCCAATATTCATCCAATGGAAACTTTTCTTGAATATTTTCATATAATCAACGGTGCTCTCAAAGACGACAGTTCTTCAAACTCACGAAAAATATTAACAAACCCCTCCCACTGAATCAACTCAGAATTTGATGGATGACCAAAAAACTGTCCATTTAATAGCTATTCCTGGAAAGCGAGTCGTGCATATTCATATCTCAAATATTATTTTAGGAGGATCGAGTCCTTCAGTATCCGCTCTTTCGGCATATTCCAATGAAAAGCGTTCATTTTCCGTTGAAATCATAACCACAAAATTGAAATGTTTATTTGGCTTGAAATATATTAGCATATGCTACGTAGTTGTGAGGTTGTGAGGGACAAATATATTCATACCACTACGGACTCTCTCACGGTGAATTCACTAGATCTCGTACTTATGTATGTGTGAAATTTTGCTGTATCTATCGATTCACAGTACTCAGTGCCGGTTCAGCCTATAAGCGCAGTAAGCTGCCGCGCAGGGCTCGGACCCCAAGGAGGCCCGGTTGTGTCACGCTTTGTTTAAGAGTGTAGTGTAAATTTCAACCAAGTTTTCCTTCCTTCTTTGTTTAAATTAAGTGTCGACCTTCGTTATAAAAAAGTGATTTAAATATCCCTGCTTACATGATTAAATTATCATGATATGTGATCACAACGCAACGCAAGCTTATAAAGTTTCAACTTATTTTCTTTTTGACCTCTGCCTGCAGTTGCTCGCGCAAGGTCTGCTTTTGAGGGGTTTTCTCCGAAAACCAGGGAGACTCGTAAAAACAAATTTTACAAAAACAAGTCTCATAAACTGTGACATGCGCAAAGCTAATAAGTAATTTTTCACTTTATGTGGTAATATGAACGATTCCAGATGAATTTGAAATTGTCCAAGGCTGGAAATCTACTTTTCCAAATATCTTGACCATTTTGGGAAAAATTCCACAATTCCAATTTCAAATGCATCTGGTTAAAGATCTTTTTCGGTCCTGAAAAGGATTGAAATCTATTTGAGATCTACAACTAGTGTACTATAGTATGATCAAATATGTTTCCATATCAGGTAATCGTTTATTTTACTCATCAGAATATAATTCTATTTTATTTTATATTAATCATGCTTTTTATTCTACGACTAATTTTATTGCATATATTTAGTTTAGGTACTCTTCAATTTTTTTTTCGTTTATATGTTCCCATGTTCCAATGTACTTTATTTTATTCGTCGAAATACATTTCTTACATACACTTTTTTATTCAGAAGGCCCGAAACAGTTTAGCGCTTAGGGCCCTTGAGCTCCTGAAACCGGCTCTGCAGTGCTACGTCAAGAATTACGAAAGTAACAGAGGTGTTTCCTTGAGAAGTTGGTCACACTATTCTGTGATGAATCATGGAATAGTGCCCAGTAAGCTAGAGCATTTTGCGTTCAGAGGTTCCAGTTTCAACTGGCAAAAATCATACTCAACAAACCGAATTCAGACAGTCAAGACAACGATATACTCTGAAAGAGAGGAAATCTCATGGGGAGCGCCCAAGGGATTAGTACTTGGACAAGTCCTATTCCTGCTCTATGTTAACGACATTGCGAAAGCGGCCATAAGTGGAGATATGACAATTTTTGCGGACGACACAACAATACTGTGTCATAATAATAATATGGCTCTATGAAACAATCACCATAGACATTGCCAAAATAAAACACTGGTGCGACTCAAACCTGCTGTGTTCAAACAGTTTCAATCTAACAGAACTTCTGCTTTGGCTCAATACTGTGCTAAACACACCCACCTCAAAGTTTTTGGAGTTACAAATATATCACCAGATGAAATTCGAAGAACATTTTTGCAAGAATGGTCACCAACTTCGATTTTTCAAATGGAACATCTTGTATATTCGATGTGTTTTGGAATACACGGTTCAAATTACATATGACAGAGTTATCAAAATTTCATTATTAATTTTTTTATTCATCAAAGGAATGTGATCGTCAAGTCAGTCACTCTTCGTTGCTAGACTGAATGTGATGTCAATTTGGAGCTCAAGCTCATAGACCCACGACTGAAGAAAAATTGCTTTTTATCTCCCGAATATTTTGTGCTTTAAGTAAGTAGTTTATTGAATAGGAAAATATTCACAATACATTGTTAAACTTTACTATATAAGATTGATATAAAAATACTATAACAAAAACACAACACAGAAAATGAATGAAATATATTGTTAAAAATATACTGAATAAGATTGAGAAATAAATTACAAATAATAACACAATACAATAATTGACTCAATTCAGCTGAAATTTTATAATAAAATACAATTATATTCATAACAATTCACAGATTTTTCGAGAGTTTTTTCTTGGAAGCTGCAAGTGTATCACATACTTTATATCATTTGGAATGGAATTTTATTCAACTAGACCTAGTACGAACAATGAGTTCATACCTTTACTGTTATTAGATTTGTCTACATGAAAATTGTTTGCAATACAGTGTTCGTGATAAATTGTTTGAAATAAGTTGGCATCAAACCTTCGATAATTTCGAAAATTAAGATCATTGCTGAGAAAGTCTACCTTATATGGTTGCCATTGTGAAGTCTCTAGCATATGGATTATAGCAGTATATCTATTACATTTCAACATAAATTTCATCCATCCCACTATTCTCAAGTTTTTGAAGAAAAGATTTACTGTTATTGTCTAATAGAAAGTATTGTTGAAGAATTATCGAAATGTGTTTTGATTTCATTGAAAATATGAACAGGATGTTCATAAAGTCAGGTGTGGAATCATTTGCGACTAAAAGTTGGAACTTAATCGCTGTTTTCCATCGTACAAGATAACCTCTCTTGGAAGGGATTCATGTTTTAAAGAGAAATATTCTCAATTGAAAAATGAATCAATACATGACTCCTCTGGAAATGGAAAAACCCTACGATAAAATTGAAGTCACTTTTTTGTAATATCTAACAGAAAACAACTACTTCCCCGGCAAAAGCCACGCTGGACATTGAACTACATCTGATAGATAATTAGAAAGACCCTATATAACTAGAGAGAAAAAATCTGAAAGTGAAAATTTATATTTTTATTCAGATAAGTATAAAGTTGATTTTTTGTAAAATGTCCAGTTTCCATTGGAGATACTTATCTACGAATCAGATAAGGGAGAATGTTATTCAGAAGTATCACTCACAGAAAATCGCTCATTCCATTGATGCGTGAATAATTGCATCTCTTTCGCTAGGCCTCCAATACATTTTGGTCGACAAAAATCTATTTCACTCTTCTAAGATCATCAGGGAAGTCGGAAGAATTGGAAAACATACTCTTCAGTAGCAATTTCACACTGTAATGAAAAATTGTTGGACTATTTCTTGTGCGGTGAAACTTTGAAAATATTTTTCTGACATAAAACCTGTCATGGGGGGTTTGATTTCATTGAAAATATGAACAGGATGTTCATAAAGTCAGTTGTGGAATCATCTGCTACTGAAAGGTGGAACTTAGTCGCTGTTTTCCATCGTACAAGATAACCTCTCTTGGAAGGGATTCATGTTTTAAAGAGAAACATTCTCAATTGAAAATTGAATCAATACATGACTCCTCTGGAAATGGAAAAACCCTACGATAAAATTGAAATGTGGTTGAATGATACTATTATCAACTGTCAATCTAGTGTTCATTGATATCTGAGTAGCTAGTCTTGAGAAGAAAAAGATTTTGTTGGGAATTTTTTTCTGTAATGTTATAAAGTGTTCCTTAAAAGTTAAATTTTCATCTAATACAACTCTTTTCATTTTGTATAATTGAAGTTGTTATCTTTATCCATATTTTTTGTCCTATTGTGATAAGAAATTGTCATAGCTTTTGCTTTTTCTACATTCAGTTCCAACTGATTCCTTTTCAAGTATTTTTATAAGTCATTAATTTTTTTAACAGCGGTCTCCACACAATCAACTGCCATCAGAGTATCATCTGCATACATATTATCAAATTCACAATTAACAGAGCAATTGATGTCGTTCATGTATATTCTGAATAGTACTGGTCCAATAACACTACCTTGTGAGACACCTATTTTACCCCGTTTAACGAAAGGATGTTATTTCTTCGTATCACCAACCTTGCCTTCTTCATATTTACAATCATTCAAAAGAAGCAAATATTGAAATAATATGCACACTCTCTGTAATGTGAAATAACAATTCTGTTTTTTCTAATATTATAAGAGCTTCCGTTCTTGTAGAAACCAAAACTATATCAAACATTTGATGATTATTCACAAGAAGATATAGTGGAGTCAATGAAGGATCATGCTTTTGAAAAACTCTTGGAATAGAGAAAGATAAAGATATAGTATATTTTGAATGAGAAGCTTGACGGAAATAATGGAGTAGAATTAGAATGAATCTGCAATTTTGTATACTAACTTGAAATATTCTGAATGATTAAATTAATCGTTATATTTGAAAGAAACAGACAAATACCATACATAAATTTATCATCAGTAATGTAGAATATGACTTTCATAATGGATTGATTGAATAATAATATGTCAGTGTGCATTTGTTTATGGGTTTCAATCTGAAGATTGTAATTTTGTTTTTCATCAACTTCAATTCATAATGTTTATTGAGGACGTTATTCTTTGTTACAGGTAGATGATGATGGAGCCTTTAGATTTGTCGAAATGCTTCATTTCAAAAAACAATTCTGGCACAGAAGACGTAGTTCGAGTGAAACAAGGATTGGAGATAGTGAGAGATGCTTTTGGGAGAAGAAATGACACATATGCACCTGTGTTAAAAAATTTGAAAACAATTAGCGTGCACTCGGAATGCCGAAGATCCTACACCCATCCCAGCTGCAAAGGAAGATCGACAAGAACTGTCAACTAGCTTTACAACCACAAGAAAGAAATTAAGTTTATCCGCAGGATCATTCGAGTGGGAATGTGAATGCTTCTTGTGTGGAGAATCTTGAAAATTTATATTTTATACTTCACAAACTTCACAGTAGAGATGTTAAAAATCAAAAATCATCCTCATAAAATTCTTTCAGGCCATAACAGGTTTTATCAATGAGAAAGTCTTGCAATTTTTTTCTAAAATTTGGATAATCACTCAATAATAAAATGTGATTATGTAAGTGATTATATATTTTGCAGCCATTGTATATTGGAGGTGTCAACAGTACAGGAAAAGACGCATTTTCAACTTGCAATCTAGGTTAGCTTGCTCAGGTTAGGTTTGTGTAAGATCAATTTCCAACTCGCAAGCTAGGTTAGTTTTCTCAGGTTAGGTTTCCATCGGCACATGCACAATCGAGGAGCCCTCTCAGGAATTTAACATCTCGTCTGCATTCGCCCTATTATTCACTAAATTTTATTATAAGAAAAAAGGACACATAATTGTGTTTTTTTCTATGTGCGCATTCGTACATGAAAGGTTTTTGGCTTGTGCGATTGAATCCATGTATGCAATTTTCCACGTGTGGATATTTATTTTCTTGTAGGCTTATTTAACATTGCGCTTTTTTCAGTACGTTTATTTCCTTTGCGTTTTTTTCAATTGCGATCTTTTCCTAGATCCGAAATAGACACCTCAAGAGACATTTGCTACTTCATCAGGTCTTTGCGCCAAAAAGTCCGAGAAGTGTCTATCAAAATTTGGATTTATCGTTAGGTTTCCAACTTATGTCACAGAAAAAGCGGCTTGGTTGAAAAAGTTGGAGATGAAATGTTCAACTGAATGTGTTCCAAAGTCTGCTAGGATTTGCTGCGAATATTTATCCTTCACAATATTCATTTATTATAATATCTATAAAATACATAAATTACCATTTTTTAGTCAATACTTCTTTATTCTATTTTTCTTTAGTTGACTGTCTACAGCTTTGAAAACGAAAGTCTTAAAAGTAATTTTTTTTTTATTTTGCAATCTTTGTGAACCTAATTTTCTAAGGATCGATACTCTCTCAGTCAATGAAGTATTGCATGGCATCAGGTACGTCATACGAGTTTTTCTATCTCACGAAGTCCCATCGGATGTATAATCTATCACTTTCGTTGATATTTTCATCAAGTTGTTGATTTTATGCTGTTGAAGTCTAATGTTTCTTAATCAAAGTTAACTTCAGTTTCGTGTACATTTGTAGTTTTTGATGTATTTATTGACTGGAATATTTTATGTCCTCGTTTCATTTCATTATTTACATAATATTCAATGAGTAAGGTTATTCTGGACTTTCATTGTCTAAAAAGGACAAAGAAAAATTCAATTCTCTGCAATTTTTCAATAACATTACTCAACGTGAAACATTGTCAACCACTTTCAAACAAACGATAATATTCAATGTTCTGCAACAGCGCTAGACTTATATCCACAGTGTTGCTTTATTTCTATATGATTTTCCCCAGTGTCCGAAAGAATAGTTGTTGGAGACCTTCTCAATGAATGGCCAGTATACAATTGGGCATCCGGCAAATTAAGAAATACCGCTACTTGTCTTGGAACATTTCCAAACTCATTGATTCCAATTACTTGCTTTGTAAATTTGCCATTTTGGTAATTCAGGAAGAGTCGGGAAGTCGTATTATTCACGCTTGATGGACGAAGTTTTATATACGTCTGACAAATGTTATAGAGAGTGCCTGTAATTGTAAAAGAAAGTGGCATGTGAGTTTTTGTATTAGGTATGGTAACAAGTAACGCTTTCTTCAGATCTTCGATATTATTCACTTCTAAATTTCGTAACTCATGTGAACGACAAGCTCCAGCAAAAATCAGTGCAACATATAAAAAATAATATAATTCATTACCTACTATATAAATTAAGATTCATATATAACTTTTATAGAGATAAGTATATTCAAATGAGAAAGACACCTAAAAATCTTATCAAACTAGAAGAAAAAAATATATAGAAAAAATAGAAAATGATTTGTCAACAGATTTGAGTGGATTTTTGTATTTCATATCGTGTAAAGGAAAAACTAATTCTAATATTGGTACTTTCAATTACTACAGTAAATATATTGATGATGGAAAAACCGCTAATGTTCGCAAATGTTTTTTCTTCAGTATATATACTCTTCAGCAAAAGCATAATATGATTTGAACTTTAAATGTGAAAACAGTGATACTTGTAACGAAACTTTTGTATTGAAGGAAGTTTCAGTCTTAGATAATAACAGCGCGTTGAAGAAACTGAAACCTAAAAAAGCCTCAGGGGATGTTTTAGTGCTTATTTCATGAAATAAGGCTGCATCAAGAATAATACTTTATTCACATTTGAGAATCGTAACTCAACTCCCTGACATCTAGTCTTACTAATGACATCTCCCAATTCCCATGTATAGGGTGCTACAACACCTTCCCTTTTAAGAATTTAACATAAATCTCAACTGATTATAAACCGTATAAACTGAATATTTAGGCGATTTGGAGGGCGCACAACTCGTCCACTACGAGTTAAGATGGAAGGTGGAATTCTATCATCAGGACCTCTGGTAGGATCTTCATTTGTATAAATCCGGGGATCATGGTTCAAATTTTTTATTTGAATATTCTCATCGAGGCTGAAATCATAGTAGCTGTCAACTACATTGTTCTTGGTACGCTTTAGGTGAATTTCATTGCGTCGTACTATTCGTCCATTTTCTTTAATAATGTGATAAGAACGAGATGAATCATGACGAGCAAGTATTTGCGCAGGTTCCAATTATCAGCACAGCTACATTTTGTAACTACTCTCTCTCCCTCCTGGAAATCTTCTGCTTTACGAGGAGCTGTTCTATCGTAATATTTTTTAGATCGTAGTTGTTTTTCACTCATCATTCTATGCACATCTATTTCAGCCTTGGGTTGTAATGCTTTTGCAGTAACAGGTAGAGTTGTTCTTATTTGCCTGCTCATGAGGATTTGACAGGGCGATACAGTTAAACCCGTAAGAGGCATATTACGATAATCTCTCAATAAGTCCCGGTAATCCTTTCCTACTTCTCTGCTTTTCTTGAGGATGCCTTCAGCAATATGACATCTGTTTGAGCAAGACCATTTCCTTGGTGGTAATGAGGACTGCAAGTAACCACTTTACTTTCGTATTCATCAGCAAACAATTTGAAAGCGTGTGAGAGAAATGACATGTTGTCAGCATTAATTACTTTGGGAATTCCATGAGTGCTAAATATATCTTTCAGCTAGTCAATTACTACATGAGCTGTTTTTTGTATGATGGGTAATATTTCCAACCATTTTGAATATCGATCAACAACAACGTACTGAAGAATATCTACTGATATTTCTTCAAAAGGAAGTTTTGGAATCTCTTGTAGAATCATGAGGGCTTTTGGATTCAATGATTTATGAGCTACTAAATTTGATATATCAGTGTACATATTTGGCCAATAGTATACCTGTTTAGCTCTTGCAACAGTTTTGTCGCGTCCAAAATGGCACTCATGTAATACTTGAAGTACTAGGTTCCTCAGTGATCTCGGAACAAACAATTTGTCCTCGTGAAATATCAGTCCACTATCCAGATATAAATCATTTCTTAAAGGCCATGCCCATCCTATTATTTCTGGTAGTAATCTTCTGTGATCTGGCCATCCATACACACATAGGGTCTTGATTTGTTGTAGTTCTGGATCTTTATTTGTAGCATCAACGAAGTAATGTTTTCTTCTTTCAGGCATCGGCAAATGAACAACTATTGAATGGACTAGTTCAGCTAATTCATCATCTGGTTCAATTTTTTCATCGAGGAAAGATCGTGATAGCAAATCTGCAATGTACATCTGAGATCCAGGAAGATACTCGACTTCAATATTGTATTTCAACAGTTTTATTCGTATCCTTCGTAATATACATCAGGATCCTATTTTATGGATAGCTTTTTTCATAACAGCAACAAGTGGTTTGTGATCCGTAAATATTTCAACATGGTAATCATAAACATAGTTATGGAATTTTGTCAAACTGAAAAGAATAGCTCTCATTTCTTTTTCGGGCTGGCTATAATTTTCTTCTGCTAGTGTTAGACTAGCTGATGCAAAAGCAACTGGTTGTTTCTCTTGTAGCAGGACACATCCCATACCATTTTTGCCCATTATAGGGGAAGATGGTATCCCACAATCCCACCATATTTGCTAAAAGGATATGGAGAATAGTTGAGAAAGCCTTTAATTCGTATTTATAATCTCATTCTTTCATCTAGTACTTTACCTTCGCACTGGAAAACTCCAATAGTCACTCCAATATTCAAATCAGGTAATGTTATGTCCCTCGTATATTTATTTTGATGTTCAAATAATATATTACTTTTCATAGTTACCTACATGTTGACGATAGCAATTTTTTATGTACACAAAAACTAGTTTGTCAATAAAAAGTCATTCGAATTGAAAAACTTATTTCATACATAATTACAGTACTTGTTAGCAAATTACAGCTAACAGGTAACAAAATTCATCTACCCAAATTCCATAATAATTTTGCGGAGTCCTTCACAGTTCTAGGTGATTTTTTTTTTTTTATTTAGCTTCATTTATTGTCTCATCAACCCTTAAGGTTATTAAAGACATTCAGTTGACATTGATATTATTGATATATAACTAAATTTTGTATACACACTAAGTTTTGTTTACATACTAGATTTTGTCCATAAGGTCACTGTTCTTCAGAAAATTTATCACGTTTTCAGTAACACTACATTCTCCTAAGGTATGGATAATATTCTCTGGGATGTTATTGTCCTGTCTTTGTTGGTAGTATAATGGGCATTCTTGAATAATGTGTTTCACAGTGATTTTTGTTTGGCTAATATCACAGTGTGGTTCTTCTGTTTTGCCTATGATGTATCCATGGGTAAGTCGTGGATGTCCTATGCGGAGTCTTGCGAGAAGGACCTGATGTCTTCTGGGCATTGGGGTGTATTTCCATGGACTGACTGACATCTTTATTTCACTTAACTTTGTCCACTAGTATTCCATTGTTGTTGCCAGCTATTGATCAATATTTTTCTCACGACTGTTTTGAAATCAGACTGGACAATTGTGTTCCTACATGGGGGTACTTCGCTATTTGCTGCAATTTTTGCGATAAGGTCGGTTTTTTCATTTCCCTCAATGCCGATATGGGATGGAATCCATACAAACATAATGTTCTGCCCGCTCAGTTGCAGATGATGAAGTTCTACTTTTATCTTCTGAAGGATTGGATTGTTAGGGTAGATTTGGGAGAGGCTCATTATGGAGCTAAGAGAATCAGAGAGGATAAGGGTGTTCGGAATTTTTTCATTTTTTGCATAATCCAAGGCTTTCCATAGAGCAGAGTTCTGCGTTGAAAACACTAAATGTCGAAGGGAGTTTATAAGCGGCCTTGTACTGGTTTGTCGAGAATGCTGCAGCTGTTCCTTCAGGGGTTTTGGATCCATCAGTGTATATATGCGAGTATGCCGGCAGTGTGTCAAGAATCTGATATAAGTGTTGTTTTATTATTGAAGGATTAGATTCGTATTTGTTGAACTTTAGCAAGGATGTATTTATTTTCGGAATGTTTATTGTCCATGGTGGAGGCGATAGAATATGATGGGGATAGCTTTCTGGGATGGTGATATTGTACTCAGACTTACATTTGTTTATTCTTTCATAGAAGGGTGGATCAATATTTCTCATTCTCTTGTAGGTGGATGTGAAGCGATCAGAGAAGCAGTAGCTGTGGGCAGGGTTGTTTTCATCTGAGGATATCGCTGTAGCGTAAGAGAGGCTCAAGTACTTTCTCCTGATATGTAGTGATGGTTCTCCGGATAAACACAATGGGCTTGAGCTTGGACTGGTACAAAAGGCTCCAGTTGCTAGGCGGATGGCTGTGTTTTGTATACTATCAAGTGACTTTAATACTGACATTTTTGCCGACGAATATATAATGGATCCATAGTCTAGTTTTGATCTGATGAGTGATTTATATATATATATATATATGGATTTGGCATGAGTAGTCTGCACCCCAGTCTATATTGGCAAGAGTTCTCATCAGATTGAGTCCATTCTGGCATTGTGCTTTTAGGTTTTGGATGTGGTGTTTCTAGGTTAATTTTTTATCGAAGGTCATCCCGAGAAATCTTATAGTTTCACAATATTGTAGGGGCTGGTTATGAAGTCGAAGTAATGGTTCTGTGGAGTGGCGTTTTTTTGTGAAGAGCATACATTTTGTTTCTAGGTGATTTCACGCTCTAGCAATGTAGTTTCACGTAGTAAAAGTGTAAAACTAAAGGGTTATTTCATATCGTGATATCACACAATATGTGGTTACATGAGGATACTATGCGGATAGGTTGAATATACACTGTAATAGTCCTATTTATCCATTGCGGATAAAATGGAATGCTACATGGAGAAAACGGAATAGCAATTAGTTATCTGGGAAAATATTACATTTGTGATGGAAATTTCCACCTTATTCATCAGAAAGAAGACATGCATCACCTCCACTAGAATATTATGTAATTGACGACCTTGGTTGGGTAACTTTACATGATGATCAATGTAGAGAATCACATAAAACAAACGATACTATATAACAGTACCACTGGTGTGAAAAATTCCGACATGTATTGTGGTTAAAAATTGCCAACGGTAAATTGTCTAAAGTTTTTGAGCAGTGCTCCATAAAATGTGAAGTGACTCTATTATCTCATTAGGTTGTCTCAGACCATTTCACAAATTGATTGAATGCAACTAAAACGATTCAGAATTCTTCATACTATAAGTGTATTATTCAAATTCTTTACTAAATTCGCAAATCCTAATTTTGATTGAAATATTCTCCTCCGATGAGATAACACAGTCAAAAGACGAAGACTGAGGCAGAGGAAATATTTCTGATAAAAACACGGTTTTATACTCCATTACATTCATTATACGACATCAAAGTACGACCGTATAAATTTGGATGCGCTATGGATAATAACTGCAGAACCCTTATTTTCCATAGAACATCAAACGTGTGGCATTATAAAGTTGTTGAGCTCTGTTATTACTGTCAGCAAGTCGAGTTCCTTTGAGAGGAATAAAAATAATCGTTTCAGTTGTATAAGAGTTGATCTCATTAAA
Source organism: Chrysolina oricalcia (assembly GCA_944452925.2). Taxonomy (NCBI): domain Eukaryota; kingdom Metazoa; phylum Arthropoda; class Insecta; order Coleoptera; family Chrysomelidae; genus Chrysolina; species Chrysolina oricalcia. Next base: position 53,241,697 of record OX101819.2, on the reverse strand, counting down.
GATGCATGCAATGATGAAGGGTGTTGTTTCTCATTTGGCACACGGAGAAAACTCGTCCAAGTAAATTGTTTACTTGGAAAAAATTCAAATGTGGATGCTGAATTTTTACCTACGGTGGGAATATCATAGTAAGCGAAACAATGTTTCTGAAAGTGTGTTCCTACCGTAACGCATCAGAATACTTAACGAATCGAAATATTTCCATGTTCGATATCTGTAGGTGCACACTGAACTACCTACCACTACTGAATCGTTTATTTGAAACAACTTCACTTGATCTAAGCCATCTCAATAATAACAAAGATTAGATTAGCAAAGATGGCGTACTCTAAAAGGACAGGAACATTTCGCGATTCACTTACTACTTCCCCTACTCAAATTTTTTGGGTGATAGTGCCCAAGGGGTGGGGAAGAGGAATGACAGTTGAGGTTATGATAGAAAGATGTCCCCCTTGTATTTAAAATCGACGTGTGTATTATAGCATATGTGGTAATTTTCGAATATTTTTAGTGTTATTGAATAAAAATTGTAAGTGACAATTATACTTTAAACTGTTCAGAATCATGCAATAATCTAATATGTTGAGGACTATTGTCAAATATAGGAGAAAATCATACTTACTTGATATAATAATAATAATATTTATTTGCCAAAAAAATAATAATACAGTAACAAATGTCTATCCCAACTCCTAAGTATAACAAATAAATAAATAGGTAGCCACATAAAGCTATGCTTTGAATTGTGATTGCAAAAAGAAAGAAGGGAAACGGAAAAGAAAAAGAAAGGAGCACACTAGGAGAACAAAATAAGAAAATAAGGGGAAAAAAAGGAAGAAAAATAACAATTTATCTATAATACATATATACCAATGTAACCTACATGCATATAATCTATAGACCATGATAATAATAATTCATAACAGTTTTTTACCCATGTTATTATAACTAACAATTTTTTTTTATGTACTGGCGTTATAGAACAGGATTTTAAAAAAATCTCAGATTTGAACATAAAACCGGTTTCTATTTTTTTGCAGTACAGTAAAAAGAAAAGAAAAAGAGTGAATGAATGAGTGAGGTAAGTCTTCAACTGGAATTTAGTTCTATAAAATCAAGGTAGTTTGCTTGAAAAAAAAAAACATGTTAATTGGTCATGAATATATACACACACATACTTATATACATACATAAAAGTTTCAACTGGTGACTGTAGACGTTTGTAGAAGTTTCCTTTCGTAACATATATTATATTTTTTTCCATTTTTTCACAATAATCACCCATCACAACTGTGTAATGAAGTAATTATTTTTTGTATCTATAAATCGGTGTAAGTTTTCTCGAGGTATACTAAGTAACCATTTTTTTGTATATCTTTTAAACATTTCTAATGAATTAATTTTTTTCATCTCAGTGTCCAAGGTGTTATATAATTTGGGTCCTAGGTAAGTATGGCATCTTTGTGCAATGGTTTTTTCTGGTTTTGGTATCTTAAGTGTGTTTGTTTTGTTTCTTGTATCATATATATGTGATGTTTTAATTGAGAATTGTTTATTTTTGTGTTGGAACATAAGAAGACTGTGACAAAATAACTGACGAATATCAAGTATTTTGGTCTCAGTGTATAACATGTCAGATGAAAATCGTCTTATTTTTTTGTAAATAATTTTCAACAGAAATTTCTGTATGGTCTCAATATTTCGTATCAGAGTTTTATTTGCTCCTCCCCAGGCTATGACTCCATATGATAAATGAGATTCCGCTAATGAATGGTAAATTATTTTCATTTGGTCCACTTTCAGGATATTCGTCAAATATTTGAACTTGTACAATAGGTATCTCAATTTTTTTATGACATCATTGATATGCGTTTCCCACTTCAAGTGACTGTCTAAAAACACTCCTAAATATTTAATATTTTTCACAGATGAAATTTCAACTTGGGAAGTATTATGCAAGAATGTGAGCTTATTATATACTGGCAAATGTCTTCTATACGATGTGAATGCAATGAAAAATGTTTTCTCAAAGTTGATTGTTAGTAACTTTGTATCAAACCATTGCATAATTTTAGGAAAATCTCTTTCTACCTTTTCTTTCAGACATTCCCATGAAGAATCACTATAATGCACAGCAGTATCGTCAGCAAAAGTTACGATTTCTCCTTCGGTTTTTATCCCAAATAAATCATTCAAGTATATGATGAATAATATTGGTCCTAGAACCGTCCCTTGGGGTACTCCGTATTTTACATCGAAGGGGTCACTATAAATTTTCCCTACTTTCACGCATTGTTGTCTATCTGATAGGTAGCTCTTCATTATGTCGTATGGAATCCCTCGAAAACCAATATTTTCTAAAGAGTGGAGTAGTTGACTATGGCTAACAGTGTCGAACGCCTTTGATAGGTCTACAAATATGCTAAGAGATGGTTTTTTTTCATCTACTGACTTATTTATCTTTTCAACAAGTTCAGATATCGCATCATTTGTAGATCTGTTTTGTTTCCTGATAATAATAGTCATTCGATTATTTCATATTTTGAAACGATTTAAAGAATATTTTTCTATGGTGCAATTTTATCCACTTACAGTACAAATACTAGAAACTGACCATGAGGGCTACTCAGAGAAAACGAGCCAAGTGAGTAAATAAATAATACACCAATGACAAGAGAACTGCTACTTTACTGGGTAAGGAAAATAATACCAAAGATGGGTCAAAAAGAAAGTAGAGGCTGAAAAATTATAGATTGGGGTTACTGATCAACGTACTAATAATAATGCACCTATATTCTACCCATAAATGAACAATTCATTTGTCATTAGTGAAGTGGACAATTAAGGGTCTATTAATCTGAAATATATAAATAGGTTAGTACTGGTAAGTGTTCATTTCCAGGAACACAATTTTTCCAGTGGTAATTAACTTGTTTTATTTGTCCCATTTAATAATAATAACTCTATTGTCCCAAGAAACATTACATGTTTATGACTAGGGACTATAATCTAGTAATACAAATATACAGATAAGAAAAAAAAACTAACAAATTTCCATAATCACAATTAAACAATTTTATCAGTAGCTGTAGTTAGGGAAATATGAAAAGTTTCAACCATATAATCTTGGGGGTGGAGGTGCTAGTAGTATAAATACTAAGATGTTATCAAATGAATACATTGACTTATTGTGAGTCTATATATATACATATATACAACACAAAATACTCTATTTTCGCTCATACACAGATATATACATATTACATTTTAATATTAAAAATGTGTTATTCAGTTGAGCTTAGTGTATATTTTAATTCGATTTTGAATTTCATTATGGATTTGATTTTTTTTAAGTAATTAGGAATCGAATTGTAAATGATTATTCCATTATGATAAATACATTTCATTCCAATTTCAGATTTAACATTATTAATGGATAAATGATTTGTTTGTCTAGTTGCATAATTATGAATATTGTCCATTTCAATAAAACTTGTATTAGATGTTTTTTTATTTTATTTTTGACAGAATGAATGAAACAACATATTTTGAGTTTATAAAGAGAATTTAAATTCAAAAGCCTATGAGGTTTATATAAATTAATTGTTGTTCCAGATGTGGTAATTTATATATATATATATATATATATATATATATATATATATATATGTTCCAGTGACTGTAAAACAGTCGAAAACAATCCTTTATGAACTCACTATACCTTTGTATAGATTGTATGGCATATGTCCGACAGAAAACAACTACTTCTCTGGCTAATACCTCGACAGATATTGAATTATATCTGTCAGACATATGTGCAAAGATCCTTACTTTGAAGGAACAACTTTGCAAGAGCTCTCAGAGACAGACAGCAGGACACCGCCTGATCCAAACAAGGAACCAACTGCAGACCGGTTTCGGGATGAAGTCCCTCATCAGTGCAGTCCTGGTTATCACGGTTGTATACACGCGGGGGCCCGGTGCCCGTCATCGTTCGCCGGGATGAACACTGCAATCGCTTACAGGATCCACCACGGCAACAGATTAGAGAGCGCTCCAGAAGGACATTTCGGGTGCGAAATGGTATATGCTGAATACTTGTTTCAAGGAGCAATAAATATGTCTGACAGATATAATTCAATATCTGTCGAGGTATTAGCCAGAGAAGTAGTTGTTTTCTGTCGGACATATGCCATACAATCTATACAAAGGTATAGTGAGTTCATAAAGGATTGTTTTCGACTGTTTTACAGTCACTGGAACATTTATTGCTCCTTGAAACAAGTATTCAGCATATACCATTTCGCACCCGAAATGTCCTTCTGGAGCGCTCTCTAATCTGTTGCCGTGGTGGATCCTGTAAGCGATTGCAGTGTTCATCCCGGCGAACGATGACGGGCACCGGGCCCCCGCGTGTATACAACCGTGATAACCAGGACTGCACTGATGAGGGACTTCATCCCGAAACCGGTCTGCAGTTGGTTCCTTGTTTGGATCAGGCGGTGTCCTGCTGTCTGTCTCTGAGAGCTCTTGCAAAGTTGTTCCTTCAAAGTAAGGATCTTTGCACATATGTCTGACAGATATAATTCAATATCTGTCGAGGTATTAGCCAGAGAAGTAGTTGTTTTCTGTCGGACATATGCCATACAATCTATACAAAGGTATAGTGAGTTCATAAAGGATTGTTTTCGACTGTTTTACAGTCACTGGATCATTTATTGCTCCTTGAAACAAGTATTCAGCATATATATATATATATACATTTAATTGATTTATTTTGTAACGATTTTAATGGTTTAAAAATGGAACTATTTGCAGTTCCCCATACAGAAATCAGATATTGAAAGTGTGAATAAATTAAACTATAATAAACGTTTTTCAAAAATTTTAGTGGTATATAGTTTCTTATTCTGTAGAGAATACCTATAAGAGGTGATATTTTCTTCCGGACTTCTTCAATATGCTTATTCCATGTTAATTTTTCATCGGTATAAAGTCCTAAAAATTTTGTAGAGTCAGTATAATTTATGACATTTTTTTCATAATGAATAGAACTGGTGGAAGTGTCAATTGTTCTTTTAGCTATGTTCATGTAGGAAGATTTATTGAAATTAATGGTCAATTTATGTTGCTGTTAAATATTTTTTTATATCATTATTCATAGAGTTTTGAATTTTTTTATAATCATCTGAGAAGTATATTACTGTAGTGTCATCAGCAAATAATTTAATTGTTCCTTCTAATTTCAATGTCGACAGATTGTTTATATATATATATTAAAAATAGAACAGGACCAAGAATGGAACCTTGTGGTACTAGACAGGTTATACTTTTTAAAAAACTCTGGTGATTTCCGACTTGAACAAATTGCTTTCTATTGCACAAATAATTCTTGAACCAATTGAAAAGGTTTCCTCTGATCCCAATGTTGAATAATTTTTTAAAAAGAATTTCATGATTAACAGTATCAAAAGCTTTACACTAGTCCAAAGATAACGTACTACATTTTTTATTATTGTCAATTTGAATTTGAATTTCTGTTATAACTTCCATTGTTGCGACCTCTGTGTCCCTGGATTTGCGAAAACCAGATTGACCTTCGTATAGACATTATTTTTTTTAAAATATTCAAAAAGCCTTACATGCATGAGTCTTTCTAATTTTCGAAAAAATTGGAAGAGCAGAAATTGGTCAATAATTATTGGAATAATTTTTTTTACCACTCTTCGCAATTTTCATATCATTTGGTACTATACCTTTTTCGAATGATTTTGACATGATAAAGAATAAAATTGGTGATATTTCGTATTTGAGTGCTTTAACAATTCTTACACTTATTTTATCATATCCATAAGCCTTTTTGGGATCTAAATTATCGATGACTTCTTCGATTTCAGAAATATTGATGGGGTTTAGGAACATGGATGAAATACTTGATTTTTCATTAAGTGATTCAAACGTTTCAGAAATAGCAGATGATAATTTATTTCCAATATTAACAAAGTGGAAATTGATCTGAGAGGGGATCTTTTTTTTCTTGTAAAAGTATTTGTCACGTTCTTTTATCAATTTTGCTAGGTGATCATCAAATCATGGCTTTGATTCTTTTTTACACTTAAATTTTTTTATGAATGAACCAGAGTCGAAACATTCCAATAATTTCATATATGCTTCATTGGGATTATTATTAAATTGAATTGTGTGATTCAAATTAATTAATTCTTTTTTTAATCTTTCGAGATCAATTTTTTTTACTGAAAAATAATCAGTTTTATTTCTGTTTGTAGTAGGTTGTGTATTGAAACATGTGATATACATTTTGTGGTCGCTTAGTGGAGTATTAGTGATAAATACATTTATATGTCTTTTTGAATTAATTAGAAAATGATCAATTAGAGTTGAACTTCTATTTGTTTCTCTTGTTGCAATAATTTTATTGACCACTATTAAACGATTGGAATTATAGATAACTATCAATTCTTTCGTTTCTTTATTGTCAGATAAAATATTGATATTCATGTCACCAAAAAGAAATATCTCACAGTTACGATTATTAAGATTTTCAAGGACTTCATCCATGAATTCGAAAAATCTTTGTTTACCCAACTTAGGAGGTCGGTATAAGCCACAGAGTAACAAATTTAAAAATTTGATTTTAACTACAATAAACGATAGTTCATCTCCTTTTTTTTCTTCAATTTCGAATTCAATATTACCTACACCACCACCACGTTTTTGTCTGCTGGAATATATGGAAGAAAAACCTTCAAAGTTATAATATTTTTCTTCATCTTTCCCCAACCAAGTTTCCGTTATTACAATTACATTCACTTTCAGTTCATTGATCATGACTTCTAAATCATTCATTTTGTTTTTGATTGACCTTGACTTTAAATATAGGATTTTGAAAAAGTTTTGTTCAGTACAGTTGAAATCAGAAATCGAGGGTAGTTCATGAAGATTGATGTTATCATCTGCTATTAAAGGGTGGTCCGAAACATCAACGTTATTTTGTAAGGGCATAGTTTATTCGACTTTGAAATTTTTTTTTGTAATATTCAAAGCTAGGACACGATTGGTTATCTGCAGAATGTTTGGTATCATATGTTGTGTTATATTTGGAATTGGACAATATACAATTTCCACACTGGTGATTGCTAGTGTTAGTTTGTGAACAACTTTCCAATTTGTGATTGCCAGCACAGTTGGGACATAAAGAACTATTTCGGCATCTATGAGCACTGTGGTTGAACTGAAAACAGTTAAAGCACTGTGTTACTTTGTTTCCATCAAATACCTTGCATATTTGCCAATCAAAAAACTTTTGATCAGAGTTATTGATAATTTCATGAAAAAGATTCCCATTGACTTCAGCGTAAACCGTATAGGTGTTTTTTGACTCTACGAACTTCACAGGGTTTATCTTCAGATGATATTATGCTGCTGTATAAGTTTATTTTCTAATTCTTCTTTATCCATATCTTTCTTCAACCGAAGTCCAGGAATGACGATTTTGGGATTTGACATTTTCTGCACAGTAATATTATATTGGTTGTTCATTTTCATTTCTATTTCTTCCTTCAGTTTCACGGAGTCACTATTGTTTTTACACCTCACTTCTACACCCCCATTCTTCACAAACTTCACAGAGTCAATAGAGATATTTAGTTGTCCTATATCGATATTATTTTTCAGATCTGCTTGAGTTTTGGTAGTAGATTGGATTGTTTTTGGACGAATTGTGAATGTTTTAATATTTTGTGGAGGTAACATTTTCAAATTATTCTTCGTAATCTCTGCATATGATAAAGGATCATTTTGAGTAACTTTTTCGGCGGTTTTTTTCTTGATTTCTCTTATATCCTCTTCAATTTTCTTTAGACTATCCGTAATGGTTTCCTTTTCAACTATGTTTGATACAATAAGATTGTAGTTTTCTTGAATTCTTCCATTTTCTTGCGATAAAAATGTAATGTTCTTGTCTTTTTCGATTATAAGTAGCTCTTTCTCCTCAATGATTTTCCATAAATGCATGTTCTTGTTCTTGAGTTCAGTAATTGTTTTCAATAATCCTTTGAACTTATCTGGAGGTTCCTCATTGAGTTGAATGGAATCAGAAGACTGCTCCTCCTCATCAGCACTGGAAACTCTTTTTCCTTTCCGTCTGGGCATTGTTTAGTTCATTGATACATTCAACCGGGCTAACATTTTACAAAGTATCCAAGTTTTTACTTGTGGATATTCACTAATAGATGGTGATTTTTTTTCTATACTAATGAAAATGATATAAACTGTTCCATCGTGGATATATCTCCTGGGAGACCATAATTTTGAAAATCAAATGTCAATGTCTTTCCAAGGTATTCCTGATATCAGACAAAATATGAATATTTTTTGTTTGCCAAAATTTAGTAATAAAAATGTTTTATTCAAATAAATGAATTTTTCAAATAAATAAACATGTATTTTGTCAACAAATGCGTGCACTTGGATCGGAAAATGGAGGACAACTTGCCTCATCCGGCTAGCTCAAGCGTCTCCAAGTGCAGCATCGTCGCAATTATCCAGAAACTCCGGAACTCTTCTTTCAGGATCTGAACGAATTCTTTCTTAATGTCGTTGGTGTTAACCAACGACGTTTCATCTATGTAGGACAGGCCGTAGATTTCTAGGGGAAGCTATGACCTGGCCAGAAATACTAATAAACACCAGAGCCACCCGGGCTACCACTCGGTAGGACAACTAAACATTGGTCTGTGGCTCCCGGATGACTGAAGATTTTAGCCAAAAAGGAGCTGTTAAATAGATAAAATGCACCGGCCGATGTCGAAGCCGATGCCGATGTCGAAGCAAAGTCGCTGGTGGGCGGAGCCTATCGGAGCTCCGCTCCCAGATATACTCTCTGAGTAAAATTTTATTTTAGTATTTCTGGCCGAGGATGACACTCCCCCCTTCAAGGAATCGCTTGGCGTAGGGATGAAACGTCGTTGGTTTGTCCTGAAAAGGACCTTTCTTATTTTTGGGCTCTTGGCCTTCTTATTTTCTATATTTACATGCTTCAAAAGAGCCTAAAAAGAAGAAATATGATTGAGATGAATAAATCGGTCGGTACTGCTCCTGGCTTTCCAAACTCGTCGATATTTGAGTTTCCAACTTATCGTAGGGATTCCAGGATACTCCTTTACGAGACTTTTATGTAACGAGATGTTACATATTTCCACATACGCTCGTTATCCAGCTTCTACGGAGATACCACCTAATCACTTTGCCCTTGCCCACTGGCTAAGGACAATCAACCGTTGGCGAGGTAGCTTCCGCTTTGTCAAATTACCCCAGCCTCCTGGCATGGGAACAACTGGCTGGCTGCGGGAATGGTACATTACCACTCGAACCCACGAAGGACATGGGCACTCGGTTCCACTGGCATAACTTGCTTCAGAATCATCTCGAAAGTGCATCCAGGAAAACTTTTGGATAAGTTCCCCCTTGTCCGGGTTACTGGAATTTTCTGGGCCCTGCCTTCCACTGAAATACAACGCTAAACTTATAGTTTGCTGAGCCCCACGTTGGGCGCCATGTCGACACTTGGATCGGAAATTGGAAGACAACTTGCCTCATCCGGCTAGCTCAAGCGTCTCCGAGTGCAGCATCGTCGCAATTATCCAGCAACTCCGGAACTCTTCTTTCAGGATCAGTCAGGAACAGTACGAATTCTTTCTTAATGTCGTTGGTGTTAACCAACGACGTTTCATCTATCTAGGCCAGGCCGTAGATTTCTAGGGGAAGCTATAACCTGGCAATAAATACTAATAAACACCAGAGCCACCCGGCTAACACTCGGTAGGACAACTCCCAGATGACTGAAGATTTCACCCCACACCATACACCCCCTAAGGTTGAGGCCCGGAAGGGCGAACTCCCCAGCACTCGTACGTACTCGAAAGCTCACCCCCCCTATCCACCACCCCCGCTCGTTAAAGCGGTTCCTCATCCTGATGACTGGCGATCAGCAGAATAAAATCTGACCGTTTGATATGGGGTGCCCAGCCAATTCTCGGCATGAAGCTCCCTTATATGAAAAGGATCTTTTAAATAGATAAAATGCACATTTACTTCGGCCAATGCCGAAGCAAAGTCGCTGGTCGGCGGAGCCTATCGGAGCTCCGCTCCCAGATATACTCTCCGAGTAAAATTTTATTTTAGTATTTCTGTCCGAGGATGACAATTTCTGCATACTTTTCCGAACGTGAGTTGGATACCTGAAAAACTATGTTCACTTATTGATCAAAATAATCAATAAAAACCATCATATCATGGATAAATCTCCTGTGTGTGATAATAATTTCGAGAATGGAATTTAAACTAATTATTCACATATGTTTCCAAACATTGTCTCTCCTAAGTTTTCCTGTCATCTGGCAAAATATGAACATTCTACATATTTCGTAATAAAGTAATGAAAATATAATATTCAATTTGATGCATTTCACGATCAAATTACTATGTATTTTTGTATACTTTTCCTAACGTAAGTTGAATACCCCTACTTCATCTACGAATAATTTAATGATTTTAGATTTTTAGTGAACAACTTCATTTGTCAATAAAGTTCTGATAGGAAAATTCTCCTTCCGTATCACTTTCCATCACATTTTCTACACTCTCCGCCGTTGAATCGTAAATAAACACGCTTTCGACCATTATTTATTAACATTGACATTTTGCGTCAAACAATTGTAATGGCAGTTTTCATAGACCTTCCGTTTCAAATATAATCGTATTCATCCGCGAGGGAATAATGATTCATTATTCCCGCGCGGGAGTAATGAATGACTTTATAGTGTAAATGTCAAATCTATAATGATTATAATATATCAGTCGTAGGATAATAGTATATTATTCAACAAGCGTATAATGATGGCTAGCTATTACCCACGAAGATGAAATTGCAACACGAGCCGAAGGCGAGTGTTGTAACATCTGAGTAGGTAATTGCCATTATACGCTTGTTGAATACTATACTTTATCCACAACTATATAAATAATTTGATTAAATTGGAAAGTTCTAAGCTGAAAATTACGTTATTGTAAGAATACCTTTGTCATTAGATAGGTATGATCTGGCGCTTCTTTCATAAATTTACTGACTTCTTCGGGAGTGAAGGTTTTAGATTTTTTCGGTTGATGGCCCTCGGACTGACGTTTTAAAAATTCCTGCAACTTCATGTAAGTCTCTAGGTGGATACTATGGTAAATATTCAATGAACTCTTCAGCATAGAATAATATGCCCACAATGAAGATGACTTGTATTTTTTAGGAAGTTCAACAAAATACTCTAGGATAATATTTTCAGAAAAAGACGATGTTTTTTGTGCCAGTTGCCAATCCATAAAACTTTGGAAACCGCATCATATTTACCTTGTGACTTGTTACGTAGGAGATTTTCTGTAGCGCTAGCCGCTAATTTTAAAATAATTGGCGGTGTACAAGACATATCTTCTAAATCAGATTCACTATTACATTTCTCTTACCAAAGATAATAATGTTCAGAACAAATAACGCACAAACCGTCTGACAGTATATCTACAAATACAATGACAAGTAAATTTACAAATTTTCAAATTTGACGCAACGATTGAGTAATATTATTCCATCGAACAGTCATTATTATTCAATTCTATATGGTAATGCACGGCATTACTTAATAAAAATCGCATATTTAACAGATTTATTATTTAATAGTTGTGGATAATAACCATTATATCATGATTGTATATCCTGGGTGTTGATAATTTCGAAAACTGAATTTAAACTTATTATTTATGTATCTTTCCTAACAGTGTCTCTACAAAGTCTTTCTGGCATCAGGCGAAATATGAATATTTTACATATTTCGTGATATAGTAATGGAAATATTATATTCGAATCGATCAATTTAACAACCAAATAACTATGTATTTTAGCACACTATGTCTGACGTAAGTTGAATATCTCAAGAAATATTCTTTATTCAACAAAATAATCGATATAAACTATTCTATCGTGGATATATCTCCTGATTGATGATGATTTTGGAAATCGAATGTAAATATATCATTTATATTTTGTTAAAATTGTCATTTTCGTCAACCGATTGCACCCCTACACGCAATCGTCAGAAGCCTTCGAAAGACTTGTGTGAGCAAGGGAAGACGCAGCCCTTAGCTTTTAACGTGTGATGCCATGCACGATATACCGGGTGGCTACGGAAGTATTGCCTACGGAATTTCTCAGTTATTGTATGAAGTAGTTTTGTGAAATTTGGAGCGTCGATATAATGACATAAGAGCTAGAATTTGAGCATATTGACATGTCGAAGTTAACTTCCGGTCTGGCCGGAAGTAACATCAACTTTCTTATTTTAAATGGAAACCCTATTTTTTTTGTTTTTCGCTTTATTCAGCATTCAATTCCCTTTCTAATGACATATCACAAAATGGTATCTAACCAGAAACTAGATCAGAAAAAAATTATTATTGAAATTCACCGAGTAGGCCGTGGAAGCAAAATGAAATCCAAAAATTGAAAAGTTGGCTATGGAAACCATACGTCACTTGATAACAGTTGCTACTACTGTGATATTTTATTTACATTCGTCGGCGTTATAAAAAGCCGCCAAAAAAAATATTGGAAAAATTGGGAAAAAAACAATACTCTGTAGGTCCATAACTTAAATAGGAACATACAACTGTTTCTTGCCTGTACTATTCAGCATAACCATTCCTTTCTAATGATATAATAGAATGTAATTTTTTGAAATGAAATACCAAAAAATCCAATTATTATTCTTCAAATAAAGAAAAAACAGATTTATCGAAAAAAAAAATTCAAATTGATAGGATTAAAAATAAAATAAATTCAAAACAAATGTTCGAAATGCATTCCCTCAGCGTCAATACATTTATTGACTCTGGTGATATTTTCATGTAAAACGTTTCTCAACATTTGGGGCGTGATATCTTGGAATGCTCTACGAATTTTTACTTCTAGCTCATGTAGAGTTGTAGGCTATGTGGAATACACCCTATTTTTAAGATGCCCCCATAGAAAAAAGTCGCACGGAGTAAGATCAGGTGACCTTGGTGGCCACCTGACTGGACCATGGGTTGTTATAAGTCTCTCTTGAAATCGATTTTGAAGATAATTTCTCGCTATTCTTGAATTATGCGGAGGGGCGCCATCTTGCTGGAATTACATTCTCTCAGTTATTTCTGCTGGTAGGTTGTTAATGAATTCCGAAATTTCATTCGTTAAAAAATTAAAGTATCTCTCTCCGGTTAGTTGGCCTTGAAAAAGAATGGGGCCAACAATATGAGTTCCAACTATTCCTGCCCAAACATTCACACCAAATCTCTCCTGGAAGCCGCCTTGTCGAAACCGGTGCTCGTTTGCTATCGCCCAGTACCTGGAACAAAAGACCGTTGACACTTTTAGCACTATCGACAATAATCCAAATAAAGTACAGTACCTACCTTGTATTATTCCTGTTAAATAATCCATTGTTGGTAAATCTTGACTCGTCCGTAAACAAGATATAATAGTTAAATAGGTGATTCTCAGCATTTTGTCGAAGAAACCAATTACAATATTCCAGGCGCCTTTCACCGTCATTTTCATACAAATGTTGATGCAACTGATACTTGAAGGATTTCAATCGATGTTTTTTCAAAATTTTCCTAGCAGAGTCCTTACTTATAGCTAATTCGGCGCCAATCTGCCTTGAGGAAATTGTGCTATCATATTGTACTAAAGCTAATACATTAATTTCAGTTTACTCGTTAATAACAAATGCTTCTTGGTCTTCGTGAACATCAGGCTCAGTTCTTAATTTTTCTTCAAGCCACTGGAAATACCTTCTTGACGGTTGCTGCCCCCTGGATATCGCTCTAAATACAATCGTTCAGCGGCATAAGAATTTTTTAAACATCCACCATAAATGAGAAGCATGTCAATTTGTTCGGTTCGTGAATAACGGGGCATTTTTTGAATATCCCACTAACTGATTTCGATTTCCAAACCCTTTTAAAATGGCAGAATCAAAAACACTACTTCAAACGTCAAAATAATATGGATAGCAGCGTTCGTGACAGCTCTCATTTATTTTTTGTTTCATTCCAAAATACATATTAATCAGCCTACTTGTTAATATTTTGGTTCGAATGATTATTGCAATGGAATGATTATTCTGAATAGCACAAACATCGTCCATAGGTAGATATTAGAATATCTATGGACGATGGCACAGACCAAGTACGTTTATGTTCCTATTTAACCTAGAACCTACAGGATATAATTTATCATTCCACATTATTTTTAATTTAATTTTTGCGTATGGCGATAATCTGTTTTGTTATTTGAAGAATAATAATTGGATTTTTCGGTATCTCAGTTCAAAAAATTATTTTCTATTATATTACTAGAAAGGAAGGGTTATGCTGAATAGTGCAGGCAAGAAAAAGTTGTATGTTCCTATTTAAGTTATGGACCTACAGAGTATTGTTTTTTGCCCAATTTTTCCAATATTTTTTTTGGCGGCTTTTTATAACGCCGACGAATGAAAATAAAATATCACAGTAGTAGCAACTGTTATCAAGTGACGTAGGGTTTCCATAGCCAACTTTTCAATTTTTGGCTTTCATTTTGCTTCCACGGCCTACTCGGTGAATTTCAATAATAATTTTTTTCTGATCTAGTTTCTGGTTAGATACCAACTTGTGATATGTCATTAGAAAAAGAATTGAATGCTGAATAAAGCGAAAAGAAAAAAATAGGGTTTCTATTTAAAATAAGAAAGTTGATGTTACTTCTGGTCAGACCGGAAGTTAACTTCGACATGTCAATATGCTCAAATTTTAGCTCTTATGTCATTATATCGACGCTCCAAATTTCACAAACCTACTTCATACAATAACTGAGATATTCCGTAGGCAATACTTCCGTAGCCACCCGGTATATGTTTACAAACATTATCTCTCCAAAGTTTTCCTGGTATCAGACAAAATATGAATATTTTTCTTTTTCCATAATATAGTAATAAAAATGTTTTATTCATATTGGTACATTTTTTGACCGAATAACCATGTATTTTTGCGTACTTTTCCTAAGTCAAGTTGAATACCTCAAAAATATTTTTACTTATTGATCAAAATAATCGATAAAAATATATCTCCTGGTTGATGATAATTTCGAAAATCAAATTTAAACTTGTCATTTATACAGTGCGGCTTTTGATAGCCCCCCCTCCCTATTAACTTTTGAACGGTTCGACGTAGAAACATGAAAAAAAAACAGTTTCGAGGGTTTCACCAATACTACTTTTTGAAATAAAAAAAATTGTGATTGTACGATAGGGGGCGCAGGGGGGTCCATCAACTCAAAATTTTTAAATGGCATGTGGGGTCAAGTGTCACATCGTTGAAAAGATAATTCAATTCTCTTTACAACCATCTGAATATTTTTTAATTTTGTTTATAATTTTTTTCTCAATTTCGATTTTTATACCTTTCAAAATTTTTAAATTAATGTGCCCCCAGCACCATCTGTCGAGTAATTGCAATGTTTCTTCTCTCAAAAAGTAGTATAGGTAATACCCTTCAAATAATTACTGGTTTCATTGTTCCACATCCAACCGTTCAAATTTATCGAGGTATGAGTAGTATTCAGATCTGCATTTATATTTGATATTTCGATTTTGAATTACAAAAAAATATTACCGAAATTCAAAAATAGTTAGATGGTTGTAAAGAGAATTGAATTCTCTTTTCAACGATGTGACACTTGACCCCACATGCCATTTAAAAATTTTTAGTTGATGGGCCCTCCTGCGCCCCCTATCGTGCAATCACTATTTTTTTTTTCATTTCAAAAAGTAGTAGTTCAAAAAGTTAACAGGGGGGGGGGGACTATTAAAAGCCTGTATATGTTTCCAAACATCGTCTCTCCAATGTTCTCCTGGCATCAAGCAAAAAATTAATAATTTATGTATTTCGTAATATAGTAATGAAAATATAATATTCAATTCGATACATTTTACGATCAAATAACTATGTGTTTTTCCATACTTATCATAGCTTAAGTTAAATACCTTAAAGATGTGTTTATTTATTGATCAAAATAATCAAGATAACTATTTTATTGAAAGTCGAATTCAAACTTATCAAGTATATATGTTTCCAAACATTGTCTCTCCAAAGTTTTTCTAGCATCAGGCAAAATGGGATTTAACATTTACTACATTTTCCAAAATATTTCATTCAATTCTATGCATTTCAAAATCAAATCACTATGTGTTCTAGGATTATTTGCCCGACGTAAGTTCAATGCCTAAAAAAATATGTTCCGTTATTGATCAACATAATCAATATAAACTATTTGTATTGTCGATATATCTTCCGGGTGATGATACTTTTGAAAACCGAATATAAACGTATTATTTGTAAGGTTTCAAACATTGTTCTTCCAAAGTTTTCCTGATATCAGACAAAGCATGCATATTTTTAA
Source organism: Chrysolina oricalcia (assembly GCA_944452925.2). NCBI lineage: Eukaryota > Metazoa > Arthropoda > Insecta > Coleoptera > Chrysomelidae > Chrysolina > Chrysolina oricalcia. The sequence goes on along the minus strand of OX101819.2, from coordinate 53,225,157 downwards.
TGAAATAGTATTGAAATTTTTTTCGAATTGATCCTTTTACTACCAAATAACTATGAAACATGAATGGAATAATTTTCACTAAAAAGATTAACAAAACCACGACAATTGTTCCGCTGTACATTAACTTTTTCAAAGGGAGAAAATAATCCAGATTAACTTCTCAATTCAGTTTTGATTTTCATTTTCCCGTCTGCTATGCCATGAACTAACCCATTAAGGCTCAAATACAAACCAATTTTAAAATGAACTGGATTTTTAATGAAGTAGCTTGAATAAATGTTTAGTAAACGACAGATATAAAAAAATAACACTCATATAATTTTTTTCAAAAAATATGTTCCCGTACTCGAATGAGTACAACGGGCTGATACATGTATGAAAATGATAATTTTGAAATATACAGAAACTTATTTATTTATAATATTTTATGATAAAACAACTGAAAAGTTTTGGAGATTTGGTCATTACCCCAAAATGTAGTGTTGAATGGTTTTGTATGATATTTCTACAAACAGTCTCTTTCTATACAAAGTGCGATGACACATTTCTTACAACGCTAGATGCGAGAATGACACACGGTACACCGTAGGTATCTCAATTTCTTCTAGAAAATAACCAGTGTTGTCATGACTAACAGCTTGGGGAACTACTGGGTATGGTCGTCTGCTTCCTATTGACTCATTATTCAAATGTAAATAATATCGAGCATTACAATATCTAGTGAAGTCAAGAAAACTCATTTTTGTCTCGCTTGAAGCACAGAGTTGATGTAATTTCCAAGAAATGGTTACAGTTACGTTGACCATATGGGTGGACATTAGAGGTCATAATTTGGGCATTTTGTCATTTTTGTTCATTTGGTCAATATCAGAAAAATTTTATTATCTTTTTATTTCTAGAAATATATTACGTGTCATATATCTAAAAATAATTCTGACGCCCAAATCCTCATCCAGAGACCAATAAATCTATATTGACCATTACACCTTATCAGCCCACTGTACTCAGTCGAGTACGTCAGAGTTCAACACCAATTCACATTTAACAAATATAGGTTATGAAATCATGATTGTTTCCAAACATATCATTCAAATGTCTAGAAGGAAAGCGTATCACAAATTGTGGAAAAATTTTGCAAATACCCTTATGAATGAATGATAACTATTTCACTTACCACCTCAAAAAGTATTTCACTTTTAGAAATGACCACAATAACTCATGAAACAAATGCCTGATTCGAAAGAGTTTCACAAACTTGACTAGAAGTATAACGAATGCAATAAAACTAACAGAAAGTTAAAATATTGTTTGATGGGTGGTTAGTGACTTCCTAAAACAGGTGTACTCAACGGAGTACGGTGGGCGCTAATGGGCTAATTATTCAATTGAATTCTGTAATAAGTATATGTTGTTTCATCAACTCATTTAGTTGTATTAATAACAATCAGTTATAACTAATAGGTTATTTGATGTTTTTTTATGATTAATGTAATTACAGATTCTAGTAACTATAGATCAAAGACGCACATGTCTGTTCTAAGAACCAAACCAAGTTGCCAAGTAGAGAACATTTAATAACCCTGACAAAATAATAATAATATTAACTATTAATGTTAAACAGACATATATCAGGTGTCCTACCAATAAATGAAAAATTAACAATTTGTTATGATTCATAAATAAATGAATGATTGTATGAAATACATGCAAAATAAACATTCCACATCTATCTATTTGGAGGACGACTGAAACGACCATTTCGAATGGGTGGAACTTTTTCAACTTTTATAGAAACATCTGTTGATTTCTGAAGACTAAATGACTGCTTCAGTATTCAGAGGTCTCCAATGATGGCGATTAAGTGTATTCACCCTCATTAACTTGAAACAACATAATCAATTTTGCCAAGTTTTTCAGTAACTACTACTGAATTCCATCTCTTCTTGACCTCTTGCATGAAAATTGGCTCATTAACCTCCAGTTCAGGTAGTACTGTTTTTGCAGGTTCTGATTATAATCATACCTCGATGAGACATCTTTGGTTGAATAGTTTGGAGTTAACAATTCAGTTTTTATAGGTAAATTTGTTCTAAACTTCCATCCCATTAGAAGTTGGCAAAGAACTGGCAAATTTTGTTTAGAGGTGGAGTTATAGTCCAACATAACCGAAAATAGATCTTTTTGTACTTGAGATGCCTTGATAAAAAGTCCTTTAACGGTTTGAATTGGTCATTCATCCATTCCGTTGCTTCTTGCATACAACGGACTAGACGTTCTATGTAGTATTTCATATTTTTTCGCAAAATGTGAAAACTCCTCTTTAATTGAAATGGAGGACCTTTATCCGACAAAATTTCCAGCAGAAGTCCTCTAATTAAAAACACGTTTTTGTCTAACCAGAAATAACACTTTGCGATGTTTTACGTGAAAGTTTATTTACAACCACAAATTTGGAATAAATAATCGATCAGCACTAAACAGTCTTACGAGGCGACTGACATAAAGTCTATGCTTATTTTTCACCACGGGAGTTTAGGCACTTCATGTGAGATATATGGTTCACGAACTTCATTTTTAGAGTATTTTTGACACGTTAAAGAAGTTTTTCAATGTCACTCATGAGTCCAGGGTAATAAATGGCATCTTGCGCTTTCTTTTTACACGAGACTATTCCTTGGAGAATCTGATGTAAAATATTGAGAAACTCACTTTCAAGAAGAGATTCTGGTATTACAATTCTTTTTTTTTTTAAATAACACGTTTGCATGTAAATAAATGTCATGTTTGTCAAGCCAGTACTGCTTAACTTGGCACTGAAGACTTGTGTGAAGGCTGTCATTCAGCACATGATATTTAACTTTTAGAAGCACAGGGTCAAGGTCAATTTCTCTCTGTAGTCTTTCTTGATTTTCTCTACTAGTAGTGATAACTGAATACACTTTCGGATTATTTTCTAAATGATCAGTATTGATGGTATCATTCACAGGATATCTTCTTGATGTATCAGGTATTTTGAGGTGTTTTCCAGGAACATATCTGGAAGAAAACTGATATCGCATCATTCGCATGGCAAATCTTTTATGTCATGCCATTCGCACAGCAAATTTTGAAATGATCTAGTACCAAGTGATTCAGTCTCTTAAATCGTTCTTGAAATAGGAATACTATCAGTTTTCAAATTCTTTGCGACATACCACTTAAAATCTTCTTTGTGCTGTGATGCCGTTTATCAAAGATATTATTTAAACTCTGAATAACCTTGTATATATTCAGTCGAGTTTTTCTCGATCGGAGGAAAGTCTTCTGACCAAAAGTTTACTAATTCAATAGATATTACTCTTGACCTATCATTTCAATTCACCTAACAAATTCGCGCTTTTGATGATATTCCACGCGGCTCTCTTGAGCGTCGACTTCCATCTTTGAAATAGAACTGGATCCCCAGGAAAATGATTTAAATCATTGGAATTGCTCTTACAATTCTGTAACAGACACATTACGGTTTGAATATATTATTTATATCGTTTTCGGAAGATTCAGTGACAGATCACAGTGACTCGAGTTACTTACCTCAAAACATATTTTTTCTGAAATCGTTCAAGAATGCCCACTTTCTCGGAGCAACTTCAGGCCTCAAAATACGCTAATCTAGTATTTTAGTCCGTTGCTACGAACTTTCCCGGACCGTTTTCGGACCTAAACGGTACGGGAAAGTACTTTCCCGTATCGAAAACGATACGGGAATATTTTTGCCGGCCTAGGCCGTCAAAATCGGTCTTTGGTTCATAGTTGTTACTTTGACGTTTCGGGAAAGCACGTAATTTCGAATCCCCAATTTATGATAATGCTGATTTCGATTCCAGAAAAAATAGCATGTGTACCTCGTAGTAAAAGCACATTCCCAGACTTCAATGTTTGTTGGCCTCGGCTTCGCCTCGGCCAACAATTTACATTGTCGTCCGGGAATGTATTGCTTTTACTACTAGATACACAATATACTATTCCCGTATCGAAAACGATACGGGAAAATTTTTGCCGGCTTGTTTACATTTTAGACAGTTATTGAATTCACGCAAACAATATGTAGAATTCCTTAGTTTTGATAATGCTGATTGCGATTTCATCAGAAAAAATAGTATGTGTACCTCATAGTAAAAGCACATTCCCAGACTTCAATGCTTGTTGGCCTCGGCTTAACGACTCGGACAACAATTAACATTGTCGTCCGGGAATGTATTGCTTCAACTACTAGAAACACAATATACTATGTACATATTCCCTCCCTGACGATACGACCTTGTGCTCATTCGGCTTCACAAGGTAGACATAACCTGAAACGACTTTTTTGATGTCTTGTCAAAGAGTGTCCCGACTCTAATATACGAAATTGCATACAGGGACTCTAACGTAGCTGAGTCATACATACTTGAAATTTCAGAAGTGAAGATGGTCGATGATCCTATACGTCATTGACACCAGCTGATACATCAATATAAATAAACTTGGTGTGTATTTGAGAATTTTTCCATCTTTTCGTTTAATCCTCATCATCATCTCATACTAGGTTAGGTTAGGTTTGAACGTGAGTGGGCCCGTATCAGGCCCTCCACTGCGGCCAATGGCCTATTGTGGCTCACCCTATGGTTATATTTCTCCCAGCATATCCAATCTCTTGACGAAATTGAGGAATGCATTGGGATAACAATTTACCAGGATTTCTGGCCTTACTGTCGTATCGCCAAATATTGAGAATCTGGTTCTGGCCGCTGCAGGGTATGTACACAGAATGTGTTCAGCCGTTTCATCATTCTCCATGCATAGCCGGCACTCTGCATCTTGTGCAAGTCCGATTTTATGCATGTGATGTTTGAGTTTGCAGTGGCCAGTAAGCAAACCTACTATAACTCTGAGATGCGCTCTGCTGAGTTCTAGCAGTTTGTCAGAGTCCTGTTTTTTCCTTGTACAAGCAATAAATGCTTTGGAATGGGCTAGGCCCGGTAGACTACGCCAGCACTCGAGTCTTTTATTGTCTGCCCAAGCTGTTATGACGTTCTCTGCAGTTCCATACTGCTCTAGATTTAAAGCAGTTGGATTCAAGCGCTTTAAGTGCTGCTTGACTATCCGAAAATATTTTTATTGTTTTTCGTGTGTGGTGTCGATTTTCCAGCTCCCTGGCACACATTTCAATGGCATATACCTCTGCCTGAAATATCGTAGCTAGTTTGCCCATACTAAACGAGCGTTTCACTACTGGGTTCATCCCATATATTCCGGCTCCGACGCCTTCCTGAGTTTTGGAACCATCGGTGAACCAACGTTCATTTGCCCTACATAGGTTGGTTTCATTCCGGACCCAGTCTTCTCTTTCGGGAAAGACCACAGTGTAGGACGTGTGAAGATTGATAGTTTTAGGCATGATGTCTGAGGGCATTCCTAGAATGTTGTGAGCTATTATGCCCTCCAGCATGCCGCTGCCTCTCATGATACATGCCTGCGGTAGACTAATGGCCGCTTGATAAAGTCTGTATGTTGCCCATCTTGCCTCTCACTCCAGAACTATGTGGAGAGGAAGTAATCCAAGGAGGACTTCCATTGCTGCCGTTGGCGTGGAGCGAATGCTTCCAGTAATCGCCAGGCACGCTTGTCTCTGTAGTCCGTTGAGTTTAGCAATGGCCATTTTTTTATGTCCCTTGTTCCACCAGACTATATAGCCATACGTTATCATTGGACGTATGACGGTCACGTACAACCAGTATACGTGTTTTGGTGACATGCCCCATGATTTGCCACATATTCTGCGGCATGTCCATAATGAAAGGCTAGCCTTCCGGATAGTCTTTTCCAAGTGCGAGTTCCAATTAAGTTTTTTATCCAGGGTTATTCCCAGATATTTTGCTTCACTCGCAAAAGGAATTGTTACACCATTGATGGAAGGAGGTATTAAATGTTCCAGCTTCCTTTTCCTGGTGAATGGTACTATGACCATTTTGTGGGGGTTAATGGACATTTCCTTCCTCTCACACCATTTATATATGGTATCCAATATATCCTGAAGGACGTAGGAGATCGTCTCTTCGGATTTATCGTTTATTACTAGGACCAGATCATCAGCATATGCTTGCAGATCAACCTCCCAAAGCGAGAGAATGGCCTGCAGATCACCCACCAGCAGTGACCATATCAGTGGGGAGAGGACCCCCCCCTGGGGACAGCCCATCATCTCATACTAACAAAGAGCTGAACGTGAATGGTCAGTTTTTGAAATAGGATCAATAGCGAGGCGGTCTAACGCACATGGCCGGAAACCGTAAGATCCCGGGTTCGAATCCCGGTTGATCCACATTTATTTAAATTTAGTTTTCATTTTCAGTTTTCCGTGTGTTATGCCATACACTTATTTTCGAATTATTAATAATATCATTATTCTTATCTTTATCATTATTCTAAAATATGGTAGAAAGTTAAGGACCCATTTTTGCTGCTATAAGCGCTATAGCGAAAGTAGTGGACATAATCTTGCTGAGTCATTTTAACAAGCTCGACGAAAGGCTCAAACTTGTCCCGGATGAGCAGTTCGGCTTCCGTATGGGACACTCCACGTCATCGCAGGTGGCTAGAATTGTTCACGGGATTAGAAGAGGCTTTCAAGAGAACCTCAACACGGTTATGGTCCTCCTAGACATTCAAAAAGCATTTGATACTGTTTGGATAGAGGGGCTTGTCTCCAAGATGTTGAAGGCAGGCATGCCTAAGTGTATAGTCAGAATTTCAGATTCTTATTTGGTTGACAGGACTCCCTGCCAAAAATATCACATATAATCTCATAAAAAAATATTGACGAATTATGAGAATTTATAAGGATCTACGTGGAAAGTCTGTAACCTACACGTACGTAATCCCTGGCACACAACGTTTTGAAAGTATGTATGAGGATTTATAAGTAGGTGTAATTTATAAGCATACCCGAAAACATGTCATACGAGTTTGTATCAGGCAGTGGTTGTTTGAGGAAACTATGAGATTCGATGAGGTATTCCACTTTCAACTACAATGATATTATATGCTCATTCACAAGCTTGACAACGTATAAGGAATGTGTGGAAATTCACAATTACTAATCTTATTTGGTATCGTATGAAGAAAGTGGATTCAGTATTCGATGATCTTTATCAGAAATTCCGTATCAAATTCAATTAGGTATCTTATGGAAACAGTGGGATCACGATGTGATGGTTTGAATCAAGAATTCCTTATCTAAGTACATGCGATTCCTATAAGTTTTCATACAACTCAAAATCACTGAGAATTCACAAGTATCGATAAGAAAACAAGGATACGGAGTATAAGAGTTTGTTTTAGGCAATGTTGATGCAAAGAGACTATATACACGATTCGACGAGGTATTCCAATTTCAAACAAAATAATGTTTTATCCTCATTCAAAATCTTGAGAACCTATGTGTGGAAATACACAATTTATAATCTCATTCGGTATCGAATAAAAAAAGTGTTTTCAGCACCTGATGGTCCAATCTGTATGTGGAATTCCGTATCCAATTTTATGCAAATCCTTTGAGATTTCATGAGATCCAACAGTAGGAACGAAACCAAGTGGAAAATTCTAAACAAAATATTCTTGAGAATATTCGAATAGATTATTATTATCATATCATGCCAGAATATTTCAAAAACATTTCAAAAAGATCAACGACATGCAACATTCCAGGAAAATCTTTCTAGAATATTGCTGAAACATTCGAATAGATTATCCAGATTTTCAAAACATATCAGAAGAATCATAACATAATAATCAACAGTTCTACTCTGATTATTTCAATTCACCGTACAGACATGGTACTCAACGGATGATATGCTCTTCAATTATTAATCCCCAATTATCCTAGTTGCACTATGGAAATTCCCCAAGCTGGGATCTATCAACTGGTTGACAATTTATGGATTATCGATTATTAGCAGTTCTTTGGTGGCTTTGTATAACCAGATTGATGGGGGAATACCAATATCGGGAGTGCACTATGTAATTCAATTCACTGTTAACTAATGAATTGAAGACCACTATGTCAATTAGATCGGAATCTATTAATCAAATTAAATTTTATCAAAGCTTGATCCAAACCACGAAATCTATTTTATCATGTCAAATAATTTGAAAGTAGAACTATACTATAGTTTGGAAAATGAAGAGAGTGACTCATTGATTATTTTGAGGTATTTGTGGGGTTTTAGAGTGCGGAGTACCTGAGATCAATGGCGTAAACATATAATATACATTTTCAAATCAAATAAACACCCAATAAATTACTCATAAGAAATATTTATTTATTTCGCATGATGAAATATTGTTCTGATTATTTCATTCATGATGAAATAGACCAATCAGACACCACCATTTTTCGAACATATTTTGTTTAAATAAGTGGATATTTCACAAGAGTTGTTTAATCGCGATTACATTTTCGTCCTCCATATTGGTTTTCGTTGTGTCGTTTTTCAGCGATTTTTACAATCCTTGGCAACAGTTTATAAAAAAACAGTGATTTTGTATTCGTTTGAATGGCCTAATATTGATTTTCATCATTGAAAACTCCATTTTCGATAGGATTTGTAGACTAATATTTTGACATAAGGCAACGAAAATACATCAGAGTTTGAAATAGTTCCATGCAAGATTCGCAGCAATAGTAGTTTTTCGGCAACCATCCGGGAAGTGTTCACTTCCTGGACACTTTTTCTTTGGGAAAGTAGCACTTCCCGGCCTAGTCTGGGAAGTACGTACTTCCCGGACTAGGCCGGCCTTAAGCTAATTACAGTTATCAGTGGTTCTATTTTGCGGTATGACAGCGTTGTTTTGTAAACATTATTTTAGTAAGTCTATTGTTTTGTGTTGAAAACACAAAACTCATTCCTACTCTATCTCTGTCTTGTGTCATTGAGGTACCTACTTCACATTCGAATACTTGACCTTGTTTGTGTTTGGTTCTGAGATTGAGAGGCTGGCGTTTTCGTCTTGGTTTAGTTGGCAACACTGAATCTTAAGGTGTTCTTTTCATAGGTCCTAGTAGCTCGAGGTAGTTCCTGGACTGTTCCCACCGAACACTAACGAACAAGAAAGCGCCTTGTCAGATATTGACAGGTTTGACTTTGACGTCTGAGACATACTTTCCGGTTCATTATTTGATCGTGGTGAGTGACTGACCTATTTTAAAGATTTCCAATTGAAGTTTGACCATCGTTGATGGAAAATTCATATCTGGAGAGTTTCTCATATTATTTGCGATTTTTGACGCTATATATTTTTGAGAAATCTCCATTCGCTTGGCGGATTTTTGAGGTTAGAAATCATTTCATCATTGTGTGAAACCACTGGAACGAGAAACTCGCTATCAGACAGTAAACCGACCATCAAAGCTGTTATCAGGACCCTCCCTCTTAATAGAGGTTAGTATCTGCATTTGGGCTCTACTAATGGCCCCATACAAGTGTAATCAGAAGTCAGACTGGTATTGTTTATTCTAGGGTGCTACCACTCTGCTACCACTCTGCTACCACTCTGCTACTGCTCTGCTACTGCTCTGCTACTGCTCCGCTGTGGCTACTACTTTGCTACTGTTACTGCTTCGCCACTGGTAGTGCTCCACTACGGTTTAATGCTACTGCTCTGCTACCGCTTATTGGAGTTCCACTAATGTGATTGTTCCACTGTTCCGTTGCTACACGATTGTCTTTCCACTATTCCACTACTATGATTGTTCCTGCTCAACTGTATATCTGTTGTTCAGCATGCCTTCGCTGTTTGTCCCCTATGTTGGTATTCTCCGTTGAGGGTATTCGTCCCAGATGTACTGGTACTTAGATTGATTGAGCCGTACCCACTGTGCACACGTTCTCATCAAGGCACTGGATTCATAACCTACAACTTGTGAACTGGCCTTACTGAGGAAACCTACTTACGATCAGATAAGTTTAGTATAAGAGTTTGCCCCTAAGGCAACGGTATTCATAATTGTAAGCTATCGTGACGTCACAGGCATAGCCCTCACTGAAAATTCAAGATTGATATATTTAAACAGTACACCACTCTCAATCACTTGAATTCATCATGGTGGTACCATATTTATAGTAATTTCATTTTTTTTAATTGTGTGCCAAACTGTGCATATACAGTGTGTGTAATATAAATCAATATATTTTATTAGTAAGGGACATGACTATTTCTTTTATTCTGGTCCAAGTTATCCAAGCGTAAGGGAAGACAAAACCTCTACATAGTTATATATTGTTTTTATACCATTTACAGGTATCTATTGTTTAATATTTTAGTAATATTAGTGCAGTGGGTTGTCCCATTCAATCAGGGTGGTTTCGTATTTTTCACTAGCGATAAATCCGTGGCGCTCCGGAAAATTAACCCCATATTTCAATCTTATCGAAATCAATTTTTATGGTCGAATCCACAGCTAATGAGCTACTGGGTATGTTAGTGGCGTGAAACATCATTGCACATTCACTGCTCTCCTTTCCTAAATTTCGCCCCTAACAACGTACTTACCGGATTAGGCCGGGAAGTGCTACTTTCCCCCAAAAAAAGTGTCCAGGAAGTGAACACTTCCCGGATGGTTTCCGATAAAGGCTTCTTAAATGCATTGTTGGGATGCGTAACCAAAGTAATAATATATAGACAAACATCATCAACGAAGCGTTTGATTCTGAAACTGAAAAAAGAAATTGTTAGAAAATGTTGGTGTTCATTATCAATAAAATTCTTTGTTGTTGGTTTTAATCTACCTCATTCAGGAAATAATCTTGTCGTATATCACACGACCTATAAATTTCAATGGATTGAACTATCAAAATATTTTTTGCATGATTGTGCTTTTTGATAAATAATTTAATGCACATTAATTTAAAAATAAAAAATTATTGTGCATCCAACTATTTTCAAAGAAAAATCATGCTCAAAATATTTTGATAGTTTGATCTATTAAATTTATAGGTCTTGTGATATAACATACCAATAAATTGGAAATATGAAGTAACTTCTTTGTAACTCAGCACCTTTTCTGTAGAAGTATGTACTTGTTTTGGATAGACATTTCCATTCCTTTTTTGTAAATTTGAATATATAGTGTGGTTCACTTCTCACGGAAACACCCTTGTATCTTCCGCAATTCTTGACGAAGAAAAATGAAATATTCAGGATCGAAAGATATACTAGAAATGAACTCACTGCACGGAAAGGGTCAATCTACGCGATATAGGTACCAGCATCAACGGAACCACTAATTTTTTTGGAAAGTTATATTATGGGACAAAATTGGCCAGAAATTATTTCGGATTCATGTTTAGGATCCCCAAATTACAACTAATACACCTTTCTCCTGGAAAATTTCCAGTCTTGAAATATTCTAATTTGTTTCACTTCTCAGTAATAATACCACAAGTGATTTTCGCGATAAGTCTGTCGATTCATATCTGAACGAAACTGAATTGCTTCGAGGAAACACCACGAGTCCGCAGGACTGACAGACCAATCAGAATTGAGAGACAGCTGGTGTTTTCATGGGTAATATAATAAGTGATATGATTATTACCGATAATTTTTTGGAATATTAATGAATTGCAATCCCAAAGCTGAAAATACAACGAGTCCGCAGGACGAGTTGTATTTTCTTGCATTGGGATTGCCAATGAATTGATATTCCAAAAAATTATAGGTTATTAATCATACCACGAATTATATTTAGGACGACAATATATCGATTTGAAATAAAGAAAAATCGTGTCACCGTTTCAATTTGAAGTAATTCACAAAAATCAAAATCTAACAACGTGAACACTGAAGAGAAAAATTGGGGTCATATTACAGGCATAATCTTTCAAAATATCAGCCAGCTCCACAATTGTGGTATTCACATTGACAATATAACCCCTGTTTGTGCAAAAATTGTTGAATTGCCTGGTAATTGATCCTTTATTTCTGGCCGTATTCAACGGAATACTCTTTTCCACTGCTTCATCTATGATACCAATAGCCATTTGTCCCCAACGATCGCTCATATTGATTAAGAAATATAACTAGTCAAAAAACAAAGATTTGACGTTTATAATTTAAATCATTATTTTCACCTGACAGCTAGTAAAACAAAAATTAAGCAGGTTTATCACCGTGAAAATACAGCGACAAGCTATGGAGCGTGTTCCGTTTCATGCATTCATCGCATCACTGTTGCAGACATAATCAAGCGTTCCATTTCAACTAACATTGACGTTGGTGGGTTGAATCGGAACGAATTGCTTGCGTGGTGATTTTTATCACTTTATCAGTTAACCAAATTCTTATGTAACAAAAACAAATCTGTCAATCTAGGAAATAAATTAATATGGATAGAACGAAAGTGTTAAGGCAATAGCAGGAAGCGAGCTTTGTGAAAATGAGAGTAGCTTAGACTCTGATACAAGTGATAGTTAAGAGGACAATCGTCGGTCCTACGCCAAACCCGCGAATGTGCTAATTTTAGAGTTCTGACTTCAATATGTGAAATACTAATATTCTACCAAAATTTTTAATGCCAAACTCACGGAAGGGCTATTATTATGTCTACTGTGAACGAAAGTGAATTCGCCAAAGTGAAAACTTACCTAGGTTTTCAAAGCAAGAACCAGGAATATTCTTAAAACTCTCCTCATTCGAAATGACAAATTGTACATTCGTGGTTTTGGCATGGGACCGACGAATTATGGCGTTGAATGAATTGACGATTTTTTCTTCCATTTTACGGTAAATCAGGTAAATGTGATAATCTACGATACTAGATACTTCATCAAATTTCAAATTTAAACTTTTAATTCGGTTTCTGGACGTTTCTGTCTGAACGTGAAACCAATGACAAGAAACTCTTTGTTTTGACTTTTGAGTTTGACAGAACTAACTTGGATCGCATTCATCGCTGCTAGACGAACGGGCAGTAGTTCATGCACATACGATATCTCAAGGCCAAAGAGGGGAATATAAAAGTGGGCGTGTCAATGCGCTCCCAATGTAGGAAATGGAACGGTCATATGCGCATTATGTCCTCAATGCATGAAACGGAACACGCGAGTGTGGTTGCCTAAAGCAACATAATTTGATTCGAAACTGAGAAGGAATTAACGATAATCGCCGATAACACGAGTTGTATTTGTCAAGATTATGTCATGAATAAAATCGAAATCATTTTTATTTATTTACTATTCAATTTAACTAGGAACATTAATCCCGCATTTAGTTCTGAAATTATGCAACTAACAAAACCTTTACTTGATATTTCAAACATCCCTCTATTTCAGTTACCAATGACAAAGCGCGTCATTCGTAGTTTCGTCATTGCAAGTCTAGTTTTCTGCTTCTCGCTCGAGGTTATGTTTTGATAACATTTTGATTTGATTAATCAACGAGTATGCAAAATTTGTCGAAAATTGTGAAGTTGATATGAATTAATAGTGAGTGCTTATCTAGTTTTGGTCAAAGTTTGGTGTGTCATTATAGCAGCTTGCTAGTGGCAAGTTTGTGTTTTGATAATAACCAATCAGGAATCGAACTACAAAATCGAAAACACATCATATACATATCCAGTAGCCAATCAAGAGCCGAACTACAAAATCGAAAACATGATGTTTTAATTTTCCAACATAAAAATTTCAACCAATCATAACACGCTATTTTAGCATAAGTGAAATAATCATCGCAACACCTAACTACTATTATTGATGCCTTGACACATTTTTCAGCCACATACTGAAACTATTCTGGAAAAGATCAAACCCGATATCAAACTTATAATTCAATGAATCTATAGCAATACGTTTCGTGAGGTATTTTGATGAATTTGAATAAAAATACCCAGAAGAGCAATTTGTAGGGTAGTCGATTTCAATGCTTCCTTATCCAAAGTTTTCATACGTAGATGTTATGAAAAAAGTCAGTCATGCATCTGCAGGAAAAATAAAAGTGAAAACTTTTACGATATATAGGCAGACTTCATATACTTGTTTTTATGCGTTCCTCGTCGGGATTTGAATTTTATTACGATTTGTATCGACCAAAAAAATGCCTATAACTCCCAAAACCCATAAAACTTGAACAAACTACCTTCCACCCGATCCAGACGATAACATAATTCATTTTGACATTTAATAAAGCTGATGAAATTGTTTCTCCTGAAGGACTCACAAATTATAACAGTTCAGGAAGTTCCAAAGCTCCGCTTCGAGTTTTTGTCGTGTATTTTATACTTTTGAGCCTGGCTTTATAAATAGGGTACATGATATCATTTCGAGCATTCGTGTCGGCTTTCAGATGAATGGGGATCCGTTGTCATGTCTCATTTTCTATGAGCTTTGGACAGCATGGAACACTTCATAGTCATAAAGTCCGTAGGGCTTGACACTTTTCAAGTCTGAGACACACGTTGCGGCAGTTTTATCTGCCATGAAAATATCCTCGAGTTTAGCGAAACAGTGATGAGTTGATTTCAATGAAAATTTCACACCTCTACTTTTTAACCAATAAGATGCCTTAATTTTGACTAGTTACCATGGCAACAAAAAAATTTCCGGAATTTTTTTCGTGGCGCCACGATATTTAAGTGGAAATTTTTTGACAGTTGAAAAGATAAACATATGATCATGTTACTTGTAAAAAAAATATTTCTACCACCTTTAGTTAACCAAAATTACCAAATGGCGATAGACTGAGCTAGTACCCATCTGAGTTTCAGCATTTGGCTTAACTAAAGTTGGTAATATTTTCTATTTAACGAAACATGGTGGAGTTGACAAGCAGTGAAATTAATTTAAAATGTCAGATTGAATTAATAATTTTTTTCCAAATTATGGTGTGAAATTTTCTTACCGAATACCACGCAAGCTTAAATTATTCATAGATATTTTCTTTCGGGCACGAATATTTTAAGAAAATTATCCCTCGTCTCTTCGCGACCCGGGATAATTTTCAAAATATTCGTGCCCTTAAAAAAATTTCCGGAAATAAATTAAGCTCTTGTGATATTATAAGTGACAATTTCCCTCATATTCTAAGCAACACAGTTTTCGTGACAGCAAGGTGAAAGTATTTTTTGAAAATTCAGCATTTTGTAGGGATATTACTACTGAAAATTTTATACCTTGCTTTTTTAGCCAATCAAAAACTTCGCTTTTGTTTAGTTGCCATGGCAACCCAAAAAAATTTCGAAAATTTTGTATCCTCCAGGGTACCCTGGTAGAATTTAATAAGTGGAATTTTTTCTGTCAAATATTTGACATGTGATAGTTGGAATTTTGATTTTATGTACGAATGGAATTCCATATCTCATAATTTATATACATAGTTAGATGTGCAGAAGCATTAAAGTAATTTAAGATTTCCAAAATATCATTCATGAAAATTATGAAAAGTGCTGGTCCTGTTATGCTACCTTGAGGGACTCCTATCTTGATATATTTTAAGTAAGATTTAGTTGCCTGTCCATCATTCACAATTTTGACTCTCTGTTGACGATGAGTTAGATAGGATTCAAACCAATCTAAAGCATTTCCTCTAATGCCATATTTTTCAAGTTTTATCAATAAGTAGTCATGAATCAAGCAGTCATATGCTTTGGAGAGGTCTAGAAAAATACCCAGCACAATTTCATTATTTTCGAATGGATCAATAATTTTCCTGGTAAACTGTGTAATTGCAGTTTCCACGGATCTGCTTTTTATGTATCCATGCTGACTGGCATTGAAAAACTTATTCTGTTTCATGTGATCCATAAGACGATCACACATCGCCATTTCGAACAGCTTAGGATGGCAGAACACTAATTGGCCGATAATTTTCGAATAGTTCACAATCACCTTTTTTATGGATCGGCGTTATTAACGCAATTTCAAGTTGTTCTGGGAATATGCCATATTGGAATGAGTTATTCAATATGTAACAAAGTAAGCTTGCTATTGAACCTGAACATAATTTTACCATACTAGTTGGAATATCTTATTTCATTATTACCATACTCAGTATGGAAGTTCCTTATTTCATTAATTGATACTGGTTTAATGAACATTGATTGTAAACAACTCGGGCTGTTACAACTGAATTGCTTAGCTTCTAGTTTTTCTAACAGATTGGGAATTATATTCAGTAGAAAGTCATTATACCTATTTGCAAAATTGCTCGGTTCGCCTTTGAAGGCTAAATCGGTGAATTTTTGCTTCCCTAAAATTTCATTGTGGATACTCCACATAGTTTTCATTTTATTATCTGAGTTAGTAATTTTACGTTCATAATTTTCTTTTCTTTTTCGAGTCAACAATTCATTATAACTTTTTTTCATGACATTATATACATATCTAAGTTCTGGGCGGTTGTTTGATATAACCAACCAGGCATTTAATTTATTTCTGCACTCTTCTACTTCAGGATCTTTCCGCGGTACATGATTATTTACTTCAATTCTTTTAACAGGAAAGCATTCATCGAAAATATTTGTGAAATAACTCATGAATGTATCCCATTGTTCTTTCAATTTATATATGTCTGACCATTTCTGATCATCCAGTTTTCTAATGAAAATGTTTTTGTTATCTTCCGAAAAGATTCTAATATATTTAAAGATTCTACTTTTTGCTTTATTGGTGGAACACCTGATTTTTTGAGCAGTGTGATCTGAAATAGAAGAGTTCATATGTCCGTTATATAACTGTCTTTCAGGTTTGTAAGAATATTGTCAATACACTTTTTCGAGGTGTTATTCTTGTGTATTCATTGATTGGGAACACAAAATAATAAGAGTTCAATAAAAGATTCATTTTAGTAATATTTTCAACGGTATCCTTCAGTTCAATATAGAGGTCACCTTCAGCAATGAATATTACTTTTTTCTCATCAGTTATTACCTCAAGCGGTTCTTCAAGTTTTTCATAGAAAGTTTTTAGATTTTCAGTGTATGGGGGTCGGTAGACACTTATGATTAGGAAATTTGTATTATTTACTCGGCTTTCAATTGCCGCACACTCAAATATATCACATTTCGATAATTTATTGACTTTTCCCACTATTTTATAACTAATTCCATTTCGAATATAGACAGCTCCTCCTCCATGTTTACCATTTGGCCGACAGTAATAGGAGCCTAATTTAAAGTTTTTGATACCATATGTTTTCAACTCACTTTCAGTTTTCCAATGTTCCGTTGCTGCGAAAAAATAACAGTCAGGATGCTGGTTTAATAGTACATTTAATGGATCTATACTATTTCCTATGGACTGTAGGTTTTGATGAATCAGGCTTACCGAGTGTTTACTACTTGTTGTGTATTTTGGTATTTGTATTGAGTCATGGTCATTTTCATAGGTGCTATTATTAATCAAAAATCCTCATTTCTCTGATAATTGTGGTACTTTCTGAAATCGAAGCGTCCTAATGCAACACTTCTAGGCCTTGTTGATTGTTTGTAAATTTCATCTTTAAATCGTTCATCGACTCCGAACATAAAGCATTTATTTTGTGATTCATTTGTTGGCAATTCTTTTATTGTAATTTCAGCATCTTTCAGGGTATCTTGTTGTTTTATATATTCCTTAATTTTTTCAGTGGTGATATGCCTTTTGATCCTATATAGGTATAGCCAAACTTTCCGTTTAGCTCCAAAATCTTCAATGGAATCGTTTTCTACAAAATTTTTGGTGGGTCGTGTTTTCATCCTTTTCCTTCCATATCTGACAGTTCTGAATCCATGATTATCATTCTGATCATTATTAAGATCTATAATTTCCATCATTTTGTTTTTCTGGATGTCAATAAGTTTTTTGTGTTCTTCTGTTGTTTTGTTTGTCTGCTCCATTTTATCTGAGGAATTTCCTGGCAAAAAATTGGGTATTTGTGTTTTTGTAGTGGTGTCTCTGGTATTTGAAGTTTCTGGTTTTTTGTTGGGTTCTGGCCGAGATAAATTCAGTTTTTCTTGAAGTAACTGATTGTTACTTTTCAATAATTTGTTGTAATCTAAAAGTAAATTGTACTTATATACTTATGTACTTATATATATACACATGAGAACAGGAAAAATTTTGGGCAAAACGTGTACTCTTTCAACACTATATTTCCGATATTTCAACAGTGAATTCTGTCTTCTTCAGGGAAGCTACAAGTGACTATCAAAATTGTACGATTATTTATGCAAGAATCTGATTGAGAAATAAAAGCCATTTCCATACATAGTCTTTAAGTGGCATTACTTTCCTTAGTCAATACTTTAGTGTTACTATAATTCATGTTATGACCAGTGTTAATAATATGTTCACTTAATGCAAATCTTTCAGAATGGCATCTGCAATCACTTTTATGTGATGTGATTCTATCTTTTAATATCCTCGAAGTTTGACCTATTTAAGTTGCATCGCAATTTGAGCAATGAATGTAATACACGAACTGTGCTTGTGAAGTTAAAGGTGTTTTATCCATAACTTTGGTAAAATTGGAATTGATAGTTAATATTGTTTCATTTGCAATTTTTATGTTACTGAATTCTCTGAGCATTCGAGCCAGTTTGGGTGAGACATCTTCAATATATGGAAGGGACGTGAAAAAATATTGAATTGGGATCCTATCCTCATCATTTACAGTAGTGATAATATTTTGTGAAATGTTATTAATATTATGTCATGAAACATGTGTGTCTATGGGAGACGTACTGTATAAAATCTTTTTTAATAAAGAAGGTAGATAAAAATTTTAAATGAATAAATTATATAAAATTTTTAAGTTATGTTGATGAAACTTTTTCAAAAAATTCATGTACTCGAAAAATTTCCGGCAATAATTCAAGCTCTTGGGAGATTATAAGTGAAAATTTTCCCTTATATCAAATAAATCAATCTCTAATGTCAAAATTTCGACATTTAAGTCAACATTTCGGCAGTAATCTCAAAATTTCGACATTGAAGTCGAAACGATAAATGAGAAATATGTAAGCTCTGTTTCATCTGGATTTAACTGTAGCATGTAAATTTTCGCTACTTTATTTTGTTAATTTTTTATAAATCTTTAAAGCAATGTAGACTTCACCCTGTGGTGACCTACTTTCAATGAGCCTTAACAAAACACGTATATGTTCCTAGTTGGTTGTCTAACGTCATTCATAGAAACCTTATCAACATAATTTCCATTCAAAACCACATTTAATGATCAATTCATATTTTACAAGTTGTCACTACAAGGAGAATAATTAAGTTCTGGATGCACCATCAGAATAAATCATTACTTTTCGATTTGTTCTCATTGAAATTGCATAGGTAGTGGTCCTGTCTAGCTTTCCAAGTAGTGCTTGTATTTCTGCTTACTAGAAAAGTGTGATCTGTTTTACGTTTTGCAAGTGTTGATCTAAAAATTATTAAAGGTGAATAAGGAAATTCTTCGAAAATATATCCTACTCACTTTGACATCCAATGTTGTCTTCGAACTAGTGCTTCGTATGTATGTCTGAGTTCTGGTTATTTATTGAGAAGGTTCATAAGGAGTGTCTTCGAATTATTGTCTTTGTTTTAATCTTTAGGGTTTAAAGTGATTATAAACTAAATGTTTTCATTGTTTTCATGTTTACGTTTATTTTCTATTCGTCAGCTGTCCGATGATATTTCAACTGTCAGCTGTCACCTGTCATGTTAAAATATCACTGTAGCCAACTTAGCTTTTGGGGTGTCTGATCAGAGACAACCAAATACACCATTATTTTTGTGCTGGTCAGATTGGTCGGTTAAGCATGGAACATGCAAATATCGAAATATCTGAATGTTGGTAACATAACTTCCTGGATGGAAAAATCTTCAAAGTGGATTTCGTTTCGGACTGAGAGAACGGTCAGATAGTAGAATTGGTGGAAGCTACAGGTGTCTAGCCATACAGGGGTTCCTGGATTTGTTCGGCTGACGCATCCTGAATTTGTAAAGTGATCCTTTGTGGCTATTCCGTTCTATTCATCTCACCATCAACTCCAAAGTACTGGCTTTTGATAAATGCCTATCTTGGAACAATTTGGCGTTTGAAAACTTTGTACCACGCCGACATTTTTTTGAAGATAAAACCCTTCACGGAAGGTGAGTTTGTTAGGGGCGAAATTTAGGAAAGGAGACCAGTGAATGTGCAATGATGTGTCACGCCTCTAACATACCCAGCAGCTCAGTAGGCGCGGATTCGACAATAAAAATTGATTTCGATAAGATTTAAATATGGGGTTAATTTTCCGGAGCGACACGGATTTATCGCTAGTGAAAAATCCGAAACCACCCTGATGGAATGGGACAACCCACTGCACTAATATTACTAAAATATTATACAATAGATACCTGTAAATTGTATAATAATAATATATAAATATGTAGAGGTTTTGTCTTCCCTTACTCTTAGATAACTTGGACCAGAATAAAAGAAATAGTCATGTCCCTTACTAATAAAATATATTGATCGTTACACACCCTGTATGTGCACAGTTCAGCTCACCATACAAAAGAAAATGAAATTAATGTAAATATCAACCACCAAGATGAATTCAAGTGAATGCTGTGATTGAGAGTATGGTATTGTTTGAATATATCAATATGAAACCTCCAGTGAGGGCTATGCCTGTGACGTCACGATGATAGCTTACAGTTATGGATACTTACGCATTAGGGGCAGTCTTATTCTAAACTTATCTGATACTATGTAGATATTCTCATGCCAGTTCACCAATTATTGTGGTTGTGGTTCATCAGTGCCTTGGTGTATACAGGTGCACAGTGGGTACGACACAATCAATCAACGTACATGTACAGCTGGGACGAATAGCGAAGGAATGCTAAACAACAGATATACAGCGGGACAACCACAGTTGAGCAGGAACAATCACAGTAGTGGAACAGTGGAAAGACAATCGTATAGCAACGAAACAGTGGAACAATCACATTAGTGGAACTCCAATAATCGGTAGCAGAGTAGTAGCAGGACTAACCGCAACAGAGCAAAGTAGTAGCAGAGTGGTAGTCGCAGAGGAGCAGTAGCAGAGTGGTAACAAGCACTATCCACAGTGGAGCAAAGTAGTAGCAGAGTGGTAGCCGCAGCAGAGAAGCACCCTAGAATATACATTACCAGTCTGACTTCTGATTACACTTTTATGGGGCCATAAGTAGAGCCCAAATGCAAATACTAACCTCTATTAAGTGGGAGGGTTCTGATTACAGCTTTGATGGTCTGTTTGCTGTCTGATAGCGAGTTTCTCGTTCCAGTGGTTTCACACAATGATGAAGTGACTTCTAACCTCAAAAATCCGCAAAGCGAACGAAGATTTCTCAAAAAAATATATAGCGTCAAAAATCGCAAACAATATGAGAAACTCTCCTGATATGAATTTTCCAAAGATCAATCAACGATGATCAAACTTTAATTGGAAATCTTCAAAGTAGGTCAGTCACTCATCAAGATCAAATAAGGAAGAAGAGAATATCTCTCAGACGTCAAAGTCAAAACTGTCAATATCTGACAAGGCGCTTTCTTGTTCGTTAGTGTTCGGTGGGAACAGTCCAGGAACTAACTCGAGCTAATAGGAGCTATGAAAAGAACACCTTAAGATTCAGTGTTGCCAACTGAAACAACACGAAAACGCCAGCCTCTCAATCTCAGAACCAAACAAACCAAAGGTCAAGTATTCGAATGTGAAATAGGTACCTCAAGGACACAAGATAGAGATAGAGTAGGAATGTTACGGTTTTGTGTTCTAAGTACAAAACAATAGACTAACCATAAGTATGTTTACAAAACAACGCTGTCATACGGCAAAATAGAACAACTGATAACTGTCATTAGCTTAAGGCCGGTTCATGTCCGCTTGAACTAGTACAGCAAAGGTAAGTACTAACATTCGGAGGGTTTACGACTCATTTATCGCGTTGTCAAATCAAACCATTGGCGTCGCAGCAAGGTAATAATGGCATAAACCATATTAAATTAGCGTTCCGCATCGTCCTTTTTGGTGGTATTGAATGAGTTGACTTTTAATGAATCTGCTCATTTTAATCCCGATTTGATGCAAAAAATATACTATTTTTTGAAATAGCTGTAAAAAACTTTGTTACTATGTAAGTCAACTTTAAAAACGATTACCTATCAATGATTAGGAAAAACTTATTGCAGTGTAGGCACACTAAAAAGTATGTAGGTAAGTAAGCAAACTCAACTATTCATAACGAAATCATAAGCCACTAGCTATTATAATAGTATTTATTGATATAATTTCACGAACCAACAAAGTAAAAAACTTCCATTTTCGTGAATTCTTCAATAGTTATAGATATTACCTTATAGACATGAAGTCTGTCAGACTGACATTCATATTAGTAGCAAGATGATATTATATTCTCTGTTGTTGTTTGGATACGTGCTTGCCATGACAAAGTGGTATTACCTGCTCGAAAAGAAGGAACTGCGTATTATCGTGGCATACGTCCTTTATTGGTTCTAATACTGCAGGAAAGGGTGATTTCATATACGGCGAGTGGGCTAATCACGGAAGTAATCGGTTCATCAGAAGTTTTCGATTTTCCCAATTGAATAAAATTTTGTAAACATGGAATATCACATACATCGACATGAATAATCGATCTGGAATGTTTTCAGTGACGTAGCGCTTCCGGTTAAACCGGACGTGGACACAAACTTCTTTATTGTAAATGGAAGACTGTAAATCATTGCAAGTTTAAGATCTCATCAATAGGTTGAGTATTATTTTTAATCTTATGAGAGTGCCCCAATTCCAGGAGATTTCTCATTGAATCCGTAAATAGAAAGTGATGTACTCCAAAATTGTAACTCACTTCATCATAAAAGGCTATGATTTCCTATATAATGTGTTCTCTAAAATACATACAGTGAGTCTGCTTAAGTTGGCTACATGTGGGAAACTTTTTTATTATTGTTTTTACGAAAATAAGTTCATTATCATAAAAAACTCTGCATGGTCTAAAACTCATGATGCAACCATCAGATATTGAATTTTATCAATATTATACGAGGTATGTCAAAAGATATGAATTTTACCCAAGAGTAAAGTAACTTTATATTTCACAATATCGAAAATTGTTTTCAGGAAAAGTTGTTCGGAATTGAAAACTATGTTTCAATATGCAATTACATCCTTCCAATTTAAAAAAAAAATAACAATTTTTTAAAAAATTATCAATATTACATTTATTATTTTTATTTATCACAAACATGATAACCATTCCGTTCTGTTTAGGAATTAATGAGCAGATTTTCAATTTGAGAAAAATTTGTAAAAAAAATATTTTTACAATTAAAAGGATATAATTGCATATTGAAACATAGTTTTTAATTCCAAACAACTTTTCATAATAACAATTTTCGATATTGTGAAATATAAAGTTACTTTACTCTTGGGTAAAATTCATAAGTTTTGGCATACCTCGTATAATATTGATAAAATTCAATATCTGATGGTTGCATCATAGGTTTCAGACCATGCAGAACTTTTTATGAAGAAGAACTTTTTTTCGTAAAATGAATAATAAAATAGTTTCCCATATGTAGCCAACTTAGGCAGACTCACTGTATATAAATCACTTCTTCAAAGACCTTTTTGTGTATTGTTGTTTTAATTTTTCATGTCCCTCTCAAACAAATAGATATAGGCACAGTTTGGATTATGAATTTCGAGTTTGGGAAGATGCGGGAATTTTTTTTGAAGAATAACATTTTCTGAATAATTCCAAATAGTTATGGGTTTAAAAAAATTACTGGTTACTGTATAAGATTTATAGCCTCAAATAGAAGTGCATGCCATATATCTGTTCTCCGAGCTATTCTATTGATAACATTGTGCCTAGTTATTCATAAAGATTGTGAAGTCTTGATGGAATGTCTTTCGAGTACTTAATACATAGTTCAGTGATATTTTTTAGTTTGAATATGTTGGTCATGAAATTTACTTCACTGTTCTGCAACTATAATAACAATTTAATAACTTGGCAGTTATGGGTGTGTGTGTGTGTTTTTAGAGGAATTCGTAATTGTGAAACTGATGATATGGACACAAATGATACCAGAAGTCAGTGAAGTATCAAGGAGAACTGTAATCCGTCAGATACAAAAAATTAGACTACTTCAGCAAAGGAATAGAAGAATGCAATCCAAATTATTTATTTGTTTCAAGCTGTGTATTGTGAGCAATTTGGAATGAGCAAGTCATTGCTCCACCCTGTGAGCAAATCAAGGCTACATCAAAATAGAGCTGTTGTTTGGTATGTCTGCAGAGAAGTCTTCAGAGAATAAAGTATTTTTGATCTTGACAACACACTTGCTTTCCAACCAGGCATGTGGTCTTCTATAGATAAGAATATAACTTGAGAAAAATGTATCAGCACGCCGCCACTGGTTCTAAGCTTACATCCTAATATCATAACAATAACAAATCTCCCCCTCAAAACTCGGTGGTTACACCTCACCCACAAACTATCACAAAGTGATATACAGCTTTCATAACAACGTGTGTTACGCATATAGAAATGGCACCTCTATATCTTTTATTGCTCGTAGGATTCAACACTATCTTATTATTCGCTTAATACGGCATAACTAGCTCCTCAAAGTGTACTTTTACCAACCTAGCGTTTGCCATGCTGGAATATGATTGAACATAGATTGCTGTATCATCAGCATAGATAGCCATGTTGGTAGGACCATTTATCGGGATGTCATGCGTATACAGCGAATATAAGAGTTAAGCTAGACCCCTGCGGTACTTCCCAAGTAGCACACCTATATTGGTAAAATATTGGTACAATATTGTGAACATATTGGCGAAATATTTGAAATTCAATATTGGCGAGAAAAAAAATGTGAACATTCGGCGATATTGGTCCAATATTTCTTGAATAATATTGGCGAAATATTCTTGAACTAATATTGGCCTCACAATGTTCGGCGATATTGGTACAATATCGCTGATACAATATTGGCACAATATTCAAAAGTTATATTGTCGAGAAGTAAAATGTGAACATTTTGCGATATTGGTCGAATATTGTTTGAATATTTTAGAAATAGTATTAGTGAAATATTCTTGAAGCAATAATGGCCTCAAAATATTTATCGATATTGGTACAATATTTATCAATATTGGTACAATTTCATTTGGATATATTGCTGGATGTCAATATACCTTGGTAAATTATTAAATGTCTTTTAGTTGATGATGGTGACACCAGAGTCTGCCTTTTGATCGCCATAACTACTGAGTGAGCTGTCTGAGAAAACAAGTCATGAGAAGTATTTAATATACTTTCATAGGTTTTAGAAGACGTTCTATATGTAGAGCCACCTAGCGGATTGTCATCCAGGTTTGATCATGATTTAATTTCAATATGTTCCATTGAATATTCGGCCAATATTCAAATTTTGTCTCAATCTAGATGTAGGAAACAATATGAAGACAATATTTTTTTAACGATATCGATAAATATCACTGAACCAATATTGACCCAATATTAATAATTAAGATTTGTTGAATATTGGCGAAATGATATTCAACCAATGTGTAATCACACTTGGAGATACAATCTGGTTTTTATTCCTAGAATCGATATTAGGGGAATATTGGGATTGCGATATTTATTCCAGATGTTAAAAACGATGTGAAGACAATATTGTTTTATCGATATTGGTAAATATCATTCAACCAATATTGACTCAATATGAGTTATTACAATTTGTCAAATAAAGTGGAAATGATATTCAACCAATATTCTAACAAACTTGGAAATACAATATAGTTTTTTTCCCCTATAATCGATATGACTGGAATATTTGGATTGCAATATTCATTCTAGATGTGGAAAACAATATATAACCAATATTGTATTATCAATATTGCTAAAAATTATTCAACCAATAATGACCCAATATTTCGTTTGGTAATCTACATTCAAAACTAGTTCAACCAATATTCCACCAATATTATTAATATAATATTGTTTTTTGAATATTCACCCATATTGGACCAATATTGATTTTTCATTTACAATATATCTATATTGACCCAATATGGAACCAAGATTCAGCCGATATGATGTGCTACCTGGGTTCTGCTCCGGCTATCCTCATTGCAGAGCTAGGACTATTTACTCTGACTCTTGAGGGCCTGTTGACCAGGAAAGAGTCGAGGATTTTCACCATACATAGAGGCATGCCTGCCCTCAACATCTTCATGATGAACCCCTCTGTCCAGAAGGAATTGACGGCTTTCTGGAGCTGCAATCAATTATTTCTAGTGAAGTTAAATATTCTAGAGTTATAAATTCGGCTCTTGCTAGGAATGGTTGTTAGAAACAATCCGAAATAACACATGAGTTTGGGTGTGTCAAGGACCGATTCTTGATTCTAGACATTTCTGAAAATGAAAGAAGAACATCAATCAGTGGTTCATAATATATGAGACTCAAAATGCACTCCTTTCTGGTTTTCCCAAAAAGATTATACTTTCTTACTGGTTTGATGGAAGAGCAAGCTCGAACCTAGTCTATGACTAGGTGAGAGACTGAATCCTGCCATTTGATAGTATTCATAGTCGTCCTGATAAATATCTGACTATGTACCAACTCCATTTATGTTTTACTATCAGTAAAATCAATTATTATTATCATTATTATCATTATATGATCCAAACAATGAGAAGGAGGAATATTTCTGAAATCCGAAGTAACACTGTATGATAATGCCTATTGTTTCTATCAAAAAAGTCTTGAAGGCCTTTCGATTAGATGGTGTCTCTTATATAGTCATATCCAATCTAATTCATTACGAGTTTTATTGATATATTTCTGATAAAAATTTATTTTCAACGTCGGTCGCTATTAATTCAGTACTGCACTGATTCCAGCATCATCTCTGTTGTCCCTTACGGCAGTTTTCGATATTAAAATTCTGAACACAGCCTCTGGGGAATCTCAATTATCACCGTAAAATATGGAAGAGTACCTAATTCAGTTACAGTTTCACAACATTATCCTTCGCGAAAGCTCAGTTGAAAAATTAGAAGTTCCAGTCCTGAATTAATTGAGATCGTACGATTTAGTAAATTGATATTAGGTTAATTATACTCACTCGGTTGTCTCAAAAACCCAGCGCTTTTCCCCGTTTAATTTACGTGAAATGTACGTAATTATCTTGTTCCATTTTCCAAACTCTGGTAGCCATTTCAGTTCAAAGATACTTATACCAAAATACAACTGGTTAGTATTAAATGAATTAATTGTAATGTAGAACTATGTTCATCCTCTAGAGAGGTTTGAAGTTAGACTGTATTATTGTATGCAAGTGCATTGGCGGCTATTTGAACGCCTTATGAATTGAATTATTTATACACTGCTCATCAATTCAAATGCGATATATTTCTAAATCTAATTCAAACCTGAGTGCCACCAAATGAATCACTACAGCCTCTATGTATTGTATCGACCTGGAGCCGGACCTGTCCGCTTCGCAGCTTGCTGTCCAAGTGAATGTGTCGCGTTACCTTTTCTTAATGCTTCAAGATTCGCCCTGTAGTCGCGAGCCGCCAAATAATGAATAGTCTAGCAAGTTGGGCCTGGGGACCACCATGTGTCTGCGTAGTCAGAGCAAGGGTTCCTATAGTGAGTACAGGGCAAATATCGAAAAAATGGTCAATTGGATCAATTCATTTTCATCAACAAATTGGTATTTCAAAAATGAGTCTTTCAATCTTTTTATTTCATTTTTCTTTTCAATAACTTTAGATACTTCTGACGTTTCTGAAACATCTTGTACTTTATTGGTTTCATGCGTAGTTGTTACTTCTCCGCTACACAAAATTCTGGAAATCATAGTAATATCCCAACATTCTGCACCAGTTCCCTCATCACTGTGAAGCTCTCTCTCAAATAATGCATTTAGGAGTTCTAGAACCTTTTCACATTGTTGTTCTAGCTCATCATTATCCAAAAATGACAATAGTGTTTCTGCATCAATAGGATTTTGTTGGTCGTAGAATCCTGTAATAATTCATAATTTCAGACCAGGTGTCCATTTTGATGGATAACTAAACAAAAAGAGGTTCTAATAATCTAATATTTATTGTCAGACTGTCTAAAAACCAAGTACGTTTTCTGAACGTTTTTAACCCATATATGCCTAATGACCTATATACACTACACCTATAACTTGTCGATTCTTGTAACTATCACGGTGATATGAGGAAGCAGAGTGTCATATATTATCAGTATGGATCTGATTTCCAAAGACTATGCATGTTAGGTGCTTCATGCAAGACGAATTTGTACGAAAAAGTAACAGTGAGTTAAAGATTTTTTAAAATGGCCGAGTTTGGCGTGCACTTCGCAAGGTAAGCTCAAATTTCTAACCTAAACAAATTTGGAAGTAGTTCTTTTTCATGTAAAAAAGTGAGAAATTGGCTTGGAGTTTAAATTTTTTGATGTGTTTCATTTGATTTTTTCCGTGTTATGAACTACAGTGTATTTGTTTCATATATCCTATTTTAGGACATTATGAAATTAAGTACCCTCTATTGTCTTATAGAGTTCACATACTATATTACATGCTAGTATGTTTTGTGAATTATTACAAACTCTGATTAGTTTTTATTTTATCATTTTAGGGGGTTCTCATTACATGAGGCACTAGCTATGATAGGGGATGAAGAAATTGATGCTGAGTCGATTACCTTGCTCCCATCTATTAACGCATGTATTGAAGTGACTGATGAGGACTCTGGTGACGAGGATCAAGTGGATATCAATAATTTACCAGCAAATCAGATTCAAAGCAAGGTTGAGATAAATTACAAAATCCTGGAAGATGATTGGAGTTCTGATGATGGAATACCACTCGCCAAAATTAGTAATAGAGACAAGACTGAAAGTCATAACAATAGTGAAAGTAAGTTGAAAAAAGAAGAAAGTCTATCATTATGTGAAAGAAGACTTATGAGTTGACGATTACATTTTTCCCTTCGATACTGCTGACTTCCTGCAACCCAACCAAACTCCTACTGAGCGTTTCTTTAGCATTTTTGATGATGATATTCTGCATAAAATCGTAGAGGAAACGAATCGATACTCACAACAAAAAAATAGCAACGTATCAGTGTTTTTTTTGGGAATACTGATTTTGAGTGGTTATGCCAGTATTTCCCGAAGAAGAATGTATTGGGAAAATTCAAGAGATGCACATAATAAGCTTGTGTCTCAAGCGATGTCGCATGTCCCATATTCATTTTGCAGACATTTTGACCCTTGATAAGTGTGATAAATTTGCGAAACTCCACTTTTCAATCATCTGAATAAAACAAATTTGGAAAATGCCTCACCCGAAGAGCACCACAGTATCGATGCTATGGTTTCTTATAACGGACCCCATGGTTGCAAGCAATACATTCATGGAAAATCAATCAGTTATGGGTTCAAGTTATGGGTTGGTACCAATCGTTTTGGATGTATAAATTGTTGGACCGTACCATGTAAAGAAAGTATATAAATTATTAGGAGTTGGCGCATCAGTTGTACTTAGGCTGATCAGCTAAGAAAGAAGTGGTCAGATTTGAAATTTCACTTCTTCTTTGATAATTTTTTCTCATCTTCTTTTTTGTTAGAGAAATTACAGGAAAAAATATATGCGGTACCGGAACTATCCGTGAAAATCGTATATCAATATCTGTTCTACAGAATTCCCAAACCATGAAAAAAGACAAACGAGAGAAGTTTGACTATGCAAAATTCCAAGATAAAAACATAATTTTCTTAAAATGGCATGATAATAACGTTGTTATTTTTGGATCTATCAAAGGTGGAATTGAACCAGAAGTTCAGTGAAACGATACTCCCAAAAGGATAAAAAGTAGTGTATAATAAAAATATGGGGGGAGTTGATCGGTCGGATCAAAATATAGCTCAATATCGTGTCCAAATAAGAGGAAAGAAATGGTATTTTTCTTTGATCTCACATTGTATCGACATGACCATGAACAATGCTTGACATATTCACAAGAAAACAGGTAATACAATGGACCAACTAGCATTCAGAAGAAGGATAGCCATCACTATACTGGAGAAAAATAAAAGAGAGTTTTTGTACCAAAGAGGTACGATCGTTTGGATCATCAAGTCGTGGCTCAGGACAAACAGACTTGGTGCGGTCAGTGTCACAGAAAACTACAACCAGATGCAAAAAGTGTGATGTTGGTGTACATGTTAAATGTTTTTCAATATATCACACTCCATAATGTGACAGCCGTATTTATGCCTATTGTCCTACATATAGTACACATCAAAAATCAAAGAACCTTTTCAACTCTTTTCAAATGAACAACAGTCATCATCATTGTGTTAACTTTTACGTGACTGTACATTAACTCGTAACATTTTTTATGGCATGTGCATATCTGGACTTCAGCGGCATCAGCCGCAACAGCTATTTTGTCTGACCGGGCACTTACGGCAATTGCCGTCAAAGGCTTAATGCGTTCTGAACACGTTTAGCACGATAGCACGTCAATTTTGTACATGTAAGTGTGTGAAGTGTCCCTCTAGACACCTTGTGTTGAAAAATTATTGCAAAATATCGTTGGTGGGGGGAAAAATTTGGTCAGGCAATCGACAGACGTTTGGTGGATTACTGCGTTTTAGTTCAGATTAAAATATTGTTAGAGAAGGTGTGTACCGAATGCCTGGCTGAATGCGTACTCAAAATGGGCGAAAAACAAGAAAATCAGCTAAGATGAATTATAATGGCCATTTCCTTAAGGTCATACCTATACCAGAGAACTCTAAAAAATTAGTAAAATATAACAAGCGCTGTAAGCAGTGTTATATGATGAAAAAACAAAAAGAAACTGCTTGATAGTGTCGGGATCGGGAATGCATTGGCAAACAACCCCTTTGTGTAGGGAAATGTTTCCAAGATTGGCATGAATAAGTAGTGCTATCCCTTTTTTGTTATTTTTACCAAAGTATTTTTTACTGTTTTACTAGCTTTATTTCCGCTTGAATTTTTTTAATTAAATGTTTTTTATTTTATTTTCACATGCGGTACATGACGTCACTGTCATTGTGGAAATGAACTATGCTTTTCGCTGGGCATGCGACACAATGGTTTTTTCCAGTATTTCTAATTCTCTGAAAAAATGTGATTCTGAAGCTACATGAGGCGTTTCTCTACGTTACGTGTATAAATACTGATTCTATCACTGTGATAATTTGAGCACACTTGACTTTTTCTTGGTGCCCCGATAGAACAAAAGGCAATGACGTGTCATGATCTCACTGTCCGCGAACGTATTGAAAATTTCAAGAAATTCGGCGAAATAACTTTTCATCAGCACATCAGCACGTGTTGACTTCATCACTGCTCCCATTTAATGAACGCATTTTTACAGAAAATTTTCACGAATGCGCCATATAAACGAATATGAACTCGTTCATTAGTTAGGTTGGGAAATGAAACACTAGATGGCACAATTTAATATTATATTTTCATAGAACATGAAAAGGAATGTTTGTCCATTGTAATGGACGTGAGGTCTGAAAGGTATATAGTTCATGAATAAATGGTCGGCGTTAATCTCCATGAGAATGGAATCGCGAATCGGAGAGGAGTGGTGGTGGCCTTTATTCATAAATAGTATAGATAGCGTGATTGTAAATTTTTGGAAATTATGCAAATTACATAACTTGAAGTCTTGAAGTATTTGGATGGTGGCTCCCGTGAAAACTGAAGAAACCACACAAAATGCTTACAAAAAATCTGAAATAACCCATGTTAGCAATCAGGTTAGAGGAACAACAACTCGTACTGAGTTACCATTTTTTGTCATCCGGAAAAAGCAAGAAAGCGCTGCAGACAGTGTGAAAGTCAGGCAGTTTTCATGTGTGAAAATGCAAAGTCCACTTACATTCTAACTGTTACGTTTCATTTCATGATGTATAGTTTGAACCCATTGTAACATTGATACATTGATACATTTTTAAATTTGAAATATGAAACTTTTTCCGGATTTGGCCATTGTTGCGAAAACGCAACATAATTGTTTTCGTCACACTGTATATTAATTTTTAATTCATAAAAACTTTCAGTAGGACCTAATGAATCCTACAATGTGATTTTTTTCTTTATTCAACTGTTAAGCGAATTAGATTTCTCAGATTTCTGATTTGTCTATTGTCTCTTGAAAGGTTTGTGTTTTATTTCCTGTAAATTAAAGCCATTATTATACACGACTTTATAAGGAGTGTATACTACGGCTCCTCAGCCGAACCACACATGGGTCCTAACTTTTTTATTTGAAGGGGTCGAGCAACGAAACTGAAACGAAAATGATAATACTAATAATAATAATATTTGTATATAAAAAACACAAAGTCTGTATCCAAGAAAATGCTCTAACTTTTTTATTTGAACTGATAGAGAAAAAGTTACTTAGAAGAAAATGTTTCTCTTATATAGTCAAAATAGGTGAAGAGAAAAAAGAGAGCAAAAAAATAATTAGTTAAATTCTGTAGTATGTCCTTCTGTCTGTCGCCAGAGCTAAATCGTTATATCTTTGGAACCGCTTGAGATAGGAACTTGAAGTTTTAACGCTTTCATTATCCCCTCGGAGTTAAACTTTTGATTTTCATACTTTGAACGTTTCGTACATCTATATACCCAAATATAGTGATTAGTTTCTGAGAATGATCGGAAAATTATTCCCGGACGATTTCAGAAAAACTCGTATTTGCTTAAACTCAAAATCGATAGAGCTCCGATGACGACCAAACGAATCACAAAGTAAATGTTTTTGGAAAAATGGTGAAAATCCCTCACAGTAAAAATCTCACCGTTTTCGAGATAATAAGCATTTTTTAAATTTCTGGAAAATCACCACCTCACCGTGGATTTTTGAGTGCCATGTCAACAAATTGAGTCCAATTCAAATATCTTTGCTGCTGAAGATTACTGATGAGTGATGCTTTCAGACGTACAGTTTTTCAGAAAACGATACAATTTTTCAAGAAATAAGGGTAAAATGCCAGATTTGAGTTTCACCAATTTTTTTAACAACAGTTTGACATTATATTGTTTGAAAAAAACATAACCAAGTGGAAGTGGATATTCATTACAAAAGAATGCCCATTTTGTCCAGACTCTACCATGGTATAAAACATACGATAAATATTTTTGGAAGGAGTAGAATTTCGATTATATTAGAGTGTTATGTTATTCTGAGCTAAAATGAACTCCATTAGACTTTATCAGTAATGTCTTTTATTTTTATCCTATCGAAATGAAATGATTAAATGATTATGAATAATAACGAATCAACTGCATTCAATGAGATGTAAAGAAGTAAATTCTGATTCAACGTTTTTTTGAATCAGCATACACTATAAACCACAATAACGATTATTCAACATCGCACTGAATAATAATACAAAAATGTTATTTTCAATCCACTCGTACGCAGAGACGACATCTTTTTAAGAAGAATCTTTTGAAATGTCTTATAGGTTATAGCAATCGGATATCGTTCTGCATAAATTGCTGCTGCAGCAGTAGTACTACCTCCACATTCACCATTAATGTAATGCATATGCACATATTCTCGGGGAGAATAACATGTGTACGGCATGACAAAGAAATAAATACCACTGAATGAAACAAGCAGTTTAATTTCAAAAACCTACTACAGAAGTCACAAGATGTTCAAACAAAATAAGACAGCCATCCACTACATTTTTTCAATTCTATTTACAGAAGATCTATTCGTACACAATGCTGTATTTCATTTTTTCATTAGGAAACTATTGCTTCTACAGACACAACACAGGAGTTAGAAAAGTTTTTAATTTTCGACAAGGATTCACCTCCTAAAAAATTTTGAACTTATTTGGTTACACCCTGTATATCTGTCGTTCTCTGAAACTTCGTTGGAATCTGGATGTTGGACAATTGCTACATTTATCACAAGAAATTGTATCAATCGGTGTCATGTCGGATAATCAACATTTCATTTCGATAATTTTATTAGGCTTAATTACATGAAAAGGTGATTTCATTCACGTACTATTTAATGCTACCAAGCAGTCTATTCTTTATTATCAATAATCATTTCCACATTTTATCTTGATAAAATAGAAATTAAATAATTTTTGGGCAAAATGAGCATTCTTTTGAAATGAATGTCCACTTCCAATTGGTTAGGATCCTTTCAGACAATAATGTCAAACTTTTTTTAAAAAAATTGATGAAACTCAAATCTGTCATTTTACGTTCATTACTTGAAAGACTTTTTCACTTTCTGAAAAACTGTTCTGTACCTTCAAAAGCATCACTCATCAGTAATCTTCAGCAGCAAAGATATTTGAATTCGTCTCCATTTGTATACATGGCACTCAAAAATCCAAGGTTGGGTAGCGATTTTCCAGAAATTCTTAAAATGCCCATAATCTCGAAAACGGTGATATTTTTACTGAG
Source organism: Chrysolina oricalcia (assembly GCA_944452925.2). Classification (NCBI taxonomy): domain Eukaryota; kingdom Metazoa; phylum Arthropoda; class Insecta; order Coleoptera; family Chrysomelidae; genus Chrysolina; species Chrysolina oricalcia. The sequence goes on along the minus strand of OX101819.2, from coordinate 53,190,588 downwards.
GAGAAATTCCGATATTCTGAACAGTCATGACCTGGTCTATCACCAGCCTCAATATTGTACAAGGTTTACCGGATACCCTGTATAATAATTTGTTTTATGTTTTAGGTAGATTGTAAGCTATGTGTGCACACAATGTTTTCTTCAGGCAAGTTGGAACTCAAAGAAAGACAAGAATTCGTAGGACAACGACACAAGGGTATAGAGGCCATGGCCGACATGTCAATATAATTTAAAGGGTAAAGTATGAAATCAATAATAAAACTGTGCACAGTGTTTTAATGAGTAATGAATGAGGTCGAACATAATTTAATGGAAATTGTTGAATGTAATGTGGAAAGCGAGTGTGAAAGAGTTTTGTGATATTCTGTATCTAGTCCTAGGCAAAGAATTTCAGGGTATCAAATCACAAAATTAGCCTCGAAATGTGAGAGAGGGTAGTATTTTTATTTTTTGTAAATTTAAAAGAGAATGACAATGGGTGAATGTGACAATTATGAAAATAAAAATGGAAGTATGATTATATAATTAGTATGTAATATATATTAATATCTGATAATTTAAAAAATATTTTGAATCTATATTGTTGGCAAACAATTGTATAAAATAAGTTTATGATGAGAATAAGGTTGAGTAGTAGTTAATATATTTTGGGGCACGGTATTTATTATAAAAGCAGATGATGACAGTACGTTTAAATTATTTTTTTTTGTGTTATAGGAACTGTACCTCCTGTAAGAAACGCGGAAAAGTCTTCAACCTTGTACCACTCCAAGATAATCCCTGTGTGAATCGAGATGGAGTCACAGTTACCACAGCCAGGTCCTGTGGGGCTTTTTCACACTCAATAAGGCAGAATAAGTCAAGTCCTACCAAGCCAAGCCAATTCCTACCAAGCCAAGCCATGCTTATTGATGCCTTGTCAGACTGAGCCAAAATGGAGTGCAACCAGACCAAGCAATGCCAAGTCCACTAAAGCCATGCCAAGTCCCGGCAGGCAGATCCGTGCCAAATACGAGTTGTCCAGTATGTTTGGGTCATACCATACCTGGTCCAGCCAAGCCAACCCAAGCCTGAATAAACCAGAAGAGTGGGTCTACGCTAATCCCATTGTACCCAGGCAACGTTGAATCATGGTACAAGCTATTGAATGGAAACGAAATAAGCCAATCAAAGATGGAAGAGTCAGCAAGGGGGAGAAGAAATCAAATGGAGATGGTGCAAGCAGACTTCTTCTGCGCATATTTATCTGTATATTTATATTTAATAGTATTAATATCATAGTTTTTGTAAACCTGTATCGAAATGTCAGTCAGTTGGTTTTAATATAATCGCTCGAGGAGCGCGATTTTGAACGGGGGGTATTTTCAAAAATATATGGAACATCCTGTACATTAAAATATTTCATTATCATTCAATACGTGGGTAACCTTTTTACCTTTTACAATTCAGTACGTGATCGAAGATATTTTATTTTGAAACACAACTTGTCCTCAACAGAACATAAACAAGAGTTTTCAAAAAGGCCACGGATAGTTCGATCTAGTAGTCGAGTTTAGAGTTTTGGCGTGCCCGCAGCTAGTGAGGGCTATGGGGGGAGTTTGGAAGAGTAGAGTTCGAATACATAGAAAATGTTCCTAAGTTGTATATACCAGTCTTAATTGCAAGTATAAATCTTTTCCAGGTAATTTATATAAAACGTAACTAGTCTAGGAGAGATTCATCCATTCTCTAATTAATTAATTCCTTCATTAAATTCAATCGTCTCAATCTCATAGTTATACTTAGTGAAATCAATGTTTTTATATTTTTTAAAAGTGTTTTAAATCTATAAATGATCAGTATCTACCCAGTTAGTCGTGAATAAACCCCAATTCACTACAATATCATTGGAGTCAGACTCGGAAATCAATTGCATGCAAATCCTCAAGAAATGAAACAGAATTGAATTTTCTAAAGTCTCGGAATGTGTACATGAAACCATCACCTGTTTTACTTATAAGACCAGCTTTACACGATACAAGAAAGTGATCCGAGAAAGAACAACAATCGATCGTAGTACAGTCGGTTACAGTTAATATTTCGGAGCACATTATAAGATCAATAATTTTACAACTGGTTTGGGAATATCGTGTTGGTTGATCAACAATTTGTTTCAAACCAAATGAATCAATAATTTCATTCAATTGAACGTAAGAACTGTTCGTGGGTTCCAAATTGTCGATATTAAGATCTCCTGCGCAGATTATATAATCAAATTTTAGGCAGATGATAGATAAACTGTCTTCAAATACTGGGAGGGAGGGAAAGATTGGGAGGCCTATAAATGGAAGCTACTGCATATTTCATTCCATGTATTGTAAAAGTAATCCATATTTGTTCTACTATGTCTGACGTAATATTAAGAATGCGAGTGGCTTTAAAGATATTTTTGACGTAGGTTGCAACACCTCCCCCCCTGCCATTTTTCCTGTCTTCTTGAAATAGATGATACCCTGCGAGACTGATATTTTCGTTTGGGATATCTTCAGAAAGCCGTGTTTCAGAAACGATATCATAGTTACTGTGTACCTTATTTTTAAAATCTGGGAATCCATTCAGGATAGATCTCGTAGTTATGTGACATATTTTCAAGTTACGCATTGTTTATCTGAGAAGTTAAGAACAGCACCCGAACTTGAGAAAAAACGAGTGAGTTTATTCAGTAATGAAGTGAAAAGACAAAGCTATCAGTTCTGAATATATGGAGGAAATACAGATGAAACAGTAATTTGATTAGGGTCCTTTGGCTTATTTTATCATTATGATTCGCTTTTGTAGGATATCTTTTTATAGATATTGTGGATGTGACTTTATAGACGCAGTGTATGTGGGTGCAATCTTATCCTATATTGTCAGTTTATGATGATTGCGAAACACTAGGGGAGAAGGCTATCAAACTGTTCATCAGGTGGACATGACGTATTTGGATTACTTTATGTAGCAATAAAACACGTGTGCTGGATAAATCTCACAGATCAAACTGGGAGCTTATTTAGATTGCCGTTCATCATTCTCGGGATAATCGGGTGTATAACAGAAATATCATGCCAGAGGGAGGATTAATATGTTGTATAGCTTTGATCTCTCTTGGTAAGCATATAACACCCGCTATAGAGAAATAACCGTTAGGGATTACTTAACTATTCCGTGGATTTGATAGATTTGATGGATATTGCCGCATATAAAGGGAATTCTAATTATAATGATACTTCGTATACAGTACGATGCAAATGTATGGAATAAAATCATTATTTCTGAATAATAATAATAATAATTATTATTATATTAATAATAATAATTCCTGTCCCCAAACAAGGAAAATATATCAAATTACCATCAAGCTACCGACTAATATCACTCACCTGCTGCATGAGTAAATACCTAGAGAAGATGGTAAGTAAGCGCCTGATATGGATTCTGGAGACTAAAAATCTCATCTCACCATACCAACCTGGTTTTCGATGCTATGGATCCACAGTCGACCAGCTCACGGCTTTAGAACACTCAATCAAAGATAGTTTTGCGAAACGAGAACACATGGTAGCCGTTTTCTTCGATATAGAAAAAGCCTATGACACAACTTGGCGCTATAATATTTTCAAAACTTTACACGATTGGGGAATTGGAGGAAATTTACCAATATTTATTGAAGGATTTCTGAAAAACCGAAAATTCTATGTCAGAAATGGAGGCATCATCTCCAATCAACGAGAGCTTGAAAACGGAGTACCTCAAGGATCAACCCTCAGCGTCACCTTCTTCTCGATAGCTATCAACAATATCACCAAGAACATCAACCCAATGGTGGGAAAAAGCCTGTATGTTGATGATTTAGCTATATTTTTTTCATCTCCATCGATACAAACAATAGAAGAAACAATCGATGTACTAGAGAATAATGCCAATCTTCTTGGTTTCAAATTTTCTTACTATAAGACTAAATGTGTCCACTTCTATCGCCTACGTAATAATCATAATGACCCAAAATTACAACTTCAAAATCAGGATATTGAATGTGTAGAATCAATCAAATTTCTTGGTTTGATCCTAGACAGAAAACTGTATTGGAAACCCCACATCAATGACTTGACAATGAGATGCAAGAAAGCTCTGAACCCTCTGCGAGCAGTATCTAAGATCAAGTGGGGAAGTGACATAGACATCGCAGTGCAACTTTATAAAACCCTGGTAATGTCCAAAATGGACTATGGCTGTACACGGTGCTGCTCGTCCTTCTACTCTCAGAGTCTTAGATTCAATCCACTGTACCGGACTGCGATTGGCCTTAGGTGCCTACCGGACTAGTCCATTCAAATCACTCTGCTGTGAAGCAGGGATACCGCCACTTCAGTACAGAAGAAATCAGCTCCTAGCAGCGTATGAAACTAGAATTTGGTCCCAACCATCACACCCCAATTTTTCATTGATGTTTATAGAAGAACTGGAATCCATATATGAAAGACGCACAATTATCTCCCGCCCAACTGGTGTACGCTTGAAATAACTGATGACTTCAATGGATATCCGCTTTCCAGAAACCTATGAGGTAGGTTTCTGCGAGTCCCCGCCGTGGCTTTTGAAACCTTTTGACAGCTACTTGGACTGTTTAGTATTTAATAAAGTAGAAACCAATCCAACAGTGATCATAAATGAGTTCAGAGGAATAATTGAATCTTATACCCGAATAGCTATATAGTCTACACAGATGGGTCGAAGACTAGAAGTGCATTCGCATGTTTGGAATCATCACACTTTTGGACCTTACCGGATCAAGCAAGTGTATTCACAGCAGAATTATATGCAATCTGGCAAGCAATTATACATAGACTCGAGTAATTTCAAATTTTACATTCTTTGCTCAGATTCGCTGAGTTCCATCCAAGCAATAGAAAACCCCTTTAGTAAACATCCTCTGGTACAAAGAATCATAGCACTGTTGATCCGTCTTCAGTCTACAGGAAAAACCGTCATAATTGTTTGGGTTTCTAGCCATATAGGAATTGACGGAAATGAGAAAGCAGATGTGAATATACCCGTCAGTCCGAATGACACAAAAAACTTCACAAAAAAAATAATATTCAACACATGGCAACACGAATGGACAAACAACGTTTCGATATTGAAAGGAATTAAACCTGATATTGCAGCCACTAGACTCCCTCAAGGACTGACGAGAAGAGAACAAGTCGTAATAACACGACTTAGAATAGGCCATACGAACGTAACATCCTCCTATATGCTAAGAAGACGAAGACAACCATACTGTGAAGATTGCCAAATACCGATAACCGCCAAGCACTTTCTATTAGAGTGCCACCAATATGGAGCTACTCGACAGCGTTATAATCTACCGAATAATATCAGATCCTGTCTCAGTACCGAAGATATTATTAATGTTTTGAAATTTCTTAAAGAGACAGATCTTTTCAACAAAATATAAAGAAGTACGATATGCAATGAAAAGGCTAATGACCTCAGTAGTCGAAGACAAATAATAATTTAGAAAAAAATATAATAATAATACATTTATTGCTTCAAAAAACAGTACGTTTCATAGCAAGGGTTCGAAAACACATAATAAAAGAAACTAGAAAAAATAAATAATAAAGTGCAAGTGATACTTCCAATATGAGCACAACATTATAGTGGAAGAGAGACCTTAACTGCACACAAAAAAGAAAGAAAAAAAAGAAATAAGACCAACATACGAAGGAGTAGAAGTGCCACGTTTTTTATTATTTTCAGATTCCGACTTGTTACTCGGAATTCAGACTTGTATCTCGGAATTCCGACTTGTAACTCGGAATTCTGACTTGTAACTCGGAATTCTGACTTGTAACTCGGAATTCGGACTTGTAACTCAGAATCCAGGCAAGATGGTTGGTGGATGTTCTAAAGGCATGAGATGCGATATGGGAACGGAAAATAAAGTAGTAGGTGAATTCAGACTTCACCAAACCATGTTTCATATACGGAAAGAGTGTGCACAACCAAAGAATAAAAGCTTGGTGGTTCATTTTGCACAACTGTGTCCAATTTTGGATGGATTTGTTCAAAACACTGAAAGATGAAGATTATTTCTGTGGTACTTTTCTGGATGGATCAGTGATTCAAATTAATTTCATGAGTCTTATTCAGGTGAAAATCACTGTATCCATAAAAATCGAAACTGGTTTCATTTATTCCAGTTCAGGAGGATCTGAATCAAGTGGTTATGGAGCGGAATGTGCATAAAATAAGAAAATCAAGAAATAGCATTTCTTTTTTTTTAATACGAATGTAACTTTTACCAGTATCTAGGTATGATTTGAAAACGAATATCTTGTATATTATTCCATGTTTGCAGTAGAAATTTTCAGTACGAATGTTCCGGCAGGACCAAGTTTCATGGAAGTATTTCCAACTACTACAAAAGTGTTGGAAAAATCTGTTTAATGTCCTAAGTGTGACAGATGATGATTGTTAAGCCTGCCGAAGATATTTTGTCACTCTTATTGCAGATATGGAAGCAATTTTCGACAGTTAATTTTTCAATCTTTCAACTTACTCGCATCATACGCAATAGTTATTGAATTTGTAACGAAATATGGAATAATATGCAGGATGTTCATTGAGAGTCGGTAAATAAAAAAGTGGAACAGAAAATATTTTTTTATTATACCTGAATCATAATCCTTGTCAAATGCATTAAAAAGTGTACGAAAACTTCAAGATCAAAACACGTCGGTCTCAAAAGGTCGTCGCTGTGTTAAATAAGCATTCATCATGGACATTACTCATTTGATTGGATGTAATATGAAATGAACAACAATATCTTGATCTGAAAATCATTTCCAGAATGGTTTTTGAAGGCATTATAAAAAGTTGCGTATGATACAAATATATAAGTACCCAATGCTACCTACTGCGATCAGATTAAACTTTGCTGTATCTGTTTCCAAAATATCCCAATCTGTCACATCATGTATGGCATGAACGTGTTACAGACGTTTACATTAATCAATCACTTTTACTTCATTTACCTATACTCACCATATTGAATCTTATTTTTCAAAAGGTAAACATGAAAACACATATTTTTCATGTAAAATATTTTTATTATTATCGAATAACAAATGTTCGAAAACTCTGAATGAATTAAACATTAGTTTTGAACTCATTGCACAACATATGAACATAAAAAATTAATTCTAACACCTCACAATTTTGATATTCAATCGTACTATATAAATAATATACATAATACAAATATTAGATGATATTACATTATTGAATTCAGATCTGAAAGTCATGAAGTTTTCGTAGGAAATGGGAATTTGTAGTAGTTTGGAGCAGGTGTGGGCAATCGGTTACACTGGCAAACCCCAATAAACTAAATTTTGACGTTTTGTTCAGCGACATAATAAATATGTCAACTCTACATCATTGAATAAACTCATATCTCTGTAACACACAACAATGGCACTAACACAGTTTGATACGACAGGTGCCCTAAATTCCACTACCAGTAGAAATTCCGAATTAAAAGTCGGAATTCCGAGTTACAAGTCGGAATTCCGAGTTACAAGTCGGAATTCCGAGTTACAAGTCGGAATTCCGAGTTACAAGTCGGAATTCCGAGTTACAAATCGGAATTCCGAGTTACAAGTCGGAATTCCGAGTTACAAGTCGGAATTCCGAGTTACAAGTCGGAATTCCGAGTTACAAGTCGGAATCTGTGAAATAAAAAAATTGTGGCACTTCTACTCCTTTGTACCAACACATTTAGATATCGCATTATTGTAAAACTATTCATCAATAACAAAGGAACGGAGTCTCAAAATGTTCCAGACATAATTAGCCATGACATTGGCAATGTTCGGAGTGATATTTTTTAGAGAAAATATCACGTTATTGAGACTGGATAGACACGCATAATTGGGGGGTTTCATTGAACATTATATTGGACACTCAAACAGAATGTGTTCTATTGTTTCCAAAGAATTCACGTTGCATATCATACAAACTTCCCTTGGATCTATTCTATAGGTGGCACCATTCAAAGTGAATTTCAACATAAATTTGCTACTTAGACGAATTTGTGCAATTGTTCTTTTGATTTGAATTGCATCTTTGAGGTCAAGAAAATTATGGTTGAATCTGTGGTCGGTGAAAAAACAATGGAATGAAAGGTAAGTTGCTCTACTTGAAAGTGTCATTTTCCTGAAAGAGTTTTTCGTGAAACTTAGATAAAACGTGATTTTTATTATTAGTAATAAAGCCTGCATCGACCACAACTCGGAAAGATCATTTAAATCAAAAAAGTTTCTTACTTGGTATGCCCAGTTGAACTTTTGATCACATTGATCAAGACTTAGTTGTCTTCTAAAACAAATTTTGGGTAAGAAATTTTCATCCATTTTGAGAATTTTGGTCAGCCAGTTCAAACAACATTTGAATACATTGTAAAGAAGCTTCACTCGTCCGGTTTCTAGTCTTACAATGTGGTCAGGTGAAGTAACGGGAAGAAGTAGTATTCTTTCAGGAAAACCCACCTGCATACGCTCCAATATTTCCGTATATCTAAGTCCCATATTGCAACACAGTTAAACATAACACTCACCGCCAAACTATCAAAAAGTTTAATTTTGGATTTCCATGTAACCATTTTACTTTTAGCAATTACTGGAAAGATTGCACCAACCGCCTGTTTTCCTTTTATAGCAGAATTTGACGCCATTTTCCTGAATAGAGAGAAAGACACAAACGGAACTCCAATATAAGTGTATATTGTAATCATCTCAACCTTTTTGCCTTCAAATAAAAATATTTCTTTTTCGTTTATTTCAAAGCCACCTCTTGAGAAAGACATAACTTTAGTTTTTTCTGTATCGACAGTCAGATTGTTTAACTGGGTATGCTGTTCTAGTATTCTCAGTTTTCTATCAAGATCAATTTGGGATTCAGCCAGTATGATAAGATCATCAGCGTAACATAGCATCAGCAAATCAGTTCTGATATCAATACTGATTCCATGGAAAATTGTCGAGCTAGTCGGAAGAGAAATGGTATTCCAACATTTTCTAATTCACCAAGGCAAAGGCAAAAGGCAAAAAGGTTTATTGAATTAAATTTACAATATAAAAATATATAACAGAGCACGACAAAGAAATGTATAACAGATTAAAAAAATGCACAGTAAAACTATCACTTTGCCACAGGGGGGAAAGAAGGGAATAATGCTGGGTTTTGGGATGGGGTTGGTACCCGCCCTGCTGAGGCCTTCAGCGGGCAGGGGAAACCCTACTAATTCCTGCGAAGCAGGCTGCGATGTTGTGCAGGTTTATCTTCTGCCGTGAGTGTTAAGTCTAGACTTGGTGTCGATTTTCCCCGTCTCTTCCTAGTTATACGGGGGTGTTATTTCTTTATGGGTAAAACATCAGACTACTAGATTCATTATCGGGGGGGGGGAGGGGGTTCAGTTGGCGGCTTCCCGGAAAAAAGTTGAAAAAACCGGGTTGAGACATTGTGGTCTTTATAAATGAGCCTAGGCTCGTTGTTCTAATTCACCCTAGTACGCCAATTATTGTCATCGATCGGTGACATCTATTCGGAAACGAAAGGAAAAGAACTACGAAGCGGGACAATACTTCGGCCTCCGACTAGCTCACCGGAGCTTAATCCAAACGCTCCGAAGCGAGTTCAAAATTTCTTCAATTCCAGGTAGCTCGGAGAATCTCGTCGCAAAAATCCCAGCCACTCCAGAACTCTTCACGCCATCTATTTGGAAAACCAGCAGGAACGTGTCTGACATACGAATTCTTTTTGGATTGGTTGATGTTGCCAACCAACGAGGTTCCATTCATTCGCATGCCAGGCCGTAGATACCTAAAAACGCCAGAAATACCATGTACACGGGCACTTAACTCTACTGATCCATCCAGAAGTGAGGGCTACTGTCACTGGCACTGTCCGAGCCCTCGGGCGGCTCCTGGATGACTGCCTAAAACACCACCATGCACCCCCTAAGGTTGAGGCCCGGAAGGATGAACTTCCCAGCACTCGTACGTACTCGAAAGCTCACCCCCCCTATCCACCACCCCCGCTCGTTAAAGCGGTTCCTCATCCTGATGACTGGCGATCAGCAGAATAAAATCTGACCGTTTGATATGGAGTGCCCAGCCAATTCTCGGCTTGAAGCTCCCTTATATCTGACATGAGTTGACTTTTAAACAATGACTTTACTTTACTGTGCATGGTGCCCCCCTGAAACTGGCTGAAGGCCTGAAAAAACTCTCGGCTGAGGGCCGAGTGCTGTGTGCTGAGTTAATTGAAATTGAAATTCTACTTGGTCGGTTCTTCGTGGATCTGAAACATAAAAGCATGATTAATCGTGATTTGGTGCCTGTTGAAGTAGACGTTGGCGTCGCCGAAGGTCTCGCCTCCGCCGTACTTCTTCAGGGGTGTCGTTGTCTCCTTGGTTTACTGGACGTCTGTATTTGTCTCTGTCTCTGTCGTCTTGCTCACGTCTGTTCTCGTGGAGCTCCGTGAGCAGCGGGTTCGTGTGGGTCTCTACTCTGTCTAGAGTAGTCCCCACATGTTGTCTGATCAGTCTGTCGATATAGTCCGGGTGGATGTCTAAGTCTCGATATATGAACCTGTTGGGCATATATTGTGGTGCGTCTGTTGCCGTCCTCAGGCAGACGTTGAAGAAGGCCTGTATCTTCTGCCTATAACTGTTCGCGCACTGCCCCCAAGCAGTGGATGCGTACAATATGATGGGCAGAAGAATTGTCTTGATGAGGCGTAGTTTCAACTCGAGTGCCATGTTGCTCCTACGTCCGATGAGTGGGTACAGCTTATGCCTTGCGGCTTTCGCTATAGCTAATCTGTGGGAGACGTGCCTCTGAAACGTGAGTTTCTTGTCCAGGGTTACTCCTAGGTAAACGGCTTCGTCTACCCATGGAATTCTCTCGTCGTTCATAGTAACATGGCCCTCGGGTGTCCTACGTCGCCTCGTGAACAGTATGGCCTTGCTTTTGTCTGCATTGATTCCGATCTTCCAACGATTGAACCACGGTTCCAGCTTGTTTATCTGAAGTTGCAGCTTCGATGTTACTCCTCTCTCATGAGATGACTCAGCAAAGATTGCCGTGTCATCTGCATAGAGAGCAAGTTTGGTCATGGGGTTGTCCGACATAGGCATGTCTGCAGTGTAGATCGAAAACAGGTGTGGTGACAGTACTGCTCCCTGTGGTACTCCTGCTTCTAGCCTCCTTCGTGAAGAGAGAGCATTTCCGACTTTGCATCGGTAATGTCTACTCCTTAGGAAGGAGTCTATCAGCTTGACCATTGGTATGGAGTATCCGGCATCAACCAGTTTTGCGATCAGCCCATCGTGCCAAACTCTATCGAAGGCCTTGGAGACGTCAAGGAAGACTGCTCCTGTAAGATGTCCTCTTCTCGTGCGGTTCCAGCTCTGGATGGTGGCGTCCACTATCCGGGTGACCTGGAGTTCTGTTGAGTGTTCCTGTCTGAAACCGAATTGCTCATCTGGTAGGATGTTCAATTCTTCAGACATTGTCTCAAGTCGAGTCCTGATCACCCTTTCTGCGACCTTACTCATGGCAGGTGTTAGGCTGATGGGGCGGTGGTTTTGCGGGAACGTGTGGTTCTTGTTGGGCTTCGGAATCATGATGACCGTAGCTTCTTTCCAGCTGGATGGAAAGTGTCTAAGTCTGAGTACAGCGTTTATGATGTTTGTCAGGGCTGCTAGTCCTTTCCTAGGTAAGGCTTTTAGTGCCCTGACTGGTATGTCGTCTGGGCCCGGTGCTTTCCTGGTCTTGGCGTGTCTAAGTATGGCCTTGATTTCCTCTGGAGATGTCGGCTCTAGGAGAATGTCTGAGTCGTCAGTCCTTCTGAGTCGTCGGATCGTCTGGTCTACGTGCGTTTCCGTGTCCTCGACCTCATCGGTGTAATCGACCTCGTTCTCACGGCACTGACGTTCGAAGGAGTCCGCAAAAGCTTCTGCCTTGTCCGTCTCCGTGAAAACGATGCCCATCTCACCATGAAGTGGGGGGCACGGTTTCCTTCGGCCGTGTCTGAGGACTTTCTGAGTCCTCCATAGGGAGTTGTCTTCGGCGTCGAGTTCGTCCAAACGTTCAGACCATTGTCGCTCTCTGAGTTGCTTCAGCTCTTCTCTCAACCGTCGAGACACGTGGTTGAGCTGTCGCTTGTCATCGGGCGTCAACGTTCTCTGGTAACGTTTTTTCTGACGTCGTCTCAGCCTGATCAACTCCCTGACCTCAGGTGGGATCCCTCCTTGAAAGTCAAAGTTTGTCGTCTGTATGTCTCTTGAGCACCGTTCCATTGCTGTCAGTATTCCTTGTCTGAGTTCGGTCACCGCCGCCTCTAGTTGTCGTGATGTGTCGATCCTGGGGATGTTTATTTCGTTGTGGACTGCCCTTTGGAATCGTGACCAGTCCACTATCCGCTGGAATACCTCTGATTACCACATGCAGAGGTATTTCTTTCTTCAGCTGGTATGTGAAGAATTCCAGCTTGATTTCTTCAAACAGCTTGATGGCGCTTCTCCAGTCTGCTTCACTATTAGTGAACAGATGGATTCCATCTTGTCTCGCTTGAGCTTTGAAAAATCCAATTTTCCTATTCCTTAGGATTGTGGATATTTTCAGCCATTGAGACTTGTCCCTGATGATTACTGCAGGGGGTTTTTTGGGGCCCTTGTTGTCCGAATTTTCCGGGATGGTCTCCATGCCACTTGTGGTCCCATCTTCGGATGTCGTTTGGACGGTTGCCGGTGTTGGGGTGGGTGCCGGTGTTGGGGTGGGTGCCGGTGTTGGGGTGGGTGCAGCCTCCGTGTGTCGGATGGTTTTCTTCCTGTGGCTGACTACTACGAATCTGGCGTCGTCCTCTTCGTCAGACTTTTCGGAAGAGTCTCCGTGTTGTCTCTTCCTGTTTCCGGTGCCTACGGGGTTTGGCGGTTGGGGGATGTTTTCAATGACGTCCATGTCATTGGATGTTTGGGGGGTGGGGACAACTGCTGGAGTGCTCTCAGTTGCAAGTATTGCGGGCGAAGCAATACTACTTGCTTTAAGAGCGTTTATCTCCGCTTTCATCGCTAAGATGACCTCAACGAATCTCCTCCTCTCGTTTTCGGCCTTCTCTGCCTCTCTCTTGAAATGAGCTGCCTGCTCCTGAGCTACTAGGAGTTGTTGCCTCAGCAACGACTTCGTGTTCTCCTTCTTAGGAGTCGTCTCCTCATTGCTGCTGCTGGTCGACGGTTTTCGGAAATTCTCTCTGTCGAGAGACTCCGATTTCCGTCGGGGTTTCCCCATCCTTCTTCACTAACTCTTCGTTTATTTGGACCGAATTCTTTCCATACGAAGAAGGCTCTAAAAAGAGCCTCTGGCCGAAGCCAGAGTTACGAAAAAGGGGGTACGCAAATCTCGCTTCGAAAAGCTGTGATTCTGCCAAGTGTTCCTATAAAAAAGGTTAATGATTAGTCATTACCACTTACCCAAATCTCAGCCCTTCTTGGTATAGCCCTGGCTCGTTCAGGTATGACCCGTCCCTTGCCGTAACTATTTCGCTTCGTCTCGCTTAATGACTTCTCATTCGCAACACACAAACAATTTAATCAGGTAGTCTAGGGAGCTTCTGAATACACGTCTGCTCGCTTCGACTAATGATCGAACTGTGACTGCCTAAAACAGCCAAACAAGCTCAAATTTATACCATTGCCGAACATTTGAGTCGGCCAATGGCATCGCAAAAACACTGGTAGGCGGAGCCTATTAGAGCTCTCGCCTCCAGATATACTCCAGTGAGTGTTATAAACTCCTACAAAAATTCAATAATTTCAGCCTGAAATATCATTTTCTTCCGAAACAGACTGAGTCCGATCGGAAAGAAAATTTCGAGACTATATCTCGAACATAAATTCCAGTAGGCTCCGCCCACTGGACCGCGCGGTCGCTTCTATAAAAGAGACGATTTCGCGAAGGAAAATTCAGTATTCATCGATCCTGAACTGAGTAGGGATCTCATCATTCTGAATTTGCTTTTGTGCTGAGTTTCTCCGAATTCAACAAATTGAATTTTATTGGGAAAGTGTTTTTACATTATAGTCATAGACTACCCCGCAAAGTTACTTTCGGGCATTTGTCGTAATCCTTTACTACGGTAAAGGTTTGTTTCTGCTGCAAAGATTTTGCAAAGCAAATCTGCGGAACTTGTCGGAGTTTTGGTTTCCTGAAGAAGAAACCCATCAATTTTGGGAGAAATCTAAAGCCTGCCAATTGTTTGAAGTCCAGTATACCAGCCAAGGTTGTTTGAATTGGGATATAGAACCTTTCATTTCCTGACCCTTTTCCCTGGAATGGTGCTGGCCTGAGAGGCGAAGAAAGAATAAAGCAAGGCAAGTGAATACTTTTGGTTGTAAATCGAACAATTTTCAAGTTTCAAAAACAATTTTTTTTAAAATCTAGTAATCCAGTTTACTAGGATTCATTCTATTCAAATGAACTTGGCACAGCAAGTGCCTCGTCATATATTGTGTGGCAAACAGTGAAGAAACAATTTCTTCTCTTGATTCAAGTGATTTATAAATACTCTCATTTTTTTGTGTGCTTTTTGCTACGGACTTTGAAAGTTTTCTTTTGCCACCGATAGACAAGTCTGTGAGGTGTGTAGTATTTCATAATTTTAATAATTTTGTTCTTTCTTAGGGCCGATTAAAAGAATTCGTAAGCACTGGTGGTCTAGACCATAAACTTTACAACTGTCTTAACGAATTGTGATAATTATATTCTCTAAAAACGAAGTCGGGAAGTCATACAATTTTGAAAACAAAATAAAATTAATTTCAAACCGGACGAATACGTACGTTTTCCGTCCGTTGTGGGAGCAACTTTTCTTTTCCGGGGACTCGCGTTTTAAAGGGTTGTCAGAAATATATTTTTGGAATCATGGATTCTGAATTTCAGCGTACTGGCGGTAGAGAACCCATAGCTGGCCGGGCTGATTCTGGAAGAATTGATTTACAACTACGTAGGCTTATTATGGCAAGTACCTGTCAGAAAACAACTACTCCCCTGGCTAAGACCACGACGGGTATTGAAATAAATCCAACAGATACTTGTGCAATGTTCCTCAAAGCATCAGAGGACGCAGTTGAATAGAGATAGAGTTCCGGGAGTCGAAACTTTTTTCTTGGAAATTTTCTTCTCTTCAAGACCTTATTTTCAAAATTCCTTTAAAGTTGGTAACTTTTGAGTTATTAACAAAAAACGAAATGCTATCTTTTTTTCATCTTAATTTGTTAATAACAATTGCAATTTTTCTTGTGCTAATATACATACTTTCAATACATTTTTCTAGACGAGATTCCGAATCGAATTATCCACTCATATTTTTAGGAGCTTGATCAAGAATCAACACGTTTTTGAACTTGTTAATCAGCTTTTTCCTCTAGTTTATCCATGAAAGAGTTTGCGACGACTGGATTTAATGGTCACCGTCTAGTTTATATTTTCTTTCTGATACTCCTGGATGATTAAGAGTGTTCCAGAATTTTCTACTTGCATTTTGTTCTTTTTCAACTGATTTTTATAATTATTGTCTTTAGTTTTTTTTTCCGTTTTTTTCTTGTTAAATGGTATTTTTCAAGCTTTCACTATATCTAATATGTATTATATATAAATCTTTTATGAAGTAATGAAAACAATATACAAAATATTTAAAAAATAGATTACTCATACAAATGTGTATATACTTACAAACAAACATATAAACATATATAACCTAACGAACCAAACACAGAACATATATAAAAAAGAATGTCAATGTCAATAGAAGAATGTCAATAGATGCTTCTTAAATCTAACTTTGAAAATGTTCAGACTAGCAGAACTTTTCACATAAATGGGAATATTGTTGTACATGGTTACAGCTTCAACAAAAATAGAGTTTTTGCTATATGTTCTGCTAACCAGCGGAACACGAAGATTACCTCTACATCTAGTGTTGTGCTCATGAACATCCAAATTGAGAAGTAAAATATTCCACAAATATTCAGGTGTCATACCAGTTTTAATTTTGTGAATGAATATAAGGGAGTGATATAATAGATAACTCCTAACTCGTAACCAATGAAGAGTATCGAGCATTGAATTTAATGACGTATCACGTGCACAACAAAGATTAATAATTCGGAATATGGATTTTGTTTCCTTAACAAAAATTTATGATTTCTTTTCTAGTTGATGTGTTTTATCAATGAACTTGTTATCCATGTGTTCCTTTATATTCACTATTTCTCATTCTGAAGTGTTTCGTAACAACAAAGATTACAGGATGCCAAGTTGACAAAGTGGTACGAATAAAATACTTACTTTATCCGAGAAGTCACAATAACAACTATGATCAAATATTCCTTCTGAATGCTCTACTGAAATCTCAAGAGACCAAATCCAACAACGAATAAATCCCCTAATTGACTCCTCAGAATTCCTAGCACTCATTTATTCCTACCTCAACCAACAACGAAGTATGCCGGAAATCTCAGAACATTTGTGTTACTAGAAAAATTCCAGCCATGTTATTTACAATGCTCAAACCAACGTTAACGTCGCATAATATACAAACTTGAGAGAAACATTCTTTTATTATATAGGACAATGCATAATACAGGTACGGAATGAGTTTTCAACGAAAAAATCTGTAGGAAAATGTTAATTCTAAGGGTAGACTTTCTACCTCTCAAAAATTGAATGGAATTTTCTCACACCCACTTATATCATCCAACCAACAGTTAATTTGCCTCAATGAATGCAAAAGTTCTCCTTTTTTCTAACTTATTTATTAAAATTTCCAATATCGAATGATGTTTCATTTCACAATCCCTGATTTCCAATTTGAAAGAAATTAATGTCTTCAGTGATTTTTGAGCCACGTGAACTGCAGGGTTGATCTATCTTAATACAGCTATTTAATAAAAAAATTGTTTGGAAAAGAAGCAATTTAACTATACATATAATCGTCTTCAATATTTGAATTAAAGATTGAACATTTCCAAAATATAATTTCGCTTGAAATGTTTTATGGATCCAGTGCTCATTGTACGATTTCCAGCAAAAATATGCCTACATTTCAGATTATTCAAACTGCACAATAGAAAATTTTGGTAATAATTCCGCACTTTTCTACATTTTTTGCTGCACTTTTTTGTGGACAATATTTTTTTGGACTCTTCTTCTTTGAACTCTTTTTCATTTTGGACCTTTTTCTGGGCTTTTTTTAACATTTTTCAGACAATGTTTTGTATTATTTTTTCTTCAGAAGTCTTTTTCACTGAACTCTTCCTTTTTGGACTCTATTTTTCCAGAACCTTTTTTTCTGGATTATTTTTTTGGACTCTATGTTTGGATTCTATTATTTTGATTGACTCTTTTATTTTCTGGACCATTTTTTTTGTGTAATTTTTTGCAATTTGTATGGCCCTTTTTGCGTCTTTTCTTTACCGTTTTTGTCCCCTTTTTTAAGGGCATTTTTATCTAGACCTTTTTCATTATTTTTTTTACACTTTTTCAGTTTTCATTTGCCCTTTTCCTTCTGGGCTCTTTTCTTCCTGGACTCTCTATGGATTTTCTTTCATTCCTTTTTTGGCCTTTTTTTGGGCTGTTTCATTTTCCGAATTCTTTTTTTTCTGTGCTCTTTTTTTTCTGTACTTGATTTTAACGATTCGAAAAATTGTATAAACAGTATACTTACCTTTTCTCATCAAGTAATAGTGATGTATGTTTTTAATAACCTTCACTTATTACTATTTCAAAAGGAATAAAAATCTTCAGTGATTTTTGAGCCACGTGAACTCCAGGGTTGATCTATCTTAATACCGCTATTTAATAAAAAAATATTTTGGAAAAGAAGTAATTTTACTATTCATATAATCGTCTTCAATATTTGAATTCAAGATTGAACGTTTCGAAAATATAATTTCGCTTGAAATTTCTAGAAGTTTTATGGATCCAGTGCTCATCCAGCAAAAATGTGCCTACCTTTCAGATTATTCAAACTGCACAATAGAAAATTTTTCACTATATTTGGTAATAATTCCGAATTTTTCTACATTTTTTGCTGCACTTTTTTGTGGGCAATATTTTTTGGACTCTTCTTCTTTGAACTCTTTTTCATTCTGGACCCTTTTTGGGCATTTTTAACATTTTTCAGACAAAATTTTGTATTATTTTTTCTTCAGAAGTCTTTTTCACTGAACTCTTCCTTTTTGGACTCTATTTTGCCAGAACCTTTTTTTCTGGATTATTTTTTTGGACTATATTTTCGGATTTTATTATTTTGATTGAATCTTTTATTTTCTGGACCATTTTTTTGTGTAATTTATTTGCAATTTTTATGGCCCTTTTTTGCGTCTTTTCTTTACCGTTTTTGTCCCCTTTTTTAAGGGCATTTTTATCTAGACCCTTTTTTCTGGATTTTTTTGCTTTTTTGGACCTTTTTCTTTATTTTTTCAAACCTTTTCAGTTTTCATTTGCCCTTTTCCGTCTGGGTTCTTTTCTTCCTGGACACTCTAATGGATTTTTTTTCATTAATTTTTTTGCCTTTTTTGGGCTGTTTCATTTTCCGTTTTTTTTTTCTGTGCTATTTTTTTCTGTATTTGATTTTAACGATTCTAAAAATTGTATAAACAGTATACTTACCTTTTCTCATCAACTAATAGTGATGTTTGTTTTTTATTACCTTCACTTATTATTATTTCAAAAGGAATAAAAATCTTCAGTGATTTTTGAGCCACGTGAACTTCAGGATCAACTATTTCAATACCGCTTTTTAATAAAAAACTTGGTTGGAAAAGAAGCAATTTAACTATCCATATCATCGTCTCCAACATTTGAATCCAAAATTGAACGTTTCGAGAATATAATTTCTCTTGAAATTTCAAGAAGTTTTAAGGATCCAGTGCTCATTGTATGTTATCCAGCAAAAATGTGCCTACCTTTCAGATTATTCAAACTGCACAATAGAAAATTTTCCACTATATTTGGTAATAATTCCTAACTTTTCTACATTTTGTGCTGCACTTTTTTGTGGACAATATTTTTTGAACTCTTCTTCTTTGATCTCTTTTTTATTCTAGACCTTTTTTTGGGCTTTTTTTAACATTTCTCAGACAATATTTTGCATTCTTTTTTCTTCAGAAGTCTTTTTCACTGGACTCTTCCTTTTTGGACTTTATTTTTCCAAAACCTTTTTTTCTGGATTATTTTTTTGGACTCTATGTTCGGATTCTATTATTTTGATTGACTCTTTTATTTTCTAGACCCTTTTTTTGTGTAATATATTTGCAATTTTTATGGTCCTTTTTGCGTCTTTTCTCTACCGTTTTTGTCCCCTCTTTTGAGGGCATTTTCATCTAGACCCTTTTTTCTGGATTTTTTTTTGCTTTTTTGGACCTTTTTCATTATTTTTTTTACACTTTTTCAGTTTCCATTTGCCCATTTCCTGCTGGGCTCTTTTCTTCCTGGACTGTCTTGTGGATTTTTTTCATTCTTTTTTTGGCCTTTTTTTTGGGCTGTTCTATTTTCCGGATTCTTTTTTTTCTGTGCTCTTTTTTTCTGTACTTGATTTTAACGATTCAAAAAATTGTATAAACAGTATACTTACGTTTTCTCATCAAGTAATAGTGATGTTTGTTTTAAATAACCTTCACTTGTTATTATTTCAAAAGGAATAAAAATCTTCATTGATTTTTGAGCCACGTGAACTCCAGGATTCACTATTTTAATACCGCTATTTAATAAAAAACTTGGTTGGAAAAGAAGCAATTTAACTATCCATATCATCAACATTTGAATCCAAAATTGAACGTTTCAAGAATATAATTTCTCTTGAAATTTCTAGAAGTTTCATGGATCCAGTGCTCATTGTACCTTAACCAGCAAAAATGTGCGTACCTTTCAGAAAATTCAAACTGCACAATAGAAAGTTTTCCACTCCTTTTAGTAATAATTCCGCATCATTATCACGGGAAGATGTCTATTCAGAACATCCGATGGAACGTGCTCGTATGAAGAGACGATAAGAGAACGAGAACATTTTGTTGCCGTAGTATTATGCATAACGTTCCAGTTTACAGGAAAATTTTCACAAATACCTTCGGAATATTTCCGCCTCACGTGCATTATTCCGTCAGAGCGTATCGTTTGAAAGAATTCCAAAGTTGTATCATATTCAAATGCGAGTAGAGGCGCGATGTGTTACTGTGGTGTACCAGCTGCCTTTGCTCTGAAAATAAACTGAAAAATGTCGGTATCCGTGATTTTTCATTCTGTTAGCAACTCCATTGTCGTGATCCATTGGTTCCCATTTGTAAAGAGCAACAAGCATGAACAGTGAATATTCCATAAAAATTTTAAAATTAAACAAACGATATTGTCTGAATAGATTTGGCCTTTTATATACAGTCATCGATATTTTTCAGATTTCGATGTGCGCTGCTTTTAGAAACTCCAGAAATAGTCTCAAATTGTCTTAAGGGTTGAATGTTGTCCATCACTGCACGTCCAACAACTGCAACAGCGACCCCTTCATTTCTCAAAGGCTTCTCTCGTTCATATTTTAAATTCAGCACTGATCCCGACTGCAAGAATTTATTCATCAATTGAAGCACGTACTGATATGATGTTGTTTTTTCTGGATGAATTCCACTGAAAATTCGAGCCATAGCTCTAGCACATCGTCCATTTTCAAATTACGCAGCTGCAATGGATATTCTCTCTTGTATAGTATACACCGTTCTTGAGAGGTTTCAAATTGTTGAATGAAGTGAATCGAATACATCAAATACCAAGGCGTAAACAAAGATATGCATATCCAACAACACATGGCGACAATTTTTTTTACATAAAAATGTCTGTCCTACCTTCTAAACGATTATTTCTGACCTCATATTATTTTTCAATACAGTGGCGTACCCACAGTGAACCTTTCTTACAATGATAACATTTTAAGCGATGAAAAATAAAAATATTTTGATAAAACTTAGTTTTCATTGAAACTTCCAAAACACTTGAAATTAGTACAGGAAACAGAAGGTCTGAATAGCCAATATAACTTTCAAAGGTAGGTGCAGTATCGGTAGATACATCTGCATTCTAGGCAATTAGGCTAAACTCCAATATCGGGAGACAACATCCTCTTATATTTATAATCCTTAATTAGTATATGAGGTGATCAAGACACCGTCAGAAGCACCCTAAAATAATGAAACCTGTGTCAACCATTTATTCACGGGGCATTCGTTCCTGAATGCTTGGTAACAACCTACATACCTTTTCTGAAGCCGCAGCAACGAGGACGTGTCGAAAGGGCCATCATACCGTCGTTTGACATTAATTTCTTCAGCAGCTTCGGCTGATCCAGTCGAACCAACAAGACAACGCCCGGGGGCTTTAGGAAAAGGGTGAGGTTAGGTAGAACTCCCAAAATGCCATCAATGTGGATATTTATACAGATTTGCTCCCAAACTTGTCTTGAGGGAAATATTCCAGAGCCCCAACCGTTATGGTCCTTCTAATCGAAGATGAATTAAAATTCAATAAACAGGCTAGTAGCAGACTTCCACAACTCTGTACCAAACAAAATTACCGACCTCAGGACAAAAACCTCAATATTGTCAACTGTCCCTTCCTCCAACCATGAACACTTCAAATTTATAGAAAAACAAGAAGGCACACAGAAGGGTCACGCAGGGTTCTTGTGATAGGAAGGCGTTATGAAATAAGTGAGTATTAGACAAGGAGGGGACTGAGGAAAGGGAGAGAATCACTGAAATGAAATTATAATATGATGACTGGAATGCTCGTCAGGCCGCGCGACTGGATTTCTCATGGAGGCTGCCATGTTTGTTTTGTGGTTCCTGGCAGTGGCGGAGGAATCGAGTTTGAGTTGATTGTAACATATAAAACTGATACAAAGACGCGCTGCACTGCACTGGCGTGTTTACAAACCATAAATTGGGAAACTGTTAACACGTACGTGCATGTTGATGTAGAAGTATTTCTCTGCTAGATTGGATGTGCCTCCTTTCTTCACTTTATACGGGTGCGCAGTGGAACTAAGAGCATTTCAGTCATCATATTATAATTTCATTTCAGTGGAGAGAATACGTCATTGGAGAGAAATTAAGGTGGCTATCCTGAAATTGGTAACTTTGGTTATATTTACGTCAATTTGTGAATAAATAAAGTTACTGAAGCTTGTGGCTCAGATAAATCATAATATTATCATTTGCCTAATTCTTGTATTTTGTATTGCTAGTTGTTAATTACTTGTTTAATATTGTAACAATACTCGTACATCATACCATGACGATAAAATGTCGTTCCATATATTCCCCAAGAACAGTAAAGCAGCAATGGATCAATTTCTGTATTATGGATGTCTATTGATTTTTCCATAATTTGTTCAGTCCATTTTAATAAAAGAGATTTTGAAACCAATCAATCAAAAATTTCTCCTACACGAGAAGTCAAGACAAAGGCTTAGAACAACGGTTCAAACTGTTCTAATGAGAAACATAACTCAATTTGGTTTTAAAACTGTTGTAAGCCAATATTTTTGCTATGATATTACGATATAATGTTCGTGTTTTTTTTTAGTTATTCCTACCAAGATGTGTTGGTAGAAATCTGGTCTGTCCATTGTGTCCACTGTGGAGAGAGATACTTGCTAGACTCTGTACCCATGGCCGATCGTTTATCATCAAATAATGGTTTGTTCATTATATTCTATTCCTGGCGCTATGAAATGATTGATATTAATAAGTCTTTATGCCATTTCAGATGAGGATTCACAGTCTCCTTCCAACCCTTGTTTATAACAACGTTACGAAGAACGAGAAAAACTCATTGAACAATTCTGTGCACACTATTGTACAACAATTATCAGAAGGAAGAAATAAAATTAAAAGAAAAGTTCCCTTTACCAAGTGTAAAAACTATCCAATCTCAAAATTAACTATCAAAATTATTATGGAACGTTGCAAAAACAAATGATATGTTCAGCTTTATTTAAAATATTAGATATGCACAATTTTACTAATCGCCATTTAATTAGAATTTTAGGTAGATATATAGAAATTTGAAGAAAATTCTACTTAAAGAAATTGTAAAATACTATTTATGAAACAATGTATAACTGATATCGAAATTTATGAAATAAAACATAAACTCATATCATAAATAACAGTACTCATAAATTATTTCTGAAAATATTATTAATGTTGTCGATGAAATGTGAGTTAGTTTTGTGAACAAGGCAGAGTGATTATTCTGATAAGTTTTTATATTTGAGTGAACTTCAAGGACGAATAAATATTTATCTATCTATCATATTAATCATTTACCCCATTTCACATTCACACATTTCAGAATAAAATCAAGCAAATCACACTTTCTTCTTGCATCTGAGGTTCTGGAATGATGTCAATAAGAGAGTTGTTTTGATTTCTTTTATAAGACATGAAAATAATTTCTCTTTGAAGGGTGCAATTTATTCAACTAGTGTTACAACAGATATATTGAGATTATTCTTTGAATCATTGAAATATGTTTCACATCTCAGATTATGTGATTCTTCCACCTTTTCTTATTTTTTTGGAATGGCTCATTACTTTGTATTGAATTTACTTTTTCATCAATTCATTCAATTTGATAATTATTATCAACTACGAATAACATTCAGAACCTATAAAAAATGTTAAAAATTTGTTATTTTGGTCAACTTTAAAACTCTCAGATGTCTTTGAGATAATTGTGCGAAATAGGGAACATATTAATAACAAGTATGTATTATTCACTCGCACGTTTTTTAATTTACTCCCACCGATTGGTTTCGAATTCAATCCAATAAAATGGGATATTTTAGTGTAATTCAAATTTTGCGCTTCCAGTCAGGATAGCCACCTTAATTTCCCTCCAATGACGAAACAAGATGCCCGACCAAATCGATGACATTTCATAATCCCCCTATCAAGGAACCCTGGGGTCACGTTACCTCTCATTCATGATGAACGACCTGCGCGAACGTGTTTACCCTATTATCAGACAGCAATACCAGTTCTATAGACTGACGAATACATTACTGTCGTATGAGATATGAGAGGGACTTACCTTTAAAGGTTTTAGGTACGCGTGACAGTCGATGTCTCCTCTCTTGTACGTCCTTCATACTGACGTCTCGTAGATCAGGTCCATGTAGGTTAGTGTGCAGTCACACGTTGTCTCCTTTATACAACATCCTCCCTTATTTTTTTGACAGGAACGTAGAGATGCCACTGCGGGATTGTCTCATACAAATTGTTTGTCACTTATCACTACAGATCTCGTCCCTTCAAGTTTTTTTTTTGTTTGCACGCACACTAGTGTCACTTAGTGTTCACACTCGCGGAATCATCCATTTCTCTTGGGCAGTTTAACTCGCCGGCCCGATCGCGTAGTGTAGTATGGCAAAACGTTTTCTTCCACATCCTCCTGTGTATGAAGGTTGGGTTCAGAACTTGCTTTGGCTAAGTTCTCTGGATTTTCTCCGATTTGTGGTACTTTTTCTACAACTTCTTTTCTTCTCTCCTCCTCTGGCATATCGACTTTGTGGGTTGGTACCTCATGATTTGATCTCCCGAAGTCGTCTTCGAAGTCGGAGTTATTTGAGTAGGATTCGGAGTTGAGGATTTTTGCCGCTTTTATGAGATGTGATCTTTTCCTACGATAAGGAGTATTATCGGCAATCACTGTATAGGATCTTGGTTCTAAAGTTTCGTTCGTACTGTTCCGAATTTTTTTACATTAGTTATCCAGACTCAGTCATTGGTTTTCAAAGGAGAGACAGATCGACTTCTATGATATCTATTGTAATTTACAGTATATTTCTGTATTTTGATTTCTCTTTTCCGTTTGTATTCACCAATGTGTGTCCAAGCCGGGATTAGATTAACTTTACACGTTGGCAAAGTCGTTCTAGGGCTTCTGCCCATGATCAATTGCGATGGGGAAAATCCACACTCTAATTTTGATGTTCGGTAACTCAGGAGTTTAAGATTTGGGTCATCACTTTTCAGCAAGATTTTTTTTGCTATTTTTACTGCTGCCTCCACCTGACCATTTGACATTTGACATAACGGGCTGCTCGTAGTATGTTTGAAGCCATACTTATTACTGAACTCCTTGAATAGATGGCTGTCGAAACAAGGTCCGTTGTCCGATCTTAGCGTTTCTGGTATTCCCCAACGTGCCATAAAAGGTATCAGTTTTGCGATCACCTCTTTCGCTGTTTGCGAATTTAAGGATGCCACTTCTATATAGCGAGAGGAGTAGTCTACTGCTACAAGATAACTTTTTCCTCTGATATCGCATAGGTCCACTCCAATTACTTGCCAAGGGTAGTCGGGTACTGTAGAAGGTTTTAGGTGTTCCACTGGTGGTGTCCGAAATTCGATACATTTGTCACAGTTGATAATCCTGGACTCAATGTGTGCATTGATGTTAGGCCACCAAATGATTTCTTTGGCTCTGCTGCGACATTTTGTTATCCCTAAATGTCCTTCGTGTATGCTGTCCAATATTACTGGTCTCAAGGTTGGTGGTATGTTAACTCTGTTGCAGAACGTGATAAGTCCGTCTAGGATGGCTAGATCTCCTTGGTATTGATAAACATTTTTGTCTTCATACGGAAGCTCTCTTGATTTCGGCCAGCCATCTTGAATATACTTAAAAATTCTGCCCGACTGCGTGTCCAATTTTTGAATTTCGCGGATTTATGCCAATCTAGAGTCTGAGATTGGAATCGATTTGATTATGTGATATACGAACAGTTCGACGCTTTCAATTAAAAGTGCGTCGGTGCCTGGATCTGAAGATTTTAATAGGGCTCTCGAGAGCATATCGGCTGTTATCATTTGCTTCCCAGGGATATATACCACGTCGTAGGAAAATTGCATCAGCCTCATTCTGAATCTCTGGATCCTCGCTGAGAGATCTGCTATTGGTTTGGAACCTAACAACTCAACCAATGGTTTATGATCAGTCAGAATGGTGAACTTTGCTCCGATCAAGAATTGTTTAAATTTTTCACAGGCCCACGTCTATGCCAATGCTTCCCTTTCTATTTGCACGTATCTCTTTTCTGCGTCAGACATGGTTCTCGACGCATAGTAGACCACACGCCAACTGTTGTCGGGTTGTTGCTGCTCGAGTATTGCTCCGAGTCCATACGAGCTCGCGTCAGCAGTGGGACGACCCGGTGCAAAGTGAGCTAAAATAGGAGCGCTGGTCAAAGCTTTTTTAATTTTTATAAAAGCTTCTTGTTGATTTGAGCTCCATACAAAATCGTTTTTCTACCTTAGAAGCTGGTGGATTGGACTTGCCATATCCGCCAAGCTCGGTAGGAATTTTGGATGAACTTGAACACATCCTAGTAGTTGTCGTACACCACTGATATCCTTGGGAGCGGGCATTTCAAGAATTGCAGATAATTTTTTCCTATCGATTTCAACACCATTGTGTGAGATGACATTACCTAAAAATGTGAGTTTTGGAACTCCGAAAACGCACTTATATTTATTTAATTTTATGCCTTTTTCTTGACAACGTTTCAACACCTCTTTGAGTCGTTTGTCATGTTCCTCTTTCAAACAGCCAAAAACTAGAGTATCATCCGCTACATTGACAATACCTTCTAAACCCTCGAGCGCTTCTGTCATCTCCCGTTGAAATCTTTCTGGAGCTGAGGTTATACCCATCGGAAGTTTTTTGAAAGCGTATCTGCCGAATAGTGTGATGAAAGTTGTCATCAGCTGTGATTCTGCGTCTAAAGGTACATGATAAAACCCAGCCGTTGCGTCAAGTTTTGAAAACACGCGCGCGTCGGGCCCGATGTCTGCTAGCGACTCCACGATATCCGGCAAGACCAATTTTTCGCTTAAAACGTTTTTGTTCAAGTTTGTATAGTCTACACACAGTCTTACTTTATTGTCTTTTTTGGGAACCACTACCAAAAGATCTAAATTCTCTTTCACCGCAGCTATCAGGTGTAGTGGGACTCTTCTAGGAGCAAATATGAAAAATGGCTTTGTTTCTGCCTTGAGGTATATTTTGTAAGTTTTCCCTAAATCCCCTATTCCATGAAATAGAGAAGGAAATTCTTCTTGGATTGATAACGCATCGCACCATGAAAGGATGCTCAGCGACAGAACCGCGTCTCGCCCTAACAAGTTGGCATGCAGGTGGTCAGCTACATATATTTCTGACATACATGAATGATTTTTCCAAGTCATTTCGGCTCTGATAACACCTTTGACATTGATTTTATCACCAGATGCCGAGAGTAGTAGAGGTCTTTGAGGTGCAGTTATATCGAAATGCTCGAAACATGGTAGAGTAGACGACTTGATAACTGTGACATCTGCTCCTGTATCTATTTTGAATGGAATTGGCTTGCCACTGACATTGACAGTATCTTTCCACGGCTCAGAATGTTGTGAATCTACTGATCCAAGAAAAAATGTCTCCTCACTAACGTCTGATATCGACTGAAAATCAGAGTTGCTCACCTCTATCGACTCCACCTTGCTGTATTCGGACTGTCGTCGCTTATTGTTGCCTATGGGTGCTTTCAAAAAACATTTGACTTCCCAATGACCTTTTTTGTCACATTTTCGACATTCATCATTACGAGCAGGACAACTAACAAATGAGTGTCTGGGAGATAATTTTCGACATTGTTTTATCTGTTGTTCGATATCTGAATCACTTTTAGCGTGATTAGAATCAGATCTACCACTGGAACTGACCTGATTGTGTGAGTATTTTGGTTTGGCACCCTTTTTAACAAAATTTACCTCTGTTGCCGATCCTTGCGCCCCTACATTACTGTAATTTGCGGGGGCAGGTGTATTGGAGCATATAACGACCTGCTATTTTTTCAAAGTCTCAGCCAGTCGAACTTCACGGACAACTTCCTCTAAAGTATCGTCTTGACGCGACTGTAATTGAACAGACAATCGGCTATCCGCCAAACCTGCTATTATGCGTAATTTTATCATTTCCGATTCCAACGTGTCCCACTCGCAAGTTTGGGCCATAGTTGTAAGATCGGTTAGAAAAGAGTCAGAGCTCTATGTTCTTTGAAGGAATTTCACTCTTTCAAATACTAAATTTTTCTTCAAGTTGTAATACGAGTCGAATTTTCCGAGCACGACATCAAAGTCTTTTATTTCTGTGTCTGACAGCTTGAAAGATTTTAAAATATTTTCAGCTTTCGTGCCTAGATGTCCTATGAGATAGTCTACATGTTGATCGGACTTCAAATTGGCTAAAACTATACGTTTGTATCTTAAAAACCTTACCTTACAGTCTTCCCAATCTTTCGCCTGAAACGAGAATTCTGTTGGGAGCGGTATCGTAACTTGAGCGGCTGTTGATACGGTCTGATGACTGGTTGTCGCATTACCAGTTATTGTCAATTGCTGTTGTTCGATTTGCAGCAATTGAGTGATAAGTTTTTGTTGCTCTAGAAGCTGTGTTTTATATTCTTCTGCGCTCATGTTTGACTAATTCGATAATAAACTTCGCGACAGAGTCCCGTTTTCTTCAAAAAATTACATTCTTGACACTCGCGCTGAAAGTTCTCCCGTATTTTTCCACTGATAAATCCATTCACAGCAGAACACTCACTGCAGAGTCTCTTATCGCGAACAATGTCTGATTCCTAACTTTTACCGCTGTCACCATGTCGTATGAGATATGAGAGGGACTTACCGTTAAAGGTTTTAGGTACGCGTGACAGTCGATGTCTCCTCTCTTGTACGTCCTTCATACTGACGTCTCGTAGATCAGGTCCATGTAGGTTAGTGTGCAGTCACACGTTGTCTCCTTTATGCGACAATTACTACATGCTCCCGTGATTCCCTCAAAACCACTCGCTGGTAGACACCACCGTTTCGTAGTTAGTAGTTGCTCCCAACACATCTGTCAAGTCCTAACCCAACCACGAATCAACAATGTGAAGCTATAAACAATTGCTAGAAATTTAACAATGAATATGCCCGATTAAAGACAATGGGTAATGATTGAAAGGACTGATGAGAATCATGGAGGTAACTAAGTTTCCTAAGGTGGGAACAGACCAAGCAAACACTGTTGTGCAACAGTTGAACAACACTTACAGGTCTATTCACTATCTTTCAACGAAATCGTTAGCAGTCGTAACCAAGCGATAAGCCGTTGAATAACGATAAAATCACAGAATCGTGTTCACTATCTGTTTCTTCATCGTTATCTAACGATATATCGTTGCCAAAACAACGCTGAGCAGACGACACCTATTTGGCTGTCATAACTGTCACCGATAATAGACATGTTCAGCATAAAGATTATTCTCACTCGACCTTTTTAAAATTTTTATAGTAATCCAATGGAAATGGATCAGTTCGAGCGGGACGAATTGGTTGTAATCCTAGAAGAACTGTGAAGAAGGTATTATGATGATTTATGAAGGTAAATCGGATCACGTATCTGTTGTTCCGTATAGAGTTGAATCAGAGATTCAATAGATAGCTGAGGAATATCAGCAACCCTCTCGAGACTACTGAAGAAAATTTTCGGAAAGATTTTAAATCAAATAAAGAACTGGCGTGGGAGTTATTTAACGAAATGAGCGATCACTCTGCAATGTCCTTCAGGAATACGAGGATACCTTCAGTTATATAAGTAAACGAAAAATAGTAAATTTTCATTCAAAAACCAATTACACAGTTTTCTTTTAGCATTGCATTTTTTTGCTCATGGCAAGCACCAGAAGTCTATGGCAAAAGATAGATCGTGTGTCATGCCCCAGTCTTCTGTAGACAGCAGGTGTATTCACGAAGTATCAGAAATATTGGTTGCTTATTTGGACCCTTTATTTATATAAAATTCCCAACAGAGCTATTCAGTTAGGCTGTCAGGAGGTGCCAAGTTTCTTTGAGAATTTCTGGTTTACTTGGTTCATACTTATTTGTACAAAACCACTAATTTGTTTTTCAATTTATCCAAATATACGGAAAATTGTTGCCTTTATAATAGTTTTACTACTTTTTTTTTCACAGTTCCGTAATATTCACCAATTTCCATAATTGATTCAAGTTTCCTTAAAATAGTCAAATTACTGAAACACGCAGTTTCAACATTTTGTTTTCATCCATCATTCGAACACAAAACATGAATTTATATGTAGTACCCATCTCAAAAATTCAGGTTGGTCGTTATTCATTCGGTAACGATTGAAGCCGTAACGACATTGTTTACAGAATACGAATTTCCGAATTGTCGTTTAGATTGACGTAATCGTGAATTGAACTACAATCGTTAATCAACGACTCATTAAATAACGAATTTTTAGAGAATAGACCTGTTAGGCAGCTGTTGTAGAACTTGTTTCCTTGGGGAGAAAACATTGTCGACAAACTTTTTGTCAACATCGACCTATCTAGTTTTTCCGGTGTTTATCCAGTGTTCGTTTAGTCGGTGCCATTAGCGACGAAGAAGATGCTCTACTCGCGTGGTGTGCGTTCTTATATATAAAAATGAAGAGGCCGTAGAAAGCGAAGGTGGTGGCAATGAAGTATATACGCAAACAGAGAACGACAGATTTTACCAGAATTGAAAATGGAGGACAACATGCGGTCTGTTCCCACCTTTACAAGATCTATCAAGATCAGAGTTTGCTCTTCAATCCAGTTCTGAGACATTTTGATATTGGATGAAAACTTCGATACGAGTCGTCACTCTGCTTGAAAATGAAATGAACTTCTTATTTTCTGCTACATTGTAAAATTATGTCGTCTACGCGTCCACACTGGCGACGCTGTGTGCGCACTGGTGAGCAACATTTCCTTTGATGTACCGCCTCGGGAGCGAACACCGCGCAACAGCCGCACAACTGTTGCCCAACACGTACACACTTAGTGAACTCGTGTGTTGTTCAGATGTTGTTCAACTGTTGCACAACAATGTTTGCTTGGTCTGTTCCCACCTTAACAGCTGATCAATAGGTTAGGGTTCACAACAATTCAAAGTAGCTCGACAAATAGACGAAAATATCAGGAGGTTAGTCTCTCTGACTCAAAATATTATTTTACACTATTTACACATGAAATTACCCTTAGATATTTCAATCTGCCTGAATAACCCCAAAGGAAAACCACTAGAATTATTATAGGTACATGAAAATAATATTTTGCACTTGTCCATCACTGCTTTATAATACCTTGACAACGGTTGCTATTAACAGACCCATAACGCCCGGGGCGTTATGGAGGGCATTATGAATCATAACGCCCGCTAAATGTTTTTTTCTGTAGTTCAATAAATTAATTACTCAGAAAAGTTTTATTTATAACTGTACATAAAAAAGGGACTAATTATTTTCTCTCAAATAGAAATTACAATTTTCAAATGTTCCTGAAAAATTAGTACCAAGTTTGAATTTCGGTGAGTTGACCGATGATGAACTCCTCAATGTGCATTCGGTTTCGTTCGGAATGTTAAATTTTTTTTTTTCGGAAACGGAATGGGCTATCATTGTAGCAATTCACTGATTTCCTAAATTTCAAAATGTGTGTCATAGTGATCTTCATATCTCAAATATATCGAATTATATATTTGTTTAATTTTCACAAATCGTTTTTCGCCTGTATTTAGTTATGAAAATTCGGATTTCAGAAGTGTTCTCCCACAGACATTTTACGTCACTGACACAATCTGACAACGTTGGAATCGTGGAGGCATTTGTGGATTGACTATACTGTCAAGTCACTAATGTAATTTAATGTACGATCTGTCAGACCTCTTACTGTTGATGAAAAGGGCATTGCTGATATTATATTCACTGTAGATTCTTGAATAACACTTCACCGATGTGGGACTATTTTCATTGGTTCGACGGAACAACCAGTGGTAAAATTCCGTTAACCGGGCGCTACAAGCTATCAAAAAAACTTTTTTTGGGACTTACTTAGTTTGATCTCCTGAACAAAAAATCCAAATGAAATTTTTGGCGTTCTCAAGTAATTTCGGAGATATGGGACTTTTTTTGAATGAAAACTGGCATTTTTAGCACACGTTTCTTCTTCGAAAAACACACTCTAATGCCTCCTTATTTTCACCAGCACAATATCCTAATTCACCAGTTTTACACTTTTTTTTTCATTGAAAACAGTTTTTTATCAACAAATTCTATTTTATTTTAGCAATAACAAAATCAACAAATTCATGCTTTCTTGTTTAGTTAATATCTGTCAGGTTGGTAACAATGGAATTGACGTAACGGCGAAGCGACATTGCCAGTGTGATTCCAAAAATATTCAATTCACGTATAACATGGAATATTTTAGGTTATGAGTAAACCAAAACATTTTCCCATCAACACTTTAACTGCACCTTTGAAACAATGGTACTTATACTGTTTCTGAATGACTAGCAAATTTCAAAGGACGAGACAGATCACGGAAATGTGCGCAAATATAACATGAATACACATATGCACAAAAAATAATGAGCACTTTTCACATAAAATGAACCTACTTTAATGACTATAACTTATCCCGACAGACCCGATCTCATGCAAACCCAACCGAACTTACCCGACTATACAATACAGTTAGGTTGCGTCTTTTCTATATGTTTGCGCATGAGCACTTACCAAAAATGAATGTTTGTGATCCGACACGTTTATTCAAGTAATTATTTGTTCGCAAAAAATGTCTCCTAGCTCTGTGCATTTAAAAATATCTTTTGTGCATTCAAAATATTAATACCAAGACTTTTTCCAAATCCTGTTCTCACAACGAAATGGCTTGTTTCATAACAAGGTAGCCAGTATTAATGTCTTTCATTGAATCACCAACAGCGAGTCTTAAAAACTTTACAATACAATGCGACGTTGTCTGATTCCCTAAAATTCCTGAATACTGAATACTCATGAATATGAAGTGTTTGTAGTGGATAGTTTTCAGAAGTATTGGCGCCCTAGAGACTGGCACTTTTTTCACAAATAATAATAATAATGATAGTTCCTCATAAACACTCGAAGAGTGAACCATTCTTAGTGAAGATATTCAGCAAGAAATACGTGAGCAAAGCGAGCACGCGCATTCCTATTACTACTTTGTAACTTATGTAACTTATCTCTTACTTCTTGGTGAATATATCTGCGAGACAGACACGAACGCGCGCGCATTTCCATTAATACTTTGTCGATTTCTGTCAACTTTGAGTAGAAATTTTCATCCCTTGTTACTGAACAAGACAAGAAACGCGAGCGAAGCGAGCGCGCGCATTCCCATCACTACTTTGTCGATTTCTGTCAACTTTGAGTAGAAATCTTCATACCTTTTCTGTTAGTGAACAAGACCAGAAATACGCGAGCGAAGCGAGCGCGCGCATTCCCATCACTACTTTGTCCATTTCTGTCAACTTTGAGTAGATATCTTCATACCTTATCAGTTAGTGAACAAGACCAGAAATACGCGAGAGAAGCGAGCGCGCTAGCCCGACATTTCGCGAATCCGCGCGCGCGAAGTGGTCAGAAATGGACAAAGTAGTGATGGGAATGCGCGCGCTCGGCCGAAATTTCGCAAATCCATGCGCGCGGATTTGCGAAATGTCGGGCGAGCGCGCTCGCTTCGCTCGCGTATTTCTGGTCTCGTTCACTAACAGATAAAGTATGAAGATTTCTTCTAAAAGTTGACAGAAATCGACAAAGTAGTGATGGGAATGCGCGCGCTCGCCCGACATTTCGCAAATTCGCGCGCGCGGATTTGCGAAATGACGGGGGAGCGCGCTTGCTTCGCTCGCGTATTTCTTGTCTTGTTCACTAACAGATATAGACTACAAGCCATATAACGATTTTGGGGGGTCATTTTATACAGAATTAAACATATTCAGAACGATGCTACAATATGAAAAAATAACTTTAGGCACTATGCCGTCAATTCTTGGTGGGACAAATGACTGTAATAATAATAATAGTAATTTTTCACCTGAAGATGTGCTCTACCGACAAAATATTCTTGTAGGGCATTCCTCACGTTGGTGGATTATGGAATAATAATCTCATAGAACCTACTGCCGAACAAAAACAATGAAACCAAAATCCAGGAATTTTTTTTTTATTTTTCGGAAATTGAAAAATTTTCCTGGCTTTCGGTTCCATTATTTTTGTACGGTAGTAGGTTCTAGGAGATTATTATTTCATAATCCACCAACGTAAGGAATGCCATACAAGAATATTTTGTCGGAAGAGTACATCTTCCGATGAAAAATTACTATTATTAATATTACAGTCATTTGTCCCACTAAGAATTGACGGCATAGTGCCTGAAGTTATTTTTTCATATAGCAGCATCGTTCTGAATATGTTTCATGCTGTATAAAATGACCCCCCAAAATCGTTATATGGGCTTGTAGTCTAATAAGGTATGAAGATTTCTGCTCAAAGTTGACAGAAATCGACAAAGTAGTGATGGAAATGCGCGTGCTCGCCCGACATTTCGCAAATCTGCGCACGCGGATTTGCGAAATGTCAAGCGAGCGCGCTCGCTTCGCTCGCATATTTCTGGTCTTGTTCACTATTTCTACTCAAAGTTGACAGAAATCGACAAAGTAGTGATGGGAATGCGCGCGCTCGCTTCGCTCGCGTATTTCTTGTCTTGTTCAGTAACAAGGGATGAAAATTTCTACCCAAAGTTGACAGAAATCGACAAAGTACTAATGGAAATGAGCGCGTTCGTGTCTGTCTCGCAGATATCTTCACCAAGAAGTAAGAGATAAGTTACATAAGTTACAAAGTAGTAATAGGAATGCGCGTGCTCGCTTTGCTTACGTATTTCTTGCTGAATATCTTCACTAAGAATGGTTCACTCTTCGAGTGTTTATGAGGAACTATCATTATTATTATTATTTGTAAAAAAAAGTGCCAGTCTCTAGAGCGCCAATACTTCTGAAAACAAACACTTCATATTCATGAGTATTCAGGAATATTAGGGAATCTGACAACGTCGCATTAAACTGTAAAGTTTTTAAGACTCGCTGTTGTTGATTCAATGAAAGACATTTATACTGGCTACCTTGTTATGAAACAAGCCATTTCGTTGTGAGAACAGGATTTGGAAAGAGTCTTGGTATTAATATTTTGAATGCACAAAAGATATTTTTAAATAGACAGAGCTAGGAGGCATTTTTTGCGAACAAATAATTACTTGAATAAACGTGTCGGATCACAAACATTCATTTTTGGTAAGTGCGCATACGCAAATAGATAGAAAAGACGCAACCTAACTGTATTGTATAGTCGGGTAAGTTCGGTTGGGTTTGCATGAGATCGGGTCTGTCGGGATAAGTTATAGTCATTGAAGTAGGTTCATTTTATGTGAAAAGTGCTCATTATTTTTTGTGCGCATGTGTTCATGTTATGTTTGCGCATATTTCAGTGATATGTCCCGTCCTTTGAATTTTGCTAGTCATTTAGAAACAGTATAAGTACCATTGTTTCAAATGTGCAGTTAAAGTGTTGATGGGAAAATGTTGTGGTTATCAACTTATTTTTCTTACTCATTCACTAAAATATTCCATGTTAAGTCTTGTTCAAACCCTCGCGAATTTCGCAATTTTTCTGCGAATAAAATGGCTGCCAGTCATGCCGGACCAATCGTCAATGCAGAACCATGTCGGCAGACATTTTATTCGCAGAAAATCTGCGAAATTCGCGAGGGAATGAACAAGACTTTATACGTGAATTGAATGTTTCTGGAATCACACTGGCAATGTCGCTTCGCCCTTATGTCAAGTCCATTGTTACCAACCTGACAGATACTAACTAAACAAAACAGCATTAATTTGTTGATTTTGTTATTGCTGAAATAAAGTAGAATTTGTTGATAAAAAACTGTTTTCAATGAAAAAAAAAACGTTTAAAACTGGTGAATTAGGGTGTGTATATTTTGCTGGTGAAAATCAGGAGGCATTCGAGTGTGTTCTTCGAAGAAAAAACGTGTGCTAGAAAATACCAGTTTTCTTTAAAAAAAGGCCCGTATCTCCGAAATTACTAGAGACCGCCAAAAATTTCATTCGGATTTTTTATTCAGGAGGTCAAACTACGTAAGTCCCAAAAAAATTTTTTTGATAGCTTGTAGCGCCCGGTTAATGGAATTTTACCCTTACCTCGGGATGCTACAAAACATTAAAGTCACAATTTTTGATAACATCATTACTGTCGTCAATAGTAGCTACAGCAAAGTGTGGTTTGCTTCGTACTTTATGCTCAGGAACTATTAGGCACTTGATACAGATATAACCCTACTTTTTCAGCTGCATATACACAGCATCATCATAGCCTGATCTAGCAGCCCTATAAATGAACCTTATAAGTAAAGGATATTCATGCCATCAGAATGAGTTCCAAATAAATAGAACTTTCTTCATCTTTTCCATACCTTTCATCTCCACTGTCAAATAGTTTGGATTGCGAGATAAAAATCATTATATAATTTAAGGGTGGCAAATTTCTACTACTAGTTTCAAAAAAGTTTTTCTCCATTTTCACAAGTTGTAAAAGTAATCTTCCGATAACAATTTCACGACACGAACAACATAAACAATGTCAGAAAATTTCAGCGATTCCACTGTTGTCAGATTCATATCAGTACCATCAACTAAGGTGAACAAAAAATACTTGAATCTAGTGAAGACATTCTACGTCACAAGAGTATACATATTCTAATTTTTCCTATGTTTCGAATGCTATTATTTTTTTATAACTTAATGTTGAATTGAATCTTTCACAAGGAGGAGAGCTAATACAAAATGGTTTCTAAAAATAACGTTCATTTCGATTTTGGAGTTTTAGGAAAATAGCGAATTTTGTTCTTCGAGGAGATACTTTCTTCAATATACCTCTCCGCTACCGCACTACTCTTCCATTTTCCATGTAATTTTAGTGTTTCAAAGGAATCACCACCTTGAATAAGTAGCTTAACGATGTTCGGCGTAGGCAATGTCCGGTGTAACCTTTCGGGTATTCCAGATAAGGGTATTTCACTGTGATAGAAGGAAAACTTCCTATAGTATTTTTATACCTACAGGTAACTCAATGCACTTATAATTTTTGTAGGTTGAAAAAATCCTACGTTTTGCACATCCTTGTGTTTGTAGTGCAATGTACTTTTTAACTAAGTTCAAGGTTCTTATTTTGCTTTCTTCAACAATGGTGAATTTTTTTGAGGTGCAGTTCTTGGTTTCTGGTACCTTGATCAGTAAAACAGATCCTCTGTCTTCAATGTCATTAATTGTCATCTTGACCATTTCATCACGTCTTAAGCCTCCAAATACGCCCATTACCAGAACAACTTTATGTAGCAGAAAAGTATCATGGAGATTTTCTTATGAAAAGTAATACTTTTAACTTTCAGAAAGGTCATCAACAGTTGACTGAATGCTGATATATCAATGTTTTCTTTAACAATCAATGTTGATTTCAGCTGCGAGTATTTGGTCCATAGACGATTTGCACTATATTTTTCAGACTGAAATAATGTAAAATAAATAACAAATGTTAATATTTTTCATGAGATAAACTCACCAGTTCCTAGAAGTATGCCATTAAGACAGTTTCATTAACGGTATTCACTCTGATTTCATCTTTCCATTCAAAAAAATGGTCATACTCCTTCTCGTATAAGTATTTGGATTTCACAGGCAGTAAATTTCCTAACGCTCTTTCAGCTTTGAGCATTACATTCTTTGGGATCTCCATAATTATTATGAACACAACCGTTTTTAATTTCCTACACTAACAAGCTTGTCATTTCTAACAAGATGCATCATCATTTTATCAAATAAACAACCCTTAGCAACCTCATCAATGTTTCCATGGCAATTGCATAGAAGCTCACTTATGCTCAGTTGCCGACCAGAACGCAGTAAATACGATGAGAAGAAATGTATGAAGTAAACAACGTCGGTTAAGACATTTTTTCCATGAAAAATAAAATCTTGTATGCACCACGAGCGTGACTGGATCCTAACACCCATCGAGCAACATTCATCACTCGGGTGAATGTTACCCTCCGGGCGTTAGGATATACAGGGTGGGTCACGGTCGATGGTTCCTTAGACGTTTACGGAGAACGGGACCTAGGATCATTCTGAAAATTTGGTATCTCAAGTAGTTGCTCTTGCTCTATCGATCTAAAATATTTTCAACAATGCAGCGTTGCCGCTTATACCAGAAAGTAGCAGCATCTTTGTTATTTCAAATGGGTCACCCTGTATATTACCGCTTTTCATTCCTTTCTGATTATTTCTGCCTCATACTACGCTATACCTATCTCTAACGGTTTTTGAGATATTGGTTATTTTCCATATTTTTTATCCAAAACATAGCTTGAATTAAATGTTTATTTCTGCGGTATTTGGATTCTTAGGAAGTTGCAATTCTGTGTTCAGTTCAACAAGATCATGTACATTGATTCTGAATAGAGAAGTTTGTTCTGCGTTATACAGGGTCGTTCAAAATTCATGATCTTACTGGTAGATACGAAAAGGGTTGAAAGTGAGTTTTTTTAAATGGAACATCCTGTATATTATGAAATATCCTGAAAGATGACTAAATTCCCTTCGAATTGATATATCATATTCCTATACCTAAATAGCCAGAATTCCTAGATAACAGCAATTTTCACTTGTAATCTCCCAAGTGCTTGAATTATTGCCGGAAATTTTTCGAGTAAGTACATGAATTTTTTGAAAATTACCCGAGTCGCGAATCGATGACGCTAATTCTCTTTGAAAATTCATGTACGAGATAAATTTACGGCAATTAATTCTGGCACGAGGTTGATTCGGTAAGAAAATTTCACACCGAGAAATGAAAATCATCCAACAATTCATAAGAAATAACTAACGATGGTGTCACCTGAACTATTCATAACCACTGAAATATTGATATGTGAAATACTTAACAAAATTTTCATCAATAAATGTGTTTAAATTTGGAACAAAAAAAAAAGTTATGTTCTTATCGTGGATTGAACCATCGACCTAGCTACTCATAAATAAAAAAATAAATAAAAGTTTATTCTATCAAAGTTATTTACAATTCATTATTCTACCCGAAGCAGCTACCTTTTCTACAGTCCATCTTCGCCCGGCGTGGGGATAGAATGAAAGAGAGAAAGGACTGAAGGAGAGGACGGCAAGTGTGCTTCACGCCACCCTGCTGTCGCCAGCTCTGGTGACGTGCACGATGCCTTTTGACAGTGTCAAGGGTCCCCATATAGAGAGGGCGCTGGTCACTGCCTCCGCTGGTGCACGAAAATGTCGACCTTTGGCAGAAATAATGGTGGTAACTGGAGTATTCGTGCCTCCTGCAAAGCTTATGCGCGTGTTGTCGTCCCATTCAATGAAAAAAGTTGAGGGTTGGTAGTTTGTGAGGACCATAATTTGGATGTTGCCCCGGAAAAGGCTAGAAGCAAAAAACCGGTTTGAAGTACCTGATGTTTTAAATTCTCAACTTGGATTCCCTACGGCGCCGGTTCTACCCAGGGCTCCTGGAAGATATCCAGCGACTCATATAACACCCCACCATGTTTGCGGGGTAGGTTGTCATGTACTCTTAGCTTGGAGAGACCGGCCGCAACACTACCGCTGAGCTACGGGACTTGTGATAAAACTTGTGACAAATGGTGTATTGAACTTCATCTGAAATATGATTTCAGAATTGACAATTTCTGCAATAATCGTGGAAAAAATATTTTCAGGCACATTCCAAATATCTAGTAAATACATAATTATCTCCTTTCGTATGAAAACTGTATCTCCATTTGTACATTAAAGCAAAATATCAACTTGTCACATGTCAAATGTTTGACAGAAAAATTTCCACTTATTATGGTTCAATCCACGATAAGAACATAACTTTTTTAATTTTTTTTTGTTCCAAATTTAAACACATTTATTGATGAAAATTTTGTTAAGTATTTTACATATCAATATTTCAGGGGTAATAAATAGTTCAGGTGAAACCATCGTTAGTTATTTCTTATGAATTGTTGGATGAATTTCATTTCTCGGTGTGAAATTTTCTTACCGAAGCCCCCTCGTGCTTGAATTAATTGCCGTAAATTTATCTCGTACATGAATTTTCAAAGAAAATTAGCCTCGTGCTTCGCGACTCGGGTAATTTTCAAAAAATTCATGTACTCGAAAAGTTTTCGGCAATAATTCAAGCACTTGGGAGATTACAAGTGAAAATTGCTATTATCTTGGAGTTCTGGCTATTTAGGTATAGGAACATGAAATAGCAATTTGAAGGGAATGCAGTCATCTTTCAGGATATTTTATAATTTACAGGATGTTCCATTTGAAAAAACGCACTCTCAACCCTTTTCATATCGAGCAGTAAGATCATGAATTTTGAACGACCCTGTATAACGCAGAACAAACTTCTCTATACAGAATCAATGTACATGATCTTGAGGAACTAAACACAAAATTGCAACTTCCTAAGAATCCAAATACCGCAGAAATAAATATTCAATTCGAGCTATGTTTTGGATAAAAAATATGGAAAATAACCAATATCTCAAAAACCGTTAGAGATAGGTATAGGGGAGTATGAGAGAGAAATAATCAGAAAGGAATGACAAGTTCAAAAATGCGGTAATATATAGGGTGACCCATTTGTAATAACAAAGATACTGCTACTTTCTGGTATAAGCGGCAACGCTGCATTGCTGGAAATATTTTAGATCGATAGACCAAGACTACTTGAGAATCCAAATTTTCAGAATGATACTATTTCCCGTTCTTCGTAAACGTCTAAGGTACCATCGACCATGACCCACCCTGTATATAACGCACTTGGTACATAAATAACTAAAATAGCACCTAATGAACTGTTACAAATTTCTTTACAGAAACGGTGCGAGGTCCTTTCACAAATCACCCAGGGGCATTTTAAGGGTTACATGCGCCTGAGGCTAAAAATTAATCGGCGCCTGTAGCCAGTGAAATTTTTGTCACAAAAAATAGTCGTGTTCAATCCTTGTTCTAAAATCTGTCAGTTTGAATTAAAAAAATATCCAATATAAGTGAAAAACCATGAAAGATTACTAGGTTAATACAAGCAAATGCATTGGCAGGTATATCTTATTAATACTCATAAATAGAAACACAGAAAATATATGTTCATAGGTTATAATACAAAATGAATATCAAAAACATAAACTATGATCCCTAGTTGGCTAGTTGATTAATTGAACTCAATTTTTTTTTTATTTACTAGCATCAAACTT
Source organism: Chrysolina oricalcia (assembly GCA_944452925.2). Taxonomy (NCBI): domain Eukaryota; kingdom Metazoa; phylum Arthropoda; class Insecta; order Coleoptera; family Chrysomelidae; genus Chrysolina; species Chrysolina oricalcia. The sequence continues at coordinate 53,149,145 of OX101819.2, read as the reverse complement.
CACCAATATACCACAAACATACAAGATAATCTGAAACAAAATAATACAGGTACAAACAGGTACATGCAGAACAGAAAAAAAATGAAAAAAAATAAAATCAAATAAATTCTTTGGTTTGTAGCACTGGATAGATATTTGTAATCATTGGATTCAAAAAGACATTTTTCTTGACTTGCAGCAAACTCAGTTATATATGAAAAATCGATTTTATCTAAACTCTCTGACTCAACTAAGAACAGACAGAGATTTCTATTTATGGAATCTTCTATTGACCTCCGCAAATAATTTTCCACCCTTTTTAATTAAAAGTTAAAAGACTTTATTCAACTTGCTTGTGTGTGTTAGATGGGTACAAATCTTGCAAGCTGAATTAGAACCACTTCCTGTTATCCTATGGAATTGAAATTTTACATGTTGTTTCAATTCCGATGAGAATATATTAAGGTTCATGTAAACCCATGAAAAAATTACCGGAATTTTAAAAATTCTGAAAAAAATTCGAGTTATTCCGGCATTCAAATTGAATAATTAGAAAGATGTAGAAGACAATCTGATAAACAGTTTTTGAGAAAAAAAAATAAAAACCCAATTTTTAGAGGTTTTTTTTTTGAGTTTTCCCAAAAACCATTCATCAGATTTCATTTCAAATATCATGACATATCAATGTCAAGGTAAAAGATAATCACGATTTTTTTCAGAATTTTTAACCACAGCGTTCTCTCACAATTAAAAAAAATTCTGAAAATCTTGTTATAAAATCAAAGACAGTTGGGAAGAATCGCTTTTGCAAGTGATATTTATATTAAATTCAGAAGACTGAACATTGAGGAACTATTCATACTATTTTTTAGACATAAAATCAAACGATTTATATTTTTAATAGTAATTTTTAAAATCTCGGACAAACAACGGTAAATCGCTTCAGTAAGTGATTCCTCTGTATTACATGAACGGAAATACAAAAATAGTTCTGCTACTGTCCACAAGGTATTGCACAAAATTATTGTCACTGTCATATTTACTGTACAGCGTTGCCAATAGTTCTATACAGCGGTAACCGATGTAATTTGTTTAACTTTTCGAAAATGAAAGTTACGTCGATAGGGGTTTGTCAGTTCATCAGTTGGATATTGGATTGATCCGCCTAAAGCCTTGGAGTCCTTGGACACAATTGAAGAAGTATGTAAGTAATGAGTTTTATGTTTTAGGATTTCAAATATCAGTTCTGGAAATGAAACAGGAAGCAAAATAGAATTGAAAAATAATAATAATAATCGTAATAGCGTCTTTATTGTCCATTCCAGTTGTTTTTGAGTAACATTACTTAATATACATAAAAAATAACGGCATAATAGGCGGAGTTCAGCTTACAAAGATGAAAAATATTGATAAAAATAAATTATAGTGAGTTGTTCATATTACCTGCTCTTTGTGAATTTCACCAACAATATTGTTGTTCGTGCTAAAAGTAAATCTAATCTAAGCAAGATCAAGGACGGACTGACTATATCTATAACAAACCCATGGGCACTGCAACCCCGAATATCAGAAAAACCAACGAAATGAATACAATAAATAATATACAGGTGAACCGGAAAAAAGCGGCAATACCAAATATTCTTAAGAACTCCTTCCACAGGAAAACCGACGGCACAAGAATCATCAATAAACCAAAATCTAAGAAAAAGAATGAACCAGCTTTAAAGAAAATGGTCCCCACCTTTGGAAACACTATAAACGATTGAAAAGATAACCCCATTTAGAACAAAAGGAGGTCTCTATCCATGGTAAACCTGGATGTTCTGCAAATCAACCAAAATTTGCAAACAAGGTAAATACATCACTGTTTCTGAAAAATGTGGTGTACGCACCCATTTCAAAACTGAAGACTCCGCAAATTTTCCGAAACTTGCAGACATGATTCGGCAAGGGGGTTAGTTCGAAAAACGAGGTCTCTACCCAATACAAATATGAGGGCGCTGCAAATTTCCTGAAATTTTCAGACAACAAGGAACGCTGAATTCGAATAATGAAGTCTCCGAGGTCTCCACCCAACAAAAACCAGAGGCACTACAACTCTTACCAAATTCACCAGACGGTGCGATCTTTTTTCATTTTCAGATGTGAAAGTCTGAATGATTGAGGCTCGTGTCGGATGGGAATAATCCTCCACGATTCACTGTTGCATTAAAAATTAACAGTGCTGCTCCTAAAATGACGTATGGAGTTGGTAACAAGGCTTATCCAGAACACTTGGCTAATGACCGTAGCAGTCGATGCCAAAACACCAAGAAAAAAAATCCTGTGAGCTATTTCGCAGTACTCCGAATAATGTTGAGATTTGGCAATATTGCATCAGCAGTAGGGTTGACCGTTGCAGAAAACTGTAATTTATATGGAAATATTATAAAAGATCGCTGTAACTATGGTATGAAAAACATATCTTGTCAGTGCCATCTTGCAGTTCAGAAACGCGAAATATTTGACTTAACATGAACCTTAATGTCTGAGAAATTGTCCCCCCCCCCTCTGCTCCCCGAAAGCTAGATAGAGAACACGTACAGCCGTATGCATATTCAATCGCCAGTGACTCGCCAGAGTTTCGCCGCATGCCACACAAGGATTATAATGCACAGTCGAGCTCCAAAAAAGTGACAACTACGCGATAAGTCACATTTTGGCGAAACGTTGGCAATGTACCACTTTTTTGGATCTCGACTGTGCATTATAGTTCTTGTGTAGCGAGCGGCGAAACTCTGGCGAGTCGCTGGAATTGACTATGCATACGGTAGAGTTTCGGAAGTTTTCTGACTGATTTGGACGTCAAAAATTACAGCGAAAACAAAAATTAGATAGGGGGAAATCTAAAAAAGTTAAAACTCGCGAAATTGAAATCGGAAAAATACCTAAAAATAGTGGAAAATATCTGACCGTCGAATATTATAGTTTAAAAAATGTTCACCCCCCTCAAAAGCTAGATAGAGAACGCCAGGGAATTTGGAAAATATTTCAACAGTTCAGGACATGGAAAATAATGATGAAAAAAAAATCGACCCCTTTTCCTGTTACGAAAAAAATTAGGAAAACTCGTGAAATAGAAATCATTAAAAATAGTGAAAATTATCTGACCATTGAATAAAACGGATTTAAAGAAAAATACCCTTCTTTCTCCCTCGAAAGCTAGATAGAGAACGCGTAGGATATCGGAAAATTTTCCAACGGTTTCATACATGGAAAATGACGATAAAAAATATATCTGCAGGTGGGTTCACCCATCCCCTCTTTTCAAAAAAGGTGCGAAAACTTGCAAAAACAAAATCGGAAAAGTCCGTAAAAATAGTGAAAAATATCTAACCATCGAATAATATAGTTTTGAAAAAAAAAATTCTCCCCTATCTAGATTGAGAATGCGTAGACAATTGGAAAATTTCCTGATTGTTTCGGATGATGAAAATTATGACAAAAAAAAATTGTTTGTTGCCAATTATATTATGCTGGGCTTGTACAGTACACAAATTGCAGGGTAGTATTGTTGACCATGCCGTTGTCTGTCTAGGAACATAGCTCTTCGCTGCTGGCCAAGCATATGTGGCTTTAAGTATGGTTAAGTCACTGGAAGGTGTCCTCATTGAAGAACTAGATTTTAGTAAATTAACAGGCAAGCGACCGTGCAGCAATGACGCATTGATTGAAATGAACAGACCAAGAAATGTATCCAAAGAAAACTGAAAAAGAAATGAATTAATAATCTTAAAAAAGCTTTTTAGAGAAAAGCTTTTATTTGAATGCACTAAAAAGAAGAAAATAAATTCTCAAGTGTATTAAACCTGGTGAGTTGCTATTTTGCTTATATAAAATAAATAAATACTTGGAAGGTGACTTTTGTGACGATTTTTTATTGACAACTTCGTTATGACAAATCATGCGTCATTACGACAATAATACCATATAAAGAATATAACATGTACAGTATGAGACAATAAAGTACAGCATGTCCCAACATTCTCCGGCCCTGAGCTTATTCCTCGCCCAACCTTGCTGGAACCTTCAAGATTCGACCAAACCTTGATCTTTGGACTGGGTTTTCATTATTCTCTTCCTTTTTCTTATTATTTCGTTTCTTTTCTGTAGTGACAACTTCTTTACTGTTTGATTCTGATGTTGCTCCTAATTCTAATGGATAGATCCTTTGTAATGGCCTGATTATTAGTCCGTTCTCCGTTTTTACTTTTGCGACCCGGCTAATTCCATCTTTTCCATCATAAATTTCTAATATTCTTCCCATTGGCCAAAGTACCAGTTTCAGATTATCTGCTACAACCAAAACTACATCACCAACTTTAATCTGCTCCGTCTTCTTCCTGTGACCTTTAGTAACTAACTCTGCAAGATACTGATTTTTAAATCTTTCCCGTAACGAATTTCGAACATTTTGCAAATGTGTCAAACGACCTTTTAAAAATGCCACGTCTACCTGGTCTAAATCCGCAACTTCACCCAAAAAATCTGTTCCTACCGACTGCGACAGTATAGGCCTTAAAAACTTTGCAGGACTAAGAACCTCCCACTCATCAGCGCTGGAAACATAGCTGAGTGGTCGTTCGTTGATTACTGCTTCTACATCGCAAAGTACAGTATATAACTCAACATAATATAATGATGCTTTTCCCAACGATCGACGCAATAGTTCTTTCACAACCCTTACTAATCTCTCCCACCATCGGCTCCACCACGAAGCCGAGGGTGGATTGAATATCCATTTAATTCTTTTTTGATCCGAAAAATTTTCAATTTTCTCCCAATTTCATTTTTTAAACAAATTATCACTTCCACTAAAGTTTGTCCCGTTGTCAGAGTAAATGGTGTTTGGTCTACCTCGTCTACTGATGAAGCGTCTCAGCGAATATAAAAATGCTTCTGTTGAAAGCGATTTAACTAGTTCAAGATGAACTGCCCTGTAGACCGCGCACGTATACAATACAATCCATACTTTGCTACAATCTTTGAATAATAATGGCCCTGCTAAATCAACACCCACAACTTCAAAAACCCCCGCGTCGTTTATTCTGTTTGCTGATAGAGGCGCAAATGGAGTTTCAAGTGGTTTAGATGAATGTTTTTTACAATTTATACAGGCAAATATTGCGGAACTTATCGTTTTACGGGCTTTTAGTAACCAGAACTTTTCTCGGATGACTCCTAATAAAATTTTTGGTCCTGCATGACAACTATTTTCGTGCTCTTCTATGAGTAGTTTCCTAACAATTTCATTTTTACTTGGAAGAATGATCATGTATTTAAAATTTTCGTTAAAATCTTGTTTTTATTCTCAAAATCCCAGTATCGTCTGTCAAATACTCAAACTTACGCATTCCTTTTAAATTTTCTCCTAAATCTTTACTTTGTACTACTCTTAAAAGACATGTTTCTGCTCTTTCAAGTTCTTCTGTACTCAAATTTTCAATTTATTTTTGTCTTTTGCTTCTAAGCACTTGTTTCTTTGTTTATTTTTCAAATTATCGCCAAACCTCAAAATCCATCCAATAATTCTTTTAATTTTATTATATTTTTAAATTTGATTTATTTTCTGCCAAAATGCTTCATCTACTGAACTCTCTACTAAATTTGTATTGATGATCTTTTTTCGCTCCTTCTCAATTTCATCTTCTGTGGCACAATTTTCCTTTCGGCCATTTTTCCTCACTTTCTTTTAGCCATTCTGGTCCTTGCCACCATTTTTTCTGCATAAGCTGCTTTCCACTGCAACCACGTGATAAAACATCTGCTGAATTCATTTGTCCTGGTACGTGACACCATTGATCTGCACTACTGTATTTTCTTATTTCATTGATCCTGTTTCCAACAAAATTATTCCACCATATAAAGCGCAAATAGTCCCTATCTGTTTCTTTAATGCTAATTTGTAAAAATGCTTTGGTGATATCTGCTGTTACCCCTATTTTATGTAGCCTAAATTTTAAGATAAGAGAAATAACTAACTCAATCATATTGGGACCCTTTTCTAGTAGATCATTAAGAGAATTACCATTTTTATTCTTTTGTGATGCACCAAATACTGGCCTTATTCTTGTTGTGCAGCTTGCTTCCTTTATGACAGCATGTTGCGCCAAATAGTGGTATCCTTCCACTTCTTGGATAATTCCCATTTGCTCCCATTCATTAAAAACTTTATCGTAATCTTTGAATTTATTTATTATAAGTAAACGCTTTTTGTTTGAAAATAGTCGATTTTCCGCCGGTTTAAAATTTGACGTTATATTAGGAAAACCGTCCACCCATGGTAAAGACACCTCGTACCTGTTTTCTTCATCTATTCTGGTGCTTTCCATGAACTTTTCCAATGTCTGTATCTCTAACTCCTCTCTGCATTTTTTCTCTGCTGGTTCTTTTATGCCCAACACGTCTAAATTCCATAAATTTGCCAAAGAAGAATCAGAAAAATAAGTAGAAACAAATAGATTATTTTTATTACAGCTTTGTTAACCCATTATGGTCCATCCAAAGTTTGTTCCTACAGCTACTATAGAATCATTTAATTTGATTATATTTCCTGTAAGAATTTTTCCAAAAATATCTGCTCCTACTAATAAGTTTACTTCGAAATCGTTAGAAGCACTTTCATTTATAAGTATGTTCTTTAATCTTAACTTTTCAATAATATTGATATCATTTAGCTTTGATATATAATTACATATTTTATCCTGTTCAAGCAAAGACATACCAACGCTAAAAGTTTGTTCTAAATTTTGAACATTTGCTTTGAATACGCGATGAATTTTTGGTTCACTCTGTAAGCCGCCAAACATGCCCTGAATAATATTTTCCTCTCCGATTTTTTAAAGTTCTAACTCTTCAGCGCACTTTGTTGTAATATACGAACGCTGTGAGCCAGAATCTAGCAGTGCCTTTACTGTTTATGATCTATTATTATCAGAAAGAATTTTTACATTAATTGTTTGAAGCAAAGTTTCTGAACTGACAGTTGTCATCGTTTGCTCAATTTTCTCCTGCGTATTTGCGTCCTTCTTTCCTTTCTCTTTTTCATGCAGATCAGGACACATAAGAGCATGATGTTTTCGTGTATATTTTACACATTTAACTATAGATTTACAAGTTCTAAAACTGTGATTGGGTTTCAGACATGAAAAACAACCTCTTTTCTTTGCTACCGTTGCCCTTTTTTGTTCTACCGTCATTTTTTGTGCTCTTATGCAATCCTGACTGTTATGAGTGTTTGAATCGCAAAATATGCAAGAAAAATTGGGCTTACCTTTAGTCTCAGTATTTTTCACATGCAACACTTCTACAGAACACCCATCCTGACCCATTTTTACTCCTTTTTCCAAAGAAAAACTGGTTTGTGCCAGTTTTATTCGCTCGTCTGCTTCCACTTCGGCTTTTAGGAACTGCAGTAGACTCTGTAACTCATTAACAAATTTATCATTAGTTAAACGGCTTCTTTCCCAAATTTTTAGCAATTCGTGTGGTATAGCTGACTCAACCAATGGTAAAAGCATCGCGGAGTATTTGTCGCTGGTCACACCCAATGTTTCCAGCGCCCTAAGCTGAGTCTCCAATTTATCGTACAAATTTGATAAAGCCATACCTGATTTTTTCGGTGAAATATGCTGACTTAAAACAAGACTTGAAAGCTCTCTAACATAAACCTGAATTAAAACCTCGTCCCTTGCAAACCTAGTTTTGAGTTGGTCGACGGCAATTTTGTAATTGTTTGCTGAAGGTGGGAAGCTTTCTACCAGATTACTGGCTGGCGAGTTTTCTTCGGTTGATTGGATAAGGTACTGGAATTTGTCTTCATTGGGCAAATCTGAATTTTCATCTATCTTACGAAATTGACCCCAAACATTGATCCAATGTTTGAAATTTCCGTCAAACTTCTTTATTTCTAATTTTGGTAGATTAAAATTCTGATGCTTTTCTTGTTTTGTTTTTAACCTCCGTTTTTGCTTCTTTTATTTGTTCTAATAAAAAATTGCATTTGTTTGTATACTTGGTTACCTCAGTGCAAAAATCCATTTCCTCTGTGATTTCTTTACTAAAATCTTCGTCGCTGGGTTCTTCGTTACAAAGCAATTCTTTTATACTGCTGTCTAGGGAAAATACTTTTTCTGATTTGACTAAAACTTGTTGCAAAAGCTCATTTATTTTCTCCTTATCGTCCTGTCCTAGCTTCTCAATCTCATGAAAATGTTTTCTGAAAATTCTAAGTTTTTCTTGTGATATTTGTTTCATGAAGGGGGTAGAATCTCACAAAAATAATAAAAAAAATTCAAACGGTCACAACTGACCTAGACAAGCTGTCCTTTCAAAAGGACGGTAGGTCTATCCACTACTATGAAATAAAATTATTGTTATTAAAAATTATTTTATTTTATTATTATAGATACAAGCTCGCACAAGCTCTGCTTTTGAGGGGTTTTCTCCGAAAGCCTGGGAGTTTCGTAAAAACAAATTTTACAAAAATTTTACAATGCAGAAAATTAATAATAATTAATTTGTATGAAATATTACAATACAATCCTTTGGATGTAAACCGACATTACACTTTCGACAAATGAAATTAGATTTTTTATGGCAAACAGCGCATCGTCGCTGATTTTCGTTGTACAGAACTAGGTGGTCTATTCTGTCATAACGAGAAAACTCATGAGAATTTTTGGGCGGTTTTGAAGGCCCCCTTTTTGTATTCCTTTTGTGGGTTTCCAGAAGCTGCGTAGCTATAGATCTTCGGAACTCTAATTGTTCCAGCTTTCCACCATTACTTTTTTGGATTGTGAGAAGCGTTTCACTTTGTTTATTGGAAGAACTGTGAGAGCGTTAAAAGCTACACTCACAACGCTATTGTCATTCCATTTACAGATGACAATGTCCTTGTCAGCCAAAAAGTACTCAGAATAACCACGTTCTTTATTTCTCACTGATTTGCCTGAGGTAAAAGGAGACTTTGGAACTTGATTTTCCCTGATCGTACCTGTAGCTTTCATTTTTCGAAGTTTTAATTCTTTGAAGAGAGGGAGTGAGCTGAAGAAGTTGTCTCAATATAAATGGAATGGCTGATAAGGCATTTTTTCCAGAATATCTGCATATTTTAGAACTACAGATTCCCCAAGTCCCAAATGTTTGTATCTATCAGGCAGTGTAGATGAAGATCCTTGGTGGGGGTCAAAGTGAACAATATATCCTAGCCTCAAAGCACCAATCCAAAATTTGTATCCCCAACGAATTGGTTTGTTTCTGAACTGTTTACAGCTGTGTGTTTACATCTATGCTGTGGTTTTCCTCGGGTGGAGCAAAATCGAAAAACTTTTTTGAGGATACCGAATAAAGATCTCAGTTTGGAGTATTTATCAGCCTTATCTAGTTGTGTATTATCGTTGGCATGAATATTACTCATAATAAATTGAAATCTGTCGCACGATATGGCTTCATATACTAATTTGTTATTGGTATCATCCCTATTTTGCCAATACATCTTTTTTCGTGGTAAAGACACGTAACCACTAAGTAGAAGAACTCCAATGAAACAAAATATCTCAGCTGGAGTAATATCCCCTGCACGATTTTTTTGTTGTGCGTATGTATTCGTATAATATACAATCATACCTATCACTTCTTCATCAAAGAACAATCGAAAAATGTCGCAAGGTGAAAGGTTGATAGCCGCACATGACGGAACTTCCCAAACTGCAAAATCCGTAACGATCAAATCCTGTTTTTCGTAGTGAAATTCTTTCACTTTTTTGGTCTTCTTTCTACGAATGTTGACAGCGGTTTGTCGTCGTCACTATCCCATGCCTGCCCATGTTCTTCTTCTAATTCTGATGGCATTTGAAATTCAATTTCTGCTAGCAGTTGTGCTTCAGGTAAATTATTAGGCTCAACGATATTCTCATCCCCTGAATCTTCATCAGTGTCACAACCTTCCTTAGCATTTTCTGGAGGAAAAATCACTATTTCTTCTGGAAGCACCGCATCCTCATCATTTTCCAATTCTGCCAGCAACTCGGATAAGGTCAGCGGCTTTTCCCAATAACTAGAAAAAAAAAGTCAATAGCAGTGGATAGATCTACTGTCCTTTTAAAAGGACAGTGTTGTTTCTTGCAATTTATTTTGCAAAATTCAAATGAAAATTCAATGTTATCATAATGGAAGAGTTCCTTCTTCATTAGTTTACTCAGATATGAAATTTAACGGTCGTAACTACTCTTATCAATAACAATCACCTACCTAGAGTTACTCATCGTCAATGGCACTAAAATAACAAACACACGTGTCTAGGTTAGGTTTGAACGTGAGTGGGCCCGTATCAGGCCCTCCACTGCGGCCAATGGCCTATTGTCACACACGTGTCTAACTGTCGGCAATCTAACAATTACTGTAAACTTGCACTGCAGGTGGCTTCTCAACACTCCATATTTTGGGTAGGTCGGCTGCCACCTGTATTCCAGTAGCAGAATTAGCTGGAAAGAAATACTTAGTAGTGCGTTCTTTTAAAAGGACGGTAAGGCTATCTGGGTTTTAATTTCAGTTGAAAACGACCTTTTGCCTGAACAGTTTGTTGCAGGAATGCATAAAAAAGTTCTCAAAGCCACATCAATATTTGGAAAAGTTGATGTGATTTTTGTTCTCTTATGAATATGAGTGATTGCTCAGTAAACGAACACGTTGAATCCTTCGATTTCGTTTCCAACAGTGCTAATTTTTGGCTTCTTCGTAGGATCTGCTGGCGCCTGAGGCTGTAGCCTCATCAGCCTTATGGATAAAACGCCCCTGAAATCACCTTAAAATTTCTCAACACCAAACAAGAATTGAGCATTCTGAAAGAAAACTTAGTCCGCCTCTGGGGATTCGGGAGAATATTCCGTCATCCCGTTAGCCAAATGCTGGTTAGCGCAGTGCCAGTCCTCGCTTGCGATCCGTTGAACCGGAAGAGTGAAAGTGAAGCCGCGGCAACTTCCAAATGACTTCACTACTCCTGTTTGCTACCCGCGGGACTATCGGGGCGATAAAGATGTGTATCAGTCACGCCCTTCTGTTTGCTCACATGGCGCTCCTTCGAAATTTCGCATCAAAATTCCAAGATCATGCACGCGGAATATTGTTTCAATGCGTTGCTGGAAGCTTGGCGTAACACACTGGAATTACCGATACAATTTCAGCACTACTGAGTAATCTGAAACGTACAAAGATACCCAGGTAGCACATCATATTGGCCGAATCTTGGTTTCATATTGGTTAAAATAAATATAGGGTGTCCCAAACTCGATGGGACGTAGGATTATTTAAAAAATTTGTTTTCTTGAATAATCAGTTCTAAAATATTTTCAGCGCTGCGGCTGCCGTTTCTATCGAAAAGTAGCATAACTTTGATGTTTTAGATGGAATACCCTGTATATTATTGCGTTTTTTTCTTTGCTATTGCTTCAAGATTATTTTTCTTTGATACCTTCCTATGCCTATCTCCAGCGGTTTTCGAGAAAATCATTAAATTCCTTATTTTTGTGCGAAACATAGCTTCAATAAAATGTTTATTGCTGCAGTATTTGGATATATAGACGGCTGAAATTTTGGATGTATTTTGACAATGTCCTGCGCATCAGTTAGGACTAGGGCAATTCGTTCTTCATTATACAGAGTCGTTGAAAATTTGTGATATTACCGGTAAATACAAAAGTATTAAAAAGTGCATTTTCTCAAATAGAACCTATATATTATCAGACATCCTGAAAGACAATTGAATTTCCTTCCAAATAATGTATAATGTTTCGATACCAGAAGAGTCAGGTTTCCGAAATAAAAGCAAGTTTATTTTTTTATTGGGTAGATAGGAAATGTCATGGAACATGTCATTATTAAAATTCGAAAATTAGTACATCATTAATGAAACGTTTGCAAGTTTCTTAACGTAAATTTGATTAGAAAAAAAATCAAAATGGAAGACTATTATTACCTATTCAAATGAAGTTTTGATGAAATTGTCTATTCTTCATAGTCAATGTGACAAATTATAGCAAGAACATGCAAAAAGTTGTTCAAAGAATGATAATATACAGGACATTACAAACTCAATAGCTTTTTTGGAGACCTGGAAGATAGATAATTTTTTAGACTTTTTTCTAGCAGAAACTCAATTAAATTCACAGTTCATCAAACTCACACACCGAGAGAAATATCTATTACCTGTTATACAAAATTGTATAACATTCAAAAGATTTCTGAATTGAATAGGCGCCAACATAGTAACCTTTTCAGAATGATCAGGGTATTTTTTTCAAAAAAGTTATATAACTGATAAAGAACACTCGTATAAAAATGAAAATATTGTCATATCGAAATTACTTGCTTCCAATATAATGGTTGAATGACTGTCGGTTCAATATTATATGAAGTTATTATAAAAATTGAAAGATGCTTATATAAATCTTACTTATTCTCAATATAATGTTTAAATGATTGACATTTCGATATTATATGACGACTTTATAAAATTGAAAAGATTCTCATTTCAAGATGACCTGTTTTTGATGTAATACTTAAATGATTGGTATTTCATTATTATACTATATCTTTGCATAACAAACAAATGGTAAACATTTTTGCATCCAAAAACTTACTTTTACCAGCTAAACGGTTTTTGAATAACCTGCATGAAAATAATTTCTTACTGTACAGTTCTGAAAATAGCATTGACGTCAAAATACTGCCACAAAATCATAAATAGCACATGTGGCGATTTAGCTGATTTTGAACAGTTTCTAAGGATTTACAGTTGTTGAACCTTTGAATTTTACAAACTTAAACAGCATAAAGTACATCCTGAAATTCGGATCATTAATACACATGAAGGTAGAGGCTATCAAAATTGAATTTCATAATTTTGCCCAAGTGTTAATCCTCAAAGACTCTTCAATATCACCACATGTGCAATTCGACATTTTTCAACTTAAAGGTGTTGTTGTGGTGTTTTGGCGTTGATGATGTTATCAGAGCTCTAGAAGGAGGTTATTTTCATGCGTATGCTATTCAAAAACGTTTTGGTCAGAAACAAAGTGTTTGGAAGTGAAAATGTTTGCCATTTGATGAATATCTACGAAAAATATTGTTGAACAGAAATTGCAATACGGTGAGTGAATTCAGCAAGCACGCTTTTAAAAATTTCAATCCTATAGATATCATGATAAAGCTGCTTTTGTTATAGATATTCGACATATTTGATTTAATTTCCTGAAATAGTAACAAATTAGTTGTTCATACTTATCAGTGGACAGTTCAGCATTGAAACTCGTTGAGAAATTGATCAACATTTATTAAGGAAATTGAAATATAGCAATTGTTTTTTTATTTTTTGGGGGGGATTTGAGGCCTTAAATTAAAGAAAGCTCGATTTGTTTAAAGTCAACTTTTCGTCAATTAATTTTTTGACATCTTCAGGGCACTGGAAGATACAAATAGGAGATTTTTTTAATTAATAAAATAATAGAAAAAACAAATAATACTATACTTATCAATTTGCTACTACTACTTTTCCAGAAACAATCACTGAACAATGTTTTCGTAACGTATTAAACTTTAGATTGAATTAATAATTAACTCTGATCTACTCTGGAAGTTTTATCTGTTACCAGAACATAGTTCAGTGATTGTTTCTGGAGAAGTATTAGTAGCAAATTGATTTGTATATTATTATTTGTTTTTTTTTTTCATCAGTTTATTGATTAAAAAAAATCCTCTTTCAGTATCTTACAGTAGCCTGAAAATGGCAAAATTAATTAACGAAACGGCTTTAAAGAAATATATTTTTCTTCAATTTATGACCTCAAATCTCCCAAAAAAAGAAAAAATCAGTCATCATAACAAAGGTCGTAAAACTTACATATCAACAATAAAATAAAGTATTTCTCAATTCTGGATAGAAATACATCAAAATATACACTATTTCTAGTAACCACGGATAGAGTTGACAAAAGGGAAGAATCTTCGAATTATACAATAAATTAGTCATCTGAAATAAAAAAAAAAACATTACTTAATATTCAAAAACTATTTTAATTCATGCTCAAGAATAATTAATAGAAATCAAATGTATTGAATGGGGTGTTTCATTACAATACTTTACCATATCCATGCGGTTTCAGCTATTTATTTGTTATCTATTATTATTATTCTTGTATTCTATGATGCTATTTTGAAACAAATAAATATTATTATTATTATTATGTGAAATTCCAGAGGTTTGAAACCAGATACTTCATAGAAGTCCGTGTTAGTAGTAGGTTCACTATTTTTCTTACAAAACAAAATGAGTACCCACATGACCTCTTAGCGGAAAACGTTCTATGAAAAAGTTGTAGATAATAAAGTAATCAAAAACGTTTATATTTAACAATGTTCGACATAACTCCAAATTATCCGTCAGAATGGCGAAAAACCGATTTTTCAGTATATAACATTTTATTTCGAATATATACATGAAAATTTTTGAATGTGGCAAAATCTGTGGCAACCCTACCCTACAAGAAATCGATAGATATTAAAAATGTTGATTTCTTTCAATTTGCAAATTTTAGGAACTAGAATCTTAGGTTCCCATATGAAAAAATCATCTAACAATAATCATCATGTCATAAGATAAAAGCATCTCTTTATAAATAACTTCACAACCTCTTCATGTTCGCAGAATTTGCTCTCTACTTCAGAAACTATAAAATACATAGGATGTTTCCTTTGAAAAAATATTTAATTTGTGTCGTTTCTGTTCGAACCGGAATTAAGTACTACTGAACCCGTTCGGTTCCTGAAAAAGTCATATTTTTATTCAATTCCAGCCATCACCGTAATTTTTTTTTGAACAATTGAAAATTATCTAAAATAAAAATGCACCATCCCTAAAGCTCACTCAATACTTACTTGTATGATTTCAACCTCCCACAAGTAATAACAACGGATAAAATCTGTTGTTGAAAACACACACTCAGATAGACACTTACCCGAAATTTATTTCTTGTAGAAACAAACTATAAACAAAGCGTACTTAACCTTTACTTCTGCACTTACATAACACAAGCAACTCCACACGTGAACTGATTGACAATAAGAATTGAAATGACGTAGATGACCAGATGATGATACGGCCTGTTGGGGGTGAGTGGAATAAAACATCATAGGAAACACGTGTGTGACAAAGAAGATGCATGATCAGAGGTGGTGGAAAAAACCGTTACATTTACAGAACTAAACAACAACTATTTAGTAGTTACAAAGTGTCGTTTAACAGTTAAAATGTGAATTATAGTGGCTAAACAGTTTGATTTTTTAATTCCATCTTTTAACCACAATCGTGCCCTTTATTGAATCTAAGAGGTAACCTTTTCAAAACAAAAAGAGTGTTTTGAAAAAAAAGACTCGTTTATCGTTTAAAACCTTCACTTTTTACATTGATCAGGTAACATTTAGTTGCTAAAATAATTTATTTAGCAGTTATAAGATATTTTTGGAAAAAACTTGTATAATTGGATTTCTCTCGGTGCAGATTGTCTTTCTCTCTTCTGGTCACAGCATACTACAGATTATTTCAATTGGGAAACATTACCTATTACGAATCGTTATACTGAGAATTGAAAATGATGGATTATAATGCATATTGAAAAGCAGATATTTTGAATCTGTTTTATATTCACTGTGCAAAGACATGATTTCAAGAAACACGCAGGAAATTCAATGAACTTACCACAAGTGAATAGAAATAAATTCAGAAGAATCGAAAGGAATCATGCCGTGTTTGGGAATGTTGAGGGCCAAGAGGGGATCCTTCAAAACGGCATTGATTTCTGTGAATGGATTTCAACATGGACTCATGAAATTTCAAATTTCGTTCAGAAAAATATATGGAAAATATTTGAATAATATGAGAACAACGGTTAGGAACTTTTGGGCAATTTGCCGCTTCATGTATATCGAAGTTTTTTGTATCAGTTGGACGGTGTCCCCCCTCACTGTAGACAAGAAGTGAGTAGAGAACTGAGTACAACCTCTGAAGATCTGTGATAAGACGCTTGGCCACCGTGATCCCCAGATCTAACTCTTCTAAATTTTTACATTGAATCAAATTAAACAACTCTTCGAAAACATGAATGAGCGATTAATATGGCATCATTTTGTTCGAGTAAGGTAATTCTGGACTTTCATTGTCTAAAAAAGAACAAAGAAAAATTCAATTCTCTGCATTTTTTAATCACGACGTTTCAACTGTTAAAATCTACAGTCGTTATCAAGTGTATGTTCTTTTTTAGACAATGAAAGTCCAGAATAACCTTACTCAAAGTGAAACATTGTCAACCACTTTCAAACATCATTTTGTTTATTGATTGAGATATAATTGAGTTCTGCTTGAGGTGTGAATCATGATTTCTCAACAGACACACGTTTTTCAGATACCCTAAAACCCTGAATGGAAGATAAAATTATCATGGAGATGAAAAATCGAACCAAGCATAATTTGTTCAAATCCAAATAAAAATTTCATATCACTGTATTTCTCGGTTCTTGAAATATTAGTTTTGAAAGAGACTGTCGTGACAAAAATAAAAAATATCAATATACTATGAACAGATACAAATATGAGACAAATTCGACAAAAATTTATCATATTTTCATTTGAATAACTATTTTATTCCATTTTTCAATCAAATTTATGTCAATGAACGCGCAGACGTTTTATTTTCAATGTACTAGTTTTCGAATTTACGTAATGAAAAGTTCCATGAGATTTCATATCTACCAATACAAAATATGGCAAAATAATCCAATTTTTATAGAAAACTTGTTTTTATGTCGGAAACCTGAATCTTCAGATAGAAGAACATGTTACATCAATCGAAAGAAAAATCAACTGTCTTTCAGGATATTCAATAATATAAATAAATTGAAAAATTCTAGCTCTCGAGATATCCATGACATGAACAGCCACTTAATAAAAGAAATAGCCATCAAATCGTCATGCCCTTAACCAACTTAATAAATCAGATTTTCAGCAAAGGAATCTTTCCAAATATTCTCAAGATTTCCAGAGTTATACCCATCTTTAAAAAGGGTGACAAATCATCCTCAGACAATTATCGTCCGATTAGTATAATCTCTATAATTGGAAAAATTGTGGAAATGATTCTAAAGGATCGTCTTTATTCTTATTTTGAAAATAGGTTTTACTTCAGCGAATCACAATTCGGTTTTCGCAAGGAAAAATCTACCACTCAAGCAGTTTTCCATATAGTGGCTGACATGGTCGAGGGCCTTGATCAGGGCAAACACACGTCATTAACACTATGTGACCTGACCAAGGCTTTCGACTTTGTATCACATGCATTACTTATAGACAAATTGAGTCATTACGGACTGAGAGGCACCATTTTGGACCTCATTAGTTCTTACCTGAACGATAGATATCAGTGTGTCGATTTGAATAACAGGAAATCAGATCTCAAACAAATTGAACATGGTGTACCTCAAGGCTCCATACTTGGACCATTTCTGTTCCCAGTATACATAAACGACTTACGTCAGTCTATTGCACTGATAAAATGCGTCCTATTTGCTGATGACACCACCCCCATATACTCGGATAAGTCATATGATGCTTTACCAAAAGCTGCCGAACGCGACAAGAACATTGCAAAAGGTGGTTTACGAGAAACAAATTAAAATTAAATGAAAACAAAACTCAGAATTTGATCGTCTCCTCAAATCCTCTTTATCAAAAAGGACAAAATATTTCACTATTGGGTATTAAAATCGATGATCGATTAAATTGGTCCAGCCACGTAGATTATATACTCAGCAAGTTATCAAGTGTCTTATTTATATTGAGGCAACTCAAACCTGTCACAAACATGAATGTACTCAAAATCACTTACTTCTCTCTATTTCACTCTGTCATATCCTATGGCATTCTTCTTTGGGGTAACTATAATAATGCAATAAGGGTTTTCAGATCACAGAAAAGGGCAATAAGAATTTTGGCAAATCTTGGCTATAGAGATCATTGTCAACACTATTTCATCAAACTAAGCATAATGCCACTCCCTACCCTTTATATATTCACAGTTCTGCTGGAAATACATAAAAACAGGAGCAATTTTTCTAAGCACTCTGACATTCACAATTATAATACCTGATCTGCTGACTTGTTGAACCCTCAAAGACACAGATTAGCTATATGCTACCAAAACTCTTTAAATGTCACTTTATACAATACTCTCGATGGATCAGTAAAATTACTAGAATTCAAAAAATTTAAAAAACTATCAAAAGATTTCTTCTTGAAAATTGTTTCTACAGTGTATCGGAATAACTCCAAAAAGCCAACTCTCTTAGAGTCTAGTACTATAAATACTGCAAAGATCCTGCGTGTCCTGTTCTTTCTTTATTATAGATATGATTTTATATATCCTGTATTATTTTAATGAGTCTTAGTGAATCACCATCAATGTATTTCACGTTACAATTTTATTGCCAATTGATATTTGTTATATTTTTTAATCTTTTTACCATTACCATTGATATTGATATTTTAACATGTAATTGTTTTCGTACTAATTCTGACCTGCCGCAAACATACTGTATGTAACGTGGTTAAATAAACTCTATCTATCTATATAGGATGTTCCGTTTGAAAAAAAGCAAATTTCAATACTTTTGTATCTATCGGTTAAATCACAAAATTTCAACTACCCTGTATAATGAAGAACAAATTTCCCTGATCATAACTGATACACAGGTCATTGTCGAACTACATCCGAAATTTCAGATTTCTAGGTATCCGAATACTGCAGTAATAAGTAATAGAAAATTATTTAAAATTATGTAGAAAATAGAACACTTTTTTTACACAACAAATGACAGATGGTTGATTTTGTTATTTTTGCAGTATTTGAAAAAATGTATCCTGAAAATTCATTAGTTTATAACAAATTATAATTAAATAAACAAAGAAAATATAAATAAATATTTTTGTTAAGAATATCGAAGAGCAATGGAAATTATAATTTAAAAAAAATGGTTCCCCAATATTAATATTTGATAGCAAAAAAAAATAGTTAATCAACAAATGCGTTTTAAAACAATAATTGTTTTTTGTAAGAAAATATTTTTTTTTAAATATCATAATATTCATTGCTGATAAAAATTTCAAAAACAGAAATTCAAATATCTTATAAACAATAAATTTGTTTATAACAATTATGCAAACAAACAAAGTAAGAAATTTTGAAACATCATTTTTATGTAACTTCGAATAACTTAAAATACGAACAAATTGAAATATTAAAAAAAAATTCATAGCTTTATTCGCATTTTTTATTTTTTAGTCTCTTAGATTGTTAATAACAAAGTGGAAAATCAACATTTTTCTATTTTCCAATTGGAATCTTTATTAAAACCTTCGGGGACTGGCGCGCGGACTACCGGTCCGCAGATATCTTTGTCGTTTACCACGAATACCCTTACATTTCGATTCGGTGCGTTTCAGTATTCTTCAAGCATTGGACAATCAGTCTATCACAAGAGTTTGAAGTTCGTGGATGCAATTGTTTTTGAGTATTGCCAATTCATAGTCCAACGCCAAGTCCCGATCCATTAGACTGCGCAGAGTGAGAGTCCGACGCCAGTTCCCGATCCCATTTTTGACCTCCATTCTTTGGCTCATTTTGAAGATGAGCAAGTATTTTTCGTATATTAGATCTTACTATTGTTGTGTTCTAATGTTTTGGAACAAATAAGCAAGAAAAAAACAGAGAAATAAGTAATTGCCATATATCTAGCGTGCGGACTCACAGTCCCACGCCAGTCCTGGATCACAAAAAATTCACACCAGTCCCGGAAGGTTTGTAATTGCACCAATTACTGACACTTTAAGTAGGATTCTGTGGTTTTTGATTGATTTCTCCCTTATTTATTGACCGATCCTTACAATTAAAAGTGTTTCTGTTATTCCAATTTATGTTCTTTCCATTCAACTTATTAAATATTTCAAAATGAGAAGTTAATCCATTTTATTACTTAAATTTCGAATGTATATTTTTTCTTCTATTACTGACACACATAATAATAATAATAATAATAATAATAATAATAATAATAATAATAATAATAATAATAATAATAATAATAATAATAATAATAATAATAATAATAATAATAATAATAATAATAATAATAATAATAATAATAATAATAATAATAATAATAATAATAATAATAATAATAATAATAATAATAATAATAATAATAATAATAATAATAATAATAATAATAATAATAATAATAATAATAATAAAAGGCTCTAAGAATTTCGCTGCTCCAGGCCCTGATGGGTTGAATAACTATTGGTGGAAAAAGTTTCCAACAACCCACCGCCATCTGGCCAGAGTTTTCAACTCATGGCTAGATGGGGAGCAGCAGATTCCGGAGTGGTTTGTCGAGGGGCAAACCGTGCTCATCCCCAAAAACGGAGATTTGTCTGATCCAAAGAATTACAGGCCGATAACATGCTTGAATGCGTGTTATAAGGTGTTTACGCGCATCTTATACACGCGCATTCTCTCCGCAGTTGATCCGGTGTATGAACGGATAAATGAGCAAAGAGGGTCAAAGAAAGGGGTCGCCGGGTGCAAGGAGAACCTGCTCATCGATAGATGTATCACGCAGGACTCCGTGCAGTATAAGCGTAACCTTTCGATGGCCTGGATCGATTACCGCAAGGCATTTGATACAACATCGCATGAGTTAATCATGCATTTGCTCAGATGCCTTGAGGTACCCGGTCAAATAGTGGGATGCATTGGACAACTGATGCCGCTCTGGAAGACTCGCTTCACCATAAGATCTTTTAGAGACATAGTCCAAACAGAGCAGGTCATCATTAGAAGAGGTGTGTTTCAGGGAGACTCCCTTAGCCCTCTTCTCTTCTGCATCTCACTATTGCCATTGTCCGTTGCACTCAGGAATACCCGTGGGTACAACTGCGGCACCCCCAGCAACCGGAGGCATAATGTCACCCATCTATTTTACATGGATGACCTCAAATTGTATGCCTCTGGAGAAAGGGACCTACATCAGTCCCTTAAGGTGGTGGAAGAATATACGCATGCTATCGGTATGGAATTTGGGATCGACAAATGTGCCACGGTTCATCTCAAAAGAGGACGATGCGAGGAATATGGAGAGGATGTCCAGCTCGTAGACGGAAGCATCCTACATCATCTGGATGCCGGAGAGACTTATACCTACCTTGGGGTGGAACAACGCCGCTCCCAAGAGGTATTTGCAGTTAAAAACTCTCTCCGCGGCAAGTATCAGCATAAACTCCGACAGATCTGGTCATCGGAACTGTCGGGAAAGAACAAAGTTGCTGCAACTAATATGCTTGCCGTTCCGATCCTTCTTTACTCTTTCGGAGTGATAAAGTGGACTAAGGAAGAGCTGCGACAACTTGACGTTAAGACTCGCAAAATGATGCATCTCAATAGGAGCTTGCATCCTAAATCGTCCGTTCCACGGTTATACTTTCCCAGACAACGGGGAGGCCGTGGACTTTTGAGTTTGGAGTGTCTGCATAACAGAATGGTTCTGGATGGGGCCTGTAAAGTCATCAGGAGTTCAGATCCCCTTCTCTGTATGGTCCGCGACCATGAGAAAGCAGGGATTGGAGCATTCCTTTTTAAGGCAGCTACCCGTGCGGCCGATGAACTCGGTCTCGTTTTCGACACTGAACGGGCTAACCCAAACTCTGTCACCGAGTTGGGACCCGTTCAGCAAAAAGCTCACATAAAAGCTGCGGAGACAGAGGTCCTGCTACAGCTACATATGGATAAGCCAATGCATGGTGTCTTCTTTCATAACATCGAAGACCTTGGCTTATCCAAAAGCTTGACCTTTGCCTTCCTCAGGTCGAGTGAGCTAAAGTCGGAGACCGAGGGATTCATAATGGCCTGCCAGGATGGTGTCTTCAACACCCTTGTCTACCGTAGTCGCGTGATGGGTATAGACGTCCCTGACACCCGATGCAGGGCATGTCGTGGGGCACCTGAGACCGTAATGCATTTGCTATCAGCATGCCCATCTTATGCGGTCTCAGCCTATATCCACAGGCATAACGCGGCGCTACGAGTGTTGTACTACCACCTACGACACTCGTACGGTATAGACGAGACACCGGTGTTGCCTTATGCTCCGGGGGATATTGAGTCCGTGGTGGAGAATGAGAGATGCCGAATCTATTGGAACTACTCATTCCCCACCCTCAGGCAAATACAAGCCAATAAGCCTGATGTTGTCCTCCTCGACCACCAAAGTAGAACGATATTCGTCATGGAGTTTTCCGCTCCAGGCGAAATGAATATCGTTCGAAAAGAGGAGGAAAAACGGACTAAATATCGAGATCTTCTCTTTGAACTCCGCAGGTTATATCCGGACCATTCTGTCAAAATGGTGGTTCTGATTATAGGAGTCCTTGGTGGAATGATGGACACACTGCTCTCTAACTTGAAAATAATACCCGCTTGCCGTAATATGGCAGAAATCTTAGCAGCAAGAATGCAGAAGGCCGTTATACTTGGTTCGCTCCGTCTACTCAGGGCACACGATTCTCGGACCAAATAATTACTCACCCTACGGACGTAGGGAGTGGTTATTGGGGTTAACGACACCAGCGCGCCCTCCGGATGGGTCGGAGCACCGGAGACAGGGCCTGACTGGTACACTCCTGAGGAGAAAAAAAAAAAAAATAATAATAATAATAATAATAATAATAATAATAATAATAATAATAATAATAATAATAATAAGAATAAGAATAATAATAATAATAATAATAATAATAATAATAATAATAATAATAATAATAATAATAATAATAATAATAATAATAATAATAATAATAATAATAATAATAATAATAATAATAATAATAATAATAATAATAATAATAATAATAATAATAATAATAATAATAATAATATGTGACTTTATTTTCATGAAAAATACAATAAAATACATTTTATATCGTGGGGGCGGTATTCAACATAGTTGCTCTTCCATACATACATGCACCAGTTACTGACGGTGTGAGGAACCAATTACTGACACCATGTTAAAACTTCAGAATATTTTTTATTACAAAATTTAAAATAAGTAGGTATGTTTTAAAATCAGAAAATAATTGATACCTAAGAATAAGTTAGGCACTTATCAATAGGGATTCATATATCATCAGCCTTATTATCACAACCCATCGACAGTAAAGGGGTTTAAATTCGTAAATATGTATCATGTAAATACATTTTGAACGCTTAAACTATGTTTGAATCGAACATAACTATGATTCTGAAACCTAATAGGAAAATCATCATAACTTCTCAGATTAATCTATTTCTAATGGGAGTTCAAACAACAATTGTTTGTTGGTAAGAACCAATGGCTTTGGTAACAGTGTGATTATGTTATTCTGTTCTATTGTTATCACCTCTTCTTTGAATGTAAAAACATTTTTCATTCGATTGCAGGCTGTCCTAGATTTAGCTTTTATATTTTCTCCTGCAATCTTCAATACACAGCACGCCACGCGGATCTTCTTCTTTTTAGTGGATATAGATGCGATGATGTAGTCGCCCTGTCTTACTGTAGGGTTTTCAACGAAGTTTTTGTCGATCATTATCTGATATTCTTCAACTGATTGGTTTTCTTCGCATTTTCATCCTTCTCAGTGTGAATTTCATTGTTCGTAGACCCTTCTTCTCTACGAACTTCTTTCTCGTCCATTTTTTCGAATTGGAAAGGTGATATTATGTCAATAGATTGGAAACTTTCTTGTCGTATTTCGTCTATATCAGAACCTCCACATGCTGCATCAGTCAGTAGAACGGAACCGTTTGTATCTTCCATCACCTCACTGTCTTGATTAGGAGGAATGAAAGTGAATGAGTGCTCATCATCAAATGAATCCTGTTCGAGGTGGTCCTCATTCGCAATGTTATCATCTGACTCATCTTGCGGTTCCCACTGTTCATCTTCTTCTTCGGTAGATAGCTTGTTTCTTCTTTGCTTGCATCATTGCTTTCTTCTTTTCTCTCTCAGCTGCTTTCTCCAATTTAATCTTTTCTCTTTCGGCTTTTTTTTTAGCTCTTTCTATCAGTCTTTCATTCTTCTGTTTTTCCTCTTCTGCTTTCTTATCCATTTTCGTCTTCAGGAAATTTTAATATTCAACAGAAGAGTCAACACTTGGCATTACCTCCCTGTTGCGAGAGTTTACCGTCTTTTCTTGACGGGGCTCCGGCCAACTGAGAGCACGTTTAAAAGGGCTCGGTACTGGCAACTTATTAGGTTTTACAGGTGTAATAGGCTGAATGTGAACAGTAGCTTCTACAGCCTGCTTGAAAGGGCTTGGTTTTGTTAAGTTATTGGATTTCACAGGTGTATGGTACTCATTGTGAACAATAGCTTCTACAGTTATCAATCGATGCGCCTCGAACCCCAGTGAACTGGAATCATCCGACGGCTCTGCTGTCTTGGAGGTGCATGGAGACTGGTGGTTACTGAATTCTTAGGGAGATTTAGGTGGGGCGATTTCAATGGCATCTTCACTTGCCGATGGATGCTGCTTGGAAAGCCTTATGTTGGTTGGACATACTGCATTCTCCACCCCATCTCTAAGCTCTTTGTCGATTAACTCTCCTGGATATGCATTCAAAATCTCTTCTCTGCCAGGCTCCATGAAGCAACACCTTCGCATCCTTTTCCAAACCATGAAAAGAGACGAATCTTCAATATGTCCAGTACCTCGTGGTGATTCTTTGAACAACTTCACAGTTTCTTCGCCTATGAACCTCTCCAGGATCAACAACGTTTGTAGAATAGCGCCCTTGGAAGGAAGTTGTGAACCAGTGGGGTTCGAGGTATCATCAGAGAACACCGTTGTTGCTCTCATGTTCCATGGTACAAGCCCGCATATTCTGAAGCCATTGCCGGAGAGATTCACCATATGACCTCATCCAATAAGGGGCAAAAGTCCTTCTTTTTCAGCATCACGGTTGGTTGATTAATGTGTTCCACTCGCCAATTGTGCACCTACGTCTTCCAGATTTCTTTCAGGGATCGAAACGCAGAGACGTCCATCGGTCTGCATGAAGTGCGTAGTGTTTGGGAGCAAAGCAATCATGATAATGTTGTTCTTCATACAAAAATCACTCGAATGGTATGTCAAGTGGGAAGTGTGACCGTCCATGAAAAAAATTACTGGACGTGGAATCTTCTTTACTTCGAGCCAAGGTTCAAATATTTTCGTGATATATTCATAAAAAGTGGCTCCTGTCATCCATCCGTTTTCTGATTTTCCCATGCCTCAACCATCAGGAATGCTTTCAGCGATGATGTCAGGTACTCTCTCGTACTTGAATACCACCATCGGTGGGGCTATATCACCAAGAGCATTGGCTGGTACCAAAACAGTAAGGCACTCTTTGTCGTCATTATTAACAGTTAAATACACATTCTTCGCTCCTTTGGGAGTCAACACTTTTTTTTCCCTTTGGGGTTAAGAAAAAAAGTGGTCTCGTTGCCATTGAATACCATTTGGAGATTCTCTAATATTTCAAACATAGATTGTTCACGTAAATATTTTTCGGTCCTCTGGAACTCTTTTGTTACTGAGGACCTACTGGATGTTAAATTCTCAGCTATCCGGTCTTTGATACAAGGGTGTCGGTTCATGAAACATTGTAACCACTTTTTCCCTGGCCGATCGTCTGTAAATGGTGAATGTCTTTTCAGTTCCTTCTTGAGCAGATAGTGAACACTGTTATTTAGATGGTCGCCAGTGACAGGGAATCCTGCTCTGTACATCTCAAAGACCCATTGAACAATGACATCTTCTTCTTCACGACTTAAAATACTTGCGGGACCAGGTTTACCAGAAATGGGATATTTGCCAGTTACCTTACAATGAAGTGTGATACGAGGTACCCCATGATTCCTAGCTGCAGTCGCTACCGGAACTCCTCTATTCACGTCAGCAAGTGCTGCTAGCATTTGTTTCTCTCTATACTGTTTTCTGCTGACGAATCCCTTCTGAATAGTGCGATTTTTCTTCTTCTGGGATGTCTTGGAGGGAGCCATTTGATCTTATCTGAAAAGTAAATGCATTAATACGATATAAAAGAGAGGTGTCTGTAACGGGTTATGCTCACTGTCAGTACCTGGTATGCGTGAATCCCAATTACTGACACTCTCACAACCAATAGCTAATACCACCTGTTGGGAATTGGATACCTTTCCTTTTTCAAAAAACGGATGGCACCAATGTGTTCTAAGTTCTACCCAATTAGGCATTTTAACTAAATTTCTACGAAACGCCCAGTAATTGGGTAAAGGCATGTATGTGGATACCCAAATCCTAACATCCTAGAAATACGCAGTTTTATCAAGAGTTTACATTGGAATAGTAGGTATTTATTATCTAACATCAGTATTAAAATGGTTAAAACAGAATTCAAGTGGAGAAACAAAGAAGCAATGGTTATAATAGACGAAATCGTGACTTACCTCCTTAGCGAAAACCTTAAGAAACCAGCAGCGGGAACTAGACTGATGATAAACTTCAGTCCCGCACCCCTCGTCGGTTAATGCTGACTTGATCTTGGTGGGAATTTGTGACAGACTAGTGTGGCATTAATTTGGCGCCGATTTCAAATTTCTAGGTTGCCTGAAACGCTTATTTCTCAAGGTAGAAGGAGCAAATGTCAGTAATTGGGGTAGTGTCAGGAATTGGTGCCTTAACCCTAAAGCAATTCAAGAATAGCTCCAAGTAGTGATACAAATCAAAGGTTTTTAGTATAATTATTATCAGGGTTCGTATGTAAATTTGAAACTTGGAAAAACTAGTTAATTAACGAAAACATATGTACTAAAATAATTACTGGAATTTTTTTTTCCATGGATTTTCGTTTATTCAAGTGTCTAAAAGGTGAGTTAATTCTTTTATTTCTTATTATTGATATATATATTTAATGGGTTAAAATTATTTTTATTGTTCAAGGGTCCCTATCAGTCAGTGCAGCGGGACACCCATCACCCGCTTTTAGCGCTATTTTCGCCTGTAAATTAAAATTCTAAAATTGGTGTAGAGTTACGGGAGGTAGGACTCTTTCTAGGATATTTCCTCCTTTTTCAAGATTTTTGTTAAAATTTTTGATATTTTCAATAATTTCTGAGACATTTGCAAAAAACCAAACCCCCCGTTTTTTTACTAAATTGGTTATAACTTTTGCAATTTGTACCGGCGCGCCTTCAAATTTTTCAAAAAGTTTCTAGTGGTATACTAGGCCCTATACTATTTAATATATATATATATATATATATATATTAATGATATGTTCTCACTAGAAACTCAAGGTAGCATCACCGGCTTTGCAGATGACACAGCCATCTTCTATAGTGCTGAAAGCTGGATGGACTTAAAATCTAAATCAGAACACGATTTTTCAAATATTAAAAAATATCTAGATAGAAAGCTTTTAACAGTGAATTTGGAGAAAACGAATTATGTACCATATACAGCTGTACTTCATTTGATAATTCTCCCTTCGACAATCTTGAAATCAAGGCTGGCGCAGACTCCATATAGATTTTACCAAAGAAATGACCTATGTGACAAATAAATTGAGAAATATTTTATTTAAATTTAGAAAATTGAAAAACATATTACCCCTAGAATACCTGAGGACCGTATATTTCTCTTTAGTTGAAAGTCATCTCAGATATGCGATTGTTGTCCGGGGTGCAAGTTTGAAATTGCACCTTCACTCTTTAGAAGTCACACAAAGGAGATTTTCAAAGATAATATATACCAAGAAGTCAAGGTACCCATCAGATGATCTTTATAAAGAATCACGAATACTTGACTTAAGACAACTATACTTTCTCTGCTCCAGCAATAAATATCATATCATAAAAAATCACTCACAACTTCCACGTCACGATTATGCTACTCGTCGGAAACATCATTACGTTACACCGTTGATGTTGAAAACGGTTTCACAAAGATCATACACCTTTTTCGCACCAAAACTATACAATATCATACCAGAAAATATAAAAAATATAAAAAATGTTAAATTATTCAAGAAAAAATTGAAAGAATTCATTCTTCGCAATCCAAGAGGCATGATCTCGAACTATTTCGAAAATTAGACGTTTTTAATTGTCACCCCTTTTTTGTTTATACACATATAATAATTCAACTGTTTGCACTATATGACCCTCCTCAAATTGTATTGTCTTTTTATTTTTGTATTCAAATTATAATACCTTTAGCTAATCTTACCCACTGTATTTTACACCTTTTATAGTTCGTTCACAATTTGTATTGTATATGAACTTTCTTGTATTTAATTCATATATTTTTCTTCTATATCTACTGTATTTTAACTCATTGATATCTTAGCCAGAAATTTTATTGTATTCATATCTCATTTTATTTTTGTATTTATTTTATATTACTTTTATCTATACTCATTGTTTTTTACCGATTTCGTATTTTAGCTATACAACATTCTATTCATATTTATCCTAATCACTTACTCCCACTGCATTTTATTGATTTTAAACGTAACAAGTGCAATAGCATTTTTCGTTCACTTACTTTATTCTTATTACATTTTTCTTAATTGTTATGTTTCATGTTTTTTTATGAATAAAGTTATTATTATTATTATTATTATCATTATTAGACTAGACTAATAGAGCAGAACTGATTCTCCAAGAAACCAAATTCTCAAAATAATCCTACATCCCCTTTTCCAGAAACGTCTATTAGTCCATCGAGTTTGGGACACCCTGTATATTGTAAATGAAAAAATAATTCGATTCGATTCGATATGGGTAAATATTATAAAACAATATTGTATCAGTAATATTGGTGGAAAACGTCGAGAAATACATGTATTGTAATTAACAGCTGAACATTGGCTACTAAAATTGATGAAAAAAACTAGAGGCAATAATTAAAACAATAAAGTTGACGGAGAAATTCAGAGAACGAAATGTCGCATTAGAAATTGGTTCATATTCGATTATAACAAATATGAAACAGTATTGAAAGTTCTTCTGACTTTTTTGTGATACTGCACTGACTAGAATTGTATGACCAAATATCGATGATGTTTAATAATAATAATAATAGTTTATTCCTGTACAATAATACTTGTCTACATCATAATTAAAACCATATCAGTTAAAAATGATTGTGCAAAAACAAACGAATACCCACAAAAGTTTCCTTGCTCGTGGGTCTCATTGTCCTTATGCAATAAAGTTTAACTTTCATTTATGGTTTGTATAAGTCTACCAGTAAAAATATAAAAAGAGTTTACGATGTAACAATAACAAATGTGTATATGTATATAAAAAGTGATAAATGTGTAAACAAGAGATTTTTTTTTAATTTGAACAGAGAAGTTAATTTGTACATTTAAGAAAGTCTACCAGTAAAAACATCAAAAAGAAAAGTTTACTTTGCAACAATAACAAATAAATATAAAAAAAGTTGATAAAAACATATAAACATGAGCATTTTAAAATTTATATACTAGAACTATTTTGTAATTTTATGATAGTATACCAATAAAAACATCAAAATAAGTTTATCATAAAACAAAATAAATAAAGTTTATGAACTAAAATTTATGAGAGCATGAATATCAGTTCTTAGCAGCCATTTGGTGAGTCCAGCTTTGAATTGTTTAAGGGTGTGGTTTTCTTTAAGTTCAGGTGGGATATGATTCCCTACACGTGGAGTAATAAATGTATGACAACGCTGTCCAATTACTTTTTGTTTTCTGGGAAAAACTGCTTCTTCTCTATAGCGTGTATAAAAGCCGTGTCTATTTTGTTGAACCGTCTTTTTATTTTTGAACCACTTAATTGCTATTTGTTTATAGTATAGTTGTTTAGCGTCAAGGATTCTACTTTCTTTAAATAAAAGGTCGGTGGAATACAAGAAAGGTTTGTTGAAAATCATTTTTATGATCCATTTTTGAGTTTTTTCTAAGATATCCAAGTGACTTTTCAGAAGTCCACCCCAAGCAATTATTCCGTAGTTTAAATGCGGTTCTACTAAAGCTGTGTATAGCATTTTCAGTTCATTTAAGTTAAGTAGTTTTTTGTATGTCTTAAATTTCCTTGGAGAAAAACGTCAAGAAACTCATGAATTGTAAAACATAGCTGTATTTTTTATGGAAGTGTCTACAAAAATAGATGAAGAAAACTATAGTTCCATAGTTAAAAAAATAAAGGTGATGATGGAATGTAATGAAGGAAACGTCGCATTGAAAATTGGTTAATATCAGCTTATAAAAATATGAAACATTATTGAAAGTTTTTTCGACTTTTTTCCTATCATTCGAAATGGAGGCGGTAGAGCCAAATAACCGAATTCGACCATTTTGGTTTTTAGCGAAAATCTCAAAAAAACATTTGAAATTCAAGATCTGAAAAGAAATTAGTATTGCTCTCCAAAATGGGAAACTTTTGTCCAATTCAACAGACCGTGTTGGTCTCTCCGTTTCCGAAATAGCAATGGTGGGATCGCTAAAAAGACGGACTGTATATAAATTGTCAATACTCTAGAAATGTTAGGTCATGATTATCCTGAAAACACAATTGCAGTATTATTCGCATATGAGATGAGACGATCGATGAATTGTATACTTTCAATACTATTTATGTAGACTAGCCACAGTATCAGGCCCAGAAATGTGCCTTGTGGAACGTCAACCCAGGTAGCACATCATATCGGCTGAACCTTGGTTCCATATTGGGCCAATATAGTAAATGAAAAATTAATATTGGTCCGATATGGGTAAATATTCAAAAAACAATATTATATTAATAATATTGGTGGAATATTGGTTGAACTAGTTTTGAATGTAGATTAACACATTAAATATTGGGTCAATATTGGTTGAATAATTTCTACCAATATCGATAATACAATATTGGTTATATATTGTTTTCCACATCTAGAATAAATATTGCAATCCAAATATTCCAGTCATATCTATTATAGGGAAAAAAAACTATACTGTATTTCCAAGTTTGATAGCATATTGGTTGAATATCATTTCCACTTCATTTGAGAAATTGTAATAACTCATATTGAGTCAATATTGGTAGAATGATATTTACCAATATTGATGAAACAATATTGTCTTCACATCGTTTTCAACATCTAGAATAAATATTGCAATCCCAATATTCCCCTCATATCGATTCTAGGACTAAAAACTATATTGTGTCTCCAAGTGTGATTACACATTGGTTGGATATCATTTCGACAATATTCAACAAATCTTATTAATTAATATTGGGTCATTATTGGTTCAATAATATTCATCGATATCGTTAAAACAATATTGTCTTCATACTGTTTCCTACATCTAGATTGAGATAAAATTTGAATATTGGCCGAATATTCAATGAAACATATTGAAATTATATCATGATCAAACCTGGATAAAAATCCGCTAGGTGGCTCTACATAAAGAACGTCTTCTAAAACCTACGAAACTATATTAAATACTTTTCATAACTTGTTTTCAAGACAGCTCACTCAGTAGTTATGGCGATCAAAAGGCAGACTCTGGTGTCACCTTCATCAACTAAAAGTCATTTAATAATTTACCAAGGTATATTGACATCCTCCAATATATCCAAATGATATTGTACCAATATCGGTTAATATTTTGAGGCCATTATTGCTTCAAGAATATTTCACCAAAACTATTTTTGAAGTATTTAAACAATATTCGACCAATATCGCAAAATGTTCACATTTAACTTCTCGACAATATAACTTTTGAATATCGTGCCAATATTGTCAGAATACTGTATCAGCGATATTGTACCAATATCGCCGTATATTTTGAGGCCAATTTTATTTCGAGAATATTTCGCCAATATTATTCAAGTAATATTGGACCAATATCGCCGAAAGTTCACATTTTTTTTCTCGCCTATATTGCATTTCAAATATTTTGTCAATATGTTCACAATATTGTACCAATTTAAAGAGAAACATTCTCAATTGAAAATTGAATCAATACATATCTCATTCATAGATAAGAATCTCCAATGGAAACTGGACATTTAATAAATAATCAACTATCTGAATGAAAATGCAAATTTTCACTTTCAGATTTTTTCCTCAAGTTATATAGGGTCTTTCTCAATATCTACCAGATGTAGTTCAATGTCCAGCGTGGCTTTTGCCGGGGAAGTAGTTGTTTTCTGTTAGATATTACAAAAAAGTAACTTCAATTTTATCGTAGGGTTTTTCCATTTCCAGAGGAGTCATGTATTGATTCAATTTTCAATTGAGAATGTTTCTCTTTAAAACATGAATCCCTTCCAAGAGAGGTTATCTTGTACGATGGAAAACAGCGACTAAATTCCAACTTTCAGTCGCAGATAATTCCACAACTGACTTTATGAACATCCTGTTCATATTTTCAATGAAATCAATTGTATCAATATTTTACCAATATATGTGTGATACTTGGGAACGGTTAATTTTTGGGGCTCACTTGTGTATTTATCTATTCTCACTTTTTGATATCTGCAAGATAGATATTTTTACAAGATATCTCCACGAATTCCATATCTATGAAGTTTATCTTTGAGCTTGGGGTGTGTCGAATGCTTTGGCTAAATCCAGAAAAACTGCCAAAGGAAGATGTGAGACTGCTTTTTCAGTACTACAGTCATCAATGAAAACGAATTGTTTTTTTGTTTGCCAATGATAATTTCACTGGCCGTGAAACCCTCCTTTCCTGCAATGTTAGGACCAATAAGGAACGTATGCCTCGACAATACGCAGTTCCTAGCTTTTGAGCAGGTAATACCACTTTGTCAGGGCAACCTCGTATCCAAACAACAACGGAGCACTTAATATCATCTTGCTACTAATATGAATGTCAGTCTGACAGACTTCATGTCTATCAGGCATTATCTATAACTATTGAAGAAATCACGACAATGGAACTTTTTTTCACTTCGTAGGTTCGTAAACTTATCTCAATAAATACTACTCGTGCTCACAAACCTATCGATAATTCTGTCAAAAATCTTAAACTCGATCAAATTGCTTTTAAGTAACACCACTCGTCCTTAAGGACTCGTGGTGTTACCAAGCAATTTGATCTCGTTGATTTCTGACAGAATTACTATCGATAGTATTGCGAACACTCGTGGTATTATTCCCGAAAGTAAGTATTCGAAAACAACCACAAAAATTATCCGGCTAAATCTGAGCCCGATAATTCTGTAAAAAATCTATGTACACCTGCTATATTTGATTAAACTGAAACTGAAAAAAACTGCTTTCTACGAAGGCGTAGAAGGGCCTCGAACAATTTTTTTTCAGAATCCCAACTTTAATCTCGGACCCCTGATTTTAATCTCGGACCCCCGACTTTAATCTCGGACCCCCAACTTTAATCTCAGACACCCGACTTTAATCTCGGACCCCCGACTTTAATCTTGGACCCCCGACTTTTATCTCGGGGGTCCGACTTTAATCTCGGACCCCGACTTTAATCTCGGGGGTCCGACATTAATCTCGGACCCCCGACTTTAATCTCGGGGGTCCGACTTTAATCTCGGACCCCCGACTTTAATCTCGGACCCCCGACTTTAATCTCGGTGGCCCGACTTTAATCTCGGACCCCCGACTTCAATCTCAGGGGTCCGACTTTAATCTCGGACCCCCGACTTTAATATTGGGGGTCCGACTTCAATCTCGGGGGTCCGACTTTAATCTCGGACCCCCGACTTTAATCTCGGGGGTCCGACTTTAATCTCGGTGGTCCGACTTTAATCTCGGGGATCCGACTTTAATCTCGGACCCCCGACTTTAATCTCGGGGGTCCTTATGGACTCGTGGTGTTACCAAGCAATTTGATCTAGTTGATTTCTGACAGAATTATTATCGATAGTATTGCGAACACTCGCGGTAATATTCCCGAAAGTAAGTATTCGAAAACAACCACAAAAATTATCCGGCTAAATCTGAGCCCGATAATTCTGTAAAAAATCTATGTACACCTGCTATATTTGATTAAACTGAAACTGAAAAAAACTGCTTTCTACGAAGGCGTAGAGGGGCCACGAACAATTTTTTTTCAGAATCCCAACTTTAATCTCGGACCCCCGACTTTAATCTCGGACCCTCGACTTTAATCTCGGACCCCCCACTTTAATCTCGGACCTCCGACTTTAATCTCGGACCCCCGACTTTAATCTCGGACCCCCGACTTTAATCTCGGACCCCCGACTTTTATCTCGGGGGTCCGACTTTAATCTCGGACCCCGACTTTGATCTCGGGGGTCCGACATTAATCTCGGACCCCCGACTTTTATCTCGGGGGTCCGACTTTAATCTCGGTCCCCCGACTTTAATCTTGGACCCCCGACTTTAATCTCGGTGGTCCGACTTTAATCTCGGACCCCCGACTTCAATCTCAGGGGTCCGACTTTAATCTCGGATCCCCGACTTAAATCTTGGGGGTCCGACTTGAATCTCGGGGGTCCGACTTTAATTTCGGACCCCCGACTTCAATCTTGGATCCCCGACTTTAATCTCGGGGGTCCGACTTTAATCTCGGACCCTCCGACTTCAATCTCGGACCCCCGACTTTAATCTCGGGGGTCCGACTTTAATCTCGGGGGTCCGACTTTAATCTCGGGGATCCGACTTTAATCTTGGACCCCCGACTTTAATCTCGGGGGTCCTTATGGACTCGTGGTGTTACCAAGCAATTTGATCTCGTTGATTTCTGACAGAATTATTATCGATAGTATTGCGAACACTCGCGGTAATATTCCCGAAAGTAAGTATTCGAAAACAACCACAAAAATTATCCGGCTAAATCTGAGCCCCATAATTCTGTAAAAAATCTATGTACACCTGCTATATTTGATTAAACTGAAACTGAAAAAAACTGCTTTCTACGAAGGCGTAGAGGGGCCACGAACAATTTTTTTTCAGAATCCCAACTTTAATCTCGGACCCCCGACTTTAATCTCGGACCCCCGACTTTAATCTCGGACCCCCAACTTTGATCTCGGACCTCCGACTTTAATCTCGGACCCCCGACATTAATCTCGGACCCCCGACTTTAATCTCGGACCCCCGACTTTTATCTCGGGGGTCCGACTTTAATCTCGGACCCCGACTTTGATCTCGGGGGTCCGACATTAATCTCGGACCCCCGACTTTTATCTCGGGGGTCCGACTTTATTCTCGGACCCCCGACTTTAATCTCGGACCCCCGACTTTAATCTCGGTGGTCCGACTTTAATCTCGGACCCCCGACTTCAATCTCAGGGGTCCGACTTTAATCTCGGACCCCCGACTTAAATCTTGGGGGTCCGACTTAAATCTCGGGGGTCCGACTTTAATCTCGGACCCCCGACTTTATTCTCGGACCCCCGACTTTAATCTTGGACCCCCGACTTTAATCTCGGGGGTCCGACTTTAATCTCGGACCCCCCGACTTTAATCTCGGACCCCCGACTTTAATCTCGGGGGTCCGACATAAATCTCGGGGGTCCGACTTTAATCTCGGACCCCAGACTTAATTCTCGGGATTCGACTCAGAGAATAAAGTCGGGGGTCCGAGATTAAAGTCGGACCCCTGAGATTAAAGTCGGGGGTCCGAGATTAAAGTCGGACCCCCGAGATCAAAGTCGGACCCCCGAGATTAAAGTCGGACCCCCGAGATTAAAGTCAGACCCCCGAGATTAAAGTCGGGGGTCCGAGATTAAGGTCGGGGGTATGACATTAAAGTCGGAGGTCCGAGGTTAAAGTCGGACCCCCGAGATTAAAGTCGGGGGTCCGAGATTAAAGTCGGGGGTCCGAAATTAAAGTCGGACCCCCGAGATTAAAGTCGGGGGTCCGAGATTAAAGTCGGGGGTCCGAGATTAAAGTCGGGGGTCCGAGATTAAAGTCGAACCCCCGAGATTAAATTCGGGGGTCCGAGATTAAAGTCGGGATTTCAAAAAAAATTGCTCGTGGCCCTTCTACGCCTTCGTAGCTTTCATTTGAGAGCTGAAGAATAAATATTCTCTTCTTTGAAGCCATGAAAAAGTAATATAACTCAGGTAACATTGAACAAAACCTAACGATTTTCATCGTATTCTTTCATTTGTAGTGAAATTGTTGGATATTTCTCGAAAGCCTGCACAAAGCTTATTGTTCAGATGAACATAATAATATGATGAACCCTATTTTGGTGGCTCTGCTGAATTAATTCATTACGCGCCAGTTAACTGAAGTCATTGCCTCTGAACGATTTCCTGTAAGACTTTCGGAACGATTCCGTGATACCATAACAGAGAAACTGTAAAGATAACGTATATACTTCAAAGTCCCCCACACATTAAATTCTAACATAAAAGGTATTAAACCTTCGCAAGACGGTTGAGTAGGTGAATTACCCAGTAAAAGTATATTGAAGGTGCTGCCATTGGTTATAGTACAGTGAAATTTCTGAAAATATTATCAAGAGTATTTCGAAATCAGAAAATGAATATAAAAGTTATCCGCCTGTTGTGTAATCACGTATTATCCCTATCTAGTTTGAGAATGCGTAGTAAATTGAAAAATTTCCTGAATGAAATGAACGAAATGAACGAAATGAACGAAATGAACGAAATGAACGAAATGAACGAAATGAACGAAATGAACGAAATGAACGAAATGAACGAAATGAACGAAATGAACGAAATGAACGAAATGAACGAAATGAACGAAATGAACGAAATGAACGAAATGAACGAAATGAACGAAATGAACGAAATGAACGAAATGAACGAAATGAACGAAATGAACGAAATGAACGAAATGAACGAAATGAACGAAATGAACGAAATGAACGAAATGAACGAAATGAACGAAATGAACGAAATGAACGAAATGAACGAAATGAACGAAATGAACGAAATGAACGAAATGAACGAAATGAACGAAATGAACGAAATGAACGAAATGAACGAAATGAACGAAATGAACGAAATGAACGAAATGAACGAAATGAACGAAATGAACGAAATGAACGAAATGAACGAAATGAACGAAATGAACGAAATGAACGAAATGAACGAAATGAACGAAATGAACGAAATGAACGAAATGAACGAAATGAACGAAATGAACGAAATGAACGAAATGAACGAAATGAACGAAATGAACGAAATGAACGAAATGAACGAAATGAACGAAATGAACGAAATGAACGAAATGAACGAAATGAACGAAATGAACGAAATGAACGAAATGAACGAAATGAACGAAATGAACGAAATGAACGAAATGAACGAAATGAACGAAATGAACGAAATGAACGAAATGAACGAAATGAACGAAATGAACGAAATGAACGAAATGAACGAAATGAACGAAATGAACGAAATGAACGAAATGAACGAAATGAACGAAATGAACGAAATGAACGAAATGAATGAAATGAATGAAATGAATGAAATGAATGAAATGAATTAAATGAATTAAATGAATGAAATGAATGAAATGAATGAAATGAATGAAATGAATGAAATGAATGAAATGAATGAAATGAATGAAATGAATGAAATGAATGAAATGAATGAAATGAATGAAATGAATGAAATGAATGAAATGAATGAAATGAATGAAATGAATGAAATGAATGAAATGAATGAAATGAATGAAATGAATGAAATGAATGAAATGAATGAAATGAATGAAATGAATGAAATGAATGAAATGAATGAAATGAATGAAATGAATGAAATGAATGAAATGAATGAAATGAATGAAATGAATGAAATGAATGAAATGAATGAAATGAATGAAATGAATGAAATGAATGAAATAAATGAAATGAATTAAATGATCTCCCATTTCAAGAAATTTCCATCGCCCATTTGTCAATTTAATGAGTAATGGTTTTTATCGTCAAATTCATAGTCCTCACTCTGCCCCCAACAAAGATTACTGCTTTTCGTTTTTTTTTTGGTTTTGTTCTCAGGTTCAACTTGTCGAGTCAGCGTCCCACGTTGTGAAAGAGCTTCGCCCTGTATTTGTTTATACATTCAGCAGTTATGATCGTCCTGGTATTGTCTGGTCTTGGCTGCTTCCATTAATATAAAATAATAGCGAAACTCAGATATTTGTACAAGTGTCTCCAATCCTGTAGATATAACTAACTCAAGTTTAACGTGGGATATAATTATAGCTAGTTTGTATCGATGAGATTTAATGCTGTAATTCTCACAAATGTATTTCATGCGATAGTTGGAGAATTTTTTAATGAAAATAGGAGTCAGAATATTATTCTCGACTTACAATGCCAATTGTTACAATTGCATCATTCAAGAAGAAAGTGTCTATCAGTCTGAAAAAAAAAATTCTTTCAAGTGGTCAAGAAATCAAATCAATCATTCAATTTGGTTGGATCTATCCAAAAATGACTCTTCCTTTCATGAAAATTCTCAGCCTATAAATATGCTGCCAATGCTCTAAGCTCGTCGATTGTTGAACTCTCTGATTAAAAATCTGAAGCCTTGCAGTTTTCTTCAAGCGCACCTCCTGCCACTTCAACTTTCCTTGAAGTGAATGTGTTCACATTCGAGGGCACTCGCACTGTTAATTGAACGCTGTTAATTATGAAGCTGAGAGGCTTCCTAGTATCCTTTTTCTATTTTCAGCGTATACTGCGATTTTCCGATGGGGAAACGACGGTACTTTTTCCGCTCGACATATTTTTGAATCACGTGGAAGGGTCCTCAGAGCTGAACGATTTTTTCATACTCAAATCGTTTCTCTTGTATCTTTCGTCAGGTTCATATTTTTATCAATAATCCAAGACATTATTGCCTTCTCCAGCAAGTAATAAACCGTGACTTGTTTTGTCAATATCGCGACTTTGCTCTTAGACAGTGGATTCGGGGTAATACACTGGTGTCATAGCTTTGGTAAAAAAAAAGTAATAGGCAAGGACCAGGTGGGAAATGTTGTGGAGGGTCCAACTTTGAAGAAAAAAAAATAAAATGATGAAATGGGGATGCAGTGTAAGGGCAGAAAACGGTTTCTTGCGATTTGCAGCAAAACGTGGCCTCTTAGCAAAAAATGTTCGGAGTCAAAGTTGTAGATAATAGAAAAATCGGAAATTTCTGTTCCTATCACTGTTTGACATAAACCGAAATTAGCCGTCAAAATGGTGAAAAACCGATTTTTCAGTATTTAATTCTCTTCTCGGGAATAAATGATTCAATTGACAGGAAAATTTTTAACATTTTTTTTTGGTATCAAATAATTTTTTTGCATTTCAGAAGACGGCTGGTTTTCGAGTTATGTAACTTTTGTCGAAAAAAATACCCTTTTCTTCCACGAATAATAGGGAATATGCAAGTGATTTAAATTTACTTGATTTTTTTAACTCATATACTTTATTGTCTTGAAATTACACCTAAACCATTAGTTCATCATTTAGTTTGTATTTAACCCCATAAAACTTTAATCAAAAGTGCATAATAAGCGCGCGGAATTCAAATTTGCGAATCGCATCACCATTGGTCGATACGAAGAATGACGTTATGAAATTTATCTGTGTTGATATTCTTTAATCGAGTTCGGTATTGTGATCTCAGAGTGGAGCAGATTTTAGTCACGTGGCCACAAATTAATTGGATCAACCGGTAATAAACGGACGAAACGGACGTTGGCTTGACTTTGACATGCTATTTACCAATAACCACATCCAAATTTGCATCGTTTTATTCGTAAAGAATCTTCAAGTTTGAAATTTGAATGTTTTGAATATTGCAATAACGAATATATAAAAAATATTACTGGTTTCTGTTTGGGAAAATCAAATAATTAATTTTAATGATGATGAACATAACCTCACACTTTCATATAAATCTTACTTGTCTG
This sequence comes from Chrysolina oricalcia, assembly GCA_944452925.2. NCBI lineage: Eukaryota > Metazoa > Arthropoda > Insecta > Coleoptera > Chrysomelidae > Chrysolina > Chrysolina oricalcia. The sequence goes on along the minus strand of OX101819.2, from coordinate 53,109,085 downwards.
CCAAAATTCTCCGAGCTAACAGATCAATCTAAGACTGATCGGATTTGAATAACCGAACGATCAAGATTTACCTCCCCTACAATCGCTTGCTATAAACGAACGATCCAGACTAATCTGACCAGTCCGACGTAAAAACCGAACGTGACTATACTGTGCTAGTATTTTTAGTGTTTTCCATTACATAGTTCGATTTTGGTCTAGTGACATTTGTAAATTATCAAGAGCAATGACTGAAACCGGTTTTGTCGAAGCACAATCCGACAATACCTGAACTGATAAGTAGTAATAGTTCAAATGATAGTTTTCCTTTTGTAATTTAGGTGAGGCAGGTATATACAAAACATGTATGCATACAAAACTTACTTCTGATCAATTCACTTCATGTTAACTATCACAATGTACTCACATTGAAATGATCTTCACAACAATGTAAATGTCATATTGGAGATACTTCGCCTCTTTTCATAACCTTACACCATTGTTTACGTATTTTCGCATCTCTTGGAACAGAAAAAAAATACTTTACTTGGTGTACTTATAATTGTTTTGGCATTCCGGTACTAGACAATACCTATTGGGATTTCAAATTAAGATTGTAGCGCTACCGGCGGCGGACGATGAAGTACTTTCTACGACATTGATTTATAACCTTACTTTTTCTTCCATATAGATTTCATTGCTTACTTTGTTTATTTCGTGTATTGAGTATTTGAATCGTGATTTAGGCCAATATATGGAATATAATAAGAATCATCAATATCAAGATAAGGTTTGGAAACATGATTAAGCATTTTTATAAATATTAAACATAATAGTTCAGTGCAAGTGTCACTGTAATAGTCCAGGGCACGTTTCTGAAGGAATAAAAATGTAATTATTGTACATAGCCTCACGAAAGGCGTTCGTTCTTTTAACTACCAGATTCATCAGGAAAACGTATGTTTGTTGTTTTGTAAACAATTGGGTGGGGGACAATGAACGAACTTGTGCCAGCTGGCTTTTATCTAGATCATTTTTGTACTTTTATTTGTGTATTTGTAAGTAGTAATAATGAACTATCAGTGAATTTTGTGGAAATAGTTGGTGAGTATTTCAAATTGTTTTTCAAAATCTGATTTAGTGTAAGTTATGTTGATTTGTTGATTACATGTCATATCTATTCAGAAGTAGTATTTTCTGTTTATGTTCAATATAATATTAAATATAGGTAGCTACGAAAATGGTATGCTTTATTAGTTAAAAAACATTCTTATTTCACAATTCAGGAGAACTCATGACTTACACACTAATTCATTATTTCGATGTTGTGAACACAATTGTGGACTAAATTTTCAGCATATTAGCTGTTTTAAAAAACGTATATCTTGCATATCAACGGTTTCCTAGTGTTTATAATGAATAAACAACAAAAAATTCACGTCTAAAAATTTAAATTGTGGTCTACTGTTTGTGCCAAAAATTAATAGTCTGCTATGTTAGGACTATTATAGGACCAAAAAACGAAGTATTGAAAAAAAATTCAAGGCTTTTACTCAGAAAACTACAAATCCCCAAAAAGCTCTCGTACAAAACATGTATTCAAAATTGAATTATGATATAAGTACAAATATATTTTATAATTCAAAATGTGACTTTTTTTCCTTTTTGAAAGTTTCTTTTTCTCTTTGTTAACAATTTTTTTTCAGTTGCAGAAACGGATACAGAAATTTGTATTTGAAGTTTAAAATTTGCCAATTCAACTTCAGAACAATAGACCATTCAAGAACATGTGATTTTGACATTTGCTGGAGGGCACACATATCGATTAGTTGGTGTTTAACCTTGTGCATTTAGTTTAAAAGTTTATTTTCTGGTTTTATTTCGCTAAAATTGTAACAAATATGCCTCGAAGTACTTATTATTTATTCCTTAGCGGTGCAGCGCCGGATTGAGACAGAAAAACTCGGGAGGCCGGTTGGGCCGAAGGCCCAACTCGGAAATGAGAAATATAAGTGACGAGCCTTTGCAGCTTTCAGATGACCCTAATATTATTTCTGAGAAAGGATTGTTATAGTGTTAAAATTTTAGAAATTCTTTATTTTTAAACAATCTGATTTTAAGTGTGCGGAGGAGGACCACTTTGAAAATATTGGTTAAAATCGGGACGAATTGGAAGTTATAAAACCAGCAAATACAGACAATTTTGTAAATTATTGTTCCAAACACCAACCAGGAGAACTTTCGCTTTTCATGAATTTCATCCACATCCACATCCACATCATCATCCACATCAACCTAACGATGACGTTCCATTCAATTCCAAGATTGCTTATCACAGAAAAGAAGATCAAGAACAATTCAAAAGATCATGGCTAACTTATTCGAAGCAGAACGATACGTTCTTCCGTTCATTGTCTTCAGGGTTTGGCAGAGTTGAAAACCGTTTCACTATAATAGGCAGTGAAACCAAACCAAAATCCATATGGACGCATTCTTGAGCATGAATCATCTACATCTCATAGAACAGCATTAGAAGCATACTTGATTTGATCGAACAATACCGATACCGATATATATGTTACATGATAAACGTCGAAAAAATATCAGGTGAAGAAGAGACGTTCTTGACAGAATAATTGACATTATTAAATTAATTGGATAAAGAGGTTGTTTCAGAGGAGCTTAAAATGCCGAGGCTGCTCACACACTCGGAAGAATACTTGGAAAATGGAAACTTGTTAGAAATTCTATTACTGCTTTCAAAATATTATATTGTTCTTAAGAAACACAAAGCTCAAAGTTTCAAAGTTTTATCTAATAAAAAATAATTCTATTCTGGTAGTAACAGTGGCTGTCCTTAGCTTTTCGAAATGTTTGTCGAAAACTACACTCAATTATATTATAGAAGTAATTGTCCATTTCGTGAAAAAACAGCTATAAGAGGACGAAAAATCATCGAAATTATTCAGCATAGAAATTGTCACTATACGCAGGATATTAATCTCCAAGATCAGATGTGCGTCATTAAACGTTATGTTAACGTTCATATTGAAGAACCAATAAAAAAATGGGTCAGGAGTGGGTCAAGATATTTTAAGAACGTAAGGACCTTGCTAAAAAAATTGAATCAACATTAAATTCTTCGTAATTTTGCAACGCCAATATAAGGGTTTTTCTACATGGTTGGAAAAAGAAGTTGTCAAGTACATGTTTGGCGAGGAGAGGGGTACACAGAGCATACCGAAATCGCTGTGATAGCGGAGAAAGAAATCCCACTATTCGCTATCAAAGTGATACAGGCAGAGGATAAAATTAGGTGGAAAAGGACGATGTCGCTAGAGATCCCAGACAGGAGAGAGTGGGAAGAGGAAAGCAAGATATTTCCCCCAGAAAGCCTGGTCTGTTTTACAGACGGGTCCAAACTGGAGGAAGGGCAAGCCGGAGCAGGAGTTTACCTGGAAAACGGTGAGAAAAGGGCCTATGCGCTAGGTTCTCTGACAACAGTTTTCCAAGCAGAGGTGTATGCCATCCTGGAGGCAACCAGAATGGAAGAGGTGAGGTCCGGTCCACAGAGTCATGTATATGTCTGCTCGGACAGTCAGGCCGCCATCAGAGCTCTGAATGCAACCAGAACCAGATCAGTACTGGTTCAGGAGTGCAGAGATGCCATGGAGAGTCTTGCGACTGAAAAGGAAATAACGCTGATGTGGGTCCCGGGTCATGCAAGGATTGAAGGCAACGAGCAGGCGGACCAGCTAGCCATGCAAGGAGCCGGACAACCCTACTACGGGCCCGAACCCGCACTCTGCATAACAAGAAGATAAGTAACAACTGCACTGAATGAGTGGGCCGTTGATACATTAGGAAAAGAGTGGAGAAGGATAGACGGATGCAGGCAGTCAAAGCAGATGATATCGGGGCCCGACATGGCAAGGACGGCCAAGATACTGAAGCTAAGCCGCAAAGAACTCCGACTGTTGGTGGGAGTTCTAACCGGCTACTGCGGCCTCAGGAGGCACCTGGCTCTCATCAGAGTTGAGGCAGACCCACTATGCACGGAATGTGGGAAAGAGGAGGACTCCTTCCACTTCCTGTGCGAATGTGGTATTTATGGCAGGCTCAGACAAAACGTCTTCGGAGCTGCCACTATTAAGGAGGAAGAATTGCACTCTTTACAATGGAAGGACATTTCGACTTTCATAAGAAGGTCGAAGAGGTTCGAGCAAGTATCCGACATGGGATGAGTGAAGATGCCGGGGATTGCAAAAAGGGCCAACTGGGGCCTAGTCGCTGACGCTTGCGTCCCCCACCCATTACCACTACCATTACATGTTTGGTGATATGCTCACATACTGATTGGAGATACAACAGTTGAGGTTTGGAATCTCGAATAAGTCAGCAGATTTCAGTAGATAATCCTATTTACGAATGGCAGTATTGGAGAACGATAGTAGATATGAATATATTACAAATATAAGTGAAACTAGGAGGTGGTCGATAGATTACTCATTGATAAATGTGTTTGGATCCTGTGATAATCGTAAGAGTTCTCTTCATGTACACATTTCGAAAACCTTCAAGAAAATTGCATATTCAGAAAAATGCAATGCTGAAGTATGCGCTAAGGCCATCAATTCATTAGAAAAATACAGTTCCTTTCGATTCATAGCCATAGCTCATATTTTGTGAGAATTTTCCATAGTACCACACCATTATCCAACTATTTACAAATAAAAGGTTTTGTTTGAAGTCAGCCTTTAAAATGGTCATCAGAACTCTTGAAAAGTTGCAAATACAATACAGAGACTTTGATTCAGTTCTGATAACAACCCAAAAATGTATAGCTTGGACCGTTGAGTAACTTGACATTTTTATTGAAGATACATTTCCCTGCAAGAGAATTATAAAGAAAAACACTCTTCCAGGTGAAAATTACTCAGACCAACCCATAGTTAATCCCCAAGATGAGTTTAGAATCGAAGTAGTCTCAATCATTTGTGATCGAGTTATTCTGAGCATCAAGGAGCATTTTATGGCTCACATGGTTGGATCCAAATGAAATCAAGATCGTGAATGAAATGCCAAAAGCTGCATTTCAATTCACTTTAAAGAATTTGAGTAATTTAAGTTTCTGAGAATACCAGTTATACTGTTGTACAAGAAGAAATACGAGATTTCGCTTCAAAAAGCCACCCTCCAAAAATGTATCTGAAATTCACAACTCTGAGAAAGATCTTGATAATGGGAATGATGAAACCGGAGAGGGCTCAAACAAAACCCCATGCATGTCATGCAAAAATCTTATTTGTATTTTTTCTGTTCTATCTAAATTTATGCTACATTCGTTAACCTACAAGCATTTATATTAGGTATATGAATACGTCCTCACTTTCTTGTATTCAAAATAGACATGAGACTTCATCTTCCAAACTCATATACCTATATCCAAAATAAATATTGAAATTGCTGTATCAGGGAAACTTGGAAGCTTTCATATCAGTGTCTAACGAAAAAGATTTACTCAATAGGGTAGGAACAGAAAATGTCATTAATTTTTTTGCTGCGAAAAGTAATAGAATGAGACGTCTTCTTAATAAAAATGTGAATATTCGTAATTTTTTTATTTTTTATTGATTTATTGCTCAACTGTTTTGTGATTATGTGATCTCGTGTCGTGATCTCATAAGAATGGAGGCCGCTTCAATGGTGGAGCTCGGTAAGAAAAAATCTCCAATCCGGCGCTGTAGCGGTGATATCAAGTGCCCGTACGATGAACAAATTCGTATTATAGACAATACCGCGATCCGTACCACAATTAACTGATATCCACTAACTAACTTTCTATAAAATGTCGAGAACAAGAAGCTGCAGTCTCATCTGGTTTACCACTTGTGGTGTAGCCCATATTTTGGGTAGGAATCCTATCAGGATGCATGTTTTCCTTTAAGGCACTGGGTTTTCCTAAAATTCTATTTGAAACATTATTTTACGTACAAAAATTAACTGATATACACTAACCTTCGATAAAATGTCGAGAACACAAACACCAAGTTTTAAGTTGTGATTTACTGTAGGGGCCCTGTTTTAAAGCATTAATCCAAGCATCGTAACGTTGTACAAATAGATCATTTAAATAGTCACCATGCTTCGTTAAAACTGCCGGAACTGGAAAAAAAGTTACCTCATCCCTTTCTCCTCGCATTCCACACTTAACAACACTACAAAACGATGGCATAATAATACATTTAAGAACTAATTACTAATTAAAGTCTATATATTGACAGTTGTTTACCAATAAACAATAGAATACATGCCCTCCAGCAAATGTCAATGACGTCATTCTGGAATGGCTTATCCGATAGTTGCCGAAAAGCCTGTAGTAAATATAGGTTATTGGAGATCGAGGATAGTGCTAACTTGGCAGACCAATTTAAAAAATGGCCTATGTATACCACTCCAACAGAATTTCGACTGGTAGATAGATATGGGTTATAGGGAAGATTGGGTTCATTGTATCTGATACAATGGAACTAACTATAACCCTTTTCAGCTGTCTTAGGTACTACCAATGTTTCATTTACCATTATCATCATTATCATATTTTATTTTATTTTAAATTTGTATTTCATGTATATGTACTAAAGAAGACTGAATAAATGACTGAATAAATAAATAAATAAATGTGAGTTACTATTTCAAATTGGAATTTTATGGATTGATATGGATTTCTATACTGAATTTGAGAAGGGGAACGGCTCACTAGACAATTGGGACCCATGTATTCATAAAATTGGGTATTCTTTAAAATCAAACAACAATTTTAAAGATAAATTATTAAAGGGTCTCCTAACCAATTTCAACGACCCTTATTCAGAAAGTGAGTAAAAATTACCTATTCATTTTATTGAAGCATTCAATATTTTGATGTGGATATGTTTTAAAGAAACATCTCTATTTTTTAGATGGTCGAGATGCAACAATAACGTTTTGACTTCACGGGTACCTTGTACCCACTGACAAAATGTGTAAAAAGGACAGAGATGGAAAACAGAGTTTGGTTAAATTCACATTAAAAGATCTTCTAATCTGCATAGGAAAAAATATGGGATATTTTAACTAAACTACCTCGATGATATTACGTACCTAAATAATGTTTTTTGTTTCAGTAGCCATAATAATCCCTAAAATGGGATATTTGTACTTTTTCTCAATAGTCATTATAGTTTTAGTATTCTTATTTTTCTGTAAAAACTGTGTTAACATAATGTAATAGAAAATACCATAGTGAATGTTTATATATTTTTGAACAGATTACATGTTTTTTTTTTATTTTTGGAATAAATCTTTTATTTTTTTTCTTTTATTATTCTTAACACATACAGGGCAATTCAAATTCGACCCCTACCATTGGGATCTCCTAAACTACAGGAGATACGTCGAAGTTTAAATTGGGGCAAAGTTGCGTATTCTGGTGCTTAACAAAATACTCTTTTGAAACTTGGAAAATTCGGAGTATTTCCGGAAATATCGGGAAAAAACTGAAAATCGGAATTTTCGTATTTATTTTTTTCTATCGTTATTTGACAACATAGCTCAAAACCAAAAGTACATTTTCATTAATACTTTTTTTCAGCTACACGTTTTCATGTTCAGATTTACTATCCGACGTTTCGTCTTCTGGCATTCATCATCAACTTTTTTTTCTGTTATGGGCGCCATATTGTTTTTTTAAACAGAAAAATAGTGATTCTCATTCTTATTTCATTGATGTATAATTTGTTATGATTTGCACTTCTGAAAACAGAGATGATAAAAAAAAACAACTTCATCTGAGATGGTCATGACTCCATCGAAAAATTATGTTTAATAAACACTAGTTGTCAGAACTCATTAAACATCATAAGTTTGCACAAATACTTCAGTCGAAATGTACTCATTCTCAAATGAAGAAAAACGAGATATGTTGAAACTTTATTATAAATTTGATAGGAATAGTACGAAAAGAACACAAATTTATTTTGAATTATATCGGGAAAGACAACAGCCGGATAGAACATTATTCGGAATTTTGGGCAAACACTTGGCTGAGTACGGTGCGTTTCAAAAAACAAGAATGAAATCATGAGCTTGTAAAAGATGCACAAAAAGTATTACAACAAGTGTTCGAAATGATGGCCTTCCTCTTGAATACATAACCGAGCTCGTCGTCTCAAATTAAGAACATCCCTAACAATATCCCTTCTTCTGATAGACCTGAATTGCGTGATGATATTGTCTCTAAGTTCATCTACTGTGCTCTTGCTCTCCATAGATTCTGTTCTTCAAAGTGCCCCACAAGAAAGTATCCAAAACTTTAAGATCAGGTGACCTTGCCGGCCACCTCACTGGTCCAGAATTTCCTAACCACCTATTAGGAAATCTTTGGTGTAAATATTCGCAAACTGCTCTTTTATTGTGTGGATGAGCCCCGTCATGCTGAAACCAGCAGCTGTTATAATTAACAAGGGAAACGTATTCATATATTCTTCGAATTCGTTTCTCAAGAACCGAAGATAGGTTTCCCCGTTCAAAGTATTAGAGAAGAAATGAGGTCCAAGTATTCGGTCGTCATAAATTCCAGCCCACACATTCAAACGAAACCGAACTTGTGGTCTGACTTCTCTGAAGTGTCGTGGATTAGTCTCTCCAAATGTGCTCATTATTTCTATTAAAAACACCACAGTTCGAAAAAGTACTTTCGTCGGTCCAAATAATGTTTTTCAAGAATTTTGTAGGGTCCACCTTATTCGAGAGCCAGCTACAAAATTCCATCCTTCTCTCAGGATCACCTGGATGTAATTTTTGTGAAATATGTATCTTATAACATTTCAAACCACTTTTTTTGAATTCCCTCTAAACGCTCGTCTGTGGCACATCCATTTCTGCCGAGACTTGATGTGTTGATTTGGAAGGTTCTGCATTTATCTAAAAAAGTACCAAAAATAATTATACTTCTTCAAATATGGAATGAACAATTATTTTACCTCGGCTAATAAGTTACGTCTAATATTTTGTTCCATTCTGCTTCCATATTTCAATCTTGGTTTTTGAAACACACCGTACTCAGCCAAGTATTTGTCCAAAATTCCGAATAATGTTCTATCCGGCTGTTGTCTTTCCGGATATAATTCAAAATAAATTTGTGCTGTTTTCGTACTATTCCTATCAAATTTATAATAAAGTTTCAGCATATCTCGTTTTTCTTCATTTGAGAATGAGGACATTTCGACTGAATTATTTGTGCAAACTCATGATGTTTAATGAGTTCTAACAACTAGTGTTTATTAAACAAAATTATTCGATGGAGTCATGACCATCTCAGATGAAGTTGTTTTTTTTTAATATATGTGGTCTTAGAAGTGCAAATCATAACAAATTTAACATCAATGAAATCAGAATGAGAATCACTATTTTTCTGTATAAAAAAAAACAATATGGCTCCCATAACAGAAAAAAAATCTGAACATGATAACGTGTAGCTGAAAAAAAGTATCAATGGAAATGTACTTTGGGTTTTGAGCTATGTTGTCAAATAGCGATAGAAAAAAAATAAAAACGAAAATTCCGATTTTCAGTTTTTTCCCGATATTTCCGGAAATACTCTCCAAAGTTTCAAAACAGTATTTTGTTAAGCACCAGAATACGCAACTTTGCCCCAATTTAAGCTTCGACGTATCTCCTGTCGTTTAGGAGATCCCAATGGTGTGGATCGAATTTGAATTGCCCTGCATACCTACAGCTGTTGAATAACTTGACAAAAATGGACAACCCGTATATTTGTATTGTTTAACAGAATATTCATATCAACTAATGCAGATCGTTGGTTTGACAATTCAAGTTCATAACATTAATAAATTAAATTTTGTCGTTAAAATAACGAACAGACCTCAATGATGTTAATCAATATAGATCATTAGTTAACGAAAAAGCTTCAAATATTAACGAATTGAATTCGTAATTTGACCAACAGTTAGTTAAATTAACGAATGTAGATCGTTAGCTTAACAATTTTAGTTCATAGTATTTTTAAATTTTGTTGTTGAATTAACGAATAGAGGTTTATGTTAATAACCAATTTACATCGTTAGTTAACGAAAACCAGATTCGTTGATCAATAAACGAAATACGTTGTTACAACGGAATGGTCGTTGATGAAAAAGTGATTCGTTATTCGACGAACAGACTTTCGTTGTAATAACATCTATCTACGTTGGACCAAATTTAACGTATTTTTTTTATTTACAGGAACTATTTCATTGTATCTACGTACCTTTTTAGCTCAGTGTGGACTCCGAATGTTAGGAAGTTCTACAAATTCTTCTACCCCTGCAATATTCCATGGACCATAGCATGAGAGTCAGGGAATCAAACTCTTATTAAAAAATAATAGCGTTGGAAGGTGACGTGTTCGATAACAGATTTCATATATGGTTTGCATACTTGCCATTTTTATAGCCGACCCCACTTGAAAAACTCTGCAGTAAATGTAATACGAATATAACTCATACCAAAATAGTCACTTATGTTAAATAATCCCTTACTGCAAAATGTGTCGAAAATAAGTAATCGCTCGTCGTTTATGTAAATTTTATTCTTACATAAATTCATCAGTCTGCAATAACAATGAACTTAAATCTTTAGAAACGATTTCTCAAACTAATGATGCATAAAAAAGGGACTACTCGACAGAGTTGACCTACTTGGAATCGCAAGTACTTGATCTGAGGCAAGAATTTTACTTCAAATGTGTGCTTACTTATCACAAAAGCAGAAAATTAGAAAAGAACAGTCACAATCACTACACAAGACAAAACAAATCACATCCCGTCCCATTCATGATAAAATCGATTGGTCAAAGATGGATTGAATTTTTTGCCCCAAAACTTTACAATTTACCAGAATTTGAAGAATTTATCGAACATGTTTCAAGAAAAAACTGAAAAATTTCATATTACATAAACTCAGAATGACAATTCATGAATTCATAGATATAAAAAGCTTCTGAATGATTTACATGACCCTTGATATAAATAGTACTCTGCTGCTATACCTACAACTAAATTTGTGTTGCGAAACATACCTTCAATTTGAATTTCATTCTCAACATCCCAAATCCATTAATGTAATATAATAAGATCCAAAATTTGCTAGCAAAGTAACGTATAGCCAATCCAATTGTTTTTAACTTTTAGTATTTGTATTTAGATAAGTTTTGTATACATTTGTCTTTTTCTCGGAACAAGTGTAATTACACTTACCGAGTATATTTTATTCAAATGTGATTTTGATTTCTTTAATATCTTGTCACTCATGTATGTACTAGAAACTAATTTAATTTTATTGTATTTATTCATTGTGAGTGTCTTTTTCAGAAGTGTTTCTATCTATACCATAACATTAATATTACAGTGTGATATTTTTATCAAAGTTTTATTACAATGTGATATTCTTATCACGATGAAAATTCACAATAAATAGGTGAATTACCAATAAACTTGATTTTACTCCTCAGATCTTGTTATTTCAGAAAAAGGTGGGTAAATTAGTCGTATTTTCAAAATGTGAACTCACAAAGTGGCCTGTGAAAACGCATAAACATTGTGAACTTACGATAAGTTTCGAAAAAACAACAATTCTCTGTGATTTTTCATTGCGAGTTTACATTTTGTCTAGCAATTTACATGAAAAAAATGTTTTATCACTGACATATTATATTGTTAATTCTACAGTTTATATGGAATTTCACAATATTTTTGAGAAAACACATTTTTTCACAACGTGCTTGTAAAAATCACTTTTTAGTGTTGGCAATATTTTTCACATTCACATTGTGCTCCAAATATTTTTTTCATACTATTAATTTAAATGCTGAAATGATTGGTCTACTATCTTCGTTCTTTTAAAAACTGACCAGGCACGTAAATACACAATTGTTTTTAGATAAACAATCGATTGATGTCGTATATTTGAATTTCTACTTCGAATAATTCCGTTGAAGTCTGCACTCCCAACAACCATCATATTTATCAAATACCCCAGCGATTTTCAATTCATGTCAAAAACACAACGTACATCTGATATTTAAATAGAGTTGGCGCATCGACATGCTCTCGCTTCAAAGACTGCCACGATCAGCATTTTCGACAAAAGAATATTATCGAAAGCTATTGACGTCATCTTTTATTGAGGGGCTCTCTCAAAGGCATCTTAATGTATGGAGACTATAAGGATATTAACAGAGTTTTTGTGCAGTCTAATCATGAAAGCCCAACTCGCTTCCAATAAAGCGGATGTCAAGAGACAGATAGTCCGGGAGATGGAAATGAGATTTGCAGGAGTGCAAACTTTCACATGGAAGTATCCTGGTAAACATTCAACTCTACAATTATAAGTAATATAACGGTTTTCATATTATGTTAAGTCTCATTATAATTAATTTTTTTATATACAGTGAGCACGTAAAGGTTGGAACAAATTCGTTAAACGCTTGATATGGCCATTAGGGAAAATAAGCTCAGGCACGTCGATTTTAAATGTCGGTAGCGCATTTTTTGGCATACTTATATTTTTGATGACGTCATCGCTGTTCAAGTTATGACGTCATCATAATTTTTTTCAAATGGCAAAACCCTATACCCAATACCCTATACCTTCAAAAAGAACCCATTTTTCTGTGTATGGATGTCATATTTTTTCTTATGTTACATAACCGCATGTTCGAGAAATAAAAGATATTTCATTATTCATAATAATGTAATACTAAGTCTGTTAACGTAAACTTTTGACTTGAAGTGCTCCCACAAAAAAAAATTTAGTGGGGTTGGATCAGGAGATCTAGCTGGACACTCTAAAAATCCTCGTCTGCGATCGAATCATCTTCATTAAGTTCATGAATTACTTTCACTTCATATGGGTGCCACTTTTTCTCTTTTAGTCATTTTAAAACAGACGTTTGACACAATGATTGCTCGAATGCAACTAGACACTGACTGTAGGTAAATATGTTTCTAAAATTCGAAACAATAATAGTTAGCTATCAAATAATTGTGGTATAAATCGACACCATGCGAAAAGCGAAAAATGACTCAGATATTTTAATGATTTGAGGTTATGGGGATAAGACTAGTACGCAAGCTGAGCTTTGTGACTTATTTAACTATAAATATCCATATAGACCTATTACACGTTCGACAGAGAGCAAAGTCGAAGCAAGATTTAGAAATTTTGACTATGTAGGTATTATCCGAAAGGTCGTCCAGGCGTTACGGAAGATCAACAATTGGATGTGTTACTATCATTTCAAGAAAATACTCATATGAATCATGAACTTATTGAAGATGATTTCGATCGTAGTCGATGATTTTTAGAATGGCCAGCTAGATCTCATGATCTAACCCCACAAGATTATTTTTGTGGGGATCCCTTAAGTCAAAAGACCTAATATTACATTACTATGAATAATGAAATATCTTTTATTTCTCGAACATACGGTTATGTAACATAAGAAAAAATAAGACATCCATACACAGAAAAATGCATTCTTTTTGAAAGTATTATCGAAATAGTATAATGCCATTTAAAAAAATATATATTATGAAGTCATAACTCGAACAGTGATTACGTCATCAAAAATATGATTAGATCAAAAACTGCGCAACTGAAAAATAAAATCGACATGTCTGAGCTCATTTTTCCTAATGTCCATATCAAGCGTTTAACGAATTTGTTCCAACCTTTACGTGCTCACTGTATACGGCTACATACAAGCAGTACCACTGAAGATTAAGACATTTTCACATGAAATCTTCATTGATAATTATTAACAACATAAACGTACCAAAACCCACATAAAACCTCAAGTACTCATAATACATTAGTTACCATAATTTAATACGTTATTTACGAAAGCATAATACGTTAGACACCAAATAATATTAGAACTAGTTTTCATAAGCATGTAATACAATATTTTGACAGTTTTCAAATTTGATGGATTCACCTTTGCCTTCAGCGTCCACGATCATAGGTATATCCTCTAAAGCCTGATTAATGACCGAGTTAGCACTCCTTTCGATTTCGTGCGGTTCCCCAGTACTTATCCGCTGCCGGAAACATCGCCCATTTGAATTATGCGAGGAATGGAAACTTCCTTGGCCACACTTTTTTCTAAATACCCTCTAGCAACCTTCGCCGATTCCCATCCACCAAGTTCTTGTAGGTCTCATTTATCTCCTCCAGCATCAACAAAAAAATTTGCCCAAGATCTAAAGCAGTGACCAGTATACAATTTAGGATTTTCAAGTGAGAGATAGGTTCAGGCCCTCCACTGCGGCCAATGGCCTATTGTGGCTCACCCTATGGTTATATTTCTCCCAGTATATTCAATCTCTTGATGAAATTGAGGAATGGTATTTGGAGAACAATTTACCAGGTTTTCTGACCTTACTGTCGAATCGCCAAATATTGAGAATCAGGTTCTGGCCGCTGCAGGGCATGTACACAAAATGTGTTTAGCCGTTTCATCATCCTCCATGCATAGCCGACACTCTGCATCTTATGCAAGTCCGATTTTATGCATGTGATGTTTGAGTTTGCAGTGTCCAGTAAGCAAACCTACTATAACTCTGAGATGCGCTCTACTGAATTCTAGCAGTTTGTCAGAGTGCTTTTTTTCCTTGTACAAGCAATAAATGCTTTGAAATGGGCTAGGCCCGGTAGACTACGCCAGTACTCGAAACTTTTATTGTCTGCCCAAGCTGTTATGACATTCTTGGCAGTGCTATATGCTAAACCGATTACCCGTTCTGGTCCAGTGAACGTTGTTTTGGCCCTCCCTTTTGCTAGGGCGTCCGCTATTTCGCTTCCTTCTAGGCCTGTGTGACCTGGTATCCAGACTAGGGTAACGTTGTTGCGTTGCGCCAGTTGGTTTAAGTTGTATCTGCAGTTCCATACTGCCAAAGATTTAAAACAGTTGCTTTAAGTGCCGCTTGACTATCTGAAAATATTTTTATTGTTTTTCATGTGTGGTGTCGATTTTCCAGCTCCCTGGCACACATTTCAATTGCATATACCTCTGCCTGAAATATCGTAGCCAATTTACCCATACTGAACGAGCGTTTCACTACTGGGTTCTTCCCATATATTCTGGCTCCGATGCCTTCCTGAGTTTTGGAACCGTCGGTGAACCATCGCTCATTTGCCTTACATAGGTTGGTTTCATTCCGGACCCAGTCTTCTCTTTCGGGAAAGACGACAGTGTAGGATGTGTGAAGGTTGGTTGATAGTTTTAGGCATGATGTCTGAGGGCATTCCTAGAATGTTGTGAGCTAATATGCTCACCAGCATGCTGCTGCCTCTCATGACACATGCCTGCGGTAGACTAAAATGGCCGCTTGGTAAGGTCTGTAGGTTGCCCATCTTGCCTCTCTCTCCAGAACTATGTGGAGAGAAAGTAATCCAATGAGGACCTCCATTGCTGCCGTTGGCGTGGAGCGAATGCTTCCAGTAATCGCCAGGCACGCTTGTCTCTGTAGACCGTTAAGTTTAGCAATGACCATTTTTTTATGACCCTTGCTCCACCAGACTATAGAGCCATACGTCATCATTGGACGTATGACGGTCACGTACAACCAGTATACGTATTTTGGTGACATGCCCCATGTTTTGCCACATATTCTGCGGCATGTCCATAATGATAGGCTAGCCTTCCGGATAGTCTTTCCCAAGTGCGAGTTCCAATTAAGTTTTTTTATCCAGGGGTATTCATAGATATTTTGCTTCACTCGCAAAAGGAATTGTTACAATATTGATGGAAGGAGGTATTAAATGTTCCAGCATCCTTTTCCTGGTAAATGGTACTATGACTATTTTGTGGGGGTTAATGGACATTTCCTCCCTCTCACATCATTTATATATGGTATCCAATGTATCCTGAAGGACGTACGAGATCGTCTCTTTGGATTTATCGTTTATTACTAGGACCAGATCGTCAGCATATGCTTGCAGATCAACCTCCCAAAGCGAGAGAATGGCCAGCAGATCATCTACCAGCACTGACCATAACAGTGGGGGGAGGACCCCCCCCTGGGGACAGCCCCTGGCTGGCTTGAAGCTGACACTTTCCCCCTGTAGAGAGGTCGTTATAGTTCTTTTGTGAAGCATAGTTCTTATCCAGTCACATAGTATCGGTTCAATCCCTCTAGAGACAGTGGCCTCATATAGGGAGTGAGGTAGTGCATTGTTAAATGCTCCTTCTATGTCCAAGAATGAGAGAGATACTCAGCTATTTTTTGAGGTATTTTAGAAAAGAGATGAAAGCCGCAGCGCTGTACCGTACATTTCCTTTTTATATATGGTTCAAACAATCTTTGGTGAGCAACATGGGCTGGCCTAAATATTGCGTACTTTTTGAATAAAAGCACAGGATGGACTTCGCCGTCCGATACCACAGCGAAAATCCGTTTCTTGTGGATTTTTGAGTAGGGAATAGTAGCAATCAGCTTGTCCTGTAAAATATCAACACCTTTTATGGTCATCTTCGCTAACTCATTGGTTCAACAGGTTCCTCCAATTCCAATGAAATAGCATCTTTCATCATCAAAAACTCCTCGTCTGGGGCAGAACGTTCAAATTCGTTGACTTGTTCTCATGTAAATACGATTTTTTTGCTATAACCAACGATTTTCTTCTTGATGAAACGTATTAAGGCGCCGTATTTGTCGATTTCCACTCTTTCCTTCTGTTCCGAAGTCGCTCGTAACATGGAATATTTCGGCCATGAGGATGAAGCAGATTATTCCTCAGTGAGTTTTGCGAAATACGCCAGCAACACCGTTTCTTCTGCACCTTGAACATGTACTCTGTTTCGCCACTCACAAAACTGCCGATATTCTTCATAATGGATTTCAGATTTGCCCGGAAGCAAGTTTAACCTCATAGTGTTGGATATAAAACCACAGAGTACACCAACTAACAAGAGGCGAAAGCTTTGTCGGAACCTTTGATGTTGAGTACACACGATTTTGAGCGGAAATACTTCACAACATTGAAAGATAAGCTACCTGATACACTGAGAAAAGTACCAGAAGTAGTGATTAAAATTCCTACAAAACCGAACTACACTGAGAAAAACAATACTGTTGATAAACATCATCGTTCTGACAAAATATTTGATATAATTGACGGAATGAGTTGATGACAAACTTTTACTATTTGATTTCATAAATGTATGATTGATATCCAAACTCCAAACTAATATTTTAACAGAAAACTTACACTTTGATTTAAAATCGTGATTTTGAAATACAGAGAGTATACATGAAGTATCTAAATTATAACACCAATGAAATTGATACAGACACGAACATTTTTTTAAGTTATGAAGGCAGTGTTTCCCTCAGTTTTCCTGAAACCAAATCAAAAATGCTCTAAATTGAAATGAATACAATTGCTATAAGATATAGATTAACAAATAAACTTTAATTAACTCAAAAACAATGCTTGATTTCAGTTTTTCAAGCGAACATGTTTTGTAAGAATTTTAATGAAATTTAACATTTCTTTTATTTTGGGTAGTAAAACTGAAGCCATTTGTCTAGTTTTATTGCTATTGCCAAATAGTCTGGAGATGGAATCATCATTAGGTAACTGTCGACTAACACTAATGAAAGAAGCTGAACTTTAATAAATAGGCTTTATTTTCCTTTTGACAATTGCATTTCATATTATATACGAATCGTCGATATTGACCAACAAACTGAATGGACATATATTCCTCTAGATTATAGAAACCATTACATAGGAGGAAGTATTTTAATATATTCTTGAAATAAAAATAGCCATTGTTTTACAGTTCTTTCTACTAGTTGTACATTCTGGAAGTCATGAGGTTAGGAGAATCGTAGTCCAGTTTACCTTCACCAAATGAGTAACGTTAAAATGTTATACTTAAGGAATGCTTTTCTGCCAGATTCTTTCATAGAAATACCTAGCATTGCTCGTAATGACTTTTTTTGAGAATGAAGACTTCTTTCCAGTGAGAAGATAAACCCCGTAAACATGTTAGATGTTAGATGTTAGGGGAGGGGGAGCTGGCCCCTTGGCCTAATCCACTGCGACCTTTTCAGATCTATTGTGGTGGCTCCAATTGCTTATAGCACATCATCTAGCTTCGTCCATTTTATCAGACTGAGCAAATTTGATAATGGCCTCTCGAGATGGCTTTCCGCTCTTGGTTTTTCATCTCCAAGTTGAAGAAACCGCACCCTTGCTAGTCCTTTGCACTGGCACATTACATGTATTGCGGTTTCCTCTTTTTCCTGGCAGAACCTGCAGATTGCTTCTTCCGCCAGACCTATAATATTCATATGTCTGTTAAGCCTACAGTGACCTGTCAGCAGACCTACTATTTGTCTAACGATCCTCCTTTTGTAGCTGAGGAGGTCCGTCGTGAATTTTGGCGAGCGTCTTTTGATGAACACCTTGGCCTGTCTCAATCCTGGTCGGGTTTCCCACCACTTTTGAGATTTGTTTTGTACCCACTGTTTAGTGTGGGCTTTTGTGGTGGATTTTGCTACGCCGCAGAAGGGTTCCGGTCCAATGAGCGCTGCCGAAGAGCCTTCTCTGGCCAGTGTATCGGCCCGCTCATTGCCCAGGCGTCCCTCGTGGCCTGGCACCCAAGCTAGGGTCACATTGTTACGACTACCCAGCTCGGTCAGATCACGCAAACAGTCCCACACCAGTCTTGATTTGACTTGGTGGAAACCGATTGCCTTGAGCGCAGCTTGACTGTCGGAGTAGATGGCCTCTGTTTTATTCCTTATCTCTCGTCTCAGTATTTCTCCGACACAGTGTTGTATAGCCGTTACCTCTGCCTGAAACACTGTGGCGTGTTTTCCAAGGCTAAGCTGGATGTTAATCCTTGGCTTTGCCCCGTAAACTCCAGCGCCGACTCCGTTATCTGTCTTTGACCCGTCTGTGTACCAGATCAATCTTGCATTCACGGGCGGCCCTTTCTCCCAGGCCTTTCTGTCTGGTATCAGTATTTTGAAGTACTTTTTGAAGCTAATTTGGGAACCATCGCGTCCGTAGGCATTCCCATTACTGGGTCTGCCCTCAGTTCCTCATGTAGCTTCCGGTAATCAGCTCCGTGCTTCTGGCTTATTGGAGCTTGACCCTGCATTAGTCTGTGTGTCACGCACCTTGCTTCTCCTTGGACGTATATGTGTAGTGGTGGCAGGTCCAGTATGACCTCCATAGCAGCCGTCGGAGTTGTTCTCATGGCCCCTGTCACCCTCAGGCATGCCTGCTTCTGGATGCCATTTAATAGCCTAATGATCCCCGTCTGCTGTGCTTTTGTCCACCATGCCACCGACCCGTAGGTAATCATGGGTCTCGTTTATAACCATAGGATCATTTTAGGGTTGAGCTCCCAGTTTTTTCCGCACATTCTGCCACACATTTCGAGTGTAATGGTGGCTTTATGCGCGATTTTTTGGACGTGAGAGTTCCACGTTAGTCTTTGGTCGAAAGTTACTCCACGGTACTTGGCCTCTTTAACAAACGGGATCTCTACATCGTTCAGCATTTGTGGTTTCAGGCCTACCAGTGTTCCCCCGTAAACATAGACCACACCTAAGTCTGAAGTCAACCTGAGCATAATACAATGTCAGCAATTGATCACAGTCCAAAACTTGTTTCAAGTTCCTGGTCTGATAATATATTATGCCACCCTAAACTTTGATCAATGGAGAGTCTCAAGAAGTTGGTGGCTTCGCTCTCTGCGATGACAAGATCGAGCGGAGTTTTCGTTTGCTTGAAAACTAATGGTGTTTCAACTTCTCTGACGATTGTGAAACTGAAATGAAACCGTTTTGCTTACATTCAAATAGAGATTATCCGAAGCAAACCACCTATTTAAATCCAGAAAAACTTTATTGCATTTGTCCTCGAACTTCGAATATGTAATATGATGTTATATTGTTGATTTCCACATGTCGTTTCCTGCAACATAGATGTTCTGATATCTAGGCCAGTATGTACCTATAACATTTTCGTTTTTTATTTCAAGGATCTTAGCTCAGATATTTCCTGCGACACAATTATTATGAGACAGGAAGTAGCTGATTCACACTGACAGTTAAAATAATTAAATCGCGTAAGCGCTCTCAAAGGACCCCTCACAATAGCATAGGAAATTGGCCAACGGTGGGATTTGTCTGAAATTTACATATGTTATTGGTATTGAGTTTCTGATCAAATGTTCTCAAGGGCCCAATCCTCTAAGACCAATGATTTTGCTCTCAGGGTCGTATTTAGTACAGGTGCCAAATAAACAATGACGCTTTGTTCTCAAGTTTATAATTTTTCAATTCCTATTAGAATTTAATCAAATAAGAAATATTGAAAAACCTCCGCATTTGTCTTTTAGCACAAGTCCTCTCTGATAAATATTTTGTCCTACAGGACCGTATTTAGTAAAACTGTATTTGCCAATTGATCTACAAAAAACGGAATCAAATTGATTTTGTGGTTGATAGCTCGTTTGATAGATGAATGTAGCTTTCTTTGTGTACATAACAAAAGTGGTCGCCATCTCAATATCCAAGATGACCAGCCTAACCTATAGCCTTTATGTAGCTTTTTAAGAAAAAAATAAGAACTACAACGTTTTGATTGTTGAAATCGGTCAGTACCTTTTGAATTATCTAATTTTATGACATAAATATAACTCTACTATCTTAATGAAACAATCTTATTCATAACTAACGAAGTTGTTACCGATATTTCCAGGATGATAGAAGAGAACAAAAAAGTGAAGCACTCATTATCAAAATTATACTCGAACATTTACAGCTGCTGGAGTATCGCATCTTGGCATGTACGATTTGCGTCATCTTTAATATGCTTTAACACAGAAGTCGATGGATAATTCACATTTTGATTATGGAGGGCAAATCCCAAATACCACAATATACTACAAATACGAGCACATGTTACTGGTGTCTTTGCCCCTAATTTGCAACTGCAGTAGTATCCTATTATCAACATCTTCACTATTCTCGTCAGACTGGTTTTCATGCATAGTGTATTGAATAAATACTTGATATTTTTTTCTCCTTCTGAATCGAGAATACACTCTAAGTCTAATAAATCCACGTTCATTTATTTGTATATTTATTGTTATTGAACCTTATGAAATTATTACTGTGGGATCAGATGAGTTATATTAGGTATAGAGGGAATTATTTCAAAGAGCAAATGACCTATTTCAATAATCAAAACGTTGTAGTTCTTATTTTTTCCAGCTATTATCTTTCTTCAAAAGCTACAAGTCCTACATAAAGTTTATAGGTTAGGCCGGTCATCTTGGATATTAATATGGCGACTCATTTTGTTATGTACAGGGTGTCCCGGGATCTCGGAAACCAGAAGAGATACGAGGTTGGTTAAATAGAGGCAAAGTTGCGCAATTTGGTGCTCATTGAAATGCCGCTTTCATATTTGAAAAAATTCCGAATACTTCCGAAGATTTTTGGAAAAAACCGATTATTCGCGATTTCATTTTTATTTTTTTGTGGCTCTATTTGAATAGATATAACAAAACAAATTTCACATTCTAATTGCTACTTTTTCTGTTCTACAAGACGGTGTTATCAGATTTTCAAACAGATTGATCTGCCATCATCAACTTTGTTTTATTAAATTCGGCCCTGGATTTTTTATTATAGATTTTAAAAGTTTCTAATGTCCCAAAACAAATGATGTATCGCACTTATTCTAAAAGTTTATATTAATAGCATTTTTCATAAGAACTCATGAGTTAGAGAGAGACAAAAATTAGACTTTTAATAGAGTTAAAACAAACTTTTTTTACAATAACGCACTGCATATAACTCAAAAACTAACATAAAAGTGGGTGGTTAATAAATAATATAATTGAAGCGTCATCCCTCAAACTCTAGGCCCTAGGCTATATTTACAAAAATAATTGCATTTTATCAAAGTGGCTGTGCATCGTGCATTCTGGCTATCTTAGTTCATTTGTTAATGTTTAAATTATCCAATATTTTGACAGTTCACTGTTCGTTTACTAATCGTAAACGCTTATTAAACGAAAATTACTTTTTCTAACGAAGAAAAACGAGACATGATAAGAATTTATTATATTTCGAATCGAAATTCTAAAACGGCTTGTGAGCGCTATTTGTTGCAATATCCAGAAAGACGGCAGCCGCATTATAGTTATTTTGCTAATATTGATACTAATTTAGCTCAGTACAGAAGTTTTGTTGGGCCAAGGGTTGAATATGGAACACGAATCGATCCAGAAGAGGAACAAATTATCTTGAACACTGTGGGTTTGAAAACTGTTACAAAGTAGAAAGTAAAATGAATAATTTTAAATTATTTTTAAGGCCAATAATAATCCTCGAGCTTCAGTTAGAGTTTTCTGAGAAGAAGTAGGATTACCGCGAATGAAAGTTTGGAAAACTTTAAATAAGCGTGGATATAAACCTTACAAAATCCATACTAGTCAAACACTAAGACCTGGCGATGCTGAGAGATGATTAGAATTTTGTAACAGGTTCCAAAATAAAATTAATGAAAATGATGACTTCCTAAATAAAACTATATGGACAGTTGAATTCAGTTTTTCAACAGATGGACTATTTAACAGACATAACGAACACTATTGGTCAATAGAAAACCCAAGGCAGAATCAAGAAGTAAGACCCCAGGGACGACAATCATTTAACGTATGGGTCGGTATGTGGCACAATAAAATTATCGGCCCGTTTTTTATTCAAGGAAAATTAAATTCCGATAGATATGCAGAATTAATAAGGACCAATATATTGGATTCCTTAATGGAAGAACCTTTGGGCGTATTACACGTCAACTATAGTGGCAACAAGACGGTGCACCACCTCATAATGGGAGATGTGTTAAAAATTTATTAAATGAATTATTCCCTAATAAATGGATTGGAAACCAAGGTCCCGTACGTTGGCCAGCTAGAAGCCCCGACCTAAACCCCCGACTACTTTCTTTGGGGATTTCTCAAAAACCGTCTTTATCGAAACACGCCACAAAAATCTTGAAGTAGGTATTACGACAAGACCTAACAAGGGAGATCAGGGCTATCCTTGCAATGACCATTCAGCGTGCCATCCATAAACTTCACAGACAGACACGAAAATGCATTCAAGCAGGTGGATTACAATTTGAATATTTGCTTTAACTTTCATTGGGTTTTCAATTTTATAGTTTTTGTTTGACTTTTTTTGGAATAATTAAAAAATCATGCCTATTGTTGAACATCACACATTGTTTTATATCAATTTTAGGAGCGTCTGAGGTCCTTAAAACAATGATGTATCGTTCTTTTTCGAAAAGATTATTTTAACGATGTCCTGCTTAGATCTTACCAAAAATATATTCTCTGTCTCTCTCCAACACATGAGTTCTTATGGAAAATGCTATTAATATAAACTTTTCGAATAAGTGCGATACATCATTTGTTTTGGGACATTAGAAGATTTCAAAATCCATAATAAAAAATCCAGGGCCATATTTAAAAAAACAAAGTTGATGATGACAGCTCAAATACGAAACGTCTGTTTGAAAATCTGATAACACCATCGTGTAGAACAGAAAAAGTAGCAATGAGAATGTGAAATTCGTTTTGTTATATCTATTCAAATAGAGTCACAAAAAAATAAAAATGAAATCGCGAATAATCGGTTTTTTCCAAAAATCATCGGAAGTATTCGGAATTTTTCAAATAGGAAAGCGTTTCAATGAGCACCAAATTGCGCAACTTTGCCTCCATTTAACCGACCTCGTCTCTCTTCTGGTTTCCGAAATCCCAATGATGAGGCTCGAATTTGGGACACCCTGTACACAAAGTAAGCTACATTCATCTTCCAAACGAGCTATCTACCACTGGCATAGATCAAGAAATAAGAACGTTATAACAAAATTAATTTGATTTCGGTTTTTTGTGGATCACTTGGCAAATACAGTTTTACTAAATACGGTCCTATAGAACAAAACATGTTTCACAGAGGACTTGTGAAAAGGCAAATGCTGAGATTTTTCAATATTTGTTATTTAATTGAATTCTAATGGGAAATAAAAAATTATAGACTTCAGAACATAGTATCATTGTTTACTTGGCACCTATACTAAATACGGCCCTGAGAGCTAAATCATTGGAGGATTGGGCCTATGAGGACATTTAATCAGAAACTCAATACCAATAACATATGTGAATTTCAAGCAAATCCCACTCTGGGCCAATTTCCTATGATATTGTGATCACGAAAACCGCTTTGTTTCGCCTCTTGTTAGTTGGTGTACTCTTTGCATAAAACCTTGTTACTTTTATTTTCGCATCGCCGTTGTCAATGATAAAGCTCTGAATGTAAAGTCTGTTTACGTTAAGATGAGAATGACGTTACAAGATGACAGGTTAGTTTTTTTCGCTTCCGCATCGTCCGAAATCTTGGTATTAGTTGAGCATCTTACAAAATGAAATTTTACTAGTTTTACATATTTTATTGGAATTTTGAAGTTATTTCGTCGGATATACAACATTACCAAACAACGTAATTTTCTTCTTTATATAAACAGAGTATAACTCGATTATTATAGACCGGGATCCCATGCCTATTTTCAAAAATGATTAATAACAGGCTGAATCTTCCTGAGTAGCTTCATTTTATCGAGACGCCCAACTTATTTTTTTACGAAAATTCTCGATAGTGGTAGCTAATAAAATGCGCAGGCGTCAAACATGTCGATTTGGTGAGTGCAAAAAATTCATTAATAGCAGTTAGTTTTTCAGTCGAACCTCGAGATAATTCGATGAAGTACCCGAAAAAACATCGATCCTATAACCAGTGTTCGAGCTACAGGGTGTCAAAAATTCCATTACTGCTATTATGCGAATTATGAATCGATTTGATTTGTTTGCTTTAATTCGAAATCGATTTTTTTTTAGAAGTAAATACATTAAATCTAATTTGTAGTCCCTCCATTCGAATAAGAAATTATATTTCATAAAGGGTGTTGCATTACATAGCGTGACATGACACTGTTTAAAGAAATAGGCGAATATCAATTCCATTATCATTTTTATTTTACAAATTCTTTGAAAAAGAATGGGTCTTCATCAATTACATGAGGATTCATATTATGATTGCTAGTTCAACAGTATATAGTTTTCTATGTACACAGCGACAATTTGAATGCTTAATAAGGCTATATCTCAGGAACAAAATGACATAATTATTACGAATTATACTCATGAAATAATCCTCCCATCAACTCCCCTCATTTCCAGCACGTCCCGTCACTCTCTGATTTACAGCCACCCGCATCCAATTACATTTTTCAGAAATCTCTTCTTGTGATACCTCCTTGAATAGCTGGTGAAAAATGCTCTCCCACTTCTATGTCGTTCCCTTACGAACGACAGCCCTCAAAAGACGAAACTTGTGAGAGCCAAAGATTAACGAATTCTTACTTTTTACGTGCTATTCCACTTTCTCGGGCCATCACAGAAATATAAGCAGTCGCTAGGCTTCGAACCCACGACCAGCGACCAGAGTGGATAAAAGATCAGTATTTCAACTACTTGGCCACTTGACCCCCGTAAAATATAATATCTCTTTCGAACTGGACCTTTTGAGGCCTCTGGAGTTACCATACATCCTATTTTACCGTAGAGCAGATTTTCACAATTCGTCTGACGTCTTTGAAAGTTCTCAATTATAAATTTCAGCTCTTCAGACGACGATGTGGTGTTGCAGGTTTTTTCGGGTATCCCTGCATCTGTTAAAGCGAATGCGACATAATTTAAGCTGCCCCGGAGGGCAAATTGATTATTTCATTGTTTGTACTTTGTTATTGTTGTTTTCAATATGTTTATAAAAATTATGAAAGCCAAACAAAATTTCCCACTTTTTTTATGAACTTTTCACGTAAATTATGATATTTTTTAATTGAACAAACAATTATACATTGACAGTAAAATATGTGTTATCATTGTCCTACAGTTATTAATATTTTTTTTACCAATGGATTTGACAATTTCGGAGCGTAGGACTGGGAACAACTACCATTCAATTTGAAGGACAATATGACCATTCAATTATACAAATATTAACCAAGAAACGGTAAAAAGATCATCAGGTTATTAATGAATTTTTATGACCACGTCATTGGTACGTGTTGGGAGAGGGGGACTCTTCAGTCCTACCATCCATTTTGTAGGACAAAAGTTTTTTCGAGTACTTCTTCGACTCATCTCGAGGTTCGACTGAAAAACTAACTGTTATTAATGAATTTTTTGCACTCACCAAATCGACATGATTGACGCCTGCGCATTTTATTAGCTACCACTATCGAGAATTTTCGTAGATATAAAAGTTGGGCGTCTTGGCAAAATGAAGCTACTTAGGAAGATTCAGCCTGTTATTAATCATTTTTGAAAATAGGCGTGGGATCCCGGTCTATTAGCGATTTAACACCGTCTTGAACATTGCGGGTGACCCGGCTATCGCCTCGTCACTTAGCAATGTCCTCCACTATTATAAATCGCATATTAATTTCGTTGTATTCTTAGTTATAACTCGACATATCAGTTTTTTTGTTTCACCCGTCACACCCGTCACCCGTCACACACAATTTCTGAAAGAGTAGATTCTACAAACTACATGACGTGACGAAATAATTATACAATAATGATGATAATATAAATACTCTCTCATAAACACTGGTAAGTCATGGCCTATGTGGGTAGAGACGGCTAATTGTATGACTTGTTGAATTATCGCAGAATGGCTGTCTCTATAATATTAAATTTAAGAAACATCGATAAAATATGTTTGTCAAACGAAGACAAACTATTTTCAAAAAGTATCAATTATATGAAGTGAGCATAGAGACCATCAAAAATTGTGAATATGAAATACATCAACAGCGATTGGTTGTATGGAAAATAAATCGAACGAGCATTGGATATTTATAATACTTTTGTCCAATTTCCTCATCATTTTTAAAGCACTGATCACAAATAACTGAAACAAAAAATTATTTGTTGCCTTCGAACGTTCAGTGAATCGTGCTGTTGTTGTTGATGAAGAAGTTCTGCAACTCCTCGACGAAGAATGAAGATCCATCAAAAGCACCCGTGTGATTAGTAGGATACTTGGTTTAAAGCAAAAGATGCCGTATCAGAGCAAGATTCGAACATTTGCTTCAATATGATTGCATGCAATTCTGTTGTGCTGTGTTATGTATGTGATTTGCAAAAATGTGTTATTTTTTTGCTATTTTGAGCATCATTCTAATCTCATTCCTAACTCAACCAGCTCTGCTGTCAGTTCCAAGTCTGATGAAGGGGAAAGGAGAGTGAGCATGTATTGTTACATGCCTACAAGTTCCTACAAATTAATCAGGAAATTTTTCATTTTTGTAATTCTTCTTCGTTTCCAACTTATTTCTTAATAAGAACCCAAAAACCTAACAATACTATCAGCACAACCTTTTGTAACATGTAATAGTAATGAATCAAACTACTGAGGTAAGATTAAAAATTGCACAACCTAGACATCTGAACTTTTCATAAAATTCACATAAACGGACCATTATAAACTTATTCAATAGGCGACACTTCAAATTTGTTTTTTATTCCTTCAAATATCATTAATGATTATTTGAAATAAAATTACACTCATTTTGTGAATTGTGTTTATATTCACAACTTTACTCATACTTGAAAGGATAAAGGCAATGTTGAGAATTGCATAATGCATGTTGAATGTGGAAAGATGCAAAGGCATTCATAAGGATTAAAATTGTTTACATTCAAATATGAAAGGGTTTCTTTTGCTCTTCATATATTACTCATCCTTCAAAATAACAGCCAAATGCATTTCATCAATTTCATTCATTATTTCGGCAGCAGAAACCACTGTACTCGAGAGCAAATGATCATGATTGTTGCCCGAAGTCTTAGTTATTTCAACGATAATAGTTTGTTTTTTAACAGAAAAGAGAAATTATAAGAATTTATCATAGCCAGATAAGAGTCGATGGGCCTTCAGTATTGACAATAGGGAATATGTATATTTTTTTATTTGTTTAATCAATTTTTTACTTCGTTAGAACATAGTAAAAAATATAAATACGGTTGAAAGTCTTGAAATTAATTTTTAAAATAATATAAATATAAAATACCGATTGAATTTGACCTATTTGAACGCCTCCATTTTCGCGCGCTGTGGATGACGTGACATGGCGCGATCAGTGTTGTTCTTCTTCAGTGTCGTTCGTTGAGACGTACTCTGGTTGCTCTACTTGCTTGAAGTTGATTTTTTATAAAAGAGTAAGACAAATGCAGTACAAGTGTTAGAGAGAGATGAACATATGTGAAAGTGATCTCGATCAACCAGAGCAGTCTTCAATGAACAAGCCTTTCTATAGTTATGGCCATTGACACTACTGACAGTTATTAATTAGGTCAGGGATTTGCAGTTTTAAACGCTATTACGATAATGGAAAATGCTAAAAAAAACTTTTTATAGGAATTGTCTAGTACCGGAATGCCAAAACACAACTATAAGTACACCAAATAAAGAATTTTTTTCTGTTCCAAGGAGATGCGAAAATACGTAAACAATGGTGTAAGGTTATGAGAAAGAGGCGAGGTATCTCCAATGTCACATTTACATTGTTGTGAAGATCATTTACATTGCATTTCGATAGTTAACATAAAATGAATTGATCAGAAGTAAGTTTTGTATGCATAAATGTTTTGTATATCAAGCGGGAGATAACTCTGTTCATACCTGCCTCACCTAAAAAAGAAAAACTATCATTTGATAAACTATTACTACTTATCAGTTCAGGTATTGATAATTTACAATTGTCATCAGATCAAAATCTCACTATGTAATAGAGAACACTACAAATATATAAATAAAAACAAATTATCCATGAAAAAGATAAATGTCATAACGTGCCATGTGACGTCATTCTTCGTTTCGACCAATGGTGATGCGTTTCGCAAATTTGAATTCCGCGCGCTTATTATGCACTTTTTGATTAACGTTTTATGGAGTTAACTACAAACTAAATGATAAACTGATGGTGTAGGTGTAATGTCAAGACAATAAAGTATCGGAGGTAAAAAAATCAAGTAAATTTAAATCACTTGCATATTCCCTATTGTCCAATGTACGCATAATAATCACAACTAGATTAGATTTCTAGGAATCAATCTAAGTGATGATCTAAATCAGAGAGAGCACCAGGAAAAAACATTTTTCAAATTATCTTTCACGAAGTTTCTTCATTAATTAGATAGATGTACTGGAAATAAATCAATTCATATGGGCACAAATAGGTTCAAGACTGCGGAAAAGTTTTTGGGGAAATGCTAATGCAGGAGTTTTGCGTACCTGTATAGAGTGCCATATACAGAATTTTCATCAAATACACTATTTTGCCTTCAAACGCAGAAGAAAACATGGTTGAATCAACAACATATCATTCACTCGAATTAATAAAAGTGTCAGTATCGCAGAATTAAATATTAATTCGAATGACACAAGTAGGGGAAAGTAGCCTAATTTGGACCGTCTCCTAATTTGAACGACACTATTAATTCGACTATAAGTGTGAAGTAGCGACATCTGTCGCGAAAACCCATAAGTTCATATCCATATTCGAAAGGAATTTAATGAAATTCTCAGTTCGAAACTTACATCGACGGTTAAACTGCTCTTGTTTGAAATTCGAAGGTGTACAGCAATATTTCAATAGATTTTGTAATCTATTAGCGCCTTCCACACAAAAGGTGAGCTTCTCATATTTTATATCATATATCTGTAGTATATTAGCGTTAACTCAAAAAATTTTTGAGGATACCATTGAAAATAAATTGTAACGTTTCCTAAATTGGACCAACACAACTTGCCTTAATTGCACCGGTCCAATTTAGGAAACGATTTTTTCTTACATCGGTATCGTCAGTTTATCAGGAATATTTTTGATTATCTGCAGATGTCCAAAAGAGGAAAATATGGCAGGTGGTCTCAGGCAGATTTAGCACAGGCTTTGAATTCCTACAGAAATAATGGAGTGGGATTGAACGAATGCCAAAGGAGATATCACATACCAAAAGCCACTCTGAAACGGCATTTGGAAAATAGTATTAAAATTGCCAATGAGTTGATAAAGGTACTGGGCAGGCCTGCTGATTTTGATCAACAAATGGAAAGTATTCTGACTGAACATATTCTGAAATTTGAGGAGAGAATGTTTGGCCTCACCATTACCGATATAAGACGAATAGCTTATGAACTTGCGGAGAAAAACCATATTCCTAATCGCTTCAACAGTGAGAAACGTATGGTGGGAAAAAAATGGTTCGTCAGCCTGAGTCTACCTCGATTGCAAAGGCAAAAGGATTCAACAGAGAACGAGTGCAACACTTCTTTGATATTTTAGAGCAATTGGTAGATAAGTATAGGATAACCGCCAACACCATATTCAATGTAGACGAGTCTGGATATAGCACGGTTCAAAAAAGGATGCCAAAAGTTGTCTCATTGAAAGGCAAGAGACCAGTAGGTGGAATCACTAGTGGAGAGAGAGGAGTTAATACTACAGCAGTATGTTGTTTGAATGCTGCTGGACTGTATATTCCGCCTATGCTGATTTTCAAGAGAAAAGGTTATGCCCCTGAGTTAGGAATCGGGGCTCCATTAGGTGGATTAGTGGAGATTTCAAAAACAATATCTGCATTCGAAGTAAGTTTGAATAAAGTCTCACCTCTACCAGAAGCTCATTTGGTTAAAATGATAAAGAGAAAGACAAGAGCAACACAGATAGCTGTAGATTTAACAAGCAGCCCTTATAAAACAGAGCTTGAAGAAAAGAGGAAAGCTGCAGAAGAAAAACCAGGAAGACGTAAGTTGCCAGCTGATAAGAGTACTATCCCCCCCAAAAAAAAGTCACAAGAGAAGAAAGGAGTGAGAAATTTGTTGATGCAAAAAAATACTACTAAAGTAACCGAAGACATAGAATCTGAAAGTTCGGTAGCAGAAGATGAAAATGATACAGAGTGTTTATACTGTGGAGGCACCTACCTGTGTTCTAAAAAAGGAGAGGGTTGGGCTCGATGTTACCAGTGCCATCGATGGGCACATGAAGAATGTGCAGGAATTGGGGACGAGGATGGTTTCATTTGCGATTTGTGTGTGCCAAACTGACTTTTTTATTTATGGTCCAAATTAGGAACCCGTAGGTCCAATTTAAGACACCAGTCGCCTAATTTGAAATAAATGCATTTTTTTTCGTTTTTTTTTTTTTTTTTTGTAAAATACTGTTTTGATTTTGACACATTTTTGCGTTATATTGTCATAGCAACACATTGAGGATTTTATTGTTTCATTCCATTCATTAAAAAGTGAAGTTTTAGCATTATTATGGCAATTCTTTCGAAACTGGTCCTATTTGAGCAACTCTCCCCTACTGTTATTGATTTGCACCTCTGCAATCCATTTAGATTGAATGCAATTATCCGCATTGAGTTTATGTTTTGTCCATAGAAAATCTCGTTTTGTTTCCTTGAAAACACCAGATGTTTCAGTCGATCATAATCAGATTTGAAATGTCAACATTACCTTTCATTATTTTTCTTAGAGTTTGATTCCAACCAACGAATTTTTTTTTAACTCATTCAGTGCATCTTTGGATCGAATTCACAAAGTCCTTGAACAGTTCTTGTTGTTCAACCAATTCATTAAATTTTGAGGTAACGCACAAGTTAGTTCGTTGAACATTTAAGGGTCTTCATACCTGAAAAATGGGGAGTCAGAAACGATTTTTTTTCTGAGTAGAGAAGGGTTGTTTGATTGTATAAAGATAAAAATAATGAAAAAAATATCTTTTGACTTTTAAATGAATGAAAAGGATATTTTCCCCTATTTTTGGGCATTTTCGTTCAGTTCCACCATCAAAACGAACGAATATTTTGGTGTTGTTCCTTTTCAGTATCGAAGTCTATCATTCTCCCAATTAAACGACTTTCTCATTTTTCTCCTAGAAGTTAATTTTTTTTTTGAATAATTTTACAAATATGTGTTGTTTTCGCGAAACGGATTTCCTTGCTTTATTCCATTTGAAATGAGAAATATCCAGCTTTATCAAAGTCAACTAATAAAGGTATGGTTCAGTCGTCGATCTGTGAAAAGTAATTATTATTTACAATTCTGGATTCAGAAATGGAACTGAATTTCTTTTAAATGACACGCCCCTCAGGTTGCTCCTCCCACACGACTGGTGAGGAAAAGAGAGAGTATCATATAGCCAGTATGACATCTGGCACAGAGTCGGATCGGGAATGGGAAAAAAGAAAACTCATTCGGGTCGATCGAAACTATGGAATATTATAACTTTTACAATTAATAGCTTTTTTCAACAACTTGTGTTTATCACTTGGGGGCAATACTCCATGTCATTTTAATATCAGGAAAACCAAGAGGCAGCTCCAGAATGTTGGACGAGATTCGTGATTTCTGATACGATTCCATTCGAAATTGGTATATAGAAACTTTTGGGATTGGGATGTCATAATTTTTTTTGGATAATTCAACGTAGTGGCTCCAAAATAGCAGACGAAATTTCTGATTCTCATATCAACTTTGAGGTATCATTGGATTCAGAAAATTATGCAGATTTCAGAAATGTAATAATTCACAGGGTGTCCCATTTGAAAATCGAAGGTTTGATGTCATTTCCGGAAAAACCAGATATTGTTTTTTTTCAAATATATCAAAAAATGCCCAATAGTGGGCATATTGAATTTTCCAAATTTCAGAAATATAGCTACAGAAACGAAGGAGAAAAGGGCGTGTAGCATGAGTCTGTATCACACGGTATAGAATTCGACCATAAATCACGAAACTCGTCTGCCATTTTCAATTCCTGAATTTTTACAGAAAAATCATTATCTTCGAACCGAAAAACCACTACGTAGGTAGGGTAGAACCCGCCCAGAAATTACAAAACTTTTCTGTCATTTCAAATTCACGAATTTTAACAGAAATCATCAGGATCTCTCAACCCAAACACCGATTTTGAATCGAATCGGACATAATCACAAAACTCGTCCGCCGTCTTAAATTCATCAATTTTGACAAAAGATTACTAATCTCTGAGCCAGAAAAACCCACAGACAAATTTTGAATCGAATCGGACCATAATCACAAATCTCTTCCGCCATTTTGAAATTATTAATTTTGACGAAAGATTCATAATCTACGACCCCGAAAACCTGCACATACCCATTTTGTATCGAATCAGAAACCAAATCACAAATCTCGCTTTTTTTGTTTTTTCTTTACAAACATTTAAAATGGATTACCCACCTGCTACTGGAATTATGAACAGTGAACACCTATCAAATATCAAATGATTCGGACGTCTGCAAGTGTAAATTTTGTTCCATATTACAACCCACATATAGCATACAGGTCAAATTAGTATGAAACGTGTAATAAGAAAAACAAGCTTTCCATACGCTGTTTACGTCAGCGTTGTATACTTATTTTGTGCTGCATGCATGTCATGTTTTATTTGACATTACCTTTTATCTCATATTTCAGACGTCATTATCTATTTCTATTTGCGGTATTCCTACTTCTTAAAATTCACATTCAAAACATTTCCGAGATACCTAGTTCATACAGATTTTGCTAAAATATTTTTTTATTCTTGATATTGTGTGACTGGATTTCATTATATTCATATATTTGAAATTTTTGTGCAAATTTTCAGATTACCACGAAAACAAATAGGCTTTAATCTAGATTTGTAATTTGGAAGAACGAGCACCGAATTATCTAATTCGGACCTATAGCTATCGAGAATCGCCAAGTTAGAAGTGAGGCGGAGTTTGTATTTATTCCATCGGGAGAACACGTACTGCCATCTGGCGATATACGTTTCTTATATAGGAGGCTAAAGAGCTTTAAAACGAATATTTGTGATATTCATAACAATAAAAATTAAAATGTCGAACTGAATCTGATACACTTGTCCTATAAACATTAAAGTATTCTACCGAAGCATATATTTTCTCATAATAACAAAATATTTTGTATATTTGAGTAAAATATTTTGTTCGTTCAATAAATACTGCTGCTAGTCTATTCAAGTTTGTTTCTACTGCAGCTGCATTTTCTTCATTAGACAATGAAATCTCAACAAAAAGAAACTGAATCAACAAAATTTTTACCGTGAACATGCCCATCATTTTATGAGTTATGTATTTATGTGCTTCAAGACAAGCAAAACTTTTCTGATTGAACATTTTCATAATCAATGCACTCGACAAAAAGGGCATTTTCATGTTAAATCCTCCAAAAGCAAAATATCGCACAGGTCACCGATCATATGGGTATGGAAGTATTTGATACGTTACCATACTACATAATAACCAGTAAGTCATTGACTGATTTTAAAGACAAATTGAAAACATTGCACTCGATGTGTTGTTCAGCTCGGCCTGATGGCCTCGTCGGACAAATTCACGTCGAGTGCAATAAACACTTTTTGACCTTGTTGCACAAATAACTATTTTTATACACTGTTGGTTAAGCACTATGTAAAACCTAGAAAGTGTGAAAACAAGTATTTTTCTCTTCCAACTATTGTATACTATTCATGAATTGACTGTACTAGTATAATGACAATGTCTAATGGAAATGAATAAATGATGGAGATAATGGTGATTTTTCTCATCAATCTGCTTTCAATAATAACATTCTCCGTCTGGACAAGAATCATACTTTGCTCGATTCGACCCTTGAAAACTATTAGCCGTACTAAGGCCATTAAAGTCCGCACCCTTCTCCTTTTTGGGGCAATAAATCTGATTTACAAATTGTTTTCCGGTAA
The DNA here is from genome assembly GCA_944452925.2 of Chrysolina oricalcia. Lineage (NCBI taxonomy): Eukaryota > Metazoa > Arthropoda > Insecta > Coleoptera > Chrysomelidae > Chrysolina > Chrysolina oricalcia. The sequence goes on along the minus strand of OX101819.2, from coordinate 53,074,090 downwards.
TAATTTTTCTTGAACAGGTAGCTGTTGAAAATAAAGGCTCTCTCACGAAGAGAAAACAGGACCATTAATTTTGTTCTCGAGTTACATATTACCATGAAAATTATATGGAGTTTCCTTTTCAAGTTATATAATGAGGCGTTCAGTTGGCTCACTTTGAAATTAGCCGCATTGAGTTTTCCAAGGGACGATTTTCGGTGCGGCAAACCTAAACTGTTTCCGAAAGGGTCGCCAGCCGTGTTTATATTTCGTATAAATTTGTTTAATTTGTTCCTTCTGTCTGAGAAAAGTATTAATGTTTTTTCAAATACTTGTAATATCTTTGAATATTTCACCATATTTTCTTCAACATTGCACAATCCACCGTACCAAATAGTGAAAGTGAAAATTCAAGCTATGAATCTATCGAAAATATGGACCTGAATATCATCAACGCATTCTATTTCAGGCCAGTTACAGCACCAAAGGTGAAAGATTGTACCAGTAAAGCCAAAGACGTCGACGGGCTTTGATGATATTCCAATAAATCTTATCAAATCAAATCACTTTATTCTTTCCTTTGAACTCACAAAAAGCTATAGGACAGGTCATATACGATAAAACTTACAGATTTACAATTCAAATGCACATAAAAAATACTGGGTGCAGATAAGTAGTGGAAATGTACGAGGATATATTATTATATTATATTATTAGCCTACAATAGAACCAACCAAAATTTCAATGTCAAAATATTTTATTACTCAACATATTCTCCTCTCAATTGGATACATTCATTACAGCAATCCTGCAACGTCTCTAGACCTTTCAAAAATAATGTTTCTTCTTGCTCTGCAAACCAGACTTCCACAGCTTTTATTACCTCCTCGTTGGAAGAAAATTTACGAACTTTCAAACTTTTTTTCAGTTGAGGAAAGGGATGATAGTCGGACGGAGCCAAATCTGGTGAATAAGGGGGGTGTCCTAGTAATTCAAACACTAAATCACGAATTTTTGCATGGCAACATGAGATTTGTGTGCAAGGGCGTTGTCCTGCAAAAACAAAACACCTTTGGATAGCATTCCGCGCCTTTTCTTTTTAATTTTTTCCCGTAGAGTGGTCAGTAATTTCAAATAGTAATCTCCAGTTGCTGTTCTACCGTTATCCAAAAAATCAATCATGATTACTCCATGGCAATCCCAAAAAATTGAAGCAAAAACTTTTCCAGCAGATTTTTGGACACGAAACTTCTTAGGACTTGGAGAACCGGAGTGTCGCCATTCCATCGATTGTTGCTTTGTTTCTGGATCGTAGAAATGTACCCAAGTCTCATCCATAGTAACAATTCGGTTTAAGAAGTCTACTTCGTTTTCAACTCGAGCACAGATCGAACGCGATGCTACTACCCTTGCACGCTTTTGGTCAACATTCAAACATTTGGGGATCCATTTTGCAGCAATTTTTCTCATGTCCAAATTGACATGAACTATATGATGAACGCGTTCATATGAAATATTCAGTGCTTCCGATATCCGTTTTAGCCCAATTCGACGGTCTGTTAATCATGTCATGAACTGCATCGATATTTTCGGGGACTGACACAGAAACTGGCCTTCCCGATCAGTCATCATCTTCAATGGAAAATTTACCTCTTTTGAAGCTTGCAGTCCAATTTTCCATGGTCGCATACGAAGGACATTGATCACCAAGGGTATTAAGCATATCTTCTTAAATCTACTTACCTCTCAACCCTTTTAAATACAGGTACTTGATGATGGCTCGATATTCCAATTTTTCGATTTTCACAATTTCGGTGGACATATTTTTTTTTTAAATTTATTGTAACTCTGGTTTACGTTTTTGACACAGAGTAGAACTATTTTTGAAACTATTTAATGGTGATGTTCTCACATTGGCCGGTAATTTATTGAACAGTTGAACAGTTATGAGAACAAATGTTGAACCAAAAGTCGCTAATTTTAAGAATGGAACTTGAAGGTTGCGGTATCATGAATAATGTTTATTCCAAATATGCAAACGTTTTTAATGGGGTATCCCATAGCTCGATTCTTATAGGCCAACACTTTTTTTTCTTTGGTGTCGACTGCTATGGTCATTAGCCACGTGTTCTGGATAGGCCATGTTACTGACTCCATGCGCCACCTTAGGAGCAGCACTGTTAATTGGAACGCAACAGTGAATCGTGCAGGACTCACCCCAGTCCAGCCACGAGATTTTAATAATTTAATTGGTCAAATTAAATTAAAAAATCCCAGCCGCAACTGGGGCTCGAACTCTGGACCTTTCGACTCAGAGTCGGACGCTCTAACCATTTTTATTTTTGTAAAATGAGCAGCCATTCACTCCAAAACAACCCCGGAGGTTGATAAATTTCGAAGGAATCAGAAATAACCACAAGAACTGATTGAGGAAAATGGTTGCAACGAGTTTTTTACTAACATCGCAAATAATCTGATTACATCCCTTTCCGATGCGAAACATGATCTTACCGATTTCTTGAGAACTCTACGAACACTTGTAGATTTCTTTTTTTTTCTGTTACACCGAGCGAAGTCAAGAGTACCGTTTCTGGTCTGAAGGACTCGAGCGTTCCTTACATCCATGAGCTTAATATTGCTATCACTAAATCTATTGCTGACATCATTGCTGATCCCCTAGCTTCTATCTTGAACAATTGCTTCTCTCGAGGTAGATTTCCAGATGAATTGAAAATTTCGATTATTCTACCATTATTAAAAAAAGAGGATCTCAAGTGGTTGAAAATTTTCGGCAAATATCGATAATCCCCATCGTTGCAATGATTATAGAGATACTTATTAAACAGAGATTGATTTCTCATCTAGAAGTAAATGCTCTACTTTGTCTCAGTCAGTTTGGTTTCAGAGAGGAAAATCCTTATGTGTTTTTGTTAATGGCTTGAAAGAAATCTTCCATGATGTGCCACAGGGTTCAGTCCTAAGACCAGTCCTGTCCATACTGTATAAAAATGATGAATATATATATATATATATATATATATATATATATATATATATATATATATATATATATATATATATATATATTGTCATATCCTTCCTAAGAATTGCACTCTTTCCGCCGTTGATCCAACGCTCATTGACCTATCTACATCAACTGACACTCTCTGCCCTTCCGACGTTTGAGTTGGCTGAAAGGTGGTTTGCCTCAAACAAAGTCATGCTCAACGGTGAGAAAACACAAAATCTCATTGTATCGTCGAATGTTACAATAACTTAAGAAAAATGTGTCAAATTACTTGGATTTCATATTGATAACAGACTCAACTGGTTGTACCTAAACGCGCTAGTAACTTGTCCAGCTCCACATTTCCAATTAGTGGACTGAAATACATGGTGGGCATTTCTACTCTCAAGTCTAGCTATTTCGGTCTTTTTCTTAGCCATATGTATATGGTCTTATTCTGTAGGGTAGTTTCTGTAATGCAAACCAAATATTCATTCTGCAGAAAAAAGTTGATGTATTTTATCATATCCTTCCAAAGAATTGCACTCTGTTCGACGATGATACAACGCTCATTGACCGAAATATCGATCCACATGAACTGACACTCTTTGAGTATTCATTTTCATTTCTATTCACTCATTCTTTTTTCATTCAACTCCTGAAATTTTTAAAAAAGTTTGATATTCTCAGCAAAAACCAACACGGATTTAGAAGTGATCATTCAACAAATACAGCTGCAATTTCATTTTTCGAAAAAATTGCAGAATATTTTGAAGAAGGAGAATGTCCTGCGGGGATCTTTTGTGATTTCAACAAGGCATTCGACTGTGTTGACCTTCAGATTTTATTATCAAAACTGTATAACTATGGAGTTAGGGGTTCAGCTCTTGGTTAGATTTCTTCCTTCTTGCAGTACGTTAACATTCCAGGACAAATCAATTCTGAAACTAAATTAGTGAATATAGGTGTTCCGCAAGGGTCTTTTCTGGGGCCAATTTTATTCCTGTTGTACACCAATGATCTTGATGAGTACCTAACAGAGTCCTATCTAACGATGTATGCTGATGACACATCTTTGATACTATCGGATAAGGACGAAATCAAAATACAACAAAAAAGTTAACAAGTTTTGAACTCTATATATGAATGGTGCAGCTTGAATTGTTTATATTTGAATGCCTCTAAAACACAAATCGTGAAATTTCGCAACTGGCAAAAAACATGTTTACCATTAACTGTCTGCGTCAACGATGTATTAATAGATAATACAAATGAAACAAAATTCCTTGAGTCTGTTCATTGACGAAAATATCAACAGGAAAAATCACTGTGTATACTTAAGTAAGAGACTTTACTCTTTGTGTTATTTGTTCAGGAATCTCAAACAAGTCTCAAAAGAGCCTCAGCTAATATCCTTGTACCACTCTCAGGTAGCGTCTCGAATTAGGTATGGTATATGTTTGTGGGGCAACTCAACTGCTATTCAAGACGTTTTCATTTTGCAAAAGAGAATATTGAGATTAGTTTTAGGCGTTCCTTCAACCTACTCTTGTAGATGATTGTTTGTCAAATATAATGTTCTGACAATTTTTTCTTTGTATATTTATGAATTATGCAACTATATTTTTAAGAACAAAACTAAATTCCCTCAGAACAAAAACTTTCATAACGCAAATACACGACATAAAGAAAATTTTTATATTCCACATTATAAATACAGGGTACCACAAAACTCATATATGGGTTTGATGATCTATAACAAATTGCCAAAAGAAATCAAAAATACTAATGAAAGCAGAAAGTTCACTACAGCAATTAAAAAATTCCTAATTAAAAATTGTTTTTATTCGTTGGATGCATATCTTAAAATGTGATATAATGAATATATACCCTGAACTTTCATTATGTACAGGGTGTCCCAAATTCGAGCCTCATCATTGGGATCTCGGAAACCAGAAGAGATACGAGGTCGGTTAAATGGAGGCAAAGTTGCGCAATTTGGTGCTCATCGAAACGCCGCTTTCATATTTGAAAAATTCTGAATACTTCCGAATATTTTTGGAAAAACCAATTATTCGCGATTTCATTTTTATTTTTTTGTGACTCTATTTGAATAGATATAACAAAACAAATTTCACATTCTCATTGCTACTTCTGTTCTACAAGATGGTGTTATCAGATTTTCAAACAGACGTTTCGTATTTGTATTTGTTTTTTTAAATACAGCCCTGGATTTTTATTATGGATTTTAAAATCTTCTAATGTCCCAAAACAAATGATGTATCGCACTTATTCGAAAAGTTTATATTGATAGCATTTTCCATAAGAACTCATGTGTTAGAGAGAGACAGAGAACACATTTTTGTTAAGATCTTAGCAGGACATCGTTAAAATAATTTTTTCGAAAAAGAACGATATATCATTGTTTTAAGGACCTCAGAAGCTCCTAAAAATGTATATAAAACAGTGTGTGATGTTCAACAATAGGCATGATGTTTTAATTATTCCAAAAAAGGTCAAACAAAAACTATAAAATTGAATACCCAATGAAAGTTAAAGCAAATATTAAAATTGTAATCCACCTGCCTGAATGCATTTTCCTGTCAGTCTGTGAAGTTTATGGATGGCACGCTGAATGGTCCTTGCAGGGATAGCCCTGATCTCCCTTATTAGGTCTTGTCGTAATACTTCAAGATTTTCCATCCATTTTCCATCCATATAGTTATATTTAGGAAGTCATCATTTTCATTAATTTTATTTTGCAACCAGTTACAAAATTCTAATCGTCTCTCAGCATCGCCAGGTCTTAGTGTTTGACTAATACGGATTTTGTAAGGTTTATATCCACGCTTATTTAAAGTTCTCCAAACTGTCATTCGCGGTAATCCTACTTCTTCTGAGAAAACTCTAACTGAAGCTCGAAGATTATTAGTGGCCTTAAAAAGTAATTTAAAATTATTCATTTTACTTTCTACTTTGTAACAGTTTTCAAACTTACAGTGTTCAAGATAATTTGTTCCTCTTCTGGATCGATTCGTGTTCCATATTCAACCCTTGGCTTAACAAAACTTCCGTACTGAGCTAAATTATTACCTATCAATATTAGCAAAATAACTATAATGCGGCTGCCGTTTTTCTAGATATTCCAACAAATAGCGCTCACAAGCCGTTTTTGAATTTCGATTCGAAATATAATAAATCATTACCATGTCTCGTTTTTCTTCGTCAGTGAACTGTCAAAATACTGGATAATTTAAACATTAACAAATGAACTAAGAGAGCCAGAATGCACGATGCACAGCCACTTTGATAAATTGCAATTATTTTTGTAAATATAGCCTAGGGCCTAGAGTTTGAGGGATGCCACTTCAATTATATTATTTATTAACCACCCACTTTTATGTTAGTTTTTGAGTTTTATGCAGTGCGTTATTGCAAAAAAAGTTTGTTTTAACTCTATTAAAAATTTAATTTGTCTCTCTCTAACTCATGAGTTCTTATGAACAATGCTATTAATATAAACTTTTAGAATGAGTGCGAAACATCATTTGTTTTGGGACATCAGAAACTTTTAAAATCTATAATGAAAAATCCAGGGCCGTATTTAAAAAAAACAAAGTTGATGATGGCAGCTCAAATACGAAACGTCTATTTGAAAATCTGATAACACCATCTTGTAGAACAGAAAAAGTAGCAGTGAGAATGTGAAATTTGTTTTGTTATATCTATTCAAATAGAGTCACAAAAAAATTAAAATTAAATCGCGAATAATCGGTTTTTTCCAAAAATCTTCGGAAGTATTCGGAATTTTTCAAATATGAAAGCGGTGTTACGATGAGCACCAAATTGCGCAACTTTGCCTCCATTTAACCTACCTCGTATCTCTTCTGGTTTCCGAGATGAGGCTCGAATTTGGGACACCCTGTACAGTGCTAGCTAGCATTGTTCTATTCCATTCTGTCCAATATTCCGCCATGTTTGACTATCCATATTAATTAATATGTATGATTCATTGAAAAAAAAATGTACCCATTAGGTAATTATATTGTGCAATTGTCCTCATATACATTTTTTGTGTGTTTTTCGTTTTGTAGTTGTTATGTTATTATTTATGTATACAATACTGTGACGTATCCAATATCATGTAAATGATCAAAAGGACCAATAAAGATTATTATTATTATTATCTTAACCGCATATTTATTTTTATGCACAACTTTTGCAATTGAGATACAGTTTTCGTATTCCATAGGAGCTTGGAAAGCAAGCAGTATTTGCAATTTATGAAAAGAAACGGATACCTGATATTGAGCAGATTAACACCTCCCTGACTCAAATGACATGACCATTCAGCTAACTGGATGATCTTCTCATATTTTTCATCATTTCTTGGAAAAAATGTTTGACTTCTGGAGATCCAACACAATACACCAAGACAATTTCTGATGACATGATTCTGGACAACAATTATGTTTAATCGTTATCAAGTGTTTAATGCGACAATCTCAAGGATACTTATTATATATGCTGTGGATAATTTTGTGTCATTAGCCTAGGGGTAATTTAGCGGTATTCAGGTAAGCTTGTTAATTACAGTGCCAGGCCCCTTCGGTACAGCATTGGTAATTCTTATCGCAATTTCAATTGATCCATGCCACTAATTTAGGGTTTCCACACATTACGGATTTCTATGCTAGCTTGACTGAAGACTTTGTTCTTCATAATGTATGCACTCTCTTTAAACTTCCTTCTATACCAGCCCTATTCTTTATGGATGACTTCGGCTTCAGCCCATTTTATGTTGTGTTGGGTCGTCCAGACATGATCCGCTATCATACACTTGATAACGACTGTAGATTTTAGCAGTTGAAACGTCGTGATTAAAAATTGCAGTGAATTGAATTTTTCTTTGTTCTTTTTTAGACAATGAAAGTCCAGAATAACCTTACTCAAAGTGAAACATTGTCAACCACTTTCAATCATATTAAGTTTAAATTGTATTATTGCTTTCCTGGGTATACAGGGTGATTCAAAAGTACTTTGACAAACTTCAGGAGGTAATTCCTCACAATATTCTAATATGAATTGCGCAAATAAATATGTCCGGAAACGCTTCGTTTCCAAGATACAGGGTGTTGAAGTTTTATTTTGGTTTTTATCAAATAACTCTTGAAATACTGAACTTAATTAAACGAAACTTGGTAATAAGAGGTTTTTGAGGTGTCGAATTCGAACCTGATGTTATTATTTATCTTACTCGTAGGGGGCGCCACCTACACGTCTTTTTCTTTTTTGAAGATTCATAACTTTTTTGAGCGTACTTCTAGCACATTTTTCAGTAAAAAAATCGAATCCTCTATCATATCTACGTAAAACAGCTACCCCTGTTAAAAGTCGCTGTAAGCAACCGTTTTCTAAATATTTGGACCTGAAAATTTCAAGTCAATTATTTGATAATCGATGCATGTTGAAGTTATTACCAATATTTTGCATTTTTCACAAGAACGCTTTGGAAAAGAATTTGACGTTTAAGTAAGTAGTTTTGGTAATTACATATTTTGTGACAGTTAAACGTTTTGTTTAAGTTTCCGTCAGTAGAAGTAGAAAACACTAATTATGAAAAAATGGATTATTGAAACAATAATGCTCATTTAGCCGATATGCATTTCGTTTATGGCCTTGCGGATGGCAATGCGCGCGAAGCAAGATGTATTTACCAGGAGCGATTTCCTAATCGAGTACTGCCTACAGCTCCAACATTTGCTAGTCTCCACCGTCGTTTGGCAGAAACAGGTGGCTTTGAGAGGGCAGCTGATATTATTGGAATACCACGAGCAGTCCGAACCCCAGAATTGGAAGAAGCTGTTTTGAACGCTCTCGAAGAGAATCCAGAAACAAGTACAAGAATAATTGCTGAAGCTGTCAATTCTACTCAGTCCACAGTTTGGAGGATTATCCACGATCAACAGTTTTATCCATATCATATTCAAAGGGTACAAGCTCTTTTGCCACGTGACTTTCCCCAACGCATTACTATGTGTCAGTGGTTTTTGAGAAAATTGGCTGGAAATCCTCAATTTTTAAGATATGTACTCTTCACGGACCTCCCGAAATGCTATCACAAACTTTCATAACAACCATGTTTGGGCTCTCGAAAATCCGCATGCAGTTAGTGAAAGGCATTATCAGTATCAATTTTCTGTAAATGTATGGGCGGCAATAATTGACAATTACTTGATAGGTCCTTTCTTTCTTCCGCTCCTACTGAATGGCGCAACTTACAGACACTTTTTAGAAAATGAATTGCCGGGACTACTTGAGGATGTACCATTAGAAATTCGTATCCGCATGTGGTTTATGCATGATGGGGCTCCGGCCCATTTTAGCGTTGTAGCCAGGGAATTCCTTAACACAGTCTATCCAAATCGATGGATCAGTAGGGGTGTAGAAGAACCTAACCAGCCGTGGGCACCAAGGTCCCCAGATCTGAACTCGATTGATTTTTATTTTTGGGGACATTTGAAGTCACTAGTTTATAAAACTCCAGTAGCGAACGAGGAAGAACGAGGAAGAAAACCGAATAGTAGACGCATGTGAAGCAATAAGGAACACACCAATAATTTTTGAGCGGGTACGAGATTCAATGACTAGACGACTGACTGCCTGTATCTTCGCTGAAGGTGGACACTCTCAACAATTTATTTGAATACTATTTAGTTTCGTTTATTTTAGTTTATTCTACATATTCAAAATTTCCTGAAATAAAATGTTGACATTTCTTGCAAATTTTATTACTATTAATTATTACTATTGAATTATTATTATTAAATCACTATTTCGCTTAAGGATGTCATAAAGGAACGCACCCAACAGTAATGACCTCTTCAAGCGAGTAAAAAGTAATAGAATAGGTGGCGCCCCCTACAAAAAAACCAAAACTGTTTACTTAAACGTCAAATTAATGCAAATGCAAATGCAAAATAAAGGTAATAATTATTACATGCATAGATTATCAAATAATCCACTTGAAATTTTCTAGTCCTAATATCTAGAAAACGGTTGCTTACAACAAGGGTAGCTTTTTTACGTAGATATGATAGAGGAATCGATTTTTTTACTGAAAAATGTGCTAGAAGAACACTCAAAAAAGTTATGAATCTTCAAAAAAGAAAAAGACGTGTTGGTGGCGCCCCCTACGAGTACGGGCAATAATAACATCAGGTTCGAATTCGACACCTCAAAAACCACTTATTACCAAGTTTCGTTTAATTAGGTTCAGTATTTCAAAAGTTATTTGAAACAAACGAAAATAAAAATAATACTCCAACACCCTATACCTTGGAAACGAAGCGTTTCCGGACATATATTTATTTGGACAATTCATATTAGAATTTTGTGAGGAATCACCTCTTGAAGTTTGTCAAAGTACTTTTGAATCACCCTGTATGCAGGGTGTCCCACGAAGTTTAGGACAGGGAATATCTTGAAACTCGAAAGTAGTGGGGAATTGTAATTTTGAGGTGTTGAATTAAAGCAATTGGTGCAGCTTTTTTCGATATTACGATACCCAATGAGATTTTTGTTTTCGGTCACGTGACATCAGATTCAAAATTATTAATGGGACACCCTCTATATATTGGCATTTTTATGTTCCTCCCAATAAAACAATTTCACACTTATAGTCTTGATCGAATAATTCAAGAAATACAGGTACTTCAATACCCTTTGTCCTACGACGTCTGAAACGAGCAATTGCCAAATTATGTAGGTTTAGGGTCACCCTGTGTATTTAGGCAGTCCTATATTTTATGTGATGATTTAAACAAGGCAAAATTAAATTATTCATCGATATCTTATTAAAAATCGTCGTGGGACAAAGGATATTGGAGTACCTGAATCGCTTTCTCTAGGAGCGTATTTTATTTGCAAATCAAACTTCCATTTCTCAGTCATCCAGGTCATCTCAGTTCATCAGTAAGTTTCACTTATGTTGATATTATTAAGCTACGATAATGAATTTCAGCTTTTTGGCTAAGTCTCACAAAATTTAATTACAATTCATCAAAATTCCAATTAAGATCCTGAACATTCCCAAAATAATTTAATATACACTTCTGGAGAGCACAACGGGTATGTTCCATTTTGCTGGGGAATGTTTACTCATTTTACTCGAGAAATGTTTTCGTTTCAAGCGCATACACCAGAACGGTAACAGACAATGTTTCAATGTTAGCAATTATTTTCCTTAGTTGAAGAGTATTTAGACCAGGTCGATAATTTTTTACCCCAAAAAAATTCAGAACAGGATGATACCCATTGAGAAAGTAAGAAAATATAACAAAAATGAAAGAAAAAATAATTTACGGGCGATTTGTGGTCGGGAAGTGGAAGGAGGTGAGATTGTAAGGGTGGAAAATGGTTTATCACGATTTTTGGCAAAAATGCGAGTCCTATCGGAAAAAGTTGAATGGCAAAGTTGTAGTCAATAAAAAGATTCTTGACTTTTTGTTGACTTTTTTTCTACATAACTTCAAAATCCAAAATACCGACTTTTTGGTTTTCTATTTTTATCTCCCACAAAAAAATTATTTTTCGAGAAAAATTTGGTAGAAAATTACCTTTTTATATCCCACACACACTGTGATTTTTTGGGTTCAAAATAGCTCTTTAGTGATGATGATTTTGAAAATTGAATATATAGATGGTAACAGATTTCAGGTGACGATTTTCTCGTTTATGCCTCTGAGACCAGTAAAAGATATGAAAATTCTGACAAAAATTATGAAAAATATGAGCGGTCGCCGCGTGACTTTCATATAGAAAATTTGATTTTCATTACAAAATATATGTGTTTTGGGACGATTTTATCGCCGCTGCCATGTACACCAACGGCATGTTAAGATGTTATTAAATCCTTTACGATCATAAAAAATGATATAGGATACGTCAGACAACAAATATACATACATACGTACAATCTACATTTATATACATAAAAATATAACATTTCCACAATATATAACAGTTCCACAAAATAAATATAAATATAGGTACCGGGTGTCAACGAACCTATTAGACAAGTCATAACTCCTAGACCATTACATGTATCAAAATGAGATTTGGTATAGGTAAATGGTATGTGAAGAGGGGAGTTTTCATTTATTTTTCACTTTCCGGTCACTTCCGGTTTCACCAGAAATGGCTCCGGTTCTAAATTTTTAAATGGAACATTGTAACATTTTTGGATTTCTGAGACAATTCTAGATCAGAATGTGACATTTTCGAAAGTTTTTATGCCTACTTAATTTTTTCGGAGTAACTTTTGAAATTACATCTAGGTGGCCATGATCGGAAGTAAACTAATCTAAGGACCTCAGGTGATATCAGAATATTACATACGTGAAGTTTTAGTGACTAGTATGAGTATGATAGATACGAATAAGACAAGGTGGCAAAATTATATTTTCGTGTCTAACTTTTACAAGCAGTTTCCGAAAAAAGGATATTTTGACGAATCTAACGACACTAATTTATTTGCGATTGGATTACAAATAAAAACATAAATTAAATATTACTGACGAAAATACTTCATAACAATTTATTTACTTTTGTCAAGTGTGCCATGGATAATGATTCTTTTACTTTTGTAAGCACTTTCCGAAAAAAAGGATATTTTGACGAATCTAACGATACTAATTTATTTGCGATTGGATTACAAATAAGAATATAAATTAAATATTACTGAGGAAAATACTTCATAATAATTCATTTACTTTTGTCAAGTGTACCGAGGATAGGCATGATGCATAATATTTTGCAGTTATTTCAATCAAGTCTTCTTTGGAGAACAAAACACTCACTTAGGTTATGACAGTGACATAAGCTTTAAGAGCAGAAGGTAAAATTTTATTGTTTTCGTTAAATTTTGGTTCAATTGTCCGTCAAAATAATGTATACTCAAAGTGAAAAAGTGTATGTGTTGTTATTGTTTGGAGAATGTCACAGAAATTCAAGGAATGCTGCTGACTTGTATTCTCAGAGATATCCCAATCGGCAACATCCATCCCATCAGTATTTTCCATATGTTGAGAATCGTTTTAGGCAAGAGGGAAATCAAGAGGCAGAACAGAGGTTTATCATAAATGAGGAGACTGAGATTAACGTTATTGCTATGGTTGAGGTTGACAAAACGGTTTCTTTAAGAGAAATTAGTCGAGAAATGCAGATAAGTCACGAATCAGCAAGAAAAATATTGAAAAAGCACGGATATCGAGCATTTAAATATCAGTTACATCAACATTTGTATGCTGACGATGGCAATAGACAAGTAGTGTTTTGTGATTGGTTGCGTCAAAATCATAGAGTTAACCCAAATTTCATCAACTTTATTCTATTTTCCGGCGAATCACGATTTACAAATAATGGCTTGTTTAATAAGCAAAATTCTCGATACTGGGCCCAACAAAATCAACATGCAGTGAGAGAGGGCAATTTTCAAGAAAGGTTTGGCGTCAATGTCTGGGCTGGTATCGTTGAAAACAGAATAATTGGACCAATATTATTCCAAGGTCAGTTAACAGGGGCTAGGTACTTAGGTTTTCTTCAAAATGAAATCGAGGATCATCTTAATAATTACCCTTCAGCAGTTTTACGGCAAATTTACTTCCAACAAGATGGAGCACCCCCTCCTAATACCAGATACGTTCTTGATTACTTAATAGATTATTTCAATAATCAAGTTATTGCAACCAATGGTCCAGTACGGTGGCCTGCCCGCTCACTGGATCTGACTGTGCTAGATTTTTTCATTTGGGGATATGTTAAAGAAAGGGTCTACTATGCAACAGCCCCAGCCACTTTCGAAATCTTAGAAGAAAGGATTCTACAGGCATTTAGAAGTATAACGCCACAAATGTTACGAAACGTGTTGAGAGAAACATTTGAACGAGCTGAAATGTTTCTTCAACAAGGAGGAATGCATTTTAAAAATTTACCATAGTGAAAATTTTAAGAAATTAGGATACTGAAAAAAATGTGAATGCATCGCTGAAATTATTGTTAATTTTGTTAAATTTGTTGATCCAATCGCAAATGAATTACTCGCCATTTGAAAAATAATAGTTAGACACGAAAATGTAATTTTGCCAACTTGCCTTATTCATATCTATCATATTAGTCACTAAAACTTCGCGATTCTAATATTCTGATATCACCTGAGGTCCTTAGATTAGTTTACTTCCGATCATGGCCACTTAGATGTAATTTCAAAAGTGACTCCGAAAACTTTCAAAAATGTCACATTCTGATCTAGAATTGTCTCAGAAATCCAAGAATGTTACAATATTCGGGATGTTCTTTAAAAATTTAGAACCGGAGCCATTTCCGGTGAAACCGGAAGTGACCGGAAAGTGAAAAATTTGTGAAAACTCTCCTCTTCACATACCATTTACCTGTAACAAATCTCATTTTGATACACCTAATGGTCTAGAAGTTATGACTTGTCTAATAGATTCGTTGACACCCGCGGTATACAATATTTAACCGCATCATTGATTGAAATACATTGAAATAAAAAAAACCATCAATCAAAAATTCTTTCAGCTTTGTTTTGAAAAGATTTTCCCTGTCTAGATTTTTCAAATCATCAGATAATTGATTACGAAATTTTGCTCCCTGATAAAAAGGAGAATTTTCAAACAAACATGTTGAATGTTTCTGCAGCCGTATCAATTCACCGTGCCTAGTAGGATATGCATAAAAGTCAGAATTTCGATTGTAATTCTGTATTTGTTTTTTGAACAACATTTGTAAATATAAATACTAGGTACGCACATGACTTAACTCCTTATAAAATATTGCCTATAAAATTTTCTTTAGTCTATTTTATAGAATAGGCGCAACACCCTTTTAAGGAAGACAAATATTTTGTTGAGTTTTGTAGAGCATCCCCAAACTGCAATATTATAAGAAATATGGGAATATACAACAGCAAAATAAACGTTTAAAAGCTGGGCTTGATTGAAATAGGACCTCAATTGTCTGATTGCATAGTACCCACTGTTAACTTTCTTACGTATTTGGTTTATACCCGACTCCCAGATCACGTTACCATCAATATAAGCACCAAGAAATTTGGTGTTATCTGATGATTCAATTATTTCGTCACCCACTCTAACATGAAAATCATCAATTTTTCTATGTCTACTGGAATAAAACTGCAGCAGAACAGTTTTTTCCACATTCACCACTAAAGAATTTTTACCACACCAATTTGTAAATTCTAGACAAAGTGTTCAATTTTTCTTGAAGCTGCTTTGGGATATCGGCTTTTGCTGCTATGGTTGTATCATCTGCATACAGAACTATGTTGTCTGTGCTTATAAGATTTGGCATATCGTTGATGAACAGGAGAAAGATGATTGGGCCCAATATAGAACCTCGAGGAACCCCAATTGATGCGACTGACAATTGTCAACTTTGACATGTATCTTTCTGAGAGTCAGGTATGATCTGAGCCATGAAAGAAAGTTACCCCTGAAGCCAAGTGAATACAGTTTTTCATATTTCGTGATATACGAGGATGTATTGGTACCTAGTTAGCCTAGACCAGTTCCCTGCATAAAAGAAATATTGCGTTACCATAGCAACGAACAATAACTTATTAGAAGTGTCAGACGTCAAAAAAGTAAACCAGAGTTACGCAATAAATTAAAAGAAAAAATATGTCCACCGAAATTGTGAAAATCGAAAAATTGGAGTGTCGAGCCATCATCAAGTACCTGTATTTAAAAGGGTTTAGAGGTAAGCAGATTTACGAAGATATGCTTAATACCCTTGGTGATCAATGTCCTTCGTATGCGACCGTGAAAAATCGGACTGCAAGCTTCAGAAGAGGTAAATTTTCCATTGAAGATGATGACCGATCGGGAAGGCCAGTTTCTGTGTCAGTCCCCGAAAATATCGATGCAGTTCATGACATGATTTTAACAGACCGTCGAATTGGGCTAAAATGGATATCTGAAGTACTGAGTATTTCATACGAATGCGTTCATCATATAGTTCACGTCAATTTGGACATGAGAAAAATTGCTGCAAAATGTTTGAATGTTGACCAAAAGCGTGCAAGGGTAGTAGCATCGCGTTCGATCTGTGCTCGATTTGAAAACGATGTCGATTTCTTAAACCGAATTGTTACTATGGATGAGACTTGGGTACATTTCTACGATCCAGAAACAAAGCAATAATCGATGGAATGGTGACACTCCGGTTCTCCAAGACCTAAGAAGTTTCGTGTCCAAAAATCTGCTGAAAAATTTCTTGCTTCAGTTTTTTGGGATTGCCATGGAGTAATCATGATTGATTTTTTGGATAAGGGTAGAACAATAACTGGAGATTACTATTCAACATAACTGACCACTCTACGGGAAAAAGTTAAAGAGAAAAGACGCGGATAGCTATCCAAAGGTGTTTTGTTTCTGCAGGACAACGCCCCTGCACACAAATCTCATGTTGCCATGCAAAAAATTCGTGATTTAGGGTTTGCATTACTAGAACACCCCCCTTATTCACCAGATTCGGCTCCGTCCGACTATCATCGCTTTCCTCAACTGAAAAAAAGTTTGAATGGTCGTTAATTTCCTTCCAATGAGGAGTTAATAAAAGCTGTGGAGGTCTGGTTTGCAGAGCAAGAAGAAACAGTTTTGCTCTAGAGACGTTGCAGGTTCGCTGTAATAAATGTATCCAATTAAGAGGAGAATGTGTTGAGTAATAAAATATTTTGAAATTGAAATTTTTCAATGTATCCTCGTAGTAATGTTAATATTGTATTCGAACCGATCCATTTTAAGACCATTATCCATGTCTTTTTACATACTTTTTTGCATACTTTGCCTGACGATTCAAAGATCCAAAGAAATATGTTAATTTTTTCCGAAACCAAAAACTAATAATTAAAAATAAAAACAATTCAAAGTCTCTGTGGGAATGTGTGAATGAGGCTTGCAATAAATCTCATAACAAGACAAAAATTACTGATTTTGAGGAATAGATAACAATAGATAAACTAGTCTGCAGGTGGTCACCCTATCCAAATCAAAACATAATTCTGCTGGTTGGTCATAGAGGGTACTTGCAATTGCGTCCTCTGATGCTTTGAGGAACGTTGCACAAGTAGCTGTTGGATTTAATTAAATACCCGTCGTGGTCTTAGCCAGGGACGTAGTTGTTTTCTGACAGGTACTTGCCATAATAAGCCTACACAGTAGGTGTTTATGGGAGTAAACGGTTAAATATCGGTCGGGAACGACTGTTCGTTACTAAACGATCTCCCAAAGATTTCTGGTTTCTTAGATAACAATATAATTACGAATACATTAATTACTAGTTTTTTCCTAAAAATACCAAAAATTCCAAAACTAAACGAGATATCGAGAAAATGTATATGAACAGCTTTATTGTACTTGAACAGATCTCCAAGAAGTTTTTATGACATGTTTCGATATCTTGGAAAAACCAGATTTTTCTTTGAACATTTCGCTCTTCCAATTTTGGTGTTTCTCGATCAAATTAGGTGCGGTAACGTCATATTTGGTAATAATTTCACAATTGAGAATATTTTTTTTCGATAAAAGTCATATCCCCGAAGATTTTTTAATATTCTTCCCCCTCCCCCTTTTCGAATTTTCGAAAAGTTTGTGCATGTCCGATCACCTAAATTGAAAAAATTGGTTTTTGCCAGAACCCTCATTGTAACATTGATTCGTATCTAACAGTTATATCATAATTTCAAGACTAAGGTGATGATATGGCAATCTAGAAACATCAAGTTTCCTGATTAAAATAATAATAATAATAAACTTTATTTTATAATAAGCACTAAAAAAATGTTTACAAACATAAATACGTTCATATAAAAATTATGTACCTAATTGTAACCATATAAATAATATCACACATTAAAAAAATCATTGACTGAATAAAAACATGTATCAATAAGGAGCAATTTCAACTTTCTCCTAAAGTTTCTGATAGTGGAACAGCATTTCAACTCATTTGGTAACCTATTTAAGAAAATCAAACCATCAGTATCTGGAGATTGGTATGAGATTGAATATCTAGTTTGCGGAATATGAAAATTATCTTTATACCTAGAGTTTTTATCATGAATTATCTTTTGCTAAATTGGTTTTTGAAATTATAACAACATAATTCAAATATATGAAGTGGAGGTAACGTTAGGATATTCAATTTTATGAATAGATCCCTACAACTGTGCTGTCCTGAAACACTAGGTCAAGAAAAACATTATTTGCATGTGTGGACCAACCCCAAAAACACACACCATATCTCAGTCGTGATTCTACCTGTCCATAGTAAATGTTGAGTGCTTGTTTTGTATTCAAGATTTTCCTTATGTTTCTGAATAAGTAATTCAGAGAATTAAAATTTTTACCCAGCCTATCACAGTTTTCCAACTTAACGTACTGTCAAAATGGATACCTGGAAATTAAACACTTGTACAATTTTGAGCTACTAGATTATCACTTATTTCGATATTCAGTTCTGGGCATGACTTTTGGTGATTCCGGAATCTAAGGAAGTGTGTCTTTTCAGAATTAAAATAGAGAGAATTCGCCGAGAACCACACATTCAACTGTTGGAAGATGTCACTACACCGTTTTTGTTGTGAAATATCGTTTTTTGAGATAAAATCACTGATGTATCATCAGCGTATATGGCAAGGGTATTATCACATATTGACACGTTTAAGTCATTTGTATATAAAATAAAAATTGTACCGGTCCCAACACTGAACCTTCCGGTACTCTAAGGGAAATGTCAATTGCTGAGGATTTTAAATTAAGTTTGATATTATTTCTGATGTTTTGTAATACTGACATTTGTTTGCTGAGCATTGTATTCCATAATTATGTAGTTTCCATAGCAATTTGTCATGATCTACACAGTCGAATGCCCTGCTCAGGTCACAGAAAATCCCTATAGGGAATTCTCCAGCTACCAGTAGCTTGATAATATCAAAATAAAATGAATGAAAAGCGGTTGTAGTACTTCTGTTATTTTGGAATCCATGTTGGGTTTTTGAAATTTTTCTTTCTTTTTCCAGGTACATATTGAGACGATTCAAGTACGCATACTCAAATGCTTTCGAGAATACTGATGGCATCGTGATGAGTCGATAGTTATCGATATCATTTTTGTCTCCCTTTTCATGTACCGGAATTACTTCATTCATTTTAAGGTTTTCTGAAAAAATCCCATTACAAAATGACAAATTGACCAGATATGTTGAAGGTTTTATTATGGAATGTGAAATATTTCTCACTAACAAATTTGGTATTTCATCTGAACCACATGATTTACTATTTTTGAGCTTAGTTTTCAGCAAGAGGTAGAGCTCTTCATCCGTATATAAGCAAGGAATGAACCTGTCACTGCTACTAGACTGTACATTTTTTCAACGTTATTTTTACCTATTTTTTCCACTATTCGACGAGGCGTCTGTTGAAAATTGAAAATTAATATTGCAAAAATCAAGTTTTAATGATAATGCTGCATGAGCGTTTCACTTTGCACACAAAATTTAAGCTTCTTCAATTTTACGAACCAATAACAGTGAGGTATCTGGCAAAAACCAAGTATTTTCAATTTAGTGCCATCTGGTGAAGAGAAAATGAGAGACTTTTGTCAATATCATCAAAATACAAATGTTTCACTATAGTCAAGCCATTCAGAAAAAAATAACTTTGATTTTTGTAAAGAGATCGGAGAATTTTAGAAACAATGCAATTCAAAAAAATTCTGATTTATTGCTTGGAACTCTGTATGTCAGTATGAAACTGAATCCCAAGCAACTTTTTCGATTTATTTTTTTCGATATCTTGCCATCTCACCCCACTTTTGGCCTCTTCATGATATTTTTTCCAATTTGCCGCCATACTAGTGGTCACGTGACATGCGTCAAAACCGACTCTTATTTTATCGGATATGCACAAACTTTTCCCCAAAAATGTTTTTCCAATACTCTAACAATAAACTTTCTTCCCATATGGTACATACTTTTTGGCGGTCACTGTATATGTAATATGAATAATGAAATTCCAAACTTTTCATTTGTGAATGAATTGGAAAGTGTATGCATGTCCTTAATCATTCCCCATCACGTTTGTATCGGAAAATCGAGTGCGGAAAACTAATTAATTTTCCATTGCCTTTTAATGAAAAACCTTTAATTAATCCTGGAATGTTGCCGGTGAACGTGTCGACTAAATCCATTTTTATAATTAAACGGTTTCCGGTGATATTTTAGATTCTACACGCTTCATAGTTACCTACCATGAAAAAATGGCCACTTTTTTCGGATTTAATAATGTAGCTCATGCAGCAACAATGATAATAATAATAACTTTATTCTTCTCAAAGAGATTGCATGAATGTGAGTTGTGAGTAAGACTTCAAAAAAATATAACATTCCAACACCACCCTCTCTATGCATTTACTATGGTATGATGTATGTGAAAAAACATTAATATGATTCTCAAACAAATTGTCATTTTCATACCTACCGTACAAGGAGCGGTGAATTACTGAGGGTGCATAGAACTGAAATATTTCAAAAGTCGCCTTTTGCAGCTGAATCTTGTTCTTCAGTTGCCTGCCTTCACAGACATTTAGGAAATATCAGCTTTCGTCAGTTCCAAAAAGAAAGTTGAAGAATATTTACTGGAAGGAAATTTTTATTATGTGAAAGAATTTATTCATAGGAAATTGTACCTATTTTATTGTTGAAATTGTTCTCAATGAATATTTATTTTTAATTAATAGTAATTTACGTAACAAGTCCGGAAAATACTGTTTTTTTAGACCAAATTCTAGGACGTGCGTTAGCGAGTCCTGGAAGTCTACGAGTCCAAAAAAACTGTTTTCGGACGAGTTGCGTACACTATTTTTTCGGCAATCATGTAGAATAACAAATCAATGAGACGTATTTAGTTGAAGAGAGGTCGACTTTCACCCATCTGTTAACCGGATGAAACGATTCCAAATTTGAATATTTCGAACATTTCAGTTCTTATTTGTATAATATATTGAAATTCGAACAGAAGACAGGTACCAACAGAAACATTCTAATTTTTATTTATATTAGTATTTGTATTAAAATTCGAGCACTTCCCGGCCTAGTCCGGGAAGTACGTACTTCCCGGACTAGGCCGGGAAGTGCTACTTTCCCAAAGAAAAAGTGTCCGGAAAGTGAACACTTCCCGGATGGTTGCCGAAAAAAGCTTTTATTTAACTTGCTCTGTGTGTATGAGTTTGTTTGTTAGATGTGTACAAATCTTGCAAGCTGAATTAGAACCAATTCCTCTTATCCTAAGGAATCTAAATTCTACATGCTGGTTCAGTTCCGATGACAATAAATTAATGTGAAAGAAATTGACCCCCATGCCCCCCGAAAGCTCGATAGAGAACGCGTAGATTTTCGGAAGTTTTCTTGACGGATTTGGACGTAAAAAATTACAGCAAAAGAAAAATAGGTAGAAGGGGCTCGCCCAATCCCCTCTTTTCGAAAAAAGTTGTAAAACTCGCGAAATTAAAATCGGAAAAATCCGTAAAAATAGTGAAAAATATTTGACCGTCGAATATTATGGTTTAAAAAAAATTTACCCCTCCTGTCCCACATGAAACGCTAGATAAAGAACGAAAGAGAATTCGAAAACAGTTTCGGATATGGAAAAAACACGAAAAATTTTAGAAAAACTCGCGAAATAGAAATAGAAAAATTCCGTAAAAATAGTGCAAATTATCTGACCATTGAATGATAGGGTTTCAAAAAAAAATTACTCATCTTCTCCCCTCGAAAGCTAGATAGAGAACTCGTAGAAATTTGGAAAAATTTCCATCGATTTCAAACATGGAAAATTACAAACAACACAAATATGTCTGCCGGTGCTTACTTCCTCCCCTCTTTTTAAAAGAGTTGCGGAAACTTACAAAAACAAAATCGGAAAAATCCGTGAAAATGCTGAAAAATATCTTACCATCGAAGAATATAGATTTGAAAAATTCTACCACCCTATCTTTATTGAGAATGCGTCTAAAATTGGAAAAGTTCCTGATAGTTATTATTGGCTTATCCAAAAGCTTGACCTTTGCCTTCCTCAGGTCGAGTGAGCTAAAGTCGGAGACCGAGGGATTCATAATGGCCTGCCAGGATGGTGTCTTCAACACCCTTGTCTACCGTAGTCGCGTGATGGGTATAGACGTCCCTGACACCCGAAGCAGGGCATGTCGTGGGGCGGCACCTGAGACCGTAATGCATTTGCTATCAGCATGTCCATCTTATGCGGTCTCTGCCTATATCCACAGGCATAACGCGGCGCTACGAATGTTATACTACCATCTACGACACTCGTACGGTATAGACGAGACACCGGTGTTGCCTTATGTTCCGGGGGATATTGAGTCCGTGGTGGAGAATGAGAGGTGCCGGATCTATTGGAACTACTCATTCCCCACCCTCAGGCAAATACAAGCCAATAAGCCTGATGTTGTCCTCCTCGACCACCAAAGTAGAACGATATTCGTCATGGAGTTTTCCGCTCCAGGCGAAATGAATATCGTTCGAAAAGAAGAGGAAAAACGGACTAAATATCGAGATCTTCTCTTTGAACTCCGCAGGTTATATCCGGACCATTCTGTCAAAATGGTGGTTCTGATTATAGGAGTCCTTGGCGGAATAGGACACACTGCTCTCTAACTTGAAGATAATACCGGCTTGCCGTAATATGGCAGAAATCTTAGCAGCAAGAATGCAGAGGGCCGTTATCCTTGGTTCGCTCCGTCTACTCAGGGCACACGATTCTCGGACCCAATAATCTCTCACCCTACGGACGTAGGGAGTGGTTGTTGGGGTTAACGACACCAACGCGCCCTCCGGATGGGTCGGAGCACCGGAGACAGGGCCTGACTGGTACACTCCTAAAGAAAATAATAATAATAATAATAATAATAATAATAATAATAATAATAATAATAATAATAATAATAATAATAATAATAATAATAATAATAATAATAATAATAATAATAATAATAATAATAATAATAATAATAATAATAATAATAATAATAATAATAATAATAATAATAATAATAATAATAATAATAATAATAATAATAATAATAATAATAATAATAATAATAATAATAATAATAATAATAATAATAATAATAATAATAATAATAATAATAATAGTAACTTTAATTAATCAAATCAATCAAATATGCTTTATTGTCTAAAACGATTACATTTTGTCGACAAAGTTAAAATAGAAGTCCACACAACATTATACATATATACCTGCTGTAAAAAATAAATTTTCGAATAAATAAAATAATAATATGAAAGACGGAACACATTTACGTAATGACGTGGTTACCAACAATATATAGGTATTACATTTACAAAAAACAAGAAAAATATACCACAGTTCACTTCTCATGGAATAACTAGAACCTATAAGCAAAGTATTCCTCTAAGGTATAAAAACATTTCTCTTCCAGAAGTTTTTTAACGTTATTTTTGAAGTGCTTCATATCATTTATACTTGTGATTTCCGTTGGTGAATGATTGGACACCTGCTTACTTCTGTAAATCAGAGATTCCCTTGTCAAGGATGAAGTAGGAATTGGGGTAGCAAGTTTTTTTTCCTGTCGAGTAGGCCTCTCTACACTGGGGATAAGAAAGTTATTTCTGTATTTATGCAATAAACAAGCCGTCTCTAGAATGAATATTTCAATTAGTGTCAAAATTTTGTGTCCGGAGAAATTCACAATACATAGATTGGGGCACAATTAAAACAAAATGTGTGAACAAAGTGATTCGACGATAAGAGCAAAGCTCTTGTTTCACAAATACATGTTACTAATAATAATAATTATTGTAGTATACAAAACGGAAAATATGACAAATAAATAAAATATGTATATATACTACGACTTACCGTAAGAGAGTAAGAAATAAAAACGTTGGTTGAACAAATATGACACACACTATAAAAAAATGATGTACAAAATATAAAAAATATTAGACATTCAGTGTGTCTCACTTCTCATGGAAACACCCCCGTAACTTCCGTAATAATTGAGGTTGAATGATGAAACTCTCATGACTGATGAAAATGCTCAAAATGCACCTACCACCTGAATGGGGTTGGCCTACGTGATATACACTGCCCGCCAATCGCGATGGAACAACACATTTTTACGGTAAAACATACTAGGGGGCAAAATAGGCTAAAAAATCCTTCAGATTTGTGATCAGGACCACCAACTTACTACAGATACACTTTTTCTCTAAAAAAATTTCAGTCTTGAAAAATCCGAATTTGTCTCACTTCTCATGGAAACACCCCCGTATTTTCCGTAATTTTATACGTAGAATCCTGAAATTTGCAGGATCGATAGATACACTGAAATGAACTCACTGCACAAAACGGGTCATCCTACATGATGTGCACTGCACGCCAGCAGCGATGGAAAAATGGGTGGTTCCTTCGCTGCTGGCGTGCAGTGTATATCACGTAGATTGACCATTTCCGTGCAGTGAGTTCATTTTCAGTGTATCTATCGATCCTGTATATTTCATGGTTCTACGTAAGAAATTTCAGTCCTGAAAAATCCGAATTTGTCTCACTTCTCATGGAAACACCCCCGTATCTTCCGTAATTTTTTACGTAGAACCATGAAATTTCCAGGATCGATAGATACACTGGAAATGAACTCACTGCACGGAAATGGTCAATCCACGTAATATACACTGCACGCCAGCAGCGAAGGAACCACCCATTTTTTCATCGCTGCTGGCGTGCAGTGCACATGATGTGGGAAGACCCGTTTTGTGCAGTGAGTTCATTTCTAGTGTATCTATCGATCCTGCAAATTTCAGGGTTCTACGTATAAAGTTACGGGGTGGCGGGCAGTGTATATCACTTAGGCCAACCCCATTCAGGTGATAGGTGCACTTTGAGCATTTCCATCAGTCCTGAGAGTTTCATCATTTTACCTCCATTGTTACGGAAGATACGGGGGTGTTTCCATGAGAAGTGAGACATACTGAATTTGGATAAAATTATGCAACATAGTTGAAAAAATAATAATAATTAAAAAACGGTTTAATATTATGTTTATGTATGTACAAGTATTTCATAGAAGCTCCCCAAACACTCACTGATAATATTCCTAAAAACCATGACACAAATAACTATAGCGGTGTTCCTATAGACTTGAATACTTTCAGTATGTTTTTACAGCCTTTTAGTGAAATTGAATTACTCAATTTGATAAAACTGAAGATGAAAAACAAAAGATCAGCTGGTATGGATGAGATACCTGTTTTTATATTGAAGAAAGTATTCAACATCATCATTGAACCAATGACATTTTTAGTTAACCTTTCATTCATAAGTGGTACTTTTCCAACAGGTTTGAAATTGGGAAAGGTAACTCCAATTCGAAAAAAATAATAAATTAAACACTTTGGACAACTTCAGGCCAGTGGCTGTTCCTCAGAGCTTTTCTAAGATTTTGGAATATGAAATTTTAGAACGCTTAATTTTTCAATAAGACAAAAACTCAACTGATACGTTTTCCTAATTATCAAAGCAAAATTGAAGGCCTCGAATTAAATATTAATAACACAAGTCTACGCATTACCAACTGTGGAGTAAAATTTTTAGGAATGAGTATAGACCAGGAGCTCAACTGGAATTCACACTGTGAAACAATTATGTCCAAATTGAGCTCAGTAAAATATATGTTCAAAAATCTACGATTAGTTTTAGATAAGAATCAACTGAAAAGCATTTACTATGGTCAGGTTGAATCTAGATTACGTTATGGTGTTTGCTTGTGGGGCAACTCAACCATGAGCAAAAAAGTTTTTATTGTACAAAAATCCATTTTACGGTGTATATTCAATGCTTCAAAGAGATATTCATGCAGAACTCTTTTTACGACTTATAATTTTTTAACCCTTGTTAGCCTATATACATATATGAGTGAGTTATCTATATTTTTCTCAATAGAAGCGATTTCAGAATAAATAAAGATAATCACAATATTGATACCCGGAAAAAGGAATTTATACATACTTCTGCTGCAAGTTGAAAACAACTCAAAATTATCCAGATTTCATGGGCACTAGAGTATTCAATAGTTTGCCAAGTTATATAAAATCTGTCAATAACCTGACGGACTTCAAGAAGTATTTGAAATTGTTTTTATTGAATAAATGTTTTTATACACTAAATGAATATTTTAGCCTAAACTGAGTAGTAATTTTAAAGTGTTTGTGAATTTCATTGTACTTTTTTTGTGTTTTTAGTCTTTACATTGTTTCGTCCTTTGATTTTATTTTTATGACTATTCCTATACAAAACCTGTTTTTGTCATTTTAAGGAAAATAAAGAATTTGAATTTGAATGGTTTAAAAAAAAATATTTATACATTACATATAACGCTAGAAGAACAACAGATAAACTGAATATGAATATTATTTCAATAATAATTTCACTCTATGAGAGTTTTAACGAATTGCCTGTCTTTTTCGAGGATGAATCTTTTTATTGGTCTTTTCAATAGGTTTGGAATTTTTTTTTATTTTGTCAGGTACAATGTTATATAATTTAACTGACATGAAAGAATATGATCTTTGTGAAATTGACTTTTTCCTGGTTTGATAGATGAGTTGGTTATGATGTCGTATGTTGTAGTGGTGATTTCGTGATGTTGCTTTATTTTTGCCGAAATGATATTTCACGTTTATGCAAAAGTAATATAATTGTCTCATGTCCATAATTTCACATTCTTTGTACATATGAAACAGTAACTTCACCCAACCATAACTAACGTAGCCAACTCATATTATCCTTGTACCATTTTGCATAGGGAACTTTAGCTTGCCTCATTCCATCAAAACCTTCTTTCGATAGCCCTCTTAGTTTCTGATAAAATCCAAAAAACAATGATCATGATGGATCTATAGATGAAAATTGAACTGAATGAAATGAATTCAGGAAAATCGTCTGCTTCTTGCATATTCTGTAAATGACAGATAATTTAAACTTGAGTTCGACTTATGTATTCGGGACCATCATCAATGATTCATCGCGATTCAAGCTTGGCATAAGTGGAAGCGTTGTACAAAAAATAAATTAGCTCTTTTACACATCATTGTATTGTGAATTTCTCTTTTATCCATGCTTTCATCAATATCTCAAGTCAACTGAGTGCTTGAGAATCCTTCCTCAGAAATCCTAACAAATTGAAGTATCTGACACTCGTGTCAAAACACGAAAGAGTTCTCAACTACCAATTATTGCAATTTCATTGTGCCTATATTCAACTGAGCATTCCTAACATCAAAGCAGTTATGCACATATTCTACACCCTCAGGAATATATCATCTCTCTCGGACCAATACAGTTTTCAGCACACATAAACGTGAAATATATTCCCCGAATATATCTAATTTAGGCGGAAACTTCTGAGGTTATCGCCAGAACCCTTTGAGAACTACTTACTGCGGTATTATGACATAGTTAAGACCAATTTTCGAGCACATAATTCCGAATTGGCGATTTATACCAAAGCCGGCGAGGAATATTGATTTCTAGATGAAAGAATATTTGAGAAAAATTCAGCCTGAGAAATTTCAATTGAACAATACGATTTCCTAGTTATAATCTCGGTTAGAGTAGTAAATGTTAATATTAATGCACAATTACTAGATACTAGAGAGTTGTTGCAACCTCTAATGTGACAATACTTTAATAAAGTTTTCCTTTATTTGATATATATTCGATATTTTCTTTTATTAAAATACAGGCATCCCGTATTTGATTTAAATAAAGGAATAAAAACTTTTATTTAAGTCGTCTTTATTTTGACATATCTGCCAAATTTTTGTGAATCATAACTCGTAACCTATAAATTTGCAGTGAACATCAAAACATAGTAGTAGCTTTTGTGTGAGAAAATTGTGAGTTCAAGGAGGTTATCATGACGGAAAAGATAAAAAAGTTCAATATTTACGTACGAGGACAATAGTTTTCCTCAAACCAAAGCGGGACGCGGGAGACGGAGCGGGAACGGAAGATGGGAACAGAGCGAATTGCCAGAAGAACCTCCGGTATGCATACTTATATATATCCTGCTGTAGAATTTGGTAAAACTTGCGAATGCGGACATGTGCCCGACTTTCATGAAACTTGCACAGATTGTGTAAAACATGATAAAATTACTTCTTCTTACTACCCCAGTCCAAGAAAATTCATGTAATTTCCAATCCAAATAACTGGTCATTAACTATAAACATCAACTCTCAGAAGTATAAAGGAGATTAATTGACTGAATGAAGCTCAAGAAATTACGGAGTTCAAATACTCGATATTCAAAAATATTTGACAAATTCAATGACAGCTGTCATGAACATGATCGGATCGGGGGTGTATACATGCAAATACAACGTTGCCAATTTTCACGTCCTTAGCGTGCGTCCACCTCCTAAAGGCTCGTTCATTTTCATTTTCGCAATTTTCTTTTGATTCGACTTACACGGCGAAAGAATTGCGCTGAATGATGATAACGTAATTTTTCAGTCTGGAGTTAGGTATTACTACATAACAGTTATTTTTTCGCCGTATAAATCGAATCACAACAAAATTGCGAATATTTCCAAAGGGTTCCAATTTAGGTTAGGTGATTTTCCCATCTTTTGCGTTAAAAGATTGAATCTGTGAGGAGTTATCGAGGCAGAATAGGTGCGAGCGAAGCGAGCATAATGACGGCGAGCGCAGCGAGCATCAATTTTTATTTACGGTTTCAACGCTAAAAAGTGATCGGATCGTAAGAAAGTTCTGTAACAAAAGTGCCAAAGTTAGGTTAGGTGGTTTGCCCTTCTTTTACGTCAAGAAAATTGAACATGTGTGCAGTGGTCGGGGCGGAATAGGGGCGAGCGAAGCGAGCATAATATGACGGCGAGCGCATCGAGCAAATATTTTTGTTAACGTTTTCAACGCTAAGAAGTGATCGGATCGTAAGCAACTTCTGTAAGAAAAATGTAAAAGTTAGGTTAGGTGGTTTTCCCTTCTTTTACGTAAAAAGATTGAATCTGTTTGCAGTTGACGGGGCGGAATAGGGGCGAGCGAAGCGAGCGTAATGACGACGAGCGCAGCGAGCAATTATTTCAACGTCTGTAACAAAGGTGCCAGAGTTAGGTTAGGTTGTTTTCCCTTCTTTTACGTTAGAAGTTTAGATCTGTCTACAGTAGGATCGGGACGTAATAGGGGCTTGCGAAGCGGGCATAATGACGATGAGTGCAGTGTCGTTTTAAACGCATTAAAGTGATAAAATCAGGAGTAACTTTCTCCAACACCACCTTCTTACAATTCAAAATATTAGATCTGAGTGCAAAGAAAAAAAAACCGATGTTTCCGCATACGTTCTCACACCAACCGCTCAAGATTCCTCCTTCATTTCATCAACACAAAATACAGCCTCAAATTCAACAATTTTCTAGATATTTTCAACATATTTCCAAAAAAGAATCACATGCAAACTGATCCCGGTACGCAGGAATTAAAAGAAAACTGGCAACGTCGCTTTGTTCTCTTTGTAGTCTCTTCGCTTGTTTGACATTTGACACTTGCATCAATACTACTTTACTGTTATGAATTTCAATTTCAAATGAACTGAAACTAGTGATAATTTAAAACCGTTCCCTATATGAATGGTTTCTTGTATGGCTTGGAATGAGCATTTTAAAATTATTGGCATTTGTTGGAAGTGAATAAACAGCACAGAAGCAGTCAGTTGGTTCAATTTAAACTGGTTATAATTTATATATTTGTAGGGTATGTACTGCCACACATTTTATCGAAAAAATCCAAAAAAACATGATTTCCGCAAAAAAAATGATCTCGGCATAAATTATTCGCTGTTTTAAGGCATCTGTGAAAATTTCGTTATAATCGGCGAAATGTCCATATTCGCAAGTTTTTCCTAGAATTTTTTAGTCTCGCGTTCATCCCGTTCCCGCTCCCATCACGCGTTCAAGCGTTGGTTTGGGGAAACCATCATTCTTCTCCAAGTTGTGCCTCCTGAGCATATTGCAAATGGATGCGCTGTTTGGGAAGGAGTTAAAAATATATGCTGTAGTTGATTAAAAAATAATTTTCTTTGTAAACTGTTCGGCAGCACATACAAATGATATTAGACCAATGATGTTATGAGATGGTGATTGGAATGAATAAATGAAAAGATTTGAACTTTGACGTACTTGTCAAAATAAAGTTCAATTAAGATCATCTAGAAAGAAGGTTGTTGCAATAACACCATTACGAAACAGAATTACAAATCACAATACAGGATACTTTAATTAAAGTTTCTTGTAATCAAGTAAACTTATTTCAGTATGCAATAACTCTCTATTAAATGATGATAATGGCCATCTGAAACATTGTCTTACAGTTATATTTTCAAAATGTTGACTAATTGAGTGTGTGCCCATTTCGATTAGCCTTTGAACGTTATAAAAACGAGCCAAAGGACCAGGAAGGAGAAAAATGCTGGATGTTTGATATGTAGTATTTTTGTCGACTTTCTGAATGATATATTTTATTGTCCCTGGATACAACTCAGTTCAATTAGACTAATTATTTCACTTATGCTAAAATAGCGTGTTATGATTGGTTGAAATTTTTGTGTTGATAAATGGAAACATCATGTTTTTTTAGCTCGGCTCTTGATTGGCTACTGGAAATGTATATGATGTGTTTTCGATTTTGTAGTTCGAAATTTTGCATACTCGTTGATTAATCAAATCACTAAATCAAAATGTTATCAAAACATAACCTCGAGCGCGAAACAGTAGACTAGACATGCAATGAAGAAACTACGAATGACGCGCTCTGTCAAGTAAATGTTTTGTTAGTTGCATAATTTCAGAACTAAATGCGGGATTAATGTTCCTAGTTAAATTGAATAGTAAATAAATAAAAATGGTTTCGATTTTATTCATGAAATAATCTTAACAAATACAACTCGTGTTATCGGCGATAATCGTTAATTCCTTTTCGGTTTCGAATCAAATTATGTTGCTTTAGGCAACCACACTCGCGCAAGCGCTCGTGTGGTTGCCAAGCAAAATAATTTGATTCTCAAATTCAAAGGAATTGCTATTTCGATAATCACCGATACACTTGTGGTATTACCTACGATCATCAAGTTGAAAAATGTGAAAAAAGAAATAAAGCTCCTAAAAATATGAGCATTGGCTCATTGGATTCGGATTGACCACTAGAAAATTAGTTTCAAAAGATTTCACAGCACTTAAAAAATTTAGATTTTCGTTTGGTAAAACTCCGTTAACCGGGCGCTACAAGCTATCAAAAACATTTTTTTTGGGACTTACGTAGTTTGACTTACTGAACAAAAAATCCAAATGAAATACTTGGCGGTCTCAAGTAATTTCGGAGATACGGGTCCTTTATGAATGAAAAATTGGCATTTTCAAGCACACGTTTCTTCTTTGAAAAACACACTCAAATGCCTCCTTATTTTCACCAGCACAATATATACACCCTAATTCACCAGTTTTACACCTTTTTTTCAGTGAAAACAGTTTTTTATTAACAAATTCTAGCCTTTTCAGCGATAACACAATCAACAAATTCATACTGTTTTGTTTAGTGAATATCTGTCATGTCAGATGTCAGGTTGGTAACAATGGAAATGACAGAAGATCGAAGCTAATTTATCGACATTGCCAATGTGGTTCCAGAAATATTCAATTCACGTATCACATGGAATATTTTAGAAAATG
Source organism: Chrysolina oricalcia (assembly GCA_944452925.2). Classification (NCBI taxonomy): domain Eukaryota; kingdom Metazoa; phylum Arthropoda; class Insecta; order Coleoptera; family Chrysomelidae; genus Chrysolina; species Chrysolina oricalcia. Next base: position 53,042,207 of record OX101819.2, on the reverse strand, counting down.
AGTATGAAAAATGAGTTCATATAACCACAACATTTTCCCATCAACACTTTGACTACACATTTGAAACAATGGTACTTATACTGTTTCTAAATGACTAGCAAAATTCAGAGGATGAGACAGATCAAGGAAATGTGCGCAAACAAATATGAATACACATGCGCACAAAAAAATAAGGAACACTTTTCACATAAAATAACCCACTTCAATGACTATAACTCAACCCGACAGACCCGATCTTATGCAAACCTAACTGAGCTAACCCGACTATACAATACGGTTAGGTCTTTTCAATCTGTTTGCGCATGTGCATATACCAAAAATGAATGTTTGTTATCGGACACGTTTATTAGTAATCATTTGATCCCAAAAAATGCCTGCTACATGCTCTGTCTATTTAAAATATTAATACCAAGATTTTTTTTTCCAATTCAGTTATCTCACAACGAAATGGCGTCTTTCATACCAAAGTAGCCAGTACCAATGTCTTTTATTGAATCAACAACAACAATGAGTCTCAATAACTTTATAAGACGTTGTCAGATTCCCTAAAATTCCTGCATACTGAACACTCATGAATATGAAATGTTTGTATTGAATAGTTTTCAGAAGTATTAGCGCCCTAGAGATTGGCAATTTTTTCATCAATAATAATAATAATAGTTCCTCATAAACACTCGAAGAGTGAACCATTCTTAGTGAAGATATTCAGCAAGAAATATGCAAGCAAAGCGAGCACGCGCATTCCTATTACTACTTTTATAACTTATGTAACTTATCTCTTACTTCTTGGTGAAGATATCTGCGAGAAAGACACGAGAGCGCGCATTCCCATCACTACTTTGTCGATTTCGGTCAACTTGGAGTGGAAATTTTCATTCCTTATTTGTCAGTGAACAAGATCAGAAATACGCGAGGGAAGCGAGCGCGTGCATTCTCATCACTACTTTGTCGATTTCTGTCAACTTTGATTAGAAATTTTCATCCCTTATTTGTCAGTGAACGAGACCAGAAATACGAGAGCGAAGCGAACGCGCTCGCCCATAACTTCTTTGTCGATTTCTGCCAACTTTGAGTAGAAATTTTCATCCCTTATTTGTCAGTGAACAAGACCAGAAATACGAGAGCGCGCGCATTCCCATCACTACTTTGTCGATTTCTGTCAACTTTGAGTGGAAATTTTCATCCCTTATTTGTCAGTGAACAATACCGGAAATACGCGAGCGAAGCGAGTTCGCTCGCCAGACATTTCGCAAATCCGCGCGTGATGGCAGTAATTAATACTGGTTATAACTTTCAACGTCATTTGTTTATAAATTAGTTCTAAACAAATCAACAATTATAATTTTTGAGATTCTTTTTATTTCCATAATTCTGTCCTAGAAAAACAAAAATTATAAAAAAAAATCTAAAATGAATTTTTTTATTGTTTATAATTGTTTTTTATATTCTGATTGTTTAAATAATTAATACGGAAATTGTTTCCTTCTTAAATATCATAGTTTCATTAAGAAAAATTCTCGATAAATAATTTTATTGTTCATTACTTTAGCAATTTGTAATAAACAAATTCTGAAGACAGTTTTATTTATTTCTGGTACTAAAAAAATCACAAAACAGCCATATATGATGAAATTATTTACGAAGAAATGTTTATTTTGTTCACTTGTATATTTTATTTTATTGTCAATCATATTTACTACATACTGGGATTACATCACTAGAAAATTCAATTCAATAAAAATAAAATGTGTTTCTTTGAAAATTATTATAATACTTTTAGCAGCTAGATTTGAACAAAGAATGTCTTCCTTAAATTTCCAAAAAATTCCTGATGATAACTTCTAGTAGTTTTAAACATGACTCATATGTACCACCATCCAATAATGCCGTAGTTCAGGTGGGATTCGACCAGACTGTGATTAATTTGTTTTTTACTGTTTTTACTGTTTTTCAGTATGGAGGAGACTTGTTTTCATTAAAACAGGACTTTTCGAAGCTTTTTCAGTACGTAATTCACATAGGCCATGAAAGATAGCTGTCCAGCAATATTCCAAAATACTTGATATAAACAGAATGAAAAATTTCAAAGCCATCACCTATTGCTCTTTTATTGAATGCTGGAAGATTCAAAGACAAACTGCAGAAAATCCAGTAGATATTTTTGATGAGATTTTTAGATAAGTTCCTGTTATCGAACCACATTTTTATTTGCATGAAATAATGTTTTCAGGTGTCACCTTCGTAAAACATAACGGTATTATTTGCGAAGCTGGACACATTAGCTTGAATACATATTGAAAAGCATTGGTCCCAAAACCGTTACTTGGGATATTCCACCTGCTATAACCTGTTTCTCACACAGCGGTCTCAATTTTTATTTGTTGTTCTTTGTCGGCTTGATAGGATTTGAAGAGGTCATATGTCGTGCCATTCACCCCCAGGTCTTCCAAGTTTGATAGTAGAATCATTGTTCATAGATATCTATGAACGATGGTAGAGTAGCGTGATCGACAGTGTCGAAGGCTGTCGCTAAATCCAGGTATATCAATTTGGCATTGTTTTTTTGTTATCTATCGCTTTATATATATCATCACTTGACTGTTTGCTATGTGAATCTTTGAAGGAATAAAGTACCTAACTCAAAACTTTCGTACCTTCAGAGATTTTTCTAAATTTGATTATGATTATTTCTGTAATGACATTTTGTCAATTAACTGGAATGTGATATACAATGGACAATATTGATAATATACTTGATTTTTGGAATACCAATATGTTACGTATATTTGATATCCATGCACCTTCCAGAATTGCGAGAATAGGTAAACCCCCCGCGCCTTGGCTTACTTATAATTTGAAACTCATGATGATAATAACTGAAGTGAAGGCCTTTGCTAAATTAAAAAAAAAATCGGATGCATCTTGGAATTATTATAAGGAACTAAGGAATAATGTTAATATGACTGTGAAATCAGAAAAGAGGGCTTACCTCCAATATAAGTCAAATTCTAATCCTAGTGAATTTTGGAAAGCATTGGAATATCTCAATATCAAAAAAAAAAGAAAAAAATATCTCATAATCTTAAGAACGCGGACGTTTTCAATGATTATTTCATTGACAGCATCCCACATACAACTAATGTTATTGATTTAGAATTGTTGACGTCATTGAGAATGATCAATTCTATTTTCATCCAACTAATATCGAGGAAGTCGAAAAAGTTATTGATTCTTTCAGATCCAGTGGAAAAGGGAGTGATGATATCAATTTGAAAATGTTACGTCTCGTCTTCCCCTACCTCAGTGGAGTACGGACTTACATACATAATTTTTTTTTTTCACAAGGTGGTTGAAACCCTTTATGGACACCTTATCCGGCCTGACACACACCCCATGAAGTAGTTGGGAGTCCCCTGAATCCGAATTGAATCCCCCTCAGGTATACCCACTAAACACTCCACCTCGTGCGTGGTAGGCTCGTCCAGCCACCCAAGGCTGACCCGATGACACGTAGGCAGATGCTCATTGTATCGTACCAAACCACTTCCATTCTGGTTGCCTCCAGGATGGCATACACCTCTGCTTGGAAAACTGTTGTCACAGAACTTAGCGCATAAGCTCTTTTCTCTCCGTTTTCGAAGTAAACTCCTGCTCCGGCTTGTCCTTCCTCCAGTTTGGACCCGTCTTTTAAACAGACCAGAATTTCTGGGGAAAATGTTACCCTTTCCTCTTCCCACTCTCTCCTGTCTTGGATCTCTAGCGAGATCGTCCTTTTCCACCTAATTTTATCCTCTGCCTGTATCTCTTTGATAGCGGATAGTGGGATTTCTTTCTCCGCTACCACAGCGATTTCGGTGTGCCCTGTGTATTCCTCTCCTCGCCAGCTCCCTGAGTCACGCATTCTCAGATAGGACGCCATCGCTTCCTTCTCTATACAAGTTGGAAGCGACGGCAGACCCATCAGGGCATCTAGGGCTGCCGAGGGGGTCGTCCTCATTCTCTCTCTCTCTCGGCCACCAGACCACTGCTCCATATAGGATTCTGGGTCTGATTACCGCCGTGTAGATCCAGTGAAGGATGTGAGGTTTGAGTCCCCACTGCCCGGCTCAGAGTCCAGTTCGGGCAACTTCGGGTGCACTTTGAAGCAGTTAGAGTAACTTCCAGTGACATTTTCAACACATTTTCCACCTCTCAGGTGAAAATTCAAAATGAAAAATTTGGGTCAAAATTCCGAAACTATGATATTTGATGCCCTGCATCTTTATACAAAAAATCGGCAACTTTTAGACAAGAGTAATTGAGGTATACTACTCAGACATACTTTTCCGATTTTCCCATTCAGAAACTTTCGAAAAATTTCGACAATAAATATTTGTTCAAGCAAAGTGATCAAAAATCATTCCTCTGGACTGTCACTATATTAAAGCTATAGTATAATTTAGCGTTTACTGTCCAGACACTAGTTACTTTCATAGAAGTCAATAACTAATAAAAAAACTTGAATATAAAGCAAACAAATTTTGGAAATTATTTCACTCTTTCTTCTTCAGATTTTTAGTGAATTAAGTGAGAATCAATGTCCCTAGCTTTCATTGTCATGCCTCTGCCACAATTTAAAAATTCACTTATTGTACATTAGATGACGCCTTTTCAGTTGTGGCTGTTACAGAGGGCAAGTTGAAGTTTCATGGGTTGAAAAATACGGTTGTTGATAAAAGGAATTGTCGTGGTTGTTTATTACTGGTGGATTCAGAAGGAAATCGTGGTGAGTCACACTTGAAAATATCATTCCTCCGATAGTTATTTCAGGAACATTAGTTACACAGTTTCTGTTCAAACATTATAGAGAATTTCATTTTATTCTCGTGTATTCCTTTATGCAAAATGTGAGATTATAGAATTAGGGAGTGGCGAATTATTTCACGAAAACATTGAGAATCCTCATTTCTTTGGCGTCATTCCTCTGGCTCCTTGTCAGACAGAGGATTGATGTTACTATGACCTAGTTTTTTTTATAATAAATATTGGGATTTGTTTAAAGCTCAGAAAGACAGTTCAACAGATCATGTTGCAACTGTAATATTTGGCTCATTGGCCTTAAGTTCAAATACATTGGCGGTAGTAATTTCAACTTTGTCGCCATAACTTGAAACCATTGATTAGATCCCATTTTTTAGCTGCTGACACCAATCAAAGTGATAGTTTCTATGAAATTGGTGAATTCAGTTGTCAGTTTTACCCATTCTAAAAATTTGTTTTTTCAGGAATAAAAGTTTTTAAAAATTTACCGATGAAGCTTTATTCAAAACCACGTATAAAACTCGAAAAATCGAAAATGTAGAATGATCCGTAAGCCAGGAATCACACTGATCGACCAGGACCGACCGTCCGCGACCGTCCATCTACGACCAAAAATTGAAGTAGATCAATGATGACTATCAAACTCACACTGATCGACCATCCACGACCGACCGCTAGAATAATGTTCTAAATCTGACATTGATCTGACATTCGAAAGGTTATGTGAATTTTCCATTTATTTTAATAAAAAAGGTTGAAATCCTAATTTTAATGTTTATATTGTAAACAATGAGTAGAGGTGATAGTGAAGAAGAAATAATTGTGATAGTGTGTCAATTTTATAAACGATTAATAAAGGAAAGTAAAAAAGTGTGTGGAATAGAGAACTTTATTTACATCGGGGACAAGAGGGTGAACCAGTTATCTGCAAATCAATAAAGTTCCAAACTACTATTGGTTGTCCACAAATCACACCAGAAAAAAATCCCAATAAAAAAATTCCATTTTTTTTTGCTTGACATTACTTCTCGATGGAGCATATCCAGCACGTAACTTTAACTATGAAAAGTAAGTAAGTTACTATTAGTTGAACATTACTGGTACTTAACAGTAATCCTATTGCGTTAGTAAATTCCGTCAATGACTTCTCTATTGCAGTAATTAGGATTACTCTGATTTAACGTGGCTCCTCACAGCTGTTATCAAAATATGCAATTCTGCGGCGGTCCACAGGGTTCTGGATTGTTCCGTTGCTTTAAAAACATAAAAAATTTGTAGTAATTATAGTAATTGTAAATATAGTTCTCACGAATTCCTGAGTCATACTTCGTTTTTTCAATATGAAATATACCAATTCACACAAATAATATTAAAATTTTCGTTTATATGAAAAACTGTTGAAAGTTTATCACAAACATGTGTCCAAATGATAATTTAGCATGATGGGCATTGCATCACGGTAGTCTGTTGCCGACCAAAATTTCCAGAAGGTAGAAATTTCAAACTCGGTCTTTGAAAACCGGACGTGGACGGTCGAGAATGATCGAACAGTGTGAGTTGTGCGATAAGAATATACGCGTTGGAAATTTTGGTCGTAGGTGGACGGTCGCGGACGGTCGGTCCTGGTCGAGCAGTGTGATTCCTGGCTATGTGGTTCCTATAACTAAATAATACAGAATTATAAATAAATATAAAATTCATCCGCCACGGTAATTCCAATTTTTTAGAGATTTCATGATACACATATCATAGTTACAAAATTTTTGACACATTTTTATATATCAATCTCTAATTCCAAATGCCGGATACAGAATTTGAATAAGATAATTTTCCTTAAATCGGCTCGTTTAGAAATATTTGCCCTTAAATTGTTCATAACGCGATTGTGCAAAAACCATCTTGCGTACAGTTGAAGCACATATTATAAGCTATCAGTTTCCGTAATATTGTTTGTCCAGCTTCAGATTTTATCAAAATTATGAATTTTTGAAAAATGGTATCTTTTTCGAGGTTTTCTCGGATTTTCTCAATGAAAAATGCACTGTTCTGGTCGGATGAAAAACCAGTTTGGATATTTTATAATTCTCTACAAAAGCTTTATTGACTGTAAAACGATTCCTCCAAATACTCTTTTGAGATATTTGCAGTAAAACAAAAAGTTGTAATTTTTTTACTATTTCTTGTTCAAAAAATTCCACAAAGCGATTTTGTGTGAAAAGAGCCTTTTATTTGTATCTACAGTTTTAGGGCCCTTGTACACTTTTGAGACTAGAACAACAATGCTACTCGTCGTTAGGTAATCTTCTTATTCGTCTCAAAAACTTTATTGAAGTATATTAACACACACTTGCAAGATGAATATAAAGATATGGAAATAGTAATAATCTTTCAATATTTTCTTATGTTCGTTCATGCGCAATAGTTATTTACCTAACAAGTGCGGAAAGTAGTACTTTTCCGCACGCGACGGCAGGGGAGGAAAAAACGTTTTTCTGAAATCGTTCAAGAATGCCCACTTTCTCGGAGCAACTCCAGGCCTCAAAATACGCTAATCTAGTATTTTAGTCCGTTGCTAAGCAACGAAATTTCCCGGACCGTTTTAGGACCTAAACGGTACGGGAAAGTATTTTCCCGTGTCGAAAACGATACGGGAAAATTTTTGCCGGCTTGTTTACATTTTAGACAATTATTGAATTCACGCAAACAATAAGTAGAATTCCTTAGTTTTTGATAATGCTGATTGCGATTTCAGAGAAAATAGCATATGTACCTCGTAGTAAAAGCACATTCCCAGACTTCAATGCTTGTTGGCCTCGGCCAACAATATACATTGTCGTCCGGGAATGTATTTACTACTAGATACAAAATATAATATTTCCGCAAGAGTTAGGTACAATGTTTTTCCATCTTATTTATGAAACAAAAAAGGTTTTTATTGAACAAGATTTTATAATAATGCTACAAAATGACACATAAGACAGAATAGTTACATACATCATTTAGTTAGTCCTAAATATCCTCATTTTCGACAATATAAAAATCCTGCGGAAAAGTAACTTTTCAGCACTAGTGCGGAAAAGTAACTGTTCCGCATGATTTTATCTTTCCGCGAGATTTATAATATGAGATCGAATCTAGTCTATTAACGACTGTTTGATAATAACTTTCCGATATTCCGTTATTTTCATAAAATTAATTTCAAAATATAAAGTAATTAAGACATTATCAAAATAAATTGTGATATTTAAAATTTGACAGGATTTGATATGCTATTATAGCATTTAAATTAATATCTGAAATAGCTCAGTTGGCAAAGTAAGGGAGCTGTCGTTCTACGCTGGTTAATGGTTAATGGGTTAGGTGGTTCGAGTTACTTTTTTTTTGTTTTTGTTTTGAAATTGATGAGAGTACTTACTGTTTAATTATCGTTATATTTTTCAATATTTGTATATTCAATGACGACATGAGTGTTTTTGATAGAATCTGTTATGAAAAAAATAATTCGCTCGTACTACAAAATTTCATACAGTGTGACAATTTAAAAACTTACAATGGGCTATATCTCACGAACTAAAGATGATATCAAAAAATGCTCAAAACTGTTTCTAGGATAGGAAAAGGGAACTAAAATGACATAAAAAAGAACTCGCCCCCAAAAAAACCCCTAGGCCCCACCTACCCCAACTAAAAAAGTTTAAATGGCAGACCCCTACTTGTGATACATCATTGAAAAGCCTATAAAAAATGCTATCCAAGGTAAACATAATAATTGTTCAGGGCGTATCAATAATTACCAAATTATTATCCAACAATTTTAAAAACAAACGTAGGAACCTTGCTTGTGATAGAATGTTAAAAATCTTTAAAGGCCAATAAAACCTTATTTTCAATGATAAGTGTCCGAGGGGACTTGTTATTGTTGAATAAAAACTTTAATTTGCCGTCTTTGCAAAAACAAGTTGTAAACATCTGTTTTCTGGTTTCTGTCGCAGTCAATAATTTTTTTTTTATTTGAGACATTTAAATGTCATTAGTGTCATCATTGTGTACGATCAGTACTGTCATTCACTGTAGTTGTCACGATGGTTTACAGTATACCTGAACGTGTGGAGATAATTTTCATTTTTGGCTCCCAGAACCAGTGTTATTTACGAACAGCTCAAATATTTAATGAGAGGCATCCGGACAAACATGTAAGTCACGTGTACATCCGCGATTTAGTTGAAAAATTTAGAGAAACGGGATCAGTGCAAAATAAAAAAAGGGATGCCCCAAGATTACTGAATGAAGCAAGCCAAGTTGAGGTCCTTGGGCAATTTGCAATAGAGCCTACTGCATCAACACGTCAGGTATCTACAATGACAGGACTATCACGTGAGTCGGTCAGGAATGTGTTGAAATTACGTAAGTTTCACCTGTACAAAACGCAAATTCTTCAAGAACTAGGCGATGATGACCCAGACCGACGAATTGAGTTTTGTGAACTAATGACTGAAAGAATTCGCGTTGAACCTAGACTATTGAATAATATTTGTTTCAGTGATGAATGTACTTTTTTGCTGAATGGCAATGTGAATAAACAAAACTGTCGGTACTGGAGTGATACGAACCCGCATCGATTTAGAGAAGATCACACTCAATATCCTGAAAACCCTAATGTCTGGGCAGGGATATTAGGGGATTCTTCAATTGGCCCCTTGTTTATACCAGGCAATTTAAGTGGCGACATTTATCTGGATATGCTGGAAAACACCATCCAACCTTTAATTGTGCATGAATTAGAGAATCAAAGGGGTGACCAAGGCAATCTAGCTCTAGAAGAAGATTTGATGCACTACCAACAAGATGGAGCACCTCCTCACTATGCCGCTGCAGTTAGTCACTGGTTGGGTACTAATTATCCGAACAAATGGATTGAAAGGAGAGGTTCTATTGAGTGGCCACCGAGGTCACCAGACTCAACGCCACCTGATTTTTTTTATGGAGTTATCTCAAGTCATTTGTGTATAAAACTCAACCTGCGTCACTTGGGGACTTGCGGGAAAAAATTACTCAAGCATGTCGCGCTATTACTAGAACAACTTTTTTCAAAGTTCGTGCAGAATTTGAAAATAGTACTATTGTTTACAAAACAACGGAACCCACTTCGAACATTTACTTCATTGCCATTTTTAACAAATTTGTAGTTCAACAAAAACTTCATTAAATTTTCCTTTTAAGGCATGGTTTTGTAATTATTCATTCACCCTGTACCATTATTATTCATACTGTTGGATAGCTTTTTTTGTAGGCTTTTCAATGATGTATCACTAGTAGGGGTCTGCTATTTAAACTTTTTCAGTTGGGGTAGGTGGGACCTAGGGGGTTGATGGGGGCGAAATATTTTTTATGTCATTTTAGTTCCTTCTACCTATTCTAGAAACAGTTTTGAGCATTTTTTGATATCATCTTTCGTTCGTGAGATATAGCCCATTGTAAGTTTTTAAATTGTCACACCTACTCGTTGGAAATGAATGTCATTTCCTGCTCATTGTACAATATACTAATCTTGAATTAAAAAATTGTTCTTTAAAGAGAAAATCTTGCGTAAAAGTAAAAATCGTGTGGAAAAGTAAAAATCGTACGGAAAAGTAAAAATCGTGAGGAAAAGTAGAATTTTCAAAACGAAAACACCTGCGGAAAAGTTACTTTTCCGCACGCTTGTAGGAAAAGGGAGTAATTATATTAGAAAAGGTATGTAATACATTCTTGAGAGTGAGTTCCATAAATAAGTTAACCTTGTTATTTAATGATGAAATTCATTGCGAACGATGAAAGAGATTAGACTGCAAATCAATACACTCCTACACGCAACTAGTAGTTGCGAATATTATCCATGAACAACTTCAATGTATGAAGCTGAAACGGAACTTGTAATGACGAAGTTTACATCGATTTCCTCTAATGAATAATTGCTGAATGCATTAAAAATTTAACTGATTTCGCTGCCAGAGCCATATGATTTAGGAGACAACATTTGTTACGGGTTTATTCTGCACACGCGCTGTGGTGGAATCCACCCAGGCGCTATGTTTTTAGTTGATAGAACGCGGAATAAAATTTCGCCGAATGTCAAACTCTGTATACCTGTCAGTCACCACCCCACCCTTCGAATGACCAAGGAGAATCAGTATTTACGCTCTTGTGTCGCCGCGTGGACGCATTTGTTCTTTGTCTCGGATGCAATTTCACGGAGAAGAAGAAATACTTTACGAAATTACTAAAAATAATGATGAATGAGAAGTATTATTTTTCTGTTATTTCATGTTTGAAATCATGTATTTTCTCAAAAATAACCACTTAACTAACATAAAGGAAATGTTTCTTTCAAATATTCAATAAAATGATGATACCGACATGTTACTATCGAAAATGTCAATGAATTTTAAATAAAACGAAATCAAATTGACTGTGCTTAATTTTTTTATAAAAATTGGTATATTCAAAGAATAAAGATATATTTTATAAAGTAAATGAAAATTTTCTTTCAAAAAACAAAGAATGTGTATTTTTTTAGTGTAAGTAAATGGGGTTCAATCCACCCCGCGAGTGTGTTTGGGAACCGGACAATTCCTCGACACCAATTCACCGACGTACAATTCCCCGACAACAGTTCACCGACTGGATGATTCCCCGAGAGGATAATTCCAGGACGGGGACTGTACCCCGACAACAATTCAACGACGGGCAATTCCCCGACGGGCAATTCCCCGACAACAGTTCACCGATTGGATGATTCTTGACGGTAAAAATCATACTTTGCTTACCCGAAGGAAGGGTAGCACGACTAAATATCCTGTCCAAAGATATCCTATCAAAAATATCCTGTCAAAAATATCCTGCCAAAAATCCCTCGTCCAATAATATCCTAAGACAATAATATCCTGATCAATAATGACCTTCCAACTTGCGAGCTAGGTTAGTTCGTTCAGGTTATATCAGACTAAAAAAATACTGTCGTAAATGTTGAATTTGAATTGTTTTAGTGCATTGATCCATTCATCTTATTGTTTATTAATTCGTCCACGATATAGAAGTTCATTGTCATATGCGACCGACATTGAAATTAGCGAAGTCGCGTGACGAGCTAAAATCGATGACCGAATGAAATAAACATATTTCCTTATATAAATACAAGAGGAATGGAACGATGGATATAGTTAGTAATAGAATCCTGTAGATGAGAGAGCCCTAGCGCTCTGTTAGCCTTATAGGCTAGGCCCTTTTGGCCTTAGCTGTAAGTATTGGTTAAGTGATGGTTTTAGGTAAGAGTTTTATTTGTTCCCTATTATATTATTCAATGTCCCCTACTTTATAATGTGTATATAACTTTCCCCAGTAACCCTGTTGTTCTATAATAAATGTTTATATTCCTACCCCTACCCTACCCCTTGAGTTTCAATAGCTACCATCTGTAGCTACACCCCAAGTCGCATTTAGTATAAGGGAAACAACCCCTTATACGGCTCAGGATGCTACCCTAGTAGCCCTAGTCGCGACATATGGTGGAGGCGCTTCACTTGTAAATGACATTGTGATGTTTTTGATTTTTTTTTGAAAAAATATGTTCTGTTTTGCATGCTCTTGGAATTATGATCATGACGTCTTCGAAATATCTGGTGCAATTGGTGTATGATCGACTTTTTAATGGAATATCGTGATATAACAATATTTATAGGGTAATAGGTTACCTATGTCTATAACGGAGTTATAGAAGAATTGAATGACGGCCGGATGAGGCTGTTGTAAAGGAGTTTGCAGGAGTGACGCGGGAGAAATTCCTCAAAGTGGGATTGAGCGTCTGTCTGCAGTATCTTACTCTTGAAGTGTTGCCAAGAGTTTTGAGATTTTTTGGTAAATGGTATAAAGTGATATACATGCTCTTGATGGGTTTCCAAGAGAATCATTGGTGAATGATGTTGTTTTTTCTCGATGTGTTGCCGAGAAAATAGGTGAATTGCGATAATGTGAGATGTCGATGTATGAGAGAAACAGTTGCACGGAGAAAGGTTTTTGGATGAATGAGTCATGAGGAATTGTAAAGAGTGTGAATACGAAATTTAAAGTATGTACTTGAACTGCAAAACAGAACATTGAAGAGATGAAAATTATGGGTGTCATAAAGGTGATCAAGAGGTCTTAATTGCTAATTTGAAATTTGTCATATAATGTGATTGACGATTTGTATGACTGTCCTAACCAAATTGATGGCATACCAGTGTTACACTCAAGATGGTGATCAGGAGGCGTGAACTGATATCTAACATTCACAAATTGATAAATTGTAATTTGGCCATCCCCATTACCTCGAATGATTTTTTTTTTTAATCATATGAAAACAATTGCTCATTTACAAGATTGCAACAGTAAATAATGAAATGGGTCATAACAAACAATCGTGTTTTGATTAATATTCCCAAATTGATAAATTATAATTTGGCCGTCTCGTTTCTCGAATGATATTATTTTTTTGTTGAATTCCTTAAAACTCCCATTGTCGGTATCTTCTTTAAATATATTCGGAATTTTATCGAAAAATGCAATACTGAAAATATTGAATGAAATGTGATGACCAATTGTGTTTTGAAAACAAAGTCGAGTAATACGTTTGCGATTCAGCGTTTTATATGGCCAGTAAATAGTCAATTGATTTGTCGTAAGAAACATTCGACGGTTTCCTTTTGTTATTAATGTGAAATATTTGTTGATAATTCGAACTATGAGAATAATTGATCGTGAGTGTTTTGAAAACAATAAACTGTTTGATTACAAATTTTCGAATGATAGTTTTTGGCAATAAAGCGTTTTTATATGAGTCAAGTTTATGGAGATATTCATTCGATAAGAAATATTTGACGGGTCATTTTTATCTCAAGATTGGAAAAAAAAATTGTTGGTCACTTACATTGAAGTTTGAAAATTATTGGTTAGATAGAATATAATATTTTGTATTGAATTTTCTTTTGAGTAGAATTATTAAGGATTAACCTGTAACAAAAAAATTTTTTGAATTTTTCTATCAGTCATAGAAGCTGAAAAAAAAACTAATCGTAATAAACATAATTATGAAAAAAAAAATGGGAAATAGTAATAGTTGTAATGGTTTATATTTTGATTAGTTATTTGATATAGTTATGTATTTATTTGCATCTTGTTTTGTTTCTCGGTTATGGTACACACACAATCCTGGAGAGAAGAGATCAGGACAACCGAGTACCCAGTCTGGCATTACGAGAATAGAATTTGGACACCCAACATGGCTGGCAATAACTGAAAGTGAGAAGCTGCGATATTCAAAATGGTTCAAAAAGGGTTGGAACACTGGACGAACTGAGTAATCCAGATGTTTCCTTCCCCAGAAGTGGAATGAGGATTCTGAACGTGATTCCGGTAAGAATTCCAGGAAGTATCGGGAATGAAAGGTTTCAAAGGTCGACAGCAAATCAGGATAGAGAGGCTGTACAAAGGAGTGGAGCACTGGACGAACTGAGAAATCCGATGCTTCCTCCTGAAGACATAAATGGAGGATGGAGAAACGTGAGTTTGTCAAGGATTCTAGAAGATTATCCAGGTCGACAACTTCCAAGCCGACTCAGCTTCCTGAACCAGTGGTGCCCAGAAGAGACACCAGACATTTGCCGTTGATATTCCTGAAACTGCCCCGAAGGATGTTCCAGATGCTGTGATTCCGAATACTTGCAGTCCCAGAATGTGGTAGCGCTGGTAACGCCTACCGTAGCTGCCTGTCCCACCGATGAATGTTTGTCGACAGCCAGTACCCAGGGTGCCAAACGATGCAGTCCCGTTTTGTTTCGAGCTGTGTTACCGGATACGGAATACTGTAGAAATGCCAGAGCTGAAGGAACTTATGGTATCAACAAGACCAGATCGCGGTGTGTGTACCACGTAATAGGATCCAGAAAAATATATTTTTTGTAATTATTTCAATATTATTAGAATAGGGCACTTGTTTTGTATAAAGGTTTCGTAGGGTCGTGTTTGTATTTTAAAGCTGGGGTCCAGCTTTCTTAGAAGGTGGGCATATGTCGTAAATGTTGAATTTGAATTGTTTTAGTGCATTGATCCATTCATCTTATTGTTTATTAATTCGTCCGCGATATAGAAGTTCATTGTCATATGCGACCGACATTGAAATTAGCGAAGTCGCGTGACGAGCTGAAATCGTTGACCGAATGAAATAAACATATTTCCTTATATAAATACAAGAGGAATGGAACGATGGATATAGTTAGTAATAGAATCCTGTAGATGAGAGAGCCCTAGCGCTCTGTTAGCCTTATAGGCTAGGCCCTTTTGGCCTTAGCTGTAAGTATTGGTTAAGTGATGGTTTTAGGTAAGAGTTTTATTTGTTCCCTATTATATTATTCAATGTCCCCTACTTTATAATGTGTATATAACTTTCCCCAGTATCCCTGTTGTTCTATAATAAATGTTTATATTCCTTTGCTACCCCTTGAGTTTCAATAGCTACACCCCAAGTCGCATTTAGTATAAGGGAAACAACCCCTTATACGGCTCAGGATGCTACCCTAGTAGCCCTAGTCGCGACAATACTACTATCAAATTGAATTTTTCTTCCACTCCCAAGCTCCCAACTTGCGAGCTGAGTTAGTTCGTTCAGGTAAGATCAGACTAACAAACTGTTGTCGGGGAATTGTCCGTCGGTGAATTGTTGTCGTGGAATTGCCCTAGACCCAGTGTGTTTGAGTCCCGAAAATTGGAGAGTGTGCCTGAGGGCTACGAACCGTTTATGTTTTAATGTAATAACATCAGAAATTCTGTGTTATCGAAATATACTTTATACTCACATACAGAGTTTCAAGCAAAATTGAATTTTTTTTCTGTATGGCTCGACTGTAGTAGAACATTTGTATTTTGATGATTATGACAAAACTTTTTCATTTTCTCCGCCCCAGATGGCATTAAATTGAAAAATATAGTTTTTGCCAGAACCCTCGCTGTTACATTGGTACGTATCTAACAGTTATATCAGAATTCTGAGACTGTAGTGGTGAAGTGGTGATATAGCAATCTAGAAACATTCTGGTTCCATGATTATGATCAAGTTTCGATGATAATCGTGCATGAGCGTTTCACTTTGAACGTAAACTTACAGTTCATGTGCAAAGTGAAACGCTCCTGCAGCATTATCATTGAAACTTGATCATAATCAGAAAACATGATGTTTCTAGATTGCTATTTCATCACAATAGTCTTGGGATTCTGATATAACTGTTAGATACGAACCAATGTAACAGCGAGGGTTCTGGGAAAAACCAATTTTATCAATTTAGTGCCATCTGGTGCGAAGAAAATAGAGACTTTTGCCATCATCATCAAAACATAACTGTTTCACTATTGTCAAGCTATTCAGAAAAAAAAACTTTTTCTAAAGAGATCGGAAAATATTAAGAAAAATTGTAATTTCAGTTTTTTTTTATTCATTGTTTGAAATTCTGTAGGTGCGTATAAAATCAAATTCCAAGCCACTTTTTCAAATTACTTTTTCCGATATCTTGCCATCTTACTCCACTTTCGGCCTCTTCATGGTATCTTTTCCAATTTGCTGCCATACTAGTGGTCACGTGACATGGGTCAAAATCGATTTTTAGGTTATCGGACATGCACAAACGTTTTCCCAAAATTATTTTTCCAATACTCTAACAGTAAACTTTTTTCCCATATGATATATACTTTTTGGCGGTCACTGTATATTCAATAAAATAATGTTCTTAATCCGAGTTGGTTGTTTGCGTGTATTTATCCACTGTCTAAAAAACAGGTATGGACCGATTTTGATGTTGCTTAGCAACGGACTAAAATACCATACGAGATCATTTTGGGGTCTAAAGTTGATCCGAGAAAGTAGGCTTTCTTCAGCTATTTCAGAAAAACATATTTTCAATTAAGTGAATGATAATGAAATGGAGAGTTGAGTTGAAAATTAATGTTAGTTGGACACTGCAATTATATACAAAGCTGATTCCTGGGAAACGCTCAAAACCTCTTCAGAACTACATTTCAAAATTATTATGGGATGGTTCGATATTCGTTTGATTTCCATTAATGTTGATAAAACTGTTTACGTTCCATTCACCTCGTACACAAAGTATTCACCTACCTATAACAGCCTACACATTTTTATTAGACATGGAAATTTCAAGAAACAATCAAATGTAAGTGTAAAATATCTGGGTATTTACGTTGCCTGATGCATTTCAAAATGGGACATTTATGTTAATTACGTTGTGAAAAATGCCAGGTTTGTACTATATAAAATGAGAAATTTTTGCAAAATATTCGATATCAAATACTTACGGATTCTTTACTCTGCACTCCTTGAAACCCACCTCAATTATGGGATAATCGCGTGGGGAGCTCCAACAAAAAATTATATTTCACAGCTAGAGATTATCTATCAAAAACCATATACTTACCGCACAGAAGACCTACATAAGGAAACCAAAATCATGGATATTAGACAGCTATATTTCTTTCAAGCAGTAACTAAACAACACCTTAATAAACATGAATTAACGCCAGTTGACCACACACATGCTACTCGGTACAGAAATAAGTCAGTATGTGTACCAAAACCAGAAAAAAATACTTTACGGAGATCTTATGTTTACTTGAAACCAATATTTCATAATGCAATTCCACCAGAATTGAAGGAAATCAACTCTATTTCACTCTTCAAGAGACATCTGAGGAATTGGATGACAGAAATAGGAAGATTAAAAATTCACCAACATGTTGATCCGACTGTGAGGCTACATTTCTGATTTCTGATTCTGATTTTCTAGATACAATGTGATATGTGTAAATGCCTGTAAATGTGTGTGTGTGTACTTATGTATCCATGTACAAATGTTTGTAAATATTTGTGATATTTATTATTTTCTCTATTGATATTATTATTATAATTTTACCTATTTTTATTATTTTCATCATTATCGATTTTGAAATAAGCGTTTCCTGCATAATGAGAAAAAAAACACTTCATTTATCTTTAACATTTTTTGTAATTTTATTTTATAATTAGTTATTTATCTTATTCCCAAATGTTATGTCATGTATCATCGTTGTGAAACAACTGATGTATTTATTCTATTTTTCCCCAGACCCAGGCTCGAGGGCAACCTTTTATGGGTTCACTATATTTATTTCCCAATACTATTGTAAAACATACAGTTCCTTGACAATGATAATCATACCAAAGTTGCGTTATCCGACTTCAACATTGAATATCGCGAAAACGGATTGAAATGATCCAATTTTATTTGTTGCTTGATATTATGGAGACAAATTCCTTCCAAATGAGATATCACATCCTACAGGTTACCATTTGAGAGGCCATGAGTGCGATCATTTTTTGGACGCTTTTTAAGGTAAAAGAGTCAGTTGATAACTCAAAAATGGTTCGTCGTATCGATTTCAAACAAGGACAAGATCCTAGAAGACGTTCGATTTTAGGTACGTGCTGTAATGGAATAGTATATTGTGCAACAAGTGCAGAAAAGTGCTAATTTCTCACGAGTTTGAAAAAGTTGCGGCACGAGCGCAAGCCAGTGGTGCAATGCAAACGAGTGAGAAATTGCCTTTCTGCTCGTGTCACACACTATACTTTTTCTACAACACCCTTTTTGCTAAAAATAATACTATACTATAAGACGGAATGAAATGTCAGTGACTCATTCTTATATTTTCCTCTTGAAGTTGAAGGTAGTAAATTCAATGACAATGAATTAACTTGTTCTCTTAGTTCTGGCGGAGTATTTTCAATTTCAGAACTGTCGCTATCCATTTTAGTTTAATCTCATTAAAAAATGACGGGACAAGAATATTTTACGAATATTTTATGCTTGACGTTTGTTGACATTCAAATGATTCGATAGATGTTGCTCCGTTGCCTAGCAATGGATAGTGTGTATGTGGGTATTTGAGACAGCAGTAGTGATGTCTATGATTTTTGTTCAGAATATTATGAATTTGTACGACAATTTCCCTCATATTATATAAACCAATAGACTTTGTCTATTCATTCTTTGAATTTTCAAAATATACTTTCACCTTGCTGTCACGAAAACTGTATTGCTTAGAAATTAGGTACTGAAAAATTTTGGCACAGAAATGTCACTTTGTGGCACAGAAATGCCACTTTGCGGCACACTAATGTCAAATATCAATTATTGTGAGAAATAATCGTGTTTGCGAACGTATTTCAATCCACTTTTTCACAAAAAAAATCTATGAAACCCTTATATGTAATCTCAATCATAGCAATGATTTTACCTACCACAACACTCCTCGTCGTCTTATTGGTGGATACCAGAATTAGTTCGATGTTTACACGTTCGCGAAGAAACCCATATGTGTTGGTTCCATAATATTCTCAATGACTATGATAATATTGGTTGCTTTGACTCGATTCAAATTTTACTAAATCATAAGGAAACTCAATTAATTGGCTTTGGTTGTTGGTTGGTTATTGGCTAGGAAAAGTCGTGTGTGAAAATAGAATAAATAGATATAAAAATGACTAGACAATTAAAATATTTGAACTAAGAACTGGAATTAATATTTACTATAGACTTTCTGAAATACTTCTAATTTCCAAAAAATGAAATTTGTTACGGATGAATCGTTTTGTGTGACAACTCTACTAACTAGACTTTCCCAAATGATAGTTTGGGTGAACAACCCC
Source organism: Chrysolina oricalcia (assembly GCA_944452925.2). NCBI lineage: Eukaryota > Metazoa > Arthropoda > Insecta > Coleoptera > Chrysomelidae > Chrysolina > Chrysolina oricalcia. Next base: position 53,022,640 of record OX101819.2, on the reverse strand, counting down.
GTACATAATAATAATATATAATAATATTAATATTTATTTTACCATTTTCAAACAAATTACATAAAGTTACAAATTACATGTCGTGATCCTTTGATGTAGTACATGATCCATCAGGGGAAAAAAATATTAGAGGATTCCCACAAATGTTATAACCTGATCGTGGGAGATTCAAACATCTCATTTAACCTCAATAAAACAATTGCAAATAATCTTAAAATTAGTAACTACTATGCTGATATAATTCACGACAACAAATTAGATAATTACAAAAATACAAAATATTAAAAAAAAATTATCTCCATCATCTTACTAACATAAATATATCACGAGGCGACAATAATCACAAATACAGCAAGTCAGCATTTTTTAGTTATTCTTCATATCGATTTGTTCATGAATATCAAGTCTCGGAGTTGTCAAAATCCATTGTTTCAACTTGTTTTTAAAGAGTGGGATCGAATGAATTGATTTCAATTCTGGAGGTACCTTATTATATACTCTAGGGGCAAGAAAAATGAAACTTCTTTGGCCAATAGTTTTCAACATCTTTGGAATTTTCAAAGTTTCTTTCCCAACTGATCTAGTATAGTGTCCATGTTGCACTAGTTTACATTTTAAGAGATTTTGTTTTTGATGAAGTACTAATGCCAAAAAATATATTTGCTGAATGTCCATCACTTTTGCTTCTTTGAATAGTTCATTACTTGGGAAGTTATAACTTTTCCTAAGCATGATTTTCAGGACCCATTTCTGCATTTTATCAAGTTTTCTTAAGTAAACATTTGTAACACACCCCCAAGCAATGATTCCATATAGTAAATGTGTTTGTACAAGTGCGTAATATATAATTTTCAAATGATTTAGATCGAATATTTTCCTGAAGAATTTGAATTTTGAGATGAAATATAATTTTTTTTTTGTTACATTTTTGGTGTGGAAGTCCCATTTTAAGTGATTATCCAGGATTACACCTAAATATTTCACATATTCAGTACTTTTCAACTGGATTGTTCTGTTATTATATAGAAAGTCGATGCATGAGAAATCTGGCAGGTTTGTTTCATAGCTGGTGAAAGGGAGATAAATTGTTTTTTCCGTATTTATAGTGGGTAATTTTCTATTGAAGAAATCTTATAAAATGGGTAGGGATAGTTGCATTTTTTGTTTTAGGGTGTTCCAGTTCTCATCCTTGAAAAAGATGGCCGTATCATCCGCAAAACTTGTGATTTCAGCGACGATAGGTAAGTCAAAAAGCGAATTCACGTTTAGAATAAATAGTATCGGTCCTAGAACCGTTCCCTGAGGAACACCGTAGTGAATGTCTCTTTCACTGCTCAAGATATCATCAATTCTGACACGTTGCTTACGTCCACTGAGATAGCTTTTCTTAACTTGATTACTTATATTTCCGGCGTCCATCATCTTAATGGTTGAAAGATTTCTATCTCTTTCAAATTTTTTCACAACGTTCCAATTGCTTGAATCCGCAATCGTCTTCTGGTGAATAGTGACAAAATCAGATGCTACGCGACCTTTTATAGGTCTATAATTAAAGTGTAATTACGCGCGGTCTTGTGGCGCGCGTGGTTTCGCGCTTTTTCTTCCTCCAAAACGGTCCATGAGCGGTTTCCATACGTTCTTAATTTCCACGCTTGGTTGACTGAAGGCACCATTGGCTTCTATGTAGGTGGTTTTCATAAATTTCCGTTTGAACCAATGAAGAACACTAGCTTCGTCCCAGAGAATTCGGAGGTGTTTTGTCCAGGCGTGGTCAGCAATTCCCGAATTTGATGTTTCCCCTCGTTGATTCCACTTTTTGTGTTCGGCTATTCTTACTGATAATGGCCTCTTGGTCTTTCCGATATAGGAATCTCCACATTCACATGGGACTTTGTAAATACAGTTTCTACTGGATTCTGTGTGTTCTCTGGTTTCGTCTTGGTGAGGAAGCTTCGTAAGGTACTGCCGGATTGAAAGCAACTCTTGATGTTGTATTTATTTCCGATCCATCTGATCTTCTCGGAGATACCCCTGATATAGGAAAGAATGATAACGGGGTTTTGTGGTATTTTTTCGGTTGTCTTGGTCTTTTCGAGTTGTTTCCGAACTTCTCCTATGAGCTTCTCGGAGTATCCGTTTCGGCGGAGGTCCTTTTTGATGTGGTTAATTTCCGCCTGCAATGACTCCTGGTTGTTGCAAATAGACATTGCTCTCTCCACCAACGTTCTTACGATTCCCCTCTTTGTGAAGTTTGGGGGATTAGAGCCGTAGTTGAGGTACTGTCCTGTGTGTGTCTTCTTCCTGTAAACAGAGGTGAGGATTCCAGTGTCTGTTCCTTCAGCTTTCACATCGAGAAACGATAGGGTACCGTTAGTTTTCTTTTCCATTGTGAATTTGATTGAATCCCCCATGTTATTCATTCTGGCGAAGAGTTCCCCAAGGTGTTCATCTCCATGGTTCCAGATGATAAAGGTGTCGTCTACGTATCTTAGCCATAGTTTTGGTTTGTATTTTGCCTCTCTGATAGCCAATTCCTCGAACCGCTCCATGTATATGTTGGCGATTACTGAAGAGAGAGAAGATCCCATCAACTTGGGAGAAGAAATGGCTCTTTTCTTGAAACTATGAGTTGTGTAGGCAGCACTGCAGTAGTTCCAATATCGCTTGTACGGGGAGGTCACGAACTGCTAGTACCCTGTAAGGGTTGTAGTATCGGTAGGAGGTATTTCGCCAGGTTATAGGTCGGTGAGTTACGGGAGCTGGTGATTGGTCTTAATGGCATTTCGGGTTTGTGAATTTTCAGAAGACCGTAGAGATGAGGAGGTTTACTGTAATGTGGCGTCAAATGTGTCCGTTCTTTGTCTGGAATAAAAGGTTTTGTACTTTGACAGAGTACTGTAGATTTTCCTTTCTATCGAAGATGTTGGATCCTTCTGTAAGAGTTTGTAGTTTCCTGTATCGAGTACTGCTTCTAACTTGTCATCATACATCTTCGATAGAATGGAAAATCTGCAGAACTCTGTCAAAGTACAAAACCTTTATTCCAGACAAAGAACGGACACATTTGACGCCACATTATAGTAAACCTCCTCATCTCTACGGTCTTCCGAAAATTCGCAAACCCGACATGCCATTAAGACCAATCACCAGCTCCCGTAACTCACCGACCTATAACCTGGCGAAATCCTCCTACCGATACTACAACCCTTACAGGGTACTAGCAGTTCGTTCGTCAATAATTATAAACACTTCGTGGACATTATCAAAGATGTTGAACTAGGGCCTGAAGATCGTTTCATCAGCTTTGACGTGGAGAGCCTTTACACCAATGTCCCCATAGAAGAATCCCTTAACATCATCAAGAGGAAACTGGAAGAAGACATCCAGCTTCATGAAAGGACTGACCTCCCCGTCCAAGCGATATTGGAACTACTGCAGAGCTGCCTACATAACTCATACTTTCAAGAAAAGAGCCGTTTCTTCTCCCAAGTTGATGGACTGCCGATGGGATCTTCTCTCTCTTCAATAATCGCCAACATATACATGGAGTGGTTCGAGGAATTGGCTATCAGAGAGGCAAAATACAAACCAAAACTATGGCTAAGATACGTAGACGACACCTTTATCATTTGGAACCATGGAGATGAACACCTTGGGGAATTCTTCGCCAGAATGAATAACATGAGGGATTCAATCAAATCCACAATGGAAAAGGAAACTTACAGTAAGTACCCTATCGTTTCTCGATGTGAAAGCTGAAAGAACAGACACTGGAATCCTCACCTCTGTTTACAGGAAGAAGACACACACAGGACAGTACCTCAACTACGGCTCTAATCACCCAAACTCCACAAAGAGGGGAATCGTAAGAACGTTGGTGGAGAGAGCAATGTCTATTTGCAACAACCAGGAGTCATTGGAGGTGGAAATTAACCACATCAAAAAGGACCTACGCCGAAACGAATGCTCCGAGAAGCTCATAGGAGAAGTTCGGAAACAACTCGAAAAGACCAAGACAACCGAAGAAAGACCACAAAACCCCTTTCTCATTCTTCCCTTTATCAGGGGTATCTCCGAGAAGATCAGAAGGATCGGAAATAAATACAACATCAAGAGTTACTTTCAATCCGGCAGTACCTTACGAAGCTTCCTCACCAAGACGAAACCAGAGAACACAACAGAATCCAGTAAAACCTGTATTTACAAAGTCCCATGTGAATGTGGAGATTCCTATATCGGAGAGACCAAGAGGCCATTATCAGTAAGAATAGCCGAACACAAAAAGTGGACTCAACGAGGGGAAACATCAGAATCGGGAATTGCTGACCACGCCTGGACAAAACACCACCGAATTCTCTGGGACGAAGCTAGTGTTCTTCATAGAGAGGAACATTGGTTCAAACGGAAATTTATGGAAACCACCTACATAGAAGCCAATGGTGCCTTCAGTCATCCAAGCGTGGAAATTAAAAACGTATGGAAACCGCTCATGGACCGTTTTGGAGGGAGAAAAAGCGCGAAACCACACAAGACCGCGCGTAATTACACTTTGATTATAGACCTATAAAAGGTCGCGTAGCATCTGATTTTGTCACTATTCGCCAGAAGACGATTGCGGATTCAAGCAATTGAAACGTTGTGAAAAAATTTGAAAGAGATAGAAATCTTTCAACCATTAAGATGATGGACGTCCGAAATATAAGTAATCAAGTTACTACATCGTCTAAAACATTCAAACAAGCTTTTCATAAGATTGTAGGCCTTGCCTCTAAATCCCAGGTTTTCCAGTGTGCACAGTAAGTCAGAAAAAAGATATTGCTGTCTCTTTTTCATCAACTGCTTTATAGATTTTTGCTGCCAAGTCCGCAATTGCATCTTGCGTCGATCCCCCTTCCATGAATCCGTATTGGTATTGTGATATTATATCATATTTTTTCACATATTCAATTATTCTCAATTTAAATATTTTCTCTAAGATTTTGCTAATATTGAACAGAAGTGATATTGGCCTATAGTTCGACACTGTCAGCTTATCTCCGTACTTGTAGAGAGGTTAAATTACTGCAATTTTCAAATTAGATGGGAATGTGCCAGTTTCCAACATTTTATTTACAATGCTTGTAATAGGTTCTATCAAAAAATCTATGCAATTTTTCAGAGTTTCAACACCAATGTCATCCAGGCCTGGAGCGTTATTTGACTTCAGACTCATTATAATTTTTCTGACTTCACTCAAAAATATAGAATTTTGTAGTGTTTTTTTCCGGAAATCTCCTTTGTGGTTTAGTGATTTTGTCGGCCAATTTTGAGCCGATATTACTGAAATATTAATTAAAGTTTTCAGCTATGTCAAGTCTGTTGCAGATTGTCTTACCATTTGATTCAATTTGTTTAACAGAACTGTCTTGTTCATTTTTACTGATTTGGTTGACACAGCGCCGCAAGCTTTTTGGTGAGTTTTCGGGTTTTTTAATCTCTTTTTTATAGTAATTAGATTTTGCCTCATCTAAAAGTTTGTTAAGAATGTTTCTATATTTCTTAAATTCATTTAAAAGTATTTCATTATCGGGATTTTTGTGTACATTTTTATACAGTTCTTACTAGACAAAGACATACTCATTAACATATTATATCATTCTTGAATATTTAGCTTGGGAGAAAAATGTCCAAAATACTTCCATATTTTTTCGAATGACTTGAATACTATCATCGCCCCTAACCCTAGTAACAAATATATATTTACATATGACATATCAATTCGATTCCGTTGTTTGATCGATTACGTATTCCCGCATTTTAAGTTCGGAGAAACTGTATAAATCTGTGGTATTTTTACTCCTTTGTCCGCGGTTTCAAAAAGGATCATAAAAAGTAGAAATCTCCCTTCAGAGAAAGAAGGAGTGTATGACGGCAAAATAACTCGAAATATGGTTTCCAACACTATTTTCTATTGTGAATGGTTTCGACTCGCAATAAACAATTCGCCACTTTTATAAACTTGAATTGTAATTTTGGGTATGCGAAGCAATTATCTGAAGTTGGTTTCTTTCGTTCAAAAAATGCGTTGAACAGATGAGTGAGTTTTTCTATGTGATCTTAATGAACGACATCCATGAGCAGTAGCGTACTGAAAGAGTTCAACTGCTAAAGTATGTGCATAGTTTCAGAAGTCTGTCGTTTGAAATCGATACGAATAACCGTTTTTGAGTAATCGACTCTTTTACCAAAAAAACGTCCCAAATATGATCGCGCTTGGCCTCTTAAAAATTCAGCGGTGGCGGTCATAGCACCGAAGGATGAAATGTATTCGAGTATTTTGACGTTGATCTAAATGGAAAACGTAATCGACGTAACTGGTTAGGTTAGGTTTGAACATGAGTAGGCCCGTATCAGGCCCTCCACTGCGGCCAATGGCCTATTGTGGCTCACCCTATGGTTATATTTCTCCCAGTATATCCAATCTCTTGACGAAATTGAGGAATGCATTGGGAGAACAATTTACCAGGTTTTCTGGCCTTACTGTCGTATCGCCAAATATTGAGAATCTGGTTCTGGCCGCTGCAGGGCATGAACACAGAATGTGATTAGCCGTTTCATCATTCTCCGTGCATAGCCGGCACTCTACATCTTGTGCAAGTCCGATTTTATACATATGATGTTTGAGTTTGCAGTGGCCAGTAAGCAAACCTACTAACACTCTGAGATGCGCTCTGCTAAGTTCTAGCAGTTTGTCAGAGTCCTGTTTTTATACAAGCAATAAATGCTTTGGAATGGGCTAGGCCCGGTAGACTACGCCAGTACTCGAGTCTTTTATTGTATTCCCAAGCTGTTATGACATTCTCGGCAGTGCTATATGCTAAACCGATTACCGGTTCTGGTCCAGTGAACGTTGTTTCGGCCCCCCCTTTTGCTAGGGCGTCCGCTATTTCGTTTCCTTCTAGGCCTGTGTCACCTGGTATCCAGACTAGGGTAACGTTGTTGCGTTGCGCCAGTCGGTTTAAGGTGTCTCTGCAGTTCCATACTGCCCTAGATTTAGAGCAGTTGGATTCAAGCGCTTTAAGTGCTGCTTGACTATCTGAAAATATTTTTATTGTTTTTCGTGTGTGGTGTCGATTTTCCAGCTCCCTGGCACACATTTCAATGGCATATACTTCTGCCTGAAATATCGTAACTGAGTGTGCTTTTATAATTCGGTTCTGTTCACCTATAGAACCGCTTTTGCGTTGTCAATTGCTCACTCTGTATATGTAGTCCGAAACATTCGCATTAGCTGGGAATGAAATTACGAATTATTTTTGTTTCGCAATAATTTCTTACGAAAAACTCAATTATTTCAAGTTTATTATCAGAATCAGTTCAAGGTCTGAGCTCCTGGAATAAATTCATCAAGAAACGTTCCTCATCGAAATAATATCAGAACAACAATGAAAACAATTTTCAAAACGTTCAATTTGGATACAATTTCTCCAGAAAGTCACTTCAGTATTTTCCGTATTTGCCAAAATTCTATTGAATTAGGCGTTCCTTCCCATTCTTTTCTCTCGATATGCCATATAGCGCTTGGATGAATATTACATTATATCTTTCAGCGGAATAATCACCCTAATGTGTTTAACTCCCTCTGGTAAACCACACCCTAATAAAGATAATGTATGGTGAGCAGAGAAGCATTTCGTTTTAGGAATTACGGTAATTTATTTTGTCCATTTTCCGCTTTTGATGTTGCATATATCTTTCTAATTGAAAAATTTGGCGAATTTATTTTTAGCAGAGATTGTTCTGTTGGTTAAGGATTATTACGGAATCGCTACAAAATAAGCCCATTTATATTGCTCCTTTGATATTTTGAGAGAAGTAATAACTCACCTGCGAGATATTGGAAATGTATTGAAAGCTCTTTGTAGAGTGGATCTTTCTTGGTAGTAGGTGTGCAGTTTATAAAGGGATTTCAGTATAAGACTACGTACATGCCGAGAAGAGGACTTTTAAGATTAAAAATGTTTATTAACATTCGCAGTCTTCCTGAAGATGGCATAAAGAATCACGAAAGCTTGTAAAAACTATAAGGAGTCTTCTTCAACTTGCTGCTGAACCCTCGATTGTTTGTCTAATGCTATAACTTTTTTTTATGTACAAAAGGTAAATAGCAATATGCAAAAAACTTTAGCTGTGTTTCTTGGATAGTTTATCTTCACGAATAACATGCCTTCCTTCCATTACAAACAGCCAGAAGCGCAATCAACATCAACTTTTCGAACACTGGTGTTGTTACGAGTTTTCCATCTTACACCAGAACACCACGTAAGTAAAAGCGAAATATTTATTCGCACTGAAGAGAAACCTGAGATGTTTCAGATTACTTTCAATTGCTGATAGAAATCGACAAAAATAAATTATTATGAAAATGAATAAAATTCTTTACAAATATACAAAAAAATTATGGAAATCAGTATTCACATCAAAGAGTTAACGAATTAACACGCAGTATATAAATTTATAAAGAGACTGGATCATTTTGAAATTTGACAGGAAAGATGAAATTGAAATTGGCATGATGAATACCAGACATGTGTAAATAGATTAAGTTGAAAAATCAAAGATTATATGGGATAGGTTCAGTTGGATAAACCATTCGTTTGAAATCAGTATAATGTCAAAATGAAGTTGTTTCATCAAAGTGCTAGTGAAAAAAAGCAGAGCTGACGGGGCCATTGAAAAATGATAAGAAAAGTATTCCAAAAAGTAAGAAAGGGGGCAACTTTCTAACAGTGAGAAAATGTTGGAAAGAAAAACTAGCAGAAAACTGAAAGAAAACATTGTTATTTACTGGCAACATTATCGGAACAGAAAAAAGAGCATTCAATTACGATTAATTTGATATTGCACATTGATAGGTTTCAAACAAACTTCCGTAAAAAAACTTCAGAAGATTAAATCAAAAATAGAAGATTATAATAAGATTTGAATGCATCGAACAACCTATAACCAATAACACAACTGATGAAACAAAATAAATAATCCAATAGCTAATAACAAATCTTCTTGCAGAAATATTCTCATGAATATATTCTTTAAATAATTACGCAATAAATACCTGATTTACTTTTGCTGAACCGAAGTTGAATAAGAAGTCGATCTCCTTAATGATTATGTTTTATCAGTTGTGTTTGTCAAAGAATACTCGCTGCATTTTAATCTTATTTTAATACCAAAAGATGCTTTATTTTATGAAACATCTAATTATTTAACTTTATAAGTTTATTGACGGAATTTTGCTCAAAACCTATAAGTGTGCGGTTTCAAATGAATCGTAATAAAATGATCTTTTTTCCTAACCTGACGAGCTGATGCTGATGATCAAATGTCTCCATTGCGCCACAGCTCTAAATTCAACTGATTGGATTATACAGGTCGCTGAAGTTGACTTTTCCAAAAGTTCAAATGGCCATTGTGAAGACATTTTAACGAATCTATGAACCAAATCAACTATGCATCGATTATTCAAATGGCCGAAACAAATCCGCTATGAAGAATAATAATTCCTGCACAGACCCACGATATACAGAGTGAGTCCAAAGTTTATTAGTGATTTCTAACAAATTGAGAGCTGGAATCTCATTTATATTCAGATATTTCAAAGGACACAAATATCGAATCCAAATGATGATCTCCTGAATCAGACTGACATATTATATACAAGACCTTCTATTTCTCATGAAGCCGCATCCGTCTTGCTTGTTGATATATCCCATGGACGTATAATATCGTATAAATACAGATGGACACAGCATTGCCATACCTACGACACGGAGTGATTTGAAGTCGCTCTGTTTCTAGGCGCGCGGGCTGCGGGGAAGAGAGAAGATAGCGATAGACTGTGACCTTCCCACAACAGACAGGAGCGCACGCATTTGCTGAAAATAGGTTTCAATCACAAGAAAAAAATGCTGAATTGGAAATAATGATGAAAATATCAAGGAAAGTGTAAGAATATACATCCGATGGGACTTCGTGAGATAAAAAAACTCATTTGACATACCTGATGCCATAAAAAACTTCATTGACTCGGATAGTATCAATCCTTAAAAAATTAGGTTCACAAATTTTTCAAAAAAAAAGACTTTCAAGACTTTTGTTTTCAATTAATGGAAAGATGGAGACAGTCGACTGAAAAAAAGAATGTAAATGCATTTACTAAAAAATGGTAATTCATATATTCAATAAATACATGTTCTTATAACATATTAAAATAAATGAATATTGTGAAGAATAAATATTCCAAAGAAATTTTCAGCGCATATAATTCAAATTCAGAAATACGAAATTTTAATGTATTTCGACATTATGCAAACAAAATTCACAATACAGATAATCAAACTAACATTTTTTTCTAGAAGATATCAAAATTCAAGTACGGACAGAGTTTCACAAAAACAGCATCAAAATAAAAATGAAGAATTTGTTTCCTATTCTGAAATGATTTGCTAATTTCTTGAGTACCCTCCTCGAGCAATGATAACCGCCTGTTATACTCAATATCACAGTCCTTATTCAATTATGTCTCCTAAATTCAGTAAACTGTCCCTCAGCTCATTCAAAGTAACTTTGGACTGCTGCAGGGCTCTAATTCATCTCCCAAGAATATCATATATATGTTCGATGGGGTTCGTATCAGAACTTCTCGCGGACAAGATCGCCCGGAAATACTGGCGGGCAAAATCAAGCCGTGATCTGCAATGTTCTGCAGTCAATGAAGGCCTTGTTGCTGCCCTGCATGGCATCAAGTTGTGTTCCCTTAAACTTTGCTTGAAGATATCTTCACTAGATTAGATCAGCTCAGATTCATTTTTGGCTTCCGCGCTTAAAGCCTTCACACTGCGACCATTTCAGACATAATGTGTGTTCCCTTCGAAATCGTTTAGAGCCCTTGCAGTGACAAAGTACGTGTACTGATGTAAAGCAGCATTTGAAAATTCTCATCATTATTATTATTATCACATTGACATTATGGAATTCTTGTATTGTCGTCAGTTCTTGATGTGTGTGCTAAATTTAAGATTATTCAGAGGATTGGAAGTGGGTGGAAATTGAGGATAGAATTTCTCATTATTATTAATATCAATAAAACATTAATATAATAAAATTCTTATATTATCGTTGGTCCTTGGTAAATATGCCAAATTTTAAAATTTTCGGATGACTAGAAGTGGGTGGATATTGATTAAAAAATTCACGTCATTATCATTATCATTATCATTAAACTTTTATAATTAAGTCCTTGTATTGCAATCGGTTTATGTGTGCCCGATTTCAGATCATACGGACGATTGAAATCAAATTCGAAAATTCTCATCATCATTATCATTAGGTGCGTTATTATCATAAAATTCTTGTATTGTCGTTGGTTCTGGAAATTTTTGAAAAATTTTAGATAATTCGGAGGATTAAGAAAGGGTGAAAGTCGAATTTGAAATTCCAATTATTATTATTATCATTATTTTTATTACATCAATAGAAGGAAATTCTTGTATTATCGTCGGTCCTTGATATGTGGCCAAATTTCAGATTATGATAAATGGAAGTGAGTGAAAATAGAATTTAAAAATTCACATCTTTATCATTATTGTTAGTGGAATCGAGTTTCTTCAGGAAAATCGCCTGTATGGAGGAACTCAAAAACTAAAACCTTATCTGAATAAAAATTTTGATCCAAATCTTTTAAGTTGTTTCCGAGAAAGACAAAATAAATTAATCATTATACAAGAATTGCTTTTAAAGATATTAGATAGATTAGATACTGCTACCAACTAATACTACTCACTGTTTCTTTCGAAAAATCACGGGATTCTGTCCTGTTTTTCATACCAGAAAATATGAAATTGACCTAAATAATATTATCTGCTAGATCGTCAGTATTTCAAATCCAAACAACCTGAAGTGTAACGCCTATGGTACTTACGAATACAATCTGATATTCGGGTTCGAACACATGGATTGTTTGCATACCCAACAAGATTGCACCATTATGATTCTCTCACTATTGTACTGCCACTATATATCACGAATGAGTTCAAAAACCACTATTTCAGCAATAATCCCACAAATAATCAATGACAGAACATGACAGAAAGTTTACTTTGTGGAAAATATAAACATTGGTATTCGACAGCGTTGACAAACTTCCAGATACAATAATTTCTTCACAGCCATTTGAAGACGCAAGTTATGATTTTTTCCGATAGTTTGGATTTTTAAACTTGTAATACAGGTATGAGTTGCGTGATAATGTCAGCATCACCATTCTTCATTCTTCGATTGTAATCGAATGGAATACGTATAGTGACACAATTTTGTCAATGATAATGACTTATTTCCTACGCGATGTGACAACGCCCAACTAAATATCACGACTACAGATTGTGGCCATACACGATTTCAAACCAGGATGTAAACAGCTTGGTCCAGTACAATACTTTATAGGTCCATGATATATCCATATACATGGAATTTGGATAACTCGGTGATAAACTGGATTGCTTATGATGAAAGTTTACTCTGCAGTTACACAAAATATACAGGGTATATGAAAAATAGTGGCCTTTACTGATGATTTCTTTATAGTAGTTAGACTTGAAATTCATTTTATTAACCATAAACACATTCGTTGAAACAAATCTTCTGAAAAGTTTCGAACAATTTATTGTGGAATATTTCAAATAATGAATCTGTATTCACTACAAGTAGAAGAATAACTTGAATGATAGAGGTGGAATATTTCAAAAAATGAAATAAAAACATTGAATTGCAACTAATATAATAAGTAACGAAATACAACTATTTATAAATTAATTATCGATGCATAGTTGATTTGATTCATAGATTCGTAAAAATGCAGCACCCTGCGTAATGTAAATCGTTGATGTTAGAGTTTTGGCGCAATAGAGACATTTGATCAGCATCACGAGTTCTACAATACATAAAAAATTCGAGAAAATTAACCAAAAGCCAATTTCCCATTGAAACGGTACGAGGTCCTTTCATTCCATTATCTTCAAAAACAAAAAAGTTACACCTCCCGCGGACACCCGGTGTACTTGCTCCATATGAGACGTGATTGTGTTCAGTATTACAATTTGTGAACTCTGCTGAAAAGTGCTCATTCTAGTGGAATAAATGGCTATTAGAATAAGAAATATTTCCATGCACATGGTGAAAGATGTGCACTGTTGTTTAAGAAAGTTTTGCAGTAGAATTTGAAGAAGTTGAACAGCAGTTTGATTGAAATATTGAAATGTCTCCTTGAACCATAACTGTAGAAGGCGACAAAAAAGGTGCAACAAAGACGTAGCAAAAAAGCACCAATAGATTAAAATATATGTTATAATCCAGCAAAAATAGTCTAAATTTTGCCTTTTAATGGATAATACTATAATATGGAAAATAAGTTCAAATGTTGCAGAAAAGGTCTCAAGAACAAATGCTGCATTGGATGTTTGAGTATATTTCATTCCAGTTGTTTGGATCAAATTAAAGGTGTAACAGTGGTGAGTGGTCACACAATATATTGCTCCGAAAAATGCAGAAGAAAGGTCACTGATGAAAGCAATAGGTCTGATAAGCTGTTAGAGGAAATAAATAAAATAAATAAATAAATGAAATTCAAAAGCAATGAGAATGAGGATAATCAAATGAAACTCGCAGAAGAAATCGCTCGTTGCCCATTTGAAGGAGGCTAAATCTAAAAATATAGACGCTAAACTAAAGAAAAATACTTTACTGATTGATGGCGAGACCTTCACCTTATCGGAACTGACAGAAAATATAACTCTAGGATCCCAGAAAAAAACGTCCCGCACCAACTCGATCTCTACAGAAAACACTACGTCTGGAAGCAGCTCCACACATGGTGAAAATATCCGAAATACCACGAGACATGCTATGATACTCAGACGTCTACAATTATAATTTGTTTTTGATCTGAATAGTCACACTTTTTCTTATCTAATTTTTTATATTTGCTTCTTTTCATAATACATTTTTAATATATCTATATTTTTGTAACAGTTCATTCACTTACTCGCTTGGGTAATCATCTCATTGTCTCGAAGAAATATGGGGAAATATTTTAAAGTAGCACACTTGAACGTTCGATCACTGACACCAAACTTTCCAGATTTCAGTACCTTGGTACACAATAAATTTGAAATTATCGCTGTTTCCGAAACATGGCTAACAAGGAACATATTGAATGACTCGATCTCACTCGATGGGTATAATTTATATCGAAAAGATCGAGCCATTGGTAGGGGTGGTGGTATAGCTCTCTACATCACAAACAAACTTAAAATAAAAGTCTTAACTAACGTCACGCAAAATAATATAGAACAACTCTGGCTTTCTTTCAAACATGATAATAAAAATATTGCTATGGGAGTTTGTTACAGACCTCCTAGCCAACCAGCTGATGAATTTCTGAATGAACTCGAGTTAACTCTGAGTACAATTGCTCCAAGTTTCGATGAAATTATCTGTATGGGTGATTTGAACATAGATATATTGGATTTGGAAGATTACTCCACCAAACGCCTACTGAATATACTCAACACCTTCGGACTGCTCCAAACGATATCCGAGCCTACTAGGTACGGCCCAACAAGTGTCAAAGTAATTGACTTAATAATGCTGTCTGAAACGTTACCTGTTAAAAGTTCGAAAGTTGAAGATGCTTCTAGTATTTCCGATCACTGCTTGGTTACATGTGCACTCGATTTTTCACCTATATCAACCAAGCCTTTTTTATACACTTTTCGAGATTATAAAAATTTTAATCAAAATAATTTTGTTGATGACTTAGAAGCAATTGATTTCGCCAATATTTTTGAACTTCACAATATAGATGACAAAGTAAATTCACCAAATCAATCACTAACTGAGATCTTCGATCTACATGCACCCATTAAGACTGTGAAAATAAGTCGTCCCCAAGCACATTGGCTAACGTACAATGTAAAATTGATGATATCCACTAGAGATAAAGCTCTCATCAGATACAAAAAAAATAGACTGGAAAGGCATTGGAACTTCTATAAAGAACTTAGAAATCAAACTAAATACGCAATAGAACGTGAAAAAAAGCTTATTTTGCTTTCAAACTCAGAACTAGCAAAAACAACAAGACATTCTGGAAAGAATTGAAAAACCTGAATGTCCATTCAAAAAAAATCCACAACGCAGTTCCTGAACATCTCACTGACGTTACAAAAATCAATAACTTCTTCATTGATTCTTCCAAATCTAATCTTCTGCCCGACAGAGAAACTACTACTCATTATCTGAGCTATATCCGGCCAAATGTGAATACTTTCAAATTTTCCGCAACTAATGAGTCTGAAATATACAAAACACTCTTGACAATAAAATCAAAAGCTGTTGGAGTAGACAAACTGAGCATCAGCATGTTATTATACTCCTGCCCTCAAGTGCTTGCCATAATCACCCATATTTTTAATTTTTGCATCGAAAATAGTGTATATCCATCAATCTGGAAACAATCTTTCATTATACCTCTACCTAAGGTACCTAATCCAGATGACATTAAATTTCTACGCCCGATTAGCATTCTTTGCACGCTTTCTAAAGCATTTGAGAAAATTATTTCGACCCAAATGAAGCTTCACTTAGAAACTCAAAGCATTCTTCCACCCCAACAGTCCGGCTTCAGAACCGATCACAGTTGCATCACGGCACTTTTGAAAGTAAGCAACGATATATATTCAGCCTTGGACAAGAAACAACTAACTCTTCTGGTCTTACTAGACTACTCTAAGGCTTTCGACACAATTAAACATGACTTGCTGCTAGCCATCCTGCATTATATTGGATTTTCAAAAGAATCCATTTCTCTGATGGAAGCTTATCTCCTTAATAGACTACAGGCGGTGACTCTGGGTGATATTACTTCCGATTATATGGCAGTGGAAAATGGAGTTCCCCAGGGATCCATCTTAGGGCCCACACTTTTTATTATCTACACCCACGAGTTTCATAAATATTTACAGTTCACTGAATGCCATTTTTACGCAGATGACACTCAGATATACATTTCTTTCCCTGAGAATGATCTTATAACTGCCACGAACAGACTCAATACCGACCTTGATGCTTTGGTTGAAGTGTCAAACAAATTCTGCCTGTCTATTAACCCCATGAAATCCAAAGTTATTCTGTTCGGCAGCAAAAAAGCTCGAAATCGATGCGCTGATGAATTGTCAGTCAAAATAAATAATGAAACACTCGAAATCACAGATAGTTCAAAAAACTTGGGGTTGATTATGGATTCTTCGCTTCGTTATACACTGCATGTCAACTTGATAACTAAAAGAGCATTTTGTAATTTAAAACTCATATATTCCAACCGAGGAATTTTGGATAGAAAAAGTAAAATAACTCTATGTAAAGCATTAGTTCTGTCACACCTGAACTACGCTGGTGTAGTGTATGGTCCTGCTTTGTGCAATTCCGACAAAAGGCGTCTACAGCTCATACAGAATTCATGCATACGTCTGATTTGTGGACTGACCAGACGTCACCAC
Organism: Chrysolina oricalcia; assembly: GCA_944452925.2. Taxonomy (NCBI): domain Eukaryota; kingdom Metazoa; phylum Arthropoda; class Insecta; order Coleoptera; family Chrysomelidae; genus Chrysolina; species Chrysolina oricalcia. The sequence goes on along the minus strand of OX101819.2, from coordinate 53,006,048 downwards.
ATTTCTAATCATTTAAAAGACGTTGGTTGGCTGAATATTGAAAATAGGCAAATATTACACGCTTGCACATTATTTCACAAAATAATACAATCACATAAACCTCCATATCTCTATAGGACCATAACATTTCGCACTGATGTGCACCATCTCAATGTCCGTTTCAAGACAAGACTACCTCTACATAAAACAGCTCAATTCCGATCATCTTTCTCTTACCAGATAACCCGGCTATACAACACGGTTCCCGACGAAATCAAGACCCTACCTATTCATTTATTTAAAAAAAAGATACAGAAGCTTCTGTTCAATGAAGAAATGTTCTTTAATTAGTTTTTTTTTTTTAGTTTTTTATTTATTCATACTTTCATTTTTTTTTTTATATTCCATATTTTCATATCGAATAACATGAGATGGTTATGCATCGTGATACAATTATATTCTATTTTTTTTATTTGTATTTTTAGGATAGCTCTCAATGATATTTTGTCCTATATACGTTTAATTTACTTTCTTTTTCTTCTGTACGGTTGAGTGTAAGAGAGTACCAACCTGTCCTAGACGGGTGAAGCGCTAACTCTGCCTTTTGATAGTCTCTGTAACCTGTCCTACTATCAATAAAAGCAATTTATTATTATTATTTTTTTTTTTCCCGTTGGGAATGTACCAGTCAGGCCCTGTCTCCGGTGCTCCGATACATCCGGAGGGCGCGCTGGTGTCGTTAACCCCAATAACCACTCCCTACGTCCGTAGGGTGAGTGACTATTGGGTCCGAGAATCATGTGCCCTGAGTAGACGGAGCGAACCAAGGATGACGGCCTTCTGCATTCGCGCTGCTAAGATTTCTGCCATATTACGGCAAGCAGGTATTATCTTCAAGTTGGAGAGCAGTGTGTCCATCATTCCACCAAGGACTCCTATGATCAGAACCACCATTTTGACAGAATGGTCCGGATATAACCTGCGGAGTTCAAAGAGAAGATCTCGATATTTAGTCCGTTTTTCCTCCTCTTTTCGAACGATATTCATTTCGCCTGGAGCGGAAAACTCCATGACGAATATCGTTCTACTTTGGTGGTCGAGGAGGACAACATCAGGCTTATTGGCTTGTATTTGCCTGAGGGTGGGGAATGAGTAGTTCCAATAGATCCGGCACCTCTCATTCTCCACCACGGACTCAATATCCCCCGGAACATAAGGCAACACCGGTGTCTCGTCTATACCGTACGAGTGTCGTAGATGGTAGTATAACACTCGTAGCGCCGCGTTATGCCTGTGGATATAGGCTGAGACCGCATAAGATGGGCATGCTGATAGCAAATGCATTACGGTCTCAGGTGCACCACGACATGCCCTGCATCGGGTGTCAGGGACGTCTATACCCATCACGCGACTACGGTAGACGAGGGTGTTGAAGACACCATCCTGGCAGGCCATTATGAATCCCTCGGTCTCCGACTTTAGCTCACTCGACCTGAGGAAGGCAAAGGTCAAGCTTTTGGATAAGCCAAGGTCTTCGATGTTGTGAAAGAAGACACCATGCATTGGCTTATCCATATGTAGCTGTAGCAGGACCTCTGTCTCCGCAAAAGCATAAAGTCACCCATCTGTTTTACATGGATGACCTCAAATTATATGCCTCTGGAGAAAGGGACCTACATCAGTCCCTTAGGGTGGTGGAAGAGTACACGCATGCTATCGGAATGGAATTTGGGATCGACAAATGTGCCACGGTTCATCTCAAAAGAGGACGATGCGAGGAATACGGAGAGGATGTCCAGCTCGTAGACGGAAGCATCCTACATCATCTGGATGCTGGAGAGACGTATACTTACCTAGGGGTGGAGCAACGCCACTCCCAAGAGGTATTCACAGTTAAGAACTCTCTCCGCGGCAAGTATCAGCATAAACTCCGACAGATCTGGTCATCAGAACTGTCGGGGAAGAACAAAGTTGCTGCAACCAATATGCTTGCCGTTCCGATCCTTCTCTACTCTTTCGGAGTAATGAAGTGGACTAAGGAAGAGCTGCGACAACTCGACGTTAAAACTCGCAAAGTGATGCATCTCAATAGGTGCTTGCATCCTAAATCGTCCGTTCCACGGTTATACTTTCCCAGACAACGGGGAGGCCGTGGACTTTTGAGTTTGGAGTGTATGCATAACAGAATGGTTCTGGATGGGGCCTGTAAAGTCATCAGGAGTTCAGATCCCCTTCTCTGCATGGTCCGCGACCATGAAAAAGCAGGGATTGGAGCATTTCTTTTTAAAGCAATTTATTATTATTATTATTATTATTATTATTATTATTATTATTATTATTATTATTATTATTATTATTATTATTATTATTATTATTATTATTATTATTATTATTATTATTATTATTATTATTATTATTATTATTATTATTATTATTATTATTATTATTATTATTATTATTATTATTATTATTATTATTATTATTATAAATACATGGAATGCAAAACGAGATAGACGAGTTGAAAAAAGAAATCATGGAAAAAGATAGGTTTATAAGTCGTTTACAGAGAAGAACTAAAGATTTTGAAGATGAAGTGATGGAAGAAGGAAATAAATTTGTTACTAAAGTTAAAGCACAGTTAGACATAATTGAGAGTCTGAGAAAAGAAATATCATAAAAAAATTGTGAAAATACTTTGTTGAAAGAAGAAATCCAAGGAAATGAGGAAAATTATAAAATAACTAATAGGATGTTGAAGGAAATGAAAGAAATCAGCACAAACATGATCGAAACAATGAGGATGTTAGAAAATGAAAAACAAACCTTTATAAATGATTTACTCGAACTGCGTCGAAAATTGGAAATGTATGAAAACAAGGAAAAAAAACTTGAAGAAGAAAAGAGTATAATAAACAGGAAAATAACTGACGATACAATGATCACAGGTAAGCTGACACATAATAAATCATCCTACTCATGTTCACCAAAGGAAAATGGCAAGACCCTGATCTACGGGGATGGTAGGGGTGAGGGACTGGCAGCTATTATGAAATAACTCATAGACACAAACATTCATGAGGTGACAGGTATGGTTAAACCAGGTGCAAATATGGAAACGATCTCAAAAACTGTTTAAAACTCAGCAATTAACTATTGAAGTAAGGACTACGTGATTGTAACACTGAATTTGAATTTTGTTAAAAACATTAATGTATACTCTTTAGGAATTTTAGCATCACTCGCTAAATTTACAAACCTAGTTATATGTATTAAAAATGTACATCACACTAACGTCTTAAACGAAATTAACAGGTACCTCCGAAAATACATGGAGGATAAAGATGCAAATATAACAATGATTTTCAACTGCAAATTCAACTCCAAGTATGAATATAGTAAATTTTCCCTATGCAAATCTATTCTCGGACGTATATTAGTTAAAGGTAAGACAAGTAGCACACCAATTACCAATCAGAAAACAACTCCCACCGAAAGGCAAAACCCATGTAATGCAAATAATGATGAGTCTTTTTACACAAGTCATATCAAATGATTGTATAGATAGGAAAATAGAGAATTTGTTAGTTTACATGAACGCACAGAGCTTGCCAGCACATTTTGATGAAATTTATTCGTTTATTGTCAGTAAAAATCCTTTTTTGATTTGCTTGTCGGAAACACACCTAATAGAAAGTATTGATGATAGTAAAATGCACATTTTGGGTTACAAATTATATAGGACAAACAGCAATATAGGATAACAGCAATATATGTGAAAAACAGCATAAAAGTAATAGATATTGAAAAAGTAATCATTGAAAAAATGTGCTGGTTGCTTGCTGTGAAGATCATCCATGAAAAAAGTACATTTCTTGTTGTTTTATTATAAAGATCTCCCAATAGTAGCTGTATAAACTTTTTAAACTGTCTTGAGAACTGGGTAGATGACAATGCATGTGATAAAAGAATAAATGTGATAATTGCCGGAGATTTTAATATCTCTGGTTATCAAGAAATACTTATAGTAATAGATTGAAAAACATTATTAGTGACGCTGGATTAGAAAATATTGTAAAGGATTGCACACATATTAGTAGGGATGGTGGTACGCTAATAGATTTAGGTCTTACAAACGGAGCAGAAGTCCTTAATACACCTCAAATAACTGATCACAACATTATCGTAGTAAAGTAAATAGGGCTTTCTAGAGAACGGCAGTTCAAATTCAAAGCAGGGGAAGAAATATTAACTATGACCTAATAAGCCAAAGACTTAGTGAAATAAATTGGGACTTCAGAATACATGACATTGATGAGAAATTTCAAAAGTTATTTTTAGTAATGACCAATATTCTCAATGAAATTGTCCCCAAAACAGAAATTAAGATATATCCTAAATACAGGGAATGGTGGACAGAGCGTGTGAAAGAGGCAACAAGGAATAGAGATAACAATTATAAAAAGTTCGTAACACACAGAAATCAAGAAAACTGGGAAACTTATAAACAAAATATGAATATAGCGGTGAAAATCATGAGAGAGGAAAAGCGTAATTATTTTGAAAATAAAATATCAGAAAATAAAGGCAATGCTGTAGAAATGTGGAAAATCTTGAAATTATGTGTTCATAAGAAAATATTTGATAATACCTTGAGAGAAATTGAAATTGACGATGATGTAATACTGAAAGACATATATGCAATGCATAATGCTTTGAATAAGTACTATGTAGAAAGTATAGAACAAATCAGTAATAAAATATACATTCCGGCCCTGATTTTCCAATTCTGCGTAGATACAGAGAACATGATCTTGACAGCTTCATGTTAATTGACTATAAAAAATGAGAGACAATTATTCTCTCTCTGCCAAATAAAGGTAGCCCAGATGATGTGGATACCCTTTTCCTCAAGAACTGTTTTTGTAATATTGCCCAACCTCTGTTAAATCTAATCAATTCATCCTTTGAAACCTGATGGGTTTCCAATAATATTAAAGTATCCACAATTGTGCCATTCCCTAAAGTAAAAAACTCTACCAAAGCTATAGTGACCTGAGACCAATTAATATGTTACCCATTATAGAAAAAGCCTCAGAGAAGGATGCATATGAGCAAATTGTGGACTTCATAGAGCAGAACAGAGTGATAAATAGTGTGCAGTCATGTTTTCGGAGTGGTCACAGTTGTGAGACAGCCATACAATGTGTTCTGGATGATTTTAGAAGAAACTGGGAAGATAATCTTATGACAGGTGTAATCTTTCTAGACCTTCGAAGAGCTTTTGAAACTGTGGATAGGAATAGACTGGTAATGAAATTAGAAAGCATTAGTATTATTGGAAACGTATTAGCATGGCTTGTAGATTACCTAGAGAACAGAAAATGAAAACTTAAACTGAATAATATTTTATCTGATGAAATATTGAATAAACAGGGAGTCCCCCAGGGTAGTGTACTTGGCCCGTTACTATTTCTTATATACATTGACGATATTGTGGAAAATATTGGAAGGTGCTCGGTGCTCTTATTTGCAGATGACGCTCTGATTCACTTCTCTAATTCAGATATCTTGGCAGTGGTAGAGACCGTGAATGAAACTTTGGGAAATGTTTACAAATGGTGTTGCGCAAACAAACTTAAGATAACTACAAGCAAAACTAAATTCATGATGATAGGCAATAACAAAGAATATAATAAGTTTCGAGAATATGATTGTGAAATAAAAATAAATAATATTTCAATTGAAGTAGTGGATACTTTTGAATATTTAGGAATCATTATTGATCGAGAATTAAAATTAAAAAATCATGCGAATTATATAATTAAAACAATTTCATTCAGAAATAATTATTTATACAGATGCTCCAGTATTCTCTCGAAATGGTCAAAAACTATTATATACAACACATGCACTGATACTTCCTCACTTCAACTACTGCTCCACCATTCTATATTGGCTACAACAAAATGAAATAGGCCGCTTACAAAAACTACAGAATCGAGCAATGAGAACAATATTATCTTGTTCTAAACGAACACCTATTAATGAAATGTTAAGTTTATTGAAGTGGCTACCAGTAGATAAAATGTTACTCTATCAAACCATGATTTTTATATTCGAAATAAGAACAGGTGATGCCCCAACTTATCTGAGGAAAAAAATATCTTTTGTTTCTGAACACCATGATTATAACACCCGATCGAGAAATAATATATTCATTGAGCCTGTTAAAATAATGAAATCATAAAATTCAGTTTTTTTCATAGGATTGAGTAATTTTAATGACCTCCCGGATGACCTGTCGCTACCTATATTCAAAGTAAAATTATAGAACATCATGCTGAATGAGTGCAAGCTTGACTTTGATATTTATTTATCGTTCTTTTATTTTATTTGTTTACTGATATGTTTCTTGCTATCTGTTTGTTATCGATGTGCCTATTCTGAATCTATTTTTATTGTATTTTTATCTAATTAAGTGACTTATATTTTATTGTATTTATTTATACATGTACATTAGCCTTAGACTAAATATAGGATTAATATACGGTACAATGCAAATTTATTGAATAAATTCATTATTTTTGAATACAAACCTATTTTGGAAAATTCCTCGAACACGTCGATTTTCTTTTCCGATTGGCCAATTTTTGGCCTCACCCAAAATATATAGGGTTATCCGTATTCGAGTAAAAATGACTTTGGTGGTATTTTTAAATGGGACACCCAGTGTATTTTTCCATATTTGGTAGGGATCGTCATTACAAATCCAGTGATACCAGGTTTGAGGGGATTATGTCAAACGGCTGCGGAGATATGAGCAATGCTGCATTATGGGGAGGGGCACCGTCTTGTTGAAAATATTGTATTTCACGGCGGATGTTCAGTGGAAATTCATCTAAGTAGCCATCAAACTCATTGGATAAAAAATGTAAATACATTCCACCATTCAAATGCTCGTCGTAAAAGAAAGGACCTAGTATGTTTGTTCCCAAAATTCCCAACCAAACATTTATTCCGAACCTTTCCTGGAAATTGGTTTCTCTATGTAAATGTTCATTTGTATTATTCCACCTATAATGGATGTTTCTGTTAAACCAACCATTGTTGGTGAATTTTGATTCGTCCGTCCATATTATTTTATTACAAATATTTCCAACTTCCCTATTTCTACGTCTCAACCACATCGCAAATCGTACTCTCCTTCCGTAATCCCTTTCATTGAGGTGATGAACTTTGCGTTTCCTGTAGCATTTGTATTTGTTCTTTATCAAAATATTTCTGGTAGATTTTACAGAAATCCCTAGTTCGTGGGCAATTTCTCGTAAAGAACAATCTTGATTAGAAATATTTTTGTAACTGACCAATCCTAAATTGAAAAAAAAATATTTTCGTCACTTTGTTAATCTTTATGAAGTAATATTTGCTTACCTAAAACATTTATTTGGTTCCGCATACTTCCAGTAACAACACATTTTCTAGTTTTATTTCTATCAAATGCACCACAGTCTCTCAAATTTCTTTCTAATCGTCTAAACATTTGAATGTTTGGAATACGACGATTTGGGTATAGCTCACCATACATATTTTTTGCCAAAAGAGGATTTCTATTTGATTTTGCATAAGCAAATAGCATATCAGTCCTTTCGTCATTTGAATACATCTTTGATATGACTGAGTGTATAAACGACTGACAGTTCGTAACACGTATCAACAACTCATTTACTTGTCCTGCCATAGAAACTAAGCAAAGCCTACTTGTTTAAAAATGGTAAATGAAGTGATATGCTATTTAATTGTACCATATCACACAATAGTCGTATTTTGACCAAAAATTAATATTTTCGTTACTTCCAGGATTGAGAATTATAGAAATATTCAATATGATAATTGATTCAGAAGAAATCAGCCTTGAAACAAGGATTTCTGTAATACAAAAATGCCCAAGAAGGAAAAATACGAATGTTCGTTGTGTTGGGGTATCTTCATATCGTAATTATTGGGTGAAGTCTGAAGTATGCCAATAGTTGAATAGGTTTTGAAGAAATCAAAATAATTTACAAAAGAACTAACGACAGGACCGTAATTAAAAATTGTTGTAACTGAGGATGCTAGTTATTTTAAATGAAACTTTATAAAAGTATCAAGTGTGATATACCACTGAATTGTGATTTTATCGCTTTATCAATATTCGTACTAAAATAGACAGGTCCGTATTTAAAAAAAAAATGTTGATGGTGGTCGTGTTGACACGAATCGTTTAACCAAAGATTCATTGTTACATTTTTATAGTACATTTTAAATACATTAAAACTTTCCTTACAAATTTTTTTATATTTTCAGAAATAACTCGGGAAGGGCGAGACTCCCTGTAAATTTTCTTTGGCCATTGCACTGTTCTCCACAATAGTTACCTTTTCTCCCATTTAATCGTCTTCGTATCTGTTACGGTTTAGGATATAGCAATGTTACCACATGATAAAAGAAACGGCCTGTATATATCCCTATCCATATCCGGACTGCACTACCGTTGGACGAACCAAACGTTAGAGTGGAAAATTGAATAGGTATTTAAATTCCCATTTCTTGTAACTTCGTTCCTGATTTTCCAAGTTACTCCGCATTAATTACCATGACTAATTTATGAATAATTAGCCCAAGAACGTTTCGCTTCATAAATATGCAAGTATCTGCTGGTGGCCTCCGTTCGTTTCTTGGAGAATGTACTATTTGTTACAAACCATATAAAAGGTTTCAAATTTATTATTCTACAGGATACAACGTGTTTTTTTCCAGACTAAGAGAATTGAAAATGATAAATATCACCCACCTCCGGGAGAAGTTCCAAATTATTTTATATTTCAAACAAATCGGTTGAACCCGCTCAGATATTGACTACTAGCTGAGACTCATTTTGAGCTCATTTACACTAATCGTGAACAGCATAAAATTGCGAAATTACTGTGGTTTATTACCAGTAGATTTGACATCAATAATTATCTGTCCACAATATTTCATTTTACTAATTGTGAAATTCAGAATTTTTTAATTTTTTTATTCCGATAACAATTGTTTCAAGGGATGGTTTATTACAAGGAAGGACATGGCACTGGATGCTTGCAATATTATGGGTAGTCAGAACTTTCCATCTTCAGATATAAGTAACTAACTATATAACTATACAGGGCAATTCAAATTGGACACCCACAACTGGGATCTCCTAAACTACAGGAGATACGTCGAAGCTTAAATTGGGGCAAAGTTGCGTATTCTGGTGCTTAACAAAATACTATTTTGAAACTTGGAAAATTCCGAGTATTTCCTGAAATATCTGGAAAAAACTGAAAATCGGAATTTTCGATTTTATTTTTTTCTATCGTTATTTGACAACATAGCCCAAAACCAAAAGTACATTTTCATTGATACTTTTTTTCAGCTACACGTTTTCATGTTCAGATTTACTATCCGACGTTTCGTCTTCTGGCATTTATCATCAACTTTTTTTTCTGTCATGGGCGTCATATTGTTTTTTTGTATAGAAAAATAGTGATTCTCATTCTGATTTCATTGATGTATAATTTGTTATGATTTGCACTTCTGAAACCACAGATATTAAAAAAAAACAACTTCATCTGAGATGGTCATGACTCCATCGAAAAATTTTGTTTAATAAACACTAGTTGTCAGAACTCATTAAAGATCATAAGTTTGCACAAATACTTCAGTCGAAATGTCAACATTCTCAAATGAAGAAAAACGAGATATGTTGAAACTTTATTATAAATTTGATAGGAATAGTACGAAAACAGCACAAATTCATTTTGAATTATATCTGGAAAGACAACAGCCGGATAGAACCTTATTCGGAATTTTGGACAAACACTTGGCTGAGTACGGTGCGTTTCAAAAAACAAGAATGAAATCATGAGCTTGTAAAAAATGCACAAAAAGTATTATAACAAGTGTTCGAAATGATGGCCTTCCTCTTGAATAAATAACCGAGCTCGTCGACTCAAATTAAGAACAGCCCTAACAATATCCCTTCTGATAGACCTGAATTGCGTGATGATATTGTCTCTAAGTTCATCTACTGTGTCATATTCTTGCTCTTCATAGATTCTGTTCTTTAAAGTGCCCAACAAGAAAGTATTCAAAACTGTAAGGTCAGGTTACCTTGCCGGCCACCTCACTGGTCCAGAATTTTCTAACCAACTATTAGGAAACCTTTGGTGTAAATATTCGCAAACTGCTCTTTTATTGTGTGGAGGAGCCCCGTCATGCTGAAACCAGCAGCTGTTATAATTAACAAGGGGAAACGTATCCATATAATCTTCGAATTCATTTCTTAAGAACCGAAGATAGGTTTCCCCGTTTAAAGTATTAGAGAAGAAATGAGGTCCAAGTATTCGGTCGTCATAAATTCCAGCCCACCCATTCAAACGAAACCGAACTTGTGGTCTGCCTTCTCTGAAGTGTCGTGGAATATTTTCATTCCAAATGTGCTCATTATTTCTATTAAAAACACCACAGTTCGAAAAAGTACTTTCGTCGGTCCAAATAATGTTTTTCAAGAAGTTTGTAGGGTCTACCCTATTCGAGAGCCAGCTACAAAATTCCATCCTTCTCTCAGGATCACCTGGATGTAATTTTTGTGAAGTATGTATCTTATAACATCTGAAACCACTTTTTTGAATTCCCTCCAAACGCTCGTCTGTGGCACATCCATTTCTGCCGAGACTTATCTAAAAAAGTACCAAAAATAATTATACTTCTTCGAATATGGAATGAACAATTATTTTACCTCGGCTAATAAGTTACGTCGAGTATTTTGTTCCATTCTGCTTCCATATTTCATTCTTGGTTTTTGAAACGCACCGTACTCAGCTAAGTGTTTGTCCAAAATTCCGAATAATGTTCTATCCGGCTGTTGTCTTTCCGGATATAATTCAAAATAAATTTGTGCTGTTTTCGTACTATTCCTATCAAATTTATAATAAAGTTTCAACATATCTCGTTTTTCTTCATTTGAGAATGAGGATATTTCGACTGAAGTATTTGTGCAAACTTATGATGTTTAATGAGTACTGACAACTAGTGTTTATTTTTTCGATGTAGTCATAACCATCTCAGATGAAGTTGTTTTTTTTCAATATCTGTGGTTTCAGAAGTGCAATCAATGAAATCAGAATGAGAATCACTATTTTTCTGTATAAAAAAACAATATGACGCCCATAACAGAAAACAAAGTTGACGATGAATGCCAGAGGACGATACGTCGGATAGTAAATCTGAACATGAAAACGTGTAGCTGCAAAAAGTATCAAAGGAAATGTACTTTTGGTTTTGAGCTATGTTGTCAAATAACGATAGAAAAAAATAAAAACAAAAAATTCTGATTTTCAGTTTTTTCCCGATATTTCCGGAAATACTCGGAATTTTTCCAGTTTCAAAGCAGTATTTTGTTAAGCACCAGAATACGCAACTTTGCCCCAATTTAAGCTTCGACGTATCTCCTGTAGTTTAGGAGATCCCAATGGTGGGAGTCGAATTTGAATTGCCCTGTATATCGCCAGGAATATAAAAATCTCGCATTATTTTAACGATGACTTTTTGAAATGCTAAAATGAAATGAGATAAAACCTTTTTACTTTTATTTTCGCATTATTAGCGATTTAACACCGTCTCGGACAATGCGTGTGACTCGGCTGTCGCCTCGTCACCTAGCAATGTCATCAACTATCATAAATCGCCTGATAATCTCGTTAAATTGATAGCTATAAAATTTGACACTTCAAGGGAGGCTGGGTAAATAATTATTCATAACTTGTTCGTAACAGTTCTCTAATATAGTTAGTATAATAAAAGCATGCGTGACCTTTTCTTATATTGATTAGCCCTATTAGAAAGTCGTCGAGGAAACCTCTTATCGGGTAAATTCTAGGGTGAATTTGAATAATCTTGTTACGGATATTAGCGTTACAAGAAGTGTCCAGCACGCAAGGAATATGTGTCGCGCTGAATATTTGCAATTCAAATAGTTGGTGCAATGATTGGATTAATCGAATTTTCATACAAAAAATTGTAGAATATCAAATATTGGTTATGAAAGGAATTTCAGATATCTTATAAGAAAAAAAAATAGTACATAAAACATCATAAATGGAGCCTAGTTACTTTAGCAATAAAGTTCAGCAATATTTGCATTTTTTTTCATACGAATATTTCAAAACAGTTGTATATTTCAGTGTGTCAATCAGATTGGATTGAGGAAAGAAACCACATGGCCAAAAAAAAAATTTCTGGGCATTCAGGGCCGGTTTCACTCCAGCAATATTTCTCAACTTCCTTATTCTAAGTCTATCCTTAGTCTAAGTTCTAAAGATAGAGTACGGAAAAAAACCACATGGTCAAAATGATTTTTCTGAGCATTCTGACAACTTTCCTAGATTATGATGACGGCAGAGTCCATAATAAGGAAGTTGAGGAATATTGCTGGAGTGAAACCGGTCCTGGACGCCCGTAAAAATCATTTTGAACATCTGTTTTTTTTCCGTACCCTATCCTGAAAAGTTTCCCAGATTGTAATGATGACAAAGTCCATATTAAGGAAGTTGAGGAATATTGCTGGAGTGAAACCGGCCCTGGACGCCGCCCGGAAAAATTATTTTGACCATGTTGTTTTTTCCGTAGTCTGTCTTGAAAACTTTCCTAGATTATGATGATGGCAGAGTCTATAATAAGGAAGTTGAGGAATATTGCTGGAGTAAACCGGCCCTGTACGCCCGGAAAAATTATTTTGACCATGCGGTTTTTTTCCGTACGCTATCCTGAAAACTTTCCTAGATAATGATGATGCAGAGTCCATAATAAGGAAGTTGAGAAATATTGCTGCAGTGAAACCAGCCCAGGACGCCTGAAAAAATAATTTTGACTATGTGATTTTTTTCCGCACTCTATCCTGAAAACTTTCCCAGATTATGATGATGGCAGAGTCCAAAATAAGGAAGTTGTGGAATATTGGTGGAGTGAAACCGGCCCTGGACGCCCGGAAAAATCATTTTGAACATGTGGTATTTGTCCGCACCCTATCCTGAGAAATTTCCTAGATTATGATGATGGCAGAGTCCATAATAAGGAAGTTGAGGAATATTGCTGGAGTGAAACCGGTCCTGGACGCCCGGAAAAATTATTTTGAACATGTGGTTTTATTTCGCACCCTATCCTGAAAACTTTCCTAGATTATGATGATGGCAGAGTCCATAATAAGGAAGTAAATCAAATTCGACCCCCACCATTGGGATCTCCTAAACTACAGGAGATACGTCGAAGCTTAAATCAGGGCAACGTTGCGTATTTTGGTGCTTGATAAAATACTGTATTGAAACTTGTAAAATTCCGAGTATTTCCGGAAATATCTAGAAAAAATTAAAAATGGGAATTTTATTTTTCATTTTTTTCTAGCGTTAATCGACAACATAGCCCAAAACCAAAAACACAGTTCCGTTGATACTTTTTTCAGCTACCCGTTGTCATGTTCAGATTCACTATCCGACGTTTTGTCTTCTGGAAATCATCATCGACTTTTTTTTCTATCATGGCATCACACGTTAAAAGGTAAGGGCTGCGTCTTCCCTAGCTCACACAAGTCTCTCGAAGACTTCCGAGGGTTGCGCGTAGGGGTGCAATCGGTTGACGGAAATAACAATTTTAACAATAACAACAATAACAATATTGTCAGGTACAAAAATAGCGATAGCATAATATTTGATGGAAAAAAATTTATTAACAACATTTCTTGGACTTTTAATTTTTCGTTAACTTTAAAAAATCATTATAAACAAAATAATAAAATTTAATGAGCTTTTATCCCGTGATCTTGTTAAGTATATGTATAAGCAGGGATCCACGAAGCCAAAACTTTATAGATATATTATTCAAACTTTTATGTAGTCATTTAATATAACAGAGATTGGAAAAAAAAATTAATTGCCAATAGTATAAATTTTTCAAAAATTTACTTCAATTTTTTTTTCAATGGTTATTCATTCTTCCAAGTGTCCATTTGATACCATAATTTATATGAATTTTTAAATTGGTAGTTGTTGCTAAAAAAAAAATATTTTTCATGTGGTACACTGTCTTCAGCTGTAGAGCGCCTATGTCGTTACGGCTGGGCAGAGTCCTATTTTTGGCGATCAATTAAAATTATAAATAATAGAGAAGAGAAATAGACTTTTTTTTGTAAATTGCGTCCTCTTCAAGAATCTTTTTTTAAAATATCTCAAATGTTAATAATTTTTGAGTTAATACCAACATTCGAAATGCTATCTTATTTTGTCTTAATTTGTTAATAACAATTGCAATGTTATATGTGCTAATACATACTTTCGATACATTTGTCTAGATGTCGTCGCGTCATTACGAATCGAATAAGCCACCGCTCATATTTTTAGGAACTTTATCAAGAATTAACACGTTTTTGAACTTAATAATCAGACTAATAGTCGTCTTTTGATGAACTTCATCTTTTTCTAGGAATCGAAGTTATCCACTCCTGTTAATGGTTCGCCATGAAAAAAACTGGCGAAGTCCAAAAACTCGTCACTCTCAGAGAAGTTGCCTTGATGCAGATGTCAGAAAATGGAGTAAATATTTGCTCGGTGCTTCAGATGTACTGAGGACCCTGACAGCAGTGTGGAAGTCAACGAGAAAATAAATAATTACTTACAAAGGTTTTCATACGCCGGAGCATGGCACTGAAATTGTAGTTTTGCTACTAGAATTCCATAGGGGTGTTGTAACGTTTTTCCTTTAATTTCAAAAATGTTTCTACAGTAAATCAATTAATTTAACTTTTACTTTTTTTATATTCCAACATACAATCAACGGAAAAATTGCACAATATGGTGACCAAATTGATTTAGCTGACAATTTCCCTCATATTATATAAACCAACCATATGCCATTTTTTTGAATTCAAACCAATGAGAAAAGGACTTTTTGAAAACACTAATCGAGTTCGGTATTATGATCTCAGAGTGGAGCAGATTTTAGTCACGTGGCCACAAACTAATCGGATCAATCGGTATAATAAACGAACGAAACGGACGTTGGCTTGACTTTGACATGCTATTCACCAATAACCACATCCAAATTTTCATCGTTTTTTTCGTAAAGAATCTTCAAGTTTGAAATTTGAACGTTTTGAACTTCGAACGAATATACAAAAAATATTGCTGGTTTCTGTTTGGGAAAATCAAATCATTAATTTTAATGATGATGAACAGATGAACATAACCTCACACTTTCGTATTAATCTTACTCGTCTGCCAAAATTCTCCGAGCAAACAGACCAATCTAAGACTGATCGGATTTGAATAACCGAACGATCAAGATGAACCTCCCCTACAATCGCTTGCAATAAACGAACGATCCAGACTAATCTAACCAGTCCGACGTAAAAACCGAAAGCGACTACTGTCTCCAGCGGGAACACACATATTATCAGAACGAAATAAAACATATAAACAAACTGTACGATTTTACTTTATCATATTACGTCTTGATCAGAAAATGAATTTGGTATAACGCGCTTTTCCCCACCACAAAACTCAATATTGCACCTCATCAGACAGTTTTTTATCCGACTGGACATTAGCAGAATGGAAAATATCGATTGTACATTCCTGTATTTGCATTTACACCTACATGTATAGAATCCGAATATGAATTGCGAAAACACGTAATTTTTCATATTAATATATTCTCCGATTGATGTTTCATTAAACCATTAATTCAAAATACCGGCAGATATCCATATTACACCCAACACAGAACGCACATTCTCAGTCCGATATAAAGATATACCGCCAAAGTAGCAGACCGTCCATTGACATACTGCACATTGCTAGACCGATGGGATTTCCGAACACTGCTCGAACAGTGTTGCCGGTGCTTGCAATTAAAAAGTAATTTGAAGAATTGTTAATTTATAACGGAATAAGTTGTTAGTCGAGCAGGTCGAGCTGTTGAGCATTCATATGTGAATAATAAGTTTGTTATGAACTTAGAATATGATATATAATATAGGTAATTCAATTTAAGAAAAATCATTGAGATACTTGAATTAGGCTGTATTTTGAGCGTTTATTCAAATATCACTTGTGAGGTTATAATTTTGTAATGTTTTGCTGTCTCACATAAACAACTAATTTACAAAAAAGACACGAAAATGTTTGGTAGGTATTTACATTTACTATTTTTGTTTTTAAAAGTATTCTTGTATATGGGTTTGTTCTGTTTATTCATAGGTATATGTATATTTTCTCATTAGAAAGAGAAACTTACTGAAACTGACGATAGGTATAATAGGTAGGTGTGTTATGAATTAAGTTATCCAAGGATCCATGGAAATTAAGTATTAGGCAAACCAAACAAAAAATATAATTAGTTACAGGGAAACTATTTCTTCAACAAGACTGCACAATCTTTAACCAGGCATAACCAGGAATAACCAGGCACAATATATCAATAGAATACCTCGGAAAACATCCATATGGCTTGCACTTCTCTTTGAAGCTATAAATCCTGCACTAAACCTGCAATTTTTTTATACAGATAGGAAAGCCTATACAGACATCTTAGCCTATACCTATTTATTTAAGTGAAAATAGAGTATTTTTCGATTTGATTCCGAGAGAAAACCTTTGAAAACAGTTTCGTTGTCACACACTTATCAGAAAAGGATTTATGGATCTCTCGAAATCAAAACGAATGCACTCAAAGTTAGTACCTTGAAGGCAAGACAAAGATTACTTAAAGTTATTTATTTATGTATGTCATAAAATTTCCTGCATCTCCCCTAACTCGAAATTTATTACTATCCAAACAGGGCTCATCTTCATTTTTCTATGATAGGCTGGTGCCAAAACGAATTCTAAACGCTTTAAAATAAGAAAAAAAATAACAGGCAAAAGGACCAGGTGGAGAATGTTGATTGGGGTTCCAACGTTGAAGAAAAAAAGAATTAAACACGAAATGGGAATGCAGTTTAGTGGTTGAAAACGGTTTTTTGAGATTTGCGGCGAAACGTGACCTCTTAGCGGAAAATGTTCAATGGCAAAGTTGTAGATAATAATAAAGTAGTCGCCGAACACTTTTGAATTAAACACTTTTCGACATTACCTCAAATTATCCGTCAACATGGCCAAAACATTTTTTTTCGGTATTTAATTTTTTTCTTTCGAATAAATGATTCATTTTGCATGAAAATTTGTAGGAATAATAATATGTCTTTTTGGTGTCGAATTAGCAAGATTTTTTCGCAATTCAGAAGACGACTAGTTTTCGAGTTAGGTAAACATTTCGAAAAAAATCTTCCACGAACAAATGTCTTGAAATTTTTTTGTATTTCGAAGGTCTATAAGTTATCATTTTCATTGTTGAAATGTTTGCTTCAAAATGGTCTATATATGTAACTAGGTGGTTTATTGATCGTTAAACCGCTTAAAATTGAGAAAAAAGTCTATCTGAATCATGATTTTCTCAATATTTTCAATTATTTTCGACTTTCTTCATTATTTTTATAACAAAAAGTAGTATATATTAAATTATTTATTCATAATAAAATATTAGAATGCATAATTACACCATTAAATTAATTTAATAATATCATTTTAAATCTTTTTCACAACTATAGAAAATCATTGAAAATATTGAGAAAATCATGATTCAGAGAGACTTGTTGCCGGCTTTTCTCAATTTTTAGTGGATTAACGATCAATAAACCGCCAAGTTACATAGACCATTTGAAAGTAGACATTTCAATAATTGAAATGATCACTTATAGACCTTCGCAAGATACATAGAAACCCTGGTGTGATCTCTTATAGCTGTGAAACCGACATACAAAAGTGTTAAGGTACGGCCTACTTGATTCGTGATATTTTTACTGCGTTGATACCGTTTCACCTCTTTAGCACACAGATGGCGGTGTAACCAAACGGATTTTATGACCGGAAATAATAATTTAAATCAGACCCAAACCCGAATTCAAATATCTGAAATGTTTTCTCAAACCCTCGACATCTTATGTTATTCTTGTAAATATTCTCAGAAATACATGGTTACCAAGGGTCCTCTTAAAATAGACGATGTTATTGATTATTTTTAAGTGTTTCCGTGTGTGTATTTATCTCAAAATTGGGCATTTCAGAATAATAGAGAAACAAACAGTCAAATAGTTCGCATATGTTTATGTTCTTGTGAGAGGCCAGTTGTTATATTTTCAGGGACCACCTATAGTTCTCAAGGGGGGCGGAACATGCCAACTTTGAAATTAGGGTCGAAAAATAGGTTAGTCTTTCGTTTCACTCGTTAAAGTTAACATGTCGCGTAGTTATTTCATTAGTTTTCTTAAATTATTGTAATTTTAATAATTCAACTCTGTTCAACAGAAAATGCAATCAGGGTAATTTCATTAATTTTCATTATTTGAATATATATATAAAGTTGATTTTCTCTACCTGTCTCTAAAAAGTTGATTCTTCTACTCTTACTCTTACTATTTATTGTATTTGAATTATTTTGAATCTTTTGCAGTTTATCTTGTTAAATTATTAGTAAATCATCTGGCCTCATTCACCGTTTTTCCTGTTTAAATTATATTATTAGTTAAAATCAGAAGTTGCCTAATCAAATAATTTGAGAAATGTCCCTAACACCTTTGTTTGTTATTCTTTATTGTTTTGTTAATAGATATAAGTGTTATGCATTCTGGCTTTTTATTCTCAAAAGTTCACATTCCAGTTTACGAAAATCCTTTTGATTTGAGATAAAAAATATTTTAATTAATAGAGTTGAACAGAGTAAGTAAATTTGAGTGCTAAAGTGAGTTTCGCAACGAGTTCTCAGTCCAGCATCTAGAATAGAAAGTCGGGATCATCTGATGAAAAAGGAAGGTGAGTTAAAATCTTAAATGCTGTGAGGTATGATTCCTGGTTCCAAGAAAATTAGAGCCCAACGTTCCCAATTATTATTATGTTTTAACGACTCCGCTCGGTCGAATCAGTTGTGATAATGCTCTATTTAATTATAAAGACAGCATTTGTTACATTGGTGTCAGTAATCTGGGGTATTTTCTGGAAAGTAGATATATTTGTTAAATTGGCTTGTTAAGGTTGTCTGGAAAATAAATAGATATTTTCATTATCTAATCTGTTTTATACATGAGAGACATCGGAAATATAGAGTAATTATATTCTTGATGAAATCAGAATTCACTTTTTCATTCTTCCTATAATATTGTCAAATATGCTTTCATTTAAATCGAAGATATTGTTGATGAATCTATTTCTATAAGTATGTTGTATTTTATTAATTCAGAAAGAGACAGAGTTTTATTATTTTAATAGAAAAACGTACCTATTTTGAATCCCATCACGTGCATTTTCAAGTAATTCGATTTCTAGTCTCAATTGTCATGTAAGCTCTCAGTTAAATTAGAATAATAGTGAAAATTTGATTTGATTTGATTTCAGAGAAATTAAACATTCACAGATATTATATTAGATCAGGTATTTCAAATTTCAAAGGCTCGCACAAGAGAATACTTGAGAATTGTACCTCCACATGAAAAAAAATAAATAAACTTTCTTTCAGCATCTAGCAGTATTTTTTTGAAGAATTGAGGAATGAGAACGTCGAAAAATAATGTTTAATTGTCAATTATAATGCGCATTCAAATGACTCGAAACGAAGGCTCCGGCTACAGGCCGTTAAACATAATAATTTGACAAATTTGGTAGGGAAACTAAGTTGAAAAATAAACTCAAAATGATAACAGAAAAATGGGAAAAAATTATAAATGATACCGAAATTAATGATAGCAAGAAGTAGGTACCAAAATTAGTCAAATTATTCAAATATCAAAAATTGTTACGTAATAAATAGAAATAAATTGAATAAGAAAAGGGAATACAATGAAATTTAAAACAGCATAATTCATTTTTTTTTTATTAAAAATGCAGATTGAAAGACGAATAGTCAGGAATGTGATTTTTATAAAACCGTAAATTTTGGATGGTCATTGTACAAAATACTGCATCTTTCAAACCTACCGCTGAGGGTAAATTTTTTTTTGTTTGGATAGCTATTGAAATCGTATTGCCTTTCACTACTTTCGGCCCAGAACAAGCTTGTAAATTATTGTTTTATTCGGCAGTAAAGGCTATGACATTTATTGCCAAAGGGTCAAGAGCATTCGTACGGAATTTTGATTAAATTAGTATAATAAACAAATGAATAATTATATTTAACGTTGAGACATTTTATTAAGTTTTTGGTTTGATAATTAGAGCAAAACCTATTATACTTCCTGTGTTTTTGTTGTTTGTTTATATCTTCAATAATAGTTAAAGTCGTCAAAATATTGTTCTATGAGAGACGTGTCAGAAGTTATTTGTTCAAGATCTAGTTTTATAGAAATATTCGAATATTCAATTGTATAAAAGTCAAGAAAGAAAAAAAATCACCCAGAGGTGTGAGGAAAATGCAATATGATTCAGAAATAAGACAAAAATGGAAATTAAAGACTCCCACGAATGATGGCTGTAGTTTTCGAAAATTTCGTGTCACAAAATAACGAAAACCGTTTATGAACGGAGAATTTAATATTTTAAAAGGTCAATTGTTTATAAATAAAAAGCAGATGGCGTCAATTGTTGATATTTTTGAACAAAGAAAAGCATTAGTCAAATTATATAGATTTTCACATAATTTAAATGATGTACATATAGATGAATTATGATTTAGGTAATTTTGGTACTATATGCTCTGATAGGAATGGCTCACATAAAAGGACGAACCGGGTTTTTAAGTATTTTTCTTGTGTTACGAATTTAATAACTCAAATAAAGTCCACTCATATTTACGATAATGGATATTTTCCAGGTAAAACTCACCTAAAATGAACTGTAGCACAAATATTTTAATTTTTGTATCACCTCAAGTGACTACTGATAATCTATTGTAGTAACATACGAGTAAAATTGTTTTTTTCGTTTGTATTATTATTGTCAAATATCATTCAGGAAACTTGTGGTATATAAGTTTTATTTCACATGTCTAGTGATTTGTTGTTATTTTGCACCTATTTTGGTTCTATTCCTAGGACTTCAGATTCCACTGTTTTGCTTCATTTCATAGAGTATCGTCAATACTCATTTTTAAGAATTATCTAAATGGTGCATTTCCTTCTCGTTTTATATTGATATTGCCGTGCTCAAGTGCAGTGTTTTCTGCATAAAAGTTTAAGTTATTATTGAAATTGTCATCACTTCATCCCCAAGTAACTATATTTTTCCATAAAGGGAATTGATTCTAAATTAACAGTAAGGTGAAAAGTGATATATTTGTAGCTGGTGAATGAGAAAAGTAGAACACTAGTTCGAAGAAATCCAACGGTTTAATTTTTGAAGATGAACACAGAAATAACATATTTGAATATTATGAGATATAAATTGTGAGACCATCAGAGTTGCACTACCTGAATCCTCATTCAATTTAATTTTGTAAAAAAAAAAATCGCAACGATTAACAAAATTTCATAAAAAAAAAATTGATGCCACCTGCAACTGGGTAAATAACTTTTCCCAAGTAATGATAAATGAAAAAAAAAAATTAAGAACATTCCTGATGTCAACTGTGTCAGTATAGATATCAATTTTTCCAAACGATATTAATTATTGCTTTTAGATTATTTTCAGTATTATTTCTCTTCAAAGAAAATGTATCCAACTGAACTACAGAGTGCTATGATATTTTGTCAAAATAAATAATCAAAGTTCCACGAATACACCTATTCAATAATATGTCTACAAGTTACAGCGGGCGATGATGCTCTATAAAATCTATGAAAATTAAAGCCTAAACCAACAGAAAACAAAAAAAGAAAAAAAAAAAAAAGGAAAATTATAAATTCAAGTAAATGTCAGATACAAAATCTAAGTGGTTCACCAACACTTTATTCTATTCGAAGCAGGTGTAACTACTTCAAATCAAATCGTAAACCGAAAACCTTTATGGTTTTCAGATAATAAAATAATAAATATTTTTGGTAAGTTTTATAGATATTCCATTTACAAGCCATGGTTTTTATCGAGCCATTATCAATCAATAATTTGAAGTTGATGTAATTAACAAATTCAATTAGAAAATATATTCAAGCTAAATTTATGGTGAAGAACTGAAACTGGTAAAATAGTCAATATTTATGTACCTTGTTTTTGTGTTTGGTGTTAAAATTAGTTCAGGTACCAACTAGAAAAGGTTCCAGTCATTTAACTGAGAAAGGCAATAGAGTCCATAGTCGCCACCGCCGACGGCATGTGAATAAGGATGTGATGGAAACCATAATTTTTATTGGATGTTTTGTTAATATTATTTCTTAGGAATATTATCTAATTGAATATTGACTAATTTTTGTTAAAATGAAATGAGTATCCTGAAAATTGTAAAAAAAAAAGTATTTGAGATATCTTCGTATCTCGTGGGACTTACCTACTTTTAAAATGTTTTAAAGGAAATTGTTATGAAAATTAAAGTTGAAATCGAAAATTACAGTACATTTATATTCGTATAGGATTTAAAATAACACATGTGTTACATGAATAATTAAAAAAGTAGTACTCAGAAATGATTCATTGTATTCCCAGCAAACAAAAAAAAATATTGAAAGTAGCCGATTTTCTAGTAATTGAAAGGTAATCGTTTTGAAAAAAAAAAAAAATAATAAGAATGATCAAACTTTCGAGAAATTCAAAAGGTATTAGAATAAATCTTGGTATAGTTGATAGTATTCAGGGACGAAAAGCAATGGAATTTACGAGAAATTGAGGAAAATTTCTGCATACACACGGATGGTATATAGTTTAGAGAAGAGGATCAGGTAACATTTGGATTTACATATGGTATTTATTACAGGTGAAATTATTTAAATTTTTGTTTCGCATACTACATTACAATGATATTGATACCATAACAGGACCGTATTTCAGAATTTTTCTGCCAGAGTAACTTTTGGTTTAATTTTTTTTTAATTTTTAACAAAATTTTATTGAATTTATGATACAATTACGATACGAATTTCATCGTCACACCATTGATATATTGTTTCTGAAAAGTTTAGGTTGAACTGGGGACGTTTCGTATTTTATCAAGAAACTTGCAACATAGAATGTTATTCCTAGGGAAGAAAGAATAAATAAACAAAGTTCCAAACGGGGTATAAAAGTAAAGTAAATGGAGATAAAGGAAAAAAAAATGATTACAAAAAAAAAACCAGCCGATAATTTAGCCGGAAGATTTGATCCGGAACATTGTACATAGGAAAACCAATACAGCTTTCTCTTCGTAGTAAAGGACAGAGGGACAAATGCATGTCATTCGACCAAGGCTTTAGCTAGGAAGGGAGCGGGGGAAACCGATCATAGGCACCAGCAGGGCTATGATCATATTCCGGCAGCGAAGGATATTTCCGCGCCGAGGTGATACCGACCCCGTAATAGAAAATAAGTTGTATATAGATACCGATAGAGTAAATCGAAGAGCAAGTAATGCTATAAAATTGGTCGAGGAAAAATAAAAAGTGTACCCTTTAGCACTTCGCGTCGTTTCCCCAATGCCACAGAGAAACCAGGACGGTTTCCTCTGGCATCTTGAGCCGTTTGACAAAGGATCCTGTTTTTCCCGAATCCCGAGCCGAACTGAGCTGTAAACCAGGAAAGTGAAAATCGGAAAATTTTATAATTTTGATAGGGACTTTCCCAACCTCAAATTCTAGAAGGTGGATGTACCAGTTTCATGATCGCGATTTGGGTGTCTCAGGGGAAGTCGACCCCCTGGAACGGTCAGGTCAGCTAATTACTTGGTTCGAAACCCAATAGAATTTCGAGGAATGTAAATGTTGTTTAAATTCGAGTATTGTGAGAGAGAAAATTGTTTAACTTTCCTGGAATAGGCTCAGTAGGAGAAGAAAAAGTTCTGGTGGTTTTGAGGAAGAATAAAGAAGATACCAGTTGGAAAGAATTCTAGAGAGAGAATTCGAGACCATAGGCTGAGGAGAAGAAAAAGTTCTGGTGGTTTTGAGGAAGAATAAAGAAGATACCAGTTGGAAAGAATTCTAGAGAGAGAATTCGAGACCATAGGCTGAGGAGAAGAAAAAGTTCTGGTGGTTTTGAACAAGAGTAAAAAAGAAACCAGTTGGTAAGAATTCAAGAGAAAGAATTCGAGACCATATGCTGAGGAGAAGAAAAAGTTGTAGTCATTTTGAAGAAAAAATAAAGAAGAAACCAGTTGGTAAGAATTCGAGAGAGAGAGAATTCGAGACCATAGGCGAAAAAAAAAAAAGTTTTTGTAATTTTGAAAAAGCATAAAGAAGAAAACAGTTGTGGAAATTTGAGAAGCGAAGAAAAAGAAAAAGTTCAGTTACGAGGAAGAATAAATCGTAAAACTCTCAGTTAAGAGTCTGAAGAGGAGAAAAAAAAAATTACAGATAATAATAATAATGTAGGAAAATGTGTATTGGTTAACCGAATTAATTGAGAGTGAAATTTTGTATGTGAAAAAATAAGTATTGAAATGAAAACAGATTGACAAATGATGGCGAAGGATGGTGAATAATTGACACCAAATATGAAAATTGGTGAAACACGCGGGAATGGAAAGAGGATAATGATGTGAACAGGAAGAAACCTGACAATAAAAATAATGAAATCGTCATAAAATTGGCAAAGAAAACTCCATAAGCGATTATGAAAATTGGTAAAAAGTGATATACTGAGCGATTTTTATTCATTTATTTTTAAAGTCTAATAATATTTTAACTGAATTACTTAATTAATTTTCTCATAACGATTTAATAATTTGAAAGTTTCCACATTTAAAAATAAGCACTTATTCAACTATTTGACGAATGAATCTGGTAAGAGTATATTGAATGAAAGAATATCCTGTGAGATTAGAAAGGAACGAGAAAATGAGAGAAAATGAGAATCTAACATAGAGAAATGAACTAACAAGTGTGGGAGATAATAGTTGAATTCGTAAATCGAATTTCATTGTTCAGACTTCAGGAATTAATTAGCTACTAATCTTTTGAAGTCTCAGAACATATCTAAGTAAGTATTAAGTTCGAGTATATCACCGAGAAAATATAGACTGAAAATTTTCAATATTGTCAGAGGGACACATTGTAATAGAGGGAATGAAAAGATGTCACATAGTTATCTACATACCATCGAGGAGTGCATGAATGTCAGATTCCTGAAACTTTAGAAAGAAAGAACAGAATTGGATTAGTCAGACCATATTTTGTCAATTTGTATAAAAGCCTAACGGTAACCAATATGCACGATTATATCAAGAGATCAAGTAAAGAAAGCCCGAAATTTACAACGGTATATTGCGGAAAATGACTAATCAGTGAAGGAAATCGGTTACTTCTAGAATAAACAAAAATAGAAATAATGCTAAAAAAGTAAAAAAAAAATATATATATAAAACGTAATGAGAAAAATCTAGCAGTTTATGCAGTCAGTACCGTTCAGTTAAAAGAAGCGTAACCCAAGACAGTAAGATCGGAAAGTCGCGGACAAAAGAAAATTCCAAGTATAAAAGAAAATTCCAAGTATGGTAGAAAAGGTAACGGTGGAAATTAAAGCCAACGGTAACGGAATCAAGGAGGATAAGGAGCACGGTAGCAAGAGTGATGCGGAAAAAGTAGTTCCACGGCGATCCTGCGGAAAAATGGAATGAAATGAAGAACTTCTACACAACTGGGCAGGACCACTTCAATCAGCAGGGACCGTTGAGGAGGAATTCATAATTAGGTAACGGAGACTGGAATATGAGACTTCCAGTTTCCGAATTTCTTACTAACCACCAACAGAAATTATTGAATTCTAATTTAATTTGTATTTACAGGTATTATGGCAGCGGGACCATGTTCTGATGGCCAGGACCCCTACGTAGATGTACCGAATTTGCTCTGAGGAAGACCGAGGACACTCAAGAAGTACTAGGACGCCATTCTTTAGGACCACAGCTGAGGATACCACAAGACGAAGGACCATGGACCCAAGACGTCGGACCGAATATTCTAGACGTACAACCGAAGATTCCAGACGAAGGACCAAGGACTTTAAACGAAGGACCCTAGGACCCAAGATAAAGGATGCTAGACCATTTCCAGCCGAGAGACATCGAGAATTTCTACCACCAACTTCCGAGAGATGAGCAGTCAGCGATGGGAGAGCAGGTTGCAGGATGTCAGGAGATCAAGGGAACACCACCATCCAGTTACCACCATCCAGTTTCCACCACACTACCATTCCGAGAAGAAGATCCTGGTGCCAAGCGAGGACCATGGGGCAGAGTTTTGTGTCTAGTACATGGAGTGTGTGAGATATCGGTTGCAAGAGATTGCCAGTCCGAGGATAACATCTTCCTTTGGACACTTGGAAAGGAGTAACCAGTTCTCAGGTGAACAAGTTCCATTCAATGTTCACGGTAATGGAGCGGAGCTTACCTGATAGCTCTGTAAACGAGCAAACTGGAGAACCAGAGAGAATTCAGAAGCCAATGACGAGTGCGGGAGTGAACAGACTAATGACTTTGGTGTTACGACCATGGGCGTGCGGAAACCCATTACGCGCGGGATACGGACTGAATAAACACAGACTGTAGAATTGTAAGTTTGATAAATGTGAGGAGGACCTGTAGTAACAATTTATTTCGAGAAAAAAAAATTGTTACTATTCTTAGGGGGGAGGATTGTAACCAAACGGATTTTATGACCGGAAATAATAATTTAAATCAGACCCAAACCCGAATTCAAATATCTGAAATGTTTTCTCAAACCCTCGACATCTTATGTTATTCTTGTAAATATTCTCAGAAATACATGGTTACCAAGGGTCCTCTTAAAATAGACGATGTTATTGATTATTTTTAAGTGTTTCCGTGTGTGTATTTATCTCAAAATTGGGCATTTCAGAATAATAGAGAAACAAACAGTCAAATAGTTCGCATATGTTTATGTTCTTGTGAGAGGCCAGTTGTTATATTTTCAGGGACCACCTATAGTTCTCAAGGGGGGCGGAACATGCCAACTTTGAAATTAGGGTCGAAAAATAGGTTAGTCTTTCGTTTCACTCGTTAAAGTTAACATGTCGCGTAGTTATTTCATTAGTTTTCTTAAATTATTGTAATTTTAATAATTCAACTCTGTTCAACAGAAAATGCAATCAGGGTAATTTCATTAATTTTCATTATTTGAATATATATATAAAGTTGATTTTCTCTACCTGTCTCTAAAAAGTTGATTCTTCTACTCTTACTCTTACTATTTATTGTATTTGAATTATTTTGAATCTTTTGCAGTTTATCTTGTTAAATTATTAGTAAATCATCTGGCCTCATTCACCGTTTTTCCTGTTTAAATTATATTATTAGTTAAAATCAGAAGTTGCCTAATCAAATAATTTGAGAAATGTCCCTAACACCTTTGTTTGTTATTCTTTATTGTTTTGTTAATAGATATAAGTGTTATGCATTCTGGCTTTTTATTCTCAAAAGTTCACATTCCAGTTTACGAAAATCCTTTTGATTTGAGATAAAAAATATTTTAATTAATAGAGTTGAACAGAGTAAGTAAATTTGAGTGCTAAAGTGAGTTTCGCAACGAGTTCTCAGTCCAGCATCTAGAATAGAAAGTCGGGATCATCTGATGAAAAAGGAAGGTGAGTTAAAATCTTAAATGCTGTGAGGTATGATTCCTGGTTCCAAGAAAATTAGAGCCCAACGTTCCCAATTATTATTATGTTTTAACGACTCCGCTCGGTCGAATCAGTTGTGATAATGCTCTATTTAATTATAAAGACAGCATTTGTTACATTGGTGTCAGTAATCTGGGGTATTTTCTGGAAAGTAGATATATTTGTTAAATTGGCTTGTTAAGGTTGTCTGGAAAATAAATAGATATTTTCATTATCTAATCTGTTTTATACATGAGAGACATCGGAAATATAGAGTAATTATATTCTTGATGAAATCAGAATTCACTTTTTCATTCTTCCTATAATATTGTCAAATATGCTTTCATTTAAATCGAAGATATTGTTGATGAATCTATTTCTATAAGTATGTTGTATTTTATTAATTCAGAAAGAGACAGAGTTTTATTATTTTAATAGAAAAACGTACCTATTTTGAATCCCATCACGTGCATTTTCAAGTAATTCGATTTCTAGTCTCAATTGTCATGTAAGCTCTCAGTTAAATTAGAATAATAGTGAAAATTTGATTTGATTTGATTTCAGAGAAATTAAACATTCACAGATATTATATTAGATCAGGTATTTCAAATTTCAAAGGCTCGCACAAGAGAATACTTGAGAATTGTACCTCCACATGAAAAAAAATAAATAAACTTTCTTTCAGCATCTAGCAGTATTTTTTTGAAGAATTGAGGAATGAGAACGTCGAAAAATAATGTTTAATTGTCAATTATAATGCGCATTCAAATGACTCGAAACGAAGGCTCCGGCTACAGGCCGTTAAACATAATAATTTGACAAATTTGGTAGGGAAACTAAGTTGAAAAATAAACTCAAAATGATAACAGAAAAATGGGAAAAAATTATAAATGATACCGAAATTAATGATAGCAAGAAGTAGGTACCAAAATTAGTCAAATTATTCAAATATCAAAAATTGTTACGTAATAAATAGAAATAAATTGAATAAGAAAAGGGAATACAATGAAATTTAAAACAGCATAATTCATTTTTTTTTTATTAAAAATGCAGATTGAAAGACGAATAGTCAGGAATGTGATTTTTATAAAACCGTAAATTTTGGATGGTCATTGTACAAAATACTGCATCTTTCAAACCTACCGCTGAGGGTAAATTTTTTTTTGTTTGGATAGCTATTGAAATCGTATTGCCTTTCACTACTTTCGGCCCAGAACAAGCTTGTAAATTATTGTTTTATTCGGCAGTAAAGGCTATGACATTTATTGCCAAAGGGTCAAGAGCATTCGTACGGAATTTTGATTAAATTAGTATAATAAACAAATGAATAATTATATTTAACGTTGAGACATTTTATTAAGTTTTTGGTTTGATAATTAGAGCAAAACCTATTATACTTCCTGTGTTTTTGTTGTTTGTTTATATCTTCAATAATAGTTAAAGTCGTCAAAATATTGTTCTATGAGAGACGTGTCAGAAGTTATTTGTTCAAGATCTAGTTTTATAGAAATATTCGAATATTCAATTGTATAAAAGTCAAGAAAGAAAAAAAATCACCCAGAGGTGTGAGGAAAATGCAATATGATTCAGAAATAAGACAAAAATGGAAATTAAAGACTCCCACGAATGATGGCTGTAGTTTTCGAAAATTTCGTGTCACAAAATAACGAAAACCGTTTATGAACGGAGAATTTAATATTTTAAAAGGTCAATTGTTTATAAATAAAAAGCAGATGGCGTCAATTGTTGATATTTTTGAACAAAGAAAAGCATTAGTCAAATTATATAGATTTTCACATAATTTAAATGATGTACATATAGATGAATTATGATTTAGGTAATTTTGGTACTATATGCTCTGATAGGAATGGCTCACATAAAAGGACGAACCGGGTTTTTAAGTATTTTTCTTGTGTTACGAATTTAATAACTCAAATAAAGTCCACTCATATTTACGATAATGGATATTTTCCAGGTAAAACTCACCTAAAATGAACTGTAGCACAAATATTTTAATTTTTGTATCACCTCAAGTGACTACTGATAATCTATTGTAGTAACATACGAGTAAAATTGTTTTTTTCGTTTGTATTATTATTGTCAAATATCATTCAGGAAACTTGTGGTATATAAGTTTTATTTCACATGTCTAGTGATTTGTTGTTATTTTGCACCTATTTTGGTTCTATTCCTAGGACTTCAGATTCCACTGTTTTGCTTCATTTCATAGAGTATCGTCAATACTCATTTTTAAGAATTATCTAAATGGTGCATTTCCTTCTCGTTTTATATTGATATTGCCGTGCTCAAGTGCAGTGTTTTCTGCATAAAAGTTTAAGTTATTATTGAAATTGTCATCACTTCATCCCCAAGTAACTATATTTTTCCATAAAGGGAATTGATTCTAAATTAACAGTAAGGTGAAAAGTGATATATTTGTAGCTGGTGAATGAGAAAAGTAGAACACTAGTTCGAAGAAATCCAACGGTTTAATTTTTGAAGATGAACACAGAAATAACATATTTGAATATTATGAGATATAAATTGTGAGACCATCAGAGTTGCACTACCTGAATCCTCATTCAATTTAATTTTGTAAAAAAAAAAATCGCAACGATTAACAAAATTTCATAAAAAAAAAATTGATGCCACCTGCAACTGGGTAAATAACTTTTCCCAAGTAATGATAAATGAAAAAAAAAAATTAAGAACATTCCTGATGTCAACTGTGTCAGTATAGATATCAATTTTTCCAAACGATATTAATTATTGCTTTTAGATTATTTTCAGTATTATTTCTCTTCAAAGAAAATGTATCCAACTGAACTACAGAGTGCTATGATATTTTGTCAAAATAAATAATCAAAGTTCCACGAATACACCTATTCAATAATATGTCTACAAGTTACAGCGGGCGATGATGCTCTATAAAATCTATGAAAATTAAAGCCTAAACCAACAGAAAACAAAAAAAGAAAAAAAAAAAAAAGGAAAATTATAAATTCAAGTAAATGTCAGATACAAAATCTAAGTGGTTCACCAACACTTTATTCTATTCGAAGCAGGTGTAACTACTTCAAATCAAATCGTAAACCGAAAACCTTTATGGTTTTCAGATAATAAAATAATAAATATTTTTGGTAAGTTTTATAGATATTCCATTTACAAGCCATGGTTTTTATCGAGCCATTATCAATCAATAATTTGAAGTTGATGTAATTAACAAATTCAATTAGAAAATATATTCAAGCTAAATTTATGGTGAAGAACTGAAACTGGTAAAATAGTCAATATTTATGTACCTTGTTTTTGTGTTTGGTGTTAAAATTAGTTCAGGTACCAACTAGAAAAGGTTCCAGTCATTTAACTGAGAAAGGCAATAGAGTCCATAGTCGCCACCGCCGACGGCATGTGAATAAGGATGTGATGGAAACCATAATTTTTATTGGATGTTTTGTTAATATTATTTCTTAGGAATATTATCTAATTGAATATTGACTAATTTTTGTTAAAATGAAATGAGTATCCTGAAAATTGTAAAAAAAAAAGTATTTGAGATATCTTCGTATCTCGTGGGACTTACCTACTTTTAAAATGTTTTAAAGGAAATTGTTATGAAAATTAAAGTTGAAATCGAAAATTACAGTACATTTATATTCGTATAGGATTTAAAATAACACATGTGTTACATGAATAATTAAAAAAGTAGTACTCAGAAATGATTCATTGTATTCCCAGCAAACAAAAAAAAATATTGAAAGTAGCCGATTTTCTAGTAATTGAAAGGTAATCGTTTTGAAAAAAAAAAAAAATAATAAGAATGATCAAACTTTCGAGAAATTCAAAAGGTATTAGAATAAATCTTGGTATAGTTGATAGTATTCAGGGACGAAAAGCAATGGAATTTACGAGAAATTGAGGAAAATTTCTGCATACACACGGATGGTATATAGTTTAGAGAAGAGGATCAGGTAACATTTGGATTTACATATGGTATTTATTACAGGTGAAATTATTTAAATTTTTGTTTCGCATACTACATTACAATGATATTGATACCATAACAGGACCGTATTTCAGAATTTTTCTGCCAGAGTAACTTTTGGTTTAATTTTTTTTTAATTTTTAACAAAATTTTATTGAATTTATGATACAATTACGATACGAATTTCATCGTCACACCATTGATATATTGTTTCTGAAAAGTTTAGGTTGAACTGGGGACGTTTCGTATTTTATCAAGAAACTTGCAACATAGAATGTTATTCCTAGGGAAGAAAGAATAAATAAACAAAGTTCCAAACGGGGTATAAAAGTAAAGTAAATGGAGATAAAGGAAAAAAAAATGATTACAAAAAAAAAACCAGCCGATAATTTAGCCGGAAGATTTGATCCGGAACATTGTACATAGGAAAACCAATACAGCTTTCTCTTCGTAGTAAAGGACAGAGGGACAAATGCATGTCATTCGACCAAGGCTTTAGCTAGGAAGGGAGCGGGGGAAACCGATCATAGGCACCAGCAGGGCTATGATCATATTCCGGCAGCGAAGGATATTTCCGCGCCGAGGTGATACCGACCCCGTAATAGAAAATAAGTTGTATATAGATACCGATAGAGTAAATCGAAGAGCAAGTAATGCTATAAAATTGGTCGAGGAAAAATAAAAAGTGTACCCTTTAGCACTTCGCGTCGTTTCCCCAATGCCACAGAGAAACCAGGACGGTTTCCTCTGGCATCTTGAGCCGTTTGACAAAGGATCCTGTTTTTCCCGAATCCCGAGCCGAACTGAGCTGTAAACCAGGAAAGTGAAAATCGGAAAATTTTATAATTTTGATAGGGACTTTCCCAACCTCAAATTCTAGAAGGTGGATGTACCAGTTTCATGATCGCGATTTGGGTGTCTCAGGGGAAGTCGACCCCCTGGAACGGTCAGGTCAGCTAATTACTTGGTTCGAAACCCAATAGAATTTCGAGGAATGTAAATGTTGTTTAAATTCGAGTATTGTGAGAGAGAAAATTGTTTAACTTTCCTGGAATAGGCTCAGTAGGAGAAGAAAAAGTTCTGGTGGTTTTGAGGAAGAATAAAGAAGATACCAGTTGGAAAGAATTCTAGAGAGAGAATTCGAGACCATAGGCTGAGGAGAAGAAAAAGTTCTGGTGGTTTTGAGGAAGAATAAAGAAGATACCAGTTGGAAAGAATTCTAGAGAGAGAATTCGAGACCATAGGCTGAGGAGAAGAAAAAGTTCTGGTGGTTTTGAACAAGAGTAAAAAAGAAACCAGTTGGTAAGAATTCAAGAGAAAGAATTCGAGACCATATGCTGAGGAGAAGAAAAAGTTGTAGTCATTTTGAAGAAAAAATAAAGAAGAAACCAGTTGGTAAGAATTCGAGAGAGAGAGAATTCGAGACCATAGGCGAAAAAAAAAAAAGTTTTTGTAATTTTGAAAAAGCATAAAGAAGAAAACAGTTGTGGAAATTTGAGAAGCGAAGAAAAAGAAAAAGTTCAGTTACGAGGAAGAATAAATCGTAAAACTCTCAGTTAAGAGTCTGAAGAGGAGAAAAAAAAAATTACAGATAATAATAATAATGTAGGAAAATGTGTATTGGTTAACCGAATTAATTGAGAGTGAAATTTTGTATGTGAAAAAATAAGTATTGAAATGAAAACAGATTGACAAATGATGGCGAAGGATGGTGAATAATTGACACCAAATATGAAAATTGGTGAAACACGCGGGAATGGAAAGAGGATAATGATGTGAACAGGAAGAAACCTGACAATAAAAATAATGAAATCGTCATAAAATTGGCAAAGAAAACTCCATAAGCGATTATGAAAATTGGTAAAAAGTGATATACTGAGCGATTTTTATTCATTTATTTTTAAAGTCTAATAATATTTTAACTGAATTACTTAATTAATTTTCTCATAACGATTTAATAATTTGAAAGTTTCCACATTTAAAAATAAGCACTTATTCAACTATTTGACGAATGAATCTGGTAAGAGTATATTGAATGAAAGAATATCCTGTGAGATTAGAAAGGAACGAGAAAATGAGAGAAAATGAGAATCTAACATAGAGAAATGAACTAACAAGTGTGGGAGATAATAGTTGAATTCGTAAATCGAATTTCATTGTTCAGACTTCAGGAATTAATTAGCTACTAATCTTTTGAAGTCTCAGAACATATCTAAGTAAGTATTAAGTTCGAGTATATCACCGAGAAAATATAGACTGAAAATTTTCAATATTGTCAGAGGGACACATTGTAATAGAGGGAATGAAAAGATGTCACATAGTTATCTACATACCATCGAGGAGTGCATGAATGTCAGATTCCTGAAACTTTAGAAAGAAAGAACAGAATTGGATTAGTCAGACCATATTTTGTCAATTTGTATAAAAGCCTAACGGTAACCAATATGCACGATTATATCAAGAGATCAAGTAAAGAAAGCCCGAAATTTACAACGGTATATTGCGGAAAATGACTAATCAGTGAAGGAAATCGGTTACTTCTAGAATAAACAAAAATAGAAATAATGCTAAAAAAGTAAAAAAAAAATATATATATAAAACGTAATGAGAAAAATCTAGCAGTTTATGCAGTCAGTACCGTTCAGTTAAAAGAAGCGTAACCCAAGACAGTAAGATCGGAAAGTCGCGGACAAAAGAAAATTCCAAGTATAAAAGAAAATTCCAAGTATGGTAGAAAAGGTAACGGTGGAAATTAAAGCCAACGGTAACGGAATCAAGGAGGATAAGGAGCACGGTAGCAAGAGTGATGCGGAAAAAGTAGTTCCACGGCGATCCTGCGGAAAAATGGAATGAAATGAAGAACTTCTACACAACTGGGCAGGACCACTTCAATCAGCAGGGACCGTTGAGGAGGAATTCATAATTAGGTAACGGAGACTGGAATATGAGACTTCCAGTTTCCGAATTTCTTACTAACCACCAACAGAAATTATTGAATTCTAATTTAATTTGTATTTACAGGTATTATGGCAGCGGGACCATGTTCTGATGGCCAGGACCCCTACGTAGATGTACCGAATTTGCTCTGAGGAAGACCGAGGACACTCAAGAAGTACTAGGACGCCATTCTTTAGGACCACAGCTGAGGATACCACAAGACGAAGGACCATGGACCCAAGACGTCGGACCGAATATTCTAGACGTACAACCGAAGATTCCAGACGAAGGACCAAGGACTTTAAACGAAGGACCCTAGGACCCAAGATAAAGGATGCTAGACCATTTCCAGCCGAGAGACATCGAGAATTTCTACCACCAACTTCCGAGAGATGAGCAGTCAGCGATGGGAGAGCAGGTTGCAGGATGTCAGGAGATCAAGGGAACACCACCATCCAGTTACCACCATCCAGTTTCCACCACACTACCATTCCGAGAAGAAGATCCTGGTGCCAAGCGAGGACCATGGGGCAGAGTTTTGTGTCTAGTACATGGAGTGTGTGAGATATCGGTTGCAAGAGATTGCCAGTCCGAGGATAACATCTTCCTTTGGACACTTGGAAAGGAGTAACCAGTTCTCAGGTGAACAAGTTCCATTCAATGTTCACGGTAATGGAGCGGAGCTTACCTGATAGCTCTGTAAACGAGCAAACTGGAGAACCAGAGAGAATTCAGAAGCCAATGACGAGTGCGGGAGTGAACAGACTAATGACTTTGGTGTTACGACCATGGGCGTGCGGAAACCCATTACGCGCGGGATACGGACTGAATAAACACAGACTGTAGAATTGTAAGTTTGATAAATGTGAGGAGGACCTGTAGTAACAATTTATTTCGAGAAAAAAAAATTGTTACTATTCTTAGGGGGGAGGATTGTAACCAAACGGATTTTATGACCGGAAATAATAATTTAAATCAGACCCAAACCCGAATTCAAATATCTGAAATGTTTTCTCAAACCCTCGACATCTTATGTTATTCTTGTAAATATTCTCAGAAATACATGGTTACCAAGGGTCCTCTTAAAATAGACGATGTTATTGATTATTTTTAAGTGTTTCCGTGTGTGTATTTATCTCAAAATTGGGCATTTCAGAATAATAGAGAAACAAACAGTCAAATAGTTCGCATATGTTTATGTTCTTGTGAGAGGCCAGTTGTTATATTTTCAGGGACCACCTATAGTTCTCAAGGGGGGCGGAACATGCCAACTTTGAAATTAGGGTCGAAAAATAGGTTAGTCTTTCGTTTCACTCGTTAAAGTTAACATGTCGCGTAGTTATTTCATTAGTTTTCTTAAATTATTGTAATTTTAATAATTCAACTCTGTTCAACAGAAAATGCAATCAGGGTAATTTCATTAATTTTCATTATTTGAATATATATATAAAGTTGATTTTCTCTACCTGTCTCTAAAAAGTTGATTCTTCTACTCTTACTCTTACTATTTATTGTATTTGAATTATTTTGAATCTTTTGCAGTTTATCTTGTTAAATTATTAGTAAATCATCTGGCCTCATTCACCGTTTTTCCTGTTTAAATTATATTATTAGTTAAAATCAGAAGTTGCCTAATCAAATAATTTGAGAAATGTCCCTAACACCTTTGTTTGTTATTCTTTATTGTTTTGTTAATAGATATAAGTGTTATGCATTCTGGCTTTTTATTCTCAAAAGTTCACATTCCAGTTTACGAAAATCCTTTTGATTTGAGATAAAAAATATTTTAATTAATAGAGTTGAACAGAGTAAGTAAATTTGAGTGCTAAAGTGAGTTTCGCAACGAGTTCTCAGTCCAGCATCTAGAATAGAAAGTCGGGATCATCTGATGAAAAAGGAAGGTGAGTTAAAATCTTAAATGCTGTGAGGTATGATTCCTGGTTCCAAGAAAATTAGAGCCCAACGTTCCCAATTATTATTATGTTTTAACGACTCCGCTCGGTCGAATCAGTTGTGATAATGCTCTATTTAATTATAAAGACAGCATTTGTTACAGCGGCAAAATTACAGATTCATGATGACGCTTGGACAAGTGTCATGTTATGTAATTTTCAACATTGAATTTTATTTGTTGTGATATTCATTTACCATAATTTGTAAACATTCAAATTTTAATCAAATAATTATGACTGAGTACTTCGGAATGTTGGAAACTCGGTTATTTCCGACTTAAACGCCATCCATCGACGAATGAAGCCAACGGTATCAGTGCAATTACAGTCTCGACAACTTTGTTGAAACAAAAGCGAATCAGTGATAACACCATGGTTTCTATACATCTTGGAACTTCGAAATACAAAAGCAACCAGAACAATTGTTCGTGGAAGACTAGGGTATTTTTTTCGAAAAATGTACCTAACTCGAAAACTAGTCGTCTTCTGAATTGCGAAGAAATCATGCCCATCCGACACCAAAAAAGACGTGCTTTCAAGTTTTCATGCAAATTAAATAATTTATACGTGAGAAAAAATTAAATACTGAAAAATTGGTTTTTCACCATTTTGACGGTTAATTTGAGGTTATGTTGAAAAGTTTTGAATAAAAAATAAGTTTTTGAGTTTTTAATTATCTACAACTTTCCCATTGAATAATTTTCTCAGAAAATTTCATTCCTCATAAAAATTGGTGCATTCAATTAGATTAAGTACGCTCAAATCGGTTGCCAGTGGCGTGCGGCTAAGCGGGAAACGGCCGATATTCTAAATTCACAATGGAATAAACATTACTATGCAAATTATCAAAAAAAAAATGTAATAAAAGGTTATTTGCAATTGAATGATATTCTCACAATTATCCATTTTAGTTTACCAATTACTAAGTTTGAGAACTATCTAAAGAGTTGGCCTCAATTTTTTAATGGGAATCATCCACACTAATTTTTGAGTACCTATGTAGTAAGTTACTCAATTAGCATTAATTATCTGATATAACAAAATCTTGAATGTGAGTCAGAAAAACAGTAATGGAAAGATAACGAAATAAAGCCAGGATCCTTGAAAAATTAAAATATCCAATTCGTAGATCAGACTGGATAACTAGGAATATAATTCAATTGCAAACAACTTTTTTCAATAATATTCGATATTTTGCATACCTATTAATGTCAGTTTTACTCTGTAGTGAATTTAGAAAATCGGCCGTTTCCTGCTTAGCCACTCGCCACTGGCAATAACCGATATAAGCGTACTTTCTAATAGAGGAGTGGCACTTTTTTCGGCAACTTTTCGTCATGTCAGGGTTCCTGGCAGCCTCAGTAACCCCCTACTAGGATTAAAATTATTCATAACGGCGGAAACATTGAGATTTTCCATAACATACAAAACACTAGGGAATTTAATTTTGTTTAGGGTTTTTTCTTTTAAAATGGCGCTAAATTCAACACCATAGAGCTAGAGCATTGTTATTGAAAGAGGTATTATGTAATGTGTAGGGTTATTTCTTTGTCAGTGTACATTTTTTCCACGAAAAAATTCAAATTCATCCATTTTAACCAACTGTTATGATCAAAATATAATATGTACCCTAAAAACCGTATCCAGAAAAAAAAATAGGGGGCGTCCGTTGACTTGAGCTTAAGAAGAATATTGCGGACCAAGTTTGATCGATTTTAGTATATAGTTTTTGTATGTTCAACACAATTTTGTATTTACCCAGGAAAGATCACATTGGATATTCGGTATTACCAAAGAGTAGGGGTCACCCCTACTCTTTGGTATTACCATGTTACAATTTTGCAGATTTATTCCTAAAATACTATTTGACACTGCTTGCAATCATATTTATTCAAAAACAAAACAAACAAAATTAAATACATTAATGGGAAACACATAGAAACATCAGATCCACATTAATGAATAACATTGAGCCTCTAGATTTTTTTGCTGCAAACAAATCAATATTCTTCTCGTTGTCAATGTTTACGTCTCGGTGAATTGACATCAACGCCTATCCATTCAGTCTCTCCTGACCTGTGGAATTCCTCAAATAGGTTTTGAGGCGTTTCAGAAGTAATTGTTGCCAAAATGAAACAGGTTCTTTTAGCCATATCATTTTCCATAGGTCTAATTATTTCAGTGAGTCCCATTCCAAAAACTGTTTATAGAGCATGAAATTGTCTTCTTCAACACTGGGCTGTTTTTCACAATAAACTGATGGAATCAAAATATATAAAGATGATAGAGTAGATTTATGCTTCTGGAATCTTGAGTGGAGTTGATCAATGAAATCATCTAGAAGTAGAATCATAACAGTTATTCTAAAGTACTCTTCTGGATCTTCGGTTTCATAGTTTGCACTGTGATACGTACTGTTGCAACACTCTTAGTGGAATTTTTATTTCTTCATTTATGGATTTGAGCAAACCAAAATACTCTTATAAATATGTTGGCGAATTTTGATTTGACATTTTTTCGAATATCATAGATGATCAAATCAACATGTTGCAAAGCGGCCACCAAATCACAGAGAGGCAACTGGAGTATTTTAAAAAGTGGAAGTAGAAATGAAAACAACATGGTCAAGCAACTCTCAGACTCACTACAAATTCACTAGTAATTTCGGATTGGCTGAATTTGACAAGAGTGGCTCGAAGCCGCTAAACTCAACGAATGCGAGCTGCAATAACGAACGTATAATGCTTCTGGATAAGTTTGGCGGATACCTGCTTGGACACCATTAAAACAACCTTTGATCGAAGAAGCGCTATCATGCCCTTGCTCGATAAGGGATTTAAAATCAACCCCTAAACGACTCAGTGTGGAAAGAATTGTATCAGCCAAATAATTTCATGAAGTACTCAGTGTACTGAGACAAATCTTAGAAAATCTTCCCGTAGTATATTATATGTTATCTCTGGGCTCAATATATCTCACACATATGGACTTTTGTTCCTGTCGTGATACATCAGTAGTTTCGTCAACTTTATATCGAAAAACATTTAGAAGAATTTGTGGGTACAGTACCCACAAACCTGATACAAGTTCTGTGATGTAACCTTAAGTTATTGAATGAAATGCCGAGAGCATTTTAATCAAAAAGGTACTAAGGTTTGTTTATCCATGAAATGTACCAAGCTCAGAATTTTTTCTAGATCGATGAATTATTTGGCAACTAGGAAAAGTGAAATACGCATTTTTTTTTAATTCAGGAAAATGATATATTTTGAAATTAGCGCCATTTTGTAAGAAAGATCCCTAAACAAAATTGAAGAACCTAGGGTTTTGTATTTTATTATGAACAATTTCAATCATATTACGGGGTTCCTGATGCTGCCATAGGAACCCTGACATGACGACAAGTTGCCGAAAAACGTGACAGTAGTTTCAAAGCCAGAAGTTGTGTGGTGGCATGACTGCATCCTTATCCGAAGTCCTCTATTGAATGTACCAATTTTTATGAGGAATGAAATTTTTTGAGAATCTCTTAATTAAAAAGTTTCCCATATGGTTCCAACATTTTGGCGGACATTGTATATGATATTATGCTTACAGAATTTCATTCAAATGGGACCATAAAAACTTCTGATGAACGGATGATACCTACACGTGATAATCCCTATATATGAATAAAACATTCCAGTGCCCATTAGATTGAGTTTATAATAGCTATAGTGGCTTACGATTTCAATTTGGTTATGGAGAGTTGATTTTGCTTACTTATAATTACTTTTTAGTGTACCTACACACTGCAACAGGGTTTTTCCTAATTATTGGTGGGTATAATCGTTTTCAAAGTCGACTTATTTAGTAACAAAGTTGTTTCACAGCTAGTTCAACAAATAGTGTAATTTTGTCTCAAAATCGGGATAAAAACTCATAATCCCACTCAAAAGGTCGTTAGGAATACCAATCAAATATGGTTTATGCCATGATTACCCTGCTGCGACGCCCATGGTTTGATTTGAGAAGACGTCTGTCAGACGATAAATACGTCATAAACGGGCGTAAACAACAATTTAAGGGTGAATATAATAGGGAATTCCAACCTGATGACTGAGTGCAAACGACAAGGCCCTTTTTTAACATGATTCGGGCTCTAATGTTTGTAAACAATGTTGGGTATGTTGCTTTCAAGAGACAGAAAAGCCCTCTATTATATTTGATTGCTCGGAGCATGCTACAAAATAACTCCATCTCTTTTCAATACATATTCGAGAAAGGCAATGGACATATTTTGTCGTATGCGACATAGGATAGTAGACATTTGAGAAAAGGTCCCCCGATGCTTTTTCTAGCGCCTATGTTTCCAGAATCGTTCGCACCCTTTCATTCTGACTTAACTGAATCGATGACGTCATACATAAAAAGATCTTAGCTCAGGAAATAAAAAGAGAAATTTCTTGAATATCTACCACCCACAGAACACAAATACAACTTTCAACTCCAAATGTAAGTAAGGTCTAATTATTGAATAGTATTTGGTATGCATTCTCGCTGTTCATGATATTAATGACACATTCGAGTCGATTCTTTTTCTCAGTAGCAACCTTGGCGAATTTTGCAAGTTTTCAAAATGGCTGGCAGTCATGACGGACCAATCGTTGTTGCAGAAGCATGTCGGCAGCCATTTTATTCGCAGAAAAATTGCGAAATTCGCGAGGGTATGAACAAGACTTTAGTCATATTCTACGCTTCCACCAAGGAGACTACGTTATTTAACTAGAAGAGTCTAATCCCAATAAGACAATGGGGGCACTTATACAAAGAGATGAAAGAACATTTTTGACGAAATTTGACATGTCATGGCCGCTGTTCTCTATAGACAGTGACGGACTAGCATACTCCGTACTCTTTGCATATGAGAATTACAGGCGACACTTTTGTTCCTTGGTTCGAGTTCGACTCTGTACTCATGTCCAAGTACGTCACTATGACGCGTTTATGCTACAAGATTCAGATTGGCTAGAGCTTATAAAACCCTCCTGTGCTCCTGTTAGTTAACTCTCTTTGCGCTTCCAAGTCAGAAAACACTGAGAGTTCTGTGTCGCAATATATTCCTGTCAAAAACAAAGTCACAGAACACCTAATCGAGGTTATGTGTTCTGTGACCATAAGTGGTAGAAGCACAGAACTCATAATTATATCTTATGTCATAAGATGTATGAGTTCTGTGGGTGGAAGCAGATTGTCACTTGTCATGTCATATGTCAGAAAATCACTTTGTTTTTCAGCTATTAATTATTATAATTAAAAACAAAAGCAATCATGCTCACATGATTATGTACACAGGAATAACTACTTATATTTTGTTTTTGGCAGTGTTTGAAACAATTAATGGCTTGTCTTCCTGCAGCAATTTTCCACTTAAAAAAAAAATAGTAGACTCAGATAGTGACAGATTTAGGTGCCCCATTTTCGCATACAAGCCTCGAATAGTACATCGATGTTGAGTAAAATGGAGGGAAATTTACGAGTGGCTCCTGGGGAGAACATATGGAAAATTCGATTTTCCAGAACAGAAATAAAAGGAGTATGTTG
Source organism: Chrysolina oricalcia (assembly GCA_944452925.2). Classification (NCBI taxonomy): domain Eukaryota; kingdom Metazoa; phylum Arthropoda; class Insecta; order Coleoptera; family Chrysomelidae; genus Chrysolina; species Chrysolina oricalcia. Next base: position 52,963,800 of record OX101819.2, on the reverse strand, counting down.
CCTATATTTTCACGCGAGCCATTGTTTTTTGGTCTAGTGACGATGTAAGTTTTCATAGTTTCGTTGGTCTTGTGTGGGAAAATCTGTAAAAATCTCGATTTTCCCTCACAATATTACACCCTCATTTTAACCCTTTAGCCACCTGCAACACTGAAGCCTTTGGTATTCGGAAGCCAGGTTATATTAATTAGGTGAACACTGCTCACGTTAAAATGTGGGCAAGATACTGCTCTTTTATTTCTGTTCTGGAAAATCGAAGTTACCATAATATGTTCTCCCCAGGAGCCACTCGTAAATTTCCCTCCATTTTACTCAACATCAATGTACTTTTCAACCCTATTCGAGGCTTGCATGCGAAAATGGGGCACCCAAATCTGTCACTATCTGATGGTCTATTGTAGAAAACTGAAATTTTGAAGCAAATGCCCTATGGTGACCTCATATTAGCTACGGGCTTTTGTCTCAAGATTTTCTTCCATAGGGGGTTTCTTCAAATATTCCTCCATTTTGAAGTACTCCTCAGTTTACAGAGTGTACAAGACACAAAGGATAGTCAAAGGAAGAATCCATGTAGAAAGAGCTATTTGAAGAATAAAAAGTTTTAATATTTTACAAATAATTCTTCAATTTTACGTATCTCAGTTATCAACTATTTTTCAGTTAGGTGTGAAATGTATTTAGTTATGGCAAGTAAAATGAATTATACCTAACTGTATTTCAATTAATCAAAAGATTTAAATATTTTATGAGGTATAGAGGTACATGGGTGAAAATAAATAATTTAAAGTATTTATTATACATTTTACACTTTTATCTTGATAAATTTGGAAGCAATTTTTCATATTCAGAAGTATGAGTTTAAGCTAGGATAACTTTATTTAAAAAATTTGGCAAATACTGATTCATATAAAACTTTTCTGTTCACATGGGTCCTATTCAATTAAAGTCATTTCTTTCATTGTGCATATATACAAGTAACATTTAGATCGTTATAAAACGTAAAGGTTTCCTTGGATCCAACAGAAGTAGTTGTGGTTTGTATTTACACTATTTCATTATTATCACTGTAATAAATTATATATTCGTAATCAACTTGAGTTTCTGTGACAAATTATCCTTTCTAAATGAATATGGACATTTCACCTCCACAATGGAATTATTTCCTACTAATCCATCGGGGTTGGCTCCCAAAAGACCAGAATTTGTCAGCCAAATAGGTGCTTGTTGGTTGTAAATCCAGGTTCAATGTTGTTTTAAGGAACTCTATCCCATATTTTTTATAAGTTCTTCCTCACTGAATAGCTAAGTAGCCTCAGTGAATTCATTCGATAATACTTCAATAATCGGTAAGCCACAGTTAAAAAATTCCTAGTCACTTTCTGGTTGCAGAAGCCAAATCACATATCTTCTATCCCTTTTATTTTTTCATTTCCTCTTCGCTTATTCCTCACCCTATAAATGGCAGAATATGATTTTGGGGATTGTATAGTTCTTCAGCTGTTTTTACTCCAACATTTTTTGCATTTGTCAAATTCCTTGTCAATCACGGATATATTTGCAGTGTCCAAAAAGAGCCAGTGTCTCAATATAATTATGATGTCATTTCATTCCTCCAGGTCAGCACAGACGATATCTCCCAACTTCTTAAGTGTGATCTAAACTAAAAATACTGTGAAAAATCAAAAAATAGAAAACCTCCACAAAATACGACTCACTTCAGCATGATATATCTTCTCTTTCGTGCTTCCGTGCATTTCTCCTCTGATCATGATGAAGTCTTCAACAAACTGCATAAATATGTTCTACATGATTAGATTCCAGTGCATTTCCACCCTTTTAAAAAAAAATTGATTGTCATTGTTAAGGAATTCATTTATAGATGAAAGTAAAACATGGTTTGATGCCATTTTATAATCAAAATCTGAAACAATAAAGAATGAGTGATACATTACATATCAATAAACAACATAACATAACCTCAACAAACTTTAAAAAGCCTACCTTAGTTACCTTAGAGGTATTTTCGGTAAGATGTTCCAACTCAGACACTTTACTGAAAATAATCACGAATGTCATTATTTCAGACAGAAAAAAGCAAAAAAATTAAATCAATAATTTCTTATGGGTTTTCAACAGTCAACACGTACCTATTACCAATTTGTTCGGAAAGGTTCGATCATAGACAAGAATTTTGACAAGAGTTCAATGGTTTGATCGATAAGTTCCGTATCTTGTGACGTTAGGACTTAGGTAGTCTATTATGCAAGGTAGCAAATAGATATATATATATATATATATATATATATATATATATATATATATATATATATATATATATATATATATATATATTCGAAGAATGTGTAATAAAATTCACATGAACAATTCATCATAACTAAGCCTGTCATTTCAAAATAAACATTCTCTACTATGAGAGGTTTATTCTTCTTTCAAAAACAAATTATTGCGAACCTGCTAGTGTTAACTCAGCCTAATTTTTTGTTTTTTGATTCAGTCGTTTGATTTTATATCACCAGATCATCACATCACCCGACTTCTATCATAATTTATAACTTCACTTAAAATAAAAACATTAATCATCTAAAAGTTACTTTGCAATTTGGCAACAGCGCAACACAAATATGACGTTTTACAGGTTTCTACTACTATGTCTGACAGCGCACAATCGTGACATGTAGATTCTGAAGATCTCTCGGTCTACGAGAATACATTCTGAAAAAGTACGGATTGAGATTATTTCGAATCGGTGTAATTGCGCATCTGCTGCAGTCCTGTTCTGCTATGATACGATTTGGATGAAATATCATTCTGTCATTTTATTAGTAGTCTGCATTACTGGTAGAGAACTTTCCCGGTAGATATTTTTACTGGTTGTATAGAATACAGTTCGCATTTTTATGGTATAGAAGTGTGATTTCTGATAGGAAACAATGGCTATATTTACAGTTGACAATTGTATTGTCGCCAAAATACGGTATAGCATTATTCGATTCTGTTCATTTATGTATTTGTGTTTGTACATTTTAAAGAAATATCAGTCGGATATTTTGATTTTCTGAAAATATATATGGACCCATCTCCAGCCCGTGGTATTTTCAAATCGGTGTTTCGCTTCTTCTTATTTATACGTTTCCATAGTTACAACAGTTTCTGTGAATGGAGAAACGTCAGTTTGACGGTTCAACTCTTCAACTGACATTAATGACACATGATGAATTGTTCCTGCAATACGCATTTAGTCCATAATAATTTAATGTATTCGTGAAATTGTCTGATCGAATATCCCTTCAAAATGCAGAATTTTCAAAATACTTTCACCTTGCCAGTCACTCAAACTGTGTTGCTGTACAAAACACCACTCGAGCAAGCTCTCGTGGTGTTTCTAAGCAACACAGTTTTCGTGACAGCAAGGTGAAATTTTTTTTTGAAAATTCAGCATTTTGTCGGGATATTACCACTGAAAATTTCACAGATGATTCCAGATACATCATAAACGATAAATCTCTTGAAAATTTTCTGCGGAAATGCATGGAAGACACTTTTCTTTGAAAAAATGCTCAATGATAGTGTGTACGAAAGCACAAACACTAGCAATTTGATTGAACCTTTCACACCTATTAGATTCCTAACTGATTCTAGAACACAATCAAATAGCAATGTCGAACCATACCAAAAGCGATTTGCAAACAAAATCACACAGAATAATGGTTTATAATGAAATAATTGTAACATTCAATTTTAAAATTATTCATTTTGACGTCTATCTAATTTCAACGTCTAATGTCAAATATTTGCAAGAGCACAGAGCGATGTTGTCAGTTTTTTTCAACTTCCTACAAACCAAGTGAAAATAATGTGATCAGTTTTCAGAAGTATCAACGATTCTAGAATTTGTTATTTTTCAGATATTAATAATAAGAACACATGCATTAAATTACCACAACAAATCATTTGAATTTCAGACATGTCACTCATATTTGATAGAAACGCCCTTGGCGTGACTTTCAAATTACTAAGTTTTTGTTAAAAGACCAAATTTCTTAATGTAAAGAAGGAACACAACCTAATATCTAACCAAGCGAATGGTATGAAGAACTGAAATTGAAGCAGATGCTTGCTCCAAGCCTGCGCAAACCCACACACCTGCGCAAAGTAAGCGCAGACCTGCGCACATCCTACACAAAGCTGCGCAAACGTCGAATATGACATGTAAAAGCTAACCTAACCTAACGTAAACCTAGCCTAACCTAACATTTCGGCATTTGAAGAAATTATTGACGTAAAAACAGGAACATAACCTAACCTAACTAACCCAGTTAGTAGATATTCAAGTTGGTGGTAATTCAATCACTACCTAATATGAAGAAGAGAAATCAAAGCAAATGCTCGCTTCGCTCGCATATATAAATTAACTGAAGAAAGAGACATACCTAGACCAGCTAACAATATTGTGAGAGGCTCAATAATATACAACGGCATCAAAATGCATAATCACCTGCCCATAAACATTAAAGATACAACATGTATTAGTCAATTCAGATGGGATACAAAAAACTTTCTGGTACAGCAATCATTCTATGAAATAGAAGATTACTTTACCTCAAATCTATGACATTCTCAGTTCCCCCTGATTAGGAATTATTTTGGAACCCTTGCAGAACTTTTTATAACTGAATATAGAAAATGAAATAGTTATTAGTTTTTATATGTACATGTTTATTACATGTTTTGTGTTCATAATCAACACTTTATTTTATTTATTTGTTTCTATTTTCTCGAATGTCCTTTATGTCTGTATACACCATAGTTCAGAGATTTATTTAGATATTTTTATATTTAGTTATACTTTACTTACACATGCTTTGTCTTTAAGAACTCGATTTTCCGACAAAAAAGTATATCTTGATTGATTGATTGAATACTAGTTTCTTGAGACTGCCTTCTCATATTTGATCGCCATTTTGGTTGTTCCTCTGGAACCAATTTTGGGGATTGTGCCCTCGGTTTTCTGCCAATTTCTCAACGTGAATAAACTTGGGGTTGCTTTTCTGAATGAGCTGGATGCCTTGAACCAATTAGTTAATTTTTTTCATGACGAGATATAGGTTTGTACAATTTTCCTGTAGTTTTGGGGCATACTTTTTTTTCTCTGTGGTTGGAACGCAAAGACAGTAAACGTCGAATAGGGGAGTCTAATAAGCTCTAGCTAATCATAATCTTGTAGCATCAAAACTTTGAATGTCAGCAATTGTTCCAAATTTGGATTACAAATCTTGATACAGAAAGACGGATATTGTAAGTCTCACTGGAGTAGTTTTTGTTATATATCGAGCTAGAATTTTGATGCAAGGTAGAGTATATCGGTGAAGTGAAAATTAAGTATCGTGTGCCTGATTCCATATTTCATTAAGATTTCATCGATGGAGAACAATTCATTACTTCTGATGCAAATTGCAATCAAAATCAATTCGTACTCTTCCGGTTCATGTACATCTAATCAGCTAATTAAAAACATTATTATTACAGAAATATCTCTGGAGATAAAAGATAAGAAATTTTCAGATTATCATTTAATTTAATGAAGAAAAATTGGTTAGATTGTCATATAACTTGATTTCATCAGGAAGACAACTTCTTATCCTAATGAAATGTAATTAATTCGAAATTATAATACCCAGCTCATTCCTTTGTTCCACCATGATGGATATGGATTTTAGGAAGACAATGGTGAAAACGATTCAATATCTCTTTCTTTTAGTTCAGATAGAACATTTTATGGTAGTCGTTACTTCAAAGAAGCTATTTGTTTGTGAAAAAAGATAATGACACAGATCTCAGAGAAGGATATTCAGCAATTCGTGGATCTCATGGACCTACATTTATCTTTTCATATTTAAAACATCGGTTTGGCTTTTAGTTCTTTTCACGAAAATGGTATTCTGCATTCTTATCAATTTCATGAGTACCACCGTTGGACATCAAAAATATGTATGTTGTCTGTGGCTCTGCTGTCGTGTCATTTCGGAACGCCCCAGGCCCTTGGAGATATGGCTTCGGAATTTGAATCATTTCAATAAATAACTCGGTGAGATTATTCCGTATTCTTTAAAGGTATGTGTAATTGATGACCCGATTTTCTTTTGATACATTACTGATTTAAACTCCCCCTTCTCACAGGTTTTTTTTCTGCTGGTTTTTTTTTTGCTGGTTTTTTGCTGTTCCTTTGGAGTCAAGAACATCCCTGAATTTTGCTTTTCTCCGTGGCATGATACACGGTGAACAGCCGTACACGTTCTACGAGGTGAACCATTTTGGTGATCTACAGGCTGGCTCATCGTAGGCAACTCACAGGGAAAGTCATCACTGGTGGTCTACAGTGGTTACAGGGCGATTCACCTTTGCCGTGCTACAGGGTGATCCATCATCATAGAGATACAGAGGGAATAATCATCGTTGGTGTACAGGATAGATCGATGTTGTATACAGGGCATCCAAAAGGAGCACGCAAGTTTTATTTGAAGTTTGATATTTTGATACTAATTATTGGCCATTACTTATTGCATATATTTTTGCTTGCTTTAGTGTGAAGCTGAATTGAGGGGTTTAATTGAATGTGTTTTGGGGTTTGATGTTACCAACCATATGCGCTTACGCCTGAGCTCACGCGACGCTACGCTAAATATTATTTGACCATTCGTTTCTCCCACCCTTTAATTTATGCTGTTTGCTATTGATGTGTTAAATATTTGATTGCGGCTTGGTTGATGAGTATTGCTCATTTGTGTATTGGTTAACTGCTCATTGCTCATCAACCTATTGCCTATTGCTCACTTGCTCATTGATTATTTGGTTATTCTTTATCAATGTATTGGTTATCGATTTATTTGCTTACTGGGTATCAACCTACTGATAGTTGATTATTTGCTCATTGCTCATTGCACATCATTCGTTTATTGTTTATTTACTCATTGATTTAGTGATAAATAATCATTAACCTATTAAGGAAGTGATAATCGCTCATTTACTCAATGTAATTTGCTCATTACTGATGGGCTTATTGATATTCGCGGTGTTTAATTAGGCGTTGTAATTTACTGGTTGTTTACTTAATGGAGGTTTATTTGCGCAATACTTAAATAATTAGTGAGCTCACTGCTTACATTATTAATGCTACATACTGACGTCATAGTCACTAACTACTTACATGCTTAGTGTACTTGCTGCCTACGTTATCACTGCTCACCGGCTAATTGCTCAATTGCTTTTGCTCATATGATCTTGCTTACATGCTTGTACTCCACTGTTCTGATTCCTCTCAGAGCTTTTATTGATTAACTATTTCAGCCATTGTTTTTAGCGCTTTTATTAGTAGAATTTACTGTTTGTTACTTCAACCTTAGTTATAACCGTGGATTCAATATAGCCATCATTCATGTGTACTGTCTGTCTGTAGATTGGAAGATTGTATATTTCTGATTCAGGTATTTGCTAGGGGACTGAATTTGCCTGGCGCCCTCTCAAAATCCATAATATTTTCAGTGTCCACTTAACGAACCTTTCCATCTTCACTGAGCTAGAGGCAAATACCACTTGTCATCTGACATTGGTGGTTTAACAAACTTGTACATTTGAAACGTAGTTGTACGGTAACACCGCATTAAAGTCGTTGTATTTATATTGTTGGTGTCCAAATATAGTTTTAAACGCATTGTTAAGTAGTTGTATTCATATAACTAGTTTCCAATTATAGTTTTGGAAGCTTTAAAGTCGCTGTATTCATATTATTAGTATTCAATTATAGTTTTTAGCGCATTTAAGTACTTTTTTCATATCACTGGTGTACAATTTTTGTATCAAACGCAAGTCGTTGTATTCATAAGGTTGTTTTCAGTTATAGCTTTGAACGCATTAAAGTCGTCGTATTCATATTATTGGTGTCCAATTATTGTTTTGAACGCATTGAAGTTGTGGTATTCATATTATTGGTGTCCAATTATAGTTACAAATGCATTGAAGCTGTAGTATTCAGAAAATCCCTACAACTTCTTGGTGCTTCCAGTTCTGAGCTTTTCGCGAAATTTATACGCGCGAAGCGCGAATCAGAGCGCTTCTCGCGAGAATCTCCCAGTTGAGTCGTAGTATTCAAAAACCTACAACTTCCAGGCCCTTCAACTCCCGAGCTCTTCAACTTCTGAGCCCTTACTTGTTATATCGTTATTTGTTAATAGATTTGTTGGATGCGTTATGTCCAAAATAGAAAAATAATAGTAAAATTAAAAATGCTTTGATAGCTATTCTTATATCTTCTGTTCATGTGGAACTGGGTGTACCATGCGATAGCATTCATTTCCTTTTGAAACATGCTTGGGACATCACTCATTGGCTCGTAATATATCAATCACCATCCCACACAGGTTGAGCCTACTGAAGGGTTGAGTTCATTGAAAATAGGTAATGCCTTTGAATTCTGTACGAGAAAATAATCATTTCAATGAGTTTTTCAATTGAGTAAATGGAGTTTTCCGCCCTGAGTACATTTCGAATAACTGCATTAAAAAATTCCAGGAGAACTCTCTCCTCTTATTCTGGTTAAGCAAACTTCTTCCTAAATCCAATTAAAAGTTTCAAGTCGTATTAACTATAATTGATCGGTAATCAATAAGTGAATGCAGGAACTGCCGACATTAGCGCATACTTCGCATATTAATCGTGGAAGATCCCAAAAGAATTCGACTGAGAAGACTTCTAATTGGAAATAATGTGCAATACTGTCTTTACCTAATTCGCACCAAGAATGTATGATCATTGGTTTGTTGGTTCCTGAAACTTGACTTGATTCACCAATGCTTGATTTCGATTATATCAGACCTACTTTGGCAGTTTATCGTGCTAATTATAGAAGTGGTGGTATGGGAATTCACGATCTAATCAGGTTACAGCCGTCATGATTTAGACGTAATTTGCTAATGGGAAAGTAATGCCTAGATTTCTGCTATTCTGCTCAAAGAGAAATGAACTGAAGGCTAGGAAGTTGAAGGACATAGAAGTTGCAGGAATTTGAACACTACAACTCAACAGGGTAGCATATAGCACCAATAATTTGAATACAACGACTAATGCTAGACTTGAAAAACATTTTTTTTTTCAAGATAGTAAAAAATATCATTGTAACTTTTTGCAGGACTAGATGATGGCTCGATCCTCCTATTTTTCTATTTCCATTATTTCAGTCAACAATTTTTTTTTTCAAATTTTACTTTTCAAAACTGGTTTGACTTTTTAACATGAATCTTTACACTGTCAGTTATAATTATTGGTCGTTGCTATTTTAACGCTAACTAAATATCAATACATTCCCATATTTATAGAATAATACACTTTTATCTTTTGTTAATAAGAAATACCCAAGTAGCACACCTATATTGTTACAATATTGTGAACATATTGGCAAAATATCTGAAATGCAAAATTGGCGAGGATAAAATATGAACATTCGGCGATATTGGTCCAATTACTTGAATAATATTGGCAAAATATTCTCTAAACAATATTGGCCTCAAAACATTCAGCGATATTGGTACAATATCGCTGTTACAATATTCTGAAAATATTGGCAAAATATTCAAATGTTATATTGCCAAGAAGTGAAATGTGAACATTTTGTAATATTGGTCAAAAATAGTATTGGTGAAATATTCTTGAAGCAATAATGGCCTCAATACATTCATCGATATTGGAAAAATATCATTTAGATATATTGGTGGAAGTGAATAGGCCTTGGTGAATTATAGAATGTCTTTTAGTTGATCAAGGTGACACCAGAGTATGCATTTCGGTCGCCATAACCACTGAGTAAGCTGTCTTGAAAACAAGTTATGTGAAGTATTTAATATATTTTCGTAAGTGTTAGAAGACATTCTATATGTAGAGGCACCTAGCGGATTTTTATCCAGCTTTGATCATCATAAAATTTTAATATGGCTCATTGAAAATTCGGCCAATGTTTAAAATTCATCTTTTCTACATGTAGGAAACAATATAGAGACAATATTATTTCATCGATATCGGTAAATATCATTAACCAATATTGACCCAATCTAAATTAATAAGATTTTTTTAATATTGGCGGAATAATATTCAATAATAATACAATATTGTTTTTATTTCTGGAATCGATATGAGAGGAATATTGGAATTGCAATATTTATTCTAGATGTTGAAAACAATATATGAATATGAAGACAATAATATTTTATCGATATTGGTATATATTATTATTATTATTGACCCAAGTTTTTATAATTTGTTGAATATAGTTGAAATGATATTCAAATAATTTGCTAACAAACTTGGTAATCCAATATGGTCTTTTATCCCTAGAATCGATAGGACTGGACTATTGGGAATGCAATATTCATTGTAGATGTTGAAAAAAATATGCAGATATTGGTAGAAATTATGCAATCATTATTGACCAAAGTTTATATTCAACAGTGTAATTATGAATAGGTTCAACCAAAATTCCACCAATATTATTAATATAATACTGTTTTTTGAATATTCACCCATATTGGAACAATATTATTTTTTCTCTCACAATATATCTACAGTGTGACCCATTTTTAATGGAAACATCCCTCTAAAATTTGAAGTTGTAAACCGATTTTAATAATTTTTTTGAAATGTTTATTCCAATTTTCAGGGCATACTACGATATTTTTTCTTAGTCGAAAATCGGGATATTTTATTAGCGATTTTTTTATTGAAAAAAACACTACGCCATTCGATTCAGAGTGCCTCTAAACAGGTGTGACCAAAATTTCATGGAAAAATATTCATTAATAACAAAGTTATGATAACTCAAAAATTTGAAAACTCACACAGCTAACAGTCACAAAAAACACCCTATAACAACAGATATAGCCATGAGAATATTTTTTTTATTTTTAACAATGAAGTTTCGCCAGACGAAAAAAAAAACGAATAGCGTAAATATTTTTAATGAAAATAACGGAATTACATTCAAGTTTTCACGCAAATTAACTAAAACTAAGACCTAATAGATTTTTCAACAATATTCACCTTACAGTTCTTCGAATTATTTTGTGTCATGGCTGCAAGATTGAGCGTAAGAGAGACAATTGAGATTGTACGCCTTTCGGGAGATGACGCTAGAAGTGCTAGAGAGCTTTGTAGAGTATTTAATGAGAGATATCCAAATCGTCTTCGTATTAGCTGCGGTACAGTAAATAAAATAAATAAAATATTCAATAAAACTGGTGCAGTATCAAAAATGATGTTAGTAATCCTGTACAAAGACGAAACAGGAATGACAGGAATGATCAAATCAATTTAGTTTATTTCGGAAATAATCCTAATGCCAGTATAAGGAATGCCACTTTAGATTTGAATATTCCACGAGAAACTATTCGGAGATGTCTCAAGGCGAAGAATATTAAACCTTTCAAGCCAAAATTTTTACACACACTGCAAAAAGGCGACGAAGCAAGATGTCTGGAATATTGTTTATGGGCCCAAGGGAATATTTAAACAATAGAAATTTCCTACAAAATATTTTATATACCGACGAAGCCTATTTCACTACAAATGGGGTAGTGTCATCACACTATTGGGCCACGCTATTGGGCAGCGGATAATCCTAACTGGGTAATAAACTGTGAGAGCCAGTATTTCCAAAGAATAAACGTCTGGAGTGGGATATTGAACGAACGAATTATTGGTCCTTTTTTTGAGGAAAACATTAATGCGCAGAGGTTTCTAAAATTTTTAAACACAGAGTTTTGGGATGCTATTCACGAGCTGCCAATCAATGAACGATCAAATTTAATTGTCCAGTTAGATGGGTGTTCAGTTCATTATGCCAGAGCTGTGAGGCAATGGCTTAACGAACATTTTCCAAACCGATGGATAGGCCGTGGTAGTCCGTTTATAGAAACAATTATTGAAATTTGTTCGTTTTCAGCCATTCCTAGTTTCCTCGTTACAGGTTCAGGAACTGATTTGATCCCTTCCATATTCCTTGAAGATATACTTCCTGATATGACCTGTAGTTTTTGGGACAAATCAAAAAATGCTTAAATTTTTTTACGTCGATTTTCCGAAACAAGTCGATTTAAAAAAAAAATCAAATACGCCGAACAGTTCATTCCAATTTAATTTAAAAAAATGCAGTGGGTGGAGCTCCAATAGAAAAATAGATTCTTCTGGAAGAATTTTTCGGAAAACTGGGAAAACTTGAAAAATCTGAAAATCGAAATAATCATTTTGGAGAATACGAAATATCTCGGAAACGAATGATATTTTTCAAATTTTCCGTGATATCTCTTTTCAACGCCCTCAGAAAATCTACAAAAAAGGTAGGTGAATTTTTTCCGCAATATCAATAGTCCGAGAGATATTTGAAAAAAGTAGAAAATCCAAATATTGACCGTACTAATGAATAAATTGAGATTCTACAAGCCCCACTGATACCCCACACCGTTTTTCTCCGACTCCATGAAAAATCAGAAAAATTATTTAAAAAAATTTAAGAATATTGTTAACTTTGCACTTTTTCTATAAAATCACCAAAAATTCGAAAGGGAATTGAGTTATCACATAAATTTATTCATTCACTTTCATTGCCCTTGTATAGGTCTTCATAAAGTTTCGATCAACTTTTTCCATATCTTGATAATCAACACGGAAAAATAACTCTTTAAAAAATAAGCAAATCGTGGTAGAAACTTTTTAAAAACCCATTGTTTCATTCGAATTTGAAGTTCAAGGTTATTTTACTTTGTAGTAATGCAATTGCACATGGTAAACGTAAAACTAAAGGAAAATTTTCCATCCTAATACTATACGGATAGGTTGAATGTGCACTGAAATAGTCCTGAATATCCTCCGTGGATCACGGAAAGCTGCATGAAGAATACAGAGAAGTGTGTAATCTAAATGTCCCAATTGTCGACATTGTTTCAATTATCGACACTTTCGAATTATTTTCTTTATAACAAGATTAAGGTATCATCAAACCAACGCGGGAACGCGGGCGCGGGACCGGGAACGAGATAAATGTGAGACTAAATTCTGTAGTGGGACATACAGATGTGATAAAAGTCGTATTCCGAAATGCATACAAGCAACAAAAAATATATGGTTTGCTACGTGTACTGTTTTTCTAGCAAGTTGCACGGTTCTAAAGTGCTGTTCCCGCTCCCGCGTTCCCGCTTTGGTTTGACGGAACCTTTAAGAGAAAATTGAACGCTTTTATTTGACAAGTTTCTAGTTTTTAGGTTTCGGAACATATTTCAATTCACCACCAATTTCCCTTTAGCATCCCCACTACAAAAATCACTGCTACTTAGTCAAGTTTCAGTCATTGAAGAGTGAATACTGTTTTTCTTGCTGATCTGGTAAGTGCACACTCTTTACCTACTTTTGTGTCCTTGTACCCACCAAATTTTATTAAAGCATGGAATGTGTTATATATCATATTAAACAAGAAAGTTTTAAACGCATGTAGTGGAGGTGAGATTCAATAGGAAGTCTATAAATTGAATTGTTCTAACCTTGATTGTAAAGCTTGCTATATTGGCCAAACAGGTCGCAAGAACTCGATTCCAACTCCGAAAAAGAAGAAATTAATTCAAATTCTGTTTTTTCCAATCACATCATAAATGGGAAACACAATTTTGATTCCAACTCTGACTTAAAAATTTTACATGTTTGTGATAAAGGCAAGAGACTCAACTTACTTGAGACTCTTGAAATTAATAAAGCGATTGAAAATTCAGATTTACAATGTTTGAACGAACAGACCCAGTTTGACAGTTTGAAACTTTTTAACTCCTTACTATTTTGATACCTGTTTCATTCCACTTGATTTTCAATGATTCACTTACATTCTCTTGGTTAAAGTTTTTATTAAATACCCAATAATCTTTACAAATGAAAACATTAATTCGTTCGTTCTATGGTTCTGTCTGTAGATGTCATTTTCACAATTTTCTAGTTCTATGAAGCATGGGACATCTCACTCTCTTCTCTGTCACCTTGAGTCAGGACTGTCCACATGACATATGTCATTCATGTCAAATTTATTGTCACTTCCTCTTCCTACTTGTTACTTTGTAAACAATTGCTGCATGGTCACATTTTAGTTTAAAAATTTGATTTAATATGATAATGTTTATCGTTGGATGGACCAACCATGGTTCCTGACATTGGTGGTTGTGGCCTCCGCTCCAGATGCGGACCACATGGTCTTAGTTATGACCAAAATTTTAGTTTAAGAAATTTTTTAAAAAACCTTTTTTCCCATTGATTGTGATTTTTCCACCATAATATGGTAGGTTCTCACATTTTATTGTTATTCATTACTCTTTGGTAACCATTTTGTTTTTCCTTAGATCGACCTGTAACTAACTCATATTTTGCTGAAGATGAAGGATTAATCCTTCGAAACATGTCCTCCCTCTTAATGTTAGTCTTCTGACTACATGATATCAACGTGATGTCAGTCTTCTGACTGCATGACAGCTGCAATAAACAATATTTTTGGTGGAGTTAGACTGTAAGTTTTTTCAATTTCCTATTGAATCAAAAATTAAGTGTTCGATTAACAAATTCAAAGAAAACTTCCTAATTACTTCAGCTCCACTGTGATAATCAGCTGAAAAAATTTTGAAAATTTCCATCATCATCAATCGACATTCGATTTCGGTTCAGTCCGATGAATTTATTATCAATTCTTTCTCAAATGTCGATTATCGAAACATTCATGTGATGGTAAATGGCGATATTTTGTTTTCAGTCTCCTCCACATTTAAAATATGTCCAGGAGGCTACAATATATGGAACGAAACACGAAGCATGGACAACGTGGACACCGTGGAATGACTGCTTTGAGAGCTTCCAAACAATTTGGAGTTCCTAGAACAATGCTTCTTTATGAAGTTGCTAGGAGAGCCCATATGTCGATGATATTTTGGAGTATAACTTTGACTATGGTTAATTGGGCAGCCAAAACAGTTAAATAAACGTGGTATATATGAAGTACCAGAAATGGACAAAATGGTTCGTAGAAATTGGTGTACCAAAGAAACGATTATTTAGTGCATTCGAAAATATTTTGGTTGATTTTTGTTATAGTTTTTCGACTGTTTTATTTATTATAGATATAAATATAACCTTTTTACGCTGTTTCATTCACTACAGATAAAAATATAATCATAGCCGTGATGCCCAATTTCGATTTTTCACAATGTCGGTAATTGGTTAACATACATGTCGAAGATTGGTTATTCACATTCCTCAGGAGATATCTGTTTTATGGCTTTTTTTATTTCATATAAAGTATTTTACCTATTCATAATAACTTTTTTTTTTGATTTTTATATCAACTGAAGTTAGAAAAATTCAGATTATAAATATCGCAACCACATAAGACTACCCAAGAGGTGGAAAAGTATTTATCATTGCCACTGACACGCTATAGTATTGATAATTGGGACATTTACCTTAGTTGGGAAAAATGTTACATTTGTTATGGAAGTTTCCCCAATGTTCAGCAGAAAAAAAGACATCAGATAACTGGAATTGTACATGGTAAATAATGTAAAAAAATACATGAAACTTATGATACTATATTAGAGTACAGATATCACAAAATTACTATAAATATTGTTGTAATAAATTGTCAACGATAAGTTGTGCAAAAATTTTATCATTATACAAATTCCAGTGCATCAAACATCTTGATGTTTTAAAACTATATCTTCCGAAACAGAGCATCCACCCATTAACTTCTAATCGAGCTGTTTAATTTTTTCAACAAGTCAATCAAGCGAAAGCAGCTACCATCTCATCAAAGTTTGATAAGCGAAGCGGTTAATCGCAAACTTGAGAGTAAGTAAGTAATCAGGATAACGATTAAAATAATCTCCCATACCATCTAACTCAAAAGGTGATTATACAGCGAATTATCCACTGATGAATTGATAGTTCCAATGGAGGTTGGATAATCTAAGGAGATTCAAACTGAAAAGTTCATAAGCTCGTCTTTGATGTTATCCATTGAAAATACAACATATTAGGCAAAATATTCTAATATGACATTCGACAATACCTGTTACAGCATAAGGAGTAACATTTGTTCAAAATATTTTAGTTGCATTCTCAGCTATTGAAGTACTATAAGGTATTCAGGTATGTTTACATAAATTTCCAAGTTGTTATTTTTTTTGTTTCCAGAAGGACGAATATCCTGTAATGTTCAGAGAACATTGGCAGTACCGAGGGAAAGTAGTATGGAATTGGTGTTCTTTTCGAATTTCTGCAGGCCTCAGCGAACACCTCCCGTGAGTTCATATGCTTATAGTCCAGTCAACAGCCATTTACCAGTGGAGTTTTGAGAATCAAGGTCGATTTCCTTGAAAATTTGTATAACCTCTTTCAAAATTTACCCCCCGCCGAATCGGGCTTTTGCCCTGGGGTAAAACAACCCCATCTAGGGGTTGAAAATTTCTTGGAATCAAAATTACCACGATAGATTGACCAATTATAAGCAACTTTTATTCCACAAAGTTTTTTGTGAAGTTGATACTTTCAGAATAATTATCGATTGAAACTGTACATTTTTCATTGAAAAATCCCCATTTTTTAACAGTTTTTCATGAATAACTTAAAAAAAACGATATTTCATCTGGAAGAAATCCTGTATAAAATTGTAGAAAACAAAGACATTCATGTCTGAAAAATTTCTGTAAACCAAATAACGACCAAGTTATTGCTCTCAGAAGGATGGTCAACTCGAATATGGTGAAATTTTTGAGGAAACTCAAGAGACATTTTTTAAAGCATTTAGAGAACCTTCTAAATGAGTCTTTTGCATAAGAATTGACTGACTTATGACCAAAATAAAGTCACTCCTAGTTTTTTTAATGTAACAATTAAACCCTCGTCATTACAACCCTAATAGAAATTCATGGCGCCCCACTTGCAATTAACTTTATTTAGGTATGGTTGATATGATCCATGTGATGTGACCGGTTTGGAATGCTCAGTTTACAAAAAATAATTGATTAAATTGGAAACGACATTTTCATAATTAAAAAAAAGTGCATGTTTCTTAAATAAACCAAAAATTATTCAAATTAATAAAAAAATATTCGAAATATTAATCGTTGGATTTTTTTTACTGAAAATGTTTTTTTTATTTATATTTTTGTATCATGAAAATTAGAGGAGATATGGCGGTTCAAAGTTTGCATTCATGCACTTATTGTAGCTCCCCAACCCCTTTGAACTCGCCCCTTTTCAAAACTAAGTATTGCAAACATTTTCAATGGAAATGATGTTAAAGCCCTTAAAATTCTCTACAAAATGTTTTTTTTTCAAAAAGTTGTTTGCTTAAGAAATGAAGGAGTTATCGTCGAAAAACCAACTGATTTTTTTTCAAATTTAATGTTAATAAATGTGTAAATAAATTTTGCAATAATACTTATGCATCGCTTTTCTTTCAGGGGTAATTCTTGCATCATATTATATTGTGTTTATTTAAAAATTCTATGGACCAGCCCAGTACAGGTTACGGTAACGTTGATTCTGTTGCGAAGGTGTGTCAAATTTGTTTTTTTAATACTGACGAGAAACTTGTAAACGTCACTGATAAGGGTAAAGAATCATTGAAAATTCTTAAGGTGGCTTTTATAAGGGTTGAAGGGTTGAAAAAAAGATTTAATATCATTATTGAATTATTCTCAATTCGATATAAATGCATTTCGAAATTATTTCCAATCCAATCCAAATTCAAATTCAAAAAAACAATTATCAATCGTTTCAAATTATGATCAATATCTTTAATACTAGTTGGAAATTCCTACCCATTAGAGGATGATTTACAAGGGTTGCATCTGTCTGATTGATTTAAACTTCTCTTTAACAAAATATGTGCTAAAATCGTTTCTATATTTTTTGTAATAAGGGGTATATAGATAGTATAAGGTATGTGGGTGGACGGAGCCATAAACATGTAGGCCTCTCAATCGGGCCTGTTACGCACCCACCACTGCTGGGAAATGGTTCAGCTTTGAAGGTAGCCTATCTCGCGAGCGAAAGAGGCTAGTCATCTAACCGATACCTCCCTCACACTCTCCGGGTTCAGTACGATGCTCCCGAGGTGTACTTCCCGTATTGCTGCCACTGCCGGGCATTCCGTGAGGATGTGGGTGGCTGACTCCTCATCCTCCAACCACCACCTGCATTCGGTATTGTGACGTTTCTTTCGCTGCGAGTTAAGCTCAGACAGTTGAGAAGCGTCCAAGATTCGGTTTCTACTTCAAGTTTACTTTTATTTCTGGTTTGTTTGTCTAGGTAGTGACGATATAAGTAAAACTAACGGAATAAATATATTAGTATATTGAACTGTAAGATAAGGTAACAAAGTATATTTCATTTATCTCTTCTGGTCCTTCGGTTTTAGCTTCTGTTTCACGGTTCTTTGTTTAGTGTCTCTGAAAGAGTACCTAGGCAAATGTCGCTCGAATATTGTATTCTCCAGGTACGGTGATTTGTACAGCTTCTCATAAGAGTACCTAAACAAATATGGCTTAGGCTGGAACCCTTCTGGATATTCGAAAAACAATTGCCTAATTCCACTGGACTAATCTACCCTTAGTTGATTTGCTTAGCATAAGAGTACCCAAACAAATCTGGCTTGGTCTGGAACCCTTCTGGTTATTCGGATAACAATTGCCTGTTCCCACTGGACTAATCTACCCTTAGGTACGATGTTTTGTTTAGCGTCTCATAAGAGTACCTAAACAAATATGGCTTGGGCTGGAACCCTTCTGGTTATTCGGAAAACAATTACCTATTTCCACTGGACTAATCTACTCTTAGGTACGGTGATTTGTTTAGCGTCTCATGAGAGTACCTAAACAAATATGGCTTGGACTGGAACCCTTTTCTGGGTATTCGGAAAACAACTGCCTAATTCCACTGGACTAATCCACCCTTAGGTACGGTGATTAGTTTAGCGTCTCATAAGAGTACCTAAACAAATATGGCTTGGACTGGAACCCTTTTCTGCGTATTCGGAAAACAACTGCCTAATTCCACTGGACTAATCTACCCTCAGGTACGGTGATTTGTTTAGCGTCTCATAAGAGTACCTAAACAAATATGGCTGGACTGGAACCATTCTGGATATTCGGAAAACAATTGCCTAATTCCACTGAACTAATCTACCCTCAGATACGGTGATTTGTTTAGCGTCTCATAAGAGTACCTAAACAAATATGGCTGGACTGGGTATTCAGATAATTTTGCGTCTCGGTTCGAGTACCAAAATTATTGGAGATGTTTACCAGTTGAAGCGGTCGAGGTAGACTGCCGTTTCTGCTCCGGAGTGTCAACAAATGCGTGCACTCGGATAGTAGGAAGTAGGGTGTTTCGCCTCTTCCGGCTAGCTCAGACCACCTATTCAAAGTACAGCATAGTCGCAAAAACCCAGCAACTCCGGAGCTCTTCATTTATTTGGAATAACCAGCAGGAACGTGTCTGACATACGAATTCTTTCTTAATGTGGTTGGTGTTGCCAACCAACGAGGTTCCATTAATTCGCATGCCAGGCCGTAGATTTCTAAAAACCAGAAATACTATTTACACTATACACGACTCTACACTACTGAGCCATCCAGAAGTGAGGGCTTCTATCCTGGGAATTGTCCGAGCCCTCGGGCGGCTCCTGGATGACTGCTCAAAACACCACCACCATGCACCCCCTAAGGTTGAGGCCCAGAAGGATGAACTACCCAGCACTCGTACGTACTCGAAAGCTCACCTCCCCTTTCCATCACCCCCGCTCGTTAAAGCGGTTCCTCATCCTGATGACTGGCGATCAGCAGAATAAAATCTGACCGTTTGATATGGAGTGCCCAGCCAATTCTCGGCTTGAAGCTGACATGAGTTGACTTTTTAAACAATGACTTTACTTCACTGTGCATGGTGCCCCCCTGAAACTAGCTGAAGGCCTGAAAAAACTCTCGGCTGAGGGCCGAGTGATGTGTACTGAGTTAACTGAAATTGAAATTACTACTTGGTCGGTTCTTCTTGGTATCTGAAACATAAAAGCATGATTAATCGTGATTTGGTGCCTGTTGAAGTAGACATTGGCGTCGCCGAAGGTCTCGCCTCCGCCGTACTTTTTCAGGGGTGTCGTTGTCTCCTTGGTTTACTGGAAGTCTGTATTTGTCTCTGTCTCTGTCGTCTTGCTCACGTCTGTTCTCGTGGAGCTACGTGAGCAGCGGGTTCGTGTGGGTCTCTACTCTGTCTAGAGTAGTCCCCACATGTTGTCTGATCAGTTGCTTACAACAGCCAAAAGAGCTTTAATTTATACACTGGTCGAACATTTGAGTCGGCTAATGATATTACAAATCGCTGGTAGGCGGAGCCTATTAAAACTCTCGCCTCCAGATATACTCCACTGAGTATTTTTCCAAAATTCAAAAATAGTAGTATTTCTGGCAGATTATGACAGGAGCAGCGCTTTTGTCAGTGTTCGCCACTTTCCACCTTTCCTCCACTCTTGAGTCATGCGCAGTAGGTCTCGCGATGGCGTTATCTGGGGCTTATTGTGCGCGCATTGAGCTCTCGGTTGCAATGTCTGTCTCTCGATATGTCCAATTCAAGTAAATGAATTTTAAGTTCGTTACAGTATCATACGTGATACCTAAAATGTTGAGGTGCTTGTTAAGATGGCAGTGTCCCGTCAGGAGCCGTGTCACTAATCTGATTTCCTTTCTGCTCAATGTGGGCAGCGTCTTGGTCCTCCTAGTAGAAGGAATATTGATTGCCTCATGCCCGGTACATCTTTCCATGTTTCCTGGAATTTTATTTCCAGGATTTCCTTCATGGTTGGGACGCACCATGATCTAGAAACTCCTAGGATAGGTTCTGGACCAATCTTTGTGCTTTTCGCACCTTGTCTGGCCAAATAATCAGCCTGTTCGTTTCCAGGTACTCCGGTATGACCAGGACCCAAAGTAGCTTTACTTTATTGGCGGCAGATAGCCTTTGTAGATCATCAATGCATTCAGACACCAGCAACGAAGTGAGAGCCTTGACTGTCGGTGCATATCATGATTTGCTGGCCGCGGTAGCCTCTGTTGAGATTTTCTCTCAGACAGGCAAGTATGGCAAACATTTCAGCTTGAAATACAGTAGCAAAAGTTCCTAGAGCGTAACAGAGTTCTGCTTCCGGAGATTGCCAGTATACCCCGGCGCCGGCTGACTCATCCATCCTGGAGCCATCTGTGAACCAGATGATCCCCACAGTGGGAATCAGGCGGTGCCAGATCCGCTCCCAGTCCTTCCTTTTGGAAATGACTGACTGCTGCCTTCTACTAAATCGTATGGCAGGTAACGAACTGTCACCCGGCATTTCAAGGAGAGAACAATCCCTTACCATCTGATTCCATAATCGAGCTACGGCTTTGCGTGCCTCATGTTCGATAAGGAGGTACAAAGGGAACAGACCTATGAGCGTCTTCTGCGCCCTGGTAGGTGTCGTCCTCATTGCACTTGTTATCGCAAGACGGGCAAGTTTTTGTACCGTATCTAATTGGGTTTTCAATTTGCCGAATGCTGCACCTTGCCACCACACGATGGCCCCGTACGTAATCATTGGAAGTATGAAAGTTGTGTAGATCCAATATAGAATTTTGGGGCTGAGCCCCCACGTACTGCCAAATGCTCTTTTGCATGCTCAGAAAGCAGCTGTTGCTTTCAGAACTGTATAATCAATATGCTCGTTCCAGTTTAGCTTGGAGTCAAGGAAGACTACAAGGTACTTGACTCAGCTTTCGTATTGCAGGGACCTTCTAGTGAGTTGAACGTCTAGGAGATCCCCTAATTTGCGTTTTTTGGTGAAGAGTACCAGTCCTGCCTTTTTAGGGTTTACACTGAGTGCCACCGAACAGCACCATTCATTTACCCCGTTGAGAGCCTTTTGTATCGTGCCCCTCACGAAGCCGGACCTCTGGTCATCGACCAGAATGACAATGTCGTCAGCCTAGACCTGAGTGTAGTAACCCATATCTTCTTTTTTTATTAGGAGACCATCCTCCACGAGGCACCAAAGCAAAGGGGGACAAGGATCCTCCCTGCGGAAAGCCCCTCATGAATATGGCCTCGCTGGAGCTACTTCTAAGAGTTGCTAGAAAATAAAAATCCCAGTTCGGTACAGGGTAGATTTTTGAAATGAGGGTCATTATAGCTCAACTCCTAATTTTCATTAAACTCGATTGATTTTCAAAGTTACACGATTTTACAGTTTTTTACTGCTGATGACTGGAGTATTAGCCTTTCGTTGGAAGTACGAGCCCTAGAAAAGTCCAGTGTATATCACGTAGGAGGACCCATTTTGTGCAATGAGTTCATTCCTAGAGTATCTATAGATCCTGAAAATTTCATGGGTCTGCGT
This sequence comes from Chrysolina oricalcia, assembly GCA_944452925.2. Taxonomy (NCBI): domain Eukaryota; kingdom Metazoa; phylum Arthropoda; class Insecta; order Coleoptera; family Chrysomelidae; genus Chrysolina; species Chrysolina oricalcia. The sequence continues at coordinate 52,941,290 of OX101819.2, read as the reverse complement.
TAAAAATTACGGAAGATACGAGGGTAAGGTAAAAGTACCAGTATTCGTCAATGACCTATGGCCAATTCTGCCAATTATTAGGCATGTGGTGACATCTAGCTTGTCAATGATTGATTAGGAATCGAGATCTGCATCAGAGGTTTGGAACTAAACCAAATTAGTTGGCGTTATAGTTGCAGCACTGTTGTCAGTTGAGCTGTGAAAAAGCGGTTGCAGCGGAAATAACAAGTTCTTGTGATTCCTTAGTCATTTCGTTAAGGTGAGTGATATTTTGGGACTTACACTATAATTCTCAGAAACCAAGTAATTGAGATGTTTTGGATTCATTGTATTACCGATTGATCGAAAAGGGCATTTCTCGTGACCATTTTAGGTTACACGTCGAAAAACTTTATAATTCGACTTTGACGAATACTGGTACCTTAAAACATCGCCATGTCTTAGTAATCGTGACCTATGACGATTACTGTGACAAATGCATTTGAGTTGAGAATCGTGTAATCTCTCCTGTCAAAAATACAATGAGTAAACTACTACAAGATCTCCTATTATCGAATTTCAAATTTTACGCGGAGCAGTATTCGTCATAGTGTCTTGCGAAGGGTGTGTTGAGTAGAGCGCGTTTAACTGCAATGACGATCATAGGGACCAGCAACTGACGAATACCAATTTTTCAACAAACTGGATGGAAAGGGGGAGAAAACTTTTAAAATATTTTGAAGATGACATGCAGAAAGCATTTTTGGCTGTAGAGAACGGAATGTCGATCAATGGGGCTGCAAAATCTTTTAAAGTGCCAAGAATGACATTATCGGATAAAGTTAAAGGAAAAACGCCTATCGGAAGAAATATGGGACCACCTTATATTTCATCAAACGAACAGGAAATGTTATTGGAAAGATGGATTCTTCATTTAGCGTCCTTGCGTTTTTCAATAAGAAAAGAGCAACTTCTTGATAGCGTTCAATTGTTAATGAAACAGTCAGGAAAGTGAGATGCGTTTCCAAATGGTAGACCTAGTCGTCATTGGTATGAAGCATTCTTGAAACGTCATCCTCTGATAACCGAAAGAAGTGCTCAAAATTTGACTGCAAGACGGGCCGCAGTTTCTGAAAAAAATTTGAAGAACTGGTTTGCAAAAGTTAAAACATATATCAATGAGAATAACTTACTCAATGCTTTCAACGATCCCCGCAGAATTTTTAACTGTGATGAAACGGCATTTTTCTTGAGCCCGAAGGATAATAGAGTGTTAGCAAAAAAGGGTCAGAAAACAGTCCATACCGTAATAAATTCTGACGAGAAAGAATGTATCACTACCCTTCTAATGGGAAATGCTGCTGGTGATACTGCTCCTCCAATGGTAGTTGTTGATTTGAAAAAAATTCCTCAGAAGTTATCACAATCTGTTCCTGACAGTTGGGCTATTGGTAGGTCAGACAATGGCTGGATGACAGGTGAAACTTTTTTCGAGTATTTTGCTAATTGCTGGCCCAATTCAAATGCTTGGACTGGTCCATTAGAAGATACTTCATTATTCGATTTTTGGCACAAGTTGAAAAAAATAATCGCTGATGACAAGTCAACTGAAGACTCGCCTGAAATCGACGACCATAATAAACAAGACTGTTCAGCTAATCCTGGTGTCAACAATAACGACGTGAATGATTTTCCAATAATGAATGGTAATATCGAATAATATTGACCCCGATATTGGCACAACTAGCAAAGATAGTCTTAACGAAAACTTAGGATGGCTAAATAACAATACGCTATATAATGATGAAAAAAGTGATAATGTATATGAGGTGACTAACACAGGTGAACTTGCCAAAATATCTGTAGAAGGAAGGGATAGAACAAATGAATTTTCACCTGAGACAATTGAAGTTGAGGGAGAGAAACATAACAATCATAATGCTTGCAGTGATAGTTTGAAGGAGTTCAAGGATGATACAATGTGAGGAAGGCCCTTGAATACGGAAACAAATTTCTACCCAGTAGAAAACGCTGAAGAAGTAGTTGGGGATAAGGAAAGTGAAATGTCATCAAATTTAAGACATAATGATTCATCCCCATTGGAATGCAATAATACAGAAGAATTGAAAAACACACCAACACATCAGTCACCATCAGAAGCTATGTTATTGGAACCTAAAATAATGAAGGACTTTCCTTCGCCATTCAAAAAAGCTTTATTCTGGCCGTCTACACCTACCACGGATTCCAATGCAAAAACTAGGAAATCAAAAGAAAAGGTTCCTGCTGTTGCAACTTGTCTTGAATGGCAAACCTATTTTTCGAAAAAAGAAAAAGAGAAAGCTGACAAATTAAAAAAAAAGAGAAGAGAATAAAAGAAAGAGAGAAGAAATTGCAAACAAAAAAAGGGAAATCAAGATTTGCGGTAAAGAAAAAAGCAATGCAGGGGAAAAGAAAATGTTGCAGTAGAATCCACAGATAGATGGTATTGCAAAATTTGTGAAGAAGAATTCAAACAAAATATGATACAATGTCTAAACTGAAAATGCTGGGTACATGAAGTATGTGCAAACGTATCTAAGGGTGCTAAAAAAATGTATTGTTCATCGTGTGAATCAGCTGAATAAAATGTTTTAAATTTCTTTTACGAGTACTTTTCTTAATGACTAAGTTCATCATGTCGGTGCAACTATTGACGCTGACGGACATCCAAACACTTCCATGACGATTACTGATCTAGGTACAATTCTAAGGTGACGGACACTGGTGCAAATGGTGGTATTTTATTATTCTATTTATTATTTCAGCTTTGCAACATGTTACAACAATATTTTTTATTTGATCATGGAATAGACGCTTCAGCTTAATTAAGTTTCAATTTTCAGAGTTTTGAAAGAATGTACATGTTGAATAAATAATATCAAGTGGGAGTTTTCCTTAAGCTGACTATTACTGGTACTTTTCCATGAGAAATTAATCACACTGTATAATCGCAGGTATTCAAACTATTCTGAAATTTGGGTAAACTGTTAAATCTCCACAAAACTAGTTTTCAAATCGTTTGAAAGCGTCTATAATCGTCCTTAAATATTATCGAGCGGCCTACTGTATAAAGATCTCTTACCTCAACATTTCTTTTAACGCCGTTGCTTTTCACATTAGGAATTCATGAGAAGCCATGCTAAAAAGCTTGAAACTGTTGGAGTAACTCAACTGAGACTAAGATGCCAGCTAGGAATCTGTATGAAATATTAAGTGAAACTCAGGGGTAAATTTTGGGTCACTGTGTTTCCAAACTTAGGGTACAGGGACTATTAGTGGAATTATAACGGGAATGAGTCCCTTATTACGGAACATGAAACTTCAGCACTGAATTAATATAATGATAGTTCTTGGATAACAGCCATTTTGAAGACTTCTAGAACATTGATGATGCATTTTTGAGATGAAAAAAAAATTAACATGCTGTTAATTGATTCAATCAATTTCAAGCGATATAACGATCCATAAACCACCAAGTTACATAGACCATTCAAAATGATCACTTATAGACCTTCAAAATACAAAAAAAAAACACCAAGACAATTGTTCGTGGAAGATAAGGGTATTTTTGTTTTCGAAAAATGTACATAACTCAAAAACTATTCGTCTTCTGAATTGCAAAAAATCATATTCATTCGAAACCAGAACAGAGACATATTCCTACAACTTTTCATGTGAGTTAAATCATTTAAAAGAGAGAAAAAAATTAAATACTGAAAAATCGGGTTTTCGCCATTTTGACGGTCAATTTGAGGTTATGTCGAAAAGTGCTGAATACAAAAGTATTCGATATTTTCATTAGAGAGATATTGCATTACTAAATAACTCCAGCCAGTAATAAAGTCGACGTTATTTTGACATGTACGCACGCGCTCTGTGGATCTGGAATAAGGACAACTTTAATAAAATACTGCCTGCCTTTATTTAGTGGACAATTAAAGGCGAGGATAAATATTCCTTTATTTCCATTTCGGGTGAGATCGTAAATTATAGTGACTTATTCAGTGGAAAATAAAGGCTCTGACTGATAAATATATTAGATTTTCAACAAAAGTTTACGTAGAAGTCGTTCGGGCTATTCTATCATCAGAATAATTCCTTCTGATTCTGAAATTAATTATGCAAAGAGAAAAATCCAAGAGACAAATTTGATTTAGGTTAAGAACGCATCTGTCAATCACGAGTAAATAAGGGACGAACAGATGAAATTTGCAATATCTCTGTTTTTAATCACAGAATAGTGGCAGTCACAATCGAAATAAAGTTGCCCTAATTACTGACTGGTGTTATTGCAATATCTCTCTAATATCTACAACTTTTTCATCAAATATTTTCCGCTAAAAGGTCATGTCTCGCTGCAAATCCTGAAAAAACATTTTCAACCCCTAAACCATTTTGAATATTTTCGGGTATAAATTTTTTTTCCTACATGTTGGAACTTCACAACTTTCTCCACCTGGTCCTTGCCTGTTATTTTTTTTCTCATTCTGTGCGTTTAAAATTCGTTTTGGCAGCAGCCTAACTAGGAGCCGCCCCTTTCCGAGTTCTTCAAAGAGGTTCGGGGAAAATGAATATTCTGCTGCAAAAAAAACATTAATTCAGAAAATAAAAAGGTATATTTCTAAAAATTCAAACCCAATTAAAAAGGTTTTTCCGATTTTCCCGGAAAATTTGAGGTTAAGTGGAAAAATTTTAAAAACAAAAGTTGTAGATCTTTTTAGTGCCAATAACATTTTTCTCAATTTTTTTTGCTGCAAATCGTGAGAAACCATTTTTACCTCCAAAAGTTCACCTTCTTCCGTTCTTCTGTCATAATCAAATCCTTATTTATGTCCTTTTTTATCCTTTGTGCATATAAGGTAACATGAAACTGATATTCTCGAAAGGTTTCAACTGTTGATTGCAATAATTTTAATGAATGAATATGAGTTTAGTACAATAATTTGAAAAATTGATTTCTGAAAATCTGAATTTTTATTTTTTCGCGTTTTCATGAAATAATTCCACGGTAGTGCTAATCTTTTATTACATAATCTAAAGGTAGACGCTTCAAAGAAAATAATGGCGGCTGGCGAGCTTGAAAAGACGAACTTTACCGGTGAGACTTTTCAGTTGAAAATGATGTCGTTTTTTCGGAATACTTGGATTGCATGTTTTGTTGAATCGAACTTTCTCTCTCATAACAATAAGCTTACCCGAACTTTTTCAAATATGCGAAAATATACCATTCCCCAATGTGTGCGGGAGAACTCGGCCTCCAGATTACATACAGCAGCTCCTTATTTGAACCCATAAATAAACACACCAAGCCATATAATCTTTCTATTGTTATTTCGGACGCTTTATGTTCGAGCAGCTGAAAATGTTCTCTGCATTTGGCGTTGTATTCTCATAATACAGTTTAGTGGCGCTTTTCCTCTTTGCCGCATAGGGAACGAAATTGAAATTAGATTGACTCAAATTCTTATATTAGACTTTGAGGCGCTTTCTGGGTAGCGAGAGCCAGAACAAATGCTCAGCGACTCGAATTTAAAATTTCGTCGCCTTTCGATGTGAAGAGGGAACCTACATGAGTTTTCTGATATTAAATATTTTTCGCCTGCATTTGCTATGAGTTGCGATTATTGAATAGGTTTGACTCAGTTTTTATCAGTAAACGTAAGGTTTGTAAAAAAACGGTTGTTTGAAAGTTTCATACAATGATGTTAATTGATTACTTCTATTTCGGACTTCTATTGACTAGTTGTTATATTGAGAGAGCTGCCCATATGATTTACTGACAGGTAAAGAAACCGCCTGCTGGGTATAACATATCATTCTTGTAAAGGGAATCATTCTCAAAGGGAAATAGTTTTCTGTTAGATATCACAAAATACTTCAATTCATCGTAGGTTTTTTTATTTCCAGAAGAGTCATATTTTTTTTTTTTGGCTTTGGTCTTAACCTTTAGCCACGAAGAGTCATATGTTTTGGTTAAATTTTCCTTTCACAACATGAATCCCTTCCAAGAGGGGTTATTTTGTACGATGGAAAATAGCTACTGAAATTTGTCTTTCAGTCGCAGACTTAGATTGAAGAAACAGGAGATAGAACATGATCAACTGCGCAGCCTGCCGATTTCCCCTGATATCCCCTGGGGAAAGCCAATCTAGGCTCACTGAATCCTAGAAGGCTTTGGCCTTCTTACGGGTATGGCCAATGGGTGGAGTCTAAAATAGTTCCAATGTTCCAAAAACACCACGAAAATTAGGTCCGATGTTTGAACTAGTGAGACTGACGTATGTCAAAAGTCAATTTTTTGTTATTGCTGTCATTGGAAATGTTTTCAAAAATAGTTTTAGCAGATTCACAGTAAAGAAAGCAGATTGTCCCAAGTCCCAAAATCTTCTGATGAGCCCTGCTGTCACTGATCCAACTTAGGAATATGTTGGTTACTTTTTTTACTGACAAATATTCCTTTCTTCTGAAAGCGAAGTACCTATTGTGCAGTGAAAACCTGCAAGAATACCGGCAAAAGGCATAAATTATATTGTATTCTCAGAGGTGAGTTCAAGATCATTTTCTTTATAAATTGTTAATTAATAGATTGAAGAATACACTTTTCCCATTTACCTCACTAAAGACAAATACAGATTATATTTTCATTCAAACTTTTTTTTTCAGGATTGAAACAGGAAACCTTGAGAAAGAAATGGCTATCAATAGTATCAATATTGAATAACTTAAAGTAAAATTATCTGATTTTGCTTTGATATGACTTATTTACTCATTTCACAAATTATTCTCATCATTCCTTTTCTAATAATTGTTTGATTTCTTCATCAATTTTTATTTCAGATATATTGCTGTTAAATAATTTATGTAAAAATGTAATCCCTCTCTAAACAGAAATGTTTCTTGGGATCAAAATAAAGTGTGTGCAGTGTAAGTATAACAATTTTCGTGTTCACCAGGACTGACATTTTTTTTCTGAATTGTTCAGATTATCAACCCATTTTATCAATTTTCAGATTCATTTTGGAATGAAAGACCCAAAAATTATCATTGAAAAAATTGGCCAATTCTAATAAGCACATAGAATGGAAAAGTTGTAAATTGCAAAAATGGAACCTTTTTTTTCTAACAAGTTTAAAAATTCTATATTGACGTTTATCTTGAGAAAATTGGTTAGACCATAATAATGTTAGTATATTGAACTGCTAGTCTAATAGTTCCAATCTCTTTAAATAGTTTCAATGTTGCAAATAACCCACGAAAGCGCCAATTAGGAAGCAAGAGTCATAAGAGAGAGAGAGTTTCTTAAGTCAGAATGTCAACTAAGTAAATTGTGGATATCATGTTCAATTTCAATGGATACACATGAATTCTAATTTTTTTATGGATTGAAATTGTCAGGTGTACAATTGACTCGAATTATAAAAAAGACTTTCGGACACTGCCCGATATTCTGTGATCCGACCAGCAGCCATTATGGAACATGGAGATTCAGCCGTCGACCATCTCTGCTGCAGACACAAGAGTTTCTTTTAGAAGTGCAGAACCTAGTGTTGTTTTCAGAATGATGTGTTAAAGTTGCCAGTGATTGATTAAATATTTCCACAGAGTTACAAACCCTTTATAAAAACACTGAAACTTCTCCATTAATGGGTTCATTATTCAAAATTAGAGATTATTGTTCTCCCAAATACTTCTTAGTCAATATATACCATTGTATGATCAATACAAATTTTCAAAATTGGGTATCAATTTGAGGTACTGCTAATAACTCAAAAACCAAATAATATCAATTATCGAATTTGAATCTTACAGAAGTACCTACCCGGTGAACATTTTTAAAATTGTTATATATGCGGAACATAAACTAAACGTCCTATGAATGATGGTCAACATCATCAATATGTATCCATTATACGTATTTTCTGAGGCGATAAGTCCCAATTTTCAGCGTTGTATCAACGTCATACTTCAATGATCATATTTTCATTATCAAAATGACGTAACATGCTCAATGTCCAAATAGCGTATTAAAACATATGTCAAGTAACTGATTCAAAACTTATGTTTCCAAATCAAATCAAATCAAATATACTTTATTGTCAGAAGATTTTGCATCCCATTGACAAAGATTTGCAAGTAATTATAAATATAAACATAACTAATGGTGTATAGATAAAAACTGATGAATTACAAAAAATTTGAATAAAACAAGTACAAATACAATAAAAAATTAAATAGAATAAGTACACCTATTTTCAAAACGATTCAGTAAAATACTATTGTAGTCTATAATAGGGTCTATCAGCTAGCAAATTTCTCACTGCTTTCTTGAATTGTACGTTGGTCAGATTTGCAGACCTTATATCTAATGGTAAGTGATTGAAAAGCTTTCCATCATTATAAAAAATGGAATCCTTGATTAATGATGAGTTGGGTATGGGAAGTCTGATATTAAATATGCTATTACGGGTAGCATACGGAGAAGACACAAAATCAAACTCCGTTTTATGTTTGTACACCAAGCATACAGTTTCAAGAATATACAGTGCAACTACAGTTAAAATCTTATTGGCAGCAAAATAATGTCTGCATGATTCCCTAGGTTTGACTTTACAGAGACACCTTACCGCCCTTTTCTGTAATATCAACACAGCAGAGAGAAGGGTTGCACTGCATGTTCCCCAAAAAGGTATTCCATATCTTATTTGGGAGTCAATTAAAGCGATACGACGGTCTTTTCTGAGGTGATAAGTCCCAACTTTCAGCGTTGTATCAACGTCATATTTCATTGATCTTATTTTCATCATCAAAATGACGTATTATACACAATGTCCAAAGTATACGCCAAATTTTATTTTATTTTTTGACTTGTGTGCCTTATGTGTAACATTTTTTATACTTATTTATTTCTGTACCCTTATTTATACATAGAGTTATATATATATATATATGTATATATTTTCAAAGACTTTGTCAATAAGATCTTGTTTTCTTCAGACAATAAAGCATATTTTGATTTGATTTGAACATATCAAAATACATGTCAAGTAAGTGATTCAAAAGTCACGTTCCCAATACTACGGTCCTTTCTGATGCGATATGTCCTAACTTTCAGCGTTGTATCAACGTCATACTTCATTGATCATATTTTCATTGTCAAAATGACGTACTAGCTATGCATAATGTCCGAAAACTAAATGGTTATCATGGTATATTGTAGGTCCGAGCTAGGCAGCCTATTAGGCACTGTTATTGAGTTTGAGATGATGCTTCGTAACTTCAATAACAGCGACACTTATCGTTGGGTAGAATAATTCATATTGATCATATTGATTAATATCTGAACATATTTTTTAAGGTATTCAACTTACGTCAGGCAAAGTATGCAAAAATACATAATTATTTGATCGTAAAATGTATCAATTTGAATAAATTATTTTCATAACTATATTATGAGGAATGAAAAATATGCATATTTCGTCTGATACCAGGAAAACGTTGAAACGACAATTTTTGTAAACATAAATAAATGATACATTTACATTTGATTTTCAAAATGATCATCACCCAGTAGATATATAAACGATACAATAGTTTATAATGATTATTTTGATCGATGAATGAACATATTTCTTTTGATATTAAACTCACGTCAGGCAAAGTATGCAAAAAAGTATTTGGTCATAAAATGGATCGATTCAAATATAATATTGTCATTACTATATTACGAAATATGTAAAAAAAATTGCCTGACGTCAGGAAAAATTTGGAGAGACAATGTTAGACAATGTTTGGAAACATATATCAATAATATGTTTATATTCGATTTTCAAAATTACCATCACTCAAGAAATATAATTATGAAAAAATAATTTTTATTGCTTATTTACGTCAATAAGTAAACATGTTTTCTCAGGTATTCAACTTACGTTGAAAAAAGTATGCAAAATTACATGGTTATATTTGGTCAGAAAATTTATCAATCTGAATGAAACGTTTTTTTTGCGTTTTTTTCCTTTCTTAAGGTGCATTTAGTCAACATCGTTTTAAAATTGTGCTTAAATATATGTTAAAAACAAAAGTTGAATATGTTATATCAAATGGCACCATTTATACAACAAGACTAAGTTTATGCTAAAAACATGTTACTTTGAAAATCCAAACTTTATAAGAATTTCACTTTTACGACAAAAACATTGTCCATAATTCACGTGTACCAAAAGTTTCATGTCATAAAATGTACCTGTAATACTTAAAATTATGCCTTAATAAAAAATTTGTAAAATATTAGGTCTCATACAGAATTATTTTCAAGGTTAGGTTTATGTCAGAGCTTGTGCTAAAGTAACGTTTATGTTGACTAAATGCCCCTTTAAAGGTGCATTGTCAACATCATTTTAAAATTGTGCTTAAATGTATGTCAAAAACGAAAGTTGAATCTGTTATATCAAATGGCGCCATTTATACAACAATGTTAAGTTTATACTAAAAACCTTTGATGTTACCGCTATGTTTATGATAATGCTTGTGCCAAAGTTGACTAAATCCTTATTCTTTTTCTCAACTTGTTTTTATTTATCAACATTCAACTATCTTTTTCTGACATGAGATCTCAAAAAAGTAACACCAAAATATACAGTAAGATTCAATACAAAACAATATACAATATGATTCATCAAATCTAAACAGATGCATTCTCCCCTTGTTTCAGTTGCATCTCTGAGTTACATGCATTTCCATGCAACATATTTTGTAAAAGGTATTTCCATCCCGCTTGCCGGGAGAGCTCTGGGTGAAGTTAAAACCACATTTCCGTAGATAATGTCTAACCGAGAGATTGCTGCGAACATAATGGAATAACTTTGTTGTCTCTCTAATTCGAATTTATTTTTCGCCTGAGGAAATAATGACGGACGGGGGCAGTAGGTGGAAATGGCCCACGAATGAACACACCTGGGATTAGCAGAGTGCTCCACCGGTGGGAGAATGTTGGGGAACTTCGGACTGGCACATTTTGTTGAAGAATCACAACGCGTCCACAGTTCACTTTACAGGGTGAACACCTTTTGTGAAAAATTGAATTGATTCGGTGGACACTTCGAAACGTCAAACACAGTATTTGACTAGCATGTGAGACTCTAGGGTGTGGATAAGGAATTGTCTATCATGTGATGAAACAAGAATTTCAATAAGGACAGTTTTCAGACATGCTATCCCTCTCACTCTCCCGGACGTCATACGGGCCATCTGGTTGGCGGTAAAGGTTGCGTTCATCAGTGCGCATCGTTCCTATAAAGGTGAAATATTGATTTTTCAAATTAATTTAAGAAGGTTTCTTTTCTTATCGTTATTTTAATTGAACTCTTTGACACATGAATCAATTATTGCCAGATATTTTCATCGGTGTTTAAACAGTGCCAGAACCTAATTTTGATTTGTTTTTTATTTTAATATGACTGAAATTTTTAAATAATGTTTTTTAAGTATCTACAAACCCAATTTTTTTTGCCATACAATAATTTGGTTATTAAACCTCGATTAGACCGATTTAAAAGTGAAAAGTGATGTGAAATTATTTTGAGAACAAAATGTACCACATTGTACTTTGAGAATCATCACCAACTTCAGTTTTCAACATGATTCCATAGACCCCATGGAACATGATCCACTGTGAGGCTCATGCGCATGCGCTTCGACGCATCGCCGGCCAACGCTGCAAACAGCTGTTGTCGTTTATCTCGCTTGCGCAACTAGCGCCTGACTGACTTTACTCTTCCAACATGCCAAATCATTTTTCACTTTCAAATCGCTCTGGATGGAAGTTTAACAACCGCATTATTGTTTGGCAAATTAATTCTGCAAACAAATACTTAAAAAACATCATATTAAAATTTTAGTCATACTAAAATATATTGAAATTTTTTCTGTTTATTTTTCAAAATTGGCGTCTGGCAAAGCTCAAACAACGATAAAAATATCTGGCAATAATTGATTCATGTATCAAAAAGTTCAATTGAACTAATAAAGAAAACCTTCCTAAAATTATTTAAAAAATCAATATTTCACCTGTACAGGACAGGTACTATGCGCACTGATGAATGCAACCTCTACCGCCAGCCAGATGGCCCGTATGACGTCCGAGTGAGTGAGAGAGATAGCATATATAAAAACTGGCAGGCCTGAAATGTTCTCTCGAAAATTTTGCTAGCTCTTAGACTATAATGTTCATCAAACCTTTGTTTAACTAGAAGCCGCATGGATCAGATGGTATAGCTTTGGCAAAATATACGAGAGGTTAATAAACGAGAGGTTGTGGGTTCTAACCACCGACAAGGCATGTAATGGTTTTTTTATGAAAAAATTGGTTCTGGTTAGTCCAGGATCAGTCCTTTCTGATAAAGGGTATTTATAAACTATTGATATTATTTCACGTTGAAAGAAAATATTGAAAATGGTACGCGTTACAATATAACTTTTATACCTAATATAATTATTTTGTATAATTTTTTTTGTCGGTCGTTCTTGTCATTGGTGTCATCGGAGCATGTCACAAGAATGAGATTTCCAACCTGAAGGTTTCGAATATAAAAGATCTAGAAACGGCATTTTTAATTTCCATTCCAAATACGAAATCTAAAAAACCAAGAAAATTCACTGTAACAGGAGAATTCTACAACATTGTGAAAAAATATTGCCATTTGAGACCACGAGACATCGTTTCCGATAATTTGTTCGTCATTTTCCAAAGAGGAAAGTGCACGAAACAGGTAAAAGATATCAATGAAGCGAAGTGGTCGTGATGTGAGAGCATTTAGCTTTCACCCAGGCGGTCCGGGTTCGATCCCCGGTCGCGTGTCACTGGGCTGAAGTGGTTCGGATTCCACTTTTATTTAAACTGTAGGTCCCGGACCTCCCTTGCTCGCACAAGCTATGCTTTTGAGGGGTTTTCTCCAAAAACCTGGGAGTTTCGTAAAAACAAATGAAATTGGCAACATGCCCAAAAAAATTGCCACTTTTTCAAAGCTCGAAAAGCCTCAAGAATTCACTGGTCATTGTTGTTGGAGGACGTTGGCTACTGTCTTAGTGGACTCAGGAGCAGATCTGGAAACACTTAAAAGGCATGGGGGTGGAAGTTTTCTCAAGTGGCAGAAGGATACTTAGAAAATTCGGTGCCATATCGAATAAATAATATTGCAAATAAGTTAGTCTCACCAATTACTGGATCTAATACTCCGCTAATCATGCCTTCCACTTCGAATTATGTGACTGCTAGTTCATATTCTACGAACCACGTTGAAAATTCCATTAATAATGCACCTGTTTTTCATTTCGAGAAGTGTACAAATCATGGACCTATAAAGTATTGTACTGGACCAAGCTGTTTACATCCTGGTTTGAAGTCGTGTATGGCCACAATCTGTAGTCGTGATATTGAGTTGGGCGTTGACACATCGCGTCACTAATAAGTCTTTATCATAGACAAAATTGTGTCACTATACGTATTCCATTCGATTACAATCGAAGAATGAAGAATGGTGGTGGTGACATTATCACGCAACTCAAACCTGTATTACTTACAAGTTTAAAAATTCAAACCATCGAAAAAAATCATTACTTGAGTCTTCAAATGGTTGTGAAGAAATTATTGTATCTGGACGTTTGTCAACGCTGTCGAATATCAATGTTTATGTTTTCCACAAAGAAAACTTCTGACAGTTCTGTCAAGTTCTGTCATTGATTTTCTGTGGGATTATTGCTGAAATAGTGGTTTTTGAACAATGAGACTAAAATTTAACAAGAAGGATTTAATAAGCTCTAGCCAATCAGAAACTTGTAGCATCAACGCGTCATAATGACGTACTTGGATATGAGTACAGAGTCGAACTCGAACCAAGCAACAAAACTGTCAGCAGTAACTCTCATATACCAAGAGCTAGTCCGTCACTGTCTATAGAGAACGGCGGCCGTGACACGTCCTACTACGTCACATTTCGTCACACACGTTCTTTCATCTCTTTCTACTAGTGTTCCCATTGTCTTATGGGAATCAAACACTCCTTGTTAAATTTTAGTCTCCTTGGTTTTTAAACTCATTCGTGATATATAGTGGCAATACAATAGTAAGAGAATCATAATGGTGCAATCTTGTTGGGTTTGCAAACAATCCATGTGTTTGAACCCGAATATCAGATTTTATTCGTGAGTACCATTGGCGTTACAGTGGGTATCAATATGTTTTCGCCGAATAAAATGAAATTAATACGTGAATTCAAACCTTTACATGTGGAGAAACTGAAATAGATACCTCACGAAACATTTAACTTCATTAGTTTTTTCTTTGATTCATTAAAACAAAAAGGTTGCCAAAAGTTCCAAGAAATGTTTATTGAAATTTTGATTTATCTTTAGGTTTCCAGCTGATGTCACAGTAAAAGCGGCTTGGTTGAAAGAGTTGGGGATGAAATGTTCAACTGAATGTGTTCCAAAGTCTGTTAGGATTTGTTCCATTTATTTCAAAGACGCAGCTTTTGAGATTAACACAAGTGGAAGAATATTTTTGAAGAAAAGGGTTCCTCCTTTATAATATGATGAATCCCAAGAAATTCAGCTGCTTCAACTTCAGGGTAATTATTATCGGCCGTCAGAATTGTTACCTTCCATAAGTTATTTCAAATAATAACAGAGATTTGTATAAAAAAAAACAATATATTACATATTTTCAGATTGAAGGATATCAGCAAGAAAAATCGTCAACTGGTTCCACCGAAACAGCCCCAGGTACAGATTCTGAAGAAATTGTTGATAACTCAAGTCCCCCACTGAAGAGGTGAGGACAAATTGAGAATAGTAAAAATTGTTAACTCAAATTTCGCAACTCAGTTTTCACCCACTTCAGGTTGTTTGGCTTTGAAATACTGACGATCTGACAGATAATATTATTTAGGTAAATTTCATATTTTCTGGTATGAAAAACAGAACAGAATCCCGTGATTTTTCGAAAGAAAAAGTGAGTAGTATTAGTTGGTAACAGTATCAAATCTATCTGATATCTTTAAAAGCAATTCTTGTATATTGATATATTTATTTTGGCTATCTCGGAAACAGCTTTGAAGATTTGGATCAAAATTTTTATTCAGATGAGGTTTTAGTTTTTAAGTTCCTCCATACAGGCGATTTTCCTGAAGAAAGTCGATTCCACTAATAATAATAATACTAATGTGATTTTTTAAATGATATTTTCACCCACATACAATTATCATAATCTGAAATTTGTCCACATATCGATGACCGACGATAATACAAGAATTTCCTACTATTAATGTAATAAAAATAATGATAATAATAATAATTGGAATATCAAATTCAACTTTCACCCTTTATTAATCCTCCAAGTTATCTAAAAATTTTCAAAAATTTCCAGAATCAACGACAATACAAGAATTTCTTGATAATATCGCACCTAATAATAATAATAATGATGAGAATTTTCAAATTTGATTTCAATCGTCCGTATGATCTGAAAACCGATTGCAATACAAGGACTAAATTATAAAAGTTTAATGATAATGATAATAATGATAATGACGTGAATTTTTTATTCAATATCCACCCACTTCTAATCATCCAAAAATTTTAAAATTTGGCATACTTACCAAGGACCGACGATAATATAAGAATTTTATTATATTAATGTTTTATTCATAATAATAATAATGAGAAATTCTAAACTCAATTTTCACCCACTTCCAATCCTCTGAATTAACTTAAATTTAGCACACACATCAAGAACTAACGACAATACAACAATTCCATAATATCAATATGGTAATAATAATAATGATGAGAATTTTCAAATGCTGCTTCAGATCAGTAAACGTACTTTGTCACTGCAAGGGCTCTAAACGATTTCGAAGGGCACACGCAATATGTCTGAAATGGTCGCAGTGTAAAGGCTTTAGCGCGGAAGCCAAAAATGAATCTAAGCTAATCTAATCCAGTGAAGATATCTTCAAGCAAAGTTTAAGGAAACACAACTTGATGCCATGCAGGGCAGCAACAATGCCTTCATTGACTGCAGAACATTGCAGATCACGGCTTGATTTTGCCCTTCAGTATTTCCGGGCGATCTTGCCCGCGAGAAGTCCTGATACGAACCTCATCGAACATATATACATGACATTCTTGTGAAATGAATTGGATCCCTGCAGAAGCCCAAAGTTACTTTGAATGAGCTGAGGGGCAGTTTAGTGAATTTGGGAGACATAATTGAATAAGGACTCTGATATTGAGTGTAACAGGTGGTTATCACTGCTCGAGGAGGGTACTCAAAAAATTACCAAATTATTTCAGAAAAGAAAACAAATTCTTCATTTTCATTTTATTGTTGTTTTTGTGAAACTTTGTACGTACTTGATTTTTGATATCATCTAGAAAAAAAAATTAGTTTGATTATCTGTATTGTGAATATTGTTTGCATATTTTCGTAAATACATTGAAATTTCGTATTTCTGAATTTGAATGATATGCGCTGAAAATTTCGTTGGAATATTTATTCTTCACAATATTCATTTATTTTAATTTGTATAAGAACATGTATTTATTGAATATATAAATAACCATTTTTTAGTAAATGCGTTTTTATTTTTTTTTTTTTTCAATCGACTGTCTCCAGCTTTCCATTAATTGAAAACGAAAGTCTTGAGGGTCTTTTTTTTTGAAAAATTTGTGAACCTAATTTTCTAAGGGTCGATACTATCCGAGTCAATGAGTTTCTCTATCTCACGAAGTCCCATCGGATGTATATTCTAACACTTTCCTTGATATTTTCATCATTATTTCAAATTCAGCATTTTTTCTTGTGATTGAACCCTATTTTCAGCAAATGCGTGCGCTCCTGTCTGTTGTGAGAAGGTCACAGTCTATCGCTACCTTCTCTCTTCCCGCAGCCCGCGCGCCTAAAAACAGAGCGACTTCAAATCACTCCGTGTCGTAGGTATGCAATGCTGAGTCCATCTGTATTTATACGATATTTTACGCCCGTGGTACAAATATAACAATTAATACAAAGTAGAATGTTTCTTGAATTATTGAGTGTTTACCTAATATAATTGTGATTGAGTTCTGTAATGTAAATTATTATTGTTCGTTTCCATTAAAAAATATCTATTTAAAATCGTTGATCGTGAAGAAATTATAGTCTGCTACTCGGTTTGAATGAAAATTCGTGATGCTCGTGGTTTCTCACGCACGCCTTCGGCTCGTTCTAGGAACTTTCCACTCGCATCGAATTTTCATTCTAACCTTGTTAGAGAATATATTATTTTAAACTCCGAACTGTGAGTTTGTCCATGAATAGTTGGAAATATGAAAGCAAAGTTCTACTATGATAAACAAAAATTAATAGCATGCTTAATTTAATTGACTTAATTTGCAAGCGGAGTGACAAAAATTATTGAAATTAAATTCGCATATTATACTGATTGTGGTAGTTTTCAGGGGTGCATTGTTGATTTTGGAGTGTTGTTGCTATTTTTGAATAAATTCGCCATCTCAAACCCGTTGAAGGATCATCACCATCTAACAACCTGTCGTCCTACAGCTTACTGTAATTTTTGTGTGGAACCATTGACAATATGCTAAATCAATCAATATATTATTTATTTGACGTGTTTAATGTAATTTTTATGAAGTTTGCTGTAATAGTAGTACGATACGTTCCAATCAGGAAGGAGCGACTGGCACAGAACACACATGCAGAACAATATTGAAATAACGACAATTTTATTTCCGTTACAAAGTTGAGTAAAATAGATGAAAATTCAGGAAACTTTTAATTAGGATTAATAAAAGTAAGGTAGTGTGTGATTAGAGATCATTGAAGCTTCCTATTCATTGGAAGGAGGAAACTGAATCGTTGAAAGGGCATTGGGCACATCTTGCGGTAATTTTTCCATTTGTGTGTTTTCCACGCGCTCTATAAAATCTGAAAGGATTTCCACTCGGTCCGATTGCGGTAGTGGCTGGCGGGCAATATGAATGCGGTTTTTAAGAATCAGAATCAGTGAGTTTGTGGATACCCATTACGTAAATACGTTTTTCTACGCCAAAAATCGCATTGTCAACATTCCTTGTGAATGACATATAACAATAACATGCACGTAATGAGATCTCACATTTCAATAAGATGGAGCTTTTCCACATTTTGTTGCACCCGTACGCCAATTTTTAGATGACAATTTCACAGGAAGATGGGTTGGAAGGCTAGGTCCAATAGAATGGCCGGCAAGATATCCTGATTTATCACCATCAGACTTCTTTTTATAGGGACATTTGAAATCCAAAGTTTATATTACACAGCCAACTTCTTTATTTTCGGCCACGTGACATCAGATTGAAAATTGTTGATGGAACAACCTGTATATTTTGGCTTTTCTATTTTATTTCTGATGAAACGATTCCAACAAACCATCACACTTGTGGTCTAAAACGATTAAGTTTAAGAACTAAAAGTACTTCAATATCCTTTGTCCCACGACGATAAAAGACAAACGTCTGAAAGGAGCATTGCCAAATTTCTCAAGTTTAGGGTCACCCTCTATATTTGGGTCATTTATGTGATGACTGAAACATTGCAAGATTATAATTATCATTCATGTTTTATTGCTTTAATTCTCAACCCTGAAATTACAATTCTCCACTACTCTCGAGTTCCGAGATATTCCTTGTTCTAATCGTCGTGGGACACCCTGTATAATTTTATTTATTTATTTATTTATTTAATGGTCACATTGGATATCAACAGGCACATGCCTAAATCGACATCCACAAATACAAATACAAAAATGTTACAGATTGCGAGTTAGCCTAGCTTAAATATTTACTATGAATATTATCTTACCTATACATCTAAATTCACATTAAATGGCTTGTTTCACTTTTTTTTGAAAGAACTGATTGAAATATTGAAAATGTCTATTTCGAGATAGTTACTATTATATAATGATACCATTCTGTTGATGGGGGAATTTTTTTTCAGGTTAGTTCTGTGAAATGTTATCTCAAAGAGGGGGTTATTCCTTAAAAGTCTATTTGGAACGTGAATGCTTATGTTAGATAAAATGGTGGGTGAATCAATATATTCATTTCATAATTTGTACAAATACATAACATCAGAGTGTTCTCGGCATTTTTCTAATGAATTTAAATTATATTTCTGTCTGAGAAGGTCTGTACTAGCCATATGATTATATACATTTGTAGCCTTGTAATCGAGAAATCTCAAAAATTTGTTCTGAATTACTTCCAGTTTATGTTTGTATACATCATATTGAGGACACCATATCACAGATGCATAAGTCACACCCTACTGTAAACATAGGCATAATATAAAGATTTCAGAGCTTGTTGTGATGTGAAATTTTTGCAAGTTCTCAAAACAAATCCTAACATACGATTACTTTTTGATACAACTGATTCAATATGTGATGTGAATGACATACTAATTTCGTAGATGACACCAAGATCCTTTACCTCTTTGACTTGTTTAATATTCTTATTATTAAAGTTATACGCATATGCGAAGCTTGTTTTATTACGACTAAATGAGATGGAACAGCATTTGTCCAAATTTAAAAAAAGTTTGTTATCTCCACAATATTTTGAGAATCTATCTAGATCTTGTTGGAAATATAAACAGTCACTGATACTTGAAATCTGGGAAAAAAATTTAATATCATCTGCATAAGCTAAGAACTTACAGAATTTGAAGCAGGAGCCTACGTCATTGAAAAATATAATGAAAAGTAGTGGGCCCAAAATGGAACCCTGGGGAACGCCAGAAGTCACAACAAAAGGTACTGATCTGAAACCATTCACAGTAACAATTTGGGTTCTGTTATACAGATATGAGGAGAGCCAGCGAAGCAGATCACCATGTATACCGATCTCAGACAACTTTGCAATTAAAATGTTGTGATCAACTTTGTCGAAGGCTTTACTAAAATCGGTATAAACAGAATCAACTTGAATTTGGTAATCAATTGCTAAGAGGATGTACTCACTATATATAATTAAATTAGATTCGGTAGATCTCTTAGGAAAAAACCCGTGTTGTTCTGATATTATGGAAGATTTCACCGCCTTAATCATATCTGTATGTACAAGACGTTCATGTACCTTACTGAATATACAAAGTTTACAAATTGGTCTATAATTTTTGACATTATTTTTATCTCCTAATTTTGGGATCGGAACAACAAAGGCTACTTTCCATTTATTTGAACATTCACACTCACGAAAGGAATAATTGAATAGATGGCAGAGAGGCGAGCATTACGTATTTGCACAGTTTTTTACAAAAATTGATGGAATACCATCGGGACCTGCTCCCTTATTTTCGTCTAGTTCTAAAAGTGATTCAAGAATCTGCGTTTCAGTAACTTTCAGTTTACTAAGGCAATCTTTATCGTCTGAAGTTGAAACTCGAGAAATACATTTTTGATCGTACGGTTGATAGACACTGCTGAAGTATTTTGCGAAGAGTTCTGTAACACTTCCACCCTCCGCAATTTCATCATCAAGTGTAACTGAATTTGGAATTTTATTATGACAATTTCTCAAAGATAGAAGCTGCCAAAATTTCTTGGAATTTTTTGGAACTTCGTTCTCAATTGAATTGATATATTTATCATAGTCTGTCTGGTTGGCTAGTTTGGTTTTGCGCCTCAACTCGGAGAAAATTATGTAATTATTGTTACGTAGAGTTTTTTCCATTTTTTGTGAGCCTTGTTTTTCTCTTGAATTAACTTAATTGTACCATTACTGAAGTATGGTGGAAAACTGCCATTAATTTTCTTTTTCGGTACTAACTTGTCAATAATTGAGTTAATTTGTTCATAGAATATATCAACGCAACCATCCAACAGGTTGTTACCAAACAGCTCAACCCAAGCTATATTTTCGAACTCTCTATTAATAGCTTCGTAGTTAGCTTTTCTAAAGCTGTACACGAAAGTTAAGTTCGAGTTGAGAGATTTCACAGGGGAGCAGGTGACGAGGAATTCAATACTCTTGTGATGGGGGTCTTCTGCGACCATTGGGTGATTCGACCCAATCATTTTCTCGATACAGATTTCATTGCAAAAAATTAAGTCTAAGATTCTACCGTGTATATTAGTTACATAGTTAAATTGCATAAAATTATAAAAACTTATCACATCATTCAGTATACTGAATCTATTATCAGTTCTTGTTGGAGTTAGAAAAGAACAATTTTGCCTAATTTCCCAATATATATTGGGTAAGTTGAAATCACCACAAATCAAAACGGTATCGCAGGCGATTATGTTAGAGAGAGACTGAAGATTATTAATAAAACATGTGATGGCATAATTATCACCCGGGGGTAAATAAACACAACATAAGTGTACTTTCCTTTTGTTTTCGGTAGTGAGTGTTATCCATAAATCCTCCGCATCGCTCTGCCACTCCGGTCGCTTTGACGATTGTAAACTCTGCTTTACACCTATCAAAACACCTCCACCGTCACTTTTATTGCTTGCAGAACTCTCGCGATCTCTTCTGTACACAGTATAGCTACATTCGAACACTTCACGGTCATTGATACCTTGATTCAGCCAAGTTTCTGATATACAAATAATATCACAATTGCTATTAAGAGAATTCAGTTTGAAGTCTCGTAATTTAGACCTCAAACCCCTAACGTTTTGGTATAAAACAGATAAATTTTCCATCGCGAAATGGCAGACAGTATGGATCTAAGAAAGGCATTATGATGATTCAAAGTGAGTGTAGTTGATCTTCGTTATGCATTTGTCTCACAGGAGAATTTTCATCTCTACGGATCAGGATACTGCCGTTTTTCACCCAGACGAACTTGTAACCCTTCAAACGTGCAGCATCTCTCACTTTTTTGAAAAGAAGTTTGTTGTCGGGTGACAAATGCTCATTGATATATACCTTAGTATTCGGCATGTTATCAATAGGGAGTGCACGCGACGATGCGGTTTTCTTTATTTTAGCAGCAGCTAATATGTCCTCTTTGGTTTTTCGAGACGTATATTTTACAACTATGTTCTTGGGATTATTCGAATTGAATGTTTGTACTCGATGAGCACTTTCGATAGCTTCATTAGAAAAAGGAATTCCCAGAGACTTATGAACCGATTCGACAATTGATAAAATATTCTCATTATTTTTCTGTGGATAACCCTGTATCTCAATGTTATTAATTCTAGAGACTTGCTCTAGGTCATTAACTTTTTTATTCAACAGTCAAACATCTTCTTTGAGTTTCTTGTTGTCAATTTTTAACGATTCTATAATTTTCATCTGCTCTCCAAATTTTGCTATCACAGCTTCGAAGTCAGATACTTTGTCCGAACAGAAACTAACCGATTTCGTTAGAATTTCCTGCTGTCCCCGAAATTCTTTTATTTCCATTTTGATATCTTGCATGAATTTCATCAGTATATCCATGGCAGGAAATCCCACAGGCTGCTTCAACGAAGTATTGGGCGACTTGGTTTGCAAATAATCATTTTGACAGCCTGAACACTTCCAGAAAACATTTTCGGCGTCCTTCAGAAAACTCAGCTGGTCGGCAGAAATATTCACACATTTAGCATGATAATGGCTGGCACAAAAACCAGAACACTGAAGGCCGGGCGATTTGCTGCTCAATTTTGTCGTGCAAATATTACACGTGCTAGCCATGCTCACTTTTTTTATTTCGATGGTACTTATATTCAAATTACCAAAAAAGTAATACTTGCACACTTGATTATATTGTAGCAAAAAGAACAACGAAATAGGTTGATAAAACGAATTGCAATTCACAGACTATTCACAGCGATACGTACACTTCGACTACTCGCGAATGAATGAATAACCTTCAGCATCCTTCATTTGTGAGGTACACCACATATACACCCTATCTCTACTTTGCTTCTACCTCAAGTATTTTTCAATAAGGAGGTGGTGTTACAATCTAACAGGTTGACACCTTTATATGAAATAGTATATTGCGTAACAAGAGTTGTAAGTAACCCATTATGCACGACATGAAAAAGTTTATGCACGAAGCCGCGCAGCGGCGAGTGCATAAATTTCATGAGTGCATAATGGCCTTACAACTCGTGTAACGTACTATACTTTTTCAACGCCCATGTCTGTAAACGTCAAAAATCACACTGTCAACATTCCTTGTAAATGACATATAACAATAACATGCACTTAATGAGATCTCATAACATACACGTGCGTTTTGAGAAGAAAACTTAAACTTCTTGGTTTAATTAAATTACAAAGTTTTTATTTACGTAAGACTTTATTTGGTCTATTTACACAAATTTAGTCAATTAGAAAACATAAAAACTTTTAGCATTAGCGAGATATATTTAAATTGAAAGAGTGATGCCCCTAAATGTAGACAGCACGTTATGTAATTTCTTCAAAAATAGGACACGTTTTCTTAAGTAGCATGCAATGGACCTACACTATGGTCTCCCAGAATACCAGCCCAAACATTTATTTTCTGTGGACTTTGTGAATGAGTTTTCCTGTACCAATGGGGATTTGCGTCACTCTAGTATCTGCGTTGTGACTGTTCACATGTACATTTGAATAAAAAGTAGATTTGTCAGAAAAGCACACATTGTAGAGGTAATTATTATCACCAATCAATAATTGACTCATGATTTCACAAATCTCTGTACGTCTGTCAGAATCATCTTCATTTAATTTTTGTACATTCTGCATTTTATAAGGATGGAATTTTGCTTCTTTCAGAATTCGATGTACATACGGTGCTTTTAGAAACTCCAGAAATAGTCTCAAGTTGTCTTAAAGATTGAATGTTGTCTATCACTGCATGTCCTACAACTGCAACAGCGACCCCTTCATTTCTCATAGGCTTCTCTCGTTCACGTTTTTTATTCAGCACTGATCCCGGCTCCATGAACTTATCTTCGAGCAATAAAAGATATAAGGTGCCATTTCCAAATAAACAACACACGTTGTTATGAAAGCTGCATATCACTATCCTTTGTGATAGTTGTTGGTGAAGGGTAACGTCCGAGTTCGGAGGGGGAGATTTGTTATTGTTATGATATTCGGATGTAAGATTAGAACCAGTGGCGGCGTACTAATAAATTTTTTCCATGCGATATTTTTAAAAAAGTCAAAATATTCAAATCGTTGAATCACATCAGTAAACTATACACTATATATATGCTATACATGCATTATAATACACATAAGAATTTACACATAAACTATAATACACATGAGAATTTACATATTATAAACTATAATACAAATATTTACGTTGAAAGTATATCATTGAAATACTCATCCAAAGTGTAATAAAAGCCTTGATAGCTCTTTAACTACGTTTCTTATGTTTTTCAGATTATTGGTATCCTGAGGCAGATAATCAAAAAGTCTGCCTGGTAGGAAAACGAGAATTTCTCATGTAGTTATTATTTTACTTTTGTTTCTTAAACATCAAACAAGTGAGAGTCATTGGAGTTTATGAGTTAAATAGACATACCAAACAACAGCTCTATTTTGATGTAGGTAGTCTTGATTTGCTCACAGGGTGGAGCGATGACTTGCTTATTGTAAATCGTTTGTCCAGCTTGAAACAAATTAAAATGTTGGATTGCATTCTTCTATTCTTTTGCTGGAGTAGTCTAATTTTTTGTATCTGACAGATTATAGTTCTCGTTGCTACTTTTAAAAACTTTCTTCTGGTATCATCTGTGTCCATATCATAGGTTTCACAATAACGAATTTCTCTAAAATAGCATACATTTCGAACACACACACTGCCAAGTTATTATAATGTTTTAGTTGCAAAACAGTGAAGTGAATTTCATGTCCAACAAATTTAAGGTGAAAAAATATCACTACTGCAATACGAGCTATGTCCAGAAACGTTCATTTCACAGAAGACTGTGAATAATAACTACTAATGACCATAGCAGACGATGCCAAAACACTAAAGAAAAAAATTACTACTACATAAGAATTTCTACCGGTCATTGCTTTGGAATTTAAAGTATAAAATAATCGCGCGTGGAAATTTTTACGTAGTACCCATTATCATTTAACAGTCTCCTGTGAAATAAATGTTTCGTGACATAGCTCATATTGCAGTATCAACGACGCTATGTTTTAAGTACTCGAAAGACATTCCAACAAAACAGAAGAGAAGAGTTGAGTTTGCTTATTTACTTTTTAGTGTACCTACACTGCAACAAGTTTTTTCCTAATTATTGATATGTAATCGTTTTTAAGGTCGACATAAATAGTAACAATGTTTTTTACAGCTATTTCAACAAATAGTGTATGATTGTCTCAAATTCTGGATTATGCCGTATTACCATGCTGCGACGCCCATGGCTTGATTTGACAAGACGATGAATAAGTCGTAAACAGACGTAAACAAACATGATCGCCAAGTTAGGAGTGAATATAACATGCAATTCCAACCTGGTCACCTAGTGCAAACGGATATATCCAACAATGCCCATTTTTAACATGATTTGGGCTGAGATGTTTTTAAATAACGTCGGGTATGTTGCTTTTAAAAAAGAGACAGACAGGCCCTCTCTATATCTTTTATTGATCGGAGGAACTTATTCATCAATTGAAGCACGTACTGATATGATGTGTTTTTTTCTGGATGAATTTCATTGAAAATTAGGGCCGTAGCACTAGCACATCGTCCATTTTCAAAATACGCAGCTACAATAAATATTATCTCTTGTATAGTATAAACCATTTTCGAAAGGTCTCAAATTGTTGAATGAAGTGACTCGAATGCATCAAATACCAAGGCGTAAACAAAGGTATGCGTATCCAAAAACACATGGCGACATTTTTTCTTCTTCATAAAAATGTATTTCTTACCTTCTACACGATTATTTCTGACAGCATGTCATTTTTCAATACAGTGGCGTACCCACAGTGAACCTTTCTTACGATGATAACATTTTAGGTGATGAAAGATAAAAATATCTTGATAAAACTTAGTTTTCATTAAAACTTCAACAAAACTTGATCGATCCTCAATTTCAGTACAACGATGTATTTGGGATTGAATTTCCTTCAAAATGATCTATCACAAGTATAGTAGTTCCATTGAAAATTCTTAAGTGGAGTGCTGGAGCTGAGGGGGTTGACAACACAATGATGATGTACTTGGAGAAAGTGTTCCTCCTTGACATAAAATTCAATTTTTTTCACGAGTTCGGTGATTAGGAGGGGTGAGGCAAGTTTTTGCTTGTTGTAGGTATATATATATATATATATATTGAATATTTTACTGTGATAACATTGTTATTTTACTTTTCGACCATTCAATGTATTCACACCATTTTACTTCATCCAGAGATCATGCGCTGGCTGTACACGGCAGTCGTAAGACCAAAGATCCATTATGGGTCAGCCGTGTGGTGTCCAGGCGCACAGGGCAGCACAATAGGCCGAAAACTCAGCAAGGTTCAGAGGTTGGCCTGTTTGTTAATAACGGGCGCAATGAGAACAACTCCAACCGCAGTGTTGAAGGTACTACTGAGGCTGCCACCGCTTCCAGTCTGGATCAAGAAGGAGGCAATGGCAGCCCATTTGAGGATGCGAGACTCGGGAGTATGGGTGAACGGAGGAGCGATGATAGGTCATGCGGAAAACGCGAAGTGGGCGGAACAGGAGATCCCGATCTCTGCCCTCAGAGTGAAAAGCGCACAAGACAGACTGCGATGGAACAGAGAGTTTACTCTTACCATTCCGAGCAGAGAACAATGGGAAGGAAACACGGTGGAGTTCAGCACAGCCTAATATGTTATACGGACGGATCGCTCTGACTGATCGGGTGCCGGAATCTACCTGGAGAGAAGAGAAGTACGATAGAGCTACGCGTTTTTCAAGCTGAAGTGTTCGCCATCCTATCCGTAGCTACGAGGCAAGAGGTGAAAGAAGGGTCCGAACAGAGAATTTATATCTGTTCCGATAGTCAGGCAGCGCTCAGAGCCATCTGCCATCCTAAACCAAGCTCAGCTCTTGTACAGGAATGCGGAGATGCGCTCGAGAAACTAGCTGAAACGAAGGAAGTTCAGCTGGTATGGGTCTTGGGTCACAGTGGGGTGCGCGGAAACGAGGTGGCAGACAGACTTGTCAGATCCGGATCCGCAACGTCGTTCTGTGGGCCGGAGCCTGTACTAGGAATCGCAATAAGCCAAACCTCTTCAGCCCTCGACGAGTGGGCAGAAGAAGAGCTGAATAAACCTTGGAGAGATAACACCGGCTGCAGGCAGTCGAAAGACTTCGTGGCCGGCTCCAATTAGTCAAGGACGACATGGCTCTTAGGCAGAAACCGCCCAGCACTACGCCTCCTTATAGGAATACTAACAGGACATAACAAGTTAGGCCGACACGTATCACTTATAGGTATAGAAGACAACCCCACTTGCCGCAAATGCGAAGAAGACGAAGAAACTTCATCTAACTTCCTCGGCGAGTGTGAGGCATACGGAAGGCTGAGATTTGGAACCTTCGGAGTTGAAAAACTCCAAAATGAGGAGCTACTCGACTAGGAGTGGTAGGATATTCTGACCTTCATTAGGAGGTCACAACCCAAGTAACAATTTAAATGTTATTTGGATTTATCCTAGTTTTATGAAAGTTTTATGAAGGTTAGGTAATGCCCAATTTGATTTATGCAGGGCATATATTATTCCTAATACGCTACCAGAACAAACAGATTTATGAATCAGTTTCAAAACACTCCTGAAGGCTATAAGATAAAACCATTCAGCATTTAAGTATATTTGTTTTTATGATGGTTTTACAATGGCTTATACACATACACGATAAATCTTTTTGGTATTTAAATAATCCACATAGAAACTTAGTTTTGTGATGGTTTTATAGCACTCCTCAAGTCCATGCAATGGTTCTGTAATAAAACTAACGATGAGGTTTTATTAAGGTTTTGAGATGTACTCTCGAGAACCGCTATAAAATCAAAGCATAAAACTATTTCTACTTAAATGCTAGTAGCTCCCCCTAACCGGTAATAAATATATCACATTGGGTAAAGATAACTGAAAAAAATTAATACTAATTAAACGTTTCACAAGACTTATACACCAAATACTTATCACGGAAGTATAGACACTGAGTATACTGACCTCGTCGATCACGAAAAGACGAATGTCAGGCGGGATTGACAATTGACAGATGAAATATTTTGGAAATTGGATTAAATAATACCAAACGTACTTTTTTAGGATAAAATGATTTTAAAATGGTTTATTTTGAGGAGAAACGACTTTATGACAGCAATATCTACAGCTAAATAGAATAAAGGTAGGGTAGCCATATTTTATTACAACCAGAGGGAACTACTAAAGAGAGCCTAATTTCAATTCATGTTTCTTGCAATTTGGTGTGTATGACGGAAAGGAAATACACAATTATTGGTATCCATTTGTATTTAGATATAGTACAAATCATTCCGGGAAAGATATGAGTCAAGATTATTTTTTAATTTTACGTGGAATTTTGTTTATTTTCTTAATTTCGCGTTGTTATTGGGGCACGTTGCAGATTTACCACCTAACTGATGTCATTTTGTCAAAAAAATTTCATTCGCAGATGATATTCGACATTTCACGTTGTTGAATACCTATAAATTCTTCATATATCACTGCCAGGACGCCATCATTATATTTTTCTTGTAAAATAGTCGCCCTATTTTTCGCAACTGAAGAATTAGATTAATTTAAGTCCGTTTTGGCTGTAGTTATTTATGGAATATTTTCTAACCCAATTTCATTCAAAAAAAGATATTTTGATGCCAAATAGATTTTTTTAATGACAAACAGGTTTATAACAGCCCCATGATTTGGTTTTATAATGATCCTCAGGAGGTTATTAAGAATCCTGCGAATAAGGCAAGCAGGTTTTATGCTTGCATTTCAAAATAGCCCTGAGAACCTTCATAGGAGTGGGCCCTCGTAGATTTATAGCAGCTTTAAGGAGGTTTTGTGGATGTCGTTACAGCAAAACAGTTTTATCGATGCTGATTGTTATGATATTCAGAACCTTCTGAGGGCTATCACAAAACTGAAATTGTTACTTGGAAAAGGTTCGAAAAGGAAAACTAAGAGGATGAATGTAGAAAAGTGGAGACGAGAGGATGGCAAAAAGGGTCCATAGGGGCCTACTTGGCTGGCCGCGGTTACGGCCTCCCCAAAGAACTACTACTACTACTACTTCATTTTTATTGTAATATGATTTTACATTTTTTTCCGCAATATTTATGATATTTGACATTTTATCTTCCACACTAATTTTATTTTTATAATATTATTTTCCGTACATTGACTGTTATTTTTTTATTGTTCCCTGTAATATTTAATGATGCTTTTCCTTCACCTGAAAAGGTATTTTATTTGAAAGAACTAATAAAGACAATCAATCTATCAATCTATTAGAATTGCAAACTGTGGTAGAATTTTTTGTAATAGCAGTTGAAGTGTATTCTGGAATTATCCCCTTGCTTTGGTTCTGTATTTTCTTCTCTTTTTCTGGCTCTAATACTTTTTCTCTATTTTTCTTCATCCTTTTCTGTCGTACAGCTTTCAAAATTTAAATTTTCAGCTTTCCTAATACTCAAGAAATTAACGTTGCATTGCAGTGCATCGCAAATGACTCTTTAAAGTTGTTAGTAACTAATTTCACATTTTCCTCGGTTCTTAACGACTTTTGCTCGAATTTATATCGAAAATGCCCTGATGTAATGCAACTACAGACACTCAAGGTAGAGCCTTCCTAATTAATAGCTTCATTAAATCTCTAGATGGCCCTGACACAAAGCTCGAAGATTTATAAGCTTTTGAAGTAAAGTTTTCTCGTGAGTTTTTATGACGCGCGATTATGCACGAGTTCTCCTCTCGCTTGGAGGTCGGCTATAAAGTTACCGAGTATATAAGTGGTCAGCGAACCAAAAGATGGCATCATATTTCATAAAAGTCTCAGGAGGCGTTGTCGGAGAACGAAAAACAAAAGAAAATCGGAATCCATACTGCTCGCGAACGAAATGATGAATGAAGATGTATTTAGAGTATCCGATGCTTTCCTTTACTTTTTAACAATCGTTTGATGCGCTTTGTTACGGATGGAACCGCCTTTGGCGACAAGCCATTAAATCTGAAAAATCAATGAGGGTGCGGAGATATTTCCCAAGTGTGGGGGTTGTTCCTGTTCATCTAGTTTATCATACGATAATGAGGAGAAAAGGGAGAAATTGTGTCAGAAAATGTGACGTTGGGAACGATTGAATTCAATAGATATTTTTTGTTAAACGAAATCTTTTCGTGTTACAGATGTGAATGGATTTTCACATCAACAAATCAATAGAGGATTTTAAGTATATTCTGTTATGTTTTGGACTCGCAAATGTCATTTATTAATTTATTATATTCATTTAAACAAAAAACGTTTTTTTTTCGGTGTTTTGCTTATAGAATGAAAATTATTACATCAGTCTAGTTGTATCAAAAAAAAACTGTAGACATTTGAAATACGAACAAAATGAGATTTTTTACTACCCGATCGGATTATTGTAGCGGAGAACTGGAAAAACCGTCACCAAGGAAGAAATATTCACTTTAGTACCTTGTGGAGGATATTAAAAACGTTCCAAAAACTGGCTCTTTGTCTCTGTGAATCATCGATATCATCTTCAACAGTGAAAGCTATCCACAACAAATATTTACATGAATTACGTAACTTGGAGTAAACTCGCATTCATAAAATGTTCGGTTCCTCCGCCATTTCATCGAATTGAAGAATATCTGTCTTCTCTTTGAAGTTTGTCGTGAATATAACTTTTTGCCAAGTTAACATGATAAATAACCGTCTGCTGTTTCAATTGATGTAAAAACAAACAGGGAAATTCAGGTGCGTGCGAGTGGTTTAATAAACTCGAATGACCATTCCTTAAATGTAGGTTTTCATCTTGAACTCATGTTTGCATAATATTAACTTCTTCTAATTGATCTAATATTTCCTGCGCTGTTTGTAATGTACCAGGCATGGTTATTGGGGACTGGAATTTATTTATTAGAGCTCCAGCTATCTGATAATATTCCTTTATATTAGCAGCATGGTGTATCGAAATTGTATTTTTCAAGAATTTGAATATTGACTCTAAATGTCCATTATCTTTTTTTCACGCTTACAAATCTCTTGTGTTATACAATTTTGAATTCACCACGAAGAAGGCAATTCATTGATGTAGTGTGCAGCAGTAGCCCAGTACATTTTCTTTTCACTACGATGGGCTAAACTTCATGACAAAAAATCAACTTCCAAAACTTCTAATAAAAACATCTCTCACAGCCCCCCTCTGAAATGTTCGGAGTATTTTCGTATCTTAGACAGTTAAATAATTATTTAACAACATTTTACTGAGTAAATTGTATCTACATTCTCCTTCAGTTCGACGAGGTCTTTACGGGACACCCGTATTTGAAGGAAATAATGATAATCATATCGTCGGGATAAAAAAACTGATCATAGCAAGTTGACAAAACTTCTACATCCTACCAACAAACTCAGAGTGGAGGTAATAATATGAGAGCATCACAAAAATTCACAATGGAAATATTTAATTTCAGGGAGATTTCCAAAAAAAAAATCGATTCTCAGATTTTCTTTCAAACATATCTTTTAAATAGCCCTGTATATCAAATATAAATAAAATATATTTCAAAATCAATTAATGTCAGCCACTAAAATGCAGTAAATAGTAGTATAAAATTTTTTTTAATATAGGATACAGGGGCGATCAACTTTCTGACTCGCCCTGTGAAAAATTTTTGCATATCTTATTATTATAAACCAACCAAAAGCAAATCCAGCTAGATATTGAAATTCCTGAAAGATGAATTATATTTGAAGTCAACGTTCCGTTTTTTTGATTTTTGAGTACCCCTTGAGGGGTTCTGGAGAGAGAGGCAAGATGGGCAACATACAGACTTTATCAAGCGGCCATTAGTCTACCGCAGGCATATGTCTTGAGAGGCATGCTGGAGGGCATAATAGCTTACAATATTCTAGGAATGCCCTCAGACATCATGCCTAAAACTATCAACCTTCACACGTCCTACACTGTGGTCTTTCCCGAAAGAGAAGACTGGGTCCGGAATGAAACCAACCTATGTAGGCCAAATGAACGTTGGTTCACCGATGGTTCCAAAACTCAGGAAGGCGTCGGAGCCGGAATATATGGGATGAACCCAGTAGTGAAACGCTCGTTCAGTATGGGCAAACTAGCTACGATATTTCAGGCAGAGGTATATGCCATTGAAATGTGTGCCAGGGAGCTGGAAAATCGGCACCACACACGAAAAACAATAAAAATATTTTCAGATAGTCAAGCAGCACTTAAAGCGCTTGAATCCAACTGCTTTAAATCTAGGGCAGTATGGAACTGCAGAGTCACCTTAATCCGACTGGCGCAACGCAACAACGTTACCCTAGTCTGGATACCAGGTCACACAGGCCTAAAAGGAAACGAAATAGCGGACGCCCTAGCAAAAGGGGGGGCCGAAACAACGTTCACTGGACCAGAACCGGTAATCGGTTTAGCATATAGCACTGCCAAGAATGTCATAACAGCTTGGGCAGACAATAAAAGACTCGAGTACTGGCGTAGTCTACCGGGCCTAGCCCATTCCAAAGCATTTATTGCTTGTACAAGGAAAAAACAGGACTCTGACAAACTGCTAGAACTCAGCAGAGCGCATCTCAGAGTTATAGTAGGTTTGCTTACTGGCCACTGCAAACTCAAATATCACATGCATGAAATCGGACTTGCACAAGATGCAGAGTGCTATGCATGGAGGATGATGAAACGGCTGAACACATTCTGTGTACTTGCTCTGCAGTGGCCAGAACCAGATTCTCAATATTTGGCGATACGACAGTAAAGCCAGAAAACCTGGTAAATTGTTCTCCCAATGCATTCCTCAATTTCGTCAAGAGATTGGATATACTGGGAGAAAAATAACCATAGGGTGAGCCACAATAGGCCATTGGCCGCAGTGGAGGGCCTGATGCGGGCCCACTCACGTTCAAACCTAACCCCTTGAGGGACTGATATTTGGTGGCATTAGAACATTATCACACGAAAACATTCTTGATACATTGAACAAAATAAGATATACATGCTTTTTAAAACGGGCTATTTTCCAACTTCAACACCCAGTATCTCTGAAACTAGTCATATGATTGAGTTGGGCTCATGGACACTATTGTTCAGGAAGTCGTCAACTACAATATACTAACAATTCATGAAATTTCACCGAAGACATATCTCCATTAGCCGACTGCCTGGTCCTCTGTGGTGTAAAGAAAATAAAATAAAACCACAGAAGAAAACGTATCTTGTGCGAGCAAGGGAGATCCCGGACTTTCAGTTCAAATAGAAGTGGATTCCGAACCACTTTAGCTCCTTGACAGGCTTCCGGGAATCGTACCCGGGCCGCCAGGATGGAAGGCAAATGCTCTAACACCACGACCACTTCGCTGTATGTGTTGTTAGGGGCGAAATTTAGGAAAGGAGAGCAGTGAATGTGCAATGATGTGTCACGCCTCTTACATACCCAGCAGCTCAGTAGGCGTGGATTCGACAATAAAAATTGATTTCGATAAGATTGAAATATGGGGTTAATTTTCCGGAGCGCCACGGATTTAACGCTAGTGAAAAATCCGAAACCACCCTGATGGAATGGGACAACCCACTGCACTAATATTACTAAAACATTAAAAACATAGATACCTGTAAATGGTATAATAAGAATATATAACTATGTAGAAGTTTTGTCTTCCCTTACGCTTAGATAACTTGGACCAGAATAAAAGAAATAGTCATGTCCCTTACTAATAAAATATACTGATCGTTACACACCCTGTATGTGCACAGTTCAGCTCACCATACAAAAGAAAATTAAATTAATGTAAATATCAACCACCAAGATGAATTCAAGTGAATGCTGTGATTGAGAGTATGGTATTGTTTGAATATATCAATATGAAACCTCCAGTGAGGGCTATGCCTGTGACGTCACGATGA
The DNA here is from genome assembly GCA_944452925.2 of Chrysolina oricalcia. Lineage (NCBI taxonomy): Eukaryota > Metazoa > Arthropoda > Insecta > Coleoptera > Chrysomelidae > Chrysolina > Chrysolina oricalcia. The sequence goes on along the minus strand of OX101819.2, from coordinate 52,907,104 downwards.
TAGCTTACAGTTATGGATACTTACGCCTTAGGGGCAGTCTTATTCTAAACTTATCTGATACTACGTAGATATTCTCAAGCATGCCAGTTCACCAATTATTGTGGTTGTAGTTCATCAGTGCCTTGGTGTATACAGGTGCACAGTGGGTACGACACAATCAATCAACGTACATGTACAGCTGGGACGAATAGCGAAGGAATGCTGAACAACAGATATACAGCGGGACAACCACAGTCGAGCAGGAACAATCACAGCAGTGGAATAGTGGAAAGACAATCGTATAGCAATGAAACAGTGGAACAATCACATCAGTGGAACTCCAATAAACGGTAGCAGAGTAGTAGCAATAAACCGTAGTGGAGCACTACCAGCGGCGAAGAGGTAACAGTAGCCAAGTAGTAGCAAAGTGGTAGTCGCAGAGGAGCAGTAGCAGAGTGGTAACAGGAGAGGAGCAAGCACTATCCGCAGCGGAGCAAAGTAGTAGCAGAGTGGTAGCCGCAGCAGAGAACCCTAGAATATACAATACCAGTCTGACTTCTGATTACACTTGTATGGGTCCATAAGTAGAGCCCAAATGCAAATACTAACCTCTATTAAGTGGGAGGGTTCTGATAACAGCTTTGATGGTATGTTTGCTGTCTGATAGCGAGTTTCTCGTTCCAGTGGTTTCACACAATGATGAAGTGACTTCTAACCTCAAAAATCCGCAAAGCGAACGGAGATTTCTCAAAAATATAAAGCGTCAAAAATCGCAAACAATATGAGAAACTCTCCTGATATGAATTTTCCAAAGATCCATCAACGATGATCAAACTTTGATTGGAAATCTTCAAAGTAGGTCAGTCACTCATCAAGATCAAATAAGGAAGAAGAGAGTATCTTCCAGACGTCAAAGTCAAAACTGTCAATATCTGACAAGGCGCTTTCTTGTTCGTTAGTGTTCGGTGGGAACAGTCCAGGAACTAACTCGAGCTAATAGGAGCTATGAAAAGAACACCTTAAGATTCAGTGTTGCCAACTGAAACAACACGAAAACGCCCGCCTCTCAATCTCAGAACCAAACACAAGCAAACAAACAAAAGGTCAAGTATTCGAATGTGAAGTAGGTAACCTCCATGACACAAGATAGAGAGAGTAGGAATGTTACGGTTTTGTGTTCTAAGTACAAAACAATAGACTAACCATAAATATGTTTACAAAACAACGCTGTCATACCGCAAAATAGAACAACTGATAACTGTCATTAGCTTAAGGCCGGTTCATGTCCGCTCGAACTAGTACAGCAAAGGTAAGTACTAACATTCGGAACAAGCTATACACGACAACGATCAAGTTGTCATTTTGATACAGTGGCGTACAGAGTGGAAAGTGTATATCAATGACAGATAATTTCTGATGTTATTGTATTAAAACAGAAAGGGTTTTCTAGTGCAAAATAAACCCGTAACAGCGTGTGTGATTTAATACATAACCAAATAATTGGACCATATTGTTTTAGAGAAAATTTGAAATCAGACATTTCATTATGAATCAGTTGACTGAAGTTTTGGATAATCTGCCTCTAAGGGCGGGTTGTACAAAACATGTTCAACAACAGTTTAAGTAAACTCGCTTCAGTTGCTAGGGATTAGCCAATGAAATTTCTACTTCCTCAGCAACTTAACTCAGTTTAGTTAAACTGTTGGTGAACTTGTTTTGTACAACCCGCCCTTAGTGTTAGACGAAATTTGTGGTATCAGCTTGACGAGGCACCGATCCACCAAACGGTAGAAGTGAAACAGTGTCTCACTCAGATGCTTAGGGACAAAGTGATAGCCAACACGATCACAGGACTTATCTTCAATGGACTTTTCTTTAAGGGGGGTTATCTGAAACAAAAAGTGTAGAAACACAGACCATTTGCAAAGAAAATTTATAGACAAACATCCGGGAGTGTTGTGCATAAATCCCTTATTTATTAAAAATGCCACAAAGTCTTTGAATGAAAGGACCATAATTTGTATAGAAGGGACAGAACGGCATACTAAATGATGAATTCGGGATCTTCATAAGATTGTTGAGATAAATCAATTAATGTTACGATGTTTCGTTGAGAAGTTGGTTATAGTTATTTTGGTTTATGTGTTTCTTTTTTCACATCTAATGGTGAAAATGAAGAATGTGAGATTTATGAAATTGGTTCAAAAATCGTTGCGAAAAATTATTGAAAACTTGAACTTGAACTTGAACTTGAAAACTACATCCAACAGTTTGAATCCAACAGTCACACTGTTTGGTGTAAACTACATGAAAATATTTCAAACTCTCTGCAGATAACAGGATAGAAATCTTTTTAAAAAAGAAATTAGAGTATAATAAAAATTAAAAGAAATTCGTTTAATCGATTACCGACATATTGACGTATATACATTGAAAATCGGAAACAGTTTAACAATGAAATGGAAAAACTAGATGAACTTTGCAACAACAAAGACGAATTTCTAGAGGTGCATTCATTTAATTTTTTCTCATTTGCAAAAATAAACAAATTTGTGTAGATAAACGTATTGGCCATAAAACCATGTTGTTGAGTAACTATGTAATTTCCGTTATGAGCATATAATTTTGCATGAATTACCTGATCCACTAATCTAGCTGTGGCGCACATTATCGTAATGGCTCTGTAATTTTCAATGTTCATTTTATCACCCGTTTTATAGATTGGTGTTTTCAGAGGAGTTCTCCACTGTTCGGTAAATATCCGTGCCCTAATTATTTCATTTAAAAAAATGTATAGCAGGAAATTTAGTCCATTCACAGCCTTTTGAAATGTTTGCAGAAATGTCATCCGTACTTGCAGGTTTTTTTGGATTATATTTTTTCAGGGCCTGATCAAAGTCTGCATCCATTATTCCGCGGGGATATCTCGAACGGAGAGCGCCGGTTCTCCGATATCTGAAGCCAAGCAACGCTAGTCGAGGCCGAGGTTTGGGTGGGTGACCAACGGACCTTCTTTCGTTATTCTCCTCGGATCGTGCTAGGAATTGCACGTAAAAAGTAAGACCTCGTTAATCCTTGGATCGCACAAGTTTCGACTTTTGAAGGCTGCCGTTCGTAAGGGGACGATAGCTGGTTAACAACAGTTATTGAATTAATTGAAAAGGTATCATGGTTATAATTGCTTACTATGTCGTCAGAAACATTGAGTTTGAGTTTATTGAGTTGATAATATTTTCATTACAATGGTCAAATAATATAATTTGAACACATTTCGTGCACCAGATCTCAGAAACAGGTCGTTTCGTGCCTGAATAATACTATGACAATAATCAACTACGGTTTTACTAACAGTTGGTAGATAATATGAGTACATTAAATAATACATAAAAAATTATACAAAAACTAAACTAAAATTATGAGAAACTAAGGAATAATATATCTGAAATTTATTGTAAAATAACTTCAAGAGTTCTAAAGTTCAGGAAAATGAAGGATAGAAGACTAGCTTCGTTTCGATGAGACGTCCAACAATTTCCAAAACGAACATTTTTATTTAAATTATTCGAAAAATATTTGTCCTACACAATGTATGATTTAATCAAATAGTCTCTTCCTTGCAATATGTATCGATAACGAGGTCATCAAAAATGATTACTAAAAACTAGCTGGTTGTTTTACTATTGATTAGTTAATATTTATATAATTGAAAATCCACATTGTCCTACAAATTGCGTCGTACTCCAATTGAATATACAGGGTGTTTCTTAATTATTATATTTGTTTTTTGTGAATAAATGCCAAAATATTTGTGATATTCGAGTACAGTTTGGTATCAGGAATGATACTTCAATGACAAAATCAAATTTTGTGTTAATTTATTTTGAATTAAAAAATCTTGTCATTCAAAATCACTTGCATCGATTATTTAAAATCTCAATAACTCGAAAACAGTTGCTCGCAGTGACCCCTATCAAATATATATATATATATATATATATATATATATATATATATATATATATATATATATATATATATATATATATATATATATATATATATATATATATATATATATATATATATATATATATATATATATATATATATATATATATATATATATATATATATATATATATATATATATATATATATATATATATATATATATATATATATGAAAATAGGTAATTCGTGACTGACAATAACTGTAGAATTGAAAATATCTTGAGGTTGCAGTCTGATATTGGATTTAAAGAAAACTCTTTGTCATCTTGCCAAGCTTTCGGAAATGTTTATTTCCTTCCTCAGGACAACTACAAAAGGACAATTTAATAAATGCAGAAAAAAAATATTGAATCTACTTACATAACTTGAGTAAAAATAGAAATTAGCATCAAAAAAAGAATGTTGTATATAAAAATATTAGACAGATAAAATTTTAAATGAATGTCAATCAACTTCAAATATGATGAGAAACAATCAAGTAACTCTACTGGGTATATCAGCATTACTATAATTTTTCAACTTATCTCTGTTCAGTTTTAAAATATAAGTGTAAATTTTACTCAAATTATTGAGATCAGTTTTTTTATTTAGGCTGTTACTCTCTTCATTAATTTGCAACATTTCTAAAAATGTCCTTTTAAAAATGTTGTTTTCTATTCCAAGTACACTAACATTATCAAAACTCATTCGATGGTCAAATTGATTAACATGTTGAGCCAATGCACATGAATTCATATTTCTTTTACAATCACTTTTATGTGATGTTATTCTACCTTTATAAAATTCCTTGTAACGATTGTAATAAAGTATACATTGGACAAACATCTAGACTCTTGAAAGGTAGAATAACATCACATAAAAGTGATTGTAAAAGAAATATGAATTCATGTGCATTGGCTCAACATGTTAATCAATTTGACCATCGAATGAGTTTTGATAATGTTAGTGTACTTGGAATAGAAAACAACATTTTTAAAAGGACATTTTTAGAAATGTTGCAAATTAATGAAGAGAGTAACAGCCTAAATAAAAAAACTGATCTCAATAATTTGAGTAAAATTTACACTTATATTTTAAAACTGAACAGAGATAAGTTGAAAAATTATAGTAATGCTGATATACCCAGTAGAGTTACTTGATTGTTTCTCATCATATTTGAAGTTGATTGACATTCATTTAAAATTTTATCTGTCTAATATTTTTATATACAACATTCTTTTTTTGATGCTAATTTCTATTTTTACTCAAGTTATGTAAGTAGATTCAATATTTTTTTTTCTGCATTTATTAAATTGTCCTTTTGTAGTTGTCCTGAGGAAGGAAATAAACATTTCCGAAAGCTTGGCAAGATGACAAAGAGTTTTCTTTAAATCCAATATCAGACTGCAACCTCAAGATATTTTCAATTCTATATATATATATATATATATCAAACACTTTACCCAAATATCAAAATTATTTTTAAATTATTCACAAAAAATAAAAAGGAGAATTCAAATTTGACACTCTGTATCTCAGAAACGAACATTTTGTGGACATATGTTTATAGAAACTCTTCTTCTTATTTTGATGTTTTAGCAATACGCTCCTAAATTTTCTACACGTACTTAAGAAACACCCTGTATAGTTGAAATTCATGAAATTGAGAATCAATTTATTTTCTGCATTTTGCAATTTACACATTTCTTAATAAATTTGAAGTTTAATAGATACATTCAATTCAATAGATGATTTTACCACGTGTATCAAATTTACCCGATCAAGAGTCGGAGAATTCGAATATGTTCGGAAATGATCGACTGTTTTCAGAAAAAATTTCACGGGTTTTTTTCGTATTTTCTCCAACGATACTGGTTCAGAAATTGATTTGATCCAGTACGTATTTTTGGAAGATATACTTCAATATGTCCTACAGAAGTGTATAGTTTTTGAGAATGATCTTAAAACTGAAATTATTTTTCACGGAAATGATCGGAAAACCGGGAAAACTCGAAAAATCTGAAAATCACAATTCGGATTTTAGAAAATACTAAATATCTCAGAAACGGTTTATAGAATAGAATAGAATAGAATTTATTGGTGTTTTTTGATATTAAAATCATTACACAAGTCACAAAATAGCATAGTACATTTTTCTTAGTATATAGGGATAAAAAAAATAACAGACAATAACAGTATTCAAGAATAAACACGTTAAAATTAAATCAGTAAGGTGGTTGCATAATAAATACAGGATTGTGTCAGCTACGCTACATTCACCTTAGTTAAATTACTTGACAAAAATTCGTCAACTGAATAAATACTGTGTCCAGTAGAAGCTGCTTGATTGCCAATTTGAATCTGAAGGAACTGAGTTTCTTATAACTTTCCGGAATTTTATTGTAAATATTTAGATTTATGGAATTTTTAATAGAAGTATTAAGACGAAGTTTGGGATTGACGAGTAGATTTTTATTTCTAGTGGAATAGTTGTGTGAGTCTTTAGGTTTGTTATACTCGTGTAAGTGATTATGAATTTCTATCAAACAATAGTATATATAAAGTGCGGGAAGTGTTAATATTCTTAGTTGCCTGAAAAGCGGCCTGCAAGAGTCTCTGAATCCTTCCTTGGCAATGACCCTGACAGCTTTCTTCTGCAGAGTAAAAACACGATGTGCTTGACTAGAGTTACCCCATAAAATTATGCCATAACTTATATGGGAATGAAAAAGTGAGAAATAAGCCATTTTCAGTACATACTTTTCGGTGGTGATTCTCAAGCGTCTTAAAATAAAAATTTGATTTGATAGTTTTTTCGAGAGTATATCTACATGTTCGGTCCATTTGAGTTTATTATCTAGAGTGATACCCAGAAGCTTGATTGGAGCTTCCGTGATGAAGGTCGGATTTGTGAAAGTTATTTTTTGTGTTTTGGCATTGTTCTGAATTAAATTATTAGGAGTTAGCCACTCTCTGATTTTTTTCGAAGCAATAATATCCTTCTCAGTCAGTTCTTCTAGATTTGTATCAGAATTATAGTAGGTAATGTCATCTGCAAACAGGACACACTGAGATGGCTTAACATAATAAAATATATCGTTTATAAAGATTAGAAACAGCAGTGGTCCAAGGACCGATCCTTGGGGTACACCTGATGTTATCGGTTTAGATACTGATGTATTGTTATTATAAGTAACATATTGAGTTCTTCCACACAGATATGATCTAAAAAATGAATGGGCTGTCCCTCTCACCCCATAAAGCTCAAGCTTATCAAGCAGCCCTTGATGAGGGACACAGTCAAAGGCCTTACTGAGATCACACAGGGTAACTGCTGTTTGTTGACCATTTTCAAATTCCTCGACTATGTCACTCACCAGCCTTCGGACTGCTTGAATTGTAGAGCGGTTTTCCTAAACCCATATTGCTGGTCATTCATGTAGTTATTCATGTCGAAGTACGTTGTTAGCCTTTTTTTGATAAGTATTTCAAAAATCTTATCAAAAATTGGTATTATCGAGATTGGCCGGTGATTCTCAGGTGAATCTACGTTTCCTTTTTTGAATATTGGTATCAATTTGTTCACTTTAAAAGCGTTAGGAAAAACCCCTCTACAAAAACATGCATTAAACAAATCTGTAAGTGGTTCTGCGATAACATATTTTATACTTTTGATAATTTTACTATTCAGATTATTGTGGAGATATCTCCACAATTCACCAAGACATCTTTTAACAAGATGCATGTTGACTCGAAATGTTCCGTATAAAGTAGAGTTATTTTACTTTATGTTATGTTATATATATATATATAGAAAAACAATTCTTGTCGGACTACTGATACATACCTGTTTATTTGTAAAAAATTGTTCAATTTGAATAGAGAACACACTAACCTATTATGTATTAATTTTGTCTACCTAGTAATGAGAAAAATGGTCTTGTGGTGTTAACAATTTCTGAGTGTAGGACCGGGATAACGTACCACGCAATTTGTAGTTCAATGTAGCTGTTCAATTATACAGGGTGGGTCACGGTCGATGGTACCTTAGACGTTTACGAAGAACAGGACATAGGATCATTCTGAAAATTTGGTTTCTCAAGTAGTTGCTTTTGTTCTATCGATCTAAAATATTTTCAGCAATACAGCGTTGCTGCTTATACCAGAAAGTAGCAGCATCTTTGTTATTTCAGATGGGTCAAGTCAAAATTGCTATTATCTCGGAATTCTGGCTATTTAGGTATAGGAACATGATATACCAATTCAAAGAGAATTTAGTCATCTTTCAGAATATTTCATAATATACAGGATGTTCCATTTAAAAAAACGCACTTTCAACCCTTTTCGTATCTAGCAGTAAGATCATGAATTTTGAACGACCTTGTATAACGCAGAACAAACTTCTCTATACAGAATCAATGTACATGATCTTGATGAACTGAACACAAAATTACAACTTCCTAAGAATCGAAATACCGCAGAAATAAACATTCAATTCGAGCTATGTTTTGGATAAAAAATATGGAAAATAACCAATATCTCAAAAACCGTTAGAAATAGGTATAGGGGAGTATGAGGCAGAAATGATCAGAAAAGAATAAAAAGTTGAAAAATGCGGTAATATACAGAGTGACCTATTTGAAATAACAAAGATGCTGCTACTTTCTGGTATAAGCGGCAACGCTGCATTGCTGAAAATATTTTAGATCGATAGACCAAGAGCAACTACTTGAGAAACCAAATTTTCAGAATGATCCTATGTCCCGTTCTCCGTAAACGTCTAAGGTACCATCGACCGTGACCCACCCTGTATGTATAAATATTAATTAAGCAAAAGTGAAACAATCAGCTGGTTAGTAATCGTTTTTGATAACGTCGTATGTTGGAAGGAGGCAACTCTTTCATCAAAGCATACATTCTGTAGGACAAATATTTTTTCTAAAAATTTAGATAATTATCTTGAGATTCATCATAAAAACCCACAGTTAGTAATACATAGTTGAGAATCGTTAAATCGACGTATTTCATCGCTGCTACCCCTGTTAGCTACCACAATCAAGGCTGTTTGTAAGAGCAAGTTGGGCGTCTCATCCATGGACCTATAAAGTATTGTACTGGACCAAGCAGTTTACATCCTGGTTTGAAGTCGTGTCTTCCACAATCTGTAGTCGTGATATTGAGTTGGGCGTTGTCACATCGCGTAGGTAATAAGTCTTTATCATAGACAAAATTGTGTCACTATACGTATTCCATTCGATTACAATCGAAGAATGGAGAATGGTGATGGTGACATTATCACACAACTCAAACCTGTATTACTTACAAGTTTAAAAATCCAAACTATCGAAAAAAATCATTACTTGCGTCTTCAAATGGTTGTGAAGAAATTATTGTATCTGGACGTTTGTCAACGCTGTCGAATATCAATGTTTATATTTTCCACCAAGTAAACTTCTGACAGTTTTGTCATGTTCTGTCATTTGTGGGATTATTGCTGAAATTGTGGTTTTTGAACTCATTCGTGATATATAGTGGCAGTACAATAGTAAGAGAATCATAATGGTGCAATCTTGTTGGGTTTGCAAACAATCCATGTGTTCAAACCCGAATATCAGATTCCATTCGTAAGAACCATAGGCGTTAGTTACAGTGGGTATCAATCTGTTTTCGCCGAATAAAATGAAATTAATACGTGAATTTGAACCTTTACATGTGGAGATAATGAAATAGATGCCTCACGAAATATTTAACTTCATTAGTTCTTTGAATGAAGCATTAAAACAAAAAGGTTGCCAAAAAGTCCCAGGTTTCCAGCTGATGTCACAGTAAAAGCGGCTTGGTTGAAAGAGTTGGGGATGAAATGTTCAACTGAATGAGTTCCAAAGTCTGTTAGGATTTGTTCCATTTATTTCAAAGACGCAGCATTCAAGATTAACCCAAGTGGAAGAATATTTTTGAAGAAATGAGTTCTTCCTTTATTATATGATGAATGGTATATCCCAAGAAATTCAGCTGCTTCAACTTCAGGGTAATTATTATCAGCCGTCAGAATTGTTATTTTCAATGAGTTATTTCAAATAATGACAGAGATTTGTATAAAAAAAAAACAATATATTACATATTTTCAAATTGAACGATTTCATCAAGAAAAAATCGTTGACTGGTTCCACTGAAGAGGTGAGGACAAATTGAGAATAGTAAAAATTGGTAACTCAAATTTCGCAACTCAGTTTTCATCCACTTCAGGTTGTTTGGCTTTGAAATACTGTTGATCTGACAGATAATATTATTTAAGTCAATTTTATATTTTCTGGTTTGAAAAACAGGACAGAATCCCGTAATTTTTCGAAAGAAAAAGTGAGTAGTATTCGTTGGTGGCAGTATCAAATCTATCTAATATATCTAATATCTTTAAAAGCAATTCTTGTATATTGATATATTTATTTTGGCTATCTCGGAAACAGCTTTAAATATTTCGATCAAAATTTTTATTCAGATAAAGTTTCAGTTTTTAAGTTCCTTCATACAGGCGATTTTCCTGAAGAAACTTGATTCCACTAATAATAATAATAATGATGTCAATTTTTAAATTCTATTTTCTCCCACTTCCAATCATCATAATGTGAAAAATGGCTACATGTCAAGGACCGACGATAATACAAGAATTTCCTACTATCATTGTAATGAAAGTAATGATAATAATAATAATTGGAATTTCAAATTCAACTTTCACCCTTTATTAATCCACCGAATTATTTAAAATCTTTCAAAAATTTCCAGAACCAACGACAATACAGGAATTTTATGATGATAACGCACATAATAATAATAATAATAATGATGAGAATTTTCGAATTTAATTTCAATCGTCCGTATGATCTGAAATTGGGCACACATAAACCGATGGCAATAAAAGGACTTAATTTAAAAGTTTAATGATAATGATAATAATGTTGATGACGTGAATTTTTTATTCAATACCCACCCACTTCTAATCATCCGAAAATTTTGAAATTTGGCATACTTACCAAGGACCGACGATGATATAAGAATTTTATAATATTAATGTTTTATTGATAATAATAATACTGAGAAATTCTAAACTCAATTTCCACCCACTTCCAATCCTCTGAATAATCTTAAATTTAGCACACACATCAAGACCTGACAACAATACAAGAATTCCATAATATCAGTGTGATAATAATAATAATGATGAGAATTTTCAGATGCTGCTTTACATCAGTACACGTACTTTGTTACTGCAAGGGCTCTAAACGATTTCGAAGGGCACACACAATATGTCCGAAATGGTCGCAGTGTAAAAGGCTTTTAGCGCGGAAGCCAAAAATGAATCTAAGCTAATCTAATCTAGCAAAGATATCTTCAAGCAAAGGAACACAACTTGATGCCATGCATGGCAGCAACATTGACTGCAGAACATTGCAGATCACGGCTTGATTTTGCTCGTGCACACCCTCATTGGCGGGAAGCTGAATGATGTCGAGTGCTCTTCACTGATTAGTCAATATTCTGTTCCATGACCAAAAACATACGAATGCGGGTCTACAGACGTTTAAGAGAACGCTACAATCAATGTAACACTTTGTAAATCATTGCTTTTGTCGGAGGATCGGTAATGGTTTGGAGGCTCGTATGAAACTGGTAGTCATTTATGAAGCGAATTTGACAACAGTGTGTATCCGAAATACCTAAACCCCATGTTGTCTCTTCTTTTGCTCCATTCATTGGTGAAGAATTCATATGATTGCACGACCATACGAGACCATACGGGCCGCCAGTATTTCCGGGCGATCATGCACGCGAGAAGTCCTGATACGAACCCCATCGAAAATATATATGATATTATTGGGAGATGAATTAGAGCCCTGCAGCAGCCCAAAGTTTCTTTGAATGAGCTGAGGAACAGTTTAGTGAATTTGGGAGACATAATTGAATAAGGACTCTGATATTGAGTATAACAGGCGGTTATCATTGCTCGAGGAGGGAACTCAAGAAATTAGCAAATCATTTCAGAATAGAAAACAAATTCTTCATTTTTATTTTATTATTGTTTTCGTGAAACTCTGTACGTACTTGATTTTTGATATCTTCTAGAAAAAAATGTTAGTTTGATTATCTGTATTTATTCTTCACAATATTCATTCATTTTAATATGTATAAGAACATGTTTTTATACAATATATAAATTACCATTTTTCCGTAAATGCATTTTTATTTTTTTTTCACTCGACTTTCTCCAGCTTTCCAATAATTGAAAACGAAAGTCTTGAATGTCTTATTTTTTTTTTGAAAAATTTGTGAACCTAATTTTCTAAGGATCGATACTATCCGAGTCAATGAAGTTTTTTATGTATGTGAAATGAGTTTTTCTATCTCACGAAGTTCCATCGGATGTATATTCTATCACTTTCCTTGATATTTTCATCATTATTTCAAATTCATTATTTTTTCTTGTGATTGAACCCTATTTTCAGCTAATGCGTGCGCTCCTGTCTGAGCGACATCAAATCACTCCATGTTGTACGTATGGCAATGCTGAGTCCATCTGTATTTATACGATATTATACGTCCATGCTCTCATCAAAATAAATCTACTCACGGAAAATTAGCTTGATAGTAATCAATTTCAAAAATGTACCATGGATCCTGGACTTTAAATCGAACATAAAATTGACTTCTGTGTTTTTTTATACGCTACAAATTTCACTTACGACATTATTAAACTTTCAATATCTTTATGCGTCCCGAACAACTTGGGGAAAGGAGATTATCCCTCAGGGATGAAACATTAATGCGAAACCATTCCGCTCCCCAATATGAATTTTGAAAGCTGGCAATTTCATATCCAGCGTATACCGCTTATTTGAGATAAGGACGAGTACACTATTGGAAATAGCACTTTGGTTCAAGACTTTGATGTGCCCGAAAGTGATTGAAAATTCAACTCAGAACAGGTCACAGTGCTGACATTGACATATATTTCGACAAAGATGTCAAGAAAACAACTGCACTTGTTAATTCGGGTGCAATGCTGTAACAGATGAAAAAGAAATACCATAGAAAATCTAAATCTAATGATCCACATTACCTCTATCGTATCAGAAAAATTACAGCAATAGCATAAGAAGTGTACGTTCTTATTCAAAAAGGATTTCCGTCATATTTTCCAAAATTTCAATATGCTGTTGAACTCGAATCAATGATCAAAAGATACCATGGACACACAAAATTTCTATGTGTAGTTTACATAATACACATAGTGTTGAAGTTGTAAAATGTCACTTTCGTACTATTATTAACTGAACTTTAATGCGGATAATATCACTGAAGTATTAGTGAGTTTTTTCTACACCGTAGTATCAATCTTGGCCAGTGCAACAGTATGTTTTCTGAGCATTTTTGAAAACAATGTACAGGGTAGACTAAGACTTTTTTCTACAACCGCTTACCAAAGTATTTTTCACACAAGATATATCATCTGTGAAGTACGAAGAAATAAAAAAAAATTACAATTTTAATAATTTTTCAAAATATTGATCCAGTATATTCTTGAGTCATACTGTATAATACTCATACTTTCTGTTCCTGGAAGTGGCCACATGGCCGGAAGTAACATAAACTTTCTTATTTCAAATGGCAACCCTATTTTTTTTAAAGCCAAAAATTGAAAAGTTGTTTATGGAAATCATCAGCGTTATAAAAAGCCGTCAAAAAAAGATTGGAAAAATTGGGAAAAAACAATACTCTGTAGGTCCATAACTTAAATAGGAACAAATATTTTTTCTTACCTGTACTATTCAGCATAACCATTTCTTCCTAATGACATAGTAGAAAGTAATTTTTTGAAATGAAATACCGGAAATTCCAATTATTATTCTTCAAATAACAAAACAGATTATCGACATACGCAAAAATAAAATTGAAAATAATGTGTAATGATATTCTAATATTTATGGACTATGTGCTATTCAGTTTAATCATTCCATTGCAATAATCATTCGAACCAAAATATTAACAAGTAGGCTGATTAAGATGTATTTTGGAATGAAACAAAAAAGAAATGAGAGCTGTCACGAACGCTGCTATCCATATTATTTTGACGTTCGATAAAGTGTTTTTTATTCTGCCATTTTAAAAGGGTTTGGATATTGAAATCAGTTAGTGGAATATTAAAAAATGCCCCTTTATTCACGAACCGAACAAATTGACATGCTTCTCATTTATAGTGAATGTTTAAAAAATTCTTATGCCGCTGTAGACCAAGCTATAATGGTTTTTTTCCCCACAAAATGAAAGACAATAGCCTATACCAATTTTTATAAAAGCACCAGTTTTCGCTTCAGCAAAATCGCTTTGTGGAATTTTCTAAACAAGAAATAGTGAAAAAAATTACAACATTTTTTGTTTTTTTGAAAATATCTCAAAGATCATTCAGTGAATCGTTTTACAGTCGATGGAACTTCTGTAGAGATTTATGGAACCCACAAAATGGGTTTTCATACGATCGGGTCTGTGCATTTTCCACTGAGAAACTCCGGGAAAACCTCGAAGAAGAGACCATTTTAAATTTTTTTTTCATTTTCATAATTCTGAAGGTGGACAAACAATATTGCGGAAACTGATAGACAATAATATGTGGGTCAACTGTACGCAAGATGTTTTCTGTCCGATGTGTAGTTTTTGCACAATTGCGATATAAAAAAATTAAGGGCACATCTTACAAGATGCGCCGATTTAGGGGAAATTGTCTTATTCAAACTCTGTGAACGGCACCTGGAAGTAGAGATCATTATCTACGATCTGTATATTTTGGATTTTCACCTGAGAGGTGGAGAATGTGTTGAAAATGTCACTGAAAGTTGATAAAAACACTTCAACGTGCACCCAAAGTCATCCGAAGTCACCCGAAGTCGAACTGAAGTTAATACGAGCGACTCCGGGTGCTCTTTGAACCATTTAGACTAACTTTCATTTTAAATACTTTTTTCACCTCTCAGGTGAAAATCCTATACAGGGCAATTCAAATTCGACCCCCACCATTGGGATCTCCTAAACTACAGGAGATACGTCGAAGCTTAAATCGGGGCAAAATTGCGTATTCCGGTGCTTAACAATATACTGTCTTGAAACTTGGAAAATTCCGAGTATTTCCGGAAATATCGGGAAAAAACTGAAAATCGTTATTTGACAACATAGCTCAAAACCAAAAGTACATTTTCATTGATACTTTTTTTCAGCTACACGTTATCATGTTCAGATTTACTATCCGACGTTTCGTCTTCTGGCTTTCATCATCAACTTTTTTTTCTGTTATGAGCGCCATATTGTATTTTTATACAGAAAAATAGCGATTTTCATTCTAATTTCATTGATGTATAATTTGTTATGATTTGCACTTCTGAAACCACAGATATTAAAAAAAACAACTTCGTCTGAAATGGTCATGACTCCGTCGAAAAATTTTGTTTAATAAACACTACTTGTCAGAACTCATTAAACATCATAAGTTTGCACGAATACTTCAGTCGAAATGTCCTCATTCTCAAATAAAGAAAAACGAGATATGTTGAAACTTTATTATAAATTTGATAGGAATAGTACGAAAATAACACAAATTTATTTTGAATTATATCCGGAAAGACAACAGCCGGATAGAGCATTATTCGGAATTTTGGGCAAACACTTGGCTGAGTACGGTGCGTTTCAAAAAACAAGAATGAAATCATGAACTTGTAAGAAATGCACAAAAAGTATTACAACAAGTGTTCGAAATGATGGCCTTCCTCTTGAATACATAACCGAGCTCGTCGTCTCAAATTAAGAACAGCCCTATTTTCTTCTTCTGATAGACCTGAATTGAGTGATGATATTGTCTCTAAAGGTGCATTTAGTCAACATAAACGTAACTTTAGCACAAGCACTAACATAACCATAACCTTGAAAATAATTTTGTATGAGACCTAATATTGCACGAGTTTTAGATTTAGGCATACATTTAAGAATGGTAGGTACATTTTATGACATGATAGGTACACGTAGGACAATATTTTTATCGTAAAAGTGAGATTCTTATAAAATTGGGATTTTCAAAGTGACATGTTTTTAGCATAAACTTAATATTGTTGTATAAATGGTGCCATTTGATTTAACAGATTCAACTTTCGTTTTTAACATACATTTAAGCACAATTTTAAAATGATGTTGACTAAATGCACCTTATGTTCATCTACTGTGTCATATTCTTGCTCTCCATAGATTCTGTTCTTTAAAGTGCCCCACAAGAAAGTATCCAAAACTGTAAGGTCAGGTGACCTTGCCGGCCACCTCACTGGTCCAGAATTTCCTAACCACCTATTAGGAAATCTTTGGTGTGAATATTCGCAAACTGCTCTTTTACTGTGTGGAGGAGCTCCGTCATGCTGAAACCAGCAGCTGTTATAATTAACAAGGGGAAACGTATCCATATATTCTTCGAATTTGTTTTTCAAGAACCGAAAATAGGTTTCCCCGTTCAAAGTATTAGAGAAGAAATGAGGTCCAAGTATTCGGTCGTCATAAATTCCAGCCCACACATTCAAAAGAAACCGAACTTGTGGTCTGACTTCTCTGAAGTGTCGTGGATTATTTTCACTCCAAATGTGCCCATTATTTCTATTAAAAACACCACAGTTCGAAAAAGTACTTTCGTCGTGTAGCATGTAAATTTTCGCTACTTCATTTTGTTAATTATTCATAAAGCTTTAAAGCAATGTAGACTTCACCCTGTGGTGACCTACTTTCAATGAGCCTTAACAAAACATACGTATATGTTCCTAGTTGGTTGTCTAACGTCATTCATAGAAACCTTATCAACATACCCATGGTAATTTCCATTCAAAACCACATTTAATGATCAATTCACATTTTACAAGTTATCACTACGATGAGAATAATTAAGTTCTGGATGCACCATCAAAATATATCATTACTTTTCGAATTGCTCTCATTGAAACTGCATAGGTTGTGGCCTGTCTAGCTTTCCAAGTAGTGCTTGTATTTCTGCTTACTAGAAAAGTGTGATCTGTTTTACGTTTTGCAAGTGTTGACCTAAAAATTATTAAAGGTAAATAAGGAATTTCTTCGAAAGAAGAAGAATATTGTCTTCGAACTAGTGCTTCGTATGTATGTCTGAGTTCTGGTTATTGAGAAGGTTCGTAAGGAGTGTCTTCGAATTATTGTCTTTGTTTTAATCTTTATGGTTTAAAGTGATTATAAATATATATATGAAAAACTAAATCAAACAAATTTTTGTTTCCATACGGAGTACATTATTTTATCAGAAATTTCGGTTTGTTTTTTCTTCTTTATTAACGCAGAAATTTTGTAATCATATGAATTCATAAAAATAACAAAGTGGGCTTTGATATTAATTCATTTATTTAAATATCAACAACTTGACAGTTATCGAAAGTTGAGAAACTGTCTCATTGTTAATTCTTCATTAGTGCAAGCTATAAAGCAGATTCATTCAATATTCCTTTGGATAAAATGGTTGAATATACAAATTCAGAAATGGCAGACATGCACTTAATGTATGAAATGGCTGATGGTAACGCTCGTGCCGCCAGACGAATGTATCTAGAAAGATTTCCACAACGTCATATTCCCAGCACACAAATGTTCATCAATATTCACTCCCGTCTTCGTGAAACGGGTACTTTCAAGAGGTCTGCTGATCTCATAGGAAGACCCAGGAGAGTTAGAACAGTTCAGATAGAAGAAGCTGTACTTAACGAAATTGAGCAGCATCCAGACACCAGTACAAGACAAATTGCGGCACAGTTTAACGTAACCCATGTATTGGTATGGCAAATTTTAAAAGAGCAACAACTTTATCCCTATCACATACAGCGTGTTCAAGCTCTTCTGCCAAGGGATTTTCCAAAGAGATTAACTTTTTGCACTTGGATTCGAAATAAATTGTTGGAAAATCCATGGTTTTAATCTCAAGTGTTATTCACCGCTGAGGCATGCTTTTCCCGTAAAGCCATTATTAATTTTCACAACAATCATATGTGGGCTGATGAAAACCCACACGCCGTGATTGAAAACCATTTTCAAGAGACGTTTTCTGTGAATGTTTAGGTTGGAATTGTAGGGAATTTCCTTATCGGGCCACATTTTCTGCCTCATAGACTCAATGGTGACCATTATCGACATTTTCCTGAATTCATCTTACCTGGACTCCTAGAAGAGATCCCACTGAGGGAAAGAATTGGAATTTGGTTTATGCATGATGGTGCTCCAGTACACTTCAGATTGGTTGCACGCCAATATTTAGAAGAGAATTATTCTGATCGCTGGATTGGGCGTGGTTGGCCACAACTTTGGCCACCAAGGTCACCCGATATGAATCCACTTGATTTTTTCCTCTGGGGGCACCTTAAATCATTAGTGTACCGAACTCCAGTTCAAAGTAAAGAAGACCTGAGGAATCGCATACAGGAGTCATGCGGAATTATAAGAAACACTCCTGGTATTTTTGAGCGTGTCCGCCAGTCTATGGTTAGGCGCATAAACGCATGCATTGAAGTTGGCGGTGGCCATTTCCAGCAGCTGCTCTGACATATCAATTTCAATAATGGTCCTTTTCTGAACTTAATTTTATTCCTAGGGAATTTATGTTACTTTGCTCTAGTATTTGATAATAAAGTTATTCACTATTGAAAATGTCCAAAATTATTTTGCCGTAATTAACTTTGTGCAATACATATTCAACCTGAGTTATGGTAAAAAATGTATGGGAGCTCCATAACATTACATTTTCTCTACACGAGCAGAAAATAGCTATTTGTGTAATGAGAACAAAATGACGTATTGCGTCACGCGCTAATCTTTGGAGAGTGACAATGACACTTCGAGAAATGAATTATTTTATATCATGCGCACTATTGAATGGATTGTACTTGTCCAATTTGAACTAATTTGGATCGATTATTGTCGAAAATTTCGAAGTAAACTCCAAAAACTCCTAAAAAATGTATTTTGATCACCCTGTACTTCGAAAACCAAGCCGCTTGGGACATGTTTATATGAACTTTTCATCTTGAAACCTTTCAAAGAATCACCCTTCAAGTTTGTTAGACTATTTGCTTCTCAAATTTCTTTATGTTGTGCGTTACTGGAAAATGTTTGCGTTAATATTTTCATTGTAACTCCTGAACCGTACAAGTAAATGAAAAACATCAAGAGAGCAAAAAGATGATAAATGAAACAACATTCATTATTCCTTTCTCATAATATGTCAGTGGCGGCGAAAAAAAAAATTGACTCTGAAAAAAGGAGGACCCTGTGAATTATTTCAGAAATGCATTATTTTGTATCGTGCGTACTATTGAATGGATTGTACTTGCTGATTATTGTAGAAAATGTCGAAGTTAACTCTAAAAAATCTTGAAAAAAATGTATTTTTATCACCCTGTATCTCGAAAACCAAGCCGTTTGGGACATATGTTTATATGAACATTTCGTCCTGAAAACCTTCAAAGAATCACCTTCCGAAGTTTGTCAACGTACTTAATTAACACCCTGTATATGTTGGGTGTACTCAGTTACGCTCGTCTCAGTTGAGAAACCACTTCTGAAACCATGTTGATTTCTTGTTATTAAATTAAATGAACTTAGATATGTTTCAACTCTCAGATACCACTTTTTCAATTAATTTTGAGAAAATACTCAATAATGAAATAGGCCGGTAGTTTTCGACATTACTAGGATCATCTTTTTTGTACAGCAACATTACTGAAGCTATTTTCAGACTTGAGGGGAATTTACCTTGTCTGATTGATAAATTAATGATATGAGCTAGGATTGGGGAAATAATATCTTTACAGTGTTTTATGACCGAAACCGGTATTTCATCAAGACCTGTAGATTTTTTATTCTTCATTGAATTGATTACTTTTATGACGTCTTCTGTATTAACAGGTGCGAAAAACATAGATCGTATAGCGAAATCACTTTTGGAGCATGAATTACTCAAATTATTGCCAAAATGATCGGACAATTTCTTCTGAATATCGGTTGATAAGTATTCACCGAAAGCAACTGCTTTTCCAGTAGTATCACTAATTACGTTGTTTTTATAATTTAAATCTGCTATTTTGTTATTTTTCTGTTTACCCTTCGCATTGTTCACAATAGACCATGCCGTTTTGTTTTTATTACTCGATTCGTCAATAAGATTTTTGTAATATTTTTTCTTTTCGGTTTCTATTTGTTTGTTCACTTCTTTTTTCAGGAGTTTATAATTTTTATGCAATATTCCATCTGATACTCTTTTACGCAGCCAGTCTAATTTTCTTAACTCTTTTCTTTTTTCATTTAATTCATCGGAAAATTAAATTTTTTTATTTGCTTTGGTATCGAACTTTTTTGTTTTTTTTTTTAATGCAATCAAAGCGCATGCGTCCCACTACGCCGATACCGCCATGTTGCATAAACGTTTTTTCTAATGATTTGATATCTTAATGCCATTCTCTCTCTGGATATAGTTCTGTGAGCTCTACCTAGTGAACAAAAGTTACTGTGGGCACACAAAAATTATATGTGTAGTTTACGAAATACAGAGTGTTGAAGTTGTGAAATGTCGCGTCCATACCATTATTGACTGAACTTTAAAGCGGGTATATCACCGAATTATTAGTGAGTTTTTGATCTACACTGTAGTATCAAACTTAGCCAATGCAACAGTATGTTTTCTGAGCCTTTTTGAAAACAATATGCAGGGTAGATCAAGACTTTATCTGAGTTACACAAAATGAAAATAATGACAGAACGAAGCATCAATGTTATAAGTCGGACCTGTATCGAAATTGAAGTTTCTGTGTTGGATATACGAGGATGTATTGATATCTAGTTAGCCTAGACCAGTTCCCTGCATAAAAATAATATTGCGTTACCATAGCAACGAACAATAACTTATTAGAAGTTTGACGTCAAAAGAGTAAACCAGAGTTACGCAATAAATTAAAAGGAAAAATATGTCCACCGAAATTGTGAAAATCGAAAAATTGGAGTATCGACCCCCACCATTAGGATCTCCTAAACTACAGGAGATACGTCGAAGCTTAAATTGGGGCAAAGATGCGTATTCTGGTGCTTAACAAAATACTGTTTTGAAACTTGGAAAATTCCGAGTTTTTCCGGAAATATCGGGAAAAACTGAAAATCGGAATGCTCGTTTTTATTTTTCTATCGTTATTTGACAACATAGCTCAAAACCAAAAGTACATTTTCATTGATACTTTTTTTCAGCTACACGTTTTCATGTACAGATTTACTATCCGACGTTTCATCTTCTGGCATTCATCATCAACTTTTTTTTCTGTTATGGGTGCCATATTGTTTTTTTATACAGAAAAATAGTGATTCTCATTCTGATTTCATTGATGTATAATTTGTTATGATTTGCACTTCTGAAACCACAGATATTAAAAAAAAAACAACTTCATCTGAGATGGTCATGACTCCATCGAAAAATTTTGTTTAATAAACACTATAGTTGTCAGAACTCATTAAACATCATAAGTTTGCACAAATACTTCTGTCGAAATGTCCTCATTCTCAAATGAAGAAAGACGAGATATGTTGAAACTTTATTATAAATTTTATAGGAATAGTACGAAAACAGCATAAATTTATTTTGAATTATATCCGAAAAGACAACAGCCGAATAGAACATTATTCGGAATTGTGGACAAACACTTGGCTGAGTACGGTGCGTTTCAAAAACCAAGAATGAAATATGGAAGCAGAATGAAAAAAAATATTAGACGTAACTTATTAGCTGAGGTAAAATGATTGTTCATTCCATATTCGAAGAAGTATAATTATTTTTGGTACTTTTTTAGATAAATGCAGATCCTTCCAAATCAACACATCAAGTCTCGGCAGAAATGGATGTGCCACAGACGAGCGCATGGAGGGAATTCAAAAAAGTGGTTTGAAATGTTATAAGATACATATTTCACAAAAATAACATCCAGGTGATCCTGAGAGGAAGTTGGAATTTTGTAGCTGGCTCTCGAATAGGGTAGACCCTACAAACTTCTTGAAAAACATTATTTGGACCGACTGCAACCCTGTTTTCTTCAAAGTTAAATAAAAAGGAGCAATGCAGACGGCAGCTCTTCGTCGGTAGGCACTATGGGTTCGTTTATACTTTATAACAGAATTATATCATTGAACAGTAACAGAATGGTCACAAAAATAAGAGCACAGCAACTTTTAATATGTCTATGTCAAAGAGTACTTACTTGGGAAGTTGTGCAACCGAATAAAGACAATTAGATGTTATACCCAAAACTATAAGAGACTTTACCATACGATGTTGTCAAGTTGAAAAGTGTTAATTAATAAATAAATAAAACATAAATAAACTCACAAACATTTAATATGAATTAATCTTCACTGGTCAGAGTAACAGTTTCTCAAAAATAAGACTGATTCTAATAATATTCAATATTCGGTATCTGTTGAATCTGAGGTTAAAATTGTAAGATTCAATTAGGAAATCATTTTTCCCAGCACATAGTACTATGTGGTGGTTTACAGATAGTCGTTGAAAGTTATAAACTTCAACCAGAGATAATATCAATATTGAATAATAATAAATAATTAAAATTGAAATTGTAGGATTTTATCCAATATAAAAATTAGAAAGTGAAACTTGTTCCTCTGGTGACACCAACGTGAAGATTTTTGGACTTAATCCTAGGCCAACCAGGACTGGAGTGATGAAGGAAGGGAGTTGAAGACTATCAATGAAGAAGGCCCCATCACATTTGACAGCAATTCAACATTTCATCAAGCAATACCAGGCATTCTATACTTCAGCAAATCAGCTATACTGGAGCCATAATACCATAAATATCCAACAGGAAGACGTGGGGCTCAACCAAAGCTTGGGAGATACCCAACCAGGCAAGGAAACGTGACAATTCTCTGGGTCAAATTCCTCTGGGTACAACAACAACCCTATAAATGTTTTTTTTAGTAAATAGCTGTTCTAAACAGTCGTTAGCATGAAAACGATGAAAAGAAAAGTTGGAAAACTCACCTTCCGTGAAGGGTTTTATCTTCTAAAAAATGTCGGCGTAGTACAAAGTTTTCAATCGCCAAATTGTTCCAAGATAGGCATTTATCAAAAGCCAGGTCTTTGGAGTTGATAGTGAGATGAGTGGAATGGAATATCCACAAAGGATCACTTAAGAAATTCAGGATTCGTCAGCCGAACAAAACCAGGAACCCCTGTATGGCTAGACACCTGTAGCTTCCATTAATTCTACTATCTGACCTTTCTCTCAGTCGGAAACGATATCCCTCTTGAAGATTTTTCCATCCAGGAAGTTGTTACCAACATTCAGATATTTCGATATTTGCATGTTCCATGCTTAACCGACCAATCTGACCAGCATAAAAATAATGGTGTGTTTGTTTGTCTCTGATCAGAAACCCCAAAAGCTAAGTTGGCTACACTGATATTTTAACATGACAGCTGACAGTTGAAATATCATCGGGCAGCTGACAAATAGAAGACAAACGTATATATATATAGGAGATTCATAAATAAAAATCAAATGTGTAATGATCTGCGACTATTAGATAAACCCTATTAACTATCTTCCATTACAGGATTACCTTTCGGAAGTTTTTTATGTTGAAAAGGAAACGTTCAATTGAAAACTAAAAAATATCTTTTTTTAAAATAACAAAAAATTTGTATGAGTTCTCTATCAAGACTGATGGGTAAAAACATTTTTAATCAAATATCTCAATGAAAATGCACATTTTTACCATCAGAATCTTCAGGTTGAAAGTTAAGGTTTTCCCAATATCAGTCAGATCTAGTTTAATATCCAGCGTACCGCAGTGACGGGGAGATAGTAGTTTTCTGTTAGATATCACAAAAAGAAATCACATCTTTACAATAACAAGCTTTTATTTAGCTTCACTTGTAACTAACTAACAAACAATTTAATAAAAGTTGAATTTGACCCACTTCTAATACTCCGATTAATTTGAAATTTGGCAGGTTTCCGTAATTCCGGTGACAATGCATTAAAAAAATGTTTGTTAAAAAACAAAATGGCGGCTCCAATATGGCGGACGAGTTTTGTGATTATGATCCGATTCTGTTCAAAATTGGTATGTGATGGTTTTTGGGTTGGAGATTTTCAGTTTCACATAAAAAATAAACTAAATTATTAAAAATGAAAATTATAAAAAGAAAACATTTTAAAGTTTTTATACAATACACTGAAAAGGAAAAAATGATTCATTTCATTGTTTGATCTAGGTAATCTTGTACAGAAAGATTTTGATACTCACAGAATAACCTACAAAAAATGAAACAAATTATTTTTTCATTTTCAGTGCATTTGTATAAAAGCTTGTCTTTATATTTTTTATTGTATAATTTTTATTCATCTTAGATTTTTCTAATTCTGAAAAAATATTTCCATCAACTTACAATAATTTGAAAATGTTTAATTTTCAAATTTTCTGGAAAATGTTTAAATTAATATTTTCATTATAGCCCCTGAACCGTACAAGTAAATGAAAAAATGCAAGACATCAAAAAGATGTTAAATGAAACACCATTGATTATTACTTTCTCATAATATGTCAGTGGCGGCGGAAAAAAAAAGTCTGAAGGGTTGAACAAAGCTTGAAAAAAGGAGGACCCTGTGAATTATTTAAGAAATGCATTATTTTGTATCGTGTGCCCTATTGAATGGATTGTACTTGCCTAATTTGAACTGATTATTGTCGAAAATGTCGAAGTTAACTCTAAAAAATCTTGAAAAAAATGTATTTTTATCGCCCTGTATCTCGAAAACCAAGCCGTTTGGGACATATGTTTATATGAACTTTTCGTCCTGAAAACCTTCAAAGAATCACCTCCCGTAGTTTGTCAACGTACTTAATTAACACCCTGTATATGATGAAATGGATCGTGGTCAATATGTAGTATCAATATTATTTGATCTAACGAAAGTATTTGATACTGTTGAAAAATCTTTTGTTTCTGAAATATTGTATCAGCTGGGCATTCGTGGTTGCGTTAATGATTGGTTTCTCTCATTTCTTGAAAATCGAAAGATTATAGTGAAAATTGATGATGTCTTCTCAAACGAATTTGATATTGAGCTTGGAACTCCTCAAGGGAGTGTTCTTGGCCCATTAATATTCTTGTTATTCATAAATGATCTTCCCAGTTATTTGACGGACGCCAAAGTTCTTATGTATGCAGATGATACATGCACAATTATAGCAGACAGTATAGTTATTTTTGTATCTAGTGCGCGAAATGCTACTTTGGTGATCGAGAACTGATTTTTTTCAACGAGGCGCAGCCGAGTTAAAAAAAATAGTCGAGATTACCAAAGTATTTCGCGCATGAGATGCAAACAAAATTTTTTCTACAAACGTCAAAAATATTGTTCTAAAATAAGTAATAACATTGTTTAAATAAAACATAGTTAGTCAATGCCTGTGGAAAAGGTATTGGACACAAACGCGAGTGTCATCTAGCGTGATTAGTTACAAACATGACTATTTGACGTCATTTTAATGAAGGTTTCTTCAAAAAACACTGATTTTAATGCTTTTCCATTGTTTTATTCAAGTTAGGACATGACTTGGAGGCCAGATCAATGAAGTTACGACATGACTTGGATGCGAGCTCACTATCGCCATCTACATGTCGCATCCATTTTGATCCAATTATAATCCCATAAGGTTGACTATCTTCTATATAAACAATGGTAATAACTATGAAAAATAGTATTGAACTGGCTTAAATAATTTTCCCAAATCAAGTAATTACTGTAACTATGGAAATAAAATGGCATTTGTTGACAATTATTTCAAAGTGACAGTTCTTGATAATTATTTTGGAGTGACTTTTTATTCGCGTCAATTTCGTGCGTGATATTATTATTGTAAAAGAATGGAAATTTCGAGCGACGATGAACTAAGCCCCACCTTACTTGATAGATGCGGCCAATTCCGTAATTTCCAACCTTTTACCGGAGAAATCGAGGCGGCAGTATGAAAATGCATATCAGCAATTTAAAGAGTGGTGTGAAGCAAATAAAGCCAGAAAAATATCTCTCACAATTTGAAAGCCTTAATTATTGTTCTACATTAATAAATAAACGATTTTTTGTTTTTTGCTTGATTGAGGAGTTGAGGACCATATAGGTTAGAATATGAAAATCCCATATAGTTTACATGCAGTGTGCGAAATATATTTCGCACATTACTTCGCGCACGGTGTCATGGTAACGAATGAAAATGAAAAAAAGTGCCACTTCGCACACTGTTGTCAATGCGCGAACCTTGTCATTTTTTGACGTTTGTAGAAAAAAGAAATTTTACTCTCCGAAAAGGTTGCCAACACACTGAATCATTTTCAAGATTGGTGTTATCAAAACAGATTGATGATGAATATTAAAAAAAACTGCTTTCATCGAATATTACTCTATGTACAATTCACCATCAAACTGTTCTATTTCTGTGGCAATATTGTCATTGAAAAATTTAAATCGGTGAAATTTCTCGGTACTTCATTCGACAGTAATCTCTCATGGGAGGAACAAATCAATACTGTATGCAAAAAAATTAACCAATGTTTTTACTTGTTGATAGCCCTCAAATCCATGTTAGATAGAGATACCCTATTGAATGTGTATTATTCATATGCCTATTCGGCAATTGCATACAGTTTTATTGTCTGGGGACAAGGACGAGGAATTCAAAGAGTATTTGTGTTACAAAAAAGGATATTACGATTTATATTTGATCTACCTTTTCAAACTTCGTGTCGCAATATATTTAAAGACAAGAAAATTTTAACAGTAACTTCTATTTATCTTCTGAAGCTACTGAGCAATACTTATCGCTTCCAACATAGATTATCAAAAAATAGTGATATACACGAGCATGATACGAGAAACAAAAATGATTTATTGGTCAAAAGAGCAAACCACAATTTTTATAAAAAATCACCTCATATTGCTGGGGCTTCTTACTTCAATAAGCTTCCCAACCACTTGAAAAACAGTCCTACATACGAAGTTTTCAAATGTAGGTTGAAAACATTTTTAACAAATAATTGTTTTTATAATTTGGGGGAAGTTGATGCTCTTCTCTCCAATAGATGAAACGTTTTTACTTATTTATTCTGTCCAGTAATATGAATGTATTTTAATGTGTGGTTTTATGTTCATTTTGTTTGTTTTTTATTTTTATTCATGTACTGACTCGTCCAATCTATTGTGGAATGTGGAGTACCTCAGGCACCGTTTTAGGTCCACTATTATTTATAATCTACATAAATAGCTTACTTAATATCAATACCAGCGGAAAAATCTTCAGTTTTGCTGACGACACTGCAGTGCTTTATACCGCCGACACATGGAATGAACTGAAACGGCAAGCTGAGAATGAGTTCACTAAAATCATAGACTGGTTTAATCACAAGTTGTTGACAATCAATTTTAAAAAAACCATGGCACTTCCACTTTCAAGCTACGTGAATGGATTACCTGACTTCGATACACTAGATATTCCATATGATAACCAAATCATTGAAATTAAACTGACAGATAAAATGAAATATTTAGGTGTCAGAATAGATCGTCACTTGAGATGGAATATTCACATTGAACAAGTCAGTAATACGCTTCGGACAATATATATAAATGTCTTACTAAAGTAATGAAACTACCGCAATTGAAAATGGTCTATTTTGCCCTTGTTGACTCTAGGATAAGTTATGGTATATTAGGATGGGGAGGACTCGCTCCATCAAATCTGGAAAGGATCAATATACGGCAAAAAATTTTTCTGAAATTTATTTTGAAAAAAGACCGTAACTTTTCAAGTGATGCTCTCTATGAAGAAAGCAGAATACTTGACCCACGTCAGATTTATTTTTATAAAATAGCATTGCATTGTCAAAAAAACAAGAATAAGTTCTTGCTTGTTTCCCATTTCCATGAGACCAGAAATAAAACCAATAAAAAATTAGTTCTTTCAACTTCAAATAAAACTGTTGGTCAAAAATGTTACACGTTTCTTGCCCCTAGAGTATTCAACTACCTTCCCCAGCACTTGAAAAGTATAGTTAATTATAATTTATTCAAATCTAAGCTTAAGCAATTAATTTTGATAGAAGATATAGATATACGTATAGAGTAGCACTTGAAATTTCATATTTGACCTTCTGCTTATGTTTATTCATTGCGTTTTTATTGATATTGAAATTGAAAATTGGAATCTGATGTTCATATTACTCTAAGTGGAATCCATACTAGTAACAATTTTTTAGCGGACAGCCTCCAGGCTTTGTTAATTTGTTGCTGATAGGCACGCACTTACTGTTAGTTGAGAAAAGCATAATGTACTACACCGAATTTGTTGCCAATTCTTGAATGATGTTCCGCATAGTTCGCAAAAATCCAACGCAGACAGCCTCTTGGCTTTGCGATTTTGCGAATTTGCGCTGAACATTCTTGATATGTTTTAGAATTATATTCAATTGTAAATAATTTTTATTGTATACATTATCTGCAGACAGCCAATTAGGCTTTGCGGTTTCTTCTTGTTTATTTGTCCGATCGTTTATGTAATTATTTTTCTATATTGTACAAATAAACATTATTATTATATTATTATTATTATAGCAAAAAGGATTTAATAAATTTGAATTTGATGGTATCATTTGACATATGACATAGCGGAGAATTCAGTTTGAATTTGTTTGTTCGTTTTATTGGCTTGTTTTTATTTTATTTGGTATTTATTCGATTCAGAGAAGAATATTTGTTTAAAATGTCAAAGACTTGTTTAGTGATCGGTTGTGGAAACCGCGGAAATATCGCTGGTATCATCTATCGCAGGTAAGCACACTTCAAACCATCAGAATAGCAGAACCGTATTTGGGAAATATTAAAATTTAAAGTGTTCTCATCTCTTGCAGGTTAGAAAAAAAAGTATGCAAGTTGGCTACATGCCATTGGCAGGCCTTTAGAAGAAAATCTTGGCCTCGTAATCTGATTTGCTAGAAACATTTCGAAGAAAAAGATTTCAGTATTTTTGCCTAAAAATGCCGATTTTTGTCCACAAAAAAACCCAGGTGAGTCTCTTTTCTTGGTGAGTACAAATACTCAATAATAATATTCGTTGTGTGCATTGTTTTGAAAAATTTTCTTTTCAGATACAGTTGTACTGTGTCCTGTGATGGTGACACACTGGAAAATGTTCACGAGAAAAATAAAATTCCTGTTAATTGAATTCTATGGAGGTTATTGAATAAGGTTACAATTTTCTCTTTCATGTTCCAGGGAACTCAGTAGTAGGTACTGAACGTGCAGGATTGAAGGGGACTTCAAACAAAAATAGGAAGTTGATGAAAAAATTCACACTTATACGTAAGTGTATAAACTTGAAATTAGATCATTGCTTTTTGCCATCGATTTCTGAGTTTCCTACTTAAAAGGACTCATGAAAAGTTGATCCTGAAAAGTAGCTGCGTTTTTCAATACCTAATAATTATCAACAACTTTGTGGAGAGAAATAATTTGTATGTGTACTAAATGTCAGTTTCAGCAGTTTTGACCTGAGGACAAAACCAAACAAATTGAAAGAATGCGAAGGAGACTATTGATACATTCTATTCTTCAGGTTTTGAAAACAGAGATTCGATCTCCGAATTGTCAACTCCAGATAAGTACTGATATAATTTATTTCACTCCAAGATAGGCAAAATCGGTAGATGCGAGAAGTTGCTGACATTTATCAAGTATTGAGAAATGCAGCAAACTCTTTGGGGTAAATCTTCAGTTTGCCGTTGATTTCTCTAATAATTTTATTTTTTATCCATGTGAAAAGTTGAAAACCCAGAAATCAATAGCAAATATCACTATTCCTCCACAGAAAATTTTCAAACAATATTCCTTCGCATAATATTGAATAAAATCGACAGCTGGTCATCCCCAGCCGAATGAAGGATAATTTTTTGTTTAATTACAATAAGCACTTGCGGTCCTTTTGGGGAAACGTTACACAAATATCTGTCAGATGTAGTTCAATGTCCGTTCTGGTATTAGGATGTAGAGTGGTTGTTTTCTGTCAGATGTTTGCCTCATATTTTCTACTTGGTGGAACTATTTGGAGAGAAGGGTACTTCGACATTGTCAATTTTATTCTAATCACTTAATTTATACTCTACGGCAAAATTTACTAACTTCGTTCGAATTCTCACAATATTAGAGAGTACATTATTTTTTATCTTTCAGAATAACTACATAATCAAAAATTTTTGAAACTTTTTATTTTTCAGGTCCATTCCAGAAAATATAAGAAGGCAACCAAGAGAACATTAGGAAAAAGTTAAATCTCTACGATATAAAAACCAGAAACAGAATCAAAAATTGAAAAACGCTTTGAAAAAAGATTGATCAGAGGCATGTTCAGTTCTAGAAAAAAACTTTCTCTGGAACTCCTTTAGCTATCATGAAGAGAACGTTGAAGAATTCCAATAGTGGAAAAGTTAGTTGTCAGTTATACACAGTTTTGTTCTTACTCTCCATTTTTATTCATGCAAAACCTATGAATATGTTCGCAGAACATTCCAGATATGTAGTTAATATTATTTAGATAAATAATAAAAAGCAATGGACCTAACACACTACCCTGGGGTATGCCAGTCTCAATTATAAATTCATCTGACAATTCTTTTCCAAATTTAGTTTTTTGTCTTTTGTTAAATAAGTAACTTTGAATCCAATCAAGAACAAATCCTGAAATTCCATAATACTTTCATTTTTCAAATAGAATGGTTCTGTCAGTTGTTTCAAATGCCCTTTTAAGGTCGAGAAATGTCTAATATCTGATTACTTGGATGGTTAGAAAAGTCAGAGTATTTTTATATTTTCATTATGTTGTAGTTATCCCGTTGGAGTCAATGTAATTTATGCATGATGTAAGTATGTAATGAATAAGAGGTTTTGGATAAATAAATATATTTCTATTTCATTTGTTTGAATTGAGTTGTTATTATGGGGTAATGCACCAATCATTACAATGACAGACATTAAAGCACATAAAAATTTACCCAGTGAATTTTTTGTTGCCATAACTTGTAAATATGTTTGGTGGAAGAATTTAATGAATAATGATTTTAGGTACTAACTTTTGGGTGTCAAAATGACGAATAAAGAGATATGTGTTTATTGTATGAAGAAAACGATTACAATTGACGAATTTCCACGTAAGCCAGTTGGAGTAGACTCGTTAAAATATAAAAAAGAAGACAATCTTGGAAAATAATACACACATATTTAGAATTATAGTAAAATAAATAAAGTGTATAGAGAAATGCTATTTACAAAATAATGAAAAAAATCGAGTATAAAATTTATACGATTATAATACAAAAGCATCACAATATCGATGGTATCATCCTAATTGAAATGAGAGTTCAAAACAGTTCGAAAGTACTTTTCATCATTGTACTGTTAACTTTTCAAGTTCGGTTCGGCATTAAAAAATTTCAATTTTATTTCCAAGCATTATATTTTTAGAAATTTATCTCCTGCATTTATTATTATTTTGACCACTAATAATTCATGATCGAATAATTTCCTGTTACTACTTAAAATGTAGATACCATTATAATACAATACCCAATAAATATTTCAGAACATCACAAATAGCACGTCCTACCCTGCTATGATGGTACTGCGCATGTGTCCGACTACGCCAAAATTCCTCCTTGTATAAACGCTTTTGCAAAACACAATCTCCATTCTCTCTCTGGATATAGTTCTGTGGTAGAGCTCAGCAAATATTGAAATGTTGTACGATTTGACCGAAAGACATAAGAAGTGTGCGTGGTCCATTCTGCTCTCTGACTATTCTCAGCTTCCCGGTCTTATTAGCTGTCCGATACAAACCCACTCATAACAGAACATGTCGATAAGCCAACTCTTGTAATTCATTCTAAGTGATGGTGTGGTTGTGCTAAGTGATGTAATCTCACAGCCAGACCCGCCCCAGATTAGCATAATTACCCTCCCCAAGCAACAGTGTTCGCCACCGATAACGGAAACATCCAAATTAGGGATGAATATTAAATTCTGATGGTGGACGCAGCCGGCAATTACTGACGTTTCCTTTCGTGGGTCAGATATCAAGACGGAAAACTGAGAAAATTTAACTATTGGCTTGGCGAAAGTTCGAGTGAGAGCGGAAACTCACTGTTTAGAATAGTGTCTATAATATTTGTGAAAAAGGTAAAGAGTAACAAGCAAGGACTAGGTATAAAATCTTTTTAAGGTCCAACTTTAAGGGAAAAAAATACGGTTTTTGCGATTTGCGGCGAAACGTGACCTTCTAGCTGTAAATGTTCAGTTATAATACCACAAGAGAGTGAGAATAAAGTGAAAATAATTCGACAGATTTTTCGAAAACTTGTTGCCAGGTAATAGACACGAGAGCCCGAAGGGCTCGAGTGGCTATTGCCGAATGGCAACAAGTTTGAGAAAAAATGTGGAGGATTATTTTCTACTTTATCGAACTCTCGTGTGGTATTCGATAGATTATTTTTTGATGCCCCATTCGCTATATAACATTTTTATTCATTACGGTTATCTAAATTCATTTTTTAATTTGCATGCAAACTGATGACAGACGTCAAATCAAAAGTATCAGTTGTTGTCACACAATAAAAACAAAATACCACGAATATTCCCGAGGCAATAATCTAAGTAGAAAATTCCCACTATAATAATGTTGTGATTGGTTTGAAAGTATATCATAGCATTTAATTGATGGTTTTTATTGGTTGCAAGATATGTCGAAAAATAATCAATGAAAAAGTTGTAAATAATAAAAAAATGGAAAACTTTTGTATCAAACACTTTTCGACATAACCTCAAATTAACTGTCGAAATGGCGAAAACCCAATTTTTCAGTATTTAATTTTTTTCTCGCCTATAAATGATTCAATTCAGGTGGAAATTTGTGGAAATGTGTCTATTTTGGTCTCGAATGAGCATGATATTTTCGCAGTTCAGAAGATGACTGGTTTTCGAAAAATATACATTTTTCGGAAAAAATACCCGAAGGTCTTTGAGTGATCATTTTAATTTTCGAAATGTCTACTTTCAAATAGTCTATGTAACTTGGTGGTTTATTGCAGTAGAGATTTCAACAATTGGAATGGTCACTTATAGGCTTTCAAAATCCAAAAAAGTATCAAGGCAATTGTTCGTGGAAGATAGGGGTATATTTTTTGAAATATGTAAAAAATTCGATAACTAGAAGACTTCTTTCTCATTTGCGACAATATCGTTTTTATTCGACAAAAAAAAAGACATATATATATTTACAAATTCTCATCTGAACTAATTCATTTATAAGCGAGAAAAAATACTGAAAAATCAGTTTTTTGCCGTTTTGACGGTTAATTTGAGGTTATGTCAAAAAGTATTGAAGGAGTTTTTTATATTTTCATCATCTACAACTTTTTCATCGAACATTATTTCACTAGGAGGTTACGTTTCACCACAAATCACAAAAAAAACGTTTTCAACCTCTAAACTGCATCCCCATTTCAACATTTTGAGTGTTTTCGTGTTTCAATATTTTTACTGCCTTAATTTGGAACATCAACAACATTCTCCACCTGGTCCAAACGATAACTTATAGACCTTCGAATTACAAAAAAAACAACATAACAATTGTTCATGGAAGATGAGGGTATTTTTTTCAAAAAATATACATAACTCGAAAACTAGCAGTCTTCTAATTGCGATAAAATTATGCTCAATCGAAACCAAGAAGAGGCATAAAAAATAAATGTCGAAAAATCGGTTTTTCGCCATTTTGAAGAATAATTTGGGGTTATGTCGAAAAGCGTTCGATACAAATGTTAACTATTACCTAATTATCCACAACTTTTTCATTATTTTTTGCTAAGAGGTCACGTTTCACCGCAAATTCCAAAAAACTGTTTTCATCTTCAAAACTGCATCCCCATTTCACCACTTTGAGTGATTTTCGTGTTTAATTTTTTCCCCTAAAGTTAAAACCTCAGCAACATTTTTCACCTGGTCCTTGCCTTTTTTTTACTCTTTTTCTTATTTTAAGCGTCCAGAATTCGTTTTGGCACCATCCTAGTTACCTTCTTCAGTAACTGCTTCTCTGTAGGGCGATAATCCAGTGAATATAGTCATTAGTTATATAGAGAGGAAACAAACAAAGAGACAAAAAAATCAAGTTCAAAACAAACATTCAAAACAAGTGTAGAGGTTTGGCAAGCATATACCTTGCATCAGAATTGTGGTTACGAACATGATTTAAATATTATGGACTCATGTAAAACCTGTTATTCTTGAAACATTCCTTCATGGCTTATTTAAAACAAAATAAATTCATAGTTTTAATATTGGCAGGTAGAGCATTATACAGTGAGTCCATAAAGTAACCCCCCCTGTTAACTTTTGAACGGATTGGAATTTTCGAGTGAAATTTTTTTTGGAGAAATGGCAGTTCATAAGCTACTTTTTGTCTATCTTTCAAAATGGCGGACCGACGCCATTTGAAAAATTCTTTCAAAATGGCGTCGGTCCGCCATTTTGAAAGAATTTTTCAAATGGCATGGGGGTGATACCTCATTCGAAACGTCTTACAATGTTCTATACGTCCCCAAAATTAAAAAAAAAATATACTTCCAAAACAAAATGGCGTATCATAATGTAAGAACTCTCTTGAGTAACCCCACCCATGTAAACTTTTGAACGGATTGGAATTCTGTTTTGAATTTTTTCTTGTTCAATGGTAGTTCATAAGCTTCTTTTTGACAACAAAAAAAATATTTTTTTTTAATAACGTCGGTCGGCCATTTAATTTTTTTTTTTAAGGCTATGGGGGTCAAGTGATACATCGATTGAATTGCATTTCAATTCTCTACACAACAAAATTTTAAACAAAAATATTCGTCCAAAACAAAATAGCGGTACATAATGTTAGAGCTCTGCTATGAGGATCCTTCGGATACTTTAGTTCTGGAAAAATCATCAAATCTTCTAGGTACCCTTCTACAAAAGTATTCTGTAATTGATTTATTATCAACAAACAGGTAATCAAGCAAAATGAATAATATTAATATCGACCCAGGTAATCGGGTCTATCAGTTCTAATAACATCCCTTAATTAAAAGTAATTCCTCAAATTAGAACTATCCATCAATTAGTCATTCTCCTTATCACAACTCATAGTAGTTAACTCAATCTTGCACTTCACTAGTTTTTAATATTGAGGAAAGATGGATCGGTAGGAGGGGTCCTATTGAATGGCCAGCTCGCTCTCCTGATTTGACCCCTTTGGATTTCTCCTTGTGGGGATATCTCAAGTGTACAGAAACGCTCCAGGAACGATAAATGAATTGGACGAACGCATAAGAGACGTATGCAGGAATCTTACACCAGAAATGTTTGGAAATGTAAGAAGCAAATTTCAGAATCGTCTCTTTATGTGCCAGGAAGTCAATGGTGAACATTTCGCACATTTAATTTTGATTTTCTTTCTCAATTTTTCATATATTTATGTTAAATAAACATTGTTCTTCATTCTGGATGGTTTTCTTAATTTTGCTGAAATTCAATAAAACAATCACCTGCCTTCTCACTAAATTTCATTCGAACATGGCACTCTTTTTATCATTTTTAGCAAAAAAAAACTTTCATTTAATGATACCAAAAAAGATTTGATGATTTTACTAGAGCTCATTAATGGCAATCGAAAAGATCCTCATATGGCAGAGCTTTAACATCATATACCGCCATTTTGATTTGGATGTATACTTTTGTTTGAAATTTTGGAGACTTATAGAGAATTGTAAGGCGTTTCGAATGAAGTATCACTCAACCCCCATACCATTTAAAAAATTCATTCAAAATGGCGTCGGGCCGCCATTTTGAAAGATAGACATTTTTTTGTCGGCAGAAAGTAGCTTATAAACTGCCATTCCTCCAAAAAAAAATTCATGCAAAAATTCCAATCCGTTCAAAAGTTAACAGGGGGGGGTTACTTAATGGACACACTGTATAATCTAAAATCATACGATTTTTTTTTGGAATTTTGTCAGTTTGATACGTTGAGGTCTAATGAGGTTGCTGTTACGTGTATCATCATTATGTGAACTGGATTGCTTAGGAAACAAGGGATGAATATCGAATGGAATAAATATACAGAGTTAGTCAAATGTATGGACCTGCCCATTTTTTTCAGTTATTATGAGGGTTTTCAAACAAGAGTTCGAATGAAACCTGGAGGGTATTTCACTCTGCACCTTTTCATTCATTCAAATAATTTTTATATGTGCCATTGGTGAAGAAGTGGCGTCATCGACTTTTTTTTTCAAATTCAACCATTTATGTCATGTTTGGTATCGGTAGATAGCTTGTTCTTTTATCATTTTACCAATATTATTCTAATTCTCTCGATAAGTACAGTGTGTTTCGTATTTTTGTGTATACTTCTGTAATACACATTCCTATTGCTTAATTTGTTCAAAACTTTTCTAGATCGGGGAATGTAGCCAGTTGGATTCTCTAAGCGATATGGCAATTTGATTCAGACAGTGGCATACGTATGTATAAGTTTCTCAGATGCTTATTTTTCGAAGAACATTTCTAGTTATTTTTCTATAGAAAATTTTGTTCCAGAGCAATTGAAGTGCCCTAATCCTGAATTTTTCCTAAATAGAAGGTATGAGAAGAAACGGAAATAATCATTCGTTTCAAATTTCAAAATATTACTATTTATTGAATGAAAAAAAGGACAACATAATATGTAGAGCGGCTATTTCATTTACTTATTCATTATTCCTGAAAACTAATTTTGAAATTTGAACTCGTCATCTAACATAAAAAATTTATTGTCTCGAATGGCTGAGCCATTGAGGTAAATTTGGAAAATATCCTATAACCATTACTCATTTTATGAGTCGAATGTTAATTGTAAACATCGTAAGTAGAATTTTTTAATGAAACAACTGTCAATGTAGCACAAAACAAATTTTTTTTTCATAAAAACCTACGTACGTCACTGTCTGAATCAAATTGCTATATCGCTCAAAATATCTACCTCGCTACATTCCATGATTGAGAAGAATTTTGAACAAATTATTCAATGGGTAAGTGAATTACAGAGGTGGACTACGAAACACACTATACCTATCGAGAAAGTTGAAATAATATCAGTACTACTGAAATGAGAAAAAAACAAGCTTTCCAACGATACTGAAAATGACATATGGTTACATTTAAAGAAAAATACCGATGACGTCATTACTGCATCAACGGCACATCTAAAAAATATTTGAATTCACTGAAAGGTGCAAAATGAAATACCCTTCAACTTCCATTTAAACTCTTTTTCGATAACCCTCATATTAACTGAGAACTCTATTTAGGGAGGGTAGTGGCATAATTCCATGGTTAAGGATTGATTCAATGAGCAAAATAATATTTTCAATATAGGGAAATTTGTAAATGGTTTCAGTTGCTGAATTAAAAACGAGGTTCTCGATAATTCACTTTTCAAACCTGAAATGTGGATCAACCAATTCAACCTGTTGTCTGAAGTAAAACCTAATAATTTGACGCACTCAAATTCAGGCAATGGTGAAGCCGTAGAAACAATCATGTTCTGAGAATTTTCGTTATTCATCGTGAGTTTGTTGACATTGAACAAATGGTCAAGTTTTTCTTGTATTTCCACAGACTATTCAACAAGAGATGCATAATTGTTAAATTGTTAAAGGAGTATATCCGTGATGTATCGTCGGTAAATAATACACACAATAGTACACGGTGTTATGAAGTTGTCAAAAACATCGACATAAATGATTAACAAAGGCTGGTCCAGAACCGATCCCTGTGCTACACCTAGGTTAATCGGTCTTTGCTCCAAAAATTTATTGTTGTCAAAAACTTTTGGGAAACGATTGTTCTAGTAACTCTCAATCAGATTTAAAGTAGTGCCTCTAACACCAAAGTATGAAAGTTTTTCAAGTAGAACGCTATGGGTGACACAGTTGAAAGCCTATCTAAGTAATTTTTCGAAAGATTTCATTAAACTTTGTCAAAAACGATCTTATTATCACCAAACCTGATAGTAATGAAGTTTTCAGCAAGTTTTGCAAATGTAGGTTATTGAAAAAGGGAAGTATTTTCCATTTCATTTGAATAAGTCTTTGATTTAATAATGTTTCTCTAAACAATAATCCTGTAAAACAAATAACTTGTTGGGGCAAATTGATTCATTAGCACTTCTACAGTCATAAAGATTTCATTGAGTTTGCATGTCAAGAAACTTGCAGTTACTTCAGAAATCAGTGACACTTTGATTTCCCATTTTACATTGATCAATTCTAGTAGGTAATCATCTATGCCAGCTCATGAAAGATAGTTCGTAGTTATGTTATGTTTCCGACTCATTTAAATAACAAAAAACGTGTTTTTATTTATGGTTTTGCTTATAAAATGCAAACTAATTGAGCAATCTAGTTGCTTCCACGGAATCAATTGTAAATAATTGAAATACAAACAAAGAGGGATGTTTTGCGACCCAATGGGATCATTAGTAACGGAGAAAAACAGCAAAAACCGGATAATTTTGCGATTTTTTGAAAAATTCATAACTCCGCCATTTTTCAAGACGTAGGATTGACCTTTGTCATGAAAGTATTGAATCATGTGTACTTTATATGTGCACAAAACAGGCAGTATTTTACCGCATAATGAGAATAAACGTTTTGTGGTACTGTACTTCTACTTTCAAAATCTGTTTCAGAAATTAAAATTGGACTATCACTAGGGCATCCAGGCACGCTGCAAGATAGTGCAAAACAAAATTCAAATTGCAATTGTGTCAAAACTAATTATACTTCAGAACATGTTTTTTCTGAAATCGTTCAAGAATGCCCACTTTCTCGGAGCAACTTCAGGCGCTAATCTAGTATTTTTTTTAGTTCGTTGCTAAGCAACGAACTTTCCCGGACCGTTTTCGGACCTACACGGTACGGGACAGTACTTTCCCGTATCGAAAACGATACGCGAAAATTTTTGCCGGCTTGTTTACATTTTAGACAGTTATTGAATTCACGCAAACAATATGTAGAATTCCTTAGTTTTTGATAATGCTGATTGCGATTTTAGAAAAAATAGTATGTGTACCTCGTAGTAAAAGCGTATTCCCAGACTTCAATGCTTGTTGGCCTCGGCTTAACGCCTCGGCCAACAATTTACATTGTAGTCCGGGAATGTATTGCTTTTACTACTAGATACACAATATACTATTTTGCACACAAAGTACACTTCAATACTTTCATGAGGACAGCCAACCCTATTTCTAGAAAAATGGCTGAGTAATGATTTTTTTATTTGTAATTTTTTTTGGGTTTTTTCGGTTTTCCTCCGTTACGAATGATCCGATCGGGTCGTAAATTATTCCATTTTGCTCTATTATTTTTCATTTTATGATTAAAACAATGAAAAAACACGTTTTTTGTTATTTAAATGTTTATAACAAATTAATAAATGACAGTTGCGGGTCCAAAACATAACAGCATATAACTACGGACTGTCTTCCTTGTGATGGCATAGTCGGTTTTCTACCTCCGAGCAATAAAAGACATAGAGATGCCATTTCTATAATCACATCACACATTTATTATGAAAGCTCCATAACACTATCCTTTGTTACAGATTGTGGGTGAGGGGCAAGAAGACTAAAAACAAGGAGTGTTTGATTCCCATAAGACAATGGGGACACTAGTAGAAAGAGATGAAAGAACATTTGTGACGAAATGTGACGTAGTTATACATGTCATGGCCGCCGTTCTCTATAGACATAGACGGACTAGCCCTTGGTATATGAGAGTTACTGCTGACAGTTTTGTTGCTTGATTCGAGTTCGACTCTGTACTCATACCCAAGTACGTCACTATGACGAGTTGATGATACAAGTTTCTGATTGGCTAGAGCTTATCAAACCCTCCTTGTTTTAAGTCTTCTTGGGTGAGGGGTAAAACTCCGAGTTCGGAAGGGGAGATTTCTTCTTCTTCTTCGCTTTGTTTTTTGGATTTCTGACGTCTTACGACATCAATTTCTCCAGATCAGGTGGATAAATAGTTTTCAAGAAGTTTGAAATAGCAGTATGGCCCCTAGCTCCGACAAATCCGTTGTCATCCGGCCTGGATACCGGCGTAGAGAGCTGGAGAATTACACAATTTCATATAATACTTATTTATAGACGATACACAATACTGCTAATTTTCAACATATATTAACATTCACACACATTTACTTGACTTCCAACTGAGGACGCCTTCTGTCCACCACCATTGCCGGAAGTCGAAAAAGAAGGGAAGATTTGTTATTATTATGATATTCGGACGTAAGCGTAGAACCAGTGGCGTGCTAATACATTTCCTCATGTTTCATTTTTATTTGAAAATACCTATGTATAATTAATCACGGTCGGTGCAGAGAAATTTGTTCTTACATGTATTGGTACCGATAGGCAACCACATGTCTGGTTAGAAAGAACGCGTGTTGTCAAGATGTCAATCCTGACGTCTAATGCTTGGCGGAAGTGCTGTAGGTTTTCCTAGGTTAAAAAGTGAATGCGCTACCAATAATTTCTAAGTCACCTCGGAACGCAACGGCAAATAATAGCCGCCATGTACCCTCACAGGTTATGCCTTTGAGTACACTCTACGAGTGTTGTCAGTAGAGAGTAACATATTTTATTACGATGAATAGGTACTAAAATAAGTGACAAATGTAAATGACATGAGAATTGTTAAAACGCCACGTGTACTACCACAGCATACACCATTTTTTCTACGATCTTTTAAAAATTGACTTTTATTCGTCAATTGTAAATGCAAGAAGGTAGTGATTATTGCTGTGTGGCAATAGAAACTAAATTGCCTAAAATCAATGAACACTTTTGAAGGTTCAGTCAATCAAAAATACTGTATTGTGCGAAGAATTAGATTATTGCTGATAATGCATAGAATAAGGTCATAATATACTGAAAAAATAAATGAAAGTGCTGAAGTAAAAGAGTCAAAATATTCAAATCTTTGAATCACATTAGTAAACTATACTATACACTTATACCATACACATCAATTGTGATAACATGAGAATTTACGCATAATCTATAATACACATAAGAGATTACATTCAAAGATGAAAGTGTATCATTGAAATACGCATCCAAAGTGTAGTAAGCTAGTAACTCTTTAAACTCTTTGTCTGATGTTATTTTTCTGAATAAGGTTATTGATATCCTGAGGCAGATGACTGAAATTTTTTTAGAGTTGTCCAAAAGTTATTTCTTAACTTGTGTGGAGTTAGGCCTAGGGAGCGATCGATATTACAAGTCTGTCTGTAGAAAATCGATAATTTCTTATACTGTTATTATTGAACTTCTTGCATCTCCCAAAAGGATTGAAGAAATTCAATGAGGTATCTCCCGAAGTTAGGAAGGAGTAGAGATTAAAAATACTACTCAACCCATTGATTAGATTTTAAACCTGCGATGATTCACAATTTTCCATTCACAGTACAGAAGTTTTTCTACGTTCATGTCTGTAAACGTCAAAAATCGCACTGTCAACATTCCTTGCAAATGACATATAACAATAACATGCACGTAATGATATCTCATAACATACACTTACGTTTTGAGAAGAAAACTTAAACTTCTTGGTTTAATTAAATTACAATCAAATTTTTATTTGCGTAAGACTTCATTTGGTCCATTTACACAAATGTAGTCAATTAAAAAACATAAAAACTTTAAGCTTAGCGAGATATATTTAGGATTGAAATAGTGATGCCCCTAAATGTAGACAGCACGCTATGCAATTTCTTTAAAAATAGGACACGTTTTCGTAAGCAGCATGCTATGAAAATAAATGTCATGTCATTTATATTGTCAATTTCTTGAACAAAATATAATTGTATCCGAACATTTTCTCAACTTTATCTACGAATATGTCTGATAGTAGTGAAAGTGATGAAATTATGAGCACTCCACCAAAGATTTTAGAAAAAGCTCAAGCTGCCACACCTAATTTGTTACCGCTAAAATCAAAAGAAAAGTACGAAATTACCTATCAAAAATTAGATAAAGTATCATTACCATTACCATTACCATTACCATTACCATTACCATTACGCACTCATGACTTTTATGCACTCGCCGCTGCGCGACTTCGTACATAAACTTTTTCATTTCGTGCGTAATGGGTTACTTACAACTCTCGTTACGTAATATACTATTATGTCCACGTCCGGTTTAACCGGAAGCGATACGTCACTGACATCATTCCAGATATTGATATATGTGATATTCCTTCTGATGAACGGATTACCTATGTGATAATCCCTGTATGTCAACAAAACATTCCAATACCCATTAGATATAGCTAGTGGCTCATGATTTGAATGTGGTTAATGAAGAGTTGAGTTAGCTTACTTACTTACTCACTTACTTTTTAGTATACCTACATTGCAACAAGGTTTTTCCTAATTATTGATAGGTAATCGTTTAGTCGATTTACATAGTAACATAGTTGTTTTATAGCTATTTCAATAAATAGTGTATTTTTGTGTCAAAATCGTGATAAAATTGAACAATTTCAATAAAAATCGGCTTATTTAATACCAATAAAAGGTCAAATATGGTTTATGCCAGGATTACCATGCTGCGATACCCATGGTTTCATTTGACAAGACGACAAATAAGTCGAAAACGAACGTAAACAGACATGATCGCCAAGTTACCCAAGTAGCACACCTATATTGGTAAAATATTGGTACAATATTGTGAACATATTGGCGAAATATTGGAAATGCAATATTGGCGAGAAAAAAAATGTGAACATTCGGCGATATTGGTCCAATATTACTTGAATAATATTGGCAAAATATTCTTGAACTAATATTGGCCTCAAAATGTTCGGCGATATTGGTACAGTATCGCTGATACAATATTCTGACAATATTGGCACAATATTTAAAAGTTATATTGTCGAGAAGTAGTATGTGAACATTTTGCGATATTGGTCGAATATTGTTTGAATATTTTAGAAATAGTTTTGGTGGAATATTCTTGAAGCAATAATGGCCTCAAAATATTTATTGATATTGGTACAATATTTATCGATATTGGTACAATATTAATCGATATTGGTACAATATCACTTGGATATAATGGTGGATGTCAATATACCTTGGTAAATTATTAAATGTCCTTTAGTTGATGAAGGTGACACCAGAGTCTTGAAAACAAGATAAAGGAAGTATTTAATATACTTTCGTAGGTTTTAGAAGACGTTGTATATGTAGATCCATCTAGCGGATTTTTATTTAAGTTTGATCATGATATAATTTCAATATGTTTCATTGAATATTCGGCCAATATTCAAATTTCATCTCAATCTAGATGTAGGAAACAGTATGAAGACAATATTGTTTTAACGATATCGATAAATATTATTGAACCAATATTGACCCAATATTAATTCATAAAATTTGTTGAATATTGGCGAAATGATATTCAACCAATGTGTAATCACACTTGGAGATACAATATAGTTTTTATTCCTAGAATCGATATCAGGGGAATATTGAAATTGCGATATTTATTCTAGATGTTAAAAACGATGTGAAGACAATATTGTTTTATCGATATTGGTAATACCAATATTGACTCAATATGAGTTATTACAATTTGTCAAATAAAGTGGAAATGATATTCAACCAATATTCTAACAAACTTGGAAATACAATATAGTTTTTTCCCCTATAATCGATATGACTGGAATATTTGGATTGCAATATTTATTCTAGATGTGGAAAACAATATATGACCAATATTGTATTATCGATATTGGTAGAAATTATTCAACCAATATTGACCCAATATTTCGTGTGATAATCTACATTCAAAACTAGTTCAACCAATATTCCACCAATATTATTAATATAATATTGTTTTTTGAATATTCACCCATATTGGACCAATATTGAATTTT
The DNA here is from genome assembly GCA_944452925.2 of Chrysolina oricalcia. Lineage (NCBI taxonomy): Eukaryota > Metazoa > Arthropoda > Insecta > Coleoptera > Chrysomelidae > Chrysolina > Chrysolina oricalcia. The sequence goes on along the minus strand of OX101819.2, from coordinate 52,862,934 downwards.
CATTTACAATATATCTATATTGGCCCAATATGGAACCAAGATTCAGCCGATATGATGTGCTACCTGGGTAAGAGTGAATATAATACGGAATTCCAACCTGAACACCGAGTGCAAACGGATATAACTGACAATGCCCTCTTTAACATGATTCAGGCTGAGATGTTTGTAAACAATGTCGGGTATGTTGCTTCCAAGAAAGAGACAGAAAAGCCCTCTCTATATCTTTTATTGCTCGGAGTTTTCTACTAGTATTTTTGTTAGGAAAAATTGCCCTATTGATTCTTCTAGGTATACACTATTGCAACAGTTGCGTTGCTTCCTTCAATAAAAAATTTCCATTTCAGTTACTGGACGGAAGTTATTATTTTTTAAAAGGTCTCTAGAATATTTTGGCAATGGCCCAATAACCAAAATATATGCTCCTTTCGAACACCATTCATTGAATGAACGAGAGCGGTGCCCTGCAATTTGAAAAGACCTCTCAAGAATATATCCACATCAAGTGGTCCGTGACACATCGTTATGTCAGAGCTCACCGTGTCTATGAAATTGAGAAATGTGAATTGTTAAAAATATCCAAAAAAAATTGAAATATGTATATTCACTGAGATGAATAATGCTATTGCACATATTCAAATTGCTGGCAACTAGTGGAGTATTCAAGAAAACGTAGAATATTTATCTGCATCAAAGTTATTTATAGATAGATATACGCATTTATTTCCAATTCAATGAAACTCGGGTGTACAATATGAGATATGAATTAACTACTTAATTATTTCATTGAGTTACATGTGAAGCCTACTCAAAGGCGTGAGGAAACGAAGTAGTACATGGTTTGCTGATCGACCAAACTATAATGAAGCTTTGAGTACAGAGTGTTTGGAATAAGGAAGGGTCCATATTATCTATACATGTAAATACTCTGAATCGCGAATTTTACAATATTTTAGTGAATTCAGATAAATAAAAAACATTCACATAAATATTATTTGTATTCGATAGTCAATTGTTGTTCATTTGAGCGTTACTAAGATCGTCAATGATTCTTCTATAAAACATAAAAACTCTACAAGGTAGTTTCCAATATAATCAATTTTTAGCTGAAAAAATTCGCCTTCGAGACGATGAGTTGATCAAGTTAATTATTATTGATGATCAATCTGAATGGAAATTGATCTCGCAAACCAAAATGTAAATGAAAATATATAGTGTTTCACACAAGGAAGGCTCCGTTCAATTTGAATAAGTAATTACCCATCTCGAGGATTCAATCATGACTTCGTTCTCAACAAAGAGCTTAAGTTATCTACTATTAACCTTACTACGTCGTAATACCTGAAGGTTCGGCGATAGAGGGCGTCAAATAATTAATATTCTGTTTTTGTAGGATTTAGCAAGCTATAAAATATGAATATATTTTGAGTCACCCAAAGAAATATATCTGATGTTCTGTGAGGATATTCAATATAATTCCGTCGGCTAAATATTTGAACTGAATGAACTGAGTTTCCTCTTATGAATTCAAGGAGAATTCAATCATAGGAACGGAGTTATTAAACTACCAAAAACGGAACGCGGAACGTCATCATTTGGGCATGACACCAATATTTTTGATTAAATTCTATTCTATTCATGAAGTATTTATGGTTGCATCTTTTTGTTCTGTTTTTCCGAAGATTTCCTTTCTTTCAGCAATAACTTGACAGTTTTCAAAAAAAGGAAATACCTCCGTATGTAAAACGATTTGCTCAGTTGAATAGTGAATGGTCCATTTGAAAAATGTGTGTTTTGTGTTGCCCCTCTTTAAAGAAAAACTCTGTATATTTCGAAATATTTTCATAACAAGCAACAAAGTAAACCGTATAACTTTGGAACATTTTTTCATACTCCTCATGATAGAGAAGATACTGTACTTCCTCACACTAATGGGACCCACTGTATATAATACGGACCCTTCTTCATTTCGAACACTGTTTTCATAGCTTTATTATATTTTGGTCGATCAACGAACCATTCTGATTGATCCTCAATGATAAACTCAATCAACTTCTAACTTCGTAAGCGAATTTATTCACTAAAGAGTTGAGTATGTTGTTGACTATACCCTGTAGAAAAACAGAGGCATTTTTTTTTCGTATTACGGAATAGTATATTGTGTATCTAGTAGTAAAAGCAATACATTCCCGGACGACAATGTAAATTGTTGGTCGAGGCGTTAAGCCGAGGCCAACAAGCATTGAAGTCTGGGAATGTGCTTTTACTACACATACACACATACTATTTTTTCTGAAATAGCAATCAGCATTATCAAAAACTAAGGAATTCTACATATTGTTTGGAGAGCGACAATGACACTTTGTGCTCGAAATACACACAAAATTTTTTCTACAAACGCAGTTTTCAGAAAAAGAAACACCAGATGCTTTATTCAACAAAAGTACCTACATTACATTATAACAAACTTTCATAATGTATATGCGAACCAAATTGCACTAAATTCAAAAAATTCTAATCGCTTCTCAAACTACTGAAAGCATGAAATATCAAAATTTACTTTTTGTAGTAGATATTCTCCATCGGGCGCTTCTTGTAAAAATTTGTGAATATCTTCAGTGGTGAATGTTTTGACTGGCACCACGTCATGAATTTACCGTATTTGTAATTCATATTTCTTCCTTGATTTCTCAGGTAGGAGATTCAAAGTTACAATTTTTGCACTTTCTGCTACATGAGGAGGAGTGTTTGATAATTCGCTGTCACTATCATCAATCATCATGCAGAAATACGTTGGAGAAGCGAGCGTTTTCGAAATATTTCGGCTTTAGACCGCAAATGCTGTCACAAAATGACATTACACGGAAAACGTCAACTTTGCGTCGATATCTGAAAGAGTCAAAGGCTACTTTGTTAAGCGTTTGTAGAAAATAGTAATTTACGTAACAAGTCCAGAAAATACTGTTTTTTTTTTGGACGAGTAGACCAAATTCTAGGACGAGCGTTAGCGAGTCCTGGAAGTCTACGAGTCCAAAAAACTGTTTTCGGACGTGTTGCGTAGTACACTATTCTTTCGGCAACCATGTAGAATAACAAATCAATGAGACGCATTTAGTCTAAGAGACGAAGAGAGGTCGACTTTCACCCATCTGTTAACCGCATGAAACGATTCCAAATTTGAATATTTCGAACATTTCTGTTTTTATTTGTATTATATATTGAAATTCGAACAGAAGATAGGTACCAACAGAAACATTCTAATTCTTATTTATATTAATATTTGTATTAAATTTCGAATACTTCCCGGACTAGGCCGGGAAGTGCTACTTTCCCAAAGAAAAAGTGTCCGGGATGTGAACACTTCCCGGATGGTTGCCAAAAAAGTACTTTCCCGTGCCGTTTAGGTCCTAAAACGGTCCGGGAAAGTTCGTTGCTTAGCAACGGACTAAAATGCTAGATTAGCGTATTTTGAGGCCTGAAGTTGCTCCGAGAAAGTGGGCATTCTTGAACGATTTCAGAAAAAGTACTTTCCCGTACCGTTTAGGTCCGGAAACGGTCCGGGAAAGTTCATTGCTTAGCAACGGACTAAAATACTAGATTAGCGTATTTTGAGGCCAGAAATTGCTCGGAGAAAGTGGGCATTATTGAACGATTTCAGAAAAAAGTAATTTTCTCACGGATTTTGGGAATGTACAGTCGCACACAATATGAATATAAATGAGATATTGATATTTTTTTAATCAGCTGAATTTCTCAAAAAATTACAAAATTAATGATTTGGCGCCCTTTATCGCCGAATCTGGTCATGCAATAGAGTTGGGTCAATGGAGACTTTTACTCAGGATGGCTCCAGCTACAACATATAAATTCTGCAATTTTCACCGAAAGACCTTTTCCCATAAGATGTGTGCGTGGTCCTTTCAATGAGAATTTCGTTGCTTGGCGAATGTAAAATAACGAGGCTGTAAGACGAGCAGTTTTTCTGGTACTTCTTTGAATTGCTCGAATCATAAATGTTCAGTTCAGTGTGAGTCTGTACGCCAATTGAATGAAAGCATTTACATATATAAGGTAATTTAGAAGTCTCTTAATTATCCTTGTGAAAATTTGACAGTTTTGGAGGTGAGGCAAGGTAAGGTAAGGTTTGGAGGTTTGGAGATTTGGAGGCTTGAAGGTAAGGTAAGGTTTTGGAGGTTAGAACTAACTTTTGTCGCTGTCATAGTGACAAAAAACAGCAGCTAATGGCATTTTTAGTGTACGCATTGAATGATCGAATGACATTTTCGAGATGATTTAGCTCAAACTGTTACTTGGTAACTTTATTTCAACTTTCGACTATGAATTAGTTATTTCCAAAGTGTTCTAACACATTTGTGCTTGAACAAATCTTCAAGTAAGACACTCAAAGTAGACCAAGCCTTAGAGGTTTTTTCCACCACAAAATAAAAGACGCAAATGGCTTATACTCATTTTCATTCGTTTATGAAAATCCCAGTTTTTGCCACAGCAACATCGCTTTGTGGATTTTTTTAAACAAGGAATAGTAAAAAAACTTACAACTTTTTTTGGTTTTTTGGAAATATCTCAAAGATTATTCAAGGAATTGTTTCATAATTTTTGTAGACATTTATAAAACCTACAAAATTGATTTTCATACGACCGGATACGTGCCTTTTCCACTGAGAAAATCCTGGAAAACCTCGAAAAACAGACCATTTTCCAAAAATGTTTAATTTTCATAAATCTGAAGCTGAACAAACAATTTTGCGGAAACTGATAGATAATAATATGTGGTTTTACTGTGCGCAAGATGTTCTTTGTCCGATTAGTAGCTTTTGAACAATCGCGTTATAAACAATTTAAGGGCGTTGTTGAATATTTTTTCTTATTTACCAAATGTTTCCGATATTTTACCCTGTATTATTGAAATGTTATTGTCAAATTGAGAGATTAAAAATCTAGTTGAAAACGTCACAATTTTGGTCATCAATTTTCTCAAGCTTTTTATTTAACCAGCCAAATATTTACCTTTTGGGAGACACTCTGGAAGTATAGCCTTGTGGTCAGCTACATTAGTCCTTCGATTCCAAATGAGAAATTGTTGAAAATTGTGTCGACAATATGAGTGACACTGAGAAGACGTCAATTAACTGGTATTAATCAGATTAAAGCTGCCCCAAGAAGAAGCAGTAGACTCCAAGCCAAAACATTGGACCATTAATCATATCACGGTCCAGACCTAAACGATGCAGATGAAAAGTTTAGTTTGAAACTTCCCTCAAACAGTGCAAACAGTGCAAACAAAAAAGTTACCAGGTACTATAATGTGAATAGTGAAGACAAATACTCTTTTATTAAAATATCCGGGGAATCAAAAGCCAAGTCTAATAACCCTGAGACAAGAATATCGAAAGATACAAAGTCAGTTACAAACAAGAAAACAATTGCTGAGCGAAAGAAGTTGGAGATGGAGTTAGAAGCCGAAAGACAAATAGCAGAAATTAAAGAAAAATTGATCATGAAAAAGCTAGAGTTGGACAAAATGAAGATAACGGAAGAATTATGTACTGCGGAAGACTTTGATGAAGATATTTCCAGAATGAGTTGATGTTCTTCACGAACCAGTCGTAATATTGAAATGATCAATGACTGGATGAATATGTTCGTACCGACTAAAGATATTCGTGGAATACCTGACATTCATCCAGATAGAAACCAGGCAACGACAGAAACTTCCCGTTAAAAAAACCCGATGAATATTCCTGAAATATTCGGTAAAATTCCGTTAACCGGGCGCTACAAGCTACAAAAAAAATTGTTTTTGGGACTTACGTAGATTGAACTCCTGAACAAAAAATCCAGATGAAATTTTTGGCGGTCTCAAGTAATTTCGGAGATACGGGCCTTTTTTGAATGAAAATTGGCATTTTCTGGAACACGTTTCTTCTTTGAAAAACACACTCAAATGCCTCCTCATTTTCACCAGCACAATTCACTCTACAATTCACCAGTTTTACACTTTTTTTTTCATTGAAAATAGTTTTTTATCAACAAATTGTAGCTTTTGCTAGCAAATACAAAATCAACAAATTCATGCTGTTTTGTTTAGTGAATATCTGTCATTTCAGTTGTCAGGTTGGTAACAATGGAATTGACGGAAGGGCAAAGCTAATTTTGTGACATTGCCAATGTGATTCCAGAAATATTCAATTCACGTATCACATGGAATATTTTAGTGAATGAGTATGAAAAATGAGTTGATATAACCACAACATTTTCCCATCAACACTCTGACTGCACATTTGAAACAATGGTACTCATACTGTTTCTAAATGACTAGCAACATTCAAAAAAACGGAAATGTGTGCAAATAAATGTGAAAATACATGCGCATAAAAAAATGAAGAACGCTTTTTATATAAAATAACCTACTTTAATGACTATAAATCAATCCGACAGACCCGATCTTATGCAAACCTAACCGAGTTTACCAGACTATTCGATACGGATACGTTGCGCATATACCAAAAATGAATGTTTATGATCCGACACGTTTATTAAGGTAATAATTTGTTCGCAAAAAATGCTTGCTACATGCTCTGTCTATTAAAAAATTTCTTTTGTGCATTCTGAATATTAATACCAAGATTTTTTTCCAATCCAGTTATCTGACAACGAAATGGCTTCTTTCATAACAAAGTATCCAGTATCAATATCTTTTACTGACTCAACAACAACAATGAGTCTTAATAACCTTATAAGAGTACAATGCGACGTTGTCAGATTCCCTAAAATTCCTGCAAACTGAATACTCATGAATATGAAATGTTTGTAGTGAATAGTTTTCGGAAGTATTGGCGACCTAGAGACTGGCAATTTTTTCATCAAGAATAATAATAAAAGTTCCTAATAAACACTCGAAGAGTGAACCATTCTTAGTGAAGATATTCAGCAAGAAATACGCAAGCAAAGCGAGCACGCGCATTCCTATTAATACTTTTGTAACTCATGTAACTTATCTCTTACTTCTTGGTGAAGGTATCTGCGAGAAAGACGGGAGCGAAGCGAACGCGCGCATTCCCATCACTACTTTATCGATTTCTGACAACTTTGAGTAGAAATTTTCACCCCTATTCGTTAGTGAACAAGACCAGAAAAAGGCGAGCGAAGCTAGCGCGCGCATTCCCATCACTAATTGTCGATTTCAGTCAAGTTTGAGTAAAAATTTTCATCCCTTATTTGTCTGTGAACAAGACCAGAAATACGCGAGCGCGTGCATTCCCATCACTACTTTGTCGATTTCTGTCAACTTTGAGTAGAAATTTTCATCCCTTATTTGTCATGGAACAAGACCAGAAATACGCGAGCGAAGCAGGCACGCTCGCCCATCACTACTTTGTCGATTTCTGTCAACTTTGAAGAGAATGCGCGCGCTCGCTTCGCTCGCGTATTTCTGGTCAAATTTCTACTCAAAGTTGACTGAAATCGACAAATTAGTGATGGGAATGCGTGCTCTCGTCCGACATTTCGCAAATCCGTTTATGCCGATGTGAAACACTTGGACAATGATGTTTATATATGAAATCTGATTCTTCTGGAAGAATTTGTATCCAACCTCACTATGAATTTGAAACATCAATGGTCTATCAAATTGAAGCAAGTGACCTTACTAGACTTTTTCTTCTGGTTGAAAGGCACTGGTAAAGCGGCTAGTCTTCTTTATAGTCCTACGGTGAAACAAGAACGAATTCAATACAGAAAATCCGAAACCGTTTTGACCTCAGACGAGAGAAATAGACAATCGAAACCCAGAAGTGTGTTTGTTGTTCAGAATCAAACCAGTGTGTAACTGTTGCCAAAAGTTCAAAAATATGAACACGAACGATCGTTGGAATGTTGTCACCACCAACAAATTGTGAATGAATGTTTTATTAAAAAGACATGTTCAGTTGACGGATGCTTGTTGAAACATCATAATTTGCTTTACAAGACTGATCAGTTTCGAAGTAGAAATGATAGTGCGAACCACCAGACAACATTGCGCACGTTCAGTAGGAGTTGGTACACATTCACAAAATTCGAACTGATGATATTGTTTTACGAACTCTTCCTGTTATTCTTGAAGGTCCTAGTGGAAAGGTTTCAATTCATGCCTTGTTAGATGAAGGTTCAACAGTTACACTTCTTGAGGAAAATATTGCCAAAGAAATAGGACTGGATGGTGAGACTGAGCCTTTGATTATGCAATGGAGAAATGATCAGATTCAAAGGTACAGCAATTCCAGAATAGTCCAGTTCAAGATCAGTGGAGATTTCTGTAATTCGAAAACTTTTTTGGTCAATGGTGTAAGAACAGTTGAAAATTTGAATTTACCCCTACAATCGCTGAATATGGAAAATATTATTCAAAAGTGGCCCAATCTTCGAAATGTTCCAGCGAAATCTTTCGAAAATGTCAGACCAAAGTTATTGTGATAGGGACTGGCAATTGTCAAGACAACAATTTCCATTAATTTCGCACAACGTCCTAGATACGAGTATTTGCATTAATATTGAATAACATTTTCCTGAAAATATAGGAACAATATGAACAACTCATGTGAACATTGATTTCATCCTACCCTTTCAAGAA